>CM067843.1:558214633-559464633 GCA_034509565.1 Triticum monococcum | reverse complement strand
CCAGCGGTGCCAAAGGTGCGCCGGCTTCCTCATGTATCCCTTCGCCCTCGCCTACCCGTCGTGTCCTTCCTGCCCCAGGTGCTGGGCTGCCATCTCTCTACTCAGGTTGTATGAAAATATTACTCTAGGTAACATGTAGTTTTTCTTAAGTTGTTGCTCTTGCTTCTTATTTCTGAAATTTGTTTCTTGATGAACTTTCATTTAGGCACAACGGCCTTCTGACAGAGCCAGGTGATAGCCTCATGAGGTCCCTTTCTTCAGGCAAATTGAATTTTATGTTCGCCTTTTGCATTTTGCTCCGGCCAAGGGCTTTGTGGTCAATGATATTTCAAAGTTTCTGCCATCAATTAACAGTTAGTAATACTATAAGTTCAGGATTTGTAATATCATTCTACTATATAGACAAGAACTTTGTGGCTAATCATACTTGATAGTATCTGCTCTCAGCAATAGGTATCAGTTTCACATCTTTGTCAAATTTGATATGTTTTACAAGTTGAACGATGTTGCAGATTCTTCTAAAACTGCTGTTATTCAATATGCATCACTTGTAACCTTCATTTTTTGCTTGTCATGCATACACTATCTTTATTTGTTGAGGAAAGTTACCGCCTTCCTCTCTGAAGGATCATCACTCTGATATTTGTTGTTAATTAGGGAATGGTATGTATGTTGCCGTCATTGGTAGCCTCAAGGGAGTGCGACATAAGAAGTGTGCTACTGCTTTTGCAGTCAGGTATTGTTTTGCAAAAAAATATGTTCATGTTCCAGTGATGCATTGAAGCATGCTAACTGGATATAATTTTTCCATTTCAGACCTATAACTGATTACAATGAGGTCACGCTGCATTTCATTCAGTGTGTACGGATGCATATACAGAACACCAAATCAAAGGTATGCTCGTGATCTGCAGTACAAATGTCGCATGCAAACACTCCCACCATAAGAGTCTTTTGGTCCTCAATTACAGCGCTTGGTTAAAAGGATTATTTTGATCATGGTTAATTGTAGGTTGGCAGTCCCGCACACACCAATTCTTCTGTAGGAACCCCATTTTCCAATAGCATGAGCGAAGCAGCCACTCCAACCTTTGTGAAATCCAACTCAATAAGCTGTGCCGAGGTTGTCAGTGTCGCTCAAGGGAGACGTTGTTTTTGGCTGACACGACGTTGACGCCTCCCACAAGTTGCTTTGCTTCTTTGCAGGTACACCAATTTTAATCTTCCTCTATGGATGATTGAATTTCTAAATATGTTTAGATAAACAAAGTGTATACCAACTCTTTTCGAATAAGGTGTTGACGCCATCACAAATATTTATTGCTTCTTTGTAGTTCAAATGTTTTATTATAGTTTTTCCTTTCCTATTTCTTTCTGTTAAGCAGCTACAAAATTAATCTGCTGGACAAAGATTCTTTGTGAGCATTATCATCACAGTGATACTAATTTCACCCCAATTTTTGGGAATGGATCATATCATAGCTTAGCAACGGCATTTGCTTCCAGTCCTTACATGTAAAAACATATTTTAAGTGTGAATTAGTTGTTATGAAGACCATACAGATTTGATCATCTTTTGCATAATTGATTGTGCAAACATTGAAAGATGAATGGTCTAGAACAGATTATAAGCTACCACAATATGTGCGGTGTGAACACGTGAAGCCCTGCCTTGAAGATATCAATGTTGTATTCAGTGATTCATAGGTAATTCAATCCGTGTTTTTCATTTTTTTTAGTTTCTATTGAACTGTATAATATATCTCCCTGGAAGTATTATGTTTAAAGCACCGGTTGATGCTATGTTTCATTCTTTTCCTTTGTAGGAGCTCCTTGTGGTAGATTAAAGAGTTATACACTTCTTCTAAGAACTACTATATTTTTTTCTGTATATTAGGGTCTGTTTGGATTGGTTCCTATACTTGCCCAACCAAATAATTGGTGTTGACCGAGCGATGGGCGTTTGTTTCGATTGGCGCAGATAAATTGGCTCGCCCACCACTCGTCAGCCCTCTGCGTTTAGTTTTCCGCCAAATCATAGGCAAGGCGGGGGCGGCCGAAACGTCCACCAATTTTTTGGCTAGCCCATGGTTGGTGGGGCGGGCATCGGCAGAATCCAAACAACCTCTTATTCTTTTCATTCAGTTAAGAGTATGAACTCATGTTCCAGGAATTGAATGTGATAGTTCATGTTCAGCGGATTTCGCTGGCAGATACACACGGTGCTCAGGAGCGCCTCGAGCAACATGGATCCCATGTTTCTGATGAATCATTTCACGATTAGTTAGAGGCTGCAGTGAAACATTACTATATGTGACTAGTATTTCTTTTCTTAAGCTGTTGCTGTTGTTTCTCATTTCTGAAATTTATCTTTTGATGCCTAATTCAGACAACATAGCACACTACCTTTCTGCTAAATTTTATAAGTGACAAAATATGTTTCAGATTCATCACTGCCGCTTTCCGTTTTACTCTTTTTCTAAAGTAAATAGCTTCATTCTTATGCATCACAATTTCCAGTGGGAAAAATCACATTTCATATTTCTAACGCTATATTGTATCATACAATGAACAGAGTGAAGAGAACGACCATCCAGAGTACATAATCCGCGGTGAGCACATGCCATACTTCTTTATCGACTGCCTTCAACTATTCACCACATCTGCTAGATCAACATTTATTTCCTTTGCTACTCATTGCTCTCTTCTACTTTTTCTTACTCAATGTTTCTTTTCTTTTGTACTGTTTACTTTCAGCATGTAAAGCTTTACAAATTGCTTTCATCATCTCCTATATTTCAGAACTTCCACCTGTCTCATTTCGAAAATTAATTTTCACCTAACTTATATGACTTCATGTCTACGCCCCGCCTACGCTGTTATATAGCTTAAATTTCTTTTCCCAAATAAACAATCACACTTACAGCTCCTGCAAACGGTACATAACTTGCTTCTCACCTACATTTGAATTGACTATAGGAACACCTTGTGGGATCCAGTACTTCGGAGAGCTTGAAGATCATTATTACAGGGGTAATGAGGTTAAGCTCTATGAACACCAGGTAGACGCTCTCTTTGCTATGTTCTGGCACAAGGAGCCAGACATCAAGTACTACATGTGCACAATCAATAAAACATTTGCTAAGCCAGGACACGGCATGGTACACCAAAACACTCTTATCTTCCATATCGCACAACAATATGTATTCATCTAATTCACATGCTTTCTTGTAACATTAATTTCAGACACAATATACCAAAGACAACCTGCTGGACTACATTGATCCGAACAATGACACACTCATGGTTAGACTTGCAGATGCCCGTCTACGCATCGAATGTCGCATTATGCTAGGAACTGACAAGAGGGCCACTATAACCACCATCTGGTCTGAGTTTTGTCGCCGTGCCAACATTCGTGAAGGAGGCATCTGTGCTTTTCATTTTAGGGTCACTTCAAAGCGCCGCGTGTTCTCACCGTGCACTGCCTCTAGATCCACCATCGAAGACACCGTAGTTCATGTGTGAATATAATCTAGCACAGTACTCTGAATTATGCTCGTGATTAACCGATGGTTTACTTTTGGACCCTGCTATCTCATGCTTTTGAATATCCGAAAGCTATGTCGTTGCCTATGTAAACTCTACTATTCTCAGTCATGTGGTTTACATCCACCTGATCCATAATGGCACTCTTCTGTATATATCTATTAATTTCTACTCCTATTCTCTGCTTCAAATGTCAGTTGCTTAATTAACAGCAACATCAGACATGCTAACCAGAACAAAATGTATGTGAAAGGTGCACCCACTAGCTGGCACCGCCCAGCTGCCCCTCAAGAGGCGTGCCACGGGCGCGCCCCAACCTCTAGTGAGACATCATCAACCGCTAGCGGAGAGGACAGGAGATGGTTTCTTCTTTAAACAAAAGGCTCAAGAAAAGAATGCGGCATTTTCAGTGTCCGGGCTCATCGCACCTAATCAGAAAAAAATTATAAAAAATCAAAAGAAAATTCAAAAATATGCATGGTAGAAAATTTATTGCGTGAAGCCCGCTTCAATTTTTAGATCATTTGGATATCTGAGTAGCTCTCAGTAAAAAAAGACAAATCGGGTCAGAACAGTGCGTGAACAGGAAACTTTTTTACAAACCCCGAATTTGTCTTCTTTGCCAAGAGCTGCTCAGATGGGCTTAGAAATGAATTATCATAAAAAAAGCGCAACTTTGAATTAACAGTCAAGAAATCGGCTAGAATTACATTTAGCATTCCAACCACGGAGAAATATACTTCTCCCTCCATTCCATAATGTAGTGCCTATAGATTTTTGTCGAAGTCAAACTTTGTCAACTTTGACCAAGTGTATAGAGAAAATTGTCTACATCTACAATACCATACATGTACATTCTGAAAATATAACTCATGATGTATCCAATGATGTGCATTTGGTATTTTAGATATACCTACTTTTCTCTATAAATATGGTCAAAGTTTGTAATGTTTGACTTTTCCAAAAATCTATAGGCACTACATTATGGAACGGAGGGAGTATAAAACAACCTAAAAAGGAACAATAAGCACACAACTTAGTCCTCTTCCACAACGAAACACTAAATAAGAGAATGCCAACTCATGAGAAGAACATCTGACGTCGATGAATGGCTCACCTTCACCAAATCACAAGGGGCGCCGACTTAACACAACCACCGAGATTCATCACCGAAGGAGGCCCCTGCACCCTCACCTGGCTTGAAAGGCCCCGCACCATCAATAGATGGAAATGTTCACCCTAGAACCTGGATAAATGTCACTGAAAGGCCACATGAGAGGAACCAGACACTCCCAGCATGTCGCTGACTACGCGCCTAGAGCAGGGCACTGTCAATGCCCATCGACCGGGCACAGAAGAGGGGAAGTTGTCGGAATGGATAGAAGGGTTGAAGCTAGTGCCTAGAGGAAGCGAAGAGATCCGAGAGGGTAGTGCCAAGCCCAAAAGAAGGAGCTTTGACTCATGACACGCTGGTGTGAAGCCGCCAGAGGAGGGCAGGCCTATCCCCTCATGCCTCGGAGAATCCATGGGAAGCGGACATGGCTCAAAGCAGCCACACGAAGATCACCCATACAACATGGCACCGAGCGAGGGAGGACGCCAGCACCACAAGAGGCACGCAACCGTTGTCGCTGCCTTCCGACCACATCAACGAAGCCCGCAAACCACCTTGTTCGCAAAGTGGCGTCTTCAAAGAAGGATATGACGCCAAGGGTGTCGCTGCCGCCTGACAGAGTTGGGTTTTAACCTGGGAGGCAAAGGGGAAGGGACGGGGAGTAGCTGACCTGACTGGCGCATCCACGGAGGTGAGCGACCCCAAGGGTGTCGCTGCCGCCCAACGGAGTTAGGTCTTAACCTAGGAGGCAAAGGGGAAGGGACGGGGAGTAGTTGACATGACTGGCGCCTCCAGGGAGGTGAGCGATGCTCGTCATCGAGGCCCGCAAGGCTGGCCAGGGATTTCTCCCGGTCTTGACTTCCCGCCACCATCACCCCATCTAACGAAGGAGTTGCCGCCTCATGGGGAAATAGTCCATATTTGGAGGAGGAGCTGGTCGAACAACAATGGAGGGGAGAGGCGGGCAGATCTGGCGTCGTCACTGTCGAAGTCGTCATGCCATGGCCCACGTCCACTGGATGTTTCCTCGTTCACACCATTGAGAGCACTGGCCAGTGCCCGCCACCTTATGATGTAGATCCGATAGGGCCTATCATGTTAGGTCGTCTCCTCAAAGCCTCCCACGAGTTAGATGGAGCATAGGCCCCACCGGTTGCCTCAGGTGACGGCGAGGGGAGATAGAGGAGGATAAAGAGGTGAAAGGGTTAGGGATACCGCCCCTTGAGTCACCCTAGCGGGGCGACGCGGGGGAGGGGGTGCTCAAATTAAGAAATATCATTCTTTCATAGAGGGAATGGTGGCAAGCACTCCTTCTATGGTTCTCCATGGCCACTCTTGAGCGTTGGGGGTGGGTGTGAATTGTGATGGATTTTCGTCACAACGTGGACATAGGGTAGTGGGGTTAATATGAAGAATATGGTTTTGGCCACGGGATGTTTGAAGAGGAAAGTATAGTTTTCCCCCTAAAATCCTTCATGATGGACCATATCTCCCTGAACTCTAATACCACATAAATTACACCCCGAAATTATACAAATTCGGATCAATGTGGCTCTGGGCAGTTTTAGAGAGAACTGAAGGTGGTTTTTGTTCTAATGATGCTAACTGGGCATATGCCATGGCAGGACAGAACGATTCGATCTAATTCCCATCTCAGTACGAACCCTACCTTGCATCCTAATCATATGCACCAAAGGTGATTGGAGATGAACCCTAGCTCCCACCGCGATTCCCCATTAGGGCGAAAAACCCTAGCTCCAATCTATGGCGGAAAGAAATGATGCAGTCCTCCGCTAGCTCCCACCAGCCGCCCTTCATCTTCGCTAAGCATGGTGTTGCCATTACAGTCATCGGTGTCATACCGCGAGGGACAAATGGAGCACACACCGAGGGGCTCTGCCACTGCCACAAAAGGCGCCTCGATGGATTTCATGGAGCCGCATGAATCTTGGTCACAGGTACTACAACTGCATGAAATCGAAGTTAAACTTATATGCTTCTATATGTTTTGGTCAGTGGCTTTGATCTGCAGCACTCAGGATCCATAATTTGCGCTACATTGTAAATTGTTGTTCTTCAAGTGGCATGATAATCCAAACAATCAGTTCATTACCCGGTTGGTTAGTGATTTGCAAAGTGTTGTCAGTCGTTTGAAGGCCGATGTCAGGAAATTAAAGATTCAAAAACAACAACTCTAGCATTAAGTGATGGAGGAAAAGTACAACATTCTTGATGTTGATGCATCCTGAAGAAGTAGCTGGACCGAAGAGGGAAGTTGAGAGAATGAAATTCAATGGCATCCAGCATTTCTGTCTTCATAACCTTAACATTGATCAAATAAATTTGGTTTCCTCTATGCATGGAATAAGTTTCATAAACTTTAGCTGAAACAAGGACTGCAACATCTAACATTGTCTTATCTGGATTCCACAAATCTGCATCTTCTTCATTTGTTTGCTCTACATCTTCTGAATATCCCTCCACTTTAGTTCCATTTCCCTTTCCCTACCCTACATCTTGCACAAACACTTGCTCACTTTCCTCCACAAATACGTCATCAAACTCCACATATGTTTGTATAGTGTCCACCTTTTCAATTGATGCAACATCATTCAGATACAACAAACATTCATTGAGTGTTTTGTCAGGAACTAGCCAATGCAATTTCATCATGCCTGGTGTTTAGGGAGCTGAAGTGGAACTTAAGTTTTTAGCTAGCTAAATGATACAGTCATCGCTGATGGATCGACAATACTCCACGGTCAACAGCTACCAGCTTTACTTGCCTCGACAATGCTCTCTTTCCACATGATACATATCCTCTGCATGTGCAAGCACTTCTGCATAACCCAGTCTAGATTTTTCCACAAAAACCCCAACAACCATTCCATCAATATACTCCAGCAATCCATCTGCTCTATCAAATGTTCAAAACTAGTGCAATCTAACTAAAAATAGTTGAGAACATTTGCTAGATCTTCTTCAGTTGTTGCACAAATTAGAAATCTTTGATCAACACATAATTCAGTGCAATAACTTATTAAAACATAGAAATAGTTGTTGCGATAAAAGGTCCCCTCTTTTCCCCTTATTTTCCCCTCCAGACACAAAAATAATGCCCTATTTTGCCCCTTTGAATGACTCACAAATAGAACCCATATATATCATGCAAAACCGTTGTCATGGCATGCTAAAATCGCTGTCATGGCAGGGTCCCAGGCAAAGCCGTGGACAAGACTGGTGCCATAGCACGAACTCGAGCAATGACCCTCTATTTCCCCCAATATAATCAAGGCAATCAAACCCTCAAAACCCCACCTTTCTTTACCTATCTAATCAAGACACGAACGGAGTAGAAGACCAGGAAACAAGGGTGGTTGAGGTCGGCGACTAACCTGCAGCCATGGCGCCAGTGGAGGAGATGGCGATGCAGTCGAGGAGGCGTTGACGACGAAGGAGGAGCCTTCCTTCCCCACCGCAACGGAGAAGAGACGAGATAATCGTGACCACTTTCCTTGTGTGGGACAAAGAAGTGACAACCTCCCCCCCTAAAACAATTTTGGCCAACTCAGCATGCCTAGTCAGCAATTAGAATGTAGCCCCCCTCCAATTCTCCCCAAAACCGCCTAGGTCACATTGATCCGATTTTGCATAAGTTTAGGATGTAATTTATCCAGCTTTAGAGTTCAGAGGGATATGCATCCATCAAGGAGGATTTGAGGGTGGGGCGATACTTTCTTCTTGAAGAAAAGCCTCACCCAACTTTCGTGTATGGCTGGCAACGTGAGGGACGAGTGGGGCTACTCTTTGGCATCTTCTGTTGGGGAACGCAGTAATTTCAAAAAAAATCCTACGCACACGCAAGATCCATCTAGGTGATGCATAGCAATGAGACGGGAGAGTGTTGTCCACAAACCCTCGTAGACCGTAAGCGGAAGCGTTATGACAACGCGGTTGATGTAGTCGTACGTCTTCATGATCCGAACGATCCTAGCACCGAATGTACGGCACCTCCGCGATCTGCACACGTTCAGCTCGGTGACGTCCCACGAACTCTAGATCTAGCTGAGTGTCGAGGGAGAGGTTCATCAGCACAACAACGTGATGACGGTGATGATGAAGTTACCAATGCAGGGCTTCGCCTAAGCACTACAATGATATGACCGAGGTGGAAATCTGTGGAGGGGGGCACCGCACACGGCTAAGAGATCAACTTCTGTGTCTATGGGGTGCCCCCCTCCCCATATATAAATGAGTGTAGGAGGGGGAGGGCCGGGCCTCTATGGCGCGCCCAAGGGGGGAGTCCTACTCCCAGTGGGAGTAGGATTCCTCCTTTCCCTTGTTGGAGTAGGAGAGAAGGAAAGGGGAGAGAGAGGGAAGGAAGGGGGGCTGGCTCCCCACCCAATTCGGATTGGGCTAGGGTGGCGCGCCCTCCACCTTGGCCTTCCTCTCCTCTTTTCCGCTAAGGCCCACTAAGGCCCAATACTTCCCCGTGGGTTCTGGTAACCCCTCCAGTACTCCGGTTTTCTCCGAAACCATCCGGAACGCTTCCGGTGTCCGAATATAGCCGTCCAATATATCAATCTTTACGTCTCGACCATTTCGAGACTCCTCGTCATGTCTGTGATCACATCCGGGGCTCCGAACTACCTTTGGTACATCAAAACACATAAACTCATAATACCGATCGTCACCGAACTTTAAGCGTGCGGACCCTACGGGTTCGAGAACTATGTAGACATGACCGAGACTCGTCTCCGGTCAATAACCAATAGCGGAACCTGGATGCTAATATTGGTTCCTGCATATTCCACGAAGATCTTTATTGGTCAAACCGCATAACAACATACGTTGTTCCCTTTGTCATCGGTATGTTACTTGCCCGAGATTCGATCGTCGGTATCCTCATACCTAGTTCAATCTCGTTACCGGAAAGTCTCTTTAGTCATTTTGTAATACATCATCCTGCAACTAACTCATTAGTCACAATGCTTGCAAGGCTTATAGTGATGTGCATTACCGAGAGGGCCCAGAGATACCTCTCCGACAATCGGAGTGACAAATCCTAATCTTGATCTATGCCAACTCAACAAGTACCATCGGAGACACCTGTAGAGCACCTTTATAATCACCCAGTTACGTTGTGATGTTTGGTAGCACACAAAGTGTTCCTCCGATACTCGGGAGTTGCATAATCTCATAGTCATAGGAACATGTATAAGTCATGAAGAAAGCAATAGCAACAAACTAAACGATCATCGTGTTAAGCTAAACGGATGGGTCAAGCCAATCACATCATTCTCTAATGATGTGATCCCGTTAATCAAATGACAACTCATGTCTATGGTTAGGAAACATAACCATCATTGATTCAACGAGCTAGTCAGGTAGAGGCAAACTAGTGACACTCTGTTTGTCCATGTATTCACACATGTACTAAGTTTCCGGTTAATACAATTCTAGCATGAATAATAAACATTTATCATGATATAAGAAAATAAATAATAACTTTATTATTGCCTCTAGGGCATATTTCCTTCAGTCTCCCACTTGCACTAGAGTCAATAATCTAGTTCACATCTTTATGTGATTAGTTAATATCTTGTAGCGACCCGACCCGAATGGATCAAGTCTACTGTGCTCCGGTGTCATCCCTGGATCAGTAATGCTGCCACCACACAGTACTTCGAAGGATTTATAGCAGAGTAGCAATCACACACTTATTACATCGATGTCTCAAAGAGAACTTAATACAATAAATATGGCTTAAGGCCATCTAATATCGATAACAGCGGAAGACTTGGAAGCTAAATGGTTCCATCAACTCCAATGGCATCACTGAGTATAGAACCACGACCTAAAAGCACCTTACTCGTCGTCTGAAAAGTCTGCAACATTAACGTTGCAGCCCGAAAACGGGTCAGCACATGGAATATGCTGGCAAAGTAACACATAGAGAATGATGGAATGAAACAGCTATACTATATGCATATTTGGCTGGTGGAAAGCTCTATGGTTACTGTTTTGCGTAAAGCCAGTTTTCCCTACTGCAAAGGAATAAATTTTATTTAACTAACACGGTGGTTGTTAAACATTGAGAATGGTTGACAGCATTCTCAATCCCAATTAAAAGTAGTCATCAATAACCCAACAATATTAATTTAGAAGTAACATGATGAGATTCACTTGATATTCAAGTACTAGATACTCAAGATGTCCATAACCAGGGACACGGCTAATCATGATTAGTTTATTACGCTCTGGAGAGGTTTGCGCACTTTTCCCCACAAGACTCGATCGCCTCCGTTGGATTTCTCGCACTACTGGTGTTTGGGAAACGGATGACCGAGACACAGTCTTTCAGAAGCGCTAGCACCTTACGATGGATAGACCGGTACACCTACTTTCCCCTACATCTGCTAGTCTACCCTGTAAGAGTTCGCATGACTTAGTCAACTATGCCAGAGCCCATATTGGCTTGTGGCTGCACACGGAAGTTTCTAGCATGAAAGATCTTATGATCCCTTTGAGCCTGGGTGGCGGTCCAAAAGAAAACAGGCAAGTCCTGATAGACATCATGTGCCTCAATCCACCCAGATGTGTGTTTAAGTTGCCACCTTAGATAAACCATTAAAATTATCAATCTCACATCTGTCATGGATATCACTCACCCAATCCACGTCTACTGGCATAACATGGCATAATAAGCAAACATAGAAGTAACTCCCAAGGATTTCATAATAAACAGGTAATAGGTACTACCTCATCTACTTCCCATCCCACAATTTAATTAGATCCTAATCATGCAATGTGTGAGGATTGATCTAATGCAATAAAACTGGGTTGTAGAAAAGGTATGATCAAAGTGTTACTTGCCTTGCTGATGATCCGCGAGTCCTAGGGATTCGAAGTAATAGGCGGCGCAATCCGGGTAATCTATCGCAGACAAACAACAAGCATACAATAAGTACTCATCTAATGCACAAGTAAAACTCGAACAAGAGATCGAACCAGATAGTTCAACTTAAGAACTCCGGTCGCAAAGAAAGAACGAACCGAACAAAGCAACAAAAAACAAACGGCGGATGAAAACAACTCGGTTCTAGCAAGTTGAAACTAGGTCAAGTTTAAAGTAGCAAAAACTTATTCAAGTTGATTAATCGGAACGGCGGTTTCGAAACGAAACTCCAGGCGCTTGAATCACCTGATTCCGATAAACGAGCGAGAAGATAAACTAGAACGAAGATCGGATCTGAGATCGCGATCGCGGAATAAATCCGATGAAAAGAAAAAGAAGAACGGTTAAACGAACGGACGTTCGTTAACCGGGAATAATCCGGTGATCACGTTCATTAGGACGAATGGTTCGGCGAACGGTCTCTAGGCAACTAAACCGGAAAAGAAAACGAAACCGATCTAGGGTTTCGAAAAGAAAACCGAAACAAAGAATCGAAAAGAAAACCGGAACAGTTAAGAAAAGAACCGGAATGGTTTATAAGAAAAACCGAACCGAGGGGAGAAAAGAGAGGCGCGGGGCTACCTCCGGCGAGGGGCTCCGGTGGCGGCGGCGACGTAGGGCGGCGGCGGCGCTATGGGGCGGCGGCGGCGCGGGCAAAGGGCGGCGGCGGCGCGACGCTAAGGGCGAGGTGCGGCTTGGGGAGGCGCGGGGTGGTGGCGCGGTTGGTGTGGGGTTTAGGGGGGGGGGTGTTGGTATTTATATAGGTGAGGGGAGAGGAGACTTGGGGGAGGGGGCAAGAAAAGGGGAAGAGGAGGACTAGAGGAGAGGAGAGTCCTACTAGGACTCTGCCTAGGGCGGCGGCGGCGGCCTTGGCGCGCGGGCAGGCGCGGCGCGCGGGAGCCTGGCCTGGCCTGCGGCTGGGCCTTGGCCAAGGCGCTGCGGGAATTTTTTATTAAAAGGTTTCGCGCGCAGAAAAACACAGAAAAGGAAATCTAAACGAACTCCAAACTTCCCAAAGTAAATTTTCCCCGACTCCTAAAAATGAGTCGAACAAAATGAACTTTTCTTGGGACCTAGAATGCAAATTTTTGAAAACGCGCATTTTTCCCTATCCAAATAAAATGCAAATGAAACTCCGACAAATCCAATGATCCTCTTTTCCAAACTTGAGAAAGCTCAAATATGAAAATGACGAAATCTCCAACTCTCTCCGAGGGTCCTTGAGTTGCGTGAAATTTCTAGGATCGACAAAATGCAAGAAAATATGATATGCATGATGATCTAATGTATAACATTCCAAATTGAAAATTTGGGATGTTACAAACCTACCTCCCTTAAGATGAATCTCGCCCTCGAGATTCGGGTTGGCTAGAAAATAGGTGAGGGTGGTCCTTGAGCAAATCTTCTTCTCTCTCCCAGGTGGCTTCATCCTCTGAGTGGTGGTTCCACTGAACTTTGCAAAACTTGATAACCTTGATGCGGGTAACTCTGCGGGCATAATCGAGAATCTTGACTGGTTTCTCTTCATACGTTAAGTCATCCTTCAACTGAATTGCTTCCAATGGCACTGTATCTCGTAGCGGTACCTCGGCCATCTCGGCGTGACATTTCTTCAGCTGAGAAACATGGAATACATCATGAACTCCTGACAGTCCCTCTGGTAATTCCAACTTATACGCGACTTCTCCCATACGTTGCAAGATCTTATATGGTCCAACGAAACACGGTGCTAATTTTCCCTTAACTCCGAAGCGCTTAACTCCTCGAAGTGGGGATACTCGAAGATACACCCTGTCTCCGCTTTCGTAAACTGTCTCCTTGCGTGTAGAATCTGCGTAGCTCTTCTGCCTGGACTGGGCTACCTTGAGCCTATCGCGAATCAATTTAACTTTCCGTTCAGGCTCCTTAATCAAATCGGGTCCAAACAACTGACGGTCTCCAACTTCGTCCCATGACAACGGTGTCCTGCACCTTCATCCGTATAAAGCTTCGAAAGGTGCCATCTTCAAACTGGTTTGGTAACTGTTGTTATAAGAAAACTCCACATATGGCAAGTTATCGTCCCAACTAGATCCATAATCTAGTGCACAAGCTCTCAGCATATCTTCCAAAATCTGATTGACTCTCTCGGTCTGTCCATTGTCTGCGGATGAAAAGCGGTACTGAACTCTAGCCTGGTTCCCAAAGTTTCATGCAACTGATTCCAAAACTCTGAGGTAAATTGGGTTCCTCTGTCTGATACAATACTCCTCGGAACTCCATGCAAACAAATGATCCTAGTCATGTATATCTTTGCCAACTTAGCACTGGTGTAAGTGGTCTTAACTGGAATGAAATGTGCTACCTTCGTCAAACGATCAACTACTACCCATATCGAGTCATAACCTGCTTTTGTCCTGGGTAGTCCTGTGATAAAATCCATGCCTATCTTATCCCACTTCCATTCGGGTATCGGCAATGGTTGCAACAATCCGGCTGGCTTCTGATGTTCTGCCTTTACTCTATGACATACGTCACAAACTGCTACATATGCTGCAATATCCTTCTTCATTCCGGTCCACCAGAATGTCTCCTTCAAATCCAAATACATCTTGGTATTTCCTGGGTGAATCGAATAGGGTGAATCATGTGCCTCTTGTAGAATCAACTTCCTGATCTCCGGGTCATTTTGCACGTAAACACGGTCCTCAAACCATAGGGTATCGTGCTCATCCTCACGAAATCCCTTTGCTTTTCCTTTGCTTAATTTCTCCTTTATAGAAGCAATCCCCTTGTCAGCTTTCTGAGCTTCTCTGATTTTTTCCATCAATGTTGACTGAATCTCCAATGCTGCTACATAGCCTTTCGGAACTATCTCTAAACTTAGTTCACGAAGGTTTTCTGCTAACTCCTTGGGTATTTCTCCTGTCATTAATGTATTGACATGGCTCTTGCGGCTCAATGCGTCAGCTACTACATTAGCTTTACCGGGATGGTAGTGCAATCTCATATCATAATCCTTGATGAGTTCCAACCATCTCCTTTGTCTGAGATTCAACTCCTTCTGCGTGAAAATGTACTTCAAACTCTTGTGATCCGTGTACACCTCGCAATGATTTCCAATGAGGAAATGTCTCCATGTCTTCAATGCATGCACTACGGCTGCTAACTCCAAATCATGCGTGGCGTAATTCAACTCATGAGGCTTCAGTTGTCGTGAAGCATACAAAACAACTCTCCCTTCCTACATAAGCACTGCTCCAAGTCCTCGACGTGAAGCGTCGCAATACACCTCATAATCCTTGGTCTGATCTGGCAAAATCAACATTGGTGAGGTAACCAATCGTTTCTTCAACTCCTGGAAACTAGCCTCACACTCCTCAGTCCATTTGAACTTGGTGTCCTTCTTCAACAACTCCGTCATAGGCTTCGCAATCTTTGAAAAGTTCTCAATGAATCTCCGGTAGTATCCTGCGAGTCCAAGAAAACTTCGGATCTCTCCAACTGTCGTTGGTGCTTCCCATTCGGTTACGGTCTCAACCTTTGCGGGGTCAATTGCTATCCCTTCTCCGGATATAACGTATCCGAGGAATCCTACTTCCTTCAACCAAAACTCACATTTGCTAAATTTGGCATATAACTGATGTTCCCTTAGTTTCTCCAAAACCAAACGCAAATGTTCCTTATGCTCTTCTTCATTCCTTGAATAAACCAGAATATCATCAATGAACACTACGACGAACTTATCCAAAAACTCCATAAACACTTTGTTCATCAAGTTCATAAAATAGGCAGGCGCGTTAGTCAATCCAAATGACATAACGGTATACTCATACAGTCCATATCTTGTGGTGAATGCTGTCTTAGGTATGTCCTGCTCTCGAATCTTCAACTGGTGGTACCCTGATCGCAAATCGATCTTGGAAAACACTTTAGCTCCTTGCAAACGATCAAACAAATCATTAATCATCGGCAGTGGGTACTTGTTCTTGATGGTTACTTCGTTCAATCCACGGTAATCAACAACCATCCGTAATGATCCATCCTTCTTCTCCACTAGAAGTACGGGTGATCCCCAAGGCGAAGAACTTGGGCATATGTAACCTTTCTCCAATAACTCCTTAATTTGATTCTTAATTTCTACCAAATCCTTTGTTGGTATCCGGTATGGTCTCTTTGATATTGGGCCTGTACCTGGCAATAACTCAATCAAAAACTCAATGTCTCTATCCGGTGGCATGCCTGGCAACTCTTCCGGAAATACATCAGGGTAATCCTTCACCACTGGTACTTCCTCCTGCACAACTCCTGTTAGGCAATTTACTTGTGTCCTATTTGGCACATGCCGGGATACATACTTGATCCTTCTTCCTTCCGGCGTTGTAAGCAAAATTGACTTACTAGCACAATCGATGTTTCCTCCATACATCGACAGCCAATCCATACCGAGGATTACATCCAGACTTTGGGATTCCAGAATAATCAAATCTGTTGGGAAAACATGCCTTCCTATGCTTAATGGCACTTGAAAACATCCTTGACTGGCCATGAACTCTTCTCCTGGCGAGCTTACTAGGATAGGTGTTTTAAGATTCCTAGTGGGCAGGCTATATTTTTCCACAAATCCCCTTGATATGTATGAATGTGATGCACCAGTATCGAAAAGAACGAGTGCGGTAAATGACTTCACCAAAAAATTACCGATTACTGCATCAGGCTGATCTTCAACCTCCTCCACGTTAACGTGGTTCACCTGTCCCCTATTGAAAGGGTTCGGCTTCTTCCCTGAGCTTCCATTGCCATTTCCACGCTGGCCTTCAGGACATTCATTGGCATAATGTCCGGTCTTGGAACACTTGAAACAGGTGACTTGACTCAGATCTCTCTTGGATGGGGTTGATGGGGTGGTCCGGTTCTGGCCGTTGCTTCCTCCATTCCCATTACCATTCTTGTGGCCATTGTGGTTGTGCGAACTACCTCCTCCATGGGTATGTTGAAACTGAAATCCTGATTTAGGGGTAAAACGGGGCTTCTGCTGGGCTCCAGGGTTATACTTCCCCTGTCCATACTTCCTCTTGCGGTTCTCAATTTGCTGTTGCTTCCCTTCAATCATGATGGCACGATCTACCAACTCCTGGTAGTTGTTGAAACTTGCTACCATCAACTGCATGCTTAACTCATGATTCAATCCTTCCAAAAACTTCTCCTGCTTAGTTGCATCCGTAGCAACGTCATCTGGGGCATAACGTGCTAACTTGCTAAAGTCGTCAACGTACTGGCCAACTGTCCTTCCTCCCTGGCGTAAGTTGCGAAACTCACGCTTCTTCATGGCCATAGCTCCTGCTGAAACATGTGCAGTGTGGAAAGCTTGCTGGAACTGATCTCATGTGACAGTGTCAACTGGGAAGGTGGCTGTGAAATTCTCCCACCATGCTGCCGCGGGTCCTTCTAACTGATGTGCGGCAAACTTCACTTTCTCACCATCCATGCATCCTGCAGTGGTCAACTCCCTTCCTATCTTGCGGAGCCAATCGTCTGCTACTATCGGCTCGGTGCTACTAGAAAACACCGGCGGATTCAGCCTAAGGTAACGGGCTAAGTGGTCAATAGGTGGCGGTGGTGGGTTGTTGTTGTTGTTGTTTTGCTGATTCTGGACTAACATCTGCATCAATTGATTCTGTTGCTGGATCAACTGAGTGAGCTCCGGCGGAAATCCATTGCCACGTCTCGGAGGCATCTGAGGGTTTAGAAAAGACGAGAAATAAGAATAGAGTGAGGTCTAAAGAGAAAACACTACCCCAATGCACATGAGCAAATTCACACAAAATCACTTCATTCAATTCAAACAAGGGCTTACAATGGATCTAGCTATCGCAAAAGTGCTCGAACTATAGTGTATACATGGGGGAAAATACTACTAATATTTGGTGGTCATCTAGAAATTTGAACCGGTGGAAGACTCCATGATGTCCGCTCCAGCTTCGTCTTCAAAGTTGGGTTCACTTGGATCCGAATTGGTGTCGTCGATGATGATGTAGTTGTCTGGACATGCGACGTACATGTCTTCCTTCCTGGATGCTAACTCCCTCTTGAGTTCTTCAATCTCTTGCTTAAGATCGCAGTTGTGTCTTGCTAGAGCTACGATCTCGTCCATGTAGTCCTTGCGTGTGGCCTTCAGTTCTCCTTCTAGCTCGATGATCCTAGCCTTCGCATTCTTCAACTCTATCATATCATTGCACATCTGGTTCTCGTGGCGTCGAATGTGCTGGTTTAACTCCTGGATGAAAGCTGCAATGGATCTATCCTTCTTGGTGGTGACTAACTCCCATTGTTCATCTCGGCGTCCGCAAATCTGGTAGATAGTATCCTTGAGGTCCTCTTGATAAACTTCTCCAATGCGTCCTATGGTGATATGGGCTGCCATGCTCTTTCCCAGACTCCAAGTTGGTGCATTGAAAACACTATCTATGGGCTTCGTGATTGGCGCGAATGTCCTTCCCGAAACATGAGCTTGAATCTTCCAGCGCTCCTCTTCAGGCAGAGTGACGTTGAAGGTTCCCGTAAAACTTGGTAATCCAATGTTTAGGTACTTGGTTACTTCCTTCAAGTGAAATCCAAAAGGTGTGCCTTCATCCGGTTGAGCATACTTGATCTTCGCGTCCTTCATCCTAAAGAGTAGAAGAGATGAGGAGTTATAAAATGAGGAGAGAGTAGTGATCTATGGCTTTAACTTAGTGGTCGTGTCCTACAGTCAGCGTGTGCTCTGATACCATCTCTGTAGCGACCCGACCCGAATGGATCAAGTCTACTGTGCTCCGGTGTCATCCCTGGATCAGTAATGCTGACACCACACAGTACTTCGAAGGATTTATAGCAGAGTAGCAATCACACACTTATTACATCGATGTCTCAAAGAGAACTTAATACAATAAATATGGCTTAAGGCCATCTAATATCGATAACAGCGGAAGACTTGGAAGCTAAATGGGTCCATCAACTCCAACGACATCACTGAGTATAGAACCACGACCTAAAAGCACCTTACTCGTCGTCTGAAAAGTCTGCAACATTAACGTTGCAGCCCGAAAACGGGTCAGCACATGGAATATGCTGGCAAAGTAACACATAGAGAATGATGGAATGAAACAGTTATACTATATGCATATTTGGCTGGTGGAAAGCTCTATGGTTACTGTTTTGCGTAAAGCCAGTTTTTCCCTACTGTAAAGGAATAAATTTTATTTAACTAACAGGGTGGTTGTTAAACATTGAGAATGGTTGACAGCATTCTCAATCCCAATTAAAAGTAGTCATCAATAACCCAACAATATTAATTTAGAAGTAACATGATGAGATTCACTTGATATTCAAGTAGTAGATACTCAAGATGTCCATAACCGGGGACACGGCTAATCATGATTAGTTTATTACACTCTGCAGAGGTTTGCGCACTTTTCCCCACAAGACTCGATCGCCTCCGTTGGATTTCTCGCACTACTGGTGTTTGAGAAACGGATGACCGAGACACAGTCTTTCAGAAGCGCTAGCACCTTACGATGGATAGACCGGTGCACCTACTTTCCCCTACATCTGCTAGTCTACCCTGTAAGAGTTTGCACGACTTAGTCAACTATGCCAGAGCCCATATTGGCTTGTGGCTGCACACGGAAGTTTCTAGCATGAAAGATCTTATGATCCCTTTGAGCCTGGGTGGCGGTCCAAAAGAAAACAGGCAAGTCCTGATAGACATCAGGTGCCTCAATCCACCCAGATGTGTGTTTAAGTTGCCACCTTAGATAAACCATTAAAATTATCAATCTCACATCTGTCATGGATATCACTCACCCAATCCACGTCTACTGGCATAGCATGGCATAATAAGCAAACGTAGAAGTAACTCCCAAGGGTTTCATAATAAACAGGTAATAGGTACTACCTCATCTACTTCCCATCCCACAATTTAATTAGATCCTAATCATGCAATGTGTGAGGATTGATCTAATGCAATAAAACTGGGTTGTAGAAAAGGTATGATCAAAGTGTTACTTGCCTTGCTGATGATCCGCGAGTCCTAGGGATTCGAAGTAACAGGCGGCGCAATCCGGGTAATCTATCACAGACAAACAACAAGCATACAATAAGTACTCATCTAATGCACAGGTAAAACTCGAACAAGAGATCGAACCAGATAGTTCAACTTAAGAACTCCGGTCGCAAAGAAAGAACGAACCGAACAAAGCAACGAAAAACAAACAGCGAATGAAAACAACTCGGTTCTAGCAAGTTGAAACTAGGTCAAGTTTAAAGTAGCAAAAACTTATTCAAGTTGATTAATCGGAACGGCGGTTTCGAAACGAAACTCCAGGTGCTTGAATCACCTGATTCCGATAAACGAGCGAGAAGATAAACTAGAACGAAGATCGGATCTGAGATCGCGATCGCGGAATAAATCCGATGAAAAGAAAAAGAAGAACGGTTAAACGAACGGACGTTCGTTAACCGGGAATAATCCGGTGATCACGTTCGTTAGGACGAACGGTTCGGCGAACGGTCTCTAGGCAACTAAACCGGAAAAGAAAACGAAACCGATCTAGGGTTTCGAAAAGAAAACCGAAACAAAGAATCGAAAAGAAAACCGGAACGGTTAAGAAAAGAACCGGAACGGTTTATAAGAAAAACCGAACTGAGGGGAGAAAAGAGAGGCGCGGGGCTACCTCCGGCGAGGGGCTCCAGTGGCGGCGGCGTAAGGCGGTGGCGGTGGCGACGTAGGGCAGCGGCGGCGCTATGGGGCGGCGGCGGCGCGGGCAAAGGGCGGCGGCGGTGCGGCGCTAAGGGCGAGGTGCGGCTTGGGGAGGCGCGGGGTGGTGGCGCGGTTGGTGTGGGGTTTAGGGGGGGTGTTGGTATTTATGTAGGTGAGGGGAGAGGAGACTTGGGGGAGGGGGCAAGAAAAGGGGAAGAGGAGGACTAGAGGAAAGGGGAGTCCTACTAGGACTCTGCCTAGGGCGGGGCGGCGGCCTTGGCGCGCGGGCAGGCGCGGGAGCCTGGCCTGGCCTGTGGCTGGGCCTTGGCCCAGGCGCTGCGGGAATTTTTTTAAAAGGTTTCGCGCGCAGAAAAACACAGAAAAGGAAATCTAAACGAACTCCAAAGTTCCCAAAGTAAATTTTCCCCGACTCCTAAAAATGAGTCGAACAAAATGAACTTTTCTCGGGACCTAGAATGCAAATTTTTGAAAACGCGCATTTTTCCCTATCCAAATAAAATGCAAATGAAACTCCGACAAATCCAATGATCCTCTTTTCCAAACTTGAGAAAGCTCAAATATGAAAATGACGAAATCTCCAACTCTCTCCGAGGGTCCTTGAGTTGCGTGAAATTTCTAGGATCAACAAAATGCAAGAAAATATGATATGCATGATGATCTAATGTATAACATTCCAAATTGAAAATTTGGGATGTTACATATCTCCATGTGACTAATACCCAAAGGGTTTACTAGAGTCAATAATCTAGTTCACATCGCTATGTGATTAACACCCAAAGAGTGATCATGTTTTTCTTGTGAGAGAAGTTTAGTCTACAGGTCTGCAACATTCAGATCCGTATGTATTTTGCAAATTTCTATGTCTACAATGCTCTGCACGGAGCTACTCTAGATAATTGCTCCCACTTTCAATATGTATCCAGATTGAGACTTAGAGTCATCTAGATCGATGTAAAAACCTTGCATCGACCTAACTCTTTACGACGAACTCTTTTATCACCTCCATAACTGAGAAAAATTTCTTGCCAGAATCATGCTAAGGTATACAGTAGGACTGGTAAACAACATAGCATACTTTATAGAACCTATGACTGAGGCATAGGGAATGACTTTTCATTCACTTTCTATTTTCAGCTGTGGTCGAGTTTTGAGTCTTTACTCAACTTCACACCTTGCAACACAGGCAAGAACTCCTTCTTTGACTGTTCCATTTTGAACTACTTCAAAATCTTGTCAAGGTATGTACTCATTGAAAAAACTTATCAAGCGTCTTGACCTATCTCTAAAGATCTTGATGCTCAATGTGTAAGAAGCTTCATCGAGGTCTTTCTTTGAAAAACTCCTTTCAAATACTCCTTTATGCTTTCCAGGAAATTCTACATTATTTCTGATCAACAATATGTCATTCACATATACTGATCAGAAATGCAGTAGTGCTCCCACTCACTTTCTTGTAAATACACGCTTCACCGCAAGTCTGTATAAAACCATATGCTTTGATCACTTTATCAAAGCATATATACCAACTCCGAGATGCTTGCACCAGTCCATAGATGGATCGCTGGAGATTGCTCACTTTGTTAGCACATTTAGGATCAACAAAACCTTCTGGTTGCATCATATACAACTCTTCTTTAAGAAATCCATTAAGGAATGCAGTTTTGACATCCATTTGCTAGATTCCATAAAATGCGGCAACTGCTAACATGATTCGAACAGACTTTTAAGTATCGATACGAGTGAGAAAATCTCATCGTTGTCAACACCTTGAACTTGTCGAAAACATTTTTGCGAGAATTCGAGCTTTTTAGATAGTAACACTATTATCAGTCTCCGTCTTCCTCTTGAAGATCCATTTATTTTCTATGGCTTGCCAATCATTGGGCAAGTCAATCAAAGTCCATACTTTGTTCTTTATACCTGGATCCCGTCTCAGATTTCATGGCCTTAAGTCATTTCGTGGAATCTGGGCTCATTGCTACCTCTTGAGCACTGCGTTGGTTTTCCCTTGAAGAGGAAAGGGTGGTGCAGTAAAGTAGCGTAAGTATTTCCCTCAGTTTTTGAGAACCAAGGTACCAATCCAGTAGGAGATCACGCTCGAGTCCCACGCACCTACATAAACAAATAAGAACCTCGCAACCAACGCGATAAAGGGGTTGTCAATCCCTTCACGGTCACTTACGAGAGTGAGATCCCATAGATATGATAAGATAATATTTTTGGTATTTTTATGATAAAGATAAATAAAGATGCAAAGTAAAATAAACGGCAATAGAAATAGCTAAGTGATGAAAGATTAATATGATGGAAAATAGACCCGGGGGCCATAGGTTTCACTAGTGGCTTCTCTCAAGATAGCATAACTATTACTGTGGGTAAACGAATTACTGTCGAGCAATTGATAGAATTGAGCATAGTTATGAGAATATCTAGGTATGATCATGTATATAAGCATCACGTCCGCGACAAGTAGACCAAAACGATTCTGCATCTACTTCTATTACTCCACACATCGACCGCTATCCAGCATGCATCTAGAGTATTAAGTTCATAAGAACAGAGTAATGCTTTAAGTAAGATGACATGATGTAGAGGGATAAACTCATGCAATATGATACAAAACCCATCTTTTTATCCTCGATGGCAATAATACAACATGTGTCGTTTCCCTTTCTGTCACTGGGATCGAGCACCGCAAGATTGAACCCAAAGCTAAGCACTTCTCCCATTGCAAGAAAGATCAATCTAGTAGGCCAAACCAAACTGATAATTCGAAGAGACTTGCAAAGATAACCAATCATACATAAAAGAATTCAGAGGAGATTCAAATATTGTTCATAGATAAACTTGATCATAAACCCACAATTCATCGGATCTCGACAAACACACCGCAAAAAGAAGACTTACATCAAATAGATCTCCAAGAGAATCGAGGAGAACTTTGTATTGAGATCCAAAGAGAGAGAAGAAGCCATCTAGCTAATAACTATGGACCCGAAGGTCCGAGGTAAACTACTCACACATCATCGGAGAGGCTATCGTGTTGATGTAGAAGCCCTCCATGATCAATGCCCCCTCCAGTAGGATGCCAGAAAAGGCCCCAAGATGGGATCTCACGGGTATAGAAGGTTCCAGTGGTGGAGTTAGGTTTTCGTGGATGCCCCTGATGGTTTGGGGATACGTAGGTATATATAGAGGAAGAAGTACATCGGTGGAGCAACGTGGGCCCCACGAGGGTGGAGTGCGCGCCCAGGGGGGTAGGCGCGCCCCCTGCCTCATGGCCTCCTCGATTGTTTCTTGACATGGACTCCAAGTCCCCTGGATCATGTTTGTTCAGAAAATTATGTTCCCAAAGGTTTCATTCCATTTGGACTTCGTTTGATATTCCTTTTCTGTGAAACACTGAAATAGGCAAAAAAAACAGCAATTTGGGCTGGGCCTCCGGTTAATAGGTTAGTCCCAAAAATAATATAAAAGTGTATAACAAAGCCCATTTATCATCCAAAACAGAATATAATATAGCATGGAACAATAAAAAATTATAGATACATTGGAGACGTATCAAGCATCCCCAAGCTTAATTCATGCTCGTCCCCGAGTAGGTAAATGATAAAAATAGAATTTTTTATGTGGAATGCTACTTAGCATAAATTTCAATGTAACCCTCTTAATTGTGGTATGAATATTCAGACCCGAAAGATTCAAGATAAAAGTTTAATATTGACATAAAAGTAATAACACTTCAAGCATACTAACTAAGAAACTA
Source organism: Triticum monococcum (assembly GCA_034509565.1). Lineage (NCBI taxonomy): Eukaryota > Viridiplantae > Streptophyta > Magnoliopsida > Poales > Poaceae > Triticum > Triticum monococcum. Next base: position 559,440,506 of record CM067843.1, on the reverse strand, counting down.
TGTCTTCTCCAAGTAACATGGCCAAAGAAAGTTCATCCCAACAAAATCATATAGTTTGGTCATGCTCCATTTTTGTCACACAAGAATGCTCTCATCATGCACAACCCCGATGACAAGCCAAGCAATTGTTTCATACTTTAGTAATCTCAAACTTTTTTCAACTTCCTTCAATACATGAGTGTGAGCCATGGATATAGCACTATGGGTGGAATAGAATATAATGATGGGGGTTATGTGGAGAAGACAAAAAGGAGAAAGTCTCACATCAACGCAGCTAATCAACGGGATATGGAGATGCCCATCAATTGATGTTAATGTGAGGAGTAGGGATTGCCATGCAGCGGATGCACTAGAGCTATAAATGCATGAAAGCTCAACAAAAAGAAACTAAGTGGGTGTGCATCCAACTTGCTTGCTCACAAAGACCTAGGGCATTTGAGGAAGCCCATTGTTGGAATATACAAGCCAAGTTCTATTGAAAAATTCCCACTAGTATATGAAAGTGACAAAACAAGAAACTCTCTATCATGGAGATCATGGTGCTACTTTGAAGCACAAGTGTGGAAAAAAGGATAGTAGCATTGCCCCTTTTTATTTTCTTTTTATTTTATTTGGCCTCCCTTTTTTTCTTTTGGCCTTTCTCTCTTTTTTTGATTGGGACAATGCTCTATGAATGATGATCATCACACTTCTATTTATTTACAACTCAATGATTACAACTCGATACTAGAACAAAGTATGACTCTATATGAATGCCTCCGGCTGTGTACCGGGATGGGCAATGAATCAAGGGTGACATGTATGAAAAATTATGAATGGTGGCTTTGCCACAAATACGATGTCAACTACATGATCATGCAAGGCAATATGACAATGATGAACGTGTCATGATGAACGGAACGGTGGAAAGTTGCATGGCAATATATCTTGGAATGGCTATGGAAATACCATAATAGGTAGGTATGGTGGCTGTTTTGAGGAAGATATAAGGAGGTTTATGTGTGATAGAGCGCATCGTATCACGGGGTTTGGATGCACCAGCGAAGTTTGCACCAACTCTCAAGGTGAGAAAGGGCAATGCACGGTACCGAAGAGGCTAGCAATGATGGAAGGATAAGAGTGTGTATAATCCATGGACTCGACATTAGGCATAAAGAACTCACATACTTACTGCAAAAATCTACAAGTCATCAAAAACCAAGCACTACGCGCATGCTCCTAGGGGGATATATTGGTAGTAAAAGACCATCGCTCGTCTCCGACCGCCACTCATAAGGAGGACAATCAAAGAACACCTCATGTTTCAAATTTGTTACATAACGTTTACCATACGTCCATGCTACGGGACTTGCAAACTTCAACACAAGTATTTCCCAAATTCACAACTACTCAACTAGCACAACTTTAATATCACTACCTCAAATTCTCCAAACAATCATCAAGCATCAAACTTTTCTTAGTATTCCACACACGCATAAGAAAGTTTTTACTAATCTTGAATACCTAGCATATTAGGACTAATTTCCCAATTAAAGAAAATTACCATGCTGTTTTGTAGGACTCTCAAAATAGTATAAGTGAAGAATGAGAGAACAATAGTCTCTATAAAACAAAACCACCACCGTGCTCTAAAAGATATAAGTGAAGCACTAGAGCAAAAACTATATAGCTCAAAAGATATAAGTGAAGCACATAGAGTATTCTAATAAATTCCGAATCATGTGTGTGTCTCTCAAAAGGTGTGTACAGCAAGGATGATTGTGGTAAAATAAAAATCAAAGACTCAAATCATACAAGACACTCCAAGCAAAACACATATCATGTGGTGAATAAAAATATAGCTCCAAGTAAAGTTACCGATGGACGAAGACGAAAGAGGGGATACCTTCCGGGGCATCCCCAAGCTTTGGCTTTTTGGTGTCCTGAGATTACCTTGGGGTGCCATGGGCATCCCCAAGCTTAGGCTCTTGCCGCTCCTTGTTCCATAATCCATCAAATCTTTTACCCAAAACTTGAAAACTTCACAACACAAAACTCAACATAAAATCTCGTAAGCTCCGTTAGCGAAAGAAAACAAAACACCACTTCAAGGTACTGTAGTGAACTCATTCTTTATTTATATTGGTGTTAAACCTACTGTATTCCAACTTCTCTATGTTTTATAAACTATTTTACTAGCCATAGGTTCATCAAAATAAGCAAACAACACACGAAAAACAGAATCTGTCAAAAACAGAACAGTCTGTAGTAATATGTAACTAACGCAAACTTCTGGAACCCCAAAAATTATAAAATAAATTTCTGGACGTGAGGAATTTATCTATTAATAATCTGAAAAAATAATTAACTAAATAAAACTCTCCAAATAAAAATGGTATCAATTCTTGTGAGCGCTAAAGTTTCTGTTTTTTACAGCAAGATCAAAAAGACTTTCCCCAAGTCTTCCCAACGGTTCTACTTGGCACAAACACTAATTAAACACAAAAAACACAAAGAGGCTAGATAAATTATTTATTACTAAATAGGAGCAAAAATCAAGGAATAAAAATAAAATTGGGTTGCCTCCTAACAAGCGCTATCGTTTAACGCCCCTAGCTAGGCATAAAAGCAAGGATAGATCTACGTATTGCCATCTTTGGCAATCCATAAGTAGCTATCATTATAGATTCATAAGGTAATTTAATTTTCTTTCTAGGGAAGTGTTCCATGCCTTTCCTTAATGGGAATTGGAATCTAATATTCCCTTCCTTCATATCAATGATTGCACCGATCGTTCTAAGGAGAGGTCTACCAAGAATAATAGGACATGAAGGATTGCAATCTATATCAACACCAATAAAATCTATGGGCACATAGTTCCTATATGCAACAATAAGAACATAATTAATTCTTCCCATAGGTTTCTTAATGGTGGAATCCGCAAGATGCAAATTTAAAGAACAATCATCAAAATCACGGAATCCTTGCAAATCACACAAAGTTTTTGGAATCATGGAAACACTAGCACCCAAATCACACAAAGCATAGCATTCATGATCTTTAATTTTAATTTTAATAGTAGGTTCCCACTCATCATAAATTTTTCTAGGGATAGAAACTTCCAACTCAAGTTTTTCTTTATAAGATTGCATCAAAGCATCAACGATATGTTTAGTAAAAGCTTTATTTTGACTATAAGCATGAGGAGAATTTAGCACGGATTGCAACAAGGAAATACAATCTATCAAAGAGAAATTATCATAATTAAATTCCTTGAAATCCAAAATAGTGGGTTCATTGATATCTAAAGTTTTGACCTCTTCAATCCCACTTTTACCAATTTTTGCATCAAGATCTAAAAACACCGAATTTTTGGAACGCCTTCTAGATAAAGGTGACTCATCTCCAGTCCCATCATTATCAAGATTCATATTGCAAAACAAAGATTTAATAGGAGACACATCAATAACTTTTAGATCGTCATCTTTATTTTCATAGAAACTAGAAGAACACGCTTTCACAAAGCAATCTTTCTTAGCACGCAACCTAGCGGTTCTTTCTTTGCACTCATCAATGGAAATTCTCATGGCTTTGAGAGACTCATTGATATCATGCTTAGGTGGAATAGATCTAAGTTTCAAAGAACCAACATCAAGAGAAATTATATCCACATTCCTAGCCAACTCATCAATCTTAAGCAATTTTTCTTCAATCAAAGCATTGAAACTCTTTTGCAAAGTAATAAATTCTTTAATACTAGATTAAAAATCAGAGGGCATCTTATTATAATTTCCATAAGAATTGTTGTAGGAATTACCATAATTGTTAGAGAAATTACTAGGAAACGGCCTAGAATTAAAATTACGTCTATACGCGTTGTTACCAAAATTGTTCCTACCAACAAAATTCACATCCATAGATTCATTATTATTCTCAATCAAAGTAGACAAAGGCATATCATTGGGATCAGAAGTAAAACTCTTATTAGCAAATAACTTCATAAGTTCATCCATCTTTCCACTCAAAACATTAATTTCTTCTATCGCGTGCACTTTTTTACTAGTAGATCTTTCGGTGTGCCATTGAGAATAATTAACCATAATATTATCTAGGAGTTCAGTAGCTTATCCTAAAGTTATTTTCATAAAAGTGCCTCCCGCGGCCGAATCTAAGAGATTTCTAGAAGAAAAATTCAATCCGTCATAAAAAATTTGTATAATCATCCAAAGATTCAAACCATGTGTAGGGCAATTACGTATCATTAATTTCATCCTCTCCCAAGCTTGTGCAACATGTTCATGATCAAGTTGCTTAAAATTCATAATATCGTTTCTAAGAGAGATGATCTTAGCGGGAGACAAATACTTAGAGATAAAATCATCTTTGCACTTATTCCAAGAATCAATGATATTTTTAGGCAAAGACGAAAACCAAGTTTTAGCACGATCTCTAAGCGAAAACGGAAATAGTTTCAACTTAACAATATCATTGTACACATCTTTTTTCTTTTGCATATCACAGAAATCAACAAAGCTATTTAGATGGGTAGCGGCATCTTCACTAGGAAGGCCGGCGAATTGATCTTTCATGACAAGATTCAACAAAGCAGCATTACTTTCACAAGATTCAGCATCGGTAAGAGGAGCAATAGGAGTGCTAAGAAAATCATTGTTGTTGGTATTGGTAAAGTCACACAATTTAGTATTGTCTTGGGCCATCGTGACAAGCAAGCAATCCAACACACGGGCAAACAAGAAGCAAGCGAAAGAGAGGCGAACGGAAAAAGAGAGGGTGAATAAAACGACAAGGGTGAAGTGGGGGAGAGGAAAACGAGAGGCAAATGGCAAATAATGTAATGCGAGGGATAAGAGTTTGTGATGGGTAATTGGTATGTCTTGACTTGTGCGTAGACTCCCTGGCAACGGTGCCAGAAATGGCTCGTTGCTCGGAGTCAAATCTTGACTTGACTTGGCCGAATCTCCCCGGCAACGGCGCCAGACATCCTTCTGGCTACCTCTTGAGCACTGCGTTGGTTTTCCCTTGAAGAGGAAAGGGTGATGCAGTAAAGTAGCGTAAGTATTTCCCTCAGTTTTTGAGAACCAAGGTATCAATCCAGTAGGAGATCATGCTCGAGTCCCACGCACCTACATAAACAAATAAGAACCTCACAACCAACGCGATAAAAGGGGTTGTTAATCCCTTCACGGTCACTTACGAGAGTGAGATCCGATAGATATGATAAGATAATATTTTTTGGTATTTTTATGATAAAGAGAAATAAAGATGCAAAGTAAAATAAACGACAATAGAAATAGCTAAGTGATGAAAGATTAATATGATGGAAAATAGACCCGGGGGCCATAGGTTTCACTAGTGGCTTCTCTCAAGATAGCATAAGTATTACGGTTGGTAAACGAATTACTGTCGAGCAATTGATAGAACTGATCATAGTTATGAGAATATCTAGGTATGATCATGTTTATAGGCATCACGTCCGCGACAAGTAGACCTAAACGATTCTGCATCTACTACTATTACTCCACACATCAACCGCTATCCAGCATGCATCTAGAGTATTAAGTTCATAAGAACAGAGTAATGCTTTAAGTAAGATGATATGATGTAGAGGGATAAACTCATGCAATATGATATAAAACCCATCTTTTTATCCTCGATGGAAATAATACAATATGTGTCGTTTCCCTTTCTGTCACTGGGATCGAGCACCGCAAGATTGAACCCAAAGCTAAGCACTTCGCCCATTGCAAGAAAGATCAATCTAAGGCCAAACCAAACTGATAATTCGAAGAGACTTGTAAAGATAACCAACCATACATAAAAGAATTCAGAGGAGATCAAATATTGTTCATAGATAAACTTGATCATAAACCCACAATTCATCGGATCTCAACAAACACACCGCAAAAAGAAGAGTTACATCAAATAGATCTCCAAGAGAATCAAGGAGAACTTTGTATTGAGATCCAAAGAGAGAGAAGAAGCCATCTAGCTAATAACTATGGACCCGAAGGTCCGAGGTAAACTACTCACACATCATCGGAGAGGCTATGGTGTTGATGTAGAAGCCCTCCGTGATCAATGCCCCCTCCGGCGGGACGCCGGAAAAGGCCCCAAGATGGGATCTCACAGGTACAGAAGGTTGTGGCGGTGGAATTAGGTTTTCGTGGATGCCCTTGATGGTTTGGGGGTACATAGGTATATATAGGAGGAAGAAGTACGTCGGTGGAGCAACGTGGGCCCCACGAGGGTGGAGGGCGCGTCTAGGGGGGTAGGCACGCCCCCCTGCCTCGTGGCCTCCTCGGTTGTTTCTTGATGTGGACTCCAAGTCCCCTGGATCACGTTTGTTGAGAAAATCACGTTCCCGAAGGTTTCATTCCGTTTGGACTTCGTTTGATATTCCTTTTCTGCGAAACACTGAAATAGGCAAAAAAACAGCAATTTGGGCTGGGCCTCCGGTTAATAGGTTAGTCCCAAAAATAATATAAAAGTGTATAACAAAGCCCATTTATCATCAAAACAGAATATAATATAGCATGGAACAGTCAAAATTACAGATACATTGGAGACGTATCACTCGTCATCGCTTCCTCATAGTTCGTAGGTTCGTCATGGTCTAGTAACATGACTTCCAGAAAGGATTACCGTACCACTCTGGTGCGGACCATACTCTGGTTGTCCTACGAGGATTGGTAGTAACTTGATCTGAAGTTTCATGATCATCATCATTAGCTCCCTCACTAATTTGCATAGAAATCACTAGAAATGATTTCTATGATGAACTACTTTGCAATTCGGGAGAAGGTACAATTACCTCATCAAGTTCTACATTCCTCCCACTCACTTCTTTCAAGAGAAACTTCTTCTCTAGAAAGGATCCACTCTTAGCAATGAATGACTTGCCATCGGATCTGTGATAGAAGGTGTACCCAAGTGTCTCCTTTGGGTATCCTATGAAGACACATTTCTCCGATTTGGGCTTGAGCTTATCAGGATGAAACTTTTTCACATAAGCATCGCAACCCCAAACTTTAAGAAATGACAACTTTGGTTTCTTGCCAAACCACATTTCATATGGTGTTGTCTCAAACGAATTTAGATGGTGCCCTATTTAACGTGAATGCAGTTGTCTCTAATGTATAACCCCAAAACGATAGTGGTAAATCGGTAAGAGACATCATAGATTTCACCATATCTAATTAAGTACGGTTATGATGTTCGGACACACCATTACGCTGTGGTGTTCCAGGTGTCGTGAGTTGCGAAACTATTCCGCATTGTTTCAAATGAAGACCAAACTCGTAACTCAAATATTCGCCTCCATGATCAGATCGTAGAAACTTTATTTTCTTGTTACGATGATTTTCCACTTCACTCTGAAATTCTTTGAACTTTTCAAATGTTTCAGACTTATGTTTCATTAAGTAGATATAACTATATCTACTCAAATCATCTATGAAGGTCAGAAAATAACGATACTCGCCGCGAGCCTCAGCACTTATCAGATCGCATACATCAGTATGTATTATTTCCAATAAGTCAGTTGCTTACTCCATTGTTCCGGAGAACGGAGTCTTAGTCATCTTGCCTATGAGGCATGGTTCGCAAGCATCAACTGATTCATAATCAAATGATTCCGAAAGCCCATCAGCATGGATTTTCTTCATGCGCTTTCCACCAATATGACCTAAACGGCAGTGCCACAAATAAGTTGCACTATCATTATTAACTTTGCATCTTTTTCCTTCAATATTATGAATATGTGTATCACTATGATTGAGATTCAATAAACCACTCACCTTGGGTGTATGACGATTGAAGGTTTTATTCATGTAAACAGAACAACAATTATTCTCTGACTTTAAATGAATAACCGTATTGCAATAAACATGATCAAATCATATGCATGCTTAACGCAAACACCAAATAACATTTATTTAGGTTCAACACTAATCCCGAAAGTATAGGGAGTGTGCGATGATGATCATATCAATCTTGGAACCACTTCCAACACACATCATCACTCCACCCTTAACTAGTCTCTGTTCATTCTGCAACTCCCGTTTCAAGTTACTAATCTTAGCAACTGAACTAGTATCAAATACTGAGGGGTTGCTATAAACACTAGTAAAGTACACATCAATAACATGTATATCAAATATACCTTTGTTCACTTTTCCATCCTTCTTATCCGCCAAATACATGGGGCAGTTCTGCTTCTAGTGACCAGTCCCTTGGAAGTAGAAGCACATAGTCTCAGGCTTAGGTACAGACCTGGGCTTCTTCACTTGAGCAGCAACTTGCTTGTCATTCTTCTTGAAGTTCCCCTTCTTCCCTTTGCCCTTTTCTTGAAACTAGTGGTCTTGTCAACCATCAACACTTGATGCTTTTCTTGATTTCTACCTTCGTTGATTTCAGCATCACGAAGAGCTTTTGAATCGTTTCCGTTATCCCTTGCATATTATAGTTCATCACGAATTCTAGTAACTTGGTGATAGTGACTAGAGAACTCTGTCAATCACTATCTTATCTGGAAGATTAACTCCCACTTGATTCAAGTGATTGTAGTACTCAGACATTCTGAGCACATGCTCACTAGGCAAAGTGCTTGTCAAAGCACATGATCACTATCTTATCTGGTTGAGCTATTCTCCTCCATCTTGTAGGGAAAGTGCTTGTCAAAGGTCTCAAACCTTTCGACATGGGCATGAGTCTGAAATACTAATTTCAACTCTTGGAACATCTCATATGCTCCGTGGCATTCAAAACGTCTTTGAAGCCCCAATTCTAATTCGTAAAGCATGGTGCACTAAACTATCAAGTAGTCATCATATCGAGCTTGCCAAACGTTCATAACGTCTGCATCTGCTCTTGCAATCGGTCTGTCACCTAGCAGTGTATCAAGGACATAATTCTTCTGTGTAGCAATGCCGATAATCCTCAGATCACGGATCCAATCCTCATCATTGCTACTAACATCTTTCAACATAGTTTTCTCTAGGAACATATCATAAATAAAACGGGGAAGCTATACGCGAGCAATTGATCTACAACATAGTTATGCAAATACTATCAGGACAAAGTTCATGATAAATTAAAGTTCAATTAATCATATTACTTAAGAACTCCCACTTAGATAGACATCGCTCTAGTCATCTAAATGATCACATGATCCAAATCAACTAAACCATGTCCGATCATCACGTGAGATGGAGTAGTTTTCAATGGTGAACATCACTGTGTTGATCATATCTACTATATGATTCACGCTCGACCTTTCGGTCTCCAGTGTTCCGAGGCCATATATGCATGTGCTAGGCTCGTCAAGTTTAACCCGAGTATTCCATATGTGCAAAACTGGCTTGCACCCGTTGTATGTGAACGTAGAGCTTATCACACCCGATCATCACGTGGTGTCTCAGCACGACGAACTGTCGCAACAGTGCATACTTAGGGAGAACACTTATACCTTGAAATTTAGTGGGAGATCATCTTATAATGCTACCACCGTACTAAGCAAAATAATAAGCATAAAAGATAAACATCACATGTAATCAAAATATGTGACATGATATGGCCATCATCATCTTGTGCCTTTGATCTCCATCTCCAAAGTACCATCATGATCTCCATCGTCACCGGCATGACACTATGATCTCCATCATCTTGATCTTTATCAACGTGTCGTCACATGGTCGTCTCGCCAATTATTGCTTTTGCAACTATTGCTATCGCATAGCGATAAAGTAAAGCAATTATATGGCGCTTGCATCTTATGCAATGAAGAGACAACCATAAGGCTCCTGTCAGTTGCCGATAACTTTAACAAAACATGATCATCTCATACAACAATTTATATCTCATCACGTCTTGACCATATCACATCACAACATGCCCTGCAAAAACAAGTTAGACGTCCTCTACTTTGTTGTTGCAAGTTTTACATGGCTGCCACGGGCTTAGCAAGAACCGTTCTTACCTACGCATAAAACCACAACGCGGTATAGTGATTGCTTTTTGATCTTCAGAAAGAACCCTGTTCATTGAATCCAATTCAACTAAAGTTGGAGAAACAGACACCCACTAGCCACCTATGTGTGAAGCACATCAGTAGAACCAGTCTCGCGTAAGCATACGCGTAATGTCGGTCTGAGCCGCTTCATCCAACAATACCATTGAATCAAGAATCAACTAGTGACGGCAAGCAATATGTATATACCCACGCCCACAACTCCTTTGTGTTCTACTCGTGCATATAACATCTACGCATAGACCTGGCTCGGATGCCACTATTGGGGAACGCAGTAATTTCAAAAAAAATCCTACGCACACGCAAGATCATGGTGATGCATAGCAACGAGAGGGGAGAGTATCGTCCACGTACCCTCATAGACCGTAAGCGGAAGCATTATGAGAACGTGGTTGATGTGGTCGTATGTCTTCACGATCCGACCGATCCAAGTACCGAACGCACGGCACCTCCGAGTTCAGCACACGTTCAGCTCGATGACGTCCCATGAACTCCGATCTAGCAGAGCTTCAAGGGAGAGTTCCGTCAGCCCAACGGCGTGATGACGGTGATGATGTTGCTACCGATGCAGGGCTTCGCCTAAGCACTGCTATGATATAATCGAGGTGGATTATGGTGGAGGGGGCACCGTACACAGCTTGGAACAATCAACTTGTGTGTCTTTGGGTGCCCCCCCCCCCCGCCCCTGTATATAAAGGAGCAAGGGGGGAGGCCGGCCGGCCTTGGTGCGCCCCAAGGAGAGGAGGAATCCTCCTCCTAGTAGGAGTAGGATTCATCCTTTCCTAGTCCTACTTGGAAGGGGGAAGGGGGAAGGAAAGAGAGGGAGAGGGAGAGGGAAAGAGGGGCCGCGCCCCCTCCCCTAGTCCAATTCGGACTCCTCATGGGAGGGGGCGTGCCACCTCCTGGGCTACAGCCCTCTCTCTCCCCTCAGGCCCACTAAGGCTCAATACTTCCCCGGGGGGTTCCGGTAACCCCTCCGGCACTCTGGTTTTCTCCGAAACCATCCAGAACGCTTCTGGTGTCCGAATGTAGCCGTCCAATTTATCAATCTTTATGTCTCGGCCATTTCTAGACTCCTTGTCATGTCCGTGATCACATCCGGGGCACCAAACTACTTTCGGTACATCAAAACACATAAACTCATAATACCGTTCGTCACTGAACTTTAAGCGTGCGGACCCTACGGGTTCGAGAACTATGTAGACATGACCGAGACTCGTCTCCGGTTAATAACCAATAGCGGAACCTGGATGCTCATATTGGTTCCTACATATTCCACAAAGATCTTTATCGATCAAACCGCATAACAACATATGTTGTTCCCTTTGTCATCGGTATGTTACTTGCCCGAGATTCGATCGTCGGTATCCTCATACCTAGTTCAATCTCGTCACTGGCAAGTCTCTTTACTCGTTATGTAATACATCATCCTACAAATAACTCATTAGTCACAATGCTTGCAAGGCTTATAGTGATGTGCATTACCGAGAGGGCCCAGAGATATCTCTCCGACAATCGGAGTGACAAATCCTAATCTTGATCTATGCCAACTCAACAAGTACCATCGGAGACACCTGTAGAGCACCTTTATAATCACCCAGTTACATTGTGACGTTTGGTAGCACACAAAGTTTTCCTCCGGTACTCGGGAGTTGCATAATCTCATAGTCATAGGAACATGTATAAGTCATGAAGAAAGTAATAGCAACAAACTAAACGATCATCGTGCTAAGATAAATGGATGGGTCAAGTCAATCACATCATTCTCTAATGATGTGATCCCGTTAATCAAATGACAACTCATGTCTATGGTTGGGAAACATAACCATCATTGATTGAACGAGCTAGTCAAGTAGAGGCAAACTAGTGACACTATGTTTGTCTATGTATTCACACATGTACTAAGTTTCCGGTTAATACAAATCTAGCATGAATAATAAACATTTGTCATGATATAAGGAAATAAATAATAACTTTATTATTGCCTCTAGGGCATATTTCCTTCATGAAGCATCGTTGTCGTCTCGCCAACTATTGCTTCTACGACTATCGCTACCGCTTAGAGAAAAAGTAAAGCAATAACATGGCGATTGTATTTCATACAATAAAGCGACAACCATATGGCTCCTGCCATTTGCCGATAACTTTGTTACAAAACATGATCATCTCATACAATAAAATTTACCATCATGTCTTGACCATATCACATCACAACATGCCCTGCAAAAACAAGTTAGACGTCCTCTACTTTGTTGTTGCAAGTTTTACGTGGCTGCTACGGGCTGAGCAAGAACCGTTCTTACCTATGCATCAAAAACCACAACGCGGAATAGTGATTGCTTTTTGATCTTCAGAAAGAACCATGTTCATTGAATTCGATTCAACTAAAGTTGGAGAAACTGACACCCACTAGCCACCTGTGTGCGAAGCACGTCGGTAGAACCAGTCTCGCGTAAGCATACGCGTAATGTCGGTCTGAGCCGCTTCATCCAACAATAGCGTTGAATCAAGAATCAAATAGTGACGGCAAGCAATATGTATATACCCATGCCCACAACTCCTTTGTGTTCTACTCGTGCATATAACATCTACACATAGACCTGGCTCGGATGCCACTATTGGGGAACGCAGTAATTTCAAAAAAAAAATCCTACGCACACGCAAGATCCATCTAGGTGATGCATAGTAATGAGAGGGGAGAGTGTTGTCCACGTACCCTCGTAGACCATAAGCGGAAGTGTTATGACAACGCGGTTGATGTAGTCGTACGTCTTCATGATCCGACCGATCCTAGCACCGAAGGTACGGCACCTCCGCGATCTGCACGAGTTCAACTCGGTGACGTCCCACGAACTCTAGATCCAGCTGAGTGTCGAGGGAGAGCTTCGTCAGCACGACGGTGTGATGACGGTGATGTTACCAACGTAGGGCTTCGCCTAAGCACTACAACAGTATGACCGAGGTGGAAATTTGTGGAGGGGAGCACCGCACACGGCTAAGAGATCAACTTCTGTGTCTATGGGGTGCCCCCCTCCCCTGTATATAAATGAGTGGAGGAGGGGGAGGGCCGGCCCTCTATGGCACGCCCAAGGGGGGAGTCCTACTCCCGGTGGGAGTAGGACTCCTCCTTTCCCTTGTTGGAGTAGGAGAGAAGGAAAGGGGAGAGAGTGGGAAGGAAGGGGGCGCCCCCACCCAATTCGGATTGGGCTAGGGGGGCGCTCCCTCCACCTTGGCCTTCCTCTCCTCTTTTCCACTAAGGCCCAATAAGGTCCATATACTCCCCGGGGGGTTTCGGTACCCCCCCCCCCCGTACTCCGGTAAATGCGCGAACTCACCCGGAACCATTCCGATGTCCAAACATAGCCTTCCAATATATCGATTATTATGTCTCGACCATTCTGAGACTCTTCGTCATGTCCGTGATCATATCCGGGACTCCGAACTACCTTTGGTACATCAAAACACATAAACTCATAATACCGATCGTCACCGAACGTTAAGCATGCAGACCCTATGGGTTCGAGAACTATGTAGACATGACCGAGACTCATCTCCGGTCAATAACCAATAGCGGAACCTGGATGCTCATATTGGTTCCTACATATTCTACAAAGATCTTTATCGGTCAAACCGCATAACAACATATGTTGTTCCCTTTGTCATCGGTATGTTACTTGCCCGAGATTCGATCGTGGGTATCCCAATACCTAGTTCAATCTTGTTACCGGCAAGTCTCTTTACTCGTTCCATAATGCAACATCCCGTAACTAACTCATTATTGCTTGCAAGGCTTATAGTGATGTGCATTACCGAGAGGGCCTAGAGATACCTCTCTGATACACGGAGTGACAAATCCTAATCTCAATCACTATAAGCCTCCTATAAGTAACTCATTAGTCACATTGCTTTGCTGCATCACTATAAGTTATGGAGAAAGCAATAGCGGTAAACTAAACGATCATCATGCTAAGCTAACAGATGGGTCAAGTCAATCACATCATTCTCTAATGATGTGATCCCGTTCATCAAATGACAACTCTTTGTCCATGGCTAGGAAACTTAACCATCTTTGATTAACGAGCTAGTCAAGTAGAGGCATACTAGTGACACTCTGTTTGTCTATGTATTCACACATGTACTAAGTTTCCGGTTAATACAATTCTAGCATGAATAATAAACATTTATCATGATATAAGGAAATATAAACAACAACTTTATTATTGCCTCTAGGGCATATTTCCTTCATCTTCTCACCTGCACGTTGACTCGCACGAAGGGTGTTAGTGTAACTCCAAAGCAGATCACCAAATGGACATCACGAACTGTCTGCGTGGGCGGGGAGCCATCCAGCCAACCAGAGTCGCCAAAAAATGTGGACATAGATTTTCATTGGTTTTTCAAAATAACTTCGAGATAGAAAAATGACCTAAAAACCAACTAAATCCTACTCTACTCCTACCCGTCAGAGGTGAGGTTGATAGAGTAGGCATGGGACGGTACAACCTCATTGCTATTTGTGACCGGCGCAAGCAAGGCGGTGGTGACGATGGATACCTGCTACCTCTTGAGCACTGCGTTGGTTTTACCTTGAAGAGGAAAGGGCGATGCAGCAAAGTAGCGTAAGTATTTCCCTTAGTTTTTGAGAACCAAGGTATCAATCCAGTAGGAGGCCACGCTCAAGTCCCTTGCACCTACACAAACAAATAAGAACCTTGCAACCAACGCGATAAAGGGGTTGTCAATCCCTTCATGGCCACTTGCAAAAGTGAGATCTAATAGAGAAGATAAGATAATATTTTTGGTATTTTTATGATAAAGACTAAAAGTAAAGAAAGCAAAATAAACGGCGCAAGAAATAGCTTGTTGACGGGAGATTAATATGATGGAAATAGACCCGGGGGCCATAGGTTTCACTATTGGCCTCTCTCAAGATAGCATAAGTATTACGGTGGGTAAACAAATTACTGTCGAGCAACTGATAGAATTGAGCATAGTTATGAGAATATCTAGGTATGATCATGTCTATAGGCATCATGTCCGTGACCAGTAGACCGACTCCTGCCTGCATCTACTACTATTACTCCACACATCGACCGCTATCCAGCATGCATCTAGAGTATTAAGTTCATAAGAACGGAGTAACGCTTTAAGCAAGATGACATGATGTAGAGGGATAAAGTCATGCAATATGATATAAACCCCATATTTTTATCCTCGATGGCAACAATACAATATGTGTCGTTTCCCCTACTGTCACTGGGATCGAGCACCGCAAGATTGAACCCAAAGCTAAGCACTTCTCCCATTGCAAGAAAGATCAATCTAGTAGGCCAAACCAAACTGATAATTCGAAGAGACTTGCAAAGATAACCAATCATACATAAAATAATTCAGAGAAGATTCAAATATTGTTCATAGATAATCTTGATCATAAACCCACAATTTATCGGATCTCGACAAACACACCGCAAAAGAAGATTACATCAAATAGATCTCCAAGAGAATTGAGGAGAACTTTGTATTGAGATCCAAAGAGAGAGAAGGTCTGAGGTAAACTACTCACACATCATCGGAGAGGCTATGGTGTTGATGTAGAAGCCAATAAAAACAATAATACTTCAAACATGCTAATCAAGCAATTGTGTCTTATCAAAATAACATAGCCAAAGAAAGCTTATCCCTACAAAATCATAGAGTTAGGCTATGTTTCTATTTCGTCACACAAAACGTTCTCATCATGCATAACCCCGATAACAAGCCGAGCAATTGGTTCATACTTTTTAACGCGCTTGAGCCTTTTCAACCCTTACTCAATACATGAGCGCAAGCCATGGATATAACACTATGGGTGGAATAAAGTATAATGATGGGGGGTTATGAGAAGACAAAAAGGTAGAAAGTCTCACATTGACGCGGCTAATCAATAGGCTATGGAGATGCCCATCAACTGACGTTACTCAGAGGAGTAGGGATTGTTGATGACCCACAAGTATAGGGGATCTATCGTAGTCCTTTCGATAAGTAAGAGTGTCGAACCCAACGAGGAGCAAAACGAAATGATAAACGGTTTTCAGCAAGGTATTCTCTGCAAGTACTGAAATAAGTGGTAACAGATAGTTTTGTGATGAGATAATTTGTAACGAGCAACAAATAAAAAAAGTAAATAAAGTGCAGCGAGGTGGCCCAATCCTTTTTGTAGCAAAGGACAAGCCTGGACAAACTCTTATATAAGGAAAAGCGCTCCCGAGGACACATGGGAATATCGTCAAGATAGTTTTCATCACGTTCATATGATTCGCGTTCGGTACTTTGATAATTTGATATGTGGGTGGACCGGTGCTTGGGTTCTGCTCTTACTTGAACAAGCATCGCACTTATGATTAACCTCTATTGCAAGCATCCGCAACTACAACAAAAGTATTAAGGTGAACCTAACCATAGCATGAAACATATGGATCCAAATAAGCCCCTTACGAAGCAACGCATAAACAAGGGTTTAAGCTTCTGTCACTCTAGCAACCCATCATCTACTTATTACTTCCCAATGCCTTTCTCTAGGCCCAAATAATGGTGAAGTGTTATGTAGTCGACGTTCACATAACACCACTAGAGGCTAGACAACATACATCTCATCAAAATATCGAACGAATACCAAATTCACATGACTACTAATAGCAAGACTTCTCCCTTGTCCTCAGGAACAAACATAACTACTCACAAAGCATATTCATTTTTCATAATCAGAGGGGTATTAATATGCATAAAGGATCTGAACATATGATCTTCCACCAATTAAACCAACTAGTATCAACTACAAGGAGTAATTAACACTACTAGCAACCTACTAGCACCAATCCCAGACTTGAAGACAAGAATTGGATACAAGAGATGGACTAGGGTTTTGAGATGAGATGGTGCTGATGAAGATGTTGATGGAGATTGCCCTCTCCCGATGAGAGGAGCGTTGGTGATGACGATGGCGATGATTTCCCCCTTCGGGAGGGAAGTTTCCCCAGCAGAACAGCTCTGCCGGAGCTCTAGATTGGATCCGCCAAGGTTCCGCCTCGTGGCGGCGGAGTTTCGTCCCGAAAGGTTGCTTCTTATTTTTTTCTCGATGAAAGACTTCATATAGGAGAAGATGGTCATCGGAGAGCCACCAAGGATCCCACGAGGCAGGGGGCGCGCCCCCACCCTCGTGAGAAGGGTGTGGGACCCCTGGTCTTCATCTTTGGCGAGGATTTTTCATTATTTATTATAAGGTGTTCCGTGGATTTTCAGGACTTTTGGAGTTGTGCAGAATAGGTCTCTAATATTTGCTCCTTTTCCAGCCCAGAATTCCAGTTGCCGGCATTCTCCCTCCTTATGTAAACCTTGTAAAATAAGAGAGAATAGCCATAAGTATTGTTACATAATGTGAAATAACAGCCCATAATGCAATAAATATTGATATAAAAGCATGATGCAAAATGGACGTATCAACTCCCCCAAGCTTAGACCTCGCTTGTCCTCAAGCGAAAAGCCGAAATCGAAAAATATGTCCACATGTTTGGAGATGAAGGTGTCGATAAAAATAAAATACGGACATGAGGGCATCATGATCATTTTTATAACAGCAACTTATATAATTTTTGTCATATGATCTCTAATGCTAGAGTAATAATTCAATCACAATATCAAGTATGAATCGTAAACTTCATTGAAAACTAACAAACTACAATCTCGGTAATTGAAGCAATTGCAATTTATCATAACATAGGAAAGAGTCAATGTATAAGAGCTTTTCAGCAAGTCCACATACTCAACTATCATATAATCTTTCACAATTGCTGACACTCATGCAATACTTATGGGTGTGGAGTTTTAATCGGACACAGAGAAAGATAGGGGCTTATTGTCTTGCCTCCCAACGTTTTACCTCAAGGGTAATGTCAACAGTAATAGTTCATGAAAACTCACATCCAATTAGCCATATATACTAGGATCTTTCCAACATACTGTGCTTGCCAGAGGATAAAGTGTAAAAAGGAAGGGTGAAAATCACCATGACTCTTGCATAAGGTAGAAGATAATGATAAAAGATAGGCCCTTCGCAGAGGGAAGCAGAGGTTGCCATACGCTTTTATGGTTGGATGCACAAAATCTTAATGCGAAAGAATGTCACTTTATATTTCCCCTTGTGATATGAACCTTTATTATGTAGTCCGTCGCTTTTATTACTTCCACATCACAAGATCGTGTTTAGCCTATTTCTCCCACACCAATCAATCATACATATTTAGAGAGCAATTTTTATTGCTTTGCACCAATGACAACTTACTTGAAGGATCTTATTCAATCCATAGGTAGATATGGTGGACTCTCATGGCAAAACTGGTTTAAGGGTATTTGGAAGCACAAGTAGTATGTCTACTTGGTGCAATGAACTTGGCTAGCATGAGGGGGAAAGGCAAGCTCAACATGTTGGAAGATCCAAGACAATATAATTTATCTCAGATGTAAGAAAACATAACCCATTACGTTGTCTTCCTTGTCCAATGTCAACTCTTTAGCATGTCATATTTTAATGAGTGCTCACAATCATAAAAGATGTCCAAGATAGTATATCTATATGTGAAGACCTCTCTTTCTTTATTACTTCCTATTAATTGCAACGATGACCAAAACTATGCTTGTCAACTCTCAAAAACTTTTATTCATCATACTTTTTCTATGTGAGCTCATTACTCTCCATGAGATCCATATGATCTCTTTGTTTCTTTTTATTTCTTTCTCTTTTCTTTTATTCACTTAGGATCATGGAAAAACAATCAAGCCCTGACTCAACACTAATCTTTATTATATAGCTCATGGACTCGATTACATAGAAGGATAATAAAGCAAAACTCACAACTAGATCATGCCATAAACTTTATTCTACTAGATCAAAATACTACTAATAGGATCGAACTAAGGAAAACGGTAAAGATAAAGGTGAGGGTGATACGATACCGGGGCACTCCCCCAAGCTTGGCAGTTGCCAAGTGGAGTGCCCATATCCAGATACTCAATTCTTCTTTATTGGAGGAGATGGTGGTGATTTTGTTGATGATGTCGGCTTCTTCCTTAATTTGCGCTTGAGGACAGAATTTTGGTCCCTTAGGTCCTCGATCTCCTGCTCCAAGCTCAGTATCTTTTTGCATAGTTCCTGCTTGTTCTCCTGCAAGAGGCGAAAAGGGATAAACTCGATCTTAGGTTTCTTCACCCTATCCGGGAGGCTTGACTTTTTGAACCCCACATGCATGTCCCCAGGTTGAGGTAGTAGGACTTCGTCTTCATCTGATCTCGTCTCCTCCTTTCCCTTGGGTTCATAGTCTTCTTCTTCTTCCGTAGTCCAACCACAATGCTCCACATCCCCGTAGACCTTAGGATCTGCAAGGTAATCAGTCACATAGCTTTCTCCTTCCGAATCCTGGGACGACATGTTGCTCTGTCTGCAGCAGGATAACTCAAAACTAAAGGCAAGGGATTTTTGCGTGATATTATAATGAATTTTTACCGACCAAAATACGTATCATGCAAGAAAACAGAGTCCGAAAGGCACACGAGGTGCTCACGAGGTAGGGGCGCACCTAGGGGGTAGGGCACGCCCTCCACCCTCGTGAGGCCCTCGTGTCCTTCCCGGACTGGTACTTAATTTTCTATTTTTTAAATATTCCAAAACGGAGAAATATTGCCTTAAAAATTGTTTTGGAGTCGGTTTACTTACCGTACCACATACCTATTCCTTTTCGGAGTCTGAAACGTTCTGGAAAGTGTCCCTTATGTATTCCTCCGGGGTTACGGTTTCAACATTTATGGAATTACCTGAGATATAATGTTTGATTCTTTGACCGTTTACCACCTTCGGATTTGTGCCTTCGAAGTTGTTGATTCTTATGGCACCGGAACGATAGACCTCCTCGATAACATAGGGGCCTTCCCATTTAGAGAGAAGTTTCCCTGCAAAAAATCTCAAATGAGAGTTCTATAGCAATACATAATCACCTACATTAAACTCACGCTTTTGTATCCTTTTGTCATGCCATCTTTTAACCTTTTCTTTAAACAACTTGGCATTTTCATAAGCTTGGGTTCTCCATTCATCAAGTGAGCTAATATCAAATAACCTCTTTTCACCGGCAAGTTTGAAATCATAGTTGAGCTCTTTAATAGCCCAATATGCCTTATGTTCTAGTTCGAGAGGTGAGTGACATGCTTTTCCATATACCATTTTATACGGAGACATACCCATAGGATTTTTATATGCAGTTCTATAGGCCCATAATGCGTCATCGAGTTTTTTGGACCAATTCTTTCTAGACCTATTGACAGTCTTTTGCAAAATTAATTTGAGTTCTCTATTACTCAATTCTACTTGACCACTAGACTGTGGGTGATACGGAGATGCAATTCTATGATTGACGTCATATTTAGCAAGCATTTTACGGAAAGCACCATGAATAAAATGTGAACCACCATTGGTCATTAAATATCTATGGACTCCAAACCTCAGAAAAATAACTTCTTTAAGCATTTTAATAGAAGTGTTATGATCAGCACTACTAGTTGGAATAGCTTCTACCCACTTAGTAACGTAATCAACAGCAACTAAAATATGTGTATATCCATTAGAGGCAGGAAAAGGTCCCATATAATCAAAGCCCCAAACATCAAACGGTTCAATAACAAGTGAATAATTCATAGGCATTTCTTGACGTCTACTAATATTACCAATTCTTTGACATTCATCACAAGAAAGGACAAACTTACGGGCATCCTTGAAGAGAGTAGGCCAATAAAAACCGGATTGCAATACCTTATGTGTAGTTCTATCTCCCGCGTGGTGTCCTCCATAAGTTTCGGAGTGGCACTTGCGTAGGATCTGTTCCTATTCATGCTCAGGTACACAACGTCTAATAACACCATCTACTCCTTATTTATAAAGCTGTGGGTCATCCCAAAAGTAATGTCTCAAATCATAGAAGAACTTTTTCTTTTGTTGGTATGTGAAGCTAGGTTGTATAAATTTAGCAACTATGTAATTAGCATAATCAACATACCAAGGGGTACTACGAGAAGTACTTATGACATTTAATTGTTCATCAGGAAAGCTATCATCAATAGGTAGTGGGTCATCAAGAACATTCTCTAACCTAGATAAGTTGTCTGCAATAGGGTTCTCAACTCCTTTTCTATCAACAATACGCAAATCAAATTCTTGTAGCAAGAGAACCCATCTAATAAGTCTAGGTTTAGGACCTTTCATCTCCATAAGATATTTAATAGCAGCATGATCAGTGTGGATAGTTGTTGGGGAACGTAGTAATTTCAAAAAAAATCCTACGCACATGCAAGATCATGGTGATGCACAGCAATGAGAGGGGAGAGTGTTGTCTACATACCCACGCAGACCGACTACGGAAGCGTTGACACAACATAGAGGAAGTAGCCGTACGTCTTCCCGATCCGACCGATCCAAGCACCGTTACTCCGGCACCTCCGAGTTCTTAGCACACGTACAGCTCGATGACGATCCCCGGGCTCCGATCCAGCAAAGCGTCGGGGAGGAGTTCCGTCAGCACGACAGCGTGGTGACGATCTTGATGTTCTACCGACGCAGGGCTTCGCCTAAGCACTACAACGATATGATCGAGGTGGAATATGGTGGCAGGGGGCACCGCACACGGCTAAGGAACGATCTCAATGATCAACTTGTGTGTCTAGAGGTGCCCCCTGCCTCCGTATATAAAGGAGCCAAGGGGAAGGAGGCCGCCGGCCAGGAGGAGTGCGCAGGAGGAGTCCTACTCCTACCGGGAGTAGGACTCCCCCCCCCCCAATCCTAGTTGGACTAGGATTCCCCGAGGGGGAAAGAGAGAGGGGGGGCCAGCCACCTCTCCTAGTCCTAATAGGACTAGGGGAGGGGGGAGGCGCGCGGCCACCTTGGGCTGCCCCTTTCTCCTTTCCACTAAAGCCCATTAAGGCCCATATGGCTCCCGGGGGGTTCCGGTAACCTCCCGGTACTCCGGTAAAATCCCGGTTTCACCCGGAACACTTCCGATATCCAAATATAGGCTTCCAATATATCAATCTTTATGTCTCGACCATTTCGAGACTCCTCGTCATGTCCGTGATCACATCCGGGACTCCGAACTAACTTCGGTACATCAAAATGCATAAACTCATAATAACTATCATCGTAACGTTAAGCGTGCGGACCCTACGGTTCGAGAACAATGTAGACATGACTGAGACACATCTCCGGTAAATAACCAATAGCGGGACCTGGATGCCCATATTAGCTCCTACATATTCTACGAAGATCTTTATCGGTCAGACCGCATAACAACATACGTTGTTCCCTTTCTCATCGGTATGTTACTTGCCCGAGATTCGATCGTCGGTATCCAATACCTAGTTCAATCTCATTACTGGCAAGTCTCTTTACTCGTTCCATAATACATCATCTCGCAACTAACTCATTAGTCGCAATTCTTGCAAGGCTTATGTGATGTGCATTACCGAGAGGGCCCAGAGATACCTCTCCGACAATCGGAGTGACAAATCCTAATCTCGAAATACGCCAACCCAACATCTACCTTTGGAGACACCTGTAGAGCTCCTTTATAATCACCCAGTTATGTTGTGACGTTTGGTAGCACACAAAGTGTTCGTCCGGTAAACGGGAGTTGCATAATCTCATAGTCATAGGAACATGTATAAGTCATGAAGAAAGCAATAGCAACATACTAAACGATCAGGTGCTAAGCTAATGAAATGGGTCATGTCAATCAGATCATTCAACTAATGATGTGACCTCGTTAGTCAAATAACAACACCTTGTTCATGGTTAGGAAACATAACCATCTTTGATTAACGAGCTAGTCAAGTAGAGGCATACTAGTGACACTAAGTTTGTCTATGTATTCACACATGTATTATGTTTCCGGTTAATACAATTCTAGCATGAATAATAAACATTTATCATGATATAAGGAAATAAATAATAACTTTATTATTTCCTCTAGGGCATATTTCCTTCAGTCTCCCACTTGCACTAGAGTCAATAATCTAGATTACACAGTAATGATTCTAACACCCATGGAGCCTTGGTGCTGATCATGTTTTGCTCGTGGAAGAGGCTTAGTCAACGGGTCTGCAACATTCAGATCCGTATGTATCTTGCAAATCTCTATGTCTCCCACCTGGACTAGATCCCGGATGGAATTGAAGCGTCTCTTGATGTGCTTGGTCCTCTTGTGAAATCTGGATTCCTTTGCCAAGGCAATTGCACCAGTATTGTCACAAAAGATTTTCATTGGACCCGATGCACTTGGTATGACACCTAGATCGGATATGAACTCCTTCATCCAGACTCCTTCGTTCACTGCTTCCGAAGCAGCTATGTACTCCGCTTCACATGTAGATCCCGCTATGACGCTTTGTTTAGAACTGCACCAACTGACAGCTCCACCGTTTAATGTAAACACGTATCCGGTTTACGATTTAGAATCGTCCGGATCAGTGTCAAAGCTTGCATCAACGTAACCTTTTACGGTGAGCTCTTTGTCACCTCCATATACGAGAAACATATCCTTAGTCCTTTTCAGGTATTTCAGGATGTTCTTGACCGCTGTCCAGTGATCCACTCCTGGATTACTTTGGTACCTCCCTGCTAAACTTATAGCAAGGCACACATCAGGTCTGGTACACAGCATTGCATACATGATAGAGCCTATGGCTGAAGCATAGGGAACATCTTTCATTTTCTCTCTATCTTCTGCAGTGGTCGAGCATTGAGTCTGACTCAACTTCACACCTTGTAACACAGGCAAGAACCTTTTCTTTGCTTGATCCATTTTGAACTTCTTCAAAATTTTGTCAAGGTATGTGCTTTGTGAAAGTCCAATTAAGCGTCTTGATCTATCTCTATAGATCTTTATGCCTAATATGTAAGCAGCTTCACCGAGGTCTTTCATTGAAAAACTCTTATTCAAGTATCCCTTTATGCTATCCAGAAATTCTATATCATTTCCAACCAGCAATATGTCATCCACATATAATATCAAAAATGCTACAGAGCTCCCACTCACTTTCTTGTAAATGCAGGCTTCTCCGAAAGTCTGTATAAAACCAAATGCTTTGATCACACTATCAAAGCGTTTATTCCAACTCCGAGAGGCTTGCACCAGTCCATAAATGGATCGCTGGAGCTCGCACACTTTGTTAGCTCCCTTTGGATCGACAAAACCTTCCGGTTGCATCATATACAACTCTTCTTCCAGAAATCCATTCAGGAATGCAGTTTTGACATCCATCTGCCAAATTTCATAATCATAAAACGCGGCAATTGCTAACATGATTCGGACAGACTTAAGCATCGCTACGGGTGAGAAGGTCTCATCGTAGTCAACCCCTTGAACTTGTCGAAAATCTTTTGCGACAAGTCGAGCTTTATAGACAGTAACATTACCGTCAGCGTCAGTCTTTTTCTTGAAGATCCATTTATTCTCAATTGCTTGCCGATCATCGAGCAAGTCAACCAAAGTCCATACTTTGTTCTCATACATGGATCCCATCTCAGATTTCATGGCTTCAAGCCACTTTGTGGAATCTGGGCTCACCATCGCTTCTTCATAGTTCGTAGGTTCATCATGATCTAGTAGCATGACTTCCAGAACTGGATTGCCGTACCACTCTGGCGCGGATCTTACTCTGGTTGATCTACGAGGTTTAGTAGTATCTTGTTCTGAAGTTTCATGATTATTATCATTAACTTCCTCTCTTATTGGTGTAGGTGTCGCAGAAACAGTTTTTTGTGATGTACTACTTTCCAACAAGGGAGCAGGTACAGTTACCTCGTCAAGTTCTACTTTCCTCCCACTCACTTCTTTTGAGAGAAACTCCTTCTCAAGAAAGTTTCCGAATTTAGCAACAAAAGTCTTGCCTTCGGATCTGTGATAGAAGGTGTATCCAATAGTTTCCTTTGGATATCCTATGAAGACACATTTCTCCGATTTGGGTTCGAGCTTATCAGGTTGAAGCTTTTTCACATAAGCATCGCAGCCCCAAACTTTCAGAAACGACAACTTTGGTTTCTTGCCAAACCATAGTTCATAAGGCGTCATCTCAATGGATTTTGATGGTGCCCTATTTAACGTGAATGCGGCCGTCTCTAGAGCGTATCCCCAAAATGATAGCGGTAAATCAGTAAGAGACATCATAGATCGCACCATATCTAGTAAAGTACGATTACGACATTCGGACACACCATTACGCTGTGGTGTTCCGGGTGGCGTGAGTTGCGAAACTATTCCACAATTTTTCAAATGTACACCAAACTCGTAACTCAAATATTCTCCTCCACGATCGGATCGTAGAAACTTTATTTTCTTGTTACGATGATTTTCAACTTCACTCTGAAATTCTTTGAACTTTTCAAACGTTTCAGACTTATGTTTCATTAAGTAGATATACCCATATCTGCTTAAGTCATCTGTGAAGGTGAGAAAATAACGATATCCGCCACGAGCCTCAACATTCATCGGACCACATACATCTGTATGTATGATTTCCAACAAATCTGTTGCTCTCTCCATAGTACCGGAGAACGGTGTTTTAGTCATCTTGCCCATGAGGCACAGTTCGCAAGTACCAAGTGATTCATAATCAAGTGGTTCCAAAAGTCCATCAGTATGGAGTTTCTTCATGCGCTTTACACCGATATGACCTAAACGGTAGTGCCACAAATAAGTTGCACTATCATTATCAACTCTGCATCTTTTCGCTTCTACATTATGAAAATGTGTATCACTACTATCGAGATTCAACAAGAATAGACCACTCTTCAAGGGTGCATGACCATAAAAGATATTACTCATATAAATAGAACAACCATTATTCTCTGATTTAATGAATAACTGTCTCACATTAAGCAAGATCCAGATATAATGTACATGCTCAACGCTGGCACCAAATAACAATTATTTAGGTCTAATATTAATCCCGAAGGTAGATGTAGAGGTAGCGTGCCGACTGCGATCACATCGACTTTGGAACCGTTTCGCACGCGCATCGTCACCTCGTCCTTAGCCAATCTTCGCTTAATCCGTAGTCCCTGTTTCGAGTTGCAAATATTAGCAACAGAACCAGTATCAAATACCCAGGTGCTACTGCGAGCATTAGTAAGGTACACATCAATAACATGTATATCACATATACCTTTGTTCAGCTTGCCATCCTTCTTATCCGCCAAATACTTGGGGCAGTTCCGCTTCCAGTGACCAGTCTGCTTGCAGTAGAAGCACTCAGTTTTAGGCTTAGGTCCAGACTTGGGTTTTTTCTCCTGAGCAGCAACTTGCTTGCCGTTCTTCTTGAAGTTCCCCTTCTTCTTCCCTTTGCCCTTTTTCTTGAAACTAGTGGTTTTGTTAACCATCAACACTTGATGCTCCTTCTTGATTTCTACCTCCGCAGCTTTCAGCATTGCGAAGAGCTCGGGAATAGTCTTGTTCATCCCTTGCATATTATAGTTCATCACGAAGCTCTTGTAGCTTGGTGGCAGTGATTGGAGAATTCTGTCAATGACGCAATCATCTGGAAGATTAACTCCCATCTGAATCAAGTGATTATTATACCCAGACATTTTGAGTATATGCTCACTGACAGAACTGTTCTCCTCCATCTTGCAGCTATAAAACTTATTGGAGACTTCATATCTCTCAATCCGGGCATTTGCTTGAAATATTAACTTCAACTCCTGAAACATCTCATATGCTCCATGACGTTCAAAACGTCGTTGAAGTCCCGATTCTAAGCTGTAAAGCAAGGCACACTGAACTATCGAGTAGTCATCAGCTTTGCTCTGCCAGACGTTCATAACATCTGGTGTTGCTCCAGCAGGAGGCCTGGCACCCAGCGGTGCTTCCAGGACGTAATTCTTCTGAGCAGCAATGAGGATAATCCTCAAGTTACAGACCCAGTCCGTGTAATTGCTACCATCATCTTTCAACTTTGCTTTCTCAAGGAACGCATTAAAATTCAATGGAACAACAGCACGAGCTATCTATCTACAATCAAACATAGACAAGCAAGATACTATCAGGTACTAAGTTCATGATAAGTTTAAGTTCAATTAATCAAATTACTTAAGAACTCCCACTTAGATAGACATCCCTCTAATCCTCTAAGTGATCACGTGATCCAAATCAACTAAACCATGTCTGATCATCACGTGAGATGGAGTAGTTTCATTGGTGAACATCACTATGTTGATCATATCTACTATATGATTCACGCTCGATCTTTCGGTCTCCGTGTTCCGAGGCCATATATGTATATGCTTGGCTCGTCAAGTATAACCTGAGTATTCCACGTGTGCAACTGTTTTGCACCCGTTGTATTTGAACGTAGAGCCTATCACACCCGATCATCACGTGGTGTCTCAGCACGAAGAACTTTCGCAATGGTGCATACTTAGGGAGAACACTTCTTGATAATTTAGTGAGAGATCATCTTATAATGCTACCGTCAATCAAAGCAAGATAAGATGCATAAAAGATAAACATCACATGCAATCAATATAAGTGATATGATATGGCCATCATCATCTTGTGCCTGTGATCTCCATCTCCGAAGCACCGTCATGATCACCATCGTCACCGACGCGACACCTTGATCTCCATCGTAGCATCGTTGTCGTCTCGCCAATCTTATGCTTCCACGACTATCGCTACCGCTTAGTGATAAAGTAAAGCATTACATCACGATTGCATTGCATACAATAAAGCGACAACCATATGGCTCCTGCCAGTTGCCGATAACTCGGTTACAAAACCTGATCATCTCATACAATAAAATTTAGCATCATGTCTTGACCATATCACATCACAACATGCCCTGCAAAAACAAGTTAGACGTCCTCTACTTTGTTGTTGCAAGTTTTACGTGGCTGCTACGGGCTTAAGCAAGAACCAATCACATCTACGCATCAAAACCACAACGATAGTTTGTCAAATAGACTCCGTTTTAACCTTCGCAAGGACCGGGCGTAGCCACACTCGGTTCAACTAAAGTTGGAGAGACAGTCGCCCGCAAGCCACCTGTGTGCAAAGCACGTCGGGGGAACCGGTCTCGCGTAAGCGTACGTGTAATGTTGGTCCGGGTCGTCTCGTCCAACAATACCGCCGAACCAAAGTATGACATGCTAGTAGGCAGTATGACTTATATCGCCCACAAATCACTTGTGTTCTACTCGTGCAAATAACATCAAACCATAAAACCTAGGCTCAGATGCCACTGTTGGGGAACGTAGTAATTTCAAAAAAATTCCTACACACACGCAAGATCATGGTGATGCACAGCAACGAGAGGGGAGAGTGTTGTCTACGTACCCACGCAGACCGACTGCGGAAGCGTTGACACAACATAGAGGAAGTAGTCGTACGTCTTCCCGATCCGACCGATCCAAGCACCGTTACTCCGGCACCTCCGAGTTCTTAGCACACGTACAGCTTGATGACGATCCCTGGGCTCTGATCCAGCAAAGCGTCGGGGAGGAGTTCCGTCAGCATGACGGCGTGGTGACGATCTTGATGTTCTACCGACGCAGGGCTTCGCCTAAGCACTACAACGATATGATCGAGGTGGAATATGGTGGCAGGGGGCACCGCACACGGCTAAGGAACGATCTCAATGCTCAACTTGTGTGTCTAGAGGTGCCCCCTGCCTCCGTATATAAAGGAGCCAAGGGGAAGGGGGCTGCCGGCCAGGATGAGTGCGCAGGAGGAGTCCTACTCCTACCGGGAGTAGGACTCCCCCCCCCCAATCCTAGTTGGACTAGGATTCCCCGAGGGGGAAAGAGAGAGAGGGGGTCGGCCACCTCTCCTAGTCCTAATAGGACTAGGGGAGGGGGGAGGCGCGCGGCCACCTTGGGCTGCCCCTTTCTCCTTTCCACTAAAGCCCATTAAGGCCCATATGGCTCCCGGGGGGTTCCGGTAACCTCCCGGTACTCCGGTAAAATCCCGATTTCACCCGGAACACTTTCGATATCCAAATATAGGCTTCCAATATATCAATCTTTATGTATCGACCATTTCAAGACTCCTCGTCATGTCCGTGATCACATCCGGGACTCCGAACTAACTTCGGTACATCAGAATGCATAAACTCATAATAATTGTCATCGTAACGTTAAGCGTGCGGACCCTATGGTTCGAGAACAATGTAGACATGACTGAGACACATCTCCGGTCAATAACCAATAGCGGGACCTGGATGCCCATATTGGCTCCTACATATTCTACGAAGATCTTTATCGGTCAGACCGCATAACAACATACGTTGTTCCCTTTGTCATCGGTATGTTACTTGCCCGAGATTCGATCATCGGTATCCAATACCTTATTCAATCTCGTTACCGGCAAGTCTCTTTACTCTTTCCGTAATACATCATCTCGCAACTAACTCATTAGTCGCAATGCTTGCAAGGCTTATGTGATGTGCATTACCGAGAGGGCTCAGAGATACCTCTCCGACAATCGGAGTGACAAATCCTAATCTCGAAATACGCCAACCCAACATCTACCTTTGGAGACACCTGTAGAGCTCCTTTATAATCACCCAGTTACGTTGTGACGTTTGGTAGCACACAAAGTGTTCCTCCGGTAAACGGGAGTTGCATAATCTCATAGTCATAGGAACATGTATAAGTCATGAAGAAAGCAATAGCAACATACTAAACGATCGGATGCTAAGCTAATGAAATGGGTCATGTCAATCAGATCATTCAACTAATGATGTGACCTCGTTAATAAAATAACAACACCTTGTTCATGGTTAGGAAACATAACCATCTTTGATTAACGAGCTAGTCAAGTAGAGGCATACTAGTCACACTAAGTTTGTCTATGTATTCACACATGTATTATGTTTCCGGTTAATACAATTCTAGCATGAATAATAAACATTTATCATGATATAAGGAAATAAATAATAACTTTATTATTGCCTCTAGGGAATATTTCCTTCAATAGTTACTTTAGAATCAAAAATATAAGGTCTGAACTTATCACAAGCAAATACAACTGCTAAAAGTTATTTTTCAGTAGTAGCATAATTTCTTTGAGCATTGTCTAGAGTCTTACTAGCATAATGGATAACATTTAATTTCTTATCAACTCTTTTCCCTAGAACAGCACCTACAACATAATCGCTAGCATCACACATATTTTCAAAGGGTAAATTCCAATCAGGTGGCTGAACAATAGGTGCAGAGACTAATGCTTTCTTAAGTATTTCAAATGCTTCTACACAATCATCGTCAAAGACAAATGGTATATCTTTTTGTAATAAATTAGTCAGAGGCCGAGAAATTTTTGAGAAGTCCTTGATGAACCTCCTATAAAATCCGGCGTGACCAAGGAAACTTCTTATACCTTTGATGTCCTTGGGACATGGCATCTTTTCAATAGCATCAACCTTGGCTTTATCAACTTCAATACCTCTTTCAGAAACTTTATGCCCCAAGACAATACCCTCATTAGCCATAAAGTGGCAATTTTCCCAATTCAAGACAAGATTAGTTTCTTCACATCTCTGCAAAACTCGATCAAGATTGCTCAAGCAATCATCAAAAGAAGATCCATAGACGGAAAAGTCGTCCATGAAAAGCTCACAAATCTTTTCACAAAAGTCAGAGAATATAGCCATCATGCATCTTTGAAAGGTAGCAGGTGTGTTACATAAACCAAAACGCATACGTCTATAAGCAAAAGTACCAAAAGGGCATGTAAAAGTAGTCTTTGATTGATCTTTAGCCGACACAGGTATTTGAGAGAAACCAGAATAACCATCTAGAAAGCAGTAATGTGTATGTTTGCATAATCTTTCTAGCATTTGATCGATAAAAGGTAAGGGGTAATGATCTTTCTTAGTGGCCTTGTTTAATTTGTGGAAATCAATTACCATCCTATAACCGGTAATAATTCTTTGTGGAATCAATTCATCTTTATCATTAGGAACAACAGTAATACCTTCCTTCTTAGGGACACAATGAACATGACTTACCCACTGACTATCAGCAACGGGATAAATTATACCTGCCTCTAGAAGCTTTAGTATTTCTTTTCTTACCACTTCTTTCATTTTAGAATTCAGACGTCGTTGAGGATCACGAACTGGTTTGGCATCTGCTTCCAAATTTATTTTATGTTGACATAGAGTGGGACTAATGCCCTTAAGATCATCAAGAGTATATCCAATAGCAGCACGGTGCTTCTTCAGAGTTTTCAATAATCTTTCTTCTTCATGCTCTGAAACGTTAGCACTAATAATAACAGGATATATCTCCTTTTCATCAAGATAAGCATATTTAAGATTATCAGGCAACGGTTTAAGCTCAAACACGGGATCACCCTTAGGTGGAGGAGGATCCCCTAGGATTTCAATAGGCAAATTGTGTTTTAGCATAGGTTCTTGTTTAAAGAATACTTCATCTATTTCCCTTCTTTCATTCATAAAAATATCATTCTCATGGTCTAGCAAATATTGTTCTAAAGGATCATTAGGAGGTACGGCAATAGAAGCAAGAACAATAATTTCATCCTTACTAGGCAATTCTTCTTCACGGTGTTGTTTACTAAATTTAGAGAAATTAAACTCATGAGTCATATCATCCAAGCCAATAGTAACAACATTCTTTTCACAGTCTATCCTAGCATTAACTGTATTCAAGAAGGGTCTACCAAATATAATGGGACAAAAGCTATCTTGTGGAGAACTAATAACAAGAAAATCAGCAGGATATTTAGTTTTCTTGCACAAGACTTCAACATCTCTAACAATTTCCATTGCTGAAATAGTATCTCTATTAGCAAGTTTAATTGTGACATCAATATCTTCTAACTCAGTAGGTGCAATTTCATGCTTGATTTCTTTATACAAGTCATAAGGTATAACACTAGCACTAGCACCCATATCACATAAGCCATGATAACAATGATCTCCTATTTTAACAGAAATAACAGGCACGCCTACCACAGGTCTATGTTTATCTTTACCACAAGGTTTAGCAATTCTAGCAGTTTCACCGCAGAACTGAATAACATGCCCATCAATATTATCAGACAAGAGCTCTTTAACGATAGCAATATTAGGTTCAACTTTAACTTGCTCAGGAGGTGTATATGTTTTAATATTGCTTTTACAAACCACAGTTGAAGCTTTAGCATGACCCTTTATCCTAACAGGGAAAGGTGGTTTCTCAACATAACAAGTAGGAACAATAGGATCATTATAAGTGACAGTCTTTTCTTCAACTTTAATAGGTGCAGCTACTTTTAATTCTATGGGAGGATGATATTTAAACCACTTCTCCTTAGGGAGATCAACATAAGTAGCAAAAGATTCACGGAAAGAAGCTACTATCTCAGAATCAAGTCCATATTTAGTGCTAGACTTACGAAAAATATCGGTATCCATAAAATATTTAACACAATCAAACTTAGGTGTCATACCTGACTCCTTACCATTGTCGAGTCCCAATCTTCAGAGTTGCGTTTAATTCTATCCAATAAATCCCATCTAAATCCAATAGTCTTTATCATAAAAGAGCCTGCACAAGAAGTATCAAGCATGGTGCGATTGTTATGAGAAAGCCGAGCATAAAAAATTTGAAGAATTGATTCTCTTGGAAGCTCATGATTGGGGCATGAATATAACATTGATTTAAGCCTCCCCCAAGCTTGAGCGATGCTTTCTCCTTCGCGAGGCCAAAAATTATATATATAATTGCGATCACGATGAACAAGATGCATAGGGTAATACTTTTGATGAAATTCCAATTTCAATCTTCTATAGTTCCATGATCCCATATCATCACATAGCCTATACCATGTCAATGCGTCTCCCTTCAAAGATAAAGGGAAGACCTTCTTCTTAGCAACATCATCGTGAATACCTGCAAGCTTAAATAATACACAAACTTTATCCACATATATTAGGTGTTCATCAGATGCTTTGTTCCATCTCTTGTAAAAGAATTAGCTAGCAGTTTTTCTATTATACTCGAAGGATACTCATAAGGAATTTCATTTTCAATAGGTTCAGTAGGTTGAGGAGCAACTCTTTGCTCTACTGGTCGGCGTGAAGATACCCCGAACAATCCCCTCAGAGGATTACTTTCCATAGTAACAAGTGACAGTAAATTTCAGCACACTATGTAAATTTTTCCTTACCAAATTCCACCTACCAAAGGCGCTTCACTCCCCGGCAACGGCGCTAGAAAAGAGTCTTGATGACCCACAAGTATAGGGGATCTATCGTAGTCCTTTCGATAAGTAAGAGTGTCAAACCCAACGAGGAGCAGAAGGAAATGATAAACGGTTTTCAGCAAGGTATTCTCTGCAAGTACTGAAATAAGTGGTAACAGATAGTTTTGTGATGAGATAATTTGTAACGAGCAACAAATAACAAAAGTAAATAAAGTGCAGCAAGGTGGCCCAATCCTTTTCGTAGCAAAGGACAAGCCTGGACAAACTCTTATATAAGGAAAAGTGCTCCCGAGGACACATGGGAATATCGTCAAGCTAGTTTTCATCACGTTCATATGATTCGCGTTCGGTACTTTGATAATTTGATATGTGGGTGGACCGGTGCTTGGGTGCTGCTCTTACTTGAACAAGCATCCCACTTATGATTAACCTCTATTGCAAGCATCCGCAACTACAACAAAAGTATTAAGGTGAACCTAACCATAGCATGAAACATATGGATCCAAATCAGCCCCTTACGAAGCAACGCATAAACAAGGGTTTAAGCTTCTATCACTCTAGCAACTCATCATCTACTTATTACTTCCCAATGCCTTCCTCTAGGCCCAAATAATGGTGAAGTGTTATGTAGTCGACGTTCATATAACACCACTAGAGGCTAGACAACATACATCTCATCAAAATATCGAACAAATACCAAATTCACATGACTACTATAGCAAGACTTCTCCCTTGTCCTCAGGAACAAACGTAACTACTCACAAAGCATATTCATGTTCATAATCAGAGGGGTATTAATATGCATAAAGGATCTGAACATATGATCTTCCACCAATTAAACCAACTAGCATCAACTACAAGGAGTAATTAACACTACTAGCAACCTACTAGCACCAATCCCGGACTTGAAGACAAGAATCGGATACAAGAGATGAACTAGGGTTTTGAGATGAGCTGGTGCTGATGAAGATGTTGATGGAGATTGCCCTCTCCCGATGAGAGGAGCGTTGGTGATGACAATGGCGATGATTTCCCCCTCTAGGAGGGAAGTTTCCCCGGCAGAACAGGTCTGCCGGAGCTCTAGATTGGATCTGCGAAGGTTCCGCCTCATGGCGGCGGAGTTTCGTCCCGAAAGGTTGCTTCTTATTTTTTTTCTCGACGAAAGACTTCATATAGGAGAAGGTGGTCATCGGAGAGCCACCTGGGGGCCCACGAGGCAGGGGGCGCGCCCTAGGGGGGCCCACCCTCGTGAGAAGGGTGTGGGACCCCTGGTCTTCATCTTTGGCGAGGATTTTTCATTATTTATTATAAGGTGTTCCGTGGAGTTTCAGGACTTATGGAGTTGTGCAGAATAGGTCTCTAATACTTGCTCCTTTTCCAGCCCAGAATTCCAGCTGCCGGCATTCTCCCTCCTTATGTAAACCTTGTAAAATAAGATAGAATGGCCATAAGTATTGTGACATAATATGAAATAATAGCCCATAATGCAATAAATATTGATATAAAAGCATGATGCAAAATGGACGTATCAATTGCCATGCAACGGATGCACTAGAGCTATAAATGTATGAAAGCTCAACAAAAGAAACTAAGTGGGTGTGCATCCAACTTGCTTGCTCACGAAGACCTAGGGCATTTTGAGGAAGCCCATCACTGGAATATACAAGCCAAGTTCTATAATGAAAATTTCCCACTAGTATATGAAAGTGACAACATAGGAGACTCTCTATCATGAAGATCACGGTGCTACTTTGAAGCACAAGTGTGGAAAAAGGATAGTAACATTGTCCCTTCTCTCTTTTTCTCTTTTTTCTCTTTTTTTCTTGGGCCTTTTTTTTTCTTTGGCCTCTTTTTTTTAGTCTGGAATCTCATCCCGACTTGTGGGGGAATCATAGTCTCCATCATCCTTTCCTCACATGGGACAATGCTCTAATAATGATGATCATCACACTTTTATTACTTACAACTCAAGAATTACAACTCGATACTTAGAACAAAATATGACTCTATGTGAATGCCTCCGGCGGTTTACCAGGATATGCAATGAATCAGGAGTGACATGTATGAAAAATTATGAATGGTGGCTTTGCCACAAATACTATGTCAACTACATGATTATGCAAAGCAATATGACAATGACGGAGCATGTCATAATAAACGGAACGGTGGAAAGTTACATGGCAATATATCTCAGAATGGCTATGGAAATGCCATGATAGATAGGTATGGTGGCTGTTTTGAGGAAGATATAAGGAGGTTTATTTGTGATAGAGCGTATCATATCGCGGGGTTTGGATGCACCGGCGAAGTTTGCACCAACTCTCAAGGCGAGAAAGGGCAATGCACGGTACCATAGAGGCTAGAAAATTGTGGAAGGTTGAGAGTGCGTATAATCCATGGACTCACATTAGTAATAAAAACCTCATATACTTATTGCAAAAGTTTATTAGCCCTCGAAGCAAAGTACTACTATGCATGCCCCTAGGGGGATAGATTGGTAGGAAAAGACCATCGCTCGTCCCCGACCGCCACTCATAAGGAAAGCAATAAAAGAACACCTTATGTGTCAAACTTGTCACATAACTTTTACCATATGTGCATGCTACGGGACTTGCCAACCTTAACACAAGTATTTCTCAATTTCACAATTACTCAACTAGCACACCCTAATATTACCACCTTTATATCTCAAAACACTTATCATGTATCAAACTTCTCATGATATTCGATGAACTCAATATGGAAGTTTTTATTATGCTCATCTTAGATGCCTGTCACATTCGGATTAATTTCGCAATTAAAGAAAATTACCATGTTGTTTAAGACTCTAAAAATAATTTCAGTGAAACATGAGAGATCAACAATTTCTATAAAATAAAACCACCACCATGCTCTAAAAGATATAAGTGAAGCACTAGAGCAAAAACTCTAGATGCCGACCGAAGTATGGAGCGCCATCAACTCCATGTTGACCGTCGTTGTCCGTCGCAGCACGGGCGCCCGAAGCAGTCTCAGCACCTCTGCTGCGAGGGTACACTCAGGGTCCTCTTTGCAGCGCAAGGGATGGTTGCAATTTGATTGGGGGTCATTGTTGAAAATATGCCCTAGAGGCAATAATAAATTGGTTGTTATCATATTTCCTTGTTTATGATAATCCTTTATTATTCATGCTAGAATTGTATTGATCGGAAACTCAAATACATGTGCGGATACGTAGACAACAAGATGTCCCTGGTCAGCCTCTACCGGACTAGCTCGTTGATCAAAGATGGCTATGGTTTTCTAGCCATGGACATGAGTTGTTATTTGATAACGAGGTCACATCATTAGGAGAATGATGTGATGGACAAGACCCAAACTATAAACGTAGTATATGATCGTATCAAGTTTATTGCTATCATTTTACGCATGTCAAGTATATGTTCCTATGACCATGAGATCATGCACCTCACTGACACCGGAGGAGTACCTTGTGTGTACCAAACGTCACAACGTAACGGGGTGACTATAAAGGTTCTCTACAGGTATCTCTGAGGGTGTCTGTTGAGTTGGCATGGATCAAGACTGGGATTTGTCACTCCGTATGACGGAGAGGTATCTCAGGGCCCACTCGGTATACAGTATCACAATGAGCTTGTAAGCAATGTGACTAATGAGTTAGCCACGGGATCTTGTATTACGGAACGAGTAAAGAGACTAGCCGGTAACGAGATTGAAGTAGGTATGGAGATACCGATGATCGAATCTCGGACAAGTAACATACCCATAGACAAAGGGAACTGCATACGGGATTAGCTGAATCCTTGACATCGAGGTTCGACCGATAAGATCTTCGTAGAATATGTATGAACCAATATGGGCATCCAAGTCCCGCTATTGGTTATTGACCGTAGAGGTGTCTCGGTCATGTCTACATAATTCTCGAACCCGCAGGGTCTACACACATAACGTTTGTTGACGATATAAGTATAGTTGAGTCATTATGGTGGTTACCGAAGGTTGTTCGGAGTCCCGGATGAGATCCTGGATGTGACGAGAAACTCCGGAATGGTCCGGGGGTGAAGATTGATATATTGGACGAAGGGTGTCAGAGTCCGGAATTATTCCGGGGGTACCGGGTGATGACCAATGTCACCGAAAGGGGTTTCGGGGGGCCCATGGGCCAAGGGGAGGGGGCAAACCAGCCCACTAAGGGGCTGAGCGCCCCCCTTAGCCCATCTCACGTAACTAGGAGGGTTGGGGCACCCCCCTAGGGCTTCCCACCTCCCGGCTTGGGGGCAAGTCACCCTAGGGGAGATCCCATCTACCCTGGCCGCCCCTTCCCCCTCCCCTAGGGGGAAACCCTAGGGGTGCCACCCCCTCCTTCCTTCCCCTATATATAGAGAGGTAGAGAGAGGGCAGCCGCACCCTTGAGCACATCTCTACGCCATGGCGCTGCCTCTCCTCTCCCTTGCATCCCTCTTCCTCTAAGTAGTTCTTAGCGAACCTCTGCTGAGATTTCTCTACCACCACCGCTACCACGTCGTCGTACTGCCGGAGGACTCGAGCTACTACTTCACCATCGCTCGCTGGATCGAGGAGGTGAAGGCGTCATCAAGCCGTACATGTGTTGAACACGGAGGTGCCGTCCATTCGACACTTGGATCGGGAGTTCGCGGGACGGATCGTGATTGGATCGCGAAGACGTTCGCGGGACGGATCGTGATTGGATCGCGAAGATGTTCACGGGAAGGATCGTGGTTGGATCGCGAAGACATTCAACTACATCAGCCGCGTTTCTTCACGCTTCTACTTAGCGATCTACAAGGGTATGTAGATCCAATCTCTCCTCTCATAGATGGTTAGCTCCTAGATTGGATCTTCGGTGTTGGTAGGAAAATATTTGTTTCCCATGCAACGTTCTCCAACAGTCATAGCACCATGGGCGTGTGGATTGATGGGAGACTAGGGACGGCTTGTTTCCATGGGAAGAGAACATGCCTAGGAAAAAAGGGGATCGGGAGGTAGGAGACGATGAATAAGTGGTCTAGGCCATTTTCGGGTTAGAGATAAGGTAGAGGAGATAAACAGGTGGTGGGGCCGACGTGTGCGTGTGAGGCGGACGGCCCAAATCTTAGCCGGCCAGCCGACACCAAACATTTATACCTTGGAAAATGCAATACAAATTGATTTGTTAACCGGTGCTCTTTTCAGCTTAATTTCTACATTTAAAAAACATCAGGAAAAGATCAGATATGTTATAAAAGTTCACCGGAAGCACAAAGCATCTCATGTAAATTAGGTTGGAAGCGTTGAACCCTTTGATCTCGGGCCGCGTGTTTATATATTGGCAAAGCCTTGGCGTACAAGAAGAGATCAGAGATCGATCTCAAGGAGTTCGTTACAAGAGGTTGAACGAGAGAGGGGGGAAAGGAGATAGAGATAGATTACAATTTGAAGACAAATATCTCTATCCTATACATATTCTAACACTCCCCCTCAATCTAAACCTCATGAACTTCGGCCAAGGTTGAGATTGTACTTGAACTCATCTAACCTCCTCATAGTGAGAGGTTTTGTGAATCCATCAGCAAGTTGATCTCCTGTAGGAATGAACTGAATCTCGAGAAGCTTTCTAGCTACTCTTTCTCTGACAAAATGAAAATAAACTTCAATATGCTTCGTGCGTGCATGAAAGACGGGATTAGCCGACAGATAGGTTGCACCAACATTATCACACCATAGTCTGGCTGCTTTTGGAGTCTTAATTCCAAGCTCATAAAGTAGTGTTTGTATCCACATTACTTCAGCTGTGGCATTTGCCAGAGCTTTGTATTCATCCTCAGTACTCGATCTAGAGACTGTAGCCTGCTTTCTTGCACTCCATGACACAAGATTGGATCCCAGAAATACAGCAAATCCACCAGTAGACCTTCTACCATCAATGCATCCTGCCGAGTCTGCATCAGAGTAGGCAGTAACAAGCATAGAAGAAGACTTGGTAATCTGAATTCCAAGTCCCTCTGAAAACTTAAGATACCTCAAAATTCTCTTAACTGCAGTCCTGTGAGTAGTGCTAGGAGCATGTAGATATTGGCATACCTTGTTGACAGCATAAGAAATGTCAGGACATGTGAGTGTTAAATATTGTAAGTCACCCACAACACTCCTGTAATTTGTTGCATCCTCTGATCCAAGTGCCTCTCCACTTTCACCAGAAAGTTTTTCTGAAGTTGAGATAGGTGTACTCACATGTTTACATTTTTCCAAACCTACTCTCCTGAGTATGTCAGCTGTGTATTTTTCCTGTGTTAGAAGTATACCATCTCTTATCTGTTTGACCTCTATGCCAAGAAAATAATGAAGATCTCCTAAATCCATGAGGGCAAATTCCAACTTAAGATCTTCAAGCAAACAAGTGGTGGCACTTGAACTTGAACTAGCAACAATAATATCATCAATATAAACAAGCACAAAAATAGTGACATTTCCTTTATTATAAAAGAACAATAAGGTGTCTACCTTGGATGGTACAAATCCAAGTTGTTGTAGCTGCGTACTCAATCGTGAATACCAAGCTCTTGGGGTCTGTTTTAAACCATATAAAGCTTTATCCAACTTACAAACATAATGTGGTGTGCTTCGATTTTCATAACCTGGTGGCTGCCGCATGAATACCTCTTCCTGAAGAACAGCATGAAGGAACACGTTCTGAACATCTAGCTGTCTTAAGCTCCAACCTCTGGAAACAGCAATAGACAAGACAAGCCGAATAGTAGTTTGTTTAACAATTGTACTAAAGGTATCCTCATAATCAATGCCAAACCTTTGTTTAAAACCCTTATCAACTAATCTAGCCTTGTACCTGTCTATACTTCCATCAGACTTTCTTTTTATCTTGTACACCCATTTACAGTCAATGACATTCATGCCACTTTTTGGTGATACTAGGTGCCACGTTTTATTTTTCAAAAGTGCATCATACTCACTATCCATGGCTTGTTTCCAATCTTTGTGAGCAAGAGCATCAACTAGATTAACTGGTTCACCAGTAGAAGTGACGAAAGCACCTTTTTATCATACCTGATGGTACCATCTTTGTATTCCTTTCCTTAGTAATACATGACTAAGACCTTGTGTGACGTCGAGAGATTATTGGTGCAGCAGAGGAACCTGCCATACAAGATCCAGCGGGCTGATCCAATCCAGTCGTTGCGGGATCGCTCGCCAGATCGCCTGCTGGCGGGATTGAAGGGAATATGCCCTAGAGGCAATAATAAAGTTATTATTTATTTCCTTATATCATGATAAATGTTTATTATTCATGCTAGAATTGTATTAACCGGAAACATAATACATGTGTGAATACATAGACAAACAGAGTGTCACTAGTATGCCTCTACTAGACTAGCTCGTTAATCAAAGATGGTTAAGTTTCCTAACCATAAACAATGTGTTGTTATTTGATTAACGAGGTCACATCATTAGTTGAATGATCTGATTGACATGACCCATTCAGTAGCTTAGCACCCGATCGTTTAGTATGTTGCTATTGCTTTCTTCATGACTTATACATGTTCCTATGACTATGAGATTATGCAACTCCCGTTTATCGGAGGAACACTTTGGGTGCTACCAAATGTCACAACGTAACTGGGTGATTATAAAGGAGTACTACAGGTGTCTCCAATGTTGGGTTGGCGTATTTCGAGATTAGGATTTGTCACTCCGATTGTCGGAGAGGTATCTCTGGGCCCTCTCGGTAATACACATTACACAAGCCTTGCAA
Source organism: Triticum monococcum (assembly GCA_034509565.1). NCBI lineage: Eukaryota > Viridiplantae > Streptophyta > Magnoliopsida > Poales > Poaceae > Triticum > Triticum monococcum. The sequence goes on along the minus strand of CM067843.1, from coordinate 559,399,429 downwards.
GCATTGCAACTAATGAGTTAGTTGCGGGATGTCGTATTACAGAACGAGTAAAGAGACTTGCCGGTAACGAGATTGAACTAGGTATTGGATACCGACGATCGAATCTCGGGCAAGTAACATACCGATGACAAAGGGAACAACGTATGTTGTTATGCGGTCTGACCGATAAAGATCTTCGTAGAATATGTAGGAACCAATATGGGCATCCAGGTCCCGCTATTGGTTATTGACCGGAGACGTGTCTCGGTCATGTCTACATAGTTCTCGAACCGTAGGGTCCGCACGCTTAACGTTACGATGACAGTTATTATGAGTTTATGCATTTTGATGTACCGAAGGTTGTTCGGAGTCCCGGATGTGATCACGGACATGACGAGGAGTCTCGAAATGGTCGAGACATAAATATTTATATATTGGAAGCCTATGTTTGGACATCGGAAGTGTTCCGGATGAAATCGAGATTTTACCGGATCACCGGGAGGTTACCGGAACCCCCCGGGAGCCATATGGGCCTTCATGGGCCTTAGTGGAAAGGTGAAAGGGCTGCCCATAAGGGCTGCGCGCCTCCCCCCCCCCCCTTCCCTAAGTCCTATTAGGACTAGGAGAAGGGGCCGGCCCCCCTCTCTCTCTCTTTCCACCTTGGGAAAACCTAGTCCAACTAGGATTGGGGGGGGAGTCCTACTCCCGGTAGGAGTAGGACTCCTCCTGCGCCCTCCTCCTGAACGGCCGCACCCTCCACCTTGGCTCCTTTATATACGGAGGCAGGGGGCACCTCTAGACAGACAAGTTGATCATTGAGATCGTTCCTTAGCCGTGTGCGGTGCCCCCTGCCACAATATTCCACCTCGATCATATCGTTGTAGTGCTTAGGCGAAGCCCTACGTCGGTAGAACATCAAGATCGTCTCCACGCCGTCGTGCTGACGGAACTCCTCCCCGAAGCTTTGCCGGATCGGAGCCCGGGGATCGTCATCGAGCTGAACATGTGCTAAGAACTCGGAGGTGCCGGAGTAACGGTGCTTGGATCGGTCGGATCGGGAAGAAGACGTACGACTACTTCCTCTACGTTGTGTCAATGCTTCCGTTGCGATCTACAAGGGTACGTAGATCAGACTCTCCCCCTCGTTGCTATGCATCACCATGATCTTGCGTGTGCGTAGGAAATTTTTTGAAATTACTACGTTCCCCAACAGTGGCATCCGAGCCTAGGTTTTATGGTTTGATGTTATTTGCACGAGTAGAACACAAGTGAGTTGTGGGCGATACAAGTCATACTGCCTACCAGCATGTCATACTTTGGTTCAGCGGTATTGTTGGACGAGACGACCTGGACCAACCTTACGCGTACGCTTACGCGAGACCGGTTCCCTCGACGTGCTTTGCACATAGATGGCTTGCGGGCGACTGTCTCTCCAACTTTAGTTGAACCAAGTGTGGCTATGCCCGGTCCTTGAGAAGGCTAAAACGGAGTCTATTTGACAAACTATCGTTGTGGTTTTGATGCGTAGGTGAGATGAGTTCTTGCTTAAGCCCGTAGCAGCCACGTAAAACTTGCAACAACAAAGTAGAGGACGTCTAACTTGTTTTTGCAGGGCATGTTGTGATGTGATATGGTCAAGGCATGATGCTAAATTTTATTGTATGAGATGATCATGTTTTGTAACCAAGTTATCGGCAACTGGCAGGAGCCATATGGTTGTCGCTTTATTGTATGCAATGCAATCGCGATGTAATGCTTTACTTTATTACTAAGCAGTAGTGATAGTCGTGGAAGCATAAGATTGGCGAGAGGACAACGATGCTATGATGGAGATCAAGGTGTCGTGCCGGTGACGATGGTGATCATGACGGTGCTTCGGAGATGGAGATCACAAGCACAAGATGATGATGGCCATATCATATCACTTATATTGATTGCATGTGATGTTTATCCTTTTATGCATCTTATCTTGCTTTGATTGATGGTAGCATTATAAGATGATCTCTCACTAAATTATCAAGAAGTGTTCTCCCTGAGTATGCACCGTTGCCAAAGTTCGTCGTGCCCAGACACCACGTGATGATCGGGTGTGATAAGCTCTACGTCCATCTACAACGGGTGCAAGCCAGTTTTGCACACGCAGAATACTCAGGTTAAACTTGACGAGCCTAGCATATGCAGATATGGCCTCGGAACATAGAGACCGAAAGGTCAAGCGTGAATCATATAGTAGATATGATCAACATAACGATGTTCACCATTGAAAACTACTCCATCTCACGTGATGATCGGTTATGGTTTAGTTGATTTGGATCATGTGATCACTTAGAGGATTAGAGGGATGTCTATCTAAGTGGGAGTTCTTAAGTAATTTGATTAACTGAACTTAAACTTATCATGAACTTAGTACCTGATAGTATCTTGCTTGTTTATGTTGATTGTAGATAGATGGCTCGTGTTGTTGTTCCATTGAATTTTAATGCGTTCCTTGAGAAAGCAAAGTTGAAAGATGATGGTAGCAATTACACGGACTGGGTCCGTAATCTGAGGATTATCCTCATTGCTGCACAGAAGAATTACATCCTGGAAGCACCGCTGGGTGCCAGGCCTGCTGCTGGAGCAACACCAGATGTTATGAATGTCTGGCAGAGCAAAGCTGATGACTACTCGATAGTTCAGTGTGCCATGCTTTACGGCTTAGAATCGGGACTTCAACGACGTTTTGAACGTCATGGAGCATATGAGATGTTCCAGGAGTTGAAGTTAATATTTCAAGCAAATGCCCGAATTGAGAGATATGAAGTCTCCAATAAGTTCTATAGCTGCAAGATGGAGGAGAACAGTTCTGTCAGTGAGCATATACTCAAAATGTCTGGGTACAATAATCACTTGATTCAGATGGGAGTTAATCTTCCAGATGATTGCGTCATTGACAGAATTCTCCAATCACTGCCACCAAGCTACAAGAGCTTCGTGATGAACTATAATATGCAAGGGATGAACAAGACTATTCCCGAGCTCTTCGCAATGCTGAAAGCTGCGGAGGTAGAAATCAAGAAGGAGCATCAAGTGTTGATGGTCAACAAGACCACTAGTTTCAAGAAAAAGGGCAAAGGGAAGAAGAAGGGGAACTTCAAGAAGAACTGCAAGCAAGTTGCTGCTCAAGAGAAGAAACCCAAGTCTGGACCTAAGCCTGAAACTGAGTGCTTCTACTGCAAGCAAACTGGTCACTGGAAGCGGAACTGCCCCAAGTATTTGGTGGATAAGAAGGATGGCAAGGTGAACAAAGGTATATGTGATATACATGTTATTGATGTGTACCTTACTAGAGCTCACAGTAGCACCTGGGTATTTGATACTGGTTCTGTTGCTAATATTTGCAACTCGAAACAGGGACTACGGAATAAGCGGACACTAGCAAAGGACGAGGTGACGGTGCGCGTGGGAAACGGTTCCAAAGTCGATGTGATCGCGGTCGGCACGCTACCTCTACATCTACCTTCGGGATTAATATTAGACCTAAATAATTGTTATTTGGTGCCAGCGTTGAGCATGTACATTATATCTGGATCTTGCTTAATGTGAGACAGTTATTCATTAAATCAGAGAATAATGGTTGTTCTATTTATATGAGTAATATCTTTTATGGTCATGCACCCTTGAAGAGTGGTCTATTCTTGTCAAATCTCGATAGTAGTGATACACATATTCATAATGTAGAAGCCAAAAGATGTAGAGTTGATAATGATAGTGCAACTTATTTGTGGCACTGCCGTTTAGGTCATATCGGTGTAAAGCGCATGAAGAAACTCCATACTGATGGACTTTTGGAACCACTTGATTATGAATCACTTGGTACTTGCGAACCGTGCCTCATGGGCAAGATGACTAAAACACCGTTCTCCGGCACTATGGAGAGAACAACAGATTTATTGGAAATCATACATACCGATGTATGTGGTCCGATGAATATTGAGGCTCGTGGCGGATATCGTTATTTTCTCACCTTCACAGATGATTTAAGCAGATATGGGTATATCTACTTAATGAAACACAAGTCTGAAACATTTGAGAAGTTCAAGGAATTTCAGAGTGAAGTTGAAAAACATCGTAACAAGAAAATAAAGTTTCTACGATCTGATCGTGGAGGAGAATATTTGAGTTACGAGTTTGGTATACATTTGAAAAATTGTGGAATAGTTTCGCAACTCACGCCACCCGGAACATCACAGCGTAATGGTGTGTCCGAACGTCGTAATCATACTTTACTAGATATGGTACGATCTATGATGTCTCTTACTGATTTACCGCTATCGTTTTGGGGATACGCTTTAGAGACGGCCGCATTCACGTTAAATAGGGCACCATCAAAATCCGTTGAGACAACGCCTTATGAACTATGGTTTGGCAAGAAACCAAAGTTGTCGTTTCTTAAAGTTTGGGGCTGCGATGCTTATGTGAAAAAACTTCAACCTGATAAGCTCGAACCCAAAGCGGAGAAATGTGTCTTCGTAGGATACCCAAAGGAGACTGTTGGGTACACATTCTATCACAGATCCGAAGGCAAGACATTCGTTGCTAAGAATGGATCATTTCTAGAGAAGGAGTTTCTCTCGAAAGAAGTGAGTGGAAGGAAAGTAGAACTTGACGAGGTAACTATACCCGCTCCCTTATTAGAAAGTAGTACATCATAGAAAAATGTTTCTGCGACACCTACACCAATAAGTGAGGACGTTAATAATAATGATCATGAAACTTCAGAACAAGATACTACTGAACCTCGTAGATCAACCAGAGCAAGATCCGCGCCAGAGTGGTACGGTAATCCAGTTCTGGAAGTCATGCTACTAGATCATGATGAACCTACGAACTATGAAGAAGCGATGGTGAGCCCAGATTCCGCAAAGTGGCTTGAGGCCATGAAATCTGAGATGGGATCCATGTATGAGAACAAAGTATGGACTTTGGTTGACTTGCCCGATGATCGGCAAGCAATTGAGAATAAATGGATCTTCAAGAAAAAGACTGACGCTGACGGTAATATTACTGTCTATAAAGCTCGACTTGTTGCAAAAGGTTTTCGACAAGTTCAAGGGGTTGACTACGATGAGACCTTCTGACCCGTAGCGATGCTTAAGTCTGTTCGAATCATGTTAGCAATTGCCGCGTTTTATGATTACGAAATATGGCAGATGGATGTCAAAACTGTATTCCTGAGTGGATTTCTGGAAGAAGAGTTGTATATGATGCAACCGGAAGGTTTTGTCGATCCAAAGGGAGCTAACAAAGTGTGCAAACTCCAGCGATCCATTTATGGACTGGTGCAAGCATCTCGGAGTTGGAATAAACGCTTTGATAGTGTGATCAAAGCATTTGGCTTTATACAGACTTTTGGAGAAGCCTGTATTCACAAGAGAGTGAGTGGGAGCTCTGTAGAATTTCTGATATTATATGTGGATGACATATTGCTGATTGGAAATGATATAGAATTTCTGGATAGCATAAAGGGATACTTGAATAAGAGTTTTTCAATGAAAGACCTCGGTGAAGCTGCTTACATATTGGGCATTAAGATCTATAGGGATAGATCAAGACGCTTAATTGGACTTTCACAAAGCACATACCTTGACAAGATTTTGAAGAAGTTCAAAATGGATCAAGCAAAGAAAGGGTTCTTGCCTATGTTACAAGGTGTGAAGTTGAGTGAGACTCAATGCCCGACCACTGCAGAAGATAGAGAGAAAATGAAAGATGTTCCCTATGCTTCAGCCATAGGCTCTATCATGTATGTAATGCTGTGTACCAGACCTGATGTGTGCCTTGCTATAAGTTTAGCAGGGAGGTACCAAAGTAATCCAGGAGTGGATCACTAGACAGCGGTCAAGAACATCCTGAAATACCTGAAAAGGACTAACGATATGTTTCTCGTATATGGAGGTGACAAAGAGCTCACCGTAAGATGTTACGTTGATGCAAGCTTTGACACTGATCCGGACGATTCTAAAACGCAAACCGGATACGTGTTTACTTTAAACGGTGGAGCTGTCAGTTGGTGCAGTTCTAAACAAAGCGTCGTAGCGGGATCTACATGTGAAGCGGAGTACATAGCTGCTTCGGAAGCAGCGAACGAAGGAGTCTGGATGAAGGAGTTCATATCCGATCTAGGTGTCATACCTAGTGCATCGGGTCCAATGAAAATCTTTTGTGACAATACTGGTGCAATTACTTTGGCAAAGGAATCCAGATTTCACAAAAGGACCAAACACATCAAGAGACGCTTCAATTCCATCCGGGATCTAGTCCAGGTGGGAGACATAGAGATTTGCAAGATACAAACGGATCTGAATGTTGCAGACCCGTTGACTAAGCCTCTTCCACGAGCAAAACATGATCAGCACCAAGGCTCCATGGGTGTTAGAATCATTACTGTGTAATCTAGATTATTGACTCTAGTGCAAGTGGGAGACTGAAGGAAATATGCCCTAGAGGCAATAATAAAGTTATTATTTATTTCCTTATATCATGATAAATGTTTATTATTCATGCTAGAATTGTATTAACCGGAAACATAATACATGTGTGAATACATAGACAAACAGAGTGTCACTAGTATGCCTCTACTAGACTAGCTCGTTAATCAAAGATGGTTAAGTTTCCTAACCATAAACAATGTGTTGTTATTTGATTAACGAGGTCACATCATTAGTTGAATGATCTGATTGACATGACCCATTTCAGTAGCTTAGCACCCGATCGTTTAGTATGTTGCTATTGCTTTCTTCATGACTTATACATGTTCCTATGACTATGAGATTATGCAACTCCCGTTTACCGGAGGAACACTTTGGGTGCTACCAAACATCACAACGTAACTGGGTGATTATAAAGGAGTACTACAGGTGTCTCCAATGGTAGATGTTGGGTTGGCATATTTCGAGATTAGGATTTGTCACTCCGATTGTCGGAGAGGTATCTCTGGGCCCTCTCGGTAATACACATTACACAAGCCTTGCAAGCATTGCAACTAATGAGTTAGTTGCGGGATGACGTATTACAGAACGAGTAAAGAGACTTGCCGGTAACGAGATTGAACTAGGTATTGGATACCGACGATCGAATCTCGGGCAAGTAACATACCGATGACAAAGGGAACAACGTATGTTGTTATGCGGTCTGACCGATAAAGATCTTCGTAGAATATGTAGGAACCAATATGGGCATCCAGGTCCCACTATTGGTTATTGACCGGAGACGTGTCTCGGTCATGTCTACATTGTTCTCGAACCGTAGGGTCGGCACGCTTAACGTTACGATGACAGTTATTATGAGTTTATGCATTTTGATGTACCGAAGGTTGTTCGGAGTCCCGGATGTGATCACGGACATGACGAGGAGTCTCGAAATGGTCGAGATATAAAGATTGATATATTGGAAGCCTATGTTTGGACATCGAAAGTGTTCCGGGTGAAATCGGGATTTTACCGGATCATCGGGAGGTTACCGGAACCCCCCGGGAGCCATATGGGCCTTCATGGGCCTTAGTGGAAAGGTGAAAGGGCTGCCCATAAGGGTTGTGCGCCTCCCCCTTCCCTAAGTCCTATTAGGACTAGGAGAAGGGGCCGGCCCCCCTCTCTCTCTTTCCCCCTTGGGAAAACCTAGTCCAACTAGGATTGGGGGGGAGTCCTACTCCCGGTAGGAGTAGGACTCCTCCTGCGCCCTCCTCCTGGCCGGCCGCACCCTCCCCCTTGGCTCCTTTATATACGGAGGCAGGGGGCACCTCTAGACAGACAAGTTGATCATTGAGATCATTCCTTAGCCGTGTGCGGTGCCCCCTGCCACCATATTCCACCTCGATCATATCGTTCTAGTGCTTAGGCGAAGCCCTGCGTCGGTAGAACATCAAGATCGTCACCACGCCGTCGTGCTGACGGAACTCCTCCCCGAAGCTTTGCTGGATCGGAGCCCGGGGATCGTCATCGAGCTGAACGTGTGCTAAGAACTCGGAGGTGCCGGAGTAACGGTGCTTGGATCGGTCGGATCGGGAAGAAGACGTACGACTACTTCCTCTACGTTGTGTCAACGCTTCCGTTGCGATCTACAAGGGTACGTAGATCAGACTCTCCCCCTCGTTGCTATGCATCACCATGATCTTGCGTGTGCGTAGGAAATTTTTTGAAATTACTACGTTCCCCAACAGGGATCAGCCTCGGGATCGATCTGCCAGCCGAAGCGCTACGCGTGTCGCCCCCCCGGTTCTGTGCGAGTGGATGTGCATGTCGGGGCCCCTGGGCTGGGCCCAGCCGCGGTTGCCCAGTTGGGCGGCTAGTTGGCCACCCCCTCGGGCCGTGGACTCATGGCGAGCGGAGAGTCGCCCCCGCCCCACCCTGGGCTGGTGGGCTCCGCGCTATCGGCCACCGGGTCGCGAGCCGGCTGCGGGAAGGAGGAATCCTCCTCGGATCGTGCGCTAATGGTTGCGCTGGCGCCAGGATTTTCCTGGGATTGCGCGCCAGATTGCCTGCTGGCGAGATCCTGCTCGGGACTAGCGACGGTTACATTGGTTGTTTCTGTACACATAAAATCATGAGCCGCAACTGCACATACATCATTAGAGGTGCAATTTTCTATGGATTTGTTCACATGGTCAGCTTTAGATAATTGACCCCCATGATCAGATATTGTGTCAAAGTCCGGAAGAAATGTTATTTCAGCATGAAGAAGTGCGCCTGCATTGGGATGAAGTTTGGCAAATGGAAAAAGGGTTTCATCGAAAACTACATCTCGAGAAATATAGATACGTCCAGTTGCAATTTCTAGGCACTTGTATCCCTCATGTAGATTACCATAGCCAAGAATAACACATTGGGTGGAACGGAACTCAAGCTTATGATGAATATATGGACGTAAATTGGGGTAGCAAGCACACCCAAAGATTTTGAGATAGTTGTAGTCGGGTTTTTGATGATAGAGAAGCTCTAATGGAGTAGAGTTGCCAACGACTTTACTAGGGAGTCGATTAATGAAATATGTTGTTGTAATAAAAGCTTCATCCCAATATTTGAGCGGCATAGATGCATGAGCAAGTAATGAGAGGCCAACTTCAACAATGTGACGGTGTTTGCGCTCGGCAGAACCGTTTTGTTGATGGGCATGTGGGCAAGAAACATGATGTTGAATGCCTATGCTACGGAAGAAAGAGTTGAGTTTTTTGTACTCCCCCCCCCAGTCACTTTGGACTGTCAGAATCTTTCTGTTAAAGTGTCTTTCAACAAGTTTCTAAAACTCTTGGAAGATGGAGAAGACTTCAGATTTATATTTGAGTAAATAAATCCAGGTGAACTTTTTATAGTCGTCAATGAAACTGACATAGTATTTATTTCTTCCAAAAGAATCTCTTGCATGACCCCATACATCACTGAAAATAAGCTCTAAAGGAGCATGAGACACACTATTTGACTTGGGATAAGGAAGTTGGTGGCTCTTGGCACACTGACAAGCTTCACAAACTGACTCATTGTTTTGACTATGTGACAAAGAAAGTTTGTCTTTATTGACTACTTTCTTAACTATGATCGATGATGGATGTCCTAATCTTTGATGCCACCATGCCAAGGAGGGTTTGATGGCGGAATAAACTTGACGATGTTTGCGACTAAGTGCTCTAGATGTGATGGGGTAGAGCCCTCCAATGCATCTATCGTGATGAAGAAGTTCCCTCGTTGCCCGGTCCTTTATGAAAAAGTAACGAGGGGGAGATTCAAAGAAGACATTATATCAGTGGCTAGACGAGACATAGATGCAAGGTTTTTATCAGCTTGTGGAACATGAAGGACGTCTTTAAGAACTAGATCACGTTTGAGATTAGGGGAATTAATGAAAGCTTGGCCAATGTGACAAATATCCATACCTCCACCACTTGCCGCGGTGTGAATTTGCTCATTGTCGTGGTATCACTCACGAAGCGCGAGTTGCTCTAGCTCGCTGGTGACACGATTTGTTGCACCCGAGTCCACGTACCAGGCGCCATCTCCTCCTTCTTCACGGATGGCTGCAGCAACATGCATGACGAGCGTCGGGGACGTAGTCTTCATCATACATGTGCCAATGCTACCTCTTGAGCACTGTGTTGGTTTTCCCTTGAAAAGGAAAGGGTGGTGCAGTAAAGAAGTGTAAGTATTTCCCTCAGTTTTTGAGAACCAAGGTATCAATCCAGTAGGAGACCATGCGCGAGTCACCTCGTACCTACACAAACAAATAAGAACCTCGCAACCAACGATAAAGGGGTTGTCAATCCCTTCACGGCCACTTGCAAGAGTGAGATCTGATAGAGATAATAATAATAAAATAAATATTTTTGGTGTTTTTATGATATAGATTGAAAGTAAAGATTGCAAAAGATGGAAAATAGACCCGTGGGCCATAGGTTTCACTAGTGGCTTCTCTCAAGATAGCATAAGTATTACGGTGGGTGAACAAATTACTGTCGAGCAATTGATAGAAAAGCGAATAATTATGAGAATATCTAGGTATGATCATGTATATAGGCATCATGTCCGTGACAAGTAGACCGACTCCTGCCTGCATCTACTACTATTACTCCACACGTCGACCGCTATCCAGCATACATCTAGAGTATTAAGTTCACAGAACAGAGTAACGCCTTAAGCAAGATGACATGATGTAGAGGGATAAACTCATGCAATATGATATAAACCCCATCATTTTATCCTCGATGGCAACAATTCAATACGTGTCATTTCCCTTTCTGTCACTGGGATCGAGCACCGCAAGATTGAACCCAAAGCTAAGCACTTCTCCCATTGCAAGAAAGATCAATCTAGTAGGCCAAGCCAAACTGATAATTCGAAGAGACTTGCAAAGAGAAACCAATCATACATAAAAGAATTCAGAGAAGATTCAAATATTGCTCATACATAAACTTGATCATAAACCAACTATTCATCGGATCTCGACAAACACACCGCAAAAAGAAGAGTTCATCGAATAGATCTCCAAGAGAATCGAGGAGAACTTTGTATTGAGATCCAAAGAGAGAGAAGAAGCCATCTAGCTACTAGCTATGGACCCGGAGGTCTGAAATAAACTACTCACACATCATTGGAGGGGCTATGGAGTTGATGTAGAGACCCTCCGTGATCAATGCCCCCTCCGGCGGAGCTCCGGAAAAGGCCCCAAGATGGGATCTCTTGGGTACAGAAGGTTGCGGCAGTGGAAATAGGGTTTCGTGGTGCTCTTGGATGTTTGCGGGGTATATGAATATATATATATAGGAGGAAGAAGTAGGTTGGTGGAGCAATGAGGGGCCCACAAGGGTGGAGGGCGCGCCTAGGGGGGTAGGCGTGTCCCCCTGCCTCGTGGCCTCCTCGTTGATTTCTTGACGACCACTCCAAGTCCTCTAGATCACGCTCCCGAAGGTTTCATTCCGGTTGAACTCCGTTTGATATTCCTTTTCTGCGAAACACTGAAATAGGCAAAAATAACAGCAATTTGGGCTGGGCCTCCGGTTAATAGGTTAGTCCCAAAAATAGTATAAAAGTGTAAAATAAAGCCCATTAACATCCAAAACAGATAATATAATAGTATGAAGCAATAAAAAATTATAGATACGTTGGAGACGTATCAGCCAATAGTCCATGACCTCATGGCCTGACTTCTTGCACAGCTGACAGCGAGGACGGCGAGTTGAGGAAGCGCGGCGACTGTTGTTCTTGTTGAAGCCGCCACCTCCCATGTTATTGTTGAAGCTGCCGCCTCCTGGGTTGCCGCCACCACCAGATCGAGCGCCCTCGCCCTGGCAGTTGATGCGGCCACGACCACCGTCGTTGGTGTTGCGACTCTGTCCCTGGTGACCGCGCCCACGGCCGCGCCCACGAGATGCTGAGTTGACGGAGGATTGTCTGATGTTGGTGCCGTGAAGGAGAGAAAGGAGAGCATCAAAACTCAAGAGCTGGTTGTACAGCTCCTGAACTGAGACTGGCTCGACCCTAGCAGCCAGAGCGGACACGACTAGATTGTAATCCAGATCGAGACCAGCCATGATCTTGGAGACGATCTCCGGGTCAGGAAGAGGAACTTCGGTGCAGCATGCGACTTCATATGTAAGAGTTTTGATTTTGCCAAGATATTATGCCATGGACATGTTACCTTTCTTCAGGTTCGTGAGCTCGATGCGGGTGTTGATGGCCTGACTTTGGCTCTGGGCGGCGAACATGGCGTTGATGGCGCTCCATACTTCGGTCGGCGTCTAGATTCACGGAAAGAAGCTACTATCTCAGAATCAAGTCCATATTTAGTGCTAAACTTACAGAAAATATCGGTATCCATAAAATATTTAACACAATCAAACTTAGGTGTCATACCTGACTCCTTACCATTGTCGAGGTCCCAATCTTCAGAGTTGCGTTTAATTCTATCCAATAAATCCCATCTAAATCCAATAGTCTTCATCATAAAAGAGCCTGCACAAGAAGTATCAAGCATGGTGCGATTGTTATCAGAAAGCCGAGCATAAAAAATTTGAAGAATTGATTCTCTTGGAAGCTCATGATTGGGGCATGAATATAACATTGATTTAAGCCTCCCCCAAGCTTGAGCGATGCTTTCTCCTTCGCGAGGCCAAAAATTATATATATAATTGCGATCACGATGAACAAGATGCATAGGGTAATACTTTTGATGAAATTCCAATTTCAATCTTCTATAGTTCCATGATCCCATATCATCACATAGCCTATACCATGTCAATGTGTCTCCCTTCAAAGATAAAGGGAAGACCTTCTTCTTAGCAACATCATCGGGAATACCTGCAAGCTTAAATAATCCGCAAACTTCATCCACATATATTAGGTGTTCATCGGGATGCTTTGTTCCATCTCTTGTAAAAGAATTCGCTAGCAGTTTTTCTATTATACTCGAAGGATACTCATAAGGAATTTCATTTTCAATAGGTTCAGTAGGTTTAGGAGCAACTCTTTGCTCTACTGGTCGGGGTGAAGATACCCCGAACAATCCCCTCAGAGGATTACTTTCCATAGTAACAAGTGACAGTAAATTTCAGCACACTATATAAATTTTTCCTTACCAAATTCCACCTACCAAAGGCGCTTCACTCCCCGGCGACGGCGCTAGAAAAGAGTCTTGATGACCCACAAGTATAGGGGATCTATCGTAGTCCTTTCGATAAGTAAGAGTGTCGAACCCAACGAGGAGCAGAAGGAAATGATAAACGGTTTTCAGCAAGGTATTCTCTGCAAGTACGGAAATAAGTGGTAACAGATAGTTTTGTGATGAGATAATTTGTAACGAGCAACAAATAACAAAAGTAAATAAAGTGCAGCAAGGTGGCCCAATCCTTTTTGTAGCAAAGGACAAGCCTGGACAAACTCTTATATAAGGAAAAGCGCTCCCGAGGACACATGGGAATATCGTCAAGCTAGTTTTCATCACGTTCATATGATTCGCGTTCGGTACTTTGATAATTTGATATGTGGGTGGACCGGTGCTTGGGTGCTGCTCTTACTTGAACAAGCATCCCACTTATGATTAACCTCTATTGCAAGCATCCGCAACTACAACAAAAGTATAAAGGTGAACCTAACCATAGCATGAAACATATGGATCCAAATCAGCTCCTTATGAAGCAACGCATAAACAAGGGTTTAAGCTTCTGTCACTCTAGCAACCCATCATCTACTTATTACTTCCCAATGCCTTCCTCTAGGCCCAAATAATGGTGAAGTGTTATGTAGTCGACGTTCACATAACACCACTAGAGGCTAGACAACATACATCTCATCAAAACATCGAACGAATTCCAAATTCACATGACTACTAATAGCAAGACTTCTCCCTTGTCCTCAGGAACAAACGTAACTACTCACAAAGCATATTCATGTTCATAATCAGAGGGGTATTAATATGCATAAAGGATCTGAACATATGATCTTCCACCAATTAAACCAACTAGCATCAACTATAAGGAGTAATTAACACTACTAGCAACCTACTAGCACCAATCCCGGACATGAAGACAAGAATCGGATACAAGAGATGAACTAGGGTTTTGAGATGAGATGGTGCTGATGAAGATGTTGATGGAGATTGCCCTCTCCCGATGAGAGGAGCATTGGTGATGATGATGGCGATGATTTCCCCCTCCGGGAGGGAAGTTTCCCAGGCAGAACAGGTCTGCCGGAGCTCTAGATTTGATCCGCCAAGGTTCCGCCTCGTGGCGGCGGAGTTTCGTCCCGAAAGGTTGCTTCTTATTTTTTTTCTCGACGAAAGACTTCATATAGGAGAACATGGTCATCGGAGAGCCACCAGGGGGCCCACAAGGCAGGGGGCGCGCCCTAGGGGGGCACCCTCGTGAGAAGGGTGTGGCACCCCTGGTCTTCATCTTTGGCGAGGATTTTCATTATTTATTATAAGGTGTTCCGTGGAGTTTTAGGACTTTTGGAGTTGTGCAGAATAGGTCTCTAATATTTGCTCCTTTTCCAGCCCAGAATTCCAGCTGCCGGCATTCTCCCTCCTTATGTAAACCTTGTAAAATAAGATAGAATAGCCATAAGTATTGTGACATAATGTGAAATAACAACCCATAATGCAATAAATATTGATATAAAAGCATGATACAAAATGGACGTATCAATTGCCATGCAACGGATGCACTAGAGCTATAAATGTATGAAAGCTCAACAAAAGAAACTAAGTGGGTGTGCATCCAACTTGCTTGCTCACGAAGACCTAGGGCATTTTGAGGAAGCCCATCATTGGAATATACAAGCCAAGTTCTATAATGAAAATTACCCACTAGTATATGAAAGTGACAACATAGGAGACTCTCTATCATGAAGATCACGGTGCTACTTTGAAGCACAAGTGTGGAAAAAGGATAGTAACATTGTCCCTTCTCTCTTTTTCTCTCTTTTTTCTCTTTTTTTCTTGGGCCTTCTCTTTTTTTCTTTGGCCACTTTTTTTAGTCCGTAATCTCATCCCGACTTGTGGGGGAATCATAGTCTCCATCATCCTTTCCTCACATGGGACAATGCTCTAATAATGATGATCATCACACTTTTATTACTTACAACTCAAGAATTACAACTCGATACTTAGAACAAAATATGACTCTATGTGAATGCCTCCGGTGGTTTACCAGGATATGCAATGAATCAGGAGTGACATGTATGAAAAATTATGAATGGTGGCTTTGCCACAAATACTATGTCAACTACATGATTATGCAAAGCAATATGACAATGATGGAGCATGTCATAATAAACGGAACGGTGGAAAGTTACATGGCAATATATCTCAGAATGGCTATGGAAATGCCATGATAGGTAGGTATGGTGGCTGTTTTGAGAAATATATAAGGAGGTTTATGTGTGATAGAGCGTATCATATCACAGGGTTTGGATGCACCGGTGAAATTTGCACCAACTCTCAAGGCGAGAAAGGGCAATGCATGGTACCATAGAGGCTAGAAAATTGTGGAAGGTTGAGAGTGCGTATAATCCATGGACTCACATTAGTCATAAAGAACTCATATACTTATTGCAATAGTTTATTAGCCCTCGAAGCAAAGTACTACTACGCATGCCCCTAGAGGGATAGATTGGTAGGAAAAGACCAGCGCTCCTCCCCGACCGCCACTCATAAGGAAAGCAATAAAAGAACACCTTATGTGTCAAAATTGTCACACAACTTTTACCATACGTGCATGCTACAGGACTTGCCAACCTTAACACAAGTATTTCTCAATTTCACAATTACTCAACTAGCACACCCTAATATTACCACCTTTATATCTCAAAACACTTATCAAGTATCAAACTTCTCATGATATTCAATGAACTCAATATGGAAGTTTTTATTATGCTCATCTTAGATGCCTATCACATTCGGATTAATTTTGCAATTAAAGAAAATTACCATGTTGTTTAAGACTCTAAAAATAATTTAAGTGAAGCATGAGAGATCAATAATTTCTATAAAATAAAACCACCACCGTGCTCTAAAAGATATAAGTGAAGCACTAGAGCAAAAACTATATAGCTCAAAAGATATAAGTGAAGCACATAGAGTATTCTAACAAATTCCGAATCATGTGTGTCTCTCTCAAAAGGTGTGTACAGCAAGGATGATTGTGATAAAATAAAAAGCAAAGACTCAAATCATACAAGACGCTCCAAGCAAAACACATATCATGTGGTGAATAAAAATATAGCCCCAAGTAAAGTTACCGATAGACGAAGACGAAAGAGGGGGTGCCTTCCGGGGCATCCCTAAGCTTAAGCTTTTGGTTTTCCTTGGATTTTACCTTGGGGTGCCTTTGGAACCCCCAAGCTTAGGCTCTTGCCAATCCTTGTTCCATAATCCATCAAATCTTTACCCAAAACTTGAAAACTTCACAACACAAAACTTAAAAGAAAATCTCGTAAGCTCCGTTAGTAAAAGAAAACAAACCACCACTTCAAGGTACTGTAATGAAATTATTCTTTATTTATATTGGTGTTAAACCTATTGTATTCCAACTTTTCTATGGTTCATAAACTCTATTACTAGCCATAGATTCATCAAAATAAGCAAACAACACACAAAAACCAGAATCTGTCAAAAACAGAACAGTATGTAGTAAGCTGTAGGTTTCGAATACTTCTGAAACCCCAAAAATTCTAAAATAAATTTTTGGACGTGAGAAATTTATCTATTAATCATCTGAAAAAGGAATTAACTAAATATCACTATCCAATAAAAAATGGCAGCAATTCTCGCGAGCACTAAAGTTTCTGTTTTTTACAACAAGATCGCAAAGACTTTCCCCAAGTCTTCCCAACGGTTCTAATTGGAACAAACACTAATTAAAATCATAAATTAACATCTAAACATAGGCTAGATGAATTATTTATTGGATAACAGCAAGGAAAAATATTGGGTTGTCTCCCAACAAGCGCTTTTCTTTAAAGCCTTATAGCTAGGCATAAGATTTCAACGATGCTCACATGAAAGAAAAGAATTGAAGCACAAAGAGAGCATCAAAAAACACGTGACAAAAACATATAATTCTAACATCCTTCCTATGCATAGGCATCTTATAGGAAAACAAATTATCAAGGCAAGCAAAAACTAGCATATGCAAAGAAGCGGAAAGAAACAATAGCAATCTCAACATAATGAGAGGTAATTTAGTAACATGAAAATTTCTACCACCATATTTTCCTCTCTCATAATAATTACATGTAGGATCATAAGCAAATTCAACAAAATATCTATCACATAAAATATTTTCACCATGATCCACATGCATGCAAAGTTGACACTCTTCCAAAATAGTGGGATTAACATTAACTAAAGTCATGACCTCTCCAAACCCACTTTTATCAAAAAATTCATAAGATTGAACATTCTCCAAATATGTGGGATATAAAGTTGACACTCTTCAAAACCCACTTTCAATAATATTGCAAACACTATTATCAATCTCATATTCATCATGGGGCTTAAATAAATTTTCAAGATCATAAGAAGAATCACCCCAATCATGATCATTGCAACAAATAGTAGTCATAGCAAAACTAGCATCCCCAAGCTTAGGGTTTTGCATATTATAAGCACAATTGACATTAATAGAATTTATACTATCATCATTGCAATCATGCTTTCTATTCAAAGATCCATCGTGAATCACTCCATAAAGTACTTCATCACAATTTTCAGATTCACGAATTTCAAGCAAAACTTCATAAAGATAATCTAGTGCACAAAACTCACTAGCAATTGGTTCATCATAATTGGATCTCTTAAAAAGATTAGCAAGCGGATGAGGATCCATAGATCTTAGATTCTCTGTTTAGCAATAAATAAACAACTATTCCAACCAAACGAGCCAAGTAAGACATCAAAGCAAATGGAAAGACGAACAGAAGAAGGGCGAATAAAACGGCAAGGGTGAAGTGGGGGAGGAAAACGAGAAGCAAATGGCAAATAATGTAATGCGAGGGATAAGAGTTTGTGATGGGTACTTGGTATATCTTGACTTGTGCGTAGACTCCCTGGCAACGGCGGCAGAAATCCTTCTTGCTACCTCTTGAGCACTGCTTTGGTTTTCCCTTGAAGAGGAAAGGGTGATGCAGCAAAGTAGCATAAGTATTTCCCTCAGTTTTTGAGAACCAAGGTATCAATCCAGTAGGAGGCCACGCTCAAGTCCCTTGCACCTACACAAACAAATAAGAACCTTGCAACCAACGCGATAAAGGGGTTGTCAATCCCTTCACGGCCACTTTCAAAAGTGAGATCTGATAGAGAAGATAAGATAATATTTTTGGTATTTTTATGACAAAGACTAAAAGTAAAGAAAGAAAAATAAACGGCGCAAGAAATAGCTTGTTGACGGGAGATTAATATGATGGAAAATAGACCCGGGGGCCATAGGTTTCACTAGTGGCTTCTCTCAAGATAGCATAAGTATTACGGTGGGTTAACAAATTACTGTCGAGCAATTGATAGAATTGAGCATAGTTATGAGAATATCTAGGTATGATCATGTATATAGGCATCACGTCCGTGACAAGTAGACCGACTCCTGCCTGCATCTACTATTACTCCACACATCGACCGCTATCCAGCATGCATCTAGAGTATTAAGTTCATAAGAACAGAGTAATGCTTTAAGCAAGATGACATAATGTAGAGGGATAAACTCATGCAATATGATATAAACCCCATATTTTTATCCTTGATGGCAACAATACAATACGTGTCGTTTCCCCTACTGTCACTGGGATCGAGCACCGCAAGATTGAACCCAAAGCTAAGCACTTCTCCCATTGCTAGAAAGATCAATCTAGTAGGCCAAACCAAACTGATAATTCGAAGAGACTTGCAAAGATAACAAATCATATATAAAAGAATTCAGAGAAGATTCAAATATTGTTCATAGATAATCTTGATCATAAACCCACAATTCATCGGATCTCGACAAACACACCACAAAATAAGATTACATCGAATAGATATCCAAGAGAATCGAGGAGAACTTTGTATTGAGATCCAAAGAGAGAGAAGGTCTGAGGTACACTACTCACACATCATCGGAGAGGCTATGGTGTTGATGTAGAAGCCCTCCGTGATCAATGCCCCTTCGACGGAGCGCCGGAAAAGGCCCCAAGATGGGATCTCACAGGTACAGAAGGTTGCGGCAGTGGAATTAGGTTTTCGTGGTGCTCCCCGATGGTTTGGGGGTACGTAGGTATATATAGGAGGAAGAAGTACGTCGGTGGAGCCACGAGGGGCCCACGAGGATGGAGGGCGCGCCCAGGGGGTAGGCGCTCCCCTGCCTTGTGGCCTCCTCGTTGATTGTTTGACGTCCACTCCAAGTCATCTGGATCACGTTTGTTCCAAAAATCACGCTTCCGAAGGTTTCATTCTGTTTGGACTCCGCTTGAAATACTTTTTCTGTGAAACACTGGAATAGGCAAAAAAATATCAATTTGGGCTAGGCCTCCGGTTAATAGGTTAGTCCCAAAAATAATATAAAAGTGTAGAAATAAGCCCATTAAACATCCAAAGCAGAATATATAATAGCATGGAACAATCAAAAATTATAGATACGTTGGAGACGTATCAATACCTTTTTGGCATCATCGATGTGCTTCTCCGGTGCATCATCTTCCTCTGCCTACAACCCCTCAAAGAGCCTGTTGTGGACCACCTCGTTGTCACGGGGCTGCCAATGCTATGGGTGCATGGCATGAGCGTTGTGCACGGACTCAAATGCGGCCCGATTGATATGTGTGATAACCGGGGTCTGTCGCAACCATGTCCGTGATGGTAGCTCCGGGCGTGCGCCCCACCTCCAGCTGGTACGTTGTCAGCCGGTGTTCTTCTAAGAGCTTGAGGTTGTACTGCTGCCTGCCGACAGTTACCTAAACACGTACACTGGCGGCTCCTCCAACAGCACGGGCCCCTGCTCCTCCACCACATTCACCAGCATTCGGTTGTAGTGTTGCCTCGCCTGTAGCATGCTGAACCCGGACACAGGGAGCACCTCCATCGGCCCGGGTTGCTGCTCTTCCACCGGCGCCTCCATGGTGATCTCCACCATGACCATGGAGTCACCCTCCTTCATCTCCTCCGAGCATTCCAGAGAGCTCGAAGGTTGGCTCGCATCTATGCGGCCCTAGCACTAGGCCTCCGTTTCACGGACCTTCGCCACGAGGCGCGCCAATGTGAGTCTCTTGTACCACATCGCTGTAAGTGCATCTAGTGCCACCCCTAGTTGGTTTTGGAGTATTGACGACAAACCTAGTTGAGGGACTAATGTGTTTGTGAGAATTGCAGGATAACACAGGTAGAAGTCCCTCATTGATTCGGTTTAGCTACCAGAGATGACCCCCAAAAATGTATGAAGACATTGAAGACAATGGTGGTTCATGAAGACATTCATGTCGAAGACAATGACATATGAAGACTCCCCATGAAGCCTTTGGAACTCGAAGACTTAGATCCTTCGTAGTTTTGCTTATTCATGTTGTGTCATAGGAACCACCGTACTGTTAAGTGGGGTCCAAGAAAACCAGTCAGGATGACTGAAGTGATGCCTAATTCAAATCCTATGTCTTCAAGTGAAGACAATGAGAGAAAAATCTTGTCCAGAGTCAGACAAGTCAGCTTTACTTGCAGCCCAAGTAAAGTTGCCGTGAGAGTTCAAAATCCGACCGTTAGTACACGTGTCAGTTCCTTAGTGACCCAGGGTCATTTCGGACAAATCAGGTCAGGGTTGCCAAGTGGCTATAAATAGTCCACCCCCACAACCATAAACGGTTGGCTGCTCAGATTTCAGTGCACGGCTTTTGTCGTTTGAGAGCAACCCACCTCGAAGCCTTTGAGAGAAAATCCCTAGCGAGGAGAAAAGCCCTAACCACCCAGAGCCAGAGTAAATTGGGCATCACTTAAGTCTTCTTGTCTGTGTGATCTGAAGACTTATTACACTTGAGGACTGTGCATCCTCCAGACGGTTAGGCGTCGCGTTCTGAGCATCCAAGAGCAATTGTGGATTGCCCGTGAACGAAGTCTGTGAAGGTTCGGGAGTCTACCTTGAAGACTTACCTGAGTGATTGGGCGAGGTCTGTGTGACCTTAGCTCAAGGAGAATACGGTGAGGACTGGGTGTCTTGGACTAAGTGTCCTTGACTGGGTGTCCGGGACTGTGTGTCCTTTGGTTTGAATACCTAGCCGCTCCAACCAGACGTACAGTTGTCACAGCAACTGGAACTGGTCCAACAAATCATTGTCTTCAACGTGTCACTGGTTTCATCTTCACTTCCCTTCAAATTACTGTTATTCATTGTGAAGCCATTGCATGCTTGCTCTATCTTTTGTCTTCACAACATAACTGCATGACTTGATTGGCTTCATAACTTCTTCCTACCTGATCCTAATTACACTGAAGCTATTGTTGCTGTGCTTTCACTCTATTGAATACTTGACCTTAGCTTGCTTGTGTAATCTAACTTCCGCTGCATAATGATAGGCATATCTTCACTGTTTGTCTTCATAACTTCCACGTTTTGAAGACTTTCATAAAAATCGCCTATTCACCCCCCCCCCTCTAGTCGATATAACGCACTTTCAATTGGTATCAGAGCAAGGTGCTCCCTTGTTCTGTGTGATTCGGTTTAACCACCTGGAGTTCTAGCCATGTCGACTGCAGGGATAATCAAAGTCTCCGCTGCGTGCCCCGTCTTCGATGGAACTGAATATCCCTACTGGAAGAATAAGATGCGCATGCATCTTGAAGCCATTGACGTCGACCTATGGTATGTCGTCGAGAACGGCATTCCCAAGGCTGGAGAAGGTGTCACTGCTGCTGATGTCAAGAAGTTCACTCAACTGGACTCTACTGCCAAGAATATTATCTGTGGTCATCTGACCAAGGGACAGTACGGCCGTGTGAGTGCCTTGAAGACATCCAAGCTGGTCTGGGACTGGCTCTCAAAGGTCAATGAAGGCGTCTCAACCCAGAGAGATCAGAGAATCAGTGTTCTTCGCAATCTCTTCAACCGCTTCAAGCGAAATGACAATGAGAATGTCCAGCACACATTTGACCGGCTCACTGACATCACAAATGAGCTTCAAGCCCTCGGCGCCACTGAGATCACCAAACATGAGATTGTCAAGACGCTGCTGAGATCACTTGACAGTTCATTTGACATCCTAGCCCTGATGATTCAAGAACGTCCAGACTTCAAGACACTCGATCCGTCTGACATACTTGAGAGGCTCAACACACATGAGTTTCAGCTTTCTGAGAAAAGAGATATCTACGGTCCAAACTATGGGCGAACTCGTGCATTGAAGGCAAAAGCTGTGTCATCATCTGAAGAAGAATCTGACAGCAGTTCTGATGATCCTGAAGACATTGGAAGGGAACTTGCTATGCTTGTGAAGAAGTTCCAGAAATTCACCAAGAAGAAAGCTTCAGAAAGTCTTCACGATCAAGCTCAAGGAATGATGAAGCGTCTGCGCATGACTACAAGAAGAAAACATGTCACAAGTGCAAGAAAATTGGACACTTCATCTCTGAGTGTCCACAGTGGCAAAATGAGAACAGAAAGAAGAAGAAGAGCAAGGAATATGACTCTGACGATAAGAAGACGAAGAAATACTCAAAGTCTTCGTCCAAGTCTTCCTCAAAGTCTTCATCACACAAGAAGAGGTCATCTGGCAAGGCTCGTGCATTTGTTGGCAAGGAAATGGATTCAGAGGAGGAGTCTGCGTCTGAGGAGGCAGAGGTGGAGTCTGAGGAGGAATCTGATTCTGGCATTGCGAGTCTGGCTACTGCCTATGTTGCCAAGTCCATCTTCAACACTGAAGACAATGACTTCATCACCAGCACCGACGCCAATGACGAGGACGACTCCACTCCCACCTACTGCTTCATGGCCCGTGGTGCCAAGGTAACCAAACGCACTACTCACTATCAAACATCCAGTGACGATGACTCTGATTGTGATTCGAAACCTAGCTACAAAACTCTTGCTAAAATTGCAACTGAACAACAAAAGGATATGGAACACATTCAAAAGCTGTTAGAAAGAAGCGATGATCTGTTGGGTGCTGAAATGACTCGTTCTGAATCCTTAATTGAAGACATAAAAAATCTTCACGTTAAGTATCAGGAACTTGAAGATCGTCTTGAGACTCTCTCAACTACTCATGAAAAGCTCTCCTATGATTATCTTCAAAGGAAGCAAGATCTTGAGAAGTTGAGAGCTGATCATGAAGATCTTCAAAAAGAAAACGAGTCACTTCGAGCCGAACAGATCAGTTCCGCTCCAGAAGGATTTGAACCACCATGCCTTAAATGCATTGAGCGTGATAATGCTGTTTCTGTTGCTGAATGTTCCACTGCTACTGCTGTTAAAATATCTTCAACTGTTGAAGTGGTAACTAATCCCTCTGCGGAGGATACCACTGCTATTGCTGACGAAAATGCTAGGTTGAAGACATTGCTTGAAACAGGGATGTACAAAAGTCTCAAAGGGCATCAGACATTATGTGATGTCCTCAAGAAGCAGATTCTGAACCGAAACCCTAGGAAGGAAGGTGTTGGGTTCACAAGGAGAATAAATGCAGATGGCTCTTACTGGAAACCTGAGCAGTACCCCAAAACCACATGGGTTGCTGCAAAGGAATCCTCAGCAGATCCATCCAATCTGTCTGGCTTCACGTGTGCCAACCCCGTTATTATTGATGAATCCTTTGATGCAAACTATAAACTGTTTAAGAATCAGAATGGTGAAGTGTTTGCCAGATACATTGGTACTAACTGCAGGAATGGACCGCCTATGAAGAGGATCTGGGTTCCAAAAACGTGTCTAGAAAATCTTCCTGTGAATGTCTTCATGACACCTCACTTGAAGAAGACAAACCCCAGACCAAAGGCTTCATACGGTCCAAAGGCTTCATACAGACAGAGGACTCACCTGAGTCACACTAACGCAAATCTTTTGCAGGGAAACCATACTCAGGCATATGAATATGAGAGCGGTTCGTCAAACCGTCATGTTCATATGACCAAGAACTATTCTGCCTATTCTTATGAGTACTATTGTCCACCTGCTAGACTGTTTGCTAGGGCTCCAAAGCTAAAATTCTCAGATGCTGCACTTAGACTTATTGCTTCTAAGCCACCCTTGAAGATGTGGGTGGTTAAGAAAGCTTAACTCTCTTTTGCAGGGAAAGGTCTCCAGCACAAGACCAAAATCTTCTGATGCTATTGCTGGGGACCTTAAAAAACTTGTGGGGCGCAAGATCAAATGCCCAAATGGCATCACTATGTATTTTATATCTGAATCGCATGCTACTCTCCCTGCTTGTCCTAACCTGGATCTCAGTTTTCATAATCCACTGGTTCGTCAAATGTTCTTGCTTCACAACACTCTTGGTGAAGTCTATCCCCCTAACTGCACTGTAGGGTACGACACCAGTAACTTCGGAGTCTTCAGTATGGATTATTGACAGCGGGTGTACAAATCACATGACTGGCAAAAGAAGTCTCCTTATGGACTCAACCTTACGTCCATCCGACAAGAGCCACATCACATTCGCTGACACTGGTAAAAGTAAGGTACTGGGTCTAGGTAGAGTTGCAATCTCAAAGGATCAACACATGGATAAAGTCATGTTTGTTGAATCCCTTGGCTTCAACTTAATGTCTGTCTCAATGCTTTGCGATTTGAACATGATTGTGATCTTTGGAAAATATCGTTGTTTGGTACTAATGGAATCTGACAAGTCTCTAGTGTTTGAAGGGTATCGAAAGGATGATTTGTACGTGGTAGATTTCTCAGCAGGGCCACAGCTTGCAGTTTGTCTTCTCGCAAAGGCTTCAGAATGCTGGCTTTGGCATCGAAGACTTGGGCATGCTGGCATGAGGAACCTCCACACCCTTGCAAAGAAGAAGCATGTCATAGGCATCGAGGGCGTCAAGTTCAAGAAAGATCACTTATGCGGTGCCTGTGAAGCTGGAAAGATGACGAGGGCAAAACATCCTTCGAAGACAATCATGACCACTACTCAACCCTTCGAACTGCTTCATATGGATCTCTTCGGTCCCACTCACTACTCAACTTTTAACACTACTGCTTGCCTCTATGGCTTCGTTATTGTTGATGATTATTCTAGATATACGTGGGTGCACATAATCCTTTACAAGACTGAAGTGCAGGATGTCTTCAGACGCTTCTCCAATCGAGCCATGAACAATTATGGCGCCAAGATAAAGCACATCAGAAGTGACAATGGCACAGAATTCTGGACTGAAGCCATTGACACTGCATGCCATACTATCAACCGTGTATATCTTCACAAGCTGCTGAACAAGACACCTTATGAACTCCTAACTGGTAGGAAGCCAAACGTCAGTTACTTCAGAGTATTTGGTGCAAGATGCTGGATCAAGGACCCACACCATACCTCTAAGTTTGCACCAAAAGCACATGAGGGCTTCATGCTTGGATATGGGAAGGATTCGCACTCCTACAGAGTCTTCAATCTTTTTCTCTACAAAGTGGTTGAAACAGTGGATGTGCGGTTTGATGAAACCAATGGATCTCAAAGAGAACAACTGCCAAATGTGCTAGATGAAGTTCCAGCTAGTGAAGCAATCAAGCTAATGGGAACTGGAGAAATTATACCTTCTGAAGCTCGTCCTGAAGAAGAACTTATCATCTCAGCACCTGATCCACTTGAAGATAATGCTCAGACTGAAGACATACCTCCCCATGATAATGTAGATCAGCAAGAGCAAAGTCTTCGACCCCTACATCCTCGTGTTGCCAATGAAGTGCAAATTGACAGAATAATTGATAGCATCAATGCACCTGGTCCACTGACTCGTTCAAGGGCAACTCAACTGGCAAACTTCTGTGGGCACTTCGCATTTGTCTCAATCTCAGAACCCAAGAAAGTTGACGAAGCCTTTATGGAACCTGAATGGATTCAAGCTATGCAAGAAGAGCTTCAACAATTTGAGCTGAATGATGTATGGGAATTAGTTAAGCGTCCTGATCCACGGAAGCATAACATAATAGGCACCAAATGGATATACCGCAACAAGCAAGATGAGCATGGCCAAGTCGTCAGAAACAAGGCTCGTCTCGTTGCTCAAGGATACACTCAAGTGGAAGGCATTGACTTCGATGAAACATTTGCTCCTGTAGCCAGACTTGAAGCCATCCGTATACTGCTGGCCTATGCAAATCATCACAACATAATTCTGTATCAAATGGATGTGAAAAGTGCCTTTCTCAATGGCAAGATTGAAGAAGAAGTGTATGTTGCACAACCACCAGGGTTTGAAGATCCAAAACATCCTGACATGGTATACAAGCTCAAAAAGGCACTATATGGCCTCAAACAAGCCCCTCGGGCCTGGTATGACACACTCAAATACTTCCTGAAGAGCAAAGGCTTCATACCCGGTTCCCTGGATCCCACTCTCTTCACGAATACATATGATGGTGAATTGTTTGTGTGCCAAATATATGTGGATGACATTATCTTCGGCTGCACAAATCAGAAGTACAGTGAAGAGTTTGGCTATATGATGCAAGAGCAATATCAGATGTCCATGATGGGGGAGCTGAAGTTCTTCCTCGGTCTTCAGATAAGGCAACAACGCAATGGCATCTTCATATCTCAAGAGAAATACCTCAAAGACTGCCTAAAGAAGTTCGGTATGCAAGATTGCAAAGGCTTCACAACACCAATGCCAGCCAAACATCATCTGGGTCCTAACGACAATGGTAAAGAGTTCGATCAAAAGGTATACCGCTCCATGATTGGTTCTTTGCTTTATTTATGTGCATCTAGGCCAGATATTATGCTTAGTGTTTGCATGTGTGCTCGATTCCAAGCGACACCAAAGGAGTCGCATCACTTAGCTGTGAAGCGAATTCTTCGATATTTGGCACACACACCAACTCTGGGATTGTGGTATCCAAAGGGCTCAGAGTTTGATCTGGTTGGATTCTCGGATGCTGATTATGCTGGTGACAAGGTTGATCGGAAGTCCACATCAGGCACATGTCACTTTCTGGGCCGATCTCTTGTCTGTTGGTCTTCAAAGAAGCAGAACTGTGTATCTCTCTCCACTGCTGAATCTGAATACATTGCTGCTGGATCCTGCTGCGCTCAGCTTCTATGGATGAAGCAAACCCTCAAGGATTACGGCATTCATCTGAAGCAAGTGCCACTTTACTGCGACAACGAAAGCGCCATCAAGATCGCCAACAACCCAGTTCAGCACTCGAAGACAAAGCACATTGAAATTCGTCATCATTTTCTCAGAGATCATGTGGCAAAGGAAGATATTGATATCATACACGTCAACACTGAAGATCAATTGGCAGATATCTTCACCAAGCCCTTGGATGAGAAGAGGTTTTGCAAGTTACGGTGTGAGCTAAATATCTTGGAATCCTCAAATGTCCTGTGATCAGGCACACATCCTAACACTTATGCATATTGACGACTTAGGTGTGCAACACACGAAGTAACGTATATCTTCAATCAATGAAGACATACACTCTAAGTGTGAATACATTAATGCGGAAATAGACTTCGGAGCGCCACGATAATTGTGCGCCGTGTCTGGGTCTAATACTTCCTATACGGTGGGTAACGCCACCACCAACCATTCTATTTGAAGTGCTTCATTCATGGCGTTACCTCGCAATGTCTTCACATTTAGTTTGGCTTCAATCCCAACATGTCTTCATGATTATCTTCACTATGTTGATTACATATGCACTGGTGTTCTGTCCTCTACAGCATTCACTTATAGCTATGTCTTCTTGTTTGAATCTTTTGAACTAAGTGAATGTGATCGGACCCTAACCTCTCCATGCTTCCTACCTCAAACTCTATCTCTCCAAGTCGTATGCATTCTATTGAAACTGTCGAATGTCTTCACTGCACTCTAGTCAGTTGAAGACAAAGAGACAAACTTTAAAAACCGTTTTCAATGCTCCGGAGAAGTAGGAACGACCGCCCGACAGTCCAGGCGAACGTGGGATGTGGAACTGCCCCCGAAATTCCGCATGATGGCCACGTGCTGTTCAGATGCGAACCGCCTAGGGCACCTAAGTAATAGCGCAATGCCGCCTCTGTTCCTATAAGTACACGATTCACAGCGGTCACTATTTCTTCTTCTACCCTCGCTCGCACGAACCCTAGCGCCACCGCTAGCCCTAGACGACGCCGGCGACGAAGCGCTTCACTGCCGCAACCTCTCCGACGCCGTTTTCACGCCGACCGCGGACCTCAACCTCTCCGCCGTCGCCGTAGGTGTCTTCCGTCGCCAAGTTAGGGCACGGAGGATCGAACTGCTCGGCCTCAAATCCCACTTCGTCTAGCAGTTCCAAGTGTGGTAATTAAAACCCCTTTTTACTGCCTCTTTTGATCCTATAGCTCAGTCATTCTCTTCCATAAGAAGTTTACTGCTATCACAAGTAACATCTCTCTCAGTCTGCATCTCATAAACTGCCTAGAATCTTCACTTGTGCATCCTGAAGTAGTTAGATTCCTCACCTGTACTTATCTATGGGTTCGTACAAATCTGGAACCAACTTCTTTTCTCTAAGTGAATGTCTTCGCATAATGAGGTCAATGTCTTCTAAACGAATTTATCTTCAAAATCTTCTGAGAATGCATATGACCTCTTCCCCTTCCCTCGCACCTTAATGCTGTCACAGGTACATGTCCGTGGGAGAATCTTTTGGTTCTCATAGTCTGCATTCATTTGCAGAATTCCTACAGCTTCACATCAATTCACCTGAAGCAAGTTCCTGTTGGTCAAGCAAAAGGAAGCCTTTGAAGCCTTTGAAAGCTTTGAAGCCTTTGAAGCTTTTTGAAGCCTTCCAAGTTAAGCTTCATGGCTTCCCAGAAACAATCAAGGAAGGGAGGCAGACAGAGACGGGGTGACACATCAAAGGATCTGCCTGCAGATTTGGCAGAAACGTACCAGACAGATCCTGAAGAAACCTATGCTCAGCGCAAGACACGAATCCAATGGATTCGCAGGTACTGGGCGGAGCAGTGGTTCCTATACCGCTTCGTCACCAAAGAATATGCAGAGAAGTGGGCCATCAAGAAGCCATGGGGAGATGTCTTGTACAAGAATCTTGTACCCCGAACCAGAGACGAAGCCATAGCTCAAGGTTTCTTTCCATGCATGGTTAGGGGACAACAGCCAGCTGATGCACATCCATCATCCCTGCTCTGGTGTCGCGATGACACTCTTTTCAAGCGCAACTTCCAACATGCCCAGAACTCTGCGAAGCAAAACAAGAAGGAGTTTGGATGGGACTTCAACCCTGGTCCCTCCAAACCAAGGGCAGATGGCACACGCGACGCTAATCCCAATGTCATCGGGCCATTTGCCAATCTCGACGGCCTCATCACTCACATTATAGTCCAAGGGACTACCGTGAACGACCCTCCAACAGACACTGAGTCTGATGATGCTCCTGCTGCCCCAGAGCCAAAGCAGATGAAGAAGAAGCCAAAAGCTTCCAAGCCAGTCGCCTCCCCCAAGATCTCCAAAGCGAAGCCATTGGCCACTGCACCTCCTGAAGCCAGTGTGCAGTCTGAAGGCTTATCAAGAGTCTCCAAGCCTCAAGATGCAAAGAAATCACAGCCACACACCAGCAAAGAGCTAACTGTCGCTGCCGTTCTTCGCTGCGAAGACATTGATCTGTCCAGTGACGAAGATCTTGGTGATGACGCTCTTGAGCAGCTCATCAAGAGCAAGGAGGAGGCTGAAATCTTCAACGATCTGCCTCTGTTCGATGCAAAGATTATCCACAGCTTCATAGATGAGTGGTTTGACACGCCCAACATCAGCTTTGACGATCTGCAGCTGCCCATTGGCCTCAGCGTGGCCTTCCAAGGAGCTATCGCTTCAGAACTCGCTATTGCCCAGCGCATCGTGGAACTGAAGCAAAAGATAGATTTTGAGAAGGCTCGGTTTAAGCAGAACATGGCCACGCTCAGCGTCCAGGAGATCAAAGACTTCAAGGTCATGCTGCATGAGCTGAAGGAAAATTTCATGCAGAAACGTGCAGAGGCTCAGGGATCCCGCGAGCGCATGAAGCATTCAGCTGATCTCTGCGTACAGGCCTACAACGAGGCCGAGAAGCGAAAGGCACTTGGGCGTCCCGGCATCGACCCCGGGATGGCCGCCAAGAAAAAGAAGACGCCCATTGTGGCTGAAGAAGAGGCCCCACGCCAAGAAGCTATTCCAATTGTCTTCCCCACCGCCAAGCCCAGCTCGAAGCCAAAGCGCTCACCCGCTTCAGAGCTTAAGAAGACAAGGATAGCCGAAGCCAAAGCAAGGAAGAGGAAACACTCTGAAGCCTCTCCTTCAGACCCCACCACCAAGAAGCGCAAGTCCAAGAAGTCTCGGGCTGCTCCCACAGAGCCCTTGATGGTTGAACCCCTTTCCGTTCGCCGTCCTAATGAAGATCGTCAGCTGACCGTCCATGAGCCTGCTCTCAACGAGGCTCAGCGTGATGAAGACATTCCAGCAGCCGACCCCACCGCTGCTGAAGACATTGGTCTCGAAGACAATGTACAAGATGATGCAGTCCTTCCTCAGCTCGAATCGAGTGAATTGCTCAGCATTGGTCGTCCCTTGACGCCAATCACACAAGATGCATCGTGGGCAGATCGCCCACAGGAGGAAGAGGATGAGCCCCAGACCACTACAACTCCACCAGCATCGCCTGCATTCCGTAGGCTTCGCAGAGGACCAAGGGCTCAAGCTGCTGACGACATTCCGGCTGCACCAGCCGAAGACAATGAGAAAGCACCACAGGAACCCCAAGCTCCAACTCCACCACCCCAACAAGAGGCCGTTCTCCAGGAGAACGTGCCTGAGTCCGTTCCTCTCACTGCACGTGCTGAGGATGAAAACATTGAGGCTGCCACACACAATGCTGAAGCCAATGTGGAGCCCTCTCCGACAATAGCTTCAGAACATACTGAAACTACTGACCCTGAACCTTCTGCACCAGAGTCTGCTGCCGGCCCGCAATTCAACTATCACATTGCGCACAGGCCCCAGGTACAGAAGCCAATTCCACGACTGCCAAGGTTCCCAGGACCAGTCACTGCTCCTGGCTCCTTCAATGTCAATAGCTTCAGGGCAGACAACACTTTCTTCAACAGCTCCGCGAATCCTTATTCAAGGGCACAGATTGCATCAGATAGGTTCTGGAGCCATCAACAGCGCAGCTACTATTCATGCATTCTATACAACCAAGGCCGCATCTTTCCCCACCAGCGCCTTGAGGTTGAAGCTGTTGCTGGTCTGCCTGGTTTGGAAGAAGCCATTGATTGCTTCAGGCAAGTGGGTCTACTGCCGTTCATCACTGACGAAGAGCACTGGAACGAAGAGCTTATACTTCAATTCTATGCCACTCTGCATATAAAAGGCTACAACCGAGATCCGAAGACATGGGTCCTGGAGTGGATGACAGGAGATGTCCATCATGAAGCCAAAGCTTTCGACATCATTGAGCTTACTGGCCTTCCCACTCCTGGCGAATTCTTTGAAGAAGGATGCCAACTCCATGCTGAAGCAACTGAGAGCATATTTAAGCGTCCAGAACCAAATATGAGTCAGATGCTCTCCATGATGAAGCCATTGGCACATGATGCACCTTATCCAACTGAGTTCTTCGTTGAAGACTTAGAGTACCTGCCTAGAACCATATATCATATCATAAGGCGGACTCTCTGGCCCATTAAGGGACACTCTCGGTATGCCAAGCTTGAAGGTGCCATGAAGACTCTCATCTTCTGTATTATGCATGGCAAATGCTTCAACGCACAGGATCTCTTCATCCGTCAACTTGCAGCGTCAGCCACAGAATTGTTTGGATTGAAGATCTATGCTCCCTGGGTGATGAGGCTGATTAAGCTTCACTCTGCAATCTCCTATCAGCCCTCAGCCCGCAACCACAGGATCTTCTTACCAGATGTGGACACCTCAGCCGAAGCCATTTATCCTGAGCCTGCCAAACAGCCACTAAGTCTTCAGAATGCAGAACACCAAAGCTTTACTCCACATGATGAAGGTGTTGAAGCCATTTCCAGAGTCTATCCAATGGCTGGCACCACACGTGCCCCTGCATCCACTGAAGCCACTGACAGTGAAGCTGGGCAGAGACCAAAGAAACGAGCTCGTACACTCACTGATCGTGAACTTCTTGTGGCTCTCCACCAAAAACAAGATAGGCATCATGACTGTCTCAAGCGGCAGATGAAAAGCATCATGAAAGACGTCAATCGCATCCGCAATCTGGCAACCAAGAATGCATTCGTCGCACACGAAACCTGTCGCCGCACTTGGAAAGGTCTCACCATGATGTGCCCAGAAGCTGATCTTCACGAGGATGGCTTCAAAGAGCATTTCAAGTTTGATACCACACCTCCCAGAAGAGCTGTGATGCGAAGCACACCATCTCTTGAAGATTCGGATTTTTCTTCTTCTGCTGCCACAGTATCTGCCAAGATCATTGAAGAAGAAGACGACGCTACATCACCACCGATGTCTTCAGCGCGCGTCGTCACTGCACCAAGCTCACCTGCACCACCAAACGCCTCCACCGACCCTGCTGTGCCTGGGAACGCATAGAAAACTCTATGTCTTCAAACCTTTTTGGTCATCACTGACAAAAGGGGGAGAAGCATATGATGTTTATAGTCTTCAAGCGGGTCAATAATATGGGCGGGTGCTTTATATTTTGCATTTTGCTTCGTGTTTACAACTCTCGTTTTGCTACTTTTGGTTCTTTGAGTTGTAACACTTAAACTTGATGGTCGTCTGCTACTATGTTTGCCACTGTGTTCTTGCGAAGATAAATTCCGCATGTACGACGATAATTTCCGCACTCTTATCATTTCGCAGACGTCCATTTTTCATTATGCATATCATTATCTTCATATATCTTTACGTGCATGATGGATTGTCATCATAAGTTGAAGCGGATTCCCACAAATACAACCTGCTGTGTGCATTTGCATTCCAGAAGCAAATCACTTAATATGCACATCTTCAGGGGGAGCCCTTGCAGCTTATGAAGACAATTCCTTTGCAATTTCACAAATTATATTCCCCGTTGAAAACTTCAACTAGTTTGTCATCAATCACCAAAAAGGGGGAGATTGTAAGTGCATCTAGTGCCACCCCTAGTTGGTTTTGGAGTATTGACGACAAACCTAGTTGAGGGACTAATGTGTTTGTGAGAATTGCAGGATAACACAGGTAGAAGTCCCTCATTGATTCGGTTTAGCTACCAGAGATGACCCCCAAAAATGTATGAAGACATTGAAGACAATGGTGGTTCATGAAGACATTCATGTCGAAGACAATGACATATGAAGACTCCCCATGAAGCCTTTGGAACTCGAAGACTTAGATCCTTCGTAGTTTTGCTTATTCATGTTGTGTCATAGGAACCACCGTACTGTTAAGTGGGGTCCAAGAAAACCAGTCAGGATGACTGAAGTGATGCCTAATTCAAATCCTATGTCTTCAAGTGAAGACAATGAGAGAAAAATCTTGTCCAGAGTCAGACAAGTCAGCTTTACTTGCAGCCCAAGTAAAGTTGCCGTGAGAGTTCAAAATCCGACCGTTAGTACACGTGTCAGTTCCTTAGTGACCCAGGGTCATTTCGGACAAATCAGGTCAGGGTTGCCAAGTGGCTATAAATAGTCCACCCCCACAACCATAAACGGTTGGCTGCTCAGATTTCAGTGCACGGCTTTTGTCGTTTGAGAGCAACCCACCTCGAAGCCTTTGAGAGAAAATCCCTAGCGAGGAGAAAAGCCCTAACCACCCAGAGCCAGAGTAAATTGGGCATCACTTAAGTCTTCTTGTCTGTGTGATCTGAAGACTTATTACACTTGAGGACTGTGCATCCTCCAGACGGTTAGGCGTCGCGTTCTGAGCATCCAAGAGCAATTGTGGATTGCCCGTGAACGAAGTCTGTGAAGGTTCGGGAGTCTACCTTGAAGACTTACCTGAGTGATTGGGCGAGGTCTGTGTGACCTTAGCTCAAGGAGAATACGGTGAGGACTGGGTGTCTTGGACTAAGTGTCCTTGACTGGGTGTCCGGGACTGTGTGTCCTTTGGTTTGAATACCTAGCCGCTCCAACCAGACGTACAGTTGTCACAGCAACTGGAACTGGTCCAACAAATCATTGTCTTCAACGTGTCACTGGTTTCATCTTCACTTCCCTTCAAATTACTGTTATTCATTGTGAAGCCATTGCATGCTTGCTCTATCTTTTGTCTTCACAACATAACTGCATGACTTGATTGGCTTCATAACTTCTTCCTACCTGATCCTAATTACACTGAAGCTATTGTTGCTGTGCTTTCACTCTATTGAATACTTGACCTTAGCTTGCTTGTGTAATCTAACTTCCGCTGCATAATGATAGGCATATCTTCACTGTTTGTCTTCATAACTTCCACGTTTTGAAGACTTTCATAAAAATCGCCTATTCACCCCCCCTCTAGTCGATATAACGCACTTTCAATCGCAAAGGACTCTATGGACACGGCGGACAACGGACAACAATGTGAAGGTGGTTGGACGATGGCTCGAACGATGGGAGAAGGTCTCGGAGGAGTAGGGTTTTGGGGCACGGCCGACCGACTTAAATAGCTGGGGCAGGGTAAGAGGTGGGTTGAATGCGGAGATCATCACGCCCGTGGTCAAGTGGGAGCGGATTTAAACAGGCATGGGCAAAAGTTTCTAGAATAAAGGACGATAGAGTTGTTGCCCTACAGTAAATAGTACAAAAGGCATCGAAGTGAATGCACGATGGGTTCTTCAAACGACGAGAGAGAAGTTTTGGATGGCCTGGAGTGTCATAGTCCGATGTGGCGGGCATCCAAACTCCCCTAGACTTTTCCCGGTTTCATGTTGGTTTGTCGGATTTCAGAGTCCAGACCGGTCCAAACAAATTTGTGACCATCGTTTGGCCGGACACATTTATGGGTGAGCAATACACGTTGGAGTTGTCCTTAGTGGCTGTTTGGTTTGTGACTAACTTTGCCAAAGATTGCCACACCTAAGGTTAGGCAAGTTTGACCAACTTAGGTGAGTGTTTGTTTCAAACCACATCTTAGGCAAGCCACACTTGGACCCCACATGGCATACACACAAAAAGTGTGGCAAGATTCCCTTAGGCTTGCCAACTTGTGGCTCTTATTTTGATGAACTAACCTTAGTCAAGTTTGGCAAAAATGTGTGGCAAAGTGTGGCAATACTAGTCCTAAAACCAAACAGCCCTATTTTGATGAACTAACCTTAGTCAAGTTTGGCAAAAATGTGTGGCAAAGTATGGCAATACTAGTCCTAAAACCAAACAGCCCCTTACTCCGCAATATTGTTACCGTACGAGCGCGGTCACCATCGCTGAGCTGATCCTCAGCACCATAACAGCAGCGCCATCATTGAGCCGGGCAAAATTGACAAATTTGACCTATGGACAAAATCAAATCACAGAATGAACTAC
This sequence comes from Triticum monococcum, assembly GCA_034509565.1. NCBI lineage: Eukaryota > Viridiplantae > Streptophyta > Magnoliopsida > Poales > Poaceae > Triticum > Triticum monococcum. The sequence goes on along the minus strand of CM067843.1, from coordinate 559,363,835 downwards.
CTGTGAAACTATTTCATGCGACTGACCTTTTTATGTGACGCTTGACACGAAGACGCCACACTACACTATGCAACGCCTCACAGATAGGCGCTACACGCATGGCCAGCGTCGCACCCGTGTGATCCGGAAATTACTAAGTCGGTGTGCAGCGTCTGAGAGCTAGGCGCCACACTATACAGTGTAGCGCCTAGCTTCTAGGCGTTGCACTAGTGGTTGCTTCATTTTATAGTGCAACCATTAGTGCAGCGACTAAGAGTTAGGCGCCACACTATACAGTGCAGCGCCTAGCTCTTAGGCTCTACACAATGATTTAGCAATTTTTAGGCAATCTGGGGTGCAATGCTGGCCAGACGTGTAGCGTCTATCTATGAGGCGTTGCACAATGTAGTGTGACGCCTTCATGTCAGGCGTCATATAAAAAGATCAGCCACGTAAAATAGTTTCATGAATAATTTATTCTATGATTTGATTTAGTCAACAGATCAAATTGGTCAAATTTGCCTTAAGCCGCAACCGGGCAAGTGACTGGTGCCTTCTCCGAACCTGACATCCAAAGGTGAATCACGAGGCTGCAGTGCCAATACAAGCAGGCACCACTCCGCAATTTCTAATCGCAAAGCCAATTAAGACATATACAATGATTGATAAGATAATCTTGTTTTAAGTCTTACATGTAATTTAGAGATAACAAAAAAACATATTTATAATGGATCATCTCTTAATCTTATCTTTAATAATTAACTATTTCTAAAAACGTGGTGAGACATATTGCGCTAAGAGATCACCTCTTGTCTTCTCTTAAATAAGAGAAGACAAGCCTTTTCTTATGATTTCTCTCCCGTTCATCTCATCATTTATCCTACATGGCATTCTTAAGATAGAACCATTGTACATGCCCTAAGAGACTAGACGAGCCTCCAAAAAACAGACCAGACATGAGGTGTATGGCCAAACCCGTCAAACCCAATCAAGAACATTCATAGGGAGAATTACAGCTGAGCAGAAAATTCAGAAGCCAAGCACGGACAGGGACAGCACACACTCTCAAACCCAATCTGTGATTTTGCTTTTGCTTTTGCTCATGTATCAAGAGAGTGTATATCTATCTGTCAACAATTGCAACGGTGACAAACTTCCGCATCTGTAAGGTGATATATGCATGTATAATAATGAACCGAAACAAAGAAAGGGTAAATACACAGGGCTAAATCTAGCTGGATGAATATGAGTAAGAAATGAACTTTGGAAAGAATGGAGAGTGAGGGGGGTTTGTTCTTTTGTCAGGCTTCTTTCTTTGAACTTTTTACTGGTGTGACATTATTCTGAATCAGGTCTTGGCAGAGAGCAGCTTCGCGTGATCCTGGGCGCTGCCAAGTTCAGGAAGGCGTCACTCACACTAGTATGAGCAAACAAAAAGATGGGGCACCGAGACAGCTACGTAGCATCTAGGTTCTTCTGCAGCAACCAGCCAGTAGGGTAATTGAGTTGAGGAGGTTCCAAATCGAAATTCCAGACCATAATCCGGGTGCAATTGTCTGCCAGGCCTTCCATTTGACTCTCGTCCTCGACAAGCCTCTCAATAAATCTTGACTCCTGCAATGGCACCATGTTTCAGTACAGTGATGATTTATTGATGTACTCTAGTAAGCATTGCCTTAGCAATTTCCCTATATAGTACACTACGGACTGGCTATGTTCTAGTTCCTTTAGATCATTGTATGTCTTGGCTCTACTTGCTCTCATGGATATTCATATGGTTACATTTGGTTCACCCCAACAGATTGTATGTTCACAAAGCGTAATTAATAACAACTGCAGTTCGTCAACTAGGACGGCAATTACAAAGAACTACTCCCTCCATATCAAAATATAAGACATTTTTTGACACTGATACAGAGGGAGTAAATAATAGTTGTCCTGACAGATATTTTCAAGCAAAAGCTAAGATATCAAGATAAGCCATTTTTCTGCCTAGGTATTTGAAATTTTGATGAAGAACTCACCTGCAAGCCACCCCTTCCACCTGAATGGAGTATAATAGACCCTACAGTAGGGCTCTTCCATCTCTTAGGATCCCAAAGAATAGTGCTGTTAAAAGCAAATCCAGAAAAGCCAATTGGAAATCGACGAAGTATACTGCTCTTCTGGTTTGTATGCCATCCAGTGACCTGATCACCCTTACAAAGGGGGCCTTCCAAAGCCAATTTATACTTGGTCCCAACATGCGTTGCTACTGGCCATGTACCAAAGCGCCTGCATAACATAGCGCAAAATTATGAGTAACATCTTAACTGTTCAATGAGAGAGATGCTCTTGGAGAATAGGTCACAATTTCAAATTTCATACTACTTGGTTCAGTGACAGCTGTTTCGACTTTTGATGTGAAATTGTAAACGGACATTATCACCTCTCTTGGTTTCACTGATAAAAACAATGTTCGGCATCCTTTGTACTTCATCATATCTTAACCGAGATTATATAACGTAGAACTATAAATCAGAAAAGAAAAGAACTCCTGATGGCAGACAACATTCATCCTCTATAATTCTATAACGTAGAAGATAAATAACTCCTGACAACTTCTGTTTGGCCGTCAAAAGAATGGCAAATGTAGAAATTCATCTGGAGTGAGGATAAGGACTAAATCTTAGGTTTGGTAGATTAAATGCATCAGCACAGCAACTTATAAATGCAATAAGTTTGTCAGCTCTTTGTCGTGTCGAAAATCACAAGCCAAAATTATTTCTCGGTATTCTAATACAGAGTTTAGTGCAAAGCCTTTATAATTTTCTTTAATTATAAGGTTAGGAGGTACTGCTAAATTGCATCCCCACACAAGTCGGCCATGACTAAACAAGCAAGACACTTTACTGGATATCTTTAGAAAGCCTGTAAAGTAATAATCAATCAAGATTTAATTTAGTGGAGAAAAGATATGTGACCTACTACCACTACACTGCTTAAAATAGTCTACTTTTTGTTGTGCGGGACATTTTATAGCTGCATGGAGCCCCAGTGCACCAAAAACAAATTCAAAGCTATCAGAAATAAGGATGACAAAAGTGAAATAAAGGAAGAAAGATAGGATGTGCATTTCTATGTCAAACTCCATCCATCCCAACAATTGCGTACTATTAGCTTCAAGATAATATCCTATTACCAGAGTTGATTGATTCTAGCATTTAAAACATTACGCAGTATCAGCAAATTTGAGAAGGAAAAAAACATTTCATACTAACTAGCAAACATTCTTCAAGCAGTAAAAGATTTTACAACGTCAACATGCAGTGAGTAATACGAAGGTGAGCATAAGCCGACAAACAATAGTTTTCAAGTTTTGATGATAAAGTATAATGGTAAATTAATTTATATTTGTGCTGAGTTAAAGAGTGTCAAGATTTTACTAGTCTGCATCATGAATTGTGATAACTTAAAGCAGAATAGATCAACTGTCACCTGATTTTCCTCATTTCTTCAAATAGATCAACTGAGTATGCTCTCTCCTCATCGGCAAAATGCACTATACCATCTAGATGATGCTTCTTTATATGAAATATTGCATTGTTCTTTTGGCAGACAATAATCTTCCTAATATTTGAAACATTCCTATTGCATACAATATGTCTGTACATGATCCCAGAAGACCTCAGGATTTCTACTGTTTCACGGGACTGATATGGCCACTCTGCCACTATCCACAGAAGAGGAGGCGGTACATCCTTCAAGACATGAATCAGACGATGAAGGTAATATGCCTGGTGTGGTCGAACTGTTGTTGCTGTCACAACTATCAGTTGCTTTCTCGCAACAATGCCAGAATCATTAACAGAATGTACAATAGGCAAGGCTTCAACAAAATCTGCCTCATCATCCAACATTGCAGGAACTGGGGGACTCTCCTCAGTCTGTGGCTCATTAACTGCTTCAGATTCAGCCTCCGCTACAAATGGCTCCAGTTTGGTGCCTTGATGTTCTACCATTTGTCGTCTATCAATCACATCCCCATCAAATGGAAGCCTGTCCTTTTCAGCAGGAATTTTGTTTGACAAATCAGCAGAGAAGAGCGGCGTGAATCCGATGAAAATGCCAATCATGAAACACACGAGTAGATTGATCATGGCCTTTTTCCAGCCCATCCCCTTTGACTTTGGCCTCTCCAAGGACCTAGCATGCTTGTGGGACGATATAGTTGCCCACGCAGATTTTAGGCTGCTCGACATCAGGACAAGGTCAAGCGAAGCCAGCGAAGTCAGCACCCCTCTCATTGCAACATAGGACTGCGAGTACGCCATCTTGGGAGACGGTGAGGGGTCGAATTCCGACCAGTCCTTAACCGACCCCTCTCGCTGCATTGCCCCAGCATTTCTTCGTGCCATTGCAGGTGCTCAATATGTCACGCATGTACAGTTCTAGAGTGAAGCAAAAGACATCACCTCTCTGAACCAAAATGCTGCTCTACAGACAAGTTGTGGCTCCAATCACTTCATCTCATACCAGCTCAGTCATAAACCGATCAATTGCCCAACAAGAACAGGTACCGCAGCACCGGGTAGACCGTTCCTGTCCTCAGAAATTCCAACTCCACGCCCAAGGAACGCCTTAAATTTCAGCCTTTTCTCCCGCTGCAACCAAAATTCTAACATATTAGCACACGGAGATCATAGATCTATAGCTATATAGCGAACACGATAACAACAAAGGAGGAAACTCTAAACACAAACACAGCTATAGAAGTACTCCAATCTAAATGTCAAAAGAGCAAATGGTACCGGAAACAACAGCAAGAAACAGCCAAAATACTCTAAAATGGACAAAGCAGGGGGGGAATGAGTTCTTGATCCAAGCCGGGCAGAGCAAAACAGCAGCATGAAATTCCCCTCATATGCTACCACGGAACGCCTGGACTGGTTCTGTTCGAGAAAACAAACAGGAGGCATGGAATAAATACCTCGGGATTGGGGTTCGGATCCCAAGCCGCGGAGCGTGGGTATGTCGGATCACTTCACGAGGCAATCCCCGTCCGTCCGTCCCTCGCCTCGCCCCCAGCTCTTGGCCTGGCCTCGGAGGAATTCGTGTCGCGAATCGAGACGGGAGGAGTTGGTGAGGGCGGAGGGGGATGGAGAAGAGGAAGAGGAGGAGGTAATGGTTGGAGGGGGGGATAATGGCGGCCCAGTCGGCGGTCGCCGTCGGAAGGTGGGCATGGGAGCCCTGCTTGCATTTAAACCCTCCAGGTCCTCGGTATTTTTTGGGTAATCATTATTGGTGGCCAAAGATATGCTGAGCTAGTCAATGCGGTGTGGCAAAGGAAAAGGAAAATATTTGAGTACCCCACATGATTTTTTTAAGCTCCCATGGAAAATATTTAAGCCCCTACCCCTGTAACGGAATGATGTTTCGGTGAAACTATTTGAACATCTTTCTACGAAGATGAAACTGTTTGAAAATGGTTATGGCATGCAGGGGTAGGGGCACCGACCCCCTTTTTTTTTTCTTTTGGCTTCCAATTTTTTTAAGCGAAAGTCCAAATAATTTTTGTTTGCATATTGGTGTTTCTTATGATGAGGGCTTCCAAATAAGCTTCATTGGATACGTTCTTGTCGATTTTTTTTAATCATTGATAAGTTGCAACTGTTGAAACTTGGTATGAGCGAATAATAAAATTGTAATTTTCAGAAACTAAAATTTAATGTGCCTTCATACGGAATCCAACAACTTTGTAGATCACAAGGCACTCGGGTGCCCGACGCGGCCGGGCAGATGCGTGCCCACAAACATGTGTGCCCCTGCAAGTTTCCATGAAAAGATAATGATAGAACTTGTGGCTGTTGTCATTTGTCATCTTGTGGACGGATAATGGGTCAGGAAAAGAACGAGAGCTAAAATGTATATATGACATGTTTCATTCTAAAATGATACACGTCATAGATACACGTTGAATATATGTAAAAATTGGTTTTTCTTACGAGAACCACTAAAAAAAGGCTCGTCGCCTTTAGGTTGGTGTCCCAATAATCAAATTTGATCGGGATAGAGAAAACGATAAAATCATGTTGTATGTCCTCCCAATGTAATGACATGATTTCTGTGTGCAACTATGAGTTTACATATATTTTGTTAGTAGATCTCATATGAACCGCGTAAAAGATGTGTGTTGGCTAGTGCTTTCACTTTGCCTAACAATTATGTGCATCCTTCCTCTATGTCCTCCGCTCTCGAAAAACTAAAAACACATGTGAGAGGTTTCCCTTAATCGAGCGCTCCTTGTGGTGGATGGGGGATTAATTAGTATATCACTTACGATGCTACTCGATGACCATATCATGGTCTCGTTCTCTCTATGCTCGATGATCCCAATTTAAAGTTGGAGATGCAAGAAAGCTCTTTGCTGCTTGGATCCCACATATCCAAATGAAGCTCTTGAGATTGCAATTTTATGTAAGAAAAAAAGGGGATGATATGCATTATGTTTTCCTGATTTGGTCGATAACGTAGTTAAATGTGGTGTTGCTCTCTCAAGACCGTATTCGTCGGTCTCATTGTCCCATGTACAAAGTAAAAAAGCTTTTTTTCATGGACTTTGTAAGAGCCGAAATATCAACATTGACCACGGATCTAGACACCAAAAAAGTTGACATACCGCATACATGAAATCGAAATGCATAAAATGCTAAAAACGTATGACCGTTTCAACTTCATATGCACTCCAGAATTGCGAATTGTTTATACACGAGAAGATGGAAAGTATTCTTGTACGTCCATGTGAGAGCACAAATATTCTACGGCATGAGCTGTTTTTTTTTTTTTGAGGATGGCATGAGCTGTTTTCTATAAGACCATTAAACAAACCCAAATAACCGCAACCACTCCAGCTCTCCCTGTCATGTGCTACACGCGTCTACTGCGGCAATCTTAAAAGATGTCCAAATTGGGAGCGTCCCTCTCACCAGGCACCAGCAGCGAACGAAAATGCTTTGCTTTAAGTGCTCTCTAAGAAATAACCGAAAAGCTTCCTCTCAAAGTCTTAGTTTATTCCCGCCCCTGCGGAAATAGGCGGAAGCACGGGGCCGTAGGCGCGAAGTGCCACGAGGTTTGAACCAGGGGAAACTTGAGGCGTGCCATGAGATGAGCGACGCCCCACCCGCCGTCGGTTCGCGGCGCGGAGTCCGTCCGAACCACCCGCCGTGTCGCCCTCGCGCTCGGAGCCGGTTCGCCGGCCGTGCGAGGGGCTGCGGCGCCCGGCGCCCGACGCGTGGGCGTTTATTTTTTCTTCTTCTTCTGAAAGATCAGTGGCGTAAATTTGTGCTTGTGCGTGGTAGTCAACCGCGGTTTATGGCGCGTTGGTGACCTCTGCGAGCACGTGCAGCGAGAGGTGGCGCGAGCAAAGCGAGAGGTTACTTCGATTCTCTGGCTATACTCCGTAGTCCGTAGGCGATCTGCAGTGCAACGAGCTCGCACGCACAGTCTGCGTCCGCGTAGCGTCGACGCATCGGTTGTGTTGTTCCTACGAGCGCACGGAGGTCAACACCCAACACTCCAACAGCGCCTCCGTTTCCACACATGGAGCGTGTGGAAGGGGCTACGGATAATGGAGCGACCGGCCGGCAGACCGAAACGACGTGGAAGCTCCCGACGTCCGCCAGGCCGAAGCGCTTTGACGGGAGCGCGCGCCGGCCTGCCGGCCGGTTCGTTGGTGCCGCGTCGTCGTTGGAGTTTGGTACGTACTGGAGTAGTAGAGTACAATAACATGGCAGCGAGTCGCGTGAAGAGATTGGGCCGTTGGCCGGTCCATTTCCCCGGATCTCGACAACGGAGCGGCCGGCACCAAACCCCCTCTTTCTTTCCCTGGCGCTTGATCGCGTCCACTGTCCACAGCTTTGGTCCTTTTCTGGGTTTTGTTGTCACCTAACCGTGCCGGGTGCCTGGCCGCGGTGCAAAGCAACACATGTGTCTCGCTGAGCGACAGGCAAACCGACTGGGACTAGCCTGGGGCATGTGTGTCACTGCTGCGCACTTAATATGCTGCGTCGTAGGAATCAGAATAGCATCATCGCCGAATCTCCTAAGGGTTCTCCTGTTGCTGTAGCTTCAGTTTTCAGTAATAACAGGCGATCGTTCGTGCTACGAGCGAAAAAAGCTATGTTAAACCATGTCTTTTCACTTTTATTGATGAAATAAGAGCATCTACAGCCGGATATAGCTAAACTGGCCATTCAAACATCCCCGGATAATCCACACATAATGTCCTACTGCTGCTACATTAATGTTGGAATATTAGCACATTTTCGACTAATCTAATCCGCGAGTAAATAGTAAACATGGTAAATGCAATATGCATCTTATACCGATGCCTAAACATGTGAGTATCTATATTACATAAAATCGAAACATCTATGAACAACATAAATACATTCAATACATGAACGAGTCATACCCTCCAGTTGGCTAGACCAACGCGGTGGCGGCAGCGGCAGCCTCGACATCGGTCTAGGCTTTCTTCTTGACGGCTTCGTCGTCAGCCATGGAGTCGAAGTAGGGGAAGTGGTGGAAGCAGAGGCGGACGAAGACGGGGATGGATCGGGAGCAGTCGCGTCGAGACGCTCCCCAAAAATCTTATTGCCGTTCTCCCGGGCAGGATCTCGAACGACATGGTTCCGGAGGCACCTGCTCTCCCGACCAACCATGCACGCGGTTATCGGAATGGGATCGCGGGAGGCGGCACAGAGAGAGGAACAGTAGATGACGGTCAGGATTGTGCAAGAGGGAGTGAGTGAACTGAGTTAGGGTTCACTCCACTAGCCAGCGCCTTCTTATACAGGTTGTCGGGTAGATGGGTCTGGACTCAGGCCCATGATCGAATCCGCGAACAGCCCACGGTCCAATCGTCTTGCACAGTGGCATTGCTGTAGCGACTCGTCAATTAATCCAAGATTAACTAACTATTTCTGACCGGCAAAAATAAGCTTCGACTCGGCTCATTCCTGCAACACGTGGCGCGCGCGTCAATGACGAGGCGAGGTGATGCGAGAGGCGGAGGAGGAGGAGCGCGCGTGTACAACTCCTCTTCCAAGCTCGTGCTAGAGCAACTCTTATAAAGAGGTCTCACTCTCACTCCACTAGCAGTATGGTACTGAACTTCCCACCACTTACCATGCACCTAAATGGGTCTTAGAGATTAACCTGATATTATTGTCTTATATGGGCCTAAGGCCATTTATAATCCAACAACCCCCCACCAGATCTCGAGGCACATAAGTTTGTCAACTATTCCAAACAATGTTTAATGTACCAGAATTTTCAGTAGAGACTGTTAAGTTGAACTTCCACCTAGAGCAATAGGATTAGACTTCTTCACAACTGAACAATAGACTATGCCTTGAATTGTCAGTTTGGCGTGCAGAGTTTCGCCTATTGTTAGCTGATACATGGCTGCCGAAGGCTAAACCCCACGGGTGGAGCTTATTACTCATTCTCCTTACCTTCTCATGACCTTCCTAGGGTTTACCAAATCTCGACTGTGACCAGCAGTCAGGCCGACATAGGTGTGTTCCTGAAAAGAATGCTCTGTAGGATAGCATCTTGTTGCTTACATAAGTTTTGGAACACATTAAGATAATAAGTCAGCCTGCCTTACAGATTATGAGAGTATTATGCATCTCCAACGGAGTGGGTTAGTTAAGGATACTCTCCTTAGTTGACCGCTGGATTGTTTTCACAGGTCCTAATTCACGGGATCTCCGATAGCATAGTTTGGGTTACCCCAATGGCAACTTAGTAAAAGGGTCTACTAGATACTTAGCAATCTGGATATAATCGAACGCTATCACTCCGGAGTTTCTTGATTTTCTGACAGGTTTTAATCTTCTTCTTATGTGCTTTGTGGATTTCATGTTGTCATTTGAACTCTTAGTCTTGGCAATCACATTTTGATTGTCACGGTTCATATGGACAGCTGGAACTGGTTTATCAACCATTGGCAAATCCATCAAAAACTCTTGCATCCATTCTGCTTCGACACATGATGTGTCTAATGTTGTGAGTTCTGGTTCCATAGTCGATCTCTTTAAAATCGTTTGCTTGTGAGACTTCCAAGAAACAACACCACCACCAAGTGTGAAGATATATATCCACTTGTGGCTTTCATCTCATCAGCATCAGATATCCAATTTGAATCATTACACCCCCTCAAGTACCGTCGGGTACCCAGAATAGTGAATTCCATACTTCACAGTACCTTGCAAATAACGCATAACTCGCTCAACAACATGCAAATGCACATCTCCTGGATTGGAAACAAACCGGCTTGGTTTGCACATAGCAAATGAGATGTCAGGACGAGTAGCACAAGCTAGGTACATGAGTGAACCAACCACTTGAGAATATCTCAATTGATCTACAGTCGTGCTTTCGAACTTTTGAATCCGCACACTAGGACCATATGGTGTTGCAAAAGGTTTGTAGTCTGAATATCCAAAACAGCTCAAAGTCTCCTCAACATAGTGGGATTGCGGAAGTGTAATTTCACCCTCAGTATCTCTCAGTAGCTTGATGTTCAAGATAACATCAGCCATGCTCAGGTCTTCCATCTCAAAGTTATGAGACAGAAAAGCCTTGACCTCCTCAATCACTTTTAGGTGGGTCACAAATATCAGCATGTCATCGACATACAAACACGGTATAACTCCTTTGCCCCCATCATAGTGGCAATATGCACATTTGTCAGCTTCGTTAACAACAAAGACAGCAGATGTCAAAATTGCATTAAACTTCTCATGCCATTGCTTAGGCGCTTGTTTTAGGCCACACAAAGATTTCACTAACTTACACACCTTTTTTCCTGACCATTTACTATAAAGCCATCTGGCTATTGCATGTAAATTTCCTCGTCTAGATCTCCAATAAGGAAAGTTGTCTTAATGTCCATCTGGTGAACGAGAAGACCATGCGAGGCAACCAACACGAGTAACACTCAAATGGTTGTCAGTCTAGCCACGTGTGGGTAAGTATTGAATGATAGGGTGTCAAATGAGCTGTCAAATGATCTCAATAGCTTCTTCACGACTTCATGCTTGGTGATCTCAGTGGCGCTAAGTGCATGAAGCTCATTGGTGATATCAGTAAGATGGTCGAAGGTGAGCTGGCCATTCTCATTGTCAAGCCTCTTGAAGTGGTTGAAGAGATTGCGAAGAACATCGATTCTTGAGTCTCTATGAGTTGAGACGCCTTTGTTGACCTTGGACAGCCAGTCCCAGACTAGCTTCGTAGATTCCAGAGCACTCACACGGCCATATTGCCCTTTGGTTAGATGACCATAGATGATGTTCTTGGAAGTTGAGTCCAGTTGTGTGAACCTCTTGACATTAGCAGCGGTGACGCCTTCACTGACTTTGGGAGCGCCAGTCTTGACGACATACCAGAGGTCATTGTCAATGGCTTCAAGATGCATGCGCATATTATTCTTCCAGTAGGGGTAATCAGTGCCATCGAAGACGGGGCACATGACGGAGACTTTGATTATCCCTGCAGTCGACATAGCTAAAACTCCAGGTGGTTAAACTGAATCATACAGAACAAGGGAGCACCTTGCTCTGATACCAATTGAAAGTGCTAGTTATCGACTAGAGGGGGTGAATAGGCGATTTTTATAAAAGTCTTCAAGACAGACAATGTCTTTGAAGACATGCAGTTAAAGCAATAATTAAACAGGATACAACGGAAGATAAACTAAAGTAGCCATGCAACAGAGTCAATGTACAGTACATAAGATGCATGAAGACAAGTAGCTGCTAGGTAGACATATCAAAATAGGAAGACGGTATAAAGCCAAATATGCAATCAGATTGAATGTCTTCACGCAATGTATTCAACCAAGAGCAGGCAAGCAATGACCTCACAAAGCTAAACAGTAAGTAAGGGGTGAAGTGATAGAACCAGTTGCTCAATTAATACAAGGATTTGGTAGGCCAGTTCCAGTTGTTGTTACAACTGTACGTCTGGTTAGGCAGGCTGAGATTGAACTCAGAAGACCACGTCTTCACCTTATTCCCCTTGAGCTAAGGTCACTTAGACCTCGCCCAATCACTCAGGTAAGTCTTCAGGGTAGATTTCCAAACGTTCACAAACTTTCTTCACCGGCAATCCATAATGACTCTTGGATGCTCAGAGTGCGATGCCTAACCGACTGGAAGACCATATTCTTCATGTGTAATAAGTCTTCGGATCATGCAGAATAGAAAGTCTTTAGTGATGCCAACCACTCTTTGGGCTCTGGGTGTTTTGGGTTTTGTCCTCGCAAGGATTCTCTCTCAAAGGCTTTAGAGGTGGGTTGCTCTCAAACGACAAAAGTCATGCACTAACTCTGAGCAGACACCAATTTATGGTGGAGGGGTGGCCATTTATGTTGGGAATCGTTGCATGGAAAACAAAAAAATTCTACGCACACGCAATGATCTATCCATGGAGATACATAGCAACGAGGGGGAGAGTGTGTCTACGTACCCTCGTAGACCGTAAGCGAAAGCCTTAAACAATGCGGTTGATGTAGTCGAACTTCTTTGCGCTCCAACCGATTAAGTACCGAACGCACAACACCTCCACATTCTGCACATGTTTAGCTCGGTGACGTCCTTCGCCTTCTTGATCCAGCAAGATGGCGAGGTAGTAGATGAGTTCCGACAGCACGACGGCATGGTGACGATGATGGTGAAGTGATCTCCGCAAGGCTTCGCCTAAGCACTAGAAAATATGACCCGGGGTGTAAACCGTGGAGGGGGTGCCACACATGGCTAAGGGATTGATGTGCTTGTGCTAGGCGCCCCCTCCCACATATATATAGGTGGGGGAGGAGGGATCAGCCAGGAGGGTGCCCCAAGTAGTTCGAATCCTACTTGGGTCCTCCCCAAGTGGCGCCCCCTCCTTTCCTTATTTGTTGGAGAAGAAAGGAAAGGGCGGGAGAGAGAAGGAAGGGGAGGCCGAATCCTCCCCCCTTTCCTTCCCCACTTGGTCGGCTGCCATGGGGGGCGCGCCAGCCCCTTGTGGGTTGGTGTGCTCCCCTCTTGTGGCCCAATAGTGATGGGGAACGTAGCATGCAATTTAAAAAAAAATCCTACGATCACGCAAGATCTATCTAGGAGATGCATAGCAACGAGAGGGGAAGAGTGTATCCACATACCCTCGTAGACCGAAAGTGGAAGTGTTAGGTTAACGCGGTTGATGTAGTCGAACATCTTCACGATCCAACCGATCTAGTACCAAACGTACGGCACCTCCGAGTTCAGTACACGTTCAGCTCGATGACGTCCCTCGAGCTCTTGATCTAGCAGAGGGTCGAGGGAGAGTTTCGTCAGCACGACGACATCGTGATAGTGATGGTGATGTGATCCGCATAGGGCTTCGCCTAAGCACTACGATGCTATGACCGGAGGAGTAAACTATGGAGGGGGGAACCACACACGGCTAAGAGAACAATTGATGTGTCTCCAAGGGGTGCCCTGCCCACGTATATAAAGGAGGGAGAGGGAGGAGGCCGGCCCTAGGGGCACGCCATAAGGGGGGAGTCCTACTAGGACTCCCAGTCCTAGTAGGATTTGGCGCCCTTCTTTTCCTTCTCACGGAGGGGGGAAAGGGGAAAGGAGAGGGAGTAGGAGCAGGAAAGGGGGGTGGCACCCCCTTCCCTACTCCAATTCGGCCTCCTCCCTTGTGTGGGGAGGGGGCGCACCAGCACCTTGTGGGCTGGTTAGACTCCCTCCTATGGCCCATATTTTCCCCGGGGGGTTCCGGTAACCCCTCTGGTACTCCAGTATGTACCCGATACACTTCGGAACCCTTCCGGTGTCCGAATACTACCTTCCAATATATCAGTCTTTACCTCTCGACCATTTCGAGACTCCTCTTCATGTCCGTGATCTCATCTGGGACTCTGAACAAACTTCGGTCACCAAAACACATAATTCATAATACAAATCGTCATCGAACGTTAAGCATGCGGACCCTACGGGTTCGAGAACTATGTAGACATGACCGAGACACTTCTCCGGTCAATAACCAATAGCGGAACCTAGATGCTCATATTGGTTCCTACATATTCTACAAAGATCTTTATCGGTCAAACCGCAATAACAACATACGTTATTCCCTTTGTCATTGATACGTTACTGGCCTGAGATTCGATCGTCGGTATCATCATACCTAGTTCAATCTCATTACCAGAAAGTCTCTTTACTCGTTCTGTAATGCATCATCCCGTAACTAACTCATTAGTCACATTGCTTGCAATTTTTATAGTGATGTGCATTACCGAGAGGGCCCAGAGATACCTCTCCGATACTCGGAGTGACAAATCCTAATGTTGATCTATGCCAACCCAACAAACACATTCGAAGACACCCGTAGAGCATCTTTATAATCACCCAGTTACGTTGTGATGTTTGATAGCACACAAGGTGTTCCTCCGGTATTCGGGAGTTGCATCATCTCATAGTCAAAGGAATATGTATAAGTCATGAAGAAAGCAATAGCAATAAAACTTAACGATCATTATGCTAAGCTAACGGGTGGGTCTTATCCATCACATCATTCTCCTAATGATGTGATCCCATTCATCAAATGACAACACATGTCTATGGTTAGGAAACTTAACCATCTTTGATTAACGAGCTAGTCTAGTAGAGGCTTACTAGGGACACTGTGTTTGTCTATGTATCCACACATGTATCAAGTTTCTAGTTAATACAATTCTAGCACAAATAATAAACTTTTACCATGATATAAGGAAATATAAAATAACAACTTTATTATTGCCTCTAGGGCATATTTCCTTTAGTCTCCCACTTGCACTAGAGTCAATAATCTAGTTCACATCACCATGTGATTTAACACCAATAGTTCACATCACTATGTGATTAACACCCAAAGGGTTTACTAGAGTCAGCAATCTAGTTCACATCGCCATGTGATTAACACCCAAAGAGTACTAAGGCGTGATCATGTTTTGCTTGTGAGAGAAGTTTAGTCAACGGGTCTGCCACATTTAGAGCTGTATGTATTTTGCAAAATTTCTATGTCTACAATGCTCTGCATGGAGCTACTCTAGCTAATTGCTCCCACTTTCAATATGTATTCAAATTGAGACTTAGAGTCATCTGGATTGATATAAAAGCTTGCATCGATGTAACTCTTTACGACGAACTCTTTATAACCTCCATAACCGAGAAATATTTCCTTACCTCTTAGGTAACTAAGGATAACTTTGACCGTTGTCCAGTGATCCACTCCTGGATTACTATCATACCCCCTTGCCAAACTCATGGCAAGGCACACAATATGTATGGTACATAGCATACCATACTTCATAAAACATATGGTTGAGGCATAGGGAATGACTTTCATTCTCTTCCTATTTTTTGTCGTGGTCGGGTTTTGAGTCTTACTCAACTTCACACCTTGCAACACAGGCAAGAACTCCTTCTTTGACTATTCCATTTTGAACTACTTCAAAATCTTGTCAAGGTATATACTCATTGAAAAATCTTATCAAGCGTCTTGATCTATCTCTATAGATCTTGATGCTCAATATGTAAGTAGCTTCATCGAGGTCTTTCTTTCAAAAACTCCTTTCAAACACTCCTTTATGCTTTCCAGAAAATTCTACATTATTTTCCAGATTTCATAAAATGCAGGAATTGCTAACATGATTCGGACAAACTTAAGCATCGCTACGAGTGAGATAATCTCATCGTAGTCAACACCTTGAACTTGTTGAAAATATTTTGCGACAAGTCGAGCTTTGTAGATAGTAACACTACCATCAGTGTCTGTTTTCCTCTTGAAGATCCATTTATTCTCAATTGCTTGCCGATCATCGGCAAGTCCACCAAAGTCCATACTTTGTCCTCATACATGGATCTTATCTCAAATTTCATGGCCTCAAGCCATTTATCGGAATCTGGGCTCATCATCGCTTCCTCATAGTTCGTAGGTTCGCCATGGTCTAGTAACATGACTTCCAAAACGGGATTACCATACCACGGAGGCCTCATTTGGTTTCACGGTTTCCCGGGGGGTCCCTGCTGTTTCCCCGGGCCGGAGAGCCACGGGCCGAGTTGGCCCAGGGAAATCGAGTTGGTCATTTGGACCACATTGTTCTCGGGGTAACCCTGCCCGACTGTAGCGACCAGACCTCAAGCGATCCAATCTCTGTGCTCTGGTGTCATCCCTGGATCAGTAATGCTGACACCACACAGTACTTGAAGGATTTATAATAGAGTAGCAATCACACACTTATTACATCGAGTGTCTCAAAATAGAACTATTACAATAAATATGGCTTAAGGCCATCTAATAACGATAACAGCGGAAGGCTTGGAAGATAAGTGAGTCCATCAACTCCAACGGCATCACTGAGTATAGAACCACGACCTAAAGGCACCTTACTCGCCGTCTGAAAAGTCTGCAACATGAACGTTGCAGCCCGAAAGGGGTCAGCACAATAACAGAAAGAAAAGCAACGACTGGAGTGGGGGAGTCAGAGTCGAAAAGAGGATTCCTCGCTTCTTTCTCTCATGCAAAACCGTGCATGAGACTTTCATCTCGCACGGCTCCTAAGTGATAAAAGAAAGAAGAACTCGTCTTCTCTCTTTTTTGATTACCTTCCTCGCGTATGTATAAGACCGAATCCATTCTTTTTCGAAATCGATTTCGAAAAAGAACTACTAATCCGGAATATGCTGGCAATGTAACACATAGAGAGCAATGAAAGAGTAAGGCTATATTACATGCATATTTGGCTGGTGGAAAGATCTATGGTTACAGTTTTGCGTAAAGCTAGTTTTTCCCTACTGCAAAGGAATAAATTTTATTTAACTATCATGGTAGTTTTAAAACATTGAGAGTGTAGACGCCCTCTCAATCCCAATTAAGCAACATCATTAAAAACCCAACAAATTAATTAGAGTAACATGATGAGATTCACATGATAATCCAAGTACTAGATACTCAAGATGTCCATAATCGGGGACACGGCTAACCATGATTAGTTTATACACTCTGCAAAGGTTTGCGCACTTTTTCTCATAAGACTCGATCTCCTCCGTTGGATTTCTCGCACTACATGGTGTTTGAGAAACGGATGACCAAGACATAGTCTTTCAGAAGCGCTCGCACCTTACAAACGGGTAGACCGTTACACCTACTTTCCCCTACATCTGCTAGTCTACCACTGTAAGAGTTCGCACAACTTAGTCAACTATGCTAGAGCCCATAGTAGCTTGTGGCTCCACACGGAAGTTTCTAGTATGAATAATCTCATGATCCCTTTGAGCCTGGGTGGCGGTCCAGATGTGTATTTAAGTTGCCACCTTAGATAAACCATTAATTTAACAATCTCACATCTGTCATGGATACACTCACCCAATCCACGTCTACTAGCATAGCATGGCATAATAAGCAAACGTAGAAATAACTCCCAAAGGTTTGATAATAAAACATGTAATAGGTACTACCTCATCTACTTCCCAAACCCACAATTTAATTAGATCCTAATCATGCAATGTGTGAGGATTGATCTAATGCAATAAAAACTGGGTAATAGGAAGTATGATCAAAGTGTTACTTGCCCTGCTGATGATCCGCAAAACCTAGCGATTCGAAGTAGCAAGCGGCGCACTCCGGGTACTCTATCGCAAACAAACAAGCATACAATAAGTACTCAACTAATGCACAGGTAAAACTCGAATAAGAGATCGAACCAGAAAGTTCAACTTAAGAGCTCCGGTTGGCAAAAAAAAATCAAATCGAACGAAGGAACGAAAGACAAATGGCAAAAGAAACAAGCTTCGTTTACTATTCTGGATCTAGGTCAAATTTTACAGAGGCAAAAACTTGTTTGAGTTGATTAAACGGAAAGAAAGTTTCGAGACGAAACTCCAGGCGCTTGAATCGCCTGATTCCGATAAACGAGCGAAAAGTTATACTAGAACGAACATCGGATCAGAAATCACCATCAGAAAAATCGTGGGATAAATCCGAGAAAAAGAAAAACGACGAACAGATTAACGAACGAACGTTCGTTATCTGGATCTAAACGATGAACACGTTTGTTAAAACAAACAAACGAGCGAACGCTCGCTAATTAACCTAAACCAAAAAAAACCGATCTACTAAAAAAACGGAAACAAAAAAAACCGAAAATAAACCGGACGGTTTTTCATGGAAAACCGGCGGCGGCGGCAGAGTTGACGAGGTCGGCGGTGGCGGGTTCCGGCGGCGTCGGTGCGGGCGGCTTAGGGTTAGGGTTTGGGCGCGGGTGGCGGCTTGGGCTGATTCGGCCCGGATGGCGCACTATATAAACGCCCTTGGCCGGCGGAGTCCTGGCCGGACACGGCCCAAGGTCGGTTCGGACTTTTTTTTAAATTATTACGCGCAGAAAAACAAACAAAAGAAAAACTAAATTGACTCCAAAAATCCCGAAATAAATTTTCCCCGGCCTCTAAAATCAAGCCGCACAGAATGAACATTTATTTGGGGCCTAAATGCAATTTTGAAAACCACGCATTTTTCCTAAATTCAAATAAAATAGCAATTAAATCCAAAATAAAATATTATTTGATTTTATCATTAAATCCTCAATATTTCTTTATTTTGGGAAATTTATTTTATTCCCTCTCTCATATTTTTATAATAGAAATAATTGGAGATAAAATAAATAAAATCAAATGATCCTATTTTCAAAATTTGAGGAAACTCAAATATGAAAATAATGAAATCCCCAACTCTCTGCGAGGGTCCTTGAGTTGCGTAGTATTTTCTAGGATCAACCAAAATGCAATAAAATATGCTATGCAAAAATGATCTATTGCATAACATTCCAAATTGAAAATTTGGGATGTTACAAATCTACCCCCCTTAAGATGAATCTCGCCCTCGAGATTCGGGTTGGCTAGAAAATAGGTGAGGGTGGTCCTTCAGCAAATCTTCCTCTCGCTCCCAGGTGGCTTCATCCTCCGTGCAGTGGCTCCACTAAACTTTGCAAAACTTGATAACCTTGCTGCGGGTGACTCGGCTGGCATATTCGAGAATCTTGACTGGTTTCTCCTCATAGATTAAATCACTGTCCAACTGAATCGCTTCCAGCGGCACTGTATCTCTTAGCGGTATAGCAGCCATCTCTGCGTGGCACTTCTTCAACTGGGAAACGTGAAATACATCGTGAACTCCTGACAATCCTTCGGGCAATTCCAACTTATAGGCTACTTCTCCCATACGCTCCAAAACCTTGTATGGTCCTACAAAACGTGGCGCTAACTTTCCCTTAACTCCAAAGCGCTTAACTCCACGGAGTGGAGATACTCGAAGATAAACTTGATCTCCGACCTCGTAAACTGTCTCCTTGCGTTTAGAATCTGCATAGCTCTTCTGCCTGGACTGGGCTACCTTGAGCCTATCGCGAATCAATTTCACCTTCTGTTCAGACTCCTTAATCATATCCGGTCCAAACAACTGGCGGTCTCCAACTTCATCCCACGACAATGGGGTCCTGCACCTCCTTCCGTACAAGGCTTCGAAAGGGGCCATCTTCAAACTGGATTGATAACTGTTGTTGTAAGAGAACTCTGCGTATGGCAAGTTGTCGTCCCAACTAGATCCATAATCTAGCGCACAAGCTCTCAGCATATCCTCCACAATCTGATTGACTCTCTCGGTCTGTCCATCTATCTGCGGGTGGAAAGCTGTACTAAACTCTAGCCTGGTACCCAAAATTTCATGCAACTGATTCCAGAACTTTGAGGTAAACTGGGTTCCTCTATCTGATACAATGCTCCTTGGAACTCCGTGCAGACATACGATCCTTGTCATGTATATCTTTGCCAACTTGGCACTAGTGTAAGTAGTCTTCACTGGAATGAAATGAGCTACCTTTGTCAAACGATCGACTACAACCCAAATCAAGTCATAGCCTGAACGAGTTCTGGGCAATCCTCTAATAAAATCCATGCCTAGTTTATCCCACTTCCATTCGAGTATCGGCAATGGCTGTAGCAATCCCGCTGGTTTCTGATGCTCTGCCTTTACTCTCTGACATACATCACAAACTGCTACATACTCTGCAATATCCTTCTTCATTCCGGTCCACCAAAAGGTATCCTTCAAATCCAAATACATCTTGGTATTTCCTGGGTGAATCGAGTATGGTGAATCATGGGCCTCTTGCAGAATTAACTTCCTGATCTCCGGGTCATTGGCCACATAAACACGGTCTTCAAACCATAACGTATCGTGCTCATCCTCACGAAATCCTTTAGCCTTTCCTTTGCTCATTTTCTCCTTAATAGAGGCAATCTCATTGTCAATCTTCTGGGCTTCTCTGATCTTATCCATCAAGGTAGACTGAATCTCCAATGCTGCTACATAGCCTCTCGGAACTATCTCCAAACATAGCTCACGAAGATTCTCGGCTAACTCCCTTGGTAAATCTCCCGTCATTAGGGTGTTGACATGACTTTTACGGCTCAATGCGTCAGCTACTACGTTAGCCTTTCCGGGATGATAATGCAATCTCATATCATAATCCTTGATGAGCTCCAACCATCTCCTTTGCCTGAGATGTAACTCCTTCTGCGTGAAAATATACTTCAAAATCTTGTGATCCGTGTATACTTCACAATGGTTTCCAATGAGAAAATATCTCCAAGTCTTCAACGCATGCACTGCGGCTGCTAACTCCAAATCATGCGTGGCATAATTCAACTCATGAGGCTTAAGCTGTCGTGAGGCATATGAAACAACTCTTCCTTCCTGCATAAGCACTGCTCCAAGTCCTTGACGTGAAGCGTCGCAATGCACCTCATAATCCTTGGTCTGATCTGGCAAAATCAACACTGGTGATGTGACCAAACGTTTCTTCAACTCCTGGAAACTGGCCTCACATTCTTCAGTCCATTTGAACTTGGTATCCTTATTCAACAACTCCGTCATAGGCTTTGCAATCTTCGAGAAATTTTCAATGAATCTCCGGTAGTATCCTGCAAGTCCAAGAAAACTCTGGATCTCTCCAACTATTGTTGGGGCTTCCCAATTTTTCACAGTGTCAACCTTGGTGGGATCTACTGCCATACATTCTCCAGATATAATGTGTCCGAGGAATCCAACTTCCTTCAACCAAAACTCACATTTACTAAACTTGGCATATAACTGATGTTCTCTGAGCTTACCAAGTACCAAACGCAAATGCTCCTTATGCTCCTCTTCGTTCTTCGAGTAAACCAGAATATCATCAATGAACACTACGACGAACTTATCTAAAAACTCCATAAACACTTTGTTCATCATGTTCACAAAATATGCCGGTGCGTTAGTCAGGCCAAATGACATAACGGTATACTCGTATAGCCCATACCTGGTGGTAAAAGCCGTCTTAGGTATATCTTGTTCTCGTATCTTCAACTAATGGTATCCTGATCGCAGATCGATCTTGGAAAATACCTTAGCTCCTTGCAATCGATCAAACAGATCATTGATCATCGGTAGTGGGTACTTGTTCTTGATTGTTACTTCATTCAATCCTCGATAATCAAGAACCATCCTTAACGATCCATCCTTCTTCTCCACTAGAAGTACTGGCGATCCCCAAGGTGAAGAACTTGGGCGGATATATCCTTTATCCAGTACTCCTTAATCTAATTCTTAATCTCCTCCAAATCCTTTGCAGGCATTCTATACGGTCTCTTAGATATTAGTCCTGTGCCTGGCAAAAGCTCAATCAAAAACTCAATATCTCTATCCGGTGGCATGCCTGGCAACTCCTCTGGAAATACATCAGGGAAATCCTTCACTACTGGTACTTCCTCCTGCACAACTCCGGTTAACGAATTTACTTGAGTCCTTTTAGGCACATGTCGGGATACATACTTGATCCTTCTTCCTTCTAGGGTGGTAAGAAAAATTGACTTACTGGCGCAATCAATGTTCCCTCCATACATCGATAGCCAATCCATACCCAGAATTACATCCAAACCTTGTGATTTCAAAATGATTAAATCTGAGGGAAACACATGCCTACCTGTACTCAAAGGCACTTGAAAACATCCTTGGCTGGCCATATACTCCGCTCCTGGTGAGCTTACTAACATAGGTGTTCTAAGAACTTTGGTGGGCAGGTTATACTTATCCACGAATCCCCTTGATATGTATGAATGCGATGCACCAGTATAAGAAAGAACGAGTGCAGTAAAAGACTTAACCAAAAAATTACCAATTACTGCATCCGGCTGCTCTTCAACCTCCTCCATATTAACGTGGTTCACCTGTCCCCTATTGAAAGGGTTCGGCTTCTTCCTAGAGCTTCCATTGCCATTTCCATTCTGAGATTCAGGACATTCATTGGCATAATGTCCGGTCTTCTGGCACTTAAAGCAAGTGACTTGGCTTAGGTCTCTCTTGGCTGGGGTTGATGGGTTGGTACGGTTCTGGCCGTTGCTTCCTCCATTCCCATTACCATTCTTGGTGCCATTATGATTGTGCGAGCTACCTCCTCCATGAGTATGCTAAAAATGTCCTCCCGGTCTAGGGGTAAAGCGTGGCTTCTGTTGAGCTCCAGAATTATACTTCCCTTGTCCATACTTCCTCTTGTGATTCTCAATCTGCCGCTGCTTCCCTTCTATCATAAGAGCACGATCTACCAACTCCCGGTAGTTGTTGAAGGTTGCTACCATCAACTGCATGCTCAACTGATCATTCAGTCCTTCCAGAAAGTTCTCCTGCTTAGCTGCATCCGTAGCAACGTCATCTGGGGCATAACGTGCTAGCTTACTAAAATCCTCCACATACTGGCCAACTGTCCATCCTCCTTGGCGCAAGTTGCGAAACTCACGCTTCTTCATGGCCATAGCTCTTACTGAAACATGGGCAGTACGGAAAGTTTGCTGAAACTGGTCCCATGTGATAGTGTCGATAGGGAAAGTGGCTGAGAAATTCTCCCACCATGATGTTGCGGGTCCTTCAAGCTGATGTGCGGTAAACTTCACCTTTTCCGCATTTGTGCATCCTGCCGTGGTCAACTCCCTAGCTGTCTTGCGGAGCCAATCATCTGCTACTATAGGCTCGGTGCTACTGGAAAACACCGGCGGATTCAGCCTAAGAAAACGGGCTAAGTGATCAACAGGTGGTTGTGGTGGTGGGTTGTTGTTGTTGGTGTTCCCCTGATTCTGATTCTGGACTAGCAACTGCATCAACGTATTCTGCTGCTGGATCAACTGAGTGAGCTCCGGTGGGAAGGTAAATCTGGGGTCACGTCTCGGAGGCATCTGAGGGGTTTAGAAAAGATGAGATTAAGAATAGAGGGGTCTAGAGAGAAAAAACTACCCATATGCACATGAGGCAAAAGCAAACAATTCACTTCATTCAATCAAACAAGGGCATACAATCGATCTAACTATCGCAAAAGTGCTCGGACTACTATATTTACATGGTGGAATACTACTACTGATGAGCTGGTCTACTAGAAATATTCCTCGGTTGCAGACTCCATGATATCTGCTCCAGCTTCATCAACATAGTCATCATCACTATCATCTAGATCCGAGTCGGTGTCGTCGATCATGATGTAGTCTTCAGAGCGAATCTCCTTGGGTTCTTCGTCTTCTTCTACTAGTGTAGGGTCTCCCATGAATATTCCGATCTTCATTGTTAGGTCGACATTCTTTTCCACTAGTACTTCGATTTCCTCTTCATAATCTTCACGTGTAGCCTTGAGTTCTTCCTCCAGTTCCTTGATTCTTGTCCTCGCCTTCTTCAGATCTATCATGTCGGCGCACATCTGGTTCTCCTGTCGTCGAATGTGCTGGTTTAACTCCTGGATGAAAGCTGCAATTGATCTATCCTTCTTGGTGCTGATCATCTCCCAGTGCTCATCTCGGCGCCCACAAATCTGGTAGATAGTATCCTTGAGATCATGGCGGTAAACTTCTCCAATGCATCCCATGGCGATGTGTGCTGCCATGCTCTTTCCTAGACTCTAGGTTAGTGCATCAAAGGAAAACTCTATGGGCTCAGTGACTAGCATGAACGTCCTTCCTGGAACTTGAACTTGAATCATCCAGCGCTCTTCTTCAGGTAAAGTGGCGTTGTAGGTTCCGGTGAAGCTTGGTACTCCTATGTTCAGGTATCTAGTGACTTCCTTCAAGTGACGTCCAAAGGGTGTATCTTCATCCGGTTGTGTGAACTTGTTCCTTGCATCCACCATCCTAAAAGAGTAGAAAAGATGAGGAGTCGGAATGAGAAGAGTGAGTAGTGATCTAGGTCTTTAGCTTAGTGGTCGTGCCCTACAGTCAGCGTGTGCTCTGATACCATCTTGTAGCGACCAGACCTCAAATGGTCCAATCCCTGTGCTCCGGTGTCATCCCTGGATCAGTAATGCTGACACCACACAGTACTTGAAGGATTTATAACAGAGTAGCAATCACACACTTATTACATCGAGTGTCTCAAAAGAGAACTATTATAATAAATATGGCTTAAGGCCATCTAATAACGATAACAGCGAAAGGCTTGGAAGATAAGTGAGTCCATCAACTCCAACGGCATTACTGAGTATAGAACCACGACCTAAAGGCACCTTACTCGTCGTCTGAAAAGTCTGTAACATGAACGTTGTAGCCCGAAACGGGTCAGCACATGGAATATGCTGGCAATGTAACACATAGAGAGCAATGAAAGAGTAAGGCTATACTACATGCATATTTGGCTGGTGGAAAGCTCTATGGTTACAGTTTTGCGTAAAGCCAATTTTTCCCTACTGCAAAGGAATAAATTTTATTTAACTATCATGGTAGTTGTTAAACATTGAGAGTGTAGACACCCTCTCAATCCCAATTAAGCAACATCATTAAAAACCCAAAAAATTAATTAGAGTAACATGATGAGATTCACATGATAATCCAAGTATTAGATACTCAAGATGTCCATAATCGGGGACACGGCTAACCATGATTAGTTTATACACTCTACAGAGGTTTGCGCACTTTTCCCCACAAGACTCGATCTCCTCCGTTGGATTTCTCGCACTACATGGTGTTTGAGAAACGTATGACCGAGACATAGTCTTTCAGAAGCGCTCGCACCTTATGAACGGGTACACCGTTACACCTACTTTCCCCTACATCTGCTAGTCTACCACTGTAAGAGTTCGCACAACTTAGTCAACTATGGTAGCGCCCATTGTAGCTTGTGGCTGCACACGGAAGTTTCTAGTATTAATAATCTCATGATTCATTTGAGCCTGGGTGGCGGTCCAAAAGAAAAACAGGCAATCGCTGGAATACCCAGGTGCCTCAATCCACCCAGATGTGTATTTAAGTTGCCACCTTAGATAAACCATTAATTTAACAATCTCACATCTGTCATGGATACACTCACCCAATCCACGTCTACTAGCATAGCATGGCATAATAAGCAAACGTACTCCCAAAGGTTTGATAATAAAACAGGTAATAGGTACTACCTCATCTACTTCCCAAACCCACAATTTAATTAGATCCTAATCATGCAATGTGTGAGGATTGATCTAATGCAATAAAAATTGGGTAATAGGAAGTATGATCAAAGTGTTACTTGCCTTGCTGATGATCCGCAGAACCTAGCGATTCGAAGTAGCAAGCGGCGCACTCCGGGTACTCTATCGCAAACAAACAAACATACAATAAGTACTCAACTAATGCACAGGTAAAACTCAAATAAGAGATCGAACCAGAAAGTTCAACTTAAGAACTCTGGTTGGCAAAAAGAATCATATCAAACGAAGCAACAAAAGACAAACGGCAAAAGAAACAAGCTTCGTTTACTATTCTGGATCTATGTCAAATTTTATAAAGACAAAAACTTGTTTGAGTTGATTAAACGGAAAGAGGGTTTTGAGATGAAACTCCAGGCGCTTGAATCGCCTGATTCCGATAAACGAGCTAAAAGTTATACTAGAATGAACATCGGATCAGAAATCGCGATCAGCAAAATCGCGGAATATATCCAAGAAAAAGAAAAACGACGAACAGATTAACGAACGAACGTTCGTTATCTAGATCTAAACGATGAACACGTTCGTTAAAACAAACGAACGAGCGAACACTCGCTAATTAACCTAAATCGGAAAAAACCGATCTACTAAAAAAAGGAAACAAAAAAACTGAAAATAAACCGGACGGTTTTTCGTGGAAAACCGACGGCGGCGGCGGATTCGACAAGGTCGGCGGTGGCGGCGTGGGCGGCTTAGGGTTAGGGTTTGGGCGCGGGTGGCGGCTTGGGCTGATTCGGCCCGGGTGGCGCGCTTTATAAAGGCCCCCGGCCGGTGGAGTCCTGGCCGGACACGGCCCAAGGTCGGTTCGGACTTTTTTTAAATTATTACGCGCAGAAAAACAAACAAAAGGAAAACTAAATGGACTCCAAAAATCCCGAAATAAATTTTCCTCGGCTTCTAAAATCAAGCCGCACAGGATGAACATTTATTTGGGGCCTAAATATAATTTTGAAAAACGCGCATTTTCCTAAATTTAAATAAAATAGCAATTAAATCCAAAATAAAATCTTATTTGATTTTATTATTAAATCGTCAATATTTCTTTATTTTGGGAAAGTCATTTTATTCCCTCTCTCATATTTTTATAAT
Source organism: Triticum monococcum (assembly GCA_034509565.1). Taxonomy (NCBI): domain Eukaryota; kingdom Viridiplantae; phylum Streptophyta; class Magnoliopsida; order Poales; family Poaceae; genus Triticum; species Triticum monococcum. The sequence continues at coordinate 559,337,188 of CM067843.1, read as the reverse complement.
AGAAATAATTGGAGATATAATAAATAAAAGCAAATGATCCTATTTTCAAAATTTGAGGAAACTCAAATATGAAAATAATGAAATCCCCAACTCTCTCCAAGGGTCCTTGAGTTGCGTAGAATTTTCTAGGATCAACCAAAATGCAATAAAATATGCTATGCAAAAATGATCTATTGTATAACATTCCAAATTGAAAATTTGGGATGTTACACCGACCCACCTCCTTTCCACGGGGAGGAAACCCACGACCCCAGAGCTCGGGGAGGAAACCCACGGCTCAAGCGAGACGAGCGAACGGCAGCGCTGTTGACCAAGATTCAACGCCCCTAACCACCTCTGAGCTCCTCCTCCGGCGACAGAAGCGACGCCCCCAACCTCCTCCCTCAGGTGCCGAGGATCCAAGCTCCGCCCCTCCAGCAACAGCGACGGACAGCGGCCGTCACCGTTCTCCTTCCCTGGATCTCCCCTCCGACGACGGCGACGACAACGATTTTGCGAACATATTCACCTCATCTGATCAAGGGTTAGCCCCCTCGACCTTCGACCTCCACCATTCCACCACCACCTCGTCATGTTTCTCCGGTTCATTTCTGGTGAGTGGTGGCTCCAGATCCACAAATGTGAGCACCACCTCTTTCCTTTTATCAGCTTGTTGAAAAATTGGGATTGCTCCCCACCACTGTTACATCGTCGGTAAGGATAACCCCCTCCTCTCACCTAAACGTTAATGCTATATCCTGAATCTTGCAACGAACACTCTATAATATTTGGCACTATTCTTGATTGAGTTCTAGTTCCTATCAAGAAAGAAAAAGATGTAGAAAATGACATGACTGCACTCAATTATTATTACCCAGGAGTCATCTGCAATTATAATTCACTAGCTAGTGCACTGATAAGGAAGAAACTTGTGAGCTCTTTCATTATTTGGGGTTAATACAACTTTGGGCTCTAATTTATGCATTGATACAACTAAGTTCAGACCAGAATCACTACAACTCAATTCAGATCAGAACTGCATTGCTAGTATATCTAATGGTGTTGAATTGTGAGGAACCAACATATATTGTAAAAATACCAATTCTTGACTAGAGCATGGAGTTTGATGCTATTTTTCAAGTATCTTACTAAGGTTGCTACCCCTTTTATATCTATATGCAAGTTTGATTATTGGGCATGTAGCTATGGGATGTATCTTACAAATTTTGATTATTTGAGATAATCTTCAGTCCAACCAAATAATCCCGTGAGCGGCTGATCTAGTCTTCTAGTTTGATTTCTTTGATTTTGTTCAGTTCATCGAAGGTGATAGTTTCCTTGTACAGGGAAGCCATTGAAGAAGCTTGCTCTATTTCTTGTGTATGTGTTCTGCATTTTCAGACTTCAACCGATTAAGTCACTCTTGTTTTGTTAGTTTTGGTAGAGAATATCAACCAAACATGGTTTTGAAATGGGCTTAAAGACTTGATCCTCACTCAAATTTCAGACTTGATTATTAACCTAATATATATTCCTCTGTTTGCTTTATTAAATAAATGGTCCAAAGGACAGTGCAGCTTGCACTGAAGATTGAGGCAAACAATGTTAAGAAAAAGATTGGCGGTGGCGGTGCGTTTCTTGAGAAATGAGTGAAAATACCTATAGAAAATATCTGGAGGCATTGGCGGTGGTGATGTGCTATTGAGGTTCTCTTCTAACTTATGTCCAACAAAAAAAATCTATATAGCTTCTTCCAAAATATATAGTCAAGGTTTGTCATAATAATAATATAGTGTATATATATGCTCCTCGTGATCATTGTCACATAGTAGCAGTAGTAATATTATGTTCATCTTGTTATATGTTTGTAGTTCTGCTCTGCTGACCAAATGCCTCCCTATCTTTTCTTCTTCTTTGACTGTAAGTTTATCCCAGATTGCGTCATTTTCCTTACCTATGGAAATGAAATTGAACTTGTTGCTCGAGTTCTTGACTAATTTGGAGCCGATTGGTTTTCTTATAGCCAACTGTAGGAGAGGTACAATCTCATGCATGTGCATGTACTACTTCCTGTTCATCCCTTTATTGGAGATGCATGTTCTGTTACCACTAGAACAGATTAAAGGTCGTACATAGTATCAATGTTTTCTTCTTGGTCTTTATAAAGTATAATTCTACATTCTGCAGTGGAAAAACCTACCTTGCCTATTGTGCCAAAAAGTCTGCCTTGTACTTTATTTACTAACTTACATGAGTCCATTATCACCATTTGGTTTATGCTAATTAATATGTTGTTATAGCTCTAATCTGAAAAGGTTGGGTTGAACTCTAGGTAGATCAGTGATGTCCCTAACCAATTGGACCTTTCCATGCTTGATTTATGTTGTGTAGATGATATGTGCGCCTTGCTTTTCATATAGTAGAGACAGAGAGGTTTCAACTTTGTTTAGAAAAAAAAAATCATGTTTTTGAAGTGAAATTGTTCAACGATTATGTTATTAAGAAGTGAAAAAAAATCATGCTTATAAAAATCATGATTATTTTTTCTCTACAGGTTCCTTGCTGCAAGTCGATGGAAATGTTCGAGAAGTTGGTGATCGAAGTTTCCAAGTTTAGTATGGAGAATTTACGTAGCTGATTTTTTAAAAAATGGGAAAATTATTGCATCTTTTTGGACTTGTAACTATAATTACCATTTTCACTTTTGAAACATGATCAACATACTCTGCTTGTTCTTGATGACACATAATTTGTTTGAGGTGACATGTAAGACTGATACACATGTGTTGATGTGAGTTGATTTTTTTTGAAGTATCTGCGCATTCTGATTATCCTCCAAATTTCTATATTAATTTTTATTCTCAAATCTCCTCAAATTCTGAGAAATTTGGCAGTTTATATTCTGGGATTGGCATTATTATTAAAAATGGAGTTACTTGAGGTCAGTTTTGATTATAATGGTTTATTTTCGAAGTTTGCAAATTCCCTCCCTTTTCCCTTGGTGCCCAAACATTAGGGGGTGATTTCCCGTGGTGGTCCTCGGGGTTCCGTGATGAGCAGGGAAAACCCCTGTGGGGGTCTACTTCCCAGGATTTATTATCCCCACCAACCAAAGGAGGCCTGAGGTGCGGAACATGCTCTGGTTGATGTAACATCCCAAAATTTTCCAAATTTTGGAATGTTAATAATAAGATATGATTGAGTGATTTGTTGTGTTTGTTAAAAAAAACGTTTGAGACATGTAAAAAAACCCCAATCAAATTGAATTTCTTTGTTTTGGACTCCTATGAAATATTCTGAACCACCTTTAGATTTATGGAGTGAGAATAAAATGACTTTCTCAAATATGGTGGATATATATTTCATAAATGAGTTATTTGAAATTTGGAGTTCTTTTAATTTTGGAGTTTCATTTTAGAATTTAATTGAAGATTTTGAATTCGTTTAAATATATCCCATAAACAAATATTATTAATGAGTGGAGATAATATGACTTCTCCAAAATATTATTGGAAATATTTAAATGCAGCCTGTTTATCAATTTGGTACTTATAAACCCTAAGAAATATGTACAAACTTGAAAAGTCCATAAAAACATTGTTTATAAATGTACAACAAAATATATTGTTGTTGTGAGTATTTTATTAAGCTCCAAATAATGGTTCTGTAGTAGTCAACATTTCTTATTGACATTTTCCTCTAGCATTCCTGAACTTTTTAGAAATCAATAAATAATACTAAACATGTCCTAATCCTAGGCTATTGGGCTTGACCCATCTCTTCCTCACACATTTTGTTTTTGTTCTCTGTGTTTCTCTTTCTTCCACATGGGCCGACCTAGCTGGCCCATCTCCCTCTCGGTCTTCTTCCACCTCACGATCACGTATACACGTACAGAACTAGAACTCCATGGATGCATGTACCTCTTCTTCCCGTCCTCTCCCATTCCCCACACCCGCTGACCTCCGGAACGGAACCCCCTCGCCTCCCTCAACCCCTCACCTCTATTAGTGCGCCCTAATTTCCCCCTTAATGGCCATTAGCAGCACATGTAACAGTCGCCATTAACACACATGAAACCGATGAGGCTCCGCTCGATTCTGACCTCCCCCTCTCCTATAAATAGTACCCATAGGTGAACCCCACAGTCCTCATACCCTCCCAAGAAAACCCCTCTCTACGTCATCCTCCTCTGCGAGCAATTGCTTGTCGGAGTTCGGAAATTCCGGCGGCCGCTCCACGCCGCTACGGGATGAGGTCGAGCCCGGGACATTGCCCAATGGACTTCCCTCATCGACCTCTTCGCCGTCCTCCTTCTACTTGACGTCAGGGAGCTTCTTCCACAACTCCGGCGACCTTCTTTTCCAACTCCGGCAACCAACTCCGGTGAGCTCTCTCTAAATCCTGTAATTCTTTTATTCAGAAAAATATCAAACTTCAGAAATTCATATCTCCCAAACCGTATGTCCGATTTTGACAAATAAGATATCCCTGAATTCGTTGAAACCTGTACATTTTTATGAAATTATAAAATCTCACTTTTGCGCAAATTAAAATTTAGTTTTGATTTAAATGTTAAGATGAGTATTTTTACTATATCTTTTATTCTGTAATTCATATAAAAATGTTTTATATATGAAAGTTGGACCTTAGGACCTCACCATTCTGTTAGAACTCATAGAATAATTTTTTCAATGATGTTTAGTCACTGTTTTAGCATCATCACCTTAATTTGACTTTCTTTAATTATAATTTAATAACTGTATTATATTGAATTTGATTCTTCAGTAGAAATCCTTAGATAGATGAGACCTCTCTGGTCATTCGATATCACCACAAAACTTTGAAGTTACAAGATTAAGGATTTAATCCTTTTATCTCGAAACTTATGCCATGCCAGTTTTATTTAACCCAAGTCAAATATTCTGAATAACCTCATGATAGAATTTGTTGTAAGAACTTGTCTCACAACCCATCTTCTATATCAAACCAAGATCTTCACTTAGTATCACTTGATCCAACCCTAGGATATGACTATGTCATGTCTCGTTCAAGACCAAACTTGATTCTATCTCAAACCATAGCCACGTCGTGCTAATTATCCTACAAATGTATTTATTGTGAATTTGTATTTTTTATTTGGATCTTCATTTGCAATTGTTGTATGTTAAATTATTTTCTTGTATCGTTAGATATATCGTAAGGTGAAGGAGAGACGACTCGAAGTAGAATATATCAACTTCAAGAATCAGGCAAGTTGCAAATTTGATCATGCTCTGACCTATATTTTTATATTATGCATATCTCTTTGAATTTAAATACTATGCATGTTTTACAAAAGTTTTACAAAGTATTATTACTAGCTAGAGCCATAGGTTCAAGACTTGTAAACACGCTTGGCCACGCTTGCATAAAATGGGTGGGATGGAAACCAAAATTGTTTTAAACCTCTAAACCTGCCCTCCTTTGGGGCAACATTTTGTGAAAACTTTTGAAAGAAAAACTATATACTATTTTACTTCTACTCCCTGGGCGAAATGGTATTGACGGGAGCGTCTACAAGTGATTGCGCTCATCGGGGTCTTGCAGTGAATGCGCCCGACTGGGGTCTTGCACACAGGGTTTTGGTGGGGATTGCCGTCCAGGGGACTGAGATCTTCCAAGTACAGTTTGATGTAGCTTCCAGTACAGCCACATGTTACTATGGGCTCTGGCTTAGCTTAGTACTAACGGGAAACCCTACCCCAGGACCGCCATCGGAGAGGGGCCTTCGTGCCGGAGTTGCGGGCGGCTTGGTGGTATAGGGGGCTGTTGCGGAAAGGCTTCGTCACAACCTCCTCCTAGTCGTACACCCAAGTGTCTAAAGATAAACAGGGTTGGTTCTGTCATGTGGGCAACGTGTACGACCTCTACAGAGGATTAAACCTGATCGATTAGACGTGCCCCCGGTTACGGGCAATTTTGAGCAGCTGAAGACTTGGACTGAAGAAGAATCTCCCCTCTCTTTTTCTAAAAATCTGTTTTAAGGGTTAAAGTTGAGGAATGAGCACAGTGAATGTGTTTCACCTCAACCTTATGTATGTTTTAAAACTATTTTGGAGACTGAGCACTGGTGCGTATATCCAAGTGTCTCACTCCTACTTTTTATACTAAAAATTATTTCTACTCCAAAGTAGTTTATAAAATTTAGTATAGGAGAAAATTGGCTTTACGCAAATGAAACCTTCACAATTCTTACGCTGCATATATATTCTATTAAACTTTCCTTTGTAACTTGCGAGTACATTCCACGTACTCACCTACATCTGTCATGTGCAGATCTTGACAGATTAAGAGACGATAGGGTTATGGTCTACACTCAACGAGCCCAGTGGCGTTGATGGAGCCTAACTTAGTGACTACGTATTATTCCGCTGTAGTATCTGCCAGCTTGAGTTGTGCCTAAGGTATGATTTATATATATCTGGATCTACCGTTGTAGTAGAATGATGTATGTCTTACTGATATTCATTTTTGTTACTGTGTGTGCTAGCTATGATCCAGGGATAGCACAGTAAGCACAGAGACTTGGATTCTACCAAATCCGGGTCGTTACAGTTGACCTACGAGGTTCAGTAGTAACTTGATCTGAAGTTTCATGATCATCATCATTAGCTTCCTCTCTAGTTGGTGTAGCCATCACTAGAACTGATTTATGTGATGAGCTACTTTCCAATTCGAGAGAAGGTATAATTACCTCATCAAGTTCTAACTTCCTCCCACTCACTTCTTTCGAGAGAAACTCCTTCTCTAGAAAGGATGCATTCCTGGAAACAAAGATCTTGCCTTCGGATCTGTGATAGAAAGTATACTCAACAGTTTATTTTGGGTATCCTATGAAGACGCATTTCTCCGATTTGGGTTCGAGCTTATCAGACTGAAACTTTTTCACATAAGCATCGTAACCCCAAACTTTAAGAAACGGCAGCTTTGGTTTCTTGCCAAACCATAGTTCATACGGTGTCGTCTCAACGGATTTAGATGGTCCCTATTAAACGTGAATGCAGCTGTCTCTAATGCTTAACTTCAAAACGATAGTGGTAAATCAGCAAGAGACATCATAGATCGCACTATATTTAACAACTCGTAACTCAAATATTCGCCTCCGCGATCAGATCGTAGAAACTTTATTTTCTTGTTACGATGATTTTCACTTCACACTGAAATTCTTTGAACTTTTCAAATGTTTCAGACTTATGTTTCATTGAGTAGATATACCCATATCTGCTCAAATCATCTGTGAAGGTCAGAAAATAACGATACCCGTCGTGAGCCTCAACACTCATCGGACCGCATACATTAGTATGTGTTATTTTCAATAAGTAAGTGGCTCGCTCCATTATTCCGAAGAACAGAGTTTTAGTCATCTTGCCCATGAGGCATGGTTCGCAAGTATCAAATGATTCATAATCAAGTGATTCCAAAACCCATCTGCATGGATTTTCTTCATGCGCTTTACATCAATATGACCTAAACGGCAGTGCCACAAGTATGTTGCACTATCATTATCAACTTTGTATCTTTTGGCATTAATATTATGAATATGTGTATCACTACTATCGAGATTCAATAAACCATTGGGTGTATGACCATAGAAGGTTTTATTCATCTAAACAGAACAATTCAGACTTAAATGAATAACCGTATTGGAATAAATATGATCCAATCGTATTCATGCTCAACGCAAACACCAAATAACATTTATTTAGGTTCAACACCAATCCCGAAGGTAGAGGGAGTATGCGATGGTGATCTTATCAACCTTGGAATCTCTTCCAACACACATCGTCACTTCGCCCTCAACCAGTCTCTGTTCATTTTGTAACTCCTGTTTCGAGTTACTAATCTTAGAAACTGAACCGGTATCAAATACCTAGGGGTTACTATGAACACTATAAAGTACACATCAATAATCTATATATCAAATATACCTTTGTTCATTTTGCCATCCTTCTTATCCGCCAAATGTTTGGGGCAGTTCCGCTTCCAGTGACCATTTCCTTTGCAGTAGAAGCACTCAGTTTCAGGCTTAGGTCCAGACTTGGGCTTCTTCTCGGGAGCAGCAACTTGCTTGCTATTCTTATTGAAGTTCCCCTTCTTCCCTTTGCCCTTTTTCTTGAAACTAGTGGTCTTGTTAACCATCAACACTTGATGCTCTTTCTTGATTTCTACCTCCGTAGCCTTTAGCATTACGAAGAGCTCGGGAATTGTCTTGTTCATCCCTTGCATATTATAGTTCATCATGAAGTTCTAGTAACTTGGTGATAGTGACTAGAGAACTTTGTCAATCACTATCTTATCTGGAAGATTAACTCCTACTTGATTCAAGCAATTGTAGTACCCAGACAATCTGAGCACATGCTCACTGGTTGAGCTATTCTCCTCCATCTTGTAGGCAAAGTACTGTCAGAGGTCTCATACCTCTCGACACGGGCATGCGTCCGAAATACTAATTTCAACTCTTGGAACATCTCATATGCTCAATTGCGTTCAAACTGTTATTGAAGTTCGTGTTTTAAGACGTAAAGCGTGGTTCACTAAACTATCAAGTAGTCATCATATCGAGCTTGCCAAACGTTCATAACATCTGCATCTGCTCCTGCAATAGGTCTGTCACCTAGTGGTGCATCCAGAACATAATTCCTCTGTGTAGCAACGAGGATAATCCTTAGATCATGGACCCAGTACGCATCATTGCTACTATCATATTTCAACTTAATTGTCTCGAGGAACATATTAAAAATAAAACAGCGAAGCTATACGCGAGTAATTGATCTACAACATAGATATGCTAATACTATCAGGACTAAGTTCATGATAAATTTAAGTTCAATTAATCATATTACTTAAGAACTCCCACTTAGATAGACATCCCTCTAGTCATCTAAATGATCACGTGATCCATATCAACTAAACCATGTCCGATCATCATGTGAGATCGAGTAGTTTTCAATGGTGAACATCTCTATGTTGATCATATCTACTATATGATTCACGTTCGACCTTTCGGTCTCAGTGTTCCGAGGCCATATCTGCATATGCTAGACTCATCAAGTTTAACCTGAGTATTCTGCATGTGCAAAACTGGCTTGCACCCATTGTATGTGAACGTAGAGCTTATCACACCCGATCATCACATGGTGTCTCGGCACGACAAACTGTCGCAACGGTGCATACTCAGGGAGAACACTTATACCTTGAAATTTAGTGAAGGATCATCTTATAATGCTACCGCCGTACTAAGCAAAATAAGATGCATAAAAGATAAACATCACATGCAATCAAAATATGTGACATGATATGGCCATCATCATCTTGTGCCTTTGATCTCCATCTCCAAAGCACCATCATGATCTCCATCGTCACCAGCTTGACACCTTGATCTCCATGGTAGCGTCGTTGTCGTCTCACCAACTATTGCTTCTACGACTATCGCTACCACTTAGTGATAAAATAAAGCAATTACATGGACATTGCATTTCATACAATAAAGCAACAACCATAAGGCTCTTGCCAGTTGCTGATAACTTTCACAAAACATGATCATCTCATACAACAATTTATATCTCATCACGTCTTGACCATATCACATCACAACATGCCGTGCAAAAACAAGTTAGACGTCCTCTACTTTGTTGTTGCAAGTTTTACGTGGCTGCTACGAGCTTCTAGCAAGAACCGTTCTTACCTACGCATCAAAGAAACAACGATTTTTCGTCAAGTGTGCTGTTTTAAACTTTAACAAGGACCAGCCATAGTCAAATTCGATTCAACTAAAGTTGGAGAAACAGACACCTGCCAGCCACCTGTGTGCAAAAGCACGTCGGTAGAACCGGTCTCATGAACGTGGTCATGTAATGTTGGTCCGGGCCGCTTCATCCAACAATACCGCCAAATCAAAATAAGACATTGGTGGTAAGCAGTATGACTATTATCGCCCACAACTCTTTGTGTTCTACTCGTGCATATCATCCATGCATAGACCTGGCTCATATGCCACTGTTGGGAATGTGGCATGCAATTTGAAAAAAATTCCTACGATCACGCAAGATCTATCTAGGAGATGTGTAGCAACAAGAGGGGAAGGGTGTGTCCACATACCCTCGTAGACCGAAAGCGGAAGCATTAGGTTAGCGCGGTTGATGTAGTTGGACGTCTTCACGATCCAATCGATCTAGTACCGAATGTACGGCACCTCCGAGTTCAGCACACGTTCAGCTCGATGATGTCCCTCGAGCTCTTGATCTAGCAGAGGGTCGAGGGAGAGTTTTGTCAGAACGACGACGTGGTGATGTGATCCGCGCAGGGCTTCACCTAAGCACTATGACGCTATGACCGAGGGAGTAAACTGTGGAGGGGGGCACCGCACATGGCTAAGAGAACAATTGATGTGTCTCCAAGGGGTGCCCTGCCCATGTATATAAAGGAGGGAGAGGGAGGAGGCTGACCCTAGGGGACACGCCATAAGGGGGGAGTATACTAGAACTCCCAGTCCTAGTAGGATTCGGCCCCCCTTCTTTTCCTTCTAACGGAGGGGGGAAAGGGGAAAGGAGAGGGTGTAGGAGAAGGAAAGGGGTGCGGCGCCCCCTTCCATACTCCAATTCGGCCTCCTCCCTTGTGGGGGGTGCACCAGCCCCTTTTGGGCTGGTTAACCTCCCTCCTATGGCCTATATTGCCCATATTTTCCCCGGGGGGTTCCGGTAACCCCTCCGGTACTTTGGTATGTACCCGAGACACTCCGGAACCCTTCCGGTGTCCGAATACTACCATCCAATATATCAATCTTTACATCTTGGCCATTTTGAGACTCCTCATCATGTCTGTGGTCTCATCCGGGACTCCAAAAAAACTTTGGTCACCAAAACACATAACTCATAATACAAATCGTCATCGAACGTTAAGCATGCGGACCCTACGGGTTCGAGAACTATGTAGACATGACCGAGACACTTCTATGGTCAATAACCAATAGCGGAACATGGATTCTCATATTGGTTCCTACATATTCTACGAAGTTATTTCTCGGTCAAACCTCAATAACAACATACGTTATTCCCTTTGTCATCGATGTGTTACTTGCCCGAGATTCGATCGTCGGTATCATGATACCTAGTTCAATCTTGTCACCGACAAGTCTCTTTACTCGTTCCGTAATGCATCATCCCGTAACTAACTCATTAGTCACATTGCTTGCAAGGCTTATAGTGATGTGCATTACCGAGAGGGCCCAGAGATACCTCTCCGATACTCGGAGTGACAAATCCTAATCTTGATCTATGCCAATCCAACAAACACCTTCGGAGACACCTGTAGAGCATCTTTATAATCACCCAGTTACATTGTGAAGTTTGATAGCACACAAGGTGTTTCTCCGGTATTCGGGAGTTGCATAATCTCATAGTCAAAGGAATATGTATAAGTCATGAAGAAAGCAATAGCAATAAAACTTAACGATCATTATGCTATGATAACGGGTGGGTCTTGTCCACCACACCATTCTCCTAATGATGTGATCCCGTTCATCAAATGACAACACATGTCTATGGTTAGGAAACTTAACCATCTTTGATTAACGAGCTAGTCTAGTAGAGGCTTACTAGGGACACGGTGTTTTGTCTATGTAGCCACACATGTATCAAGTTTCTGGTTAATACAATTCTAGCATGAATAATAAACATTTATAATGATACAAGGAAATATAAAATAACAACTTTATTATTGCCTCTATGGCATATTTCCTTCAAATAGGCCCAATACTCTCCGGGGGTGACCGGTACCCCCTCCGGTACTCCGATGACTATCTGGTTTTCTCTGAAAGACTTCCGGTGTCTGAATACCATCATCCTATATATAAATCTTTACCTCTCGACCATTTCGAGACTCCTCGTCATGTCCGTGATCTCATACGAGACTCCGAACAACATTCGGTCACCAAAATCACATAACTCATATAATACTATATCGTCAACGGTGTGCAGACCCTACGGGTTCGAGAACTATGTAGACATGACCGAGACACCTCTTCGATCAATAACCAATAGCGGAACCTGGATGCCCATATTGGTTCCTACATATTCTACAAAGATATTTATCGGTTGAACCATTATGACAACATACGTAATTCCCTTTGTCCATCGATATGTTACTTGTCCGAGATTTGATCATCGGTATCTCTATACCTAGTTGAATCTCGTTACCGGCAAGTCTCTTTACTCCTTCTGTAATACATCACCTCGTGACTAACTCCTTAGTCATTTGCTTATAAGCTTATGATGTGTATTACCGAGAGGGCCTAGAGATACCTCTCTGATACTCGGAGTGACAAGTCCTAATCTCGATCTATGCCAACTCAACAAACACCTTCGGAGATACCCGTAGAGCATCTATGTGATTACCCAGTTACGTTGTGACGTTTGATAGAACATAAGGTATTCCTCTGGTATCTGGGTGAGGGAGTCCTGGACTAGGGGGTCCTCGGGTGTCCGGACTATGGTACGTGGGCCAGAATGATGGGCTGTAAGATATCGGACCGAAGATTATCTCCCGTGTCTGGACGGGACTGTCCTTGGCATGGAAGGCAAGCTTGGTGTCCCAATATGAAGATTCCTTTCTCTGTAACCGACTTTGTACAACCCTAGTTCCCCTCAGTGTCTATATAAACCGAGGGGCTTAGTCCGTAGAGGGGGACAATTATAATCAGATAGGCTAGACTTCTAGGGTTTTAGCCATTACGATCTCGTGGTAGATCAACTCTTGTAACCCCCATACTCATCAATATTAATCTAGCAGGACATAGGGTTTTACCTCCAACGAGAGGGCCCGAACCTGGGTAAACATTGTGTTCCCTGTCTCCTCTTACCATCAACCTCAGACGCACAGTTCGGGACCCCCTACCCGAGATCCGCCGGTTTTGACACCGACATTGGCGCTTTCATTGAGAGTTCTGCCGTGTCATCGCCAAGAGGTTCGATGGCCCCGTTAATCATCCACAACAACATTGTCCAGGGAGAAACCTTCCTCCCTAGACAGATCTTCGTGTTCGGCGGCTTCGCACTGCAGGCCAACTCACTTGGCCATCTAGAGCAGATCGATAGCTATGCCCCTGGCCATCAGGTCAGATTTGGTAGCTTGAACTATGTCGCGGACATCCACGGAGACTTGATCTTCGACGGATTCAAGACCACGGCAGTAGCCGCTCCCTGTCACCACGATGAACATGACTTAAATCTGTCATCAAACTACACCTAGGAGATAGAACCCACAACTGCTCCAGCTCTAGATCCGGAGGAGGTCACGCCATCCGAGGATGGGAGGCTCAACCCCGCCATGGAGGCCGCAGACTTAGCGGCGTTGGAGCTGCACACAGACCCAACCTCACGTGAGATCTGTGTTGCCAGAACCTCGTACACATTTCCGGCAATAGGTTTCGAAGCATGTGCGTCCGCACACGACGAGCTTGATCGGGCATCGATCATTGAATTCAGCTCCGCGGACATCTTCCGGCACTCACCTTTAGGTGATGTGCTAAACTCTTTAAAAACACTCTCCTTGGCAGGGGACTCACGACCGAATTATATCCAGTTTGAACTAGAGGCTAATGACGAATTTCGCTTCCCACCCCCTGCCCACTTAATAGCCACCGTCGAAGACTTAACTGACATGCACGATTACGGCTCCGATGACATCGCCGGTATGGACGACAATGTCGGAGAAGAAGAGGCCCAAAATCCGTTGTTTACCGGATGCTGAACGACCACTTCCTCGTATGATGTATACATGGTGGATGCACCAGAAGAGAATAGCGGTGATGACAAGGAAGATCTAGTTGAGGATAAACCTCCCGAGATACAACCAAAGCACCGACGTCAGCGGTGCCACTCTAAGTCATGCCGGAACAAAGACAACAACACCGACATAGGAGAAGATAATACTTCGGACGGTCCCGAAGACAATGAAGACCCCGTTGAGGCAACTTCTGAACAAGGTGAACGGGAAGACGGGCAAGTTAGCCCCGGTGAACAGGCCACACACGAAGACTCGAAGGACAATAATTATCTTCCGCTCTCCGAGGATGAGGTGAGCCTCGGCACCAAGGATTTTATCGTGTCTGAGGAACCTCTCGAACAGGAGCGCTTCAAGCGCCAGCTAATAGCCAATGCAAGGAGCCTGAAAAAGAAATAGCAGCAGCTTCAAGCTGATCAAGATTTGCTCAATGATAGATGGACTGATGTCCTGGCAGCTGAGGAATACAGCCTCAAGCGCCCAGCCAAAAGTTACCTGAAGCACAAATTGCTACCTTAGTTCGATGATGAGGCGCTAGAGCCCGTACCATCATCGCGCAATGCGGCTGACCGACCAGCATGTGGTCGGGATAAAGCGGCAACTCAAGCCGAACACCAGCCTGCCCTACCTCACCGTAATGGCAGAGATAAAATAGCTCAGGAACACACATATGACCTACGACAGGACCTGGGCAGTAGAGCATGTCAGAATAGATGGATCTATGGATCACGGGGACGTGCCCCGACACGCGATAATGGCTATCTAGCCAGACGCAATAGTCATACTCTCACCCGGGCCGAAAACCGCAGACAGACTCCATCCCAGCTACGTCGCGACATGGCATGATATAGAGCCGTCGCTCACCCACTTTGCTTCACCGACGAAGTAATGGAGCACGAATTCCTAGAAGGGTTTAAACCCGTAAACATCGAATCATACGATGGGACAACAGACCCTGCGGTATGGATCGAGGACTTTCTTCTTCACATTCATATGGCCCTTGTCGGATCACAGGTTCTGGCAAAACCCTCAAGGTTTGAACACTGGGTGCGCGCGAAGATCTCCCCCTATCGATCCACGTCCTAGCTTTGCTAAGATCTTACGGGCTAACTCGACGAACTCGCAACACAAAGGACACAAGATTTATACTGGTCCGGGCCACCGTTGTGGTGTAATACCCTACTCTAGTGTGGTGTGGTGGACTGCCTCTTGGGCTGAGGATGGACAATACAAGGGGAAGAACAGCCTCCTGAGGAGAGGTGTTCTTATGCTCGGGGAACTTGTGGTTGTTCTGGTCTCTCTTGATCCGTGTGATCCCTCCATCCCCTAGCTATGGTGGTGGCTAGTCCTATTTATAGAGGCCCTGGTCCTCCCCCAAATATTGAGCGGGAAGGGAGCCAACAACGACCAATTTGAAAGGGGACAGCTAGTACAGCTTATCCTGACAAAAGTGGTCTTCGCCTGCCAAAGGCTCTGGTGGTGACACCATATTGGGCTCCATGGTGACCTCCGTCTTGCCATCCTTCTGGTCTTGGTCTTGTTGCACCGATACGGAAACCTTTGCTTGACGCCTCGGTACTCCGCGCCTGCGCCTGCTTCCTTAGCACCAAAGATGAAATAAGGACACTTTGCGCGCTGGCGCTCGCGTGGCGCCCGGCCGTCTGGCCTTGGTCGTCATGGCTCACGTCATCGGAGCCTCGTGAGCTTTGCCTGGCCTTGATCTCTCTGCCCCTCGCGAGCCAGCCTGGTGAGGCCGCTCCTGAGGAGGCCTTGTGTCATCCGCCTCGCGAGGCTTGGCCCCTCGCGAGGGTCTTGAGTCCTTGCTGGTGAAGATGGGCCGTATGGGCCCGCTCGCAGAGCCACGTCATGGGCCGCAGGCAGGCAAGTCTAGGGACCCCCGTTCCCAGAACACCGACAGTAGCCCCCGGGCCCAAGGCGTGCTCGGGCTTGGCTTCGAGGCGAAGCCAAAGGTCAAGTGCGGAGCGCCGCGGGCCCCAATAGCCTGCGGCCTTGGTCGATGTGTGGCGGTTGATTGGACGTGGGCGTCTCTGCTTCCCCATGCTACCTCGGCAACTGCCTGATTTGACGAGTCTCTGCTGCATGTAAGGAAAAACCATCATTATTACCTTAGATCGTGGAGGCCAGCGCTTGGACTTCCTTTGGCTATAAATGGGAGGTGGGGGCGGAGCCCCCATCACCCGTCGCTCCTCTGCCTCTCCTGCTTCTTCTCCTTCCTTGCTCCACTCCTTGCTTGTGCAGTAATGGCGCCGATTCGGAGGTTCTCTGCCGCAGAGAAGGGTAAGGCTCCCCTCACCGAGCCCGAACTGCTCCCGCCGAAGAAGAGGAGGTCCCATCGTCGTGAGATGGTAGTGAGGCCAGTGGTGTCGCGGCCTTGGTACGAAAGGCCGCCTCCTGGGTACCCACTGCCCTTGTATGCTTGCGCCGACGATTCCAGAGGGAGGAGCAATGAGCGCCGCCGCCCGCGCCAGGGCCGTGGTTGCCGTGCCTCAGAGGCGCATGCCGTTGCCCCCAGGGGTCCATGCGGCGGACTCCTCGCGCGAGTTCGTGTTGTGGGTGGCAATGCCCCCGAGCACTTGGATTCGCTTACCTTCCTTCTTCTCCGCAGAGATGCCGCCAAGGGGACCTCTCGAGCTCTGGCAGCAGCACGCCGACTATGACGCCCTGGTGACTGGAGCAGAAATTGAAGTCGTCGCCTCCGGGAGGATCTTCATGACCTGAGGTTGGGGCGAGATTGGCCGAGTCTGCCGCGAGGAGGGCGCCCTCGAGTACGACGGCGCCTCCGTGCTGCTCTTCAAGGTCTTTGACGAGGAAGGCCGCCGCGTGGAGTGCTGCCCTGAAGGAGGTCGCCAGGACGGCGCTGCGGCGGGCGCTGGGCCAGCCGCAGGCCTCGCCTGCATCTCCTCCAGCGACAGCGGCGACTCCTGGTGGTCCAGCGACTCTCCCGAGCTCGTGGAGTCTCCGGAGACAAGCGACAACAGCTACGTGCCCCCGAGCTCCTGTCGAGCCCGGAGCAGAGCTGCAGCGTCAGGCCACCGGCGCCGCTGATCTAGATGAGGTTGGTGCCGGCCTCTGGTGGCCCATTGTTGATGATGGCATCATCCACAGGGGCATGTGTAGTTAGGATTCCCTAAGTTCTTGCCTTTTGTTCCCTGCGAGGAATCAAGAAATGGACCCCGCTGCGGCGTGTAAGGCTTCTGTAGTATCCTATGTTGACATTATCCTTATTATGAAATTGTGCGTGTGCGTGCTCCGTTCCAGCTCGATTTCCCCTTTCCAACCTCGTGACGGCATGGTGCTCTACGCCGATAGGTCCCGGTGTTGGAAATATGCCCTAGAGGCAATAATAAATTGATTATTATTATATTTCCTTGTTCATGATAATCGTTTATTATCCATGCTATAATTGTATTGATAGGAAACTCAGATACATGTGTGGATACATAGACAACACCATGTCCCTAGTAAGCCTCTAGTTGACTAGCTCGTTGATCAATAGATGGTTACGGTTTCCTGACCATGGAGATTGGATGTCGTTGATAACGGGATCACATCATTAGGAGAATGATGTGATGGACAAGACCCAATCCTAAGCATGGCACTAGATCGTGTAGTTCGTATGCTAAAGCTTTGCTAATGTCAAGTATCATTTCCTTAGACCATGAGATTGTGCAACTCCCGGATACCGTAGGAATGCTTTGGGTGTACCAAACGTCACAACGTAACTGGGTGGCTATAAAGGTACACTACGGGTATCTCCGAAAGTGTCTGTTGGGTTGGCACGAATCGAGACTGGGATTTGTCACTCCGTGTGACAGAGAGGTATCTCTGGGCCCACTCGGTAGGACATCATCATAATGTGCACAATGTGATCAAGGAGTTGATCACGGGATGATGTGTTACGGAACGAGTAAAGAGACTTGCCGGTAACGAGATTGAACAAGGTATCGAGATACCGACGATCGAATCTCGGGCAAGTATCGTACCGATAGACAAAGGGAATTGTATACGGGATTGATTAAGTCCTTGACATCGTGGTTCATCCGATGAGATCATCATGGAACATGTGGGAGCCAACATGGGTATCCAGATCCCGCTGTTGGTTATTGACCGGAGAATGTCTCGGTCATGTCTGCATGTCTCCCGAACCCGTAGGGTCTACACACTTAAGGTTCGATGACGCTAGGGTTATAAAGGAAGTTAGTATGTGGTTACCGAATGTTGTTCGGAGTCCCGGATGAGATCCCGGACGTCACGAGGAGTTCCGGAATGGTTCGGAGGTAAAGATTTATATATGGGAAGTCCTGTTTTGGACACCGGAAGAGTTTTGGGGTTTATCGGTAACGTACCGGGACCACCGGGAGGGTCCCGGGGGTCCACCAAGTGGGGCCACCAGCCCCAAAGGGGCCACATGGGCTGTAGGGAGTGCTCCTTGGCCTACATGGGCCAAAGGCACCAGCCCCACTAAGGCCCATGCGCCTAGAAGGGGAGAGGGGGCAAACCCTAAGGGCAGATGGGCCCTAAGGCCCATATACCCTGCGCCTCCCTCTCCTCCCCCTTGTGGCCGCCACCCTTAGATGGGATTGGGGCTGCCGCCCCCCTAGGGGTGGGAACCCTAGAGGGGGGCGCAGCCCTCCCCTTCCCCTATATATATGAGGCCTAGGGCTGCCCCAAAACACACAAGATTCGATCTCCCTCTTGGTGCAGCCCTGCGTCTCTTCTTCCTCCTCTTCTGTGGTGCTTGGCGAAGCCCTGCAGGATTGCCACGCTCCTCCATCACCACCATGCCGTTGTGCTGCTGCTGGATGGAGTCTTCCTCAACCTCTCCCTCTCTCCTTGCTGGATCAAGGCGTGGGAGACGTCACCGGGCTGTACGTGTGTTGAACGCGGAGGTGCCGTCCGTTCGGCACTTGGTCATCGGTGATTTGAATCACGACGAGTACGACTCCATCAACCCTGTTCACTTGAACGCTTCCGCTTAGCGATCTACAAGGGTATGTAGATGCACTCTCTCTTTCTACTCGTTGCTAGTCTCTCCATAGATAGATCTTGGTGATACGTAGGAAAATTTTTGAATTTCTGCTACGTCCCCCAACAGTGGCATCATGAGCTAGGTCTATTGCGTAGATTCTATGCACGAGTAGAACACAAAGTAGTTGTGGGCATTGATTTTGTTCAATATGCTTGCCGTTACTAGTCTTATCTTGATTCGGCGGCATCGTGGGATGAAGCGGCCCGGACCGACCTTACACGTACTCTTACGTGAGACTGGTTCCACCGACTGACATGCACTAGTTGCATAAGGTGGCTAGCGGGTGTCTGTCTCTCCCACTTTAGTCGGATCGGATTTGATGAAGAGGGTCCTTATGAAGGGTAAATAGCAATTGGCATATCACGTTGTGGTCTTTGCATAGGTAAGAACCGTTCTTGCTAGAAACCCATAGCAGCCACGTAAAACATGCAAACAACAATTAGAGGACGTCTAACTTGTTTTTGCAGGGTATGCCATGTGATGTGATATGGCCAAAGGATGTGATGAATGATATATGTGATGTATGAGATTGATCATGTTCTTGTAATAGGAATCACGACTTGCATGTCGATGAATATGACAACCGGCAGGAGCCATAGGAGTTGTCTTTATTTATTTATGACCTGCGTGTCAACTTAAACGTCATGTAATTACTTTATTTTATTGCTAACCGTTAGCCATAGTAGTAGAAGTAATAGTTGGCGAGGCAACTTCATGAAGACACGATGATGGAGATCATGATGATGGAGATCATGGTGTCATGCCGGTGACGATGATGATGATGGAGCCCCGAAGATGGAGATCAAAAGGAGCAAAGTGATATTGGCCATATCATGTCACTATTTGATTGCATGTGATGTTTATCATGTTTATACATCTTATTTGCTTAGAACGACGGTAGTAAATAAGATGATCCCTCATAAAAATTTCAAGAAGTGTTCTCCCCTAACTGTGCACCGTTGCTACAGTTCGTCGTTTCGAAGCACCACGTGATGATCGGGTGTGATAGATCCTTACGTTCACATACAACGGGTGTAAGACAGTTTTACACATGCAAAACACTTAGGGTTAACTTGACGAGCCTAGCATGTGTATAGACATGGCCTCGGAACACAGAAGACCGAAAGGTCGAGCATGAGTCGTATAGAAGATACGATCAACATGAAGATGTTCACCGACGTTGACTAGTCCGTCTCACGTGATGATCGGACACGGCCTAGTTGACTCGGATCATGTAATCACTTAGATGACTAGAGGGATGTCTATCTAAGTGGGAGTTCATAAGATGAACTTAATTATCCTGAACATAGTCAAAAGGATTTTGCAAATTATGTCGTAGCTCACGCTATAGTTCTACTGTTTAGATATGTTCCTAGAGAAAAATTAGTTGAAAGTTGATAGTAGCAATTATGCAGACAGTTAAAGGCTTATGTCCTTAATGCACCGCTCAGTGTGCTGAACCTCGAACGTGGTCTGTGGATGTTGCGAACATCTGACATACACGTTTTGATGACTACATGATAGTTCGGTAATGTTAAATGGTTTAGAGTTGAGGCACCAAAGACGTGTTTTGAAACGTCGCGAAACATATGAGATGTTTCGAGGGCTGAAATTGGGATTTCAGGCTCGTGCCCATGTCAAGAGGTATAAGACCTCCGACGGTTCTTCTAGCCTACATACTAAGGGAGAAAAGCTCAATTGTTGAGCTTGTGCTCAGATTGTCTGAATACAACAATCATTTGAATCAAGTGGGAGTTGATCTTCCAGATGAGATAGTGATGTTTCTCCGAAGTCATTACCACCAAGCTGCTAGAGCTTCGTGATGAACTATAATATATCAGGGACATATATGATGATCCTTGAGATATTCGCGATGTTTGACACCACAAAAGTAGAAATCAAGAAGGAGCATCAATTGTTGATGGTTGGTGAAACCACTAGTTTCAAGAAGGGCAAGGGCAAGAAGGGATACTTCATGAAACGGCAATTCAGCTGCTGCTCTGGTGAAGAAACCCAAGGTTGAACCCAAACCCGAGACTAAGTGCTTCTGTAATAAAGGGAACAGCCACTGGAGCAGAATTACCCTAGATACTTGGTAGATGAGAAGGCTTGTAAGGTCGATAGAAGTATATTGGATATACATTGTGTTGATGTGTACTTTACTAGTACTCCTAGTAGCACCAGGGTATTAGATACCGGTTCGGTTGCTAAGTGTTAGTAACTCGAAATAAAAGCTACGGAATAAATGGAGACTAGCTAAAGGTGAGCTGACGATATGTGTTGGAAGTGTTTCCAATGTTGATATGATCAAGCATCGCACGCTCCCCCTACCATCGAGATTGGTGTTTGCGTTGAGCATAGACATGATTGGATTATGACTATAGCAATACAGTTATTCATTTAAGGAGAATAATGGTTACTCTGTTTATTTGAATAATACCTTCAATGGTCTTACACCTGAAATGAATGGTTTATTGAATCTCGATCGTAGTGATACACATGTTCATGCCAAAAGATAGTAATGATAGTACCACCTACTTGTGGCACTGCCACGTAAGTCATATCGGTATAAAACGCATGAAGAAGCTCCATGTTGATGGATCTTTGGGCTCACTCGTTTTTGAAAAGTTTGAGACATGCGAACCATGTCTGTTGGTATATATGCATGAAGAAACTCCATGCAAATGGACCGCTTTGTACTCACTTGATTTTGAATCACTTGAGACATGCAAATCATACCACATGGGCAAGATGACTGAAAGCCTCGGTTTCAGTAAAATAACTTGTTGGAAGTAATACATTTTGATGTGTGCAGTCCAATGAGTGCTGAGGCGTGTAGTGGATATCGTTATGTTATTACTTCACAGATGATTTGAGTAGATGTTGAGTATATTTGCTTGATGAATCACGAGTCTGAATTATTGAAAGGTTCAAGTAATTTCAGGGTGAAGTTGAAAGATCGTCGTGACGAGAGGATAAAGTATCTATGATATGATCATAGAGATGAATATCTGAATTACGAGTTTGGCACGGAATTAAGACATTGTGGAAATTGTTTCACAACCAATACAGCCTGGAACACCATAGTGTGATGGTGTGTCCGAACATCATAACTGCACCCTATTGGATATGATGCATACCATGATGTCTCTTATCGAATTACCACGATAGTTTATGGGTTAGGCATTAGAGACAACCACATTCACTTTAAATAGGGCACCACGTAATTCCGATGAGATGACACCGTATGAACTATGGTTTAGAGAAACCTAAGCTGTCATTTCTTAAAAGGTTTGGGGCTGCGACGCTTATGTGAAAAGTTTCAGGCTGATAAGCTCGAACCCAAAGCGGATAAATGCATCTTCATAGGACACCCAAAACAGTTGGGTATACCTCCTGTCTTAGATCCGAAAGCAATAAGGGATTGTTTCTAGAATCGGGTCCTTTCTCGAGGAAAAGTTTCTCTCGAAAGAATTGAGTGGGAGGATGGTGGAAACTTGATGAGGTTATTGAACCATCTCTTCAACTAGTGTATGGCAGGGCACAGGAAATTGTTCCTGTGGCACCTACACCAATTGAAGTGGAAGCTTATGATATTGATCACAAGACTTCGGATCAAGTCACTCCCAAACCTCGTAGGATGACAAGGATGCGTACTACTTCTGAGTGGTACGTAATCCTGTCTTGGAAGTCATGTTGCTAGACAACAATGAACCTACGAGCTATGGAGAAGCGATGGTGGGCCCGGATTCCGATAAATGGCTCGAGGCCATAAAATCCGAGAGAGGATCCATGTATGAAAACAAAGTGTAGACTTTGGAAGAACTACTTGATGGTCGTAAGGCTGTTGAGTACAGATGGATTTTAAAAGGAAGACGAACAATGATGGTAAATGTCACCATTAAGAAAGCTCGACTTGTCGTTAAGATGTTTTCGACAAGTTCAAGGAGTTGACTACGATGAGACTTTCTCACCTGTAGCGATGCTAAAAGTCTGTTGGAATTATATTAGCAGTTACTGCACTATTTATGAAATCTTGCAGATAGGATGTCAAAACATTGTTTCCTCGACGATTTGTGAGGAAAGGTTGTATGTGATACAACCAGAAGGTTTTGTCAATCCTGAAATATGCTAATAAGTATGCAAAGCTCCAGCAATCCTTCTAAGGACTGGAGTAAGCATCTCGGAGTTGGAATGTGTGCTTTGATGAGATGATCAAAGATTTTGGTTTATACAAAGTTTATGAGAAACTTGTATTTCCAAAGAAGTGAGTGGGAGCACTATGACATTTCTGATAAGTATATGTGGATGACATATTGTTGATCCGAAATGACGTAGAATTTCTGGAAAGCATGTAGGGTTGTTTGGAAAGTGTTTTTCAATGGAAAACCTGGATTAAGCTACTTGAACATTGAGCATCAAGATCTATAAGGATAGATCAAAACGCTTAATGGTACTTTCAAATGAGCACATACCTTGACATGATCTTGAAGGTGTTCAAGATGGATCAGTCAAAGAAGGAGTTCTTGCCTAAGTTGTAAGGTATGAAGTTAAGACTTAAAGCTCGACCACGGCAGAATAGAGAGAAAGGACGAAGGTCGTCCCCTATGCTTAAGATGTAGGCTCTTCAGTATGCTATGCTGTGTACCGCACCTGAAGTGTGCCTTGCCATGAGTCAGTCAAGGGGTACAAGAGTGATCCAAGAATGGATCACAGGACAGCGGTCAAAGTTATCCTTAGTAACTAGTGGACTAAGGAATTTTTCTCAATTATGGAGGTGGTAAAAGAGTTTGTCGTAAAGAGTTACGTCGATGCAAGCTTAACACCTATCCGGATAGCTCTGAGTAGAGATACCGGATACGTATAATGGAGCAACAATTTAGAATAGCTCCAAGTAGAACAGTTATTTGGAATAGCTCCAAATAGAACGTGGTAGCTACATCTAGGAGATGACATAGAGATTTGTAAAGCACACACGGATCTGAAAGGTTCAGACCCGTTGACTAAAACCTCTTTCACAAGCAACATGATCAAACCTAGAACTCATTGAGTATTAATCACATAGTGATGTGAACTAGACTACTGACTCTAGTAAACTCTTGGGTGCTAGTCACATGGCGATGTGACCTGTGAGTGTTAATCACATGGCGATGTGAACTAGATTATTGACTCTAGTGCAAGTGGGAGACTGTTGGAAATATGCCCTAGAGGCAATAATAAATTGATTATTATTATATTTCCTTGTTCATGATAATCGTTTATTATCCATGCTATAATTGTATTGATAGGAAACTCAGATACATGTGTGGATACATAGACAACACCATGTCCCTAGTAAGCCTCTAGTTGACTAGCTCGTTGATCAATAGATGGTTACGGTTTCCTGACCATGGAGATTGGATGTCGTTGATAACGGGATCACATCATTAGGAGAATGATGTGATGGACAAGACCCAATCCTAAGCATGGCACTAGATCGTGTAGTTCGTATGCTAAAGCTTTGCTAATGTCAAGTATCATTTCCTTAGACCATGAGATTGTGCAAATCCCGGATACCGTAGGAATGCTTTGGGTGTACCAAACGTCACAACGTAACTGGGTGGCTATAAAGGTACACTACGGGTATCTCCGAAAGTGTCTGTTGGGTTGGCACGAATCGAGACTGGGATTTGTCACTCCGTGTGACGGAGAGGTATCTCTGGGCCCACTCGGTAGGACATCATCATAATGTGCACAATGTGATCAAGGAGTTGATCACGGGATGATGTGTTACGGAACGAGTAAAGAGACTTGCCGGTAATGAGATTGAACAAGGTATCGAGATACCGACGATCGAATCTCGGGCAAGTATCGTACCGATAGACAAAGGGAATTGTATACGGGATTGATTAAGTCCTTGACATCGTGGTTCATCCGATGAGATCATCGTGGAACATGTGGGAGCCAACATGGGTATCTAGATCCCGCTGTTGGTTATTGACCGGAGAACGTCTCGGTCATGTCTGCATGTCTCCCGAACCCATAGGGTCTACACACTTAAGGTTCGATGACGCTAGGGTTATAAAGGAAGTTAGTATGTGGTTACCGAATGTTGTTCGGAGTCCCGGATGAGATCCCGGACGTCACGAGGAGTTCCGGAATGGTCCGGAGGTAAAGATTTATATATGGGAAGTCCTGTTTTGGACACCGGAAGAGTTTCGGGGTTTATCGGTAACGTACCGGGACCACCGGGAGGGTCCCGGGGGTCCACCAAGTGGGGCCACCAGCCCCAAAGGGGCCACATGGGCTGTAGGGAGTGCTCCTTGGCCTACATGGGCCAAAGGCACCAGCCCCACTAAGGCCCATGCGCCTAGAAGGGGAGAGGGGGCAAACCCTAAGGGCAGATGGGCCCTAAGGCCCATATACCCTGCGCCTCCCTCTCCTCCCCCTTGTGGCCGCCACCCTTAGATGGGATTGGGGATGCCGCCCCCCCTAGGGGTGGGAACCCTAGAGGGGGGCGCAGCCCTCCCCTTCCCCTATATATATGAGGCCTAGGGCTGCCCCAAAACACACAAGATTCGATCTCCCTCTTGGTGCAGCCCTGCGTCTCTTCTTCCTCCTCTTCTGTGGTGCTTGGCGAAGCCCTGCAGGATTGCCACGCTCCTCCATCACCACCACGCCGTTGTGCTGCTGCTGGATGGAGTCTTCCTCAACCTCTCCCTCTCTCCTTGCTGGATCAAGGCGTGGGAGACGTCACCGGGCTGTACGTGTGTTGAACGCGAAGGTGCCGTCCGTTCGGCACTTGGTCATCGGTGATTTGAATCACGACGAGTACGACTCCATCAACCCCGTTCACTTGAACGCTTCCGCTTAGCGATCTACAAGGGTATGTAGATGCACTCTCTCTTTCTACTCGTTGCTAGTCTCTCCATAGATAGATCTTGGTGATACGTAGGAAAATTTTTGAATTTCTGCTACGTCCCCCAACACCCGGTCCCCAGGAAGGCTTCAGCCGTCGCTGGTATGCCAGGTCGCGTGCCGTGGTCAAGGCCAGGAGGTGAGCGGCCTGAGGTCCAGTAAGAGCCCCTGAGACGCGATGCTTAGGGGGTCCCCTTTGGCACGCAAGCGACCGCCGAGAGGTAGGAGAGGGAGACTCCGTCGCTGCAGCGGGGCTACACAAATGAGGATTCTACGCTGTAGCGGTTGATTGAGCGCGAAACTTATCTTGGCAATCTGGGGTTGGTCCTTCACGAGACGCCAGGCTTGGGCGTCGGCTGCTGCTGAGTAGCTAGGTCAGGCCCTTGCGGGCCTCCCCCTCCTCTCCATGTTCTTCTTAGTGCTCTACGTCCTCAAGTCCCGGCCCTCGAGCGAGCTCAGCCGCTGCTGGTATGCCAGGTCGCATGCCATGGTCAAGGCCAGGGGTGAGGGCTGGAGAGCCAGTAAGAGCTCCTGAGACACGATGCTCAAGAGCCCCCTTTTTAACGCGCAAGCGAATCGCATGAGAAAAGAGGGAGAGTCTACGGTACTGCCTGCTATAGCCTTCAGGAAGTTCCTGCAAGTTAGCGCGAGGAAGGGCACCGATCGCCGTGGTGATTGCCGATCCGCCTCTGGTATGTGGGAGGGGACTCCTTGTTGCGGATAGCCCCCAGGGCATGTACAACCCTGCCCTGACACATGGCTTGCACGACAGGGCTAGACGAGGTGTGTCTGGGCACTCGTGTGCCAGCGTGGGACTCACGAGGCCCTACCTCAAGGAGGGTTGCGCCTGGTCTTGATTCTTGTACGCTGTCTTGGTCTTGCGAGGTGGCCAGGCAACCTGCGCCGAACGAATCTCCTAAGGTTATCGCGTGAGAAAGCGAAGCACCAACGGCCCCATGAGGTGACATGAACGGGGTCGGCACGCCAGACAGAACTCGGCCGCTGGATTTATCGACGCTGCAGGGACGGGCCCGAGCACAGATGTTGTGCCTAACCTTCTCATGCGAAGGGTCCTAAAGAAAGACGACCGGCGCGCAGCTCCCGTGATGGGCGACAATCAAGCAGGTGATAGTCATAGATAGATTAAGCATGAAAGGCAACCTAGCTCGGGTAAATGCGTAAGCAATACGCGCCACTGGGATCGGGCCCGAGTGGCTTGCGGATGATGCGGCCCGAGGGGCGCCCAGCGAGGTAAGCTAAACACATAAAAGGAAGGGATACATGCCACAGGGACGGACCCACGCGGCCTGGGAATAATGCAGCCCCCTAGGCGCTCCCAGCTAAACGAACTTGGAAAATGTCACCTGGTTCTGTTATCGAAGGGGTGTTGAGGCAGCTGAAGGTACACGGCGAAGGGGTTGCTCCTCACGAGCCACCGGGGCCCTGAGCCTCGGGAGGCTCTGGGGGTCCAAGCAGTTCCTTGAGGACCGTCGCCATCTCCGCCAGGACCACGTGATTCCTGGCCTCCTGACCCACCATGATGCTCTGCAGGTTGCGCTGGAAGGCAGCGGCCATGCTCGGCAGGCCGAACAACATGCGAACGTAGCTGTGAGGTGGACCTTTGCAACGCCCAACACACGAAGGCCAGAAGCGCTCCTGAGATGCGGCTCAGTTGAGCCTTGGTATGTCGATGCAGACACGCAACTCACTACCCTCACCTGGGTGGGGAGCAAAGCTAGGTGGGCGGTGGTAGCCGCACATTGCTCTTGCTTCCTGAAGCTCCTGGGATACCTTGGTGATGAACTTCTGAGCACCGGGCGCTCCTTGCCCAGTGTCCTCCTGAGGGAGACGTGCCGCGAAACATGCCTCCAAGTGGTGCCCGGGCGCCTCCCTCGTGACGTTGGCGAGGTCTAAGGCCCTCCAAAAGAGAGCCCCCGAGCCCTGCACGAGGAGGGCGCCGGGCGCTCCTTCCTATGCCATAGAGGGAGACGCCCCATGTGCGGGCGTTGATCCTGACGAGGTGCCACTTGCGGCGTTGCCCTCCTGAGGTCTGGCACGGAGTTGCTGCTTCTTCTTCTTGGGGACGACCTCAGGAGGGTACCGAGCTACATTGTTGCCGGGGTCTTCGATTGACGCTTCTTGGAAGGTGCACTCGAGGGAGCACACCGCATCTCTTTCTTCGCAGGAGACTGTGATGATCCTGCCGCTTCCTGACATCTTGAGGATGTTGTAGCCGTGGTGCGTCATGGCCATGAACTTGGCCAGGGCCGGATACCCGAGGATGGCATTGTACGACAGACGAATGTGGGCAATGTCGAAGTCGATGAGCTGGGTGCGGTAGTTGTTGCATTGTCCGAAGGTGACCGGGAGGCGGACCTGACCAATCGGCGTGGTGGAGCCATCGGTCACTCCTGAGAAAGGCTTGGTGGGATGAAGCTGATCATACGGCACTTGGAGGCTGTCGAACGTGTCGACGGACCGGACGTTGAGCCCTACGCCGCCATCGATGAGAGTCTTGCTAACTTGCACGTTGCTGATGACGGGCGAACAAAGCATCGGGAGGACGCCGTCGGTGGCCGCGCACTTGAGCTTATCTGCCGAGCTGAATGTGATGGCCCACTGGGACTACCTAAGTGGGCGCGTGGCCTCAAGCTTGGGGAGGACTGCGTTCACTTCACAAGCAAACTGCTTGAAGATACGCTGCGAGGCTGGGGCTTGAGCTCTGCCCAAGATGCAGGCGATAGCACGAGGCTCCTGGAAGCCCGCAACCCCCTCGTCTTGGTGGTGGTCGTCATTCCTTCTTGGTGGTGGCGGTAGTGGAGGAAGACCGGCGTTGCCCTGAGGACGATCCTCACGAGGCTGATCCCTCCAGGCGCCCTTGCGAGGCTGATCCTGCTAGTGGTCCTCACGAGGCCGATCGCGCCACTCCTGGCGCGGGCCACGGTCATCCCAGCGTCCTCCACCACGTCCTTTTCCTCGGCCGTAGCCCCGGTCGTTGTGCTCGGGGCGCTGACCGAAGCGTCCTTCTCGAATGGCTCTGAGCTCTTGATAGTCGCTGGTGTTGTGGCTATGCAGGTTATGGAAGGCGTAGAACGGTCGACTGCTCTTGGATGACTCGGGCAGGTCCCTGCCGCGCTTTGTGCCCGGCTCCGCCGCGAGCACGGCTGCTCCCTTGCGCTTCACGTCTTTGGCCTTGTCTTTCTTCTCCTCCGGGTCTGCAGCCGGGAGCTCGAGGAGGGAGAGGCGCCCCTCCTCAGCTCTTGCGCACTTGGTCGCCAGGTTGAACAGCTCCAGAGACGTGCACAACTCTTCATGGATGGCGAGCTCCTCCTTCATCTTGACGTCGCGCACGCCATCAGAGAATGCAGAGATGATGGCCTCGTCTGTCACCTTGGAGATCTTGAGACGAACGTTGTTGAAATGCTGGATGTACTTCTGGAGGGTCTCTCCTGGTTGTTGCTTGACGCGACGTAGGTCACCCGCAGCCGGTGGGCGGTTGCGAGTGCCCTGGAAGTTGGTGACGAAACGGTCGCGCATCTCGTTCCAGGAGGAGATCGAGCCTAGAGGCAGGTTCAGGAGCCAGGAGCAGGCACCATCCTTGAGAGCCATGGGAAACTAGTTCACCATGACTTTCTCGTCGCCGTTGGCCGCGTCGATGCTTGATATGTCTCCAACGTATCTATAATTTTTGATTGCTCCATGCTATATTATCTACTGTTTTGGGCAATATTGGGCTTTATTTTCCACTTTTATATTATTTTTGGGACTAACCTATTAACCGGAGGCCCAACCCAGATTTGCTGTTTTATGCCTATTTCAGTGTTTCGAAGAAAAGGAATATCAGACGGAGTCGAAACAGAACGAAATCAACTGGAGAAGTTATTTTTGCAAGGAAACACACCTGATGGACTTGGACCTCATGTCAAGGAAGGAACGAGGTGCTCACGAGGGTGGGGGGCGCGCCCCCTGTCTTGTGGGACCCTAGTGGCTCCCCTGACGTACCTCCTACACCCATATATACCCACGTGACCTAAAACTTCCAGAACGGAAGATAGACCGGGAGTTCCACCACCAGAAGCCTCCATAGCCACCAAAAGTCAATCGGGACCTTGTTCCGGCACCCTGCCGGAGGGGGGAACCCTCACCGGTGGTCATCTTCATCATCCCGATGCTCTCCATGACGAGGAGGGAGTAGTTCTCCCTCGGGGCTGAGGGTATGTACCAGTAGCTATGTGTTTGATCTCTCTCTCTCTCTCTCTCTCTCTCTCTCGTGTTCTTGATTTGGCACGATCTTGATGTATTGCGAGCTTTGCTATTATAGTTGGATCCTATGTTTCTCCTCCCCCTCTTCTCTCTTGTAATAAATCGAGTTTCCCCTTTGAAGTAATCTTATCAGATTGAATATTTAAAGACTTGAGGACACTTGATGTATGTCTTGCCGTGGATATCTGTGGTGACAATGGGATACCACGTGCCACTTGATGTATGTTAAGGTGATCAACTTGCGGGTTTCGTGACATTGGGAACCTATGCATATGTGTTGGCACACATTTTCGTCGTGATAATCCGGTAGAAACTTTGGGGCACTCTTCGAGGTTCTATGTGTTGGTTGAATAGATGAATTGAGATTGTGTGATGCATATCGTATAATCATGCCCACGGATACTTGAGGTGACATTAGGGTTTTGGTTGATTTGTGTCTTAAGGTGTTATTCCAGTACGAACTCTAGGGCTGTTTGTGACACTTATAGGAATAGCCCAATGGATTGATTGGAAAGAATAACTTTGAGGTGGTTTCGTACCCTACCATAATCTCTTCGTTTGTTCTCCGCTATTAATGACTTTGGAGTGACTCTTTGTTGCATGTTGAGGGATAGTTATGTGATCCAATTATGATATTATTGTTGAGGGAACTTACACTAGCGAAAGTATGAACCCGAGGCCCTGTTTACTATCATTGCAATACCGTTTATGCTCACTTTTATCACTTGCTACCTTTCTGTTTTTATTATTTCAGGTTACAAAAACTATTATCTACTATCCATATACCACTTGTATCACCATCTCTTCGCCGAACTAGTGCACCTATACAATTTACCATTGTATTGGGTGTGTTGGGGACACAAGAGACTCTGTTATTTGGTTGCAGGGTTGCTTGAGAGAGACCATCTTCATCCTACGCCTCCTACGGATTGATAAACCTTAGGTCATCCACTTGAGGGAAATTTTCTACTATCCTACAAACCTCTGCACTTGGAGGCCCAACAACGTCTACAAGAAGAAGGTTGTGTAGTAGACATCAAGCTCTTTTCTGGCGCCGTTGCCGGGGAGGTTGGCGCTTGAAGCTATATCTTTAGATCTTGCAATCGAGTCTTTTAGTTTCTTGTTTTATCACTAGTTTAGTTTATAAAAGAAAATTACAAAAAATATGGAATTGAGTTTGTCTCATACGCTTCACCTTTTTAATATCTTTCGTGAGTATGATGGAAAGGATTATTGTGCTCAAGTGCTAGAAGAAGAAATCTATAAAATGTTTGGCACTAAATATTTGAACGATGAGCATGATTGCAATGTTGTTAGTATGAATTCCTTGAATATCCATGATGCTAATGATATGCAAAGCCACAAGCTTGGGGAAGCTATGTTTGATGAAGATGATATTTTTTGTCCCCCAAGTTTTGATGAGCAAATTTATTGTGATGAAAGCATGCCTCCTATCTATGATGATTATTGTGATGACACGTATGCTTTAAAGAATAATGATAATCATGAAACTTGTCATCTTGATATTAATTTTCAATCACATGATAGTTATCTTGTTGAGTTAGCTCCCACTATTATTCATGAGAAGAATTTTGCTTATGTGGAGAGTAGTAAATTTTGCATGCTTGTAGATCATGAAAAGAATGCTTTAGGTGCTGGTTATATTGTTGAATTCATTCATGATGCTACTGATGTGGCGACCCGACCCGAATGGATCAAGTCTACTGTGCTCTGGTGTCATCCCTGGATCAGTAATGCTGACACCACACAGTACATCGAAGGATTTATAGCAGAGTGGCAATCACACACTTATTACATCGGTGTCTCAAAAGAGAACTTATTACAATAAATATGGCTTAAGGCCATCTAATAACGATAACAACGGAAGTCTTGGAAGATAAATGGGTCCATCAACTCCAACGACATCACTGAGTATAGAACCACGACCTAAAAGCACCTTAATCGTCGTCTGAAAAGTCTGCAACATTAACGTTGCAGCCCGAAACGGGTCAGCACATGGAATATGCTGGCAAAGTAACACATAGAGAATGATGGAATGAAACAGCTATATTATATGCATATTTGGCTGGTGGAAAGCTCTATGGTTACTGTTTTGCGTAAAGCCAATTTTTCCCTACTGCAAAGGAATAAATTTATTTAACTATCATGGTGGTTGTTAAACATTGAGAATGGTTGACAGCATTCTCAATCCCAATTAAAAGTGGACAATTAAAACCCAACAATATTAATTAGAAGTAACATGCTGAGATTCACATGATATTCAAGTACTAGATACTCAAGATTGTCCATAACCGAGGACACGGCTAATCATGATTAGTTTGTTACCCTCTGCAGAGGTTTGCGCACTTTTCCCCACAAGACTCGATCGCCTCCGTTGGATTTCTCGCACTACATGGTGTTTGAGAAACGGATGACCGAGACACAGTCTTTCAGAAGCGCTAGCACCTTACAATGGAGTAGACCGTACCACCTACATCCCCTACATCTGCTAGTCTACCCCTATAAGAGTTCGCACGACTTAGTCAACTATGCCAGAGCCCATAATGGCTTGTGGCTGCACACGTAAGTATTTAGCATGAAAGATCTTATGATCCCTTTGAGCTTGGGTGGCGGTCCAAAATAAAATAGGCAAGTCCTGATAGACATCAGGTGCCTCAATCCACCCAGATGTGTGTTTAAGTTGCCACCTTTGATAAACCATTAAAATTATCAATCTCACATCTGTCATGGATATCACTCATCCAATCCACGTCTACTAGCATAGCATGGCATAATAAGCAAACATAGAAGTAACTCCCAAAGGTTTCATAATAAACAGGTAATAGGTACTACCTCATCTACTTCCCATCCCACAATTTAATTAGATCCTAATCATGCAATGTGTGAGGATGGATCTAATGCAATAAAACTGGGTTGTAGAAAAGGTATGATCAAAGTGTTACTTGCCTTGCTGATGATCCGCGAGTCCTAGAGATTCGAAGTAACAGGCGGCGCAATCCGGGTAATCTATCGCAGACAAACAACAAGCATACAATAAGTACTCATCTAATGCACAGGTAAAACTCGAACAAGAGAATCAAACCAGATAGTTCAACTTCAGAACTCCGGTTGCAAAGAGAGAAAGAACCGAACAAAGAAAACCGAAAATAAACGGCGGAAGAAAACAACTCGGTTCTAGCAAGTTGAAACTAGGTCAAATTTTACCGTAGCAAAAACTGGTTAAAGTTGATTAGTCGAAACGGCGGTTTCGAAACGAAACTCCAGGCGCTTGAATCACCTGATTCCGATAAACGAGCAAGAAGATAAACTAGAATGAAGATTGGATCTGAGATCGCGATTGCGGAATAAATCCGACGAGAAGAAAAAAAAAGAACGGTTAAACGAACGGATGTTCGTTAACCTAGAAGAATCTGGTGATCACGTTTGTTAGGACGAACGGTCCGGCGAACGGTCGCTAGGCAACTAAATCGGAAAAGAGAACGAATCCGATCTAGGGTTTCGGAGAAGAAAACCGAACGAAAAACCGATCTAGAAAACCAGAACGGTTTAGAGAAAGAAAAGAATCGGAAAGAGAAGAACCAGAACGATTTAGAAGAAAACCGATCCAAGGAAAAGAAAGAGAGACGCGGCGCGGTACCTCGGCGAGGCTCCGACGAGGGGCACTAGCGTCGGCGAGCAAGGGCGGCGGCAGTGATGCACAAGGGCGGCGGCGGCGCTAGGGCAAAGCGGCGGCGGGGGGGCACTAGGGCGGCGGTGGCGGGGCACTAGGGCGGCGGCGGTGGCGCTACAAGGGCGGCGCGGCGCGGGCAAGGGCGCGGGGCAAGGCGTGGCTTGGGGAGCTTGGGGGCTTGGTGTGGGATTTAGAGGGGGGGGGGGTTCTTGGGTATTTATATAGGTGAGGGGAGAGGTAACTTGGGGTAGGGGGCAAGAAATAGAGTAGGAGAAGGAAAAG
The DNA here is from genome assembly GCA_034509565.1 of Triticum monococcum. Classification (NCBI taxonomy): domain Eukaryota; kingdom Viridiplantae; phylum Streptophyta; class Magnoliopsida; order Poales; family Poaceae; genus Triticum; species Triticum monococcum. The sequence continues at coordinate 559,303,205 of CM067843.1, read as the reverse complement.
AGTCCTAAAAAAACGGCAAACAGTGTCCTAGTGGGACTCCAGGCGGCGGCGGCTCCCTGGCGCCAGGCGCGCGCGCGCGAGGGGAGGGACTTGGCTTGGGCCTTTGGCCCAGGCGCTGCAGATTTTTTTTTATAAATCGGTTTCGCGCGCAGAAAAAGAAAAAAAAACAGAAAAGAGAACTAAACGAACTCCAAAACTTCTAAAGTAAATTTTCCCCAACTCCTAAAAATGAGTCGAACAAAATGAACTTTTCTCCGGGCCTAAAATGCAAATTTTGAAAAGGCGCATTTTTCCCTATCCAAATAAAAGGCAAATGAAACTCCAACAAAACCAATGATCCTCTTCTTCAAAATTTGAGAAGAACTCAAATATGAAAAAGACGAAATCTCCAACTCTCTCCGAGGGTCCTTGAGTTGCGTGAAATTTTCTAGGATCGACAAAATGCAAGAAAATATGATATGCATGATGATCTAGTGTATAACATTCCAAATTGAAAATTTGGGATGTTACAAACCTACCCCCCTTAAGATGAATCTTGCCCTCGAGATTCGGGTTGGCTAGAAAATAGGTGAGGGTGGTCCTTGAGCAAATCTTCTTCTCTCTCCCAGGTGGCTTCATCCTCTGAGTGGTGGTTCCACTGAACTTTGCAAAACTTGATAACCTTGCTGCGGGTAACTCTGCTGGCAAACTCGAGAATCTTGACTGGTTTCTCCTCATACGTCAAGTCGTCCTTCAACTGAATCGCTTCTAGCGGTACTGTATCCCCTAGTGGTATCTCTGCCATCTCGGGGTGACATTTCTTCAGCTGAGAAACATGGAATACGTCATGAACTCCTGACAGTGCCTCTGGTAATTCCAACTTATACGCGACTTCTCCCATACGTTGCAAGATCTTATACGGTCCAACGAAACGCGGTGCTAACTTTCCCTTAATTCCAAAGCGCTTAACTCCTCGAAGTGGGGATACTCGGAGATACACTCTGTTTCCAGTTTCGTAAACTGTCTCCTTGCGTTTAGAATCTGCGTAGTTCTTCCGCCTGGTCTGGGCTACCTTGAGCCTATCGCGAATCAACTTAACTTTCCATTCAGACTCCTTAATCAAATCTGGTCCAAAGAATTGACGGTCTCCAACTTCGTCCCATGACAACGGTGTCCTGCACCTCCTTCCGTACAAAGCTTCGAAAGGTGCCATCTTCAAACTGGTTTGGTAACTGTTGTTATAAGAAAACTCCGCATACGGCAAGTTATCGTCCCAACTAGATCCATAATCTAGTGCACAAGCTCTCAGCATATCTTCCAAAATCTGGTTGACTCTCTCGGTCTGTCCATCTGTCTGCGGATGAAAAGCGGTGCTGAATTCTAGCCTGGTTCCCAAAGTTTCATGCAACTGATTCCAAAACTTTGAGGTAAATTGGGTTCCTCTGTCTGATACAATACTCCTTGGAACTCCATGCAAACAATTGATCCTAGTCATGTATATCTTTGCGAACTTAGCACTGGTGTAAGTGGTCTTAACTGGAATGAAATGTGCTACCTTCATCAAACGATCAACTACTACCCATATCGAGTCATATCCTTCTTTCATCCTGGGTAGTCCTGTGATAAAATCCATACCTATCTTATCCCACTTCCATTCGGGTATCGGCAATGGTTGCAACAATCCGGCTGGCTTCTGATGTTCTGCCTTCACTCTATGACATACGTCACAAACTGCTACATATGCTGCAATATCCTTCTTCATTCCGGTCCACCAGAATGTCTCCTTCAAATCCAAATACATCTTTGTATTTCCTGGGTGAATCGAATATGGTGAATCGTGTGCCTCTTGCAAAATCAACTTCCTGATCTCTGGGTCATTTGGCACATAAACACGGTCCTCAAACCATAGGGTATCGTGCTCATCCTCACGAAATCCCTTTGCTTTTCCTTTGCTTAGTTTCTCCTTTATAGCAGCAATCTCCTTGTCAGATTTCTGAGCTTCTCTGATTTTATCCATCAATGTTGACTGAATCTCCAATGCTGCTACATAGCCTCTCGGAACTATTTCTAAACTTAGTCCATGAAGGTTGTTTGCTAACTCCTTGGGTATTCCTCCCGTCATTAACGTATTGACATGGCTCTTGCGGCTCAATGCGTCAGCTACTACATTAGCTTTACCGGGATGGTAATGCAATCTCATATCATAATCCTTGATGAGCTCCAACCATCTCCTTTGTCTGAGATTCAACTCCTTCTGCGTGAAAATGTACTTCAAACTCTTGTGATCCGTGTACACCTCACAATGATTTCCAATGAGGAAATGTCTCCACATCTTCAATGCATGCACTACGGCTGCTAACTCCAAATCATGCGTGGCATAATTCAATTCGTGGGGCTTCAGTTGTCGTGAAGCATACGAAACAACTCTTCCTTCCTGCATAAGCACTACTCCAAGTCCTCGACGTGAAGCGTCGCAATACACCTCATAATCCTTGGTCTGATCTAGCAAAATCAATACCGGTGAGGTAACCAAACGTTTCTTCAACTCCTGGAAACTAGTCTCACACTCCTCAGTCCAATTGAACTTGGTATCCTTCTTCAACAACTCCGTCATAGGCTTTGCAATCTTTGAAAAGTTCTCAATGAATCTCCGGTAGTATCCTGCGAGTCCAAGAAAACTCCGGATCTCTCCAACTGTCGTTGGTGCTTCCCATTCGGTTACGGTCTCAACCTTTGTGGGGTCAACTGCTATCCCTTCTCTGGATATAACGTGTCCGAGGAATCCTACTTCCTTCAACCAAAACTCACATTTGCTAAATTTGGCATATAACTGATGTTCCCTTAGTTTCTCCAAAACCAAACGCAAATGTTCCTTATGCTCTTCTTCATTCTTCGAATAAACCAGGATATCATCAATGAACACTACGATGAACTTATCCAAAAACTCCATAAACACTTTGTTCATCAGGTTCATAAAATAGGCAGGTGCGTTAGTCAATCCAAATGACATAACGGTATACTCATACAGTCCATATCTTGTGGTGAATGCTGTCTTAGGTATGTCCTGCTCTCGAATCTTCAACTGGTGCTACCCTGATCGCAAATCGATCTTGGAAAACACTTTAGCTCCTTGCAAACGATCAAACAGATCATTTATCATTGGCAGTGGGTACTTGTTCTTGATGGTTACTTCATTCAATCCACGATAATCAACAACCATCCGTAATGATCCATCCTTCTTCTCCACTAGAAGTACGGGTGATCCCCAAGGCGAAGAACTTGGGCGAATGTAACCTTTCTCCAGTAACTCCTTAATCCGATTCTTAATTTCTACCAAATCCTTTGCTGGCATCCTATACGGTCTCTTTGATATAGGGCCTGTACCTGGCAATAACTCAATCAAAAACTCAATGTCTCTATCCGGTGGCATGCCTGGCAACTCTTCCAGAAATACATCAGGGTAATCCTTCACCACTGGTACTTCCTCTTGCACTACTCCTGTCAGGAAATTTACTTGTGTCCTATTTGGCACATGCCGGGATACATACTTGATCCTTCTTCCTTCTGGCGTTGTAAGCAAAATTGACTTACTAGCACAATCGATGTTTCCTCCATACATCGACAACCAATCCATACCGAGGATTACATCCAATCCTTGAGATTCCAATACTATTAGGTCTGAGGGAAAAACATAGTTACCAATCCTTAATGGTAACCGATCACACCATCGTCTAGCCATAAACTCCGCTCCTGGTGAGCTTACTAACATGGGTGACCGAAGGGCTTGGGTTGGCAAGTTATATTTATCCACAAATCCCCTTGATATGTATGAATGCAATGCACCAGTATCGAAAAGAACGAGTGCGGTAAATGACTTAACCAAAAACTTACCAATCACTGCATCAGGCTGATCTCCAACCTCCTCCACGCTAACGTGGTTCACCTGTCCCCTATTGAAAGGGTTCGGCTTCTTCCCAGAGCTTCCATTGCCATTTCCATTCTGGCCTTCAGGACATTCATTGGCATAAAGTCCGGTCTTGGAACACTTGAAACAGGTGACTTGGCTCAGGTCTCTCTTGGATGGGGTTGATGGGGTGGTCCGGTTCTGGCCGTTGCTTCCTCCATTCCCATTACCATTCTTGTGGCCATTGTGGTTGTGCGAACTACCTCCTCCATGGGTATGCTGAAACTGAAATCCCGATTTAGGGGTAAAACGGGGCTTCTGCTGGGCTCCAGAGTTGTACTTCCCCTGTCCATACTTCCTCTTGCGGTTCTCAATCTGCTGTTGCTTCCCTTCGATCATGATGGCATGATCTACCAACTCCTGGTAGTTTCTGAAACTTGCTACCATCAACTGCATGCTTAACTCATCATTTAATCCTTCCAGAAACTTCTCCTGCTTAGCTGCATCCGTAGCAACGTCATCTGGGGCATAACGTGCTAACTTGCTGAAATCATCAACATACTGGCCAACTGTCCTTCCTCCTTGGCACAAGTTGCGAAACTCACGCTTCTTCATGGCCATAGCTCCTGCTGAAACATGTGTAGTGCGGAAAGCTTGTTGAAACTGATCCCATGTGACAGTGTCAACTAGGAAGGTGGCTGTGAAATTCTCCCACCATGCTGCCGCGGGTCCTTCAAGCTGATGTGCGGCAAACTTCACTTTCTCACCATCCGTGCATCCTGCAGTGGTCAACTCCCTTCCTATCTTGCGGAGCCAATCGTTTGCTACTATCGGCTCGATGCTACTAGAAAACACTGGCGGATTTAGCCTAAGGAAACAGGCTAAGTGGTCAACAGGGGGTGGTGGTGGCGGCGGGTTGTTGTTGTTGTTCTGCTGATTCTGAACTAACAACTGCATCAATTGATTCTGCTGTTGGATCAACTGAGTGAGCTCCGGTGGAAATCCATTGTCATGTCTCGGAGGCATCTGATGGTTTAGAAAAGAAGAGATATAAGAATAGAATGAGGTCTAAAGAGAAAACACTACCCCAATGCACATGAGCAAATTCACACAAAATCACTTCATTCAATCAAACAAGGGCATACAATCGATCTAGCTATCACAAAAGTGCTCGAACTATAGTGTTTACATGGGGGGAAATACTACTAATAGTTGGTGGTCATCTAAAAATTTGAACCGGTGGAAGACTCCATGATGTCCGCTCCAGCTTCGTCTTCAAAGTCGGGTTCACTTGGATCCAAATCGGTGTCGTCGATGATGATGTAGTTGTCCGGACATGCGACGTACTCGTCTTCCTCCTTGGATGCTAACTTCCTCTTGAGTTCTTCAATCTCTTGCTTAAGATCGCAGTTGTGTCTTGCTAGAGCTACGATCTCGTCCATCTAGTCCTTGCATGTAGCCTTCATTTCTCCTTCTAGCTCGATGATCCTTGTCTTCGCGTTCTTCAACTCTATCATATCATTGCACATCTGGTTCTCGTGGCGTCGAATGTGCTGGTTTAACTCCTGGATGAATGCTGCAATGGATCTATCCTTCTTGGTGATGACTAACTCCCATTGTTCATCTTGGCGTCCGCAAATCTAGTAGATAGTGTCCTTGAGGTCTTCTTGATAAACTTCTCCAATGCGTCCTATAGTGATATGGGCTGCCATGCTCTTTCCTAGACTCCAAGTTGGTGCATTGAAAACACTATCTATGGGCTTTGTGGTTGGCGCGAATGTCCTTCCCGGAACGCGAGCTTGAATCTTCCAGCGCTCCTCTTTAGGCAAAGTGGCGTTGAAGGTTCCCGTGAAACTTGGTAATCCAATGTTTAGGTACTTGGTGACTTCCTTCAAGTGAAATCCAAAAGGTGTGCCTTCATCCGGTTGAGCGTACTTAATCTTCGCGTCCTTCATCCTAAGGAGTAGAAAAGATGAGGAGTTATAAAATGAGGAGAGAATAGTGATCTATGGCTTTAACTTAGTGGTCGTGTCCTACAGTCAGCGTGTGCTCTGATACCATCTCTGTGGCGACCTGACCCGAATGGATCAAGTCTACTGTGCTCCGGTGTCATCCCTGGATCAGTAATGCTGACACCACACAGTACACCTAAGGATTTATAGCAGAGTGGCAATCACACACTTATTACATCGGTGTCTCAAAAGAGAACTTATTACAATAAATATGGCTTAAGGCCATCTAAGAACGATAACAACGGAAGTCTTGGAAGATAAATGGGTCCATAAACTCCAACGGCATCACTAAGTATAGAATCACGACCTAAAAGCACCTTAATCGTCGTCTAAAAAGTCTGCAACATTAACGTTGCAGCCCGAAACGAGTCAGCACATGGAATATGCTGGCAAAGTAACACATAGAGAATGATGGAATGAAACAGCTATACTATATGCATATTTGGCTGGTGGAAAGCTCTATGGTTACTGTTTTGCGTAAAGCCAATTTTTCCCTACTGCAAAGGAATAAATTTATTTAACTATCATGGTGGTTGTTAAACATTGAGAATGGTTGACAGCATTCTCAATCCCAATTAAAAGTGGACAATTAAAACCCAACAATATTAATTAGAAGTAACATGTTGAGATTCACATGATATTCAAGTACTAGATACTCAAGATTGTCCATAACCGGGGACACGGCTAATCATGATTAGTTTGTTACACTCTGCAGAGGTTTGCGCACTTTTCCCCACAAGACTCGATCGCCTCCGTTGGATTTCTCGCACTACATGGTGTTTGAGAAACGGATGACCAAGACACAGTCTTTTAGAAGCGCTAGCACCTTACGATGGAGTAGACCGTACCACCTACATCCCCTACATCTGCTAGTCTACCCCTATAAGAGTTCGCACGACTTAGTCAACTATGCCAGAGCCCATAATGGCTTGTGGCTGCACACGTAAGTATTTAGCATGAAAGATCTTATGATCCCTTTGAGCCTGGGTGGCGGTCCAAAATAAAATAGGCAAGTCCTGATAGACATCAGGTGCCTCAATCCACCCAGATGTGTGTTTAAGTTGCCACCTTTGATAAACCATTAAAATTATCAATCTCACATCTGTCATGGATATCACTCATCCAATCCACGTCTACTAGCATAGCATGGCATAATAAGCAAACATAGAAGTAACTCCCAAAGGTTTCATAATAAACAGGTAATAGGTACTACCTCATCTACTTCCCATCCCACAATTTAATTAGATCCTAATCATGCAATGTGTGAGGATGGATCTAATGCAATAAAACTGGGTTGTAGAAAAGGTATGATCAAAGTGTTACTTGCCTTGCTGATGATCCGCGAGTCCTAGAGATTCGAAGTAATAGGCGGCGCAATCCGGGTAATCTATCGCAGACAAACAACAAGCATACAATAAGTACTCATCTAATGCACTGGTAAAACTCGAACAAGAGAATCGAACCAGATAGTTCAACTTAAGAACTCCGGTTGCAAAGAGAGAAAGAACCGAACAAAGAAAACCGAAAACAAACGGCGGAAGAAAACAACTCGGTTCTAGCAAGTTGAAACTAGGTCAAATTTTACCGTAGCAAAAACTGGTTAAAGTTGATTAGTCGGAACGACGGTTTCAAAAGGAAACTCCAGGCGCTTGAATCACCTGATTCCGATAAACGAGCAAGAAGATAAACTAGAAAGAAGATTGGATCTGAGATCGCGATTGCGGAATAAATCCGATGAGAAGAAAAAAAAGAACGGTTAAACGAACGGACGTTCGTTAACCTAGAAGAATCCAGTGATCACGTTCGTTAGGACGAACGGTCGCTAGGCAACTAAATCGGAAAAGAGAACGAATCCGATCTAGGGTTTCGGAGAAGAAAACCCAACGAAAAACCGATCTAGAAAACCGGAACGGTTTAGAGAAAGAAAAGAATCGGAAAGAGAAGAACCGGAACGATTTAGAAGAAAACCGATCCAAGGAAAAGAAAGAGAGACGCGGTGCGGTACCTCGGCGAGGCTCCGGCGAGGGGTACTAGCATCGGCGAGCAAGGGCGGCGGCGGCGATGCACAAGGGCGGCAGCGGCGCTAGGGCAAAGCGGCGGCGGCGGGGCACTAGGGCGGCGGCGGTGGGGCACTAGGGCGGCGGCGGCGGCGCTACAAGGGCGGCGCGGCGGCACTACAAGGGCGGCGCGGCGCGGGCAAGGGCGCGGGGCAAGGCGTGGCTTGCGGAGCTTGGGGGCTTGGTGTGGGATTTAGAGGGGGGGTGCTTGGGTATTTATATAGGTGAGGGGAGAGGTAACTTGGGGTAGGGGGCAAGAAATAGAGTAGGAGAAGGAAAAGAGTCCTAAAAAAACGCAAACGGAGTCCTAGTGGGACTCCAGGCGGCGGCGGCGGCTCCCTGGCGCCAGGCGCGTGCGCGCGAGGGGAGGGACTTGGCCTGGCCGGCGGCTTGGCTCGGGCCTTTGGCCCAGGCGCTGCAGATTTTTTTTATAAATCGGTTTCGCGCGCAGAAAAAGAAAAAAACAAAAAAGAGAACTAAACGAGCTCGAAAACTTCTAAAGTAAATTTTCCCCGACTCCTAAAAATGAGTCGAACAAAACGAACTTTTCTTCGGGCCTAAAATGCAAATTTTGAAAACGCGCATTTTTCCCTATCCAAATAAAAGGCAAATGAAACTCCGACAAAACCAATGATCCTCTTCTTCAAAATTTGAGAAGAACTCAAATATGAAAAAGACGAAATCTCCAACTCTCTCCGAGGGTCCTTGAGTTGCGTGAAATTTTCTAGGATCAACAAAATGCAAGAAAATATGATATGCATGATGATCTAGTGTATAACATTCCAAATTGAAAATTTGGGATGTTACAACTGAAAATTATTATGAGGGAGGAATATATGCTTGTAGGAATTGCAATAATATCAAGTTTCCTCTCTATGTGTTTAAAATCTTGAAGTTTTGCTTGCTTTACCTTCCTAAGCAAGTTGATTATTGTTCCCATAAGTTGTTTGCTCACAAAATCCCTATGCATAGGAAGTATGTTAGACTTAAATGTGCTAGTCATATTCTTCAAGATGCTCTCTTTATGTTTCAATTCTTATCTTTTATGTGAGCATCATTGAAATCATCATGCCTAGCTAGGGGCGTTAAACGATAGCGCTTGTTGGGAGGCAACCCAATTTTATTTTTGTTCCTTGCTTTTTGTTCCTGTTTAGTAATAAATAATCCATATAGCCTCTGTTTAGATTTGGTTTTATGCTTTTAGTTAGTGTTTGTGCCAAGTAGAACCTTTGGGAAGACTTCGGGAAAGTCTTGTTGATCATACTGTCAAAAACAGAAAATTTAGCGCTCACGAGAATTGCTTCCATTTTTATTTGGAGAGTGATATTTAGTTAATTCTTTTTGCAGATGATTAATAGATAAATTCCTAAGGTCCAGCAATTTATTTTAGAATTTTATGAGTTCCAGAAGTGTACGTTTGATCCAGATTACTACAGACTGTTCTGTTTTTGACAGATTCTGTTTTTCATGTGTTGTTTACTTATTTTGATGAATCTATGGCTAGTAAAATAGTTTATAAACCATAGATAACTTGGAATACAGTAGGTTTAACACCAATATAAATAAAGAATGAGTTCATTACAGTACCTTGAAGTGGTGATTTATTTTCTTATACTAACGGAGCTTACGAGTTTTCTGTTAAGTTTTGTGTTGTGAAGTTTTCAAGTTTTGGGTAAGGATTCGATGGACTATGGAATAAGGAGTGGCAAGAGCCTAAGGTTGGGGATGCCCATGGAATCCCAAGGTAATATTCAAGGACAACCAAGAGCCTAAGCTTGGGGATGCCCCGGAAGGCATCCCCTCTTTCGTCTTCGTTCATCGGTAACTTTACTTGGAGCTATATTTTATTCGCCACATGATATGTGTTTTGCTTGGAGCATCAATATATTTTTATAGGATTTGCTTGCTGTTATTTAGAACAATGTTTTTCATCTTTTATTTCAATAAAAGTGGCATTAATAGTCTTTACTATGCCTATGTTACAAGTATACATGTTGCTGTTTGAAAACCGAAAGTTTATCGCTGTTGCAATAATTCCCTAGAAAAGTCAGAATGAGATAAAATGATGAAACCTTTTGAATATTAAGCTCTGATAAATTTACTACAGTGTGAATTTTATTTCATAATTTTTGGATCTAGTGAAGTATGGATGTTGCTGCATTCTTTACAGACTATCCTGTTTAGGCAGATTGCTGTTATGTTTGCATTGTTTGCATATGTTTGCTTCTTTAATGATTCTATTTGAGGATAGGACTATTAAATATGCAGAGGCAATTAGTATTCAATGTTGAATAATAATTTTAGTGATTTGCTACAGTAGAGTATAATAAGGTTTTGGCAATGGTTTATACTAACTTATCTCACGAGTCCTTGTTGAGTTTTGTGTGGATGAAGCTTTTGAGATTTAGGGAGACCGTGATATGAGAGGAATTAAGGAGACACAAAATATCAAGCTTGGGGATGCCAAAGGCACCCCAAGATAATATTTCAAGAAGTCTCAAGCATCTAAGCTTTAGGATGCCCCGGTTGGCATCCCACCTTTCTTCTTCAACAACTATCGGTTAGTTTTCGTTGATCCTAAGTTTTTGCTTCTTCACATGATGTTTGACATTCTTAGAATGTCATTTTATTTTGCTTTTCTTGCTGTTTGAATAGAATACCACGATCTGAAATTATTAAATGTTAGAGAGTCTTCACATAGTTGCATAATTATTCGACTACTCATTGATCTTCACTTATATCTTTCGGAGTAGTTTGTCATTTGCTCTAGTGCTTCACTTATATCTTTTAGAGCATGGTGGTAGTTTTATTTTGAAGAAATAGATGAACTCTCATGCTTCACTTAGATTATTTTGAGAATCTTAAATAGCATGGTAATTTGCTTAAAATCCTAATATTCCAGGTATTCAAGAATAATAAAATTCTCTTGTGAGTGTGTTGAATACTATGAGAAGTTTGATGCTTGATAATTGTTTTGAGATATGAGGATGGTGATATTAGAGTCATTCTAGTTGAGTGGTTATGAATTTGAGAAATACTTGTGTTGAAGTTTGTGATTCCCGTAGCATGCACGTATGGTGAACCGTTATGTGATGAAGTCGGATCATGATTTATTTATTGATTGTCTTCCTTATGAGTGGCGGTCGGGGACGAGCGATGGTCTTTTCCTACCAATCTATCCCCCTAGGAGCATGCGCGTAGTACTTTGTTTCGATAACTAATAGATTTTTGCAATAAGTATGTGAGTTCTTTATGACTAATGTTGAGTCCATGGATTATACGCACTCTCACCCTTCAACCATTGCTAGCCTCTCTAGTACCGCGCAACTTTTGCCGGTACCATAAACCCACCATATACCTTCCTCAAAACAGCCACCATACCTACCTATTATGGCATTTCCACAACCATTCTGAGATATATTGCCATGCAACTTTCCACCGTTCCGGTTATTATGACACACTCCAGCATTGTCATATTGCTTAGCATGATCATGTAGTTGACATTGTATTTGTGGCAAAGCCACCGTTCATAATTCTTTCATACTTGTCACTCTTGATTCATTGCATATCCCGGTACACCGCCGGAGGCATTTATATAGAGTCATCTTTGTTCTAGTATCGAGTTGTATCATCGAGTTGTAAATAAATAGAAGTGTGATGATCATCATTCAATACAGCATTGTCCCAAAAAAGGCCAAATAAAAAAAGAAAGGCCAAAAAAGAAAGGCCAGAAAAAGAGAAAGGCCAAAAATAAAAAAATAAAAAATAAAATAAAAGGGACAATGCTACTATCCTTTTACCACACTTGTGCTTCAAAGTAGCACCATGATCTTCATGATAGACAGTCTCCTATGTTGTCACTTTCGTATACTAGTGGGAATCTTTCATTATAGAACTTGGCTTGTATATTCCAATGATGGGCTTCCTCAAAATGCCCTAGGTCTTCGTGAGCAAGCGAGTTGGATGCACACCCACTAGTTTCTTTTGTTGAGCTTTCATACATTTATAGCTCTAGTGCATCCATTGCATGGCAATCCCTACTCACTCACATTGATATCTATTGATGGGCATCTCCATAACCCGTTGATACGCCTAGTTGATGTGAGACTATCTTCCCCTCCTTTTTGTCTTCTCCACAACCACCACTCTATTCCACCTATAGTGCTATGTCCATGGCTCACGCTCATGTATTGCATGAAGATTGAAAAAGTTTGAGAACATCAAAAGTATGAAACAATTGCTTGGCTTGTCATCGGGGTTGTGCATGATTTAAATATGTTGTGTGGTGAAGATGGAGCATAGCCAGACTATATGATTTTGTAGGGATAACTTTCTTTGGCCATGTTATTTTGAAGAGACATGATTGCTTAGTTGGTATGCTTGAAGTATTATTATTTTTATGTCATCATGAACTTTTGTCTTGAATCTTTTGGATCTGAATATTCATATCACAAGTAGGAAGAATTACATTGAAATTATTCCAACTAGCATTCCACATCAAAAATTATCTTTTTATCATTTACCTACTCGAGGACGAGCAGGAATTAAGCTTGGGCATGCTTGATACGTCTCCAACGTATCTATAATTTTTGATTGCTCCATGCTATATTATCTACTGTTTTGGGCAATATTGGGCTTTATTTTTCACTTTTATATTATTTTTGGGACTAACCTATTAACTAGAGGCCCAACCCAGATTTGCTGTTTTATGCCTATTTTAGTGTTTCGAAGAAAAGGAATATCAGACGGAGTCGAAACGGAACGAAATCAACTGGAGAAGTTATTTTTGGAAGGAAACACACCTGATGGACTTGGACCTCATGTCAAGGAAGGAACGAGGTGCTCACGAGGGTGGGGGGCGCCCCCCTAGGGCGCCCCCTGTCTCGTGGGACCCTCGTGGCTCCCCTGACATACCTCCTGTACCCATATATACCCACCTGACCTAAAACTTCCAAAACGGAAGATAGATCGGGAGTTCCGCCGCCAGAAGCCTCCGTAGCCACCAAAAGTCAATCGGGACCCTGTTCCGGCACCCTTCCGGAGGGCACGATCTTGATGTATCGCGAGCTTTGCTATTATAGTTGGATCCTATGTTTCTCCTCCCCTCTTCTCTCTTGTAATAAATCGAGTTTCCCCTTTGAAGTAATCATATCGGATTGAGTCTTTAAAGACTTGAGAACACTTGATGTATGTCTTGCCGTGGATATCTGTGGTGACAATGGGATACCACGTGCCACTTGATGTATGTTAAGGTGATCAACTTGCGGGTTTCGTGACATTGGGAACCTATGCATAGGGGTTGGCACACGTTTTCGTCCTGATTCTCCGGTAGAAACTTTGGGGCACTCTTTGAGGTTCTATGTGTTGGTTGAATAGATGAATTGAGATTGTGTGATGCATATCGTATAATCATGCCCACGGATACTTGAGATGACATTGGAGTATCTAGGTGACATTAGGGTTTTGGTTGATTTGTGTCTTAAGGTGTTATTCTAGTACGAACTCTAGGGCTGTTTGTGACACTTATAGGAATAGCCCAATGGATTGATTGGAAAGAATAACTTTGAGGTGGTTTCGTACCCTACCATAATCTCTTCATTCGTTCTCCGCTATTAGTGACTTTGGAGTGACTCTTTGTTGCATGTTGAGGGATAGTTATGTGATCCAATTATGATATCATTGTTGAGGGAACTTACACTAGCGAAAGTATGAACCCTAGGCCCTATTTACTATCATTGCAATACCGTTTACGCTCACTTTTATCACTTGCTATGTTGCTTTTTTTATTATTTCAGATTACAAAAACTATTATCTACTATCCATATACCACTCGTATCACCATCTCTTCGCCGAACTAGTGCACCTACACAACTAACCATTGTATTGGGTGTGTTGGGGACACAAGAGACTCTTTGTTATTTGGTTGCAGGGTTGCTTGAGAGAGACCATCTTCATCCTACGCCTCCTACAGATTGATAAACCTTAGGTCATCCAATTGAGGGAAATTTGCTACTGTCCTACAAACCTCTGCACTTGGAGGCCCAACAACGTCTACAAGAAGAAGGTTGTGTAGTAGACATCAATGCTCACCTTGTAGAGCTGCAGGAACTCCGCGGGGTCGGGGGTGCCATCGTAGCGAGGAGGCAGATCCGGCTTGAACTTGCCTGGCCAAGCGACGCTGCGCAGCTCAGGGGTGAAGGTGCGCCAGGCTGCCGTGGTCACCGGGACTCTGCGCTGGTGGAGAACTTGTCCTTGATGGGGTCCGCGCACCGCCGCCATGTCACAGCCCTAGCCTTAGCCTTTGCTTGACCTTGCATGATCATCATGTCATCATGTTTAAGTTTTATGAAACTCTGAAATGGGGATGGTCAAGCCCTAGCACAAATGCAATTCAAATAGTTTCAAATAAAAATATTTTCAATGAATTCAAAATGCCTTTTAAAAATGTTCATCATCTCTGGTTTAAGGTGGAAGCATCTACCCAAGATGGTTTGCATTTTTGCTGGACACATTTGGGCTTTGAATTAAATCACTAGGTATTTGAATTTGGGCATTTAATCAATATAAATATTTTAAATGCTCGAATAATCCTGGAAACAATTTTGGGCAATCGTAAATATTTCAAATAAAGCCCAAAATATATCCCTGGATTTATGGAAATGAGTTAGTATTATTACTAATTCCTAACATATAAAATAAATAGAAAACAGAAAACTAATAGAAGGAGAGAGAGAGAGAGTTTCCTTACCTGGCGCCACCTGGCGGCCCAGCTGGCCCAGCCAGCCTACCAGGGGCACGGGCGTCTTCTTCCCCGCGCCAGCGCATGAAGCAGCTCACTGGAGCACGCCGACGCCGCCTTGGCCACCTCCTGCTTCCTCCCCGGGCCTTCTAGCGACGCCATGGAGATGCCCCGTGGCCCTCGCTCCTCTCCCTCACTCTCTGCTCTCCCCCTCGCCCTCTGCTCCCTCTCCCGAGCACACCCGAGCGGAGCTCGTCGTCGCCGACGCAATTTATCACGGCCACCGTCCATCCAGTGCCTCCCCAATGGGTCCAGAGGAACCGCCTTGACCCTCGCGTCCTCTGCACCAATCCAGGCGCCGCCAGGAGCTCCATGATGACGACCCCGAGCTCTTCTTCCTCCTCGGACCCGTGGGTCACCGCCGGTCGATTCGCGCCACCGAGGACGTCCCCAAGCCCACTGAGCCGTTCTTCGACCTCCCTATGAGCTCCCGTTGTTTCCGCCTCGCTCTCCCCCTCCGTTCCTGTTCCGTAGCCCCGTCTTCTGATCAGGCCCGAAGCTCCCCGCTGCCGTCCATGTCTCCATCGTAGCTACGGCTGCGCAACTTGGCATTCGAGCTCACCGTTGCACTCACCGCACTTCCGTGAGTCGAACACGACTAACCATGGCTCCTCCCTTGCTGGGCATCGCCCAAACCATTGCCGGCCGAACTCCGGCCGCCGCCCAACTCGCCGCCGCCGCCGCTACAGGCCACCACAGCTCCGGTCGCTGCCACCACTGGATGCGCGCGTGTCCCAGCAACCCATAGCCGCAAACCTCACCCGAAACCATCGCCCGTAGCTCAATTCCGAGCGGACTCCGCCGCGGCTTGAGGTCGCCGCCGGGCAAACTCCGGCGTGCTGACATGGCCGCGTAATTAGTGCTAATCACCGCTAGCTAAACCACTTTTAGACGCTGACAACGGGCCCTGCAGCGGGTCAAAGCCCAAGTCAACGCGGGATTAGTGTCTGACTCACTGGCCAATGGACCCCATGGGTCAGTTTTGACCCTGTTGACCTTGCTGACATTGTGTTGTCATCATGCTGACGCAGTAAGTGATTTTCTGGATTTTAAAATAATCTAGGAATTCCAGAAAATTGCCTAAACTTCGAAAAATCATAGAAATTCAACCGTAACTCCAAATGAAATAATTTATATATGAAAAATTATCAAAAAAATTCAAGGAATCTGTTTATGGCATTTTCATGCATGTTAGAACAACTTATGGCTTCTGTTTAGGCCAATTCACATAAATGGAATTTAAACTCTCACATATGGAGTTTGAATTTGAACCTAGGGTTCAAACCAACTCCATTTAACATGTTGCTAGTTGCATTAGCTCAAAACACAGCATGTTGACATGTCATGATCATGCATCATATTGTGCATTGCATTGATTATGTTCATTCTTTGTTGCCGGTGGTTGTCCCCTCTCGATAGACGTTGTACCGACGCTGTGATCGTTGACATTGATGAAGACCCAATGATATCTTCAGAAGTGCCAGGCAAGCAAAACCCCCCTTGTTCATTCCGATACAATCCCACTCTCGCTCCTGCTCTCTTTTACTGCATTAGGACAACGATGATTCAACTGTTACATGCTGCGGTAGTTGAACCCTTTTCCTCTGCATGACCTGTCATTGCCACAGTAAATAGATGAAACCCACTAGCATGAGTAGGAGTTGTTTGAGCCTTGATGTGCCTACTCATTCATGTTTGTTTGTCATGCCTGCTACTGCTTAGAGTTGAGTCAGGTCTGATTCATCGGGGATGAATCGGAGGTGTGTTAACATGTCCTACTGTTGAGAGCTAAGTGTGTGAACACGATTTGGTAAAGGTGGCGGTGAGAGGCCATGTAGGAGTACATGGTGGGTTGTCTCATTGAAACCATTCTTAGGAACTGAGTTCTGTGTTTGTGATCCATGAAACAGTTACTACCATGCATTGGGCCCGAAACCAATGGACCCTCTCGGCTTCTTGATCACCCTTGTCCTTTGTCCAGGAGTTGCAACTAGTTTCTGGTGTTTATAGGATATGTGTTGGCGGCCGTGCGTAGCGCTAACCCTAGGGGTGGGCTATGATGCGGTAGATACACCGTTGCCGGGCATGCCGGGCGCCCGTTTGGTGTCTCGGAACCCTGTACACATCGTCCGGGGCCGTATGTGGAAACCTCGGCCGGACTCCCTGCGGATGGAACCTGGATAGGCGATAAACCTGGACTAGAGACTTGAGTGTTTAGGTAGGCCGTGGCCGACACCCTCATTGGGCTTCCGCTTGAAGGTTGCCGAGTACATGTTGTGTAAACGGCGATAAGTGGTGAGAGCGTGTGTGAAGAAGTACACCCCTGCAGGGTTATAAATGATCTATTCGAATAGCCGTGTCTGCGGTAAAGGACTTCTGGGTTGCCTATAACAGTTCATAGACTAGTGAAAGTGGATACTCTAAAACTCGCAAGATAAGTGTGAGTGCCATGGATGGCCTTCTCGTAGGGAGACGGGAGCAGATCCATAGTGGTGTATTGAATGGTGAATATGTGGACTCGTGTGCGCCACCCCAAAAGAGTTGCTTGCAGTCGTAGTTCAAGTTAGCCACTGAGTCAAAGCTGGCTTGCTGCAGTTAAACTCCACCACCCCCCCTTGTTGATACCGATGCATATGTAGCTAGTTCTGATGTAAGTCTTGCTGAGTACCTTTGTACTCACGTTTGCTTAATTTATGTTTTGCAGAGAGATTTCAGTCTCGCTAGTAGTTCCGCGTGGACTTCGATGTTTAGCCTGATACCTCAGCTTCGATCTTGTGCCCTCGGCAGGATCTGGTAGATAGTCATGCTTCTCAGCCTTTTTCATTTATAGATGTCTGTACTCAGACATGTTAAGCTTCCGCATGTGCTTTGGTTTGTATGCTCTGAATGTTGGGTCATAAGACCCATGTTTGTATTTCTCGCTCCTCGGAGCCTAATGAACAATACTTGAGTTGTAGAGTTATGTTGTGATGCCATGTTGTATTTACACATATCGAGCATATTGTGTGTATGATTGAAATGCTTGGTATGTGTGGGATCCGACAATCTAGTTGTTTATCCTTGGCAGCCTCTCTTATGGGGAAGTCTAGGGCTTCCATCAGCCATAGTAGTCCGCTACAGCCCGGTTCACCGGAGTCCTGTTAGCCCAGCACTACTGCTCAGGACACTTGACTGGCCGGCATGTGTTTCACTTTGTTCCTGTGTCTGTCCCTTCGGGGAAATGTCACGCGGTGACATCCGGAGTCCTGCCTAGCCTGCTACATCCCGGGTTCCCGGAGTCCTGTTAGCCCGGTGCTACAGCCCGGATTCACACGCTGCTGACCGACATGCTCGATGTGATTCATGTATGCCTTTCCCCATAGGTTATTGCCGCTTTGGGTTCACGTATAGCCATGTCAGCCCGGGTTCTCTGTCATATGGATGCTAGCGACACTATGATATACGTGAGCTAAAAGGCGCAAACGGTCCCGGGCCATGGTAAGGCGACACCCGTGGGAATACCGTGCGTGAGGCCGCAAAGTGATATGAGGTGTTACCGGCTAGATCGATGTGACTTAGAATCGGGGTCCTGACAGCTTTGGTATCAGAGCCTGACTACCTGTAGGATTACCAAGCCAAACCGGTCGAAGTTGTGTCTAGAAATGCTTTAGTTATGTAGGGGAATTGATTGTGGTAGGGAACGTAAGGCTCTTTTTACTCCTTATCCTCATGACCTTCTGATCTGAGTCATCTTATCTTTTCTACGTGGTTAAGTACTAGGCTTCTCTTCTATCTCTCAGGATGACGTGTTACTAAACCGTAGTTGCCTAGGATTGTTGAGTTCAAGCCTTAGTTCAGTTCCTACTACTTCCATATGTTCATAATTGGTCTCAGAACCTTGATATTGTGATGTTGAGTGGTTATGCCACCATTTTTGCAGGATGTCTCAAATCATTTTGAGAATTTACAGCCATTATGCTGTCCGAGTCATCTCAGGTTTCTAAACAATCTGATGCATTTGCAAATCCTTCCTCCCAGTTCCTGATGTCCTTTTGGGCCAGTTTGAGCACACTAATCCGTCTGTTAAGGTACTCCGCTGCCTCGGCATTTATGTTGGAGCTATTATTATGACCCTAGGTGTCTAGAGTATCACCTGGTAATCTAGCAATGCTTTGCATCCCTAGTGTGATGATTCTGGCCACCATTCTCGAAAGCGTCCCGTGATGCCGTTTAGTTAGTAGGCATTCTATTCCTGGGTTCTTGGCCCAAGATCCACTCTACTTACCCCGTGTTGATAGTGTTGCTCATACCTTTAGGATATTAGTAACCTTTGCAATAGTCCTCGAGGTCCATGGTATTTCCTTCTTCCAAATACCATGAACCATTAAGGCAGAAGTTCTTTGAACCAAAAGATCACCATTAGAGTACTCCTGAGGAGTTCTCCATTCATAATTGTGACTCTGCCAGTCCTTCTTCTTCTGCATGGTTATCCGGAAGAAATATGTTGAACTCGTTCGACATGCTAATCTATGCATCCACAACTCAGAAAGTTATATGTTCCTTGAGTTCTCCCTCTTTAGTTGTTTTCTGATCTTCGTCTGTCAATTGATAGTCAGGAGTAATTGTGCATCCATGTTATCGATGCTTATTATTCCTGTGGTCCGTCAAGCCATTCTAGTTCAGAATGACTAGGAGAAACAAACTCCAGTACCTCATCCATATCTAGGATTGGGTCAAAGTAGTTGTATTCCGCAGATCAAAATGCCAATCCAGCTTTTGTTCTGTTCTACCTCGGAGTATTACCCCCTTTATGTCAGGATTGTCATAGGAATTGCAGCATCTCTCATGAATTCTTGACGTAGTGATACTCTCTCCATCATTATTCATTTCTCGGTTTCCGTGTTGTTGCAACCGGAATGTCAACAGGTGAATCGTGATGTGTGAAATCAATACCCCTAGCAACCCCGTTGCTTGGTAGTTAAAGGACAATAACTTCATTCTTAGCATGTTGGTTATTGAATCATTGTTCTAAGGTAGATTGTGCTACCTAATCATTGTTTTTGGTGCACTCTTCGACCAATGTGTTAGGAGTGTGTCAATCCATCACTCTCTTGATCACATTGTCTTGCCCTGAAAAGCAAGATTGTTCTTGAGATTAGTAACATATTGTCGGTTCGTTATGTTCCGAATATCTTCTTGGAAGTATTACCAGGTTGTCACCTACCCGCTATGTTGAGTTCGTGATCATGTTGGTTTTCCTCCAAACCGTCCTTTCTCCAAGAATCTATGTTGGATACCCTGAGCAAGTTGTTTAAGCTAAACAACAACTTGGAGAGTTGAAAGATAAAAGCTTGTCCGACTCAGTTCATTCCAAAGGGATATCTTGCGTGTGTGTGCGTGTGTGTTGGAGAAAGATGATATCTTCATCAATTGATCCTCGTGATCAATTGTCGGTGCTATTGTCTTACCCAAACTTTGATTTGAGTGTGGGCTATCGTCAAATCAAATCAGAACCAACGATATTCGCAATGTTGTCCTACTCGTGGTTGATTCCTCGAGCATACATCATTATATTCTTTGGGTCTGACCAATGCTATCACCGTGTTCACTTAATTATGGACTTCCATTTATATGGAAACCTGGATGAATTGTTGTTGAGCCCATCGACAACATCCATGTCCTCTCCATGATTTTGTCGAACATTAAGCGAGTGTTGGAAACTTTTGAAAGCATCTCTTCATGCTAGCTCATGAAGCATATGTTGGATGAAAGAAGTGACTTCCTCTGATTCACGTGCATTTGGTGCAAGTTGCCGCCGTGAGTTCGAGAAAGTTAGTTTTGCTTCCTATGGAATCATCCCAAGTTAGTCATGCACGTGTGAAGTATTCCATGGTCTGATAGACTGATCATCTTCATTCCATATGAATTCCATAGCACACTAAGCCACTGATTGACCTGTTCCAGGAAAAGAAATTGTTGTGCTATCCTAGGTCATGCACAAGATTTCGATATCCTCAATGATGGTTCCCCACCAGAACTCGGTAGTGTTTTATTATAAGACTACTATGTGGTCATACTTGTCTGGGACAACATGTTCACATGTTGTAGCAGAACCAGCTCATGCTTTGGAGCTTGCTAAAGCAGTTCATTCCCCGAGAATCTCGCAAGTCGTCTCGTCGATTTGTGTTGCAAACTTTCATTTTCCTTTCTAGACTCGATGAGTCTGGAATATCCTGACACCAACCAGATCTGAATCTCAGGCAGATATGATGGTTGGAGCATTTTCCAAGAACTATAATACTGGTCCCTCGATAACCGGTGAAGTGGATGTCGTGGCCAACACATCCAGCCGGAAGACCTATTATTGTAGTATCTCGATTGAAGAAAGTTGGCCACCTCCCCATGAGGACTTCATAGGAATTTACCTCCGTAGTTAATCCTTACGGATTCTTGTGCTCCCGAAGTCCGACCTTTTACTTGATGTCCTAGATACCAAACCATATCAATAAATGGGTTATCCTAGCACATCAAGGAGAACATTAGAAGCGCAGTGCTAAATGTCTCTCGATCGATCATCTAGATTTTGTTTCCTTGGCCTCACTAAGGTGAAATCTGAGAAAGTTTTATCTTCCTTTGCATCTGCACCATCCATCACCATTCATCATGGTGGTATGTTGTGTTGCTAGGATCCTTGACACAGATATTGGTAAAACCTTGATGAATATGGAGATGCTCAAGTTCTTGAGAGCACGCGGAAGCACCAGGTTTTACCATTGGCGTTAACTGGGATTTGCTTCCAGTTTCCTTGGTTATGTTATAACCTTTTCAAACAGTGGACTCACTCTCGACTATTGAGCTCTTCCCCAGTTACCAGAATCATTCCCAACATTTGCATTTTGTTCCCAGCCTGCACCTCAGTAGTTGTTGTTCAGGATCATCTTCAAAAGTGGACTTACCATGGGTCTCATCCATTTCCGATGATAAGCAAAAATCATCCATTGCGTTGTCTTCAACAAGGTAGTCCACATCATCCATCCTAGTCCGAGTATGTCATTCTTTCGAACTCCTTCAAATGATCATTTGTGATTGCCTTAGGCTGGTATAAAGAGTTTCAATGATCTCCGAATCAAAAGTAATTCCTTTTGCCACTTAAGGGAATAATTCTACGAGTCACCTTCCCCGAGGTATCATGTTACGAAATCATGGCAAATATCTCCTTGCTACATTGAAATTCATGCTCCATCTTATTCGAGTATGGAATGGTTGCCTACCTAGTGAACCTTCGCCAACCGTTTCACTCCATCCCTTTAGGTGTATGCTTCATGTCTCAGCTCGAGAGATGTTACTATGTCTCATTCCATGAGTTGATCTTGTGATCATTAAGATGATCCTAAGTTGCTCGAATCTCAGGAAGGTCGATTCTTCTTAAATTCTCCCTTTCTACTTGTTGTCATGTTGGATGTAGTTCTCAAAGCAAGACATCGAGATCAAGGTGATGCAATGAATCAACATCCTCGAGAAAGACGTCTGGATCGTGAAGATTGTGTTAGCTTGTGTCCCTCTGTCTTCTTACCTCACGGCTTGAATCTCGGGACGAGATTCTTGTTTAGTAGGGGTGAGTTGTCACAGCCCTAGCTTTAGCCTTTGCTTGACCTTGCATGATCATCATGTCATCATGTTTAAGTTTTATGAAACTCTGAAATGGGGATGGTCAAGCCCTAGCACAAATGCAATTCAAATAGTTTCAAATAAAAATATTTTCAATGAACTCAAAATGCCTTTTAAAAATGTTCATCATCTCTTGTTTAAGGTGCAAGCATCTACCCAAGATGATTTGCATTTTTGCTGGACACATTTGGGCTTTGAATTAAATCACTAGGTATTTGAATTTGGGCATTTAATCAATATAAATATTTTAAATGCTTGAATAATCCTGGAAACAATTTTGGGCAGTCGTAAATATTTCAAATAAAGCCCAAAATATATCCCAGGATTTATGGAAATGAGTTAGTATATTTACTAATTCCTAACATATCAAATAAATAGAAAACAGAAAACTAATAGAAGGAGAGAGAGAGTTTCCTTACTTGGCACCACCTGGCGGCCCAGCTGGCCCAGCCAGCCTACCAGGGGCACGGGCATCTTCTTCCCCGCGCCAGCGCACGAAGCAGCTTGCTGGAGCGCGCCGACGCCGCCTTGGCCACCTCCTGCTTCCTCCCCGGGCCTTCTAGCGATGCCACGGAGATGCCCCGTGGCCCTCGCTCCTCTCCCTCACTCTCTTCTCTCCCCCTCGCCCTCTGCTCCCTCTCCCGAGCACACCCGAGCGGAGCTCGTCATCGCCGACGCAATTTATCGCGGCCACCGTCCATCCCGTGCCTCCCCGATGGGTCTAGAGGAACCGCCTCGACCCTCGCGTCCTCTGCACCAATCCAGGCGCCGCCAGGACCTCCGTGACGACGACCCCAAGCTCTTCTTCCTCCTCGGACCCGTGGGTCATCGCCGGTCGATTCACGCCACCGAGGACGTCCCCAAGCCCGCTGAGCCGTTCTTCGACCTCCCTGTGAGCTCCTGTTGTTTCCGCCTCGCTCTCCCCCTCCGTTCCTGTTCCCTAGCCCCGTCTTCCAATCAAGCCCAAAGCTCCCCGCCGCCGGCCACGGGGCCATCATAGCTACGGCCGTGCAATTTGGCGTTCGAGCTCACCGTTGCACTCACCGCACTTCCGTGAGTCGAACACGACTAACCACGGCTCCTCCCTTGCTCGGCATCGCCCAGACCATTGCCGGCCGAAATCCGGCCGCCGCCCAACTCGCCGCCGCCGCCGCTATAGGCCACCGCAGCTCCGGTCGCTGCCACCACTGGATGCGCGCGTGTGCCAGCAACCCATAGCCGCAAACCTCGCCCGAAACCGTCGCCTGTAGCTCAATTCCGAGCGGACTCCGCTGCGGCTTAAGGTCGCCGCCGGCCAAACTCCGGCGTGCTGACGTGGCCGCGTAATTAGTGCTAATCACCGCCAGCTAAACTACTTTTAGACGCTGACAACGGGCCCCGCAGTGGGTCAAAGCCCAAGTCAACGCAGGATTAGTGTCTGACTCACTGGCCAATGGACCCCACGGGTCAGTTTTGACCCTGTTGACCTTGCTGACGTCGTGCTGTCGTCATGCTGACGCAGTAAGTGATTTTCTGGATTTTAAAATAATCCAGGAATTCCACAAAATATCCTAAACTTCGAAAAATCATAGAAATTCAACCGTAACTCCAAATGAAATAATTTGTATATGAAAAATTATCAGAAAAATTCAAGGAATCTGTTTATGGCATTTTCATGCATGTTAGAACAACTTATGGCTGCTGTTTAGGCCAATTCACATAAATGGAATTTAAACTCTCACATATGGAGTTTGAATTTGAACCTAGGGTTCAAACCAACTCCATTTAACATGTTGCTAGTTGCATTAGCTCAAAACACAGCATGTTGACATGTCATGAGCATGCATCATATTGTTCATTGCATTGATTGTGTTCATTCTTTGTTGCTGGTGGTTGTCCCCTCTCGATAAACGTTGTACCGACGCTGTGATCGTTGACACTGATGAAGACCCAATGATATCTTCAGAAGTGCCAGGCAAGCAAAACCCCCCTTGTTCATTCTGATACAATCCCACTCTCGCTCCTGCTCTCTTTTACTGCATTAGGACAACGACGATTCAACTGTTACATGCTGCGGTAGTTGAATCCTTTTCCTCTGCATGACCTGTCATTGCCACAGTAAATAGATGAAACCCACTAGCATGAGTAGGAGTTGTTTGAGCACTGATGTGCCTACTCATTCATGTTTGTTTGTCATGCCTGCTACTGCTTAGAGTTGAGTCAGGTCTGATTCATCGGGGATGAATCGGAGGTGTGTTAACATGTCCTACTGTTGAGAGCTAAGTGTGTGAACATGATTTGGTAAATGTGGCGGTGAGAGGCCATGTAGGAGTACATGGTGGGTTGTCTCATTGAAACCGTTCTTAGGAACTGAGTTCTGTGTTTGTGATCCATGAAACAGTTACTACCATGCATTGGGCCCGAAACCAACGGACCCTCTCGGCTTCTTGATCACCCTTGTCCTCTGTCCAGGAGTTGCAACTAGTTTCTGGTGTTTATAGGATATGTGTTGGCAGCCGTGCGTAGCGCTGACCCTAGGGGTGGGCTATGATGTGGTAGATACACCGTGGCCGGGCATGCCGGGCGCCCGTTTGGTGTCTTGGAACCCTATACACATCGTCCGGGGCCGTATGTGGAAACCTCGGCCGGACTCCCTGCGGATGGAACCTGGATAGGCGATAAACCTGGACTAGAGACTTGAGTGTTTAGGTAGGCCGTGGCCGACACCCTCGTTGGGCTTCCGCTTGAAGGTTGCCGAGTACATGTCGTGTAAACGGCGGTAAGTGGTGAGAGCGTGTGTGAAGAAGTACACCCCTGCAGGGTTATAAATGATCTATTCGAATAGCCGTGTCCGCGGTAAAGGACTTCTGGGTTGCCTATAACAGTTCATAGACAAGTGAAAGTGGATACTATAAAACTGGCAAGATATGTGTGAGTGCTATGGATAGCCTTCTCGTAGGGAGACGGGAGCGGATCCATAGTGGTGTATTGAATGGTGAATATGTGGACTCGTGTGCGCCACCCCAAAAGAGTTGCTTGCAGTCGTAGTTCAGGTTAGCCACTGAGTCAAAGCTGGCTTGCTGCAGTTAAACTCCACCACCCCCCTTGTTGATACCGATGCATATGTAGCTAGTTATGATGTAAGTCTTGCTGAGTACCTTTGTACTCATGTTTGCTTAATTTATGTTTTGCAGAGAGATTTCAGTCTCGCTAGTAGTTCCGCGTGGACTTCGACGTTTAGCCTGATACCTCAGCTTCGATCTTGTGCCCACGGCAGGATCTGGTAGATAGTCAGGCTTCTCAGCCTTTTTCATTTATAGATGTCTGTACTCAGACATGTTAAGCTTCTGCATGTGCTTTGGTTTGTATGCTCTGAATGTTGGGTCATGAGACCCATGTTTGTATTTCTCGCTCCTCGGAGCCTAATGAATAATACTTGAGTTGTAGAGTTATGTTGTGATGCTATGTTGTATTTACACATATCGAGCATATTGTGTGTATGATTGAAATGCTTGGTATGTGTGGGATCCGACAATCTAGTTGTTTATCCTTGTCAGCTTCTCCTATGGGGAAATGTAGTCTAGTGCTTCCATGAGCCATAGTAGTCCGCTACAGCTCGGTTCACCGGAGTCCTGTTAGCCCAGCACTTCTGCTCAGGACACTTGACTGGCCGGCATGTGTTTCACTTCATTCCTGTGTCTGTCCCTTCGGGGAAATGTCACGTGGTGACATCCGGAGTCCTGCCTAGCCTGCTACAGCCCGGGTTCCCGGAGTCCTGTTAGCCCAGTGCTACAGCCCGGATTCACACGCTGCTGACCGACATGCTCGATGTGATTCATGTATGCCTAACCCCATAGGTTACTGCCGCTTTGGGTTCACGACTAGCCATGTCGGCCCGGGTTCTCTGTCATATGGATGCTAGCGACACTATCATATACGTGAGCCAAAAGGTGCAAACGGTCCCGGGCCATGGTAAGGCGACACCCGTGGGAATACCGTGCGTGAGGCCGCAAAGTGATATGAGGTGTTACCGGCTAGATTGATGTGACTTAGAATCGGGGTCCTGACACGCCACAGGCGGCACACGGTCTTGCCTTGGTGGCGAAAGGAGCGCGGGGGCGTTTTCTCGCGGTCGAGGGAGTTCTTGGCAGCTTCTTTCTTCTTGCGCGGGCGCCGGACGCGGCAGGTCGTGCCGTGGGGCCGCCCGTCTGGGCGCCAAGACTCCATCTTGGGGCAGAGGTGGTGGAGGTGCTCCATGGGCCACGCCGCCCGTGGCTGGCGGAGGGCGAGGTGAAGAGAGGGACGGCGCAGGGGAGCCCCCTGAGGCGCTGACAAGCTCGGCAATGTGGTCGAGCCAGTCCTCATAGAGGTCGTCGACTGGGCGGTAGTGCAAGCGCTCGCGCGCCATGCACAGAGCGGCCTGCGCGTCCACGGGAGCGCGACGAGCGTGGGATGACGAGCCGGCCGGGGTCAGCGATGGAGTGGCGGTGCGGCCATCCCGCCGCACCGAAGGGTGCAGCAAGGATGCTTGCTGCTCGTTCGCCGCCAGGCCGATGGCGGCGTTGGCGGCAGGCGACAAGGAACGACGGGGTGGCCCACCGACGGGAGCCGTCTGAGCGATGCGGGCGGCGAGGGTAGCCCGACGCTCAGCGCGAGCGCGGCGAGCGTCCGCCATGGGGACGATGGAGCAACGGGACACGGAGCGACGGAAGAGAAGCTTCAGCACACCCCTACCTCGTGCGCCAAATGTCGGATCACGGGTTCTGGCAAAACCCTCAAGGTTCGAACTCTGGGGTGCGCGTGAAGATCTCGCCCTATTGATCCTCGTCCTAGCTTTGCTAAGATCTTACGGGCCAACTCGACGAACTCGCAACACAAAGGACACAAGATTTATACTGGTCTGGGCCACCGTTGTGGTGTAATACCCTACTCCAGTGTGGTGTGGTGGATTGCCTCTTGGGCTGAGGATGAACATTACAAGGGGAAGAACAGCCTCCTGACGAGAGGTGTTCTTGTGCTCGGGGAACTTGTGGTTGTTCTGGTCTCTCTTGATCCGTCTGATCCCTCTATCCCCTAGCTATGGTGGTGGCTAGTCCTATTTATAGAGGCCCCGGTCCTCTCCCCAAATATTGAGCGGGAAGGGAGGCAACAACAACCAATTTGAAAGGGGAGAACTAGTACATCTTATCCTGACAAAAGTGGTCTTCGCCTGCCAAAGGCTTTGGTGGTGACGCCGTCTTGGGCTCCACGGTGACCTTCTTCTTGCCGTCCTTCTAGTCTTAGTCTTGTTGCACCGATATGGAAACCTTTGCTTGATGCGTCGGTACTCCGCGCCTACGCCTGCTTCCTTAGCACCAAAGAGGAAACAAGGACACTATGCGCACTGGCGCCCGCCTGACGCCCGTCTGGCCTTGGTCGTCATGGCTCACGTCATCAGATCCTCGTGAGGTTTTCCTGGCATTGATCTCTCTGCCCCTCATGAGCCAGCCTGGTGAGGCCGCTCCTGAGGAGGTCTTGTGTCGTCCGCCTCACGAGGCTTGGCCCCTCGCGAGGGTCTTGAGTCCTTGCTGGTGAAGATGGGCCATACAGGCCCGCTCGGAGAGCCACGTCGTGGGCCGCAGGCAGGCAAGTCTGGGGACCCCCGTTCCCAGAACGCCGACAGCCCGCGGCGAGGATCTCCACGCCATCAAATACCTCCCACTAAAACTCAAAGGGCTCGCCTGGCACTGGTTGAACAGTCTGCCGGAAAACTCCATCAGCAGCTAGGAGGACTTGAAAGAGGCCTTTCTTGACAACTTTCAACGTACATATGTTCGACCTCCTGATGCCGATGACTTAAGTCACATAATACAACACCCCGAAGAGTCAGCCAGGAAACTCTAGACTAGGTTCTTAACTAAAAAGAACCAGATCGTCGACTGCTCGGATGCCGAAGCCTTGGCGGCCTTTAAACACAGCGTTCGGGACGAATGGCTCGCCCGACACCTCGTCCAAGAGAAGCCGAAGACCATGGCAGCCCTTATGGCACTTATGACCCGTTTTTGTGCAGGCGAAGATAGCTGGCTGGCCCGTAGCAATAACAGTGCAAGGGAACCTGGCACTGCAGAAGCCAAAAATAGCAACGACAAGCCCCGATGCAATAGACACAAGCGTCGAAACAATGGTCATAATGCCGACGATACGGCCGTCAACGCCGGATTCAGCGGCTCCAAGTCTGGCCAGCGGAAGAAGCCGTTCAAAGGAACAATTTGGGCCCATCCAGCCTGGACCGCATACTCGATCGCCCATGCCAGATACAAGGCACTCCTGACAAACCAAGCAATCACACCAATAGAGTCTGTTGGGTTTATAAAAGGCCGGCAAGTTAAATGCCAAAAACAAGGAGAAGGGGTCGCAAAGCGAGGACGATGACGAGGAGCCCCGGCCACCGAACATAGGGGGACAGAAGAAGTCCCCCCCCCCCCAAGTTAAAATGGTAAACATGATATAGGCTACCCACATCCCCAAGAGGGAACGCAAGCGCTCCCTCTGGGACGTCTACGCGATGGAGCCAGTCGCCCCAAAGTTCAACCCGTGGTCTTCCTGCCCGTTCACTTTTGATCGCAGGGACCATCCGATTAGTATCAGTCACGGCGGTTCAGCCGCACTGGTCCTCGACCCAATCATTGATGGCTTCACCTCACGCGAGTCCTCATGGACGGGGTAGCAGCCTGAACCTGCTCTATCAGGATATAGCATGCAAAATGGGCATTAATCCATCAAGAATTAAGCCCGCAAAGACTAGCTTCAAAGGAGTCATACCAGGTGTAGAGGCCCGCTGTACGAGCTCAATCACACTAGAGGTTGTCTTCGGATCTCCAGACAACTTCCGAAGCGAAGAGCTGATCTTCGATATCGTCCCCTTTTGCAGCGGCTATCACGCACTACTCAGACGAACCGCATTTGCACGCTTCAACACGGTGCCACACTATGCTTATCTTAAGCTCAAGATGCCCGATCCACGCGGCATCATAATAGTCAATGGAAACACGGAACGCTCCCTCCGTACCAAGGAGCACACCGCTGCATTAGCAGCAGAAGTATAGAGCGGCCTCCTCAAGCAGAACCTTAATTGACTGGCCGAACTCCCGGACACTGTCAAACGAGTCCGGACTGCTCTGCAGCAGGACAACCCAGCTCGTCAAGAGCTCGACTAGCAATCTGTCCTCCGTCCCAGTCCCTACCAAGAAGCGGCATTCGTACCGCGCGTACATAACTACGCACTCAAAATACCATGGGCATAGACAGAGGAATATCTATCTTGTGATCCATAATACGGCTCGACCACTCCTAGACAGACATACTTTCAATTTTTCCTTTTTAGGTCTTTTTCCGCAGGTTTCTTCTGACGACCTTATCATCGGTCCGCTCGGCAGGATGGATACACCAAGATGGCAAGAAGCACTGGCGTACAAGGGAATTCTTAGATGGTCTCTTTAACGATCACTCTACCTGCTTTCAGGACCCACACGCAGCTCTCCCTTGGTTGTGGCATGTTAAATAGCCCGGCTGCTTATCGCACCACTCGTACAAATACGCTTTGACGTATTAATCAAACTATAATGGAAACAGTTTGCGGCCCAACTTCTGCGACACTAGCTTACTACCCTTTTTTCCTTTTTTCTTTGATGATTTTTCTCAAAGTTGTGACCGTATACTTTGGTATGCTTTAATCTTCCAGGGGCTTCATCACGACCCATAATACGGCAACAAAGTCCGAACACTTTCTACAACATAGTTCGGCACCCCGAATTTAGCATTATATGAATTGGCTCCGAATCATGTCTTTGGTCAATAGTTGGGTTGCCCGGCTCCAGTGCTTACTACCTTACGTTCCGTTATATCAGCTAGGATAGTAAAGGGAGAACTACTGTGATTGTGTCCTGGCTTATCCGGATGAACACCTCAGTAGAGAAAGCCGAAAACTGACTGTCATGATGCGGCGAGAGCCGGTCAGCTCTTTGGAGGTTTCAAATCTTTAGCGATTTTTTCCGCATTATGGGATGAACCGGCTTTTTACCCAATCAGGTGTTTATAGTACCCTAGTTTGGATACTAGGGGCTGCGCCTAATTTTTCATTGTAGAACTCCTATGGCTAAGTAATGGTGATAAAGCCACATAGTCCAATTGCCTGGTTCGTTGCGCTAAACACCTCCTTTAAGGACCAAACAAATTGGATCAAGAGTGTTTAGATTCCATCCCGAACACCCCCGTACTACCTATGTGGGGGCTGAAGCCGACGACTGGCTAACTCGCAAAATTTCATAAACACGGCCGCACAGGAGGTAAAATATTAAAAAAACATTATATTACATAGCCGAAATTGTTACAGGGCGAGACAATATTCATTCGAAGATTACATCCTTCATACACTGCTCTGCCACAATGTGGGATCCCTCAAGGACTAAACTAAAATATCGCTCGGGCGTGCGGTACTCCTTGCCCATGGGCGGTCCTTCGGTCGCGACCGTGGTAGCATTCATTCACCCACTGCATCTTGACACGGGCGAAGGCCATCCGCGCACCTTCGATACAAACCGATCGCTTGATGGTGTCAAGCCGAGGGCAGGCGTCGACTAGCCGCTTCACGAGACCAAATTAGCTGCTGGGTATAACTTCGGCTGGCCACACCTGGACTATCAAGTCCTTCATGGCCAGTTCGGCCACCCTATGCAGTTCGACTAGCTGTTTTAGCTGGTCACTCAAGGGCACCGGATGTTCTAGCGCAAGGTATTCTGACCAGAACAGCTTCTCCATCAAGCTCCACTCTCCGGCTCGGAAGAATTCAGCAGCATCAGAAACCCTGCGTGGCAGATCCGCAAACGCCCCTGGAGAACTCCAAATCCGGGTCAGTAAGAGATACCTCTTCTTCACATACTTGCTTTGCATATTAAAAAGCCTTACCCACCGCGATATTTTTGGCCTCCTGGATTTCCTGGAGGGCGCCTTGGGCTTCGGTCCAGGCCTCTTGTGCGCTCTGGCGGGCCTTCTCAAGTTCGGATTCTTGGTTCACATGCTAACGCTCCAAGGACTGGTATTTCTTCAAAGCGTCTTGGAGCTCCTGCTGGACCTCCCTAACCCTGGCCTCATGCTTTTTCCGGACGGCTCGTTCCTTTGCCGCCCTCTCCTCAGCCTCGGCCAGCGCTTTCTTGAGGGTTTCAACCTCAGTCGCCGCTCCTACAAATATCACGGCACTACAATCAATATACATCATTTATTCTTTCCGAATATACAGCAAGTCTCCACATACCTTGCTTGTCCTCCAGCTTCCTTTTCACAAGGCGGAGCTCTTCTTTGGCCCGCTCCAGACTCTGCTTTAGTCCGGAGACCTCAGCGGCATGAGAGGTGGCGGCCAACAGCGACGCCTGTGTTCATAAGACATATTTAGTTAGTTTCCTGCGAAAATTACTTGATCCTTTGTCCAACTTTTCTTTCCGAACACCGGACAGTGTCTCAGGGTCTACACTGTCTATACTATGATCTTTTCTTTCGCATCACTTACCTCAAAGCCTGTCAGTAGGCTGGTGTAGGCTTCGGTTACTCCGCTCTTGATGGACTGAACCCTCTCAACCACTGTACCCATAAGGATACGATGTTCCTCCACAATGTAAGCGCCTTGCAGCGCTTCTAGCAGATTATCCGGTGCCTCTGGTAGGACAGAGGTCACCGGTGGAATAGGCACACCTCCTTCCCTCGAAGGAGGCTGCTTGCCGGATTCCGGAACCGTATAGGTCTCCGGAACCGTATTCGGCTGGGGTCCGAACTGGACATGGGCCCCATCGCCAGTCTCCATGGGGGTTTTCTCTCCCAGGTGTCCGGCGGCCGAAGGGTCACCCTCTGGCGCCACCCGGACAGCCTCCTAAACCTCTCCCTGGCCCGGGAAAGTCCTTTGGGACAGCACCTCGTCGTTGCCCTTGGCTATGGGAGATTGAGCGGTCAGCGGTGACTCGCTGGTCATCGCCTTTGAACCCAACGGACCTCCTGATGAGGATCGCAGGGAGTTGTCGTGGGCCGGACTACAAGCGCATGATTTAACGCGTTAAAACTATGAACCAAAGAGGTCGAATATAATATGTCAGAGTCTTTTGATTACTCATGATGCGGCCGGGGGCTTGTTTCGGCGGCGTGGCTCTGGGCTTCTGTCAACGTCCCATGCGGAGTTATCCGCGAGGGTGCTCTTCCCCCTCTTGGATGCCTCTGCCTCCAGATTTGTGGAGGCCGCCCTTTTCTTCTTTCCCTTCAGGGGGAGAGCTTCTTTCCTCCTTGTCCTTATCGTCGTCTTCGGCGGTGGAGGAGGTGTCTCGTTGTCTTCGGACGTCCTATCCGAAGCTCATTTGCGACGAAGGCCACTCCGGCCCCCCTTGGCCTTCTTCTTGGCCTTCTTCCCCGGCGCCTGGTAAGGCGCCGGAACCAGGATCTTCGTCAGAAGAGGGATGGCTGGTTCCTCGGGCAGCGGAGCTGGACACTTAATCCGCTCTGCTTTCTCTATCCATACCTGAAAATATAACTAGTGGAGTTTAGGTATCTTCCTTGAACAATCAAGTAGAGGATACACCTGGAAACATGAAAGACTTACCGCACTGGCAGGATGGGCCAGATCGTGCCCGCGGTCCTCGTCTGTCTCCGATGTGTCTCGTTGCCCTTGAAGAGCAACTTCTAGATATCTTCATGCGTGGTTCCGAAGAGCCTCTCCAAGGTCTGGTGCTTCTCCGGGTCGAATTCCCACAAAGGGCAAGTCCGATTTTGGCATGGGAGGATCCGGCGAACTAACATCACCTGGATCACGTTGACGAGCTTGATGTTTTTGTCCACCATGCTCTGGATGCGCGTTTGTAGCACGGCCAGCTCATCCGACGAGGACCAATTCTGGCCCTTCTCTATCCATGCGGTGAGTCGCATTGGAGCTCTGGACTTGAATTCGGGAGCCACGGCCCAGGTGGTATCGCGGGGCTCTGTGATATAGAACCATAGTCTTTGCCACTCTTTGACAGTATCCACAAAAGTACCCTTGGGCCATGTGATGTTGGGCAGCTTGCTCACCATGGCGCCTCCACACTCCGCGTGTTGGCCATCCACCATCTTTGGCTTCAAGTTGAAGATCTTGAGCCACAGTCCGAAGTGGGGTGGAATGCAGAGGAAGGCCTCACACACGACAATGAATGCCGAGATGTTGAGGAAGGAGTTTGGAGCTAGATCATAGAAATCTAGCCCGTAATAAAACATGAGTCCGCGGACGAAAGGGTGGAGAGGAAACCCTAACCCGCGGACGAAATGGGGGATAAACACCGCCCTCTCATTAGGCTTTGGGACGGGGACAATTTGCCCCTTGGCCGGAAGCCGATGGGCGATTTCCTTCGCCAGATAATCGACCTCCCGAAGCTTGGTGATGTCCTTCTCCTTGACGGAGGAGGCCATCCATTTGCCTTGAGCTCCAGATCTGGACATGGCCGAGTGCTTCATTGAGGCGGAAAACATGAGGACTCGGGCGCTGGAGCTTGAGAATGGGAGGGCAGAGAGAAGGAGAAGGAGTGGGTGAAAGAAGGGAATCCTTATCTCCTTATAAAGGCATTGAATATCAAGCGCCTCCCCACTTGCCTTGAAACTCGCCTGTTCCCAAGAGTCGTGTGAATGGCGCGGTTGGATTTCCCATGCCCGTATTGATGAGAATCCCGCAATAAGGGGACACGATCTATGCTTTGACAAGACATGCCAATGAGATCGCATCTCGAAGCGGCAAGCCTAAAAATGGTTCAAAATAATGACCGGGTGGTGACATGGTGTCACTTTACCAATAGTTGTCAGTGGATTGGACTCAAGATATATTATACTCTCTGTGGTTGTGTGTGGAATTTGTTTTGCAGAGCCGGACACATTCATTGCGTCTGAAGACTGTGTTGGAGTATGATATGTCTCCAACGTATCTATAATTTTTGATTGTTCCATGCTATTATATTATCAACCTTGGATGTTTTATATGCATTTATATGCTATTTTATATGATTTTTGGGACTAACCTATTAACCTAGAGCCCAGTGCTAGTGCCATTTTCTGTTTTTTCCTTGTTTTAGTGTATCGCAGAAAAGGAAAATCAAACGGAGTCCAATTGACCTGAAACTTCACGGAACTTATTTTTGGACCAAAAGAAGCCCACGGAGTATCAGAGTTGGATCAGGAGAGTCCCGGGCTGCCCACGAGGGTGGGGGCGTGCCCACCCCCAGGGCGTGCCCCCTGCCTCGTGGACAGCCCGGAGATCCACCGCGTACTTCTTCCTCCCATATATACCCATATACCCTAAAAACATCGAAGAGCACAATAGATCGGGAGTTCCATTGCCAGAAGCCTCCGTAGCCACCGAAAACCAATCTAGACCCGTTCCGGCACCCTGCTGGAGGGGGAATCCCTCTCTGGTGGCCATGTTCATCATCCCAGTGCTCTCCATGACGAGGAGGGAGTAGTTCTCCCTCGGGGCTGAGGATATGTACCAGTAGCTATGTGTTTGATCTCTCTCTCTCTCTCTCTCTCTCTCTCTCTCTATCTCTCGTGTTCTTGAGGTGGTACGATCTTGATGTATCGCGAGCTTTGCTATTATAGTTGGATCTTATGATGTTTCTCCCCCTCTACTCTCTTGTAATGGATTGAGTTTTCCCTTTGAAGTTATCTTATCGGATTGAGTCTTTAAGGATTTGAGAACACTTGATGAATGTCTTGTGTGGGATAACCGTGGTGACAATGGGTTATTCTATTGATTCACTTGATGTATGTTTTGGTGATCAACTTGCGGGTTCCGCCCATGAACCTATGCATAGGGATTGGCACACGTTTTCATCTTGACTCTCCGATAGAAACTTTGGGGCACTCTTTGAGGTCCTATGTGTTGGTTGAATAGATGAATCTGAGATTGTGTGATGCATATCGTATAATCATACCCTCGGATACTTGAGGTGATATTGGAGTATCTAGGTGACATTAGGGTTTTGGTTGATTTGTGTCTTAAGGTGTTATTCTAGTACGAACTCTAGGGCTGTTTGTGACACTTATAGGAATTGACCAACGGATTGACTGGAAAGAATAACTTTGAGGTGGTTTCGTACCCTACCATAATCTCCTCGTTTGTTCTCCGCCATTAGTGACTTTAGAGTGACTCTTTGTTGCATGTTGAGGGATAGTTATGTGATCCAATTATCTTATTATTGTTGAGAGAACTTGCACTAGTGAAAGTATGAACCCTAGGCCTTGTTTCCAAGCATTGCAATACCATTTGTGCTCACTTTTGTAATTAGTTACCTTGGTGTTTTTATATTTTCAGATTACAAAAACCTTTACCTACCATCCATATACCACTTGTATCACCATCTCTTCGCCGAACTAGTGCACCTATACAATTTACCATTGTATTGGGTGGGTTGGGGACACAAGAGACTCTTTGTTATTTGGTTGCAGGGTTGCTTGAGAAAGACCATCTTCATCCTACGCCTCCTACGGATTGATAAACCTTAGGTCATCCACTTGAGGGAAATTTGCTACTGTCTTACAAACCTCTACACTTGGAGGCCCAACAACGTCTACAAGAAGAAGGTTGTGTAGTAGACATCAAGCTCTTTTCTGGCGCCGTTGCCGGGGAGGTTAGCGCTTGAAGGTATATCTTTAGATCTTGCAATCAAATCTTTTTGTTTCTTGTTTTATCACTAGTTTAGTTTATAAAAGTAAACTATAAAAAATGGAATTGAGTTTACCTCATACGCTTCATCTTTTTAATATCTTTTGTGAGTATGATGGAAAGGAAAATTGTGCTCAAGTGCTAGAAGAAGAATGCATTAGAATGTTTGGCACTAAATATTTGAATGATGAGCATGATTGCAATGTTGTTAGTATGAATTCCTTGAATATCCATGATGCTAATGATATGCAAAGCCACAAGCTTGGGGAAGCTATGTTTGATGAAGATGATATTTTTTGTCCCCCAAGTTTTGATGAGAAAATTTATTATGATGAAAGCATGCCTCCTATTTATGATGATTATATTTATGAAAGTGGATTTGGAGAGGTCATGACTTTATTTTGTGTTGAATCCACTATTCCGGAAGAGGTTCCAATTGATTATGAGAACAAAGTTGCTATCTATGATGATTATTGTGATGACTTGTGTACTATAAAGAATAATGATATGCATGAAACTTTTCATCACGATTTTAGTTTTCAATTGGATTATGCCTCACATGATAATTATTTTGTTGAGTTTTCTCCCACTATTATTCATGAGAAGAATTTTGTTTATGTGGAGAGTAGTAAATTTTCTATGTTTGTAGATCATGAAAGCAATGCTTTATGTGATGGTTATATTTTTGAATTCATTCATGATGCTACTGAAAATTATTATGAGGGAGGAATATATGCTTGTAGTAATTGTAATAATATCAAGTTTCCTCTCTATGTGCTTAAAGTTTTGAAGTTATACTTGTTTTGCCTTCCTATGCAAGCTGATTCTTGTTCCCACAAGTTGTTTGCTCACAAAATCCCTATGCATAGGAAGTGGGTTAGAATTAAATGTGCTAGCCATATTCTTCATGATGCTCTCTTTATGTTTCAATCCTTATCTTTGATGTGAGCATCATTGAAATCATCATGCCTAGCTACGGGCGTTAAACGATAGCGCTTGTTGGGAGGCAACCCAACTTTATTTTTGTTACTTGCCTTTTGATACTGTTTAGTAATAAATAATTTATCTAGACTCTGTTATTATTGAGTTTTTATGTTTTAATTAGTGTTTGTGCCAAGTAGAACCGTTGGGAAGACTTGGGGAAAGTCTTGTTGATCATGCTGTAAAAAAACAGAAACTTTAGCGCTCACGAGAATTGCTGCCATTTTTTATTGGAGAGTGCTATTTAGTTAATTCTTTTTGAAGATTATTAATAGATAAATTACTCATGTCCAGTAATTTATTTTAGAATTTTTGGGGTTCCAGAAGTTTGCGTTAGTTATAGATTACTACAGACTGTTCTGTTTTTGACAGATTCTGTTTTTCGTGTGTTGTTTGCTTATTTTAATGAATCTATGGCTAGTAATAGAGTTCATGAACCATAGTAAAGTTGGAATACAGTAGATATTACACCAATATGAATAAATAATGAGTTCATTACAGTACCTTGAAGTGGTGTTTTGTTTCTTTCGCTAACGGAGCTTACGAGTTTTCTGTTAAGTTTTGTGTTGTGAAGTTTTCAAGTTTTGGGTAAAGATTCGATGGGCTATGGAATAAGGAGTGGCAAGACCCTGAGCTTGGGGATTCCCAAGGCACCCCAAGGCAATATTAAAGGACAACCAAGAGCCTAAGCTTGGGGATGCCCCGTAAGGCATCCCCTCTTTCGTCTTCGTTCATCGGTAACTTTACTTGAAGCTATATTTTTATGCGCTACATGATATGTGTTTTGCTTGGAGCGTCATTTTATTTTCTGTTGTTTTGATTGCTGTTTGAATAAAATACCAAGATCTTAAATTCTTAAATGTTAGAGAGTCTTCACATATTTGCATAATTATTTGACTACTCATTGATCTTCACTTATATCTTTCGGAGTAGTTTGTTGTTGCTCTAGTGTTTCACTTATATCTTTTTATAGCATGGCGGTGGTTTTATTTGGAAGAAATAGATGAACTCTCATGTTTCACTTATATCATTTTGAGAGTCCTAAACAGAATGGTAGTTTGCTTTGGTTATGAAACTAGTCCTAATATGATGGGCATCCAAGAGGGATATAATAAAAACTTTCATATAAAGTGCATTGAATACTATGAGAAGTTTGATACTTGATGATTGTTTTGAGATATGGAGATGGTGATATTAGAGTCATGCTAGTTGAGTAGTTGTGAATTTGAGGGATAGTTATATGATCCAATTATGTTATTATTGTTGAGAGAACTTGCACTAGTGAAAGTATGAACCCTAGGCCTTGTTTCCAAGCATTGCAATACCGTTTGTGCTCACTTTTATCATTAGTTACCTTGCTGTTTTTATATTTTCAGATTACAAAAACCTTTATCTACCATCCACATACCACTTGTATCACCATCTCTTCACCGAACTAGTGCACCTATACAATTTACCATTGTACTGGGTGTGTTGGGGACACAAGAGACTCTTTGTTATTTGGTTGCAGGGTTGCTTGAGAGAGACCATCTTCATCCTACGCCTCCTACAGATTGATTAACCTTAGGTCATCCACTTGAGGGAAATTTGCTACTGTCCTACAAACCTCTGCACTTGGAGGCCCAACAATGTCTACAAGAAGAAGGTTGTGTAGTAGACATCAGAGTATTCGGAGGAGGAACCCGCCTTGCAATGCCGAAGCCAGTCCGCGCGCCGGACACCTCGTCATTGAAGCCTGGTTCATGGGCTACTGAGGGAGTCTTGGACTAGGGGGTCCTCGGGTGTCCGGACTATGGTACGTGGGCCGGACTGATGGACTGTAAAGATATCGGACCGAAGATTATCTCTTGTTTCTGGACGGGACTCTCCTTGGCATGGAAGGCAAGCTTGGCGTCCCAATATGAAGATTCCTTTCTCTATAACCGACTTTGTACAACCCTAGTCCGCCTCGGTGTCTATATAAACCGGGGGGCTTAGTCCGTAGAGGGGGACAATTATAATCAGATAGTCTAGACTTCTAGAGTTTTAGCCATTATGATCTCGTGGTAGATCAACTCTTGTAACCCCCATACTCATCAATATTAATCTAGTAGGACATCGGGTTTTACCTCCAACGAGAGGGCCCGAACCTGGTTAGACATTGTGTTCCCCGTCTCCTGTTACCATCAACCTCAAATGCATAGTTCGGGACCCCCTACCCGAGATCCGCCGGTTTTGATACTGACACCGGGAGTTGCATAATCTCATGGTCGAAGGAATATGTATTTGACATGAAGAATGCAATGGCAATAAAACTGAACGATCATTATGCTAAGCTAACGGATGTGTCTTGTCCATCACATCATTCTCCTAATGATGTGATCCCATTATCAAATGACAACACATGTCCATGGTCAGGAAACTTTAACCATCTTTGATCAACGAGCTAGTCTAGTAGAGGCATACTAGGGACACGGTATTTGTTTATGTATTCACACATGTATTTAAGTTTCCGATCAATACAATTATAGCATGAATAATAAACCTTTATCATGAATAAGGAAATATAAAATAACAACTTTATTATTGCCTCTAGGGCATATTTCCTTTAGTCTCCCACTTGCACTAGAGTCAATAATCTAGATTACATTGTAATGAATCTAACACCCATGGAGTCTTGGTGCTGATCATGTTTTGCTCGCGGAAGAGGCTTAGTCAACGGGTCTGCTACATTCAGATCCGTATGTATCTTGCAAATTTCTATGTCTCCATCCTTATTTGTTCACGAATGGAGTTGAAGCATCTCTTGATGTGTATGGTTCTCTTGTGAAATCTAGATTCCTTCGCCAAGGCAATTGCTCCAGTATTGTCACAAAAGATTTCCATTGGACCCGATGCACTAGGTATTACACCTAGATTGGATATGAACTCCTTCATCCAGACTCCTTCATTTGCTGCTTTCGAAGCAGCTATGTATTCCGCTTCACACGTAGATCCCGCCACGACACTATGCTTGGAACTGCACCAACTGACAGCTCCACCATTTAATATAAACACGCATCCGGTTTGTGACTTAGAGTCATCCAGATCAGTGTCGAAGCTAGCATCAACGTAACCATTTATGACGAGCTCTTCGTCACCTCCATAAACAAGAAACATATCCTTGGTCCTTTTCAGGTACTTCGGGATGTTCTTGACCGCTGTCTAGTGATGCACTCCTGGATTACTTTGGTACCTCCCTGCCAGACTTATGGCAAGGCACACATCAAGTCTGGTACACAACATAGCATACATGATAGAACCTATGGCTGAGGCATAGGGAATGACTTTCATTTTCTCTTTATCTTCTGTAGTGGTTGGGCTTTGAGTCTGACTCAACTTCACACCTTGTAACATAGGCATGAACCCTTTTATGCGAGTGGCAAGAACCCTTTCTTTGACTGATCAATTTTGAACTTCTTCAAAACTTTATCAAGGTATGTGCTTTGTGAAAGTCTTATTAGGTGTCTTGATCTATCCCTATAGATCTTGATGCCCAATATATAAGAAGCTTTAACAAGGTCTCTCATTGAAAAATTCTTATTCAAGTATCCTTTTATGCTATCCAGAAATACTATATCATTTCCAATCAACAATATGTCATCCACATATAATATTAGAAATGCTACAGAGGTCCCTGATACATCTAGAACGTATTTATAATTTTTTATTGTTCCATGCTATTATATTATCTGTTTTGGATGTTTTATATGCATTAATATGCTATTTTATATTGTTTTTGGGACTAACCTATTAACCTAGAGCCCAGTGCCAGTTTCTTTTTTTCCTTGTTTTTTAGCTTCACGGAAAAGGAATACCAAATGGAGTCCAAACGGAATAAAACCTTCGCGATGATTTTTCTTGGACTAGAAGACACCCAGGAGAATTGGAGATCAAGTTAGAAGAGCCACGAGGCGGCCACAAGGGTGGAGGGCATGCCCCTACCTTGTCGGCCCCTCGGTGACCCCCTGACCTAGCTCTGCCTCCTATATATTCACATATATTCCCAAAGCCACTAGAGGCATCCTTGAAAACACTTTTCCACCACTGAAACCTTATGTTCCCATGAGATCCCATCTTGGGGCCTTTTCGAACACCCTGCCGGAAGGGGATTTGATCACGGAGGGCATCTATATCAACTCTATTGCCCTTCCGATGAAGCTAGAGTAGTTTAGCTCAGACCTATGGGTCCCACTGGTATCGTATCATGCTATACAAACAGTTTTTAACCCCTTTCCGCGATAGCATTTGGAACCGTCGCCTAATGAGTGATGGCAATAGGGGGGGGGGTCCTTTCCACACGACCCAGAAATCGCCGGGGATAGGCGAGCGGCTACTGATGATCGCCATAGAATAAATGTATGAGAAGCCGCCCCAGTCCCACAAGTTAAATCTCGACGTTACGTTTCTGATTAGAGAGACATCCCAAATGATTACGCCGCTATAGTCATGTGAAAAATGTGGACATCAACATTTACTCTACCAATATGTTTGTGATAGTTATGTTATCTGATGTCTACTACGGAACTTTATTCTTGTAGACTCGTGTTGGGCCTCCAAGCGCAGAGGTTTGTAGGACAGTAGCAATTTTCCCTCAAGTGGATGACCTAAGGTTTATCAATCCGTGGGAGGTGTAGGATGAAGATGGTTGCACTCAAATGACCTTGCAATCAAATACAAGAAATCTCTTATGTCCCCAACACGCCCAATACAATGGCAATTTGTATAGGTGCACTAGTTCGGCGAAGAGATGGTGATACAAGTGTAATATGGATGGTAGAAATATATTTTTATAATCTGAATGAATAAAAACAGCAAGGTAGCAAATAGTAAACGGGCACAAAACGGTATTGCAATGCTTGAAAATGAGGCCTAGGGTCTGTACTTTCACTAGTGCGACCTCTCAACACTGCTAATATAATTGGATCATATAACCACCCCTCAAAGTGCGATGAAGAATCACTCCAAAGTTCCTATCTAGCGGAGAACATGATAATAAATTGTTTGTAGGGTTCGAAACCACCTCAAAGCTATTCTTTCCATTCGATCTATTCAAGAGTTCATACTAAATTAACACAAAGCTATTCTTTCCATTAGATCTATCCAAGAGTTCGTACTAAAATAACACCAAAGCTAATTCATATTCATAATATTCAATCTAACACAAAGAACATCAAAGAGTGCCCCAAGATTTCTACCAGAGAAACAAAGACAAGAACATGCATCAACCCTTATGCATAGATTACCCTAATGTCACCTCGGGAATCTGCGATTGAGTGCCAAAACATATATCAAGTGAATCAATATGATACCCCATTGTCACCACGAGTATTCAACTGCAAGACATATATCAAGTGTTCTCAAATCCATAAAAGTATTCATTGCGATAACAACGAAATCTCAAAGGGAAAAACTCAATTCATCACAACAAGATAGAGAGGGGAAACCAACATATGATCCGACTATATTAACTAAGCCTGCGATACATCAAGATCCTGACATCTCAAGAACATGAGAGGGAGAGAGAGATTAAACACATAGCTACTGGTACAAACCCTTGGCCCCGAGGGTGGACTAGTCCCTCCTCATCGTGGTGGTCGCTAGGATGATGAAGATGTCCACTGGAGATGATTCCCCCCTCTGGCAGGGTGCCGGAACGGGTCTAGATTGGTTTTCGGTGGCTACGAAGCCTTGTGGCGGCAGAACTTCTAATCTAGGTTAACCCTGATGGGTTTGGGAATATTTGGGAATTTATAGTGCAAACAAGAGGTACGGGAGGCCACCGAGATGGGCATAACCCACCTGGGCGCGCCTGGGCCCCAAGGCGCGCCCTGGTGGGTTGTGCCCCCCTCGGGGCACCCCCAGGTACTTCTTTGGCCCACTATTGGTCTTCTGGTCCATAAAAAATCCAAAAAACTTTTGCGGTGTTTGGACTCCGTTTGATATTGATTTCATGCAATGTAAGAAAACAAGCAAAAAACAGCAACTGGCACTGGGCACTGGGTCAATAGGTTAGTCCCAAAAAATGATATAAAGTTGCTATAAAATGATTGTAAAACATCCAAGAATGATAAAATAATAGCATGAATACTTCATAAATTATAGATACGTTGGAGATGTAATAGCCTCCCCAAGCTTAATTCCTACTCATCCTCGAGTAGGTAAATGATAAAAGAAATAATTTATGAAGTGTGAATGCTAGCAAAGTGCATAAATTTGATCAATGATAATTTCAATCACTTTTCCTAGCATCATAACAACAATTCTTTCTTATAAAACTTCTCAAGTTATAGTAGCAACCAATTCACATGTTAAGGTTCAAACAATGAATTCTCTTCAAACTCAACAAGCTATGTTCTCAGTCACCAAGCAATTGCAATTTGACTTATTCAATAGAGTCTAAGTAAGAGCTCCACATACTCAACCATCGTATAGTCTTCTATGATTGCTAACACTCACCGCATACACACGAGCAAAACGTTTCAACTGGACACACAGAAAGATAGGGGCTTATTGTTTTTCCTCCCAACGTATTCACCTCAAGGGTGATGTCAACAATAATAACTCATGCTACCCATATCCAACTGGATATATGTGCCTAGATCTTTCCTCACCACATGATGCTTGCCAAAAGAGAAAAATAAAAAGGAATAGAGAGAAGAACTTTGACTCTTTGCATAAAAGTAAATACATAAAAGTAAAAGATAGGCCCTTCGCAGAGGGAAGCAGAGGTTGCCATGTGCTTATTTGTTTGTATGCTCAACCCCTTAGTGCAAAACAACGTCATGTTATATTGCCCCTTATGATAGCAACCTTTATTATGCAGTCCGTCGCTTTTATTACTTTGCCATCACAAGTTCGTACAATGCTCAATTTTCTCTTACAATAAATGATCTAACACATTTAGAAACAATTTTTATTACCTTATTGCACCGATGACAACTTACTTGAAGGATCTTGC
Organism: Triticum monococcum; assembly: GCA_034509565.1. Taxonomy (NCBI): domain Eukaryota; kingdom Viridiplantae; phylum Streptophyta; class Magnoliopsida; order Poales; family Poaceae; genus Triticum; species Triticum monococcum. The sequence goes on along the minus strand of CM067843.1, from coordinate 559,259,172 downwards.
TCAATCCTTAGGTAGGTATGCTGGACTCTTGAAAATAAGATTTGGGTTTAAGGGTTTTTAGATGCACAAGTAGTATCTCTACTTGGTGCAGAATTTTTGGCTGGCAAGGATGGGGGGGCAAGCATCACATGTTGAAGGATCTATGACAATATAACTTGTATGTGAATATGAATAAACATAAACCATTACGTTGTCTTCCTTGTCCAACGTCAACAATTTTGGCATATAATATTATGATGGGGGCTCACAATCATAGAAGATTTCCAAGATAGTGTATTTGCATGTGAAAGTTCTCTTCCTTATACTAATTATTCGTGAATTGCTTGTATGACTAATATTGTGATTGTCAAGCTTCAAAAGATTTCACTTTCTAAACCCAATGTGAAGCTACCACTAGGCATGATATGATTTCAACTTCATGATATTCAATTCATTCAACAATTTACTCATGGGATATAAATGAAGCACAAGAGTAATTCCATAGAAAAGAGCTTCGTTGACGGGATGTGAATGCCGCTTACCTAGCCTCCCTGGCAACTATTTGATGACTCTATTTTATTTAGAAACTTTTAGATCTACGTATTTTGTTAAAACATCAAGCAAAATGAAAATAATATGACATTCTAAGAATAAGAAAACTCATGTGAAGAAGCAAAAACTTAGGTTCAACCGATACTAACCGATAATTGTTGAAGAGGAAAGGTGGGATGCCTATCGAGGCATCCCCAAGCTTAGATGCTTGAGACTTCTTAAAATATTTTCTTGGGTTGCCTTGGGCATCCCCAAGCTTGAGCTTTTGTGTCTCCTTAATTCTTCTCATATCACGGTTTTCCTAAATCTCAGAAGCTTCATCTGTAACGCTCCGAGACCGATGCGTGAGGTGTCTTCCAGTTATTCGATGTTGTTGCCTTGTCTTTCGCTTGCGTGTTGCATCTTGCCATGTCATCATCCGCATTGCATCTTCATGTTTTCAAAACTTGCATCCGTCCGGGTTCCCCAGTTCCGTCCGTTCTCCGTTTTAAGCCCAACCACACATGCACGTGCCCGCGGCACGTCCGAAATATTATTTTATAAGCGGCCGGAAAATGTTCTCGGAATGGGTTGAAAGTTGGCATGCGGTGTTTTTATGTTGTTAGTAGGTCACCTGCCAAGTTTCATCGCATTTGGAGTTCGTTTGATGCCCCAACGGATATCTATAGCGACAATATAGTCGGTCAAACGTCGGACGTTTTCAGTCTCCGAAAACAATCGCCGGCTCTCTCTCTTCTCTTATCTAAGCCCAATGCTTTCTGCACAGCCCACTACCATTCACCCCCAGGCCCTACTTAACCTCTCTCGTCAGCCCGCGGCCCTCCCCACGCGCGTCCGAAAGTTGTCCCGAACCCGACCCGGGTAGTCATCATCGTTGGGTCCGGGTCATCCCCTAACATCTATAAAACATCACTGTTTTCTTATTTGGACTCCCTAGTTTATTTTTCTCGACTCACCGATTTTGATCGGAGGGACGAGATAGCCCTTAATCTAATCTTCCTGAGATATATATTGACAAACCCTAAATTCGAGGAGGCTTGTCCCATCCTCCCAGCCAGCCGCCACCGCCATTCCACCAAATATCTCTCGGGATCCATTCCCTCCTTGTTTTCACACACCAACCAAAAAAATCCATCCTTCCCTCGATCCCTTCGCTCTACCGAGCCGAAGCGCTCTGCCTTGTGCGCACGATCCAAGGGAGGAGATCCTCCTCGCTCTCCCGTAGCCCAAGCCTCCTCTCGATTCCGTGCCTCTGCCATCCATCACCCAAAGGAGCAAGGCCCTCGCGCCCGATCTCCCTCGCCTTCACCATCCCACGAGCAGCAGCAACAGGACCATGGTCTTCGTCCTCGCCTCTTCCTCCCCTGCTCGAGCGCACCCGTCCTTGCAGCCTCGCTGAACCAGGCCACCCCGGCCAACCTCCGACCACCTGCAGGCCGACCCCGTCGCCGCTCCTTCCCTACTCCTCTTCCTTCCTTCTCCCCCCAACCTTACCCCATTTTCCCCTGTCTATTTTTCTCCATGGACAGGGAGCGCCATGGTTTCTACTTCAAGCTTCTGCGCCGCCCGGAGCTCCTCAACACCGGCCAAATCCGACGCCCTATAGACCCGCGTCCCCGCCGGACCTCCGTCCTCTGCTGCTCCTCTACATGGCACCGCCATGCAAGTCCTCTCGTTCCTGCGTCGTTCGCGATCTCGAGGGAGACGCAACAACGCTCCCGTTTTCCCCGTGGACCGCACCGAGCACCGGCGCCCGTCCCGGCCTTCCTCGCTTCTACTCCGTCCTCGCCTGCACCCCGCCAGTCACAGCCCCACGCCTCATCTGCCTCGCCCCGCATCGCTAGCAGCAAGCTCCACCGCGCCGCCCTCTGCTTCCCGTGCAATCGAGCTACAGTCCTGCTTTGACCCCGCGGCTCGCCTCAATCTCCCTGCGTGGCCCATAGCCAGCGCCAAACCCTGCCCGTTGACCGCGCCTGGGCCTTCTTGCCCTAGCGCCTCTTCAGCCCGCCTGCCTCACTTCCTTGGGCCGAGCCCACTAGGTGAGCAGCCCCTCCAGTTCCCCTATTCCTATCAGGCCAGCCAGTTTTAGCCCGTGTTTTTTACAGATCTGTGAATTTTTCTGTATTCCAGTGTTTGGCAGTTTTACAGAAAGACCCTCTAACTTCATGCATATAATTACTCACAAACCATGCATCGGATTAAAATAAGTTATATATGAGACATGACTAGAATTTTGTCTAGTTTCATAATATCCAACTTCCATGCATGTTTAAAATGTTGTTCGAGTAAATTTGCCTATTGCCATGTCAAAATGCTTTAATTCATAACTTAATAACTGTAGCTCGGTTTTTAATAAACTTTATATGTAAATGGGGTAGAAAAATGCCTAGTTTAACATGGTGGCTTTACTTTGCATGTTTAAAAACTCTAAAATATGGTTTAGGGCAGAACAGTACCAAATCCATAAATATGCACATGGGGATTTTCCAGATTTGTTGTTTGTTATATCCGACCTCATTTGAACTTACCTAGATAGGTAGTTTACTTATGCTTCACCCCTTGTCATGTTAATCAACATTTAATATTGTTGGGTACATAAACAAGAGAAACTAAATAATGGACGTGGTGTTTCGTCAATATGCAACGGAGTTGCATATTGAGCTCCACTTAATTTGTAGGATTGCTTGTGCATTTTGCCATGCCACGCCCTCATTAAACCAAATATGCATCATACTTGGTTGTGCATCATGCCATGTTATGTGAGGGTTGTTTAGTATGTTGTTTGCTTCTTTCTGGTGTTGCTTCTTTGGCTTGGTTCCGATAACGTCGCGTTTGTGAGGATTCATTCGACTACGTCCATTTATCTCCTTCATTGACCCGTTCTTCTTCCTTGTGGGATCTCAGGCAAGATGACCATACCCTCGAAATCACTTCTATGTTTTCTTGCTAGTTGCTCGCTTTATTGCTATGCTGCGGTACCTACCAATTGCTATATCATACCTCCCATTTTGCCATGTCAAGCCCCTGACCCACCTTTCCTAGCAAACCGTTGTTTGGCTATGTTACCGCTTTGCTCAACCCCTCTTATAGCATTGCTAGTTGCAGGTGAAGATGAAGTTTGTTCCATGTTGGAACATGGATATGTTGGGATATCACAATACCTCTTATTTTAATTAATGCATCTATATATTTGGTAAAGGGTGGAAGGCTCGGCCTTACGCCTGGTGTTTTGTTCCACTCTTGCCGCCCTAGTTTCCGTCATACCGGTGTTATGTTCCTTGATTTTGCATTCCTTACATGGTTGGGTGTTATGGGGACCCCTTGACAGTTTGCTTTGAATAAAACTCCTCCAGGAAGGCCCAACCTTGGTTTTACCATTTGCCTCACCACCACCTACCCTTCCCTCGGGTCGCCCAACCTGAGGGTCATCTTTATTTTAAGCCCCCCGGGATAGTGCTTGTCTAAGTGTTGGTCCGAACTGAGTAGACTGCGGGGCCACCTCGGGGAAACTTGAGGTTTGGTTTTACTTGTAGGATGTCTCATCCGGTGTTGCCCTAAGAACGAGATATGTGCAGCTCCTATCGGGATGTCGGCGCATCGGGTGGTCTTGCTGGTCTTGTTTTACCATTGTCGAAATGTCTTGTAACCGGGTTTCGAAGTTTGATTGGGTCTTCCTCGGAGAAGGAATATCCTTCGTTGACCATGAGAGCTTGTGATGGGCTAAGTTAGGACACCCCTGCAGGGTTTTGAACTTTCGAAAGTCGTGCCCGTGGTTATGGGCAGATGGGAATTTGTTAATGTATGGCTGTAGAGAACTTGACACTTAACTTAATTAAAATGCATCAACTGCGTGTGTAGCTGTGATGGTCCCTTCTCGGCGGAGTCCGAGAAGTGAACACAGTTTCGGTGTTATGTTTGTGCGTAAGTAGTTTCAGGATCACTTCTTGATCACTTCTAGTTCACGACCGTGCTTTGCTTCTCTTCTCACTCTTATTTGTGTATGTTAGCCACCATATATGCTAGTGCTTGCTGTAGCTCCACCTCACTACCCTTTTCTACCCATAAGCTTAAATAGTCTTGATCTCGCGAGTGTGAGATTGCTGAGTCCTCGTGGCTCACAGATACTTCCAAACAGTTGCAGGTGCCGATGATACCAGTGCTGATGATACAACCCAGCTCAAGTGGGAGCTCGATGAAGATCGTGTTCGTTGTGTTGTTTCGTTTCCATTTGATCAGTAGTGGAGCCTAGTCGGGGCGATCGGGGATCTAGCATTAGGGGTGGTCTTCTTTTATTTTGGTTCTGTAGTCGGACCTTGATTGTATTCTGGATGATGTAATGCTATATTTATGTATTGTGTGAAGTGGCGATTGTAAGCCAACTCTATATCCCTTTCTTATTCAGTACATGGGATGGGTAAAGATTACCCCTCTTGCGACATGCCTACAATGCGGTTATGCCTCTAAGTCATGCTCCGACACATGGGAGATATAGCCGCATCATGGGTGTTACAAGTTGGTATCAGAGCCTTCCCCGACTTAGGAGCCCCATGCTTGATCGAATCGCTGGCGTTGTTGAGTCTAGAAAAATGTTTTGAGTCTTATAGGATTATATATATCGGAGAGTAGGATTATTTTTACTCCTCAGTCCCTTCGTCGCTCTAGTGAGGCCTCCTAACATAGAGTTTTGACTCTTCTCTCCTCAAATTTCACGATTTTTTTAGTATCACGCGGGTATCTTGGAATTGTTTCGATGGTTTTGTGACGAGAACATTGTTCTTGGTGCCTCCTGACATTTAGGGGTTGTGGTAGTGCCCCGGGGAGTTGAGCTCCGAGGTGTTGTCGTCACAATTTTATCATTGCAATTCTGGAATACCTGAGTTTCGCCGACATCGAAAATCTCCTTTATGCAGTTGTTGGTGAGATAACCTCGACGCCACCCAGTACTGGGGCGGGAGTTTGGGAGTATTGCCATAACTCGTATAACGGATGCTTTTCGAAGGTTGAGGTACATGATTTCCGAAAGTTTCTTGGTTATGTGTTGAAGGATGGATACATCTGGATGTAGGATTTGCTAGTTTTGGGTGAGATATTATGCTTCCCCTGTATCCCCAACACCCGATTGCATAACCAGAAAGTTTCGGGAGTTTATAAGTGGGAATTCAAGTAGCTCTTAGGATATCTTTTCGACAGATGCATGATATGAGATTGGGGTTCAACGTCTAGTGGTCCGCCTATCCACTGTTGGTTTTACAGTGGTGTCGTTGTGTCTTAAACAGTCCTTGGCTATGCTGACTCGGGCATGCTTCGTATGTCATGTGCACTGCCTTGTACATGATGGTGCAATATGATCGAGCCCGTGTGGGCCCCACCACAAAAACTTCGGATGAAATCTCTATCATATGTTTGTTCCGGCTTATTCTGCAAGCCAATCCTTTGTTTTTTGTTTTGATTGTGGTATTCGAGTTGCTTCGAAGTAAAATGTTGATTCCATACCCTTCCTAAGTGGTGTTCTCATATTCCTATGTGAATACTAATCCTTCTTGATCATCGAGATTGTCATGTCAATCCTTTTTCAACCGGCGTGTTTCTCTTCAAGTGGATCCGATCATTTCAACATCCGGAAGATCAATTATCACTTCTTCTCAACGGTGCTCATTTCATCTGTCCCAAGCTGCCTTTGTCTTTCCCGCCCTCCCACCCTTTTTCCTTCAAGGAATCCAATGTATTAATCAAGTGTCCTTTTATTGATGGGAAGTCTCTCCATTCTTTTCTGTCAATATTCTTATCCGGTGATTCTCAGGAAGATACTAAGGAAGCCTCAAGTTCGTCACTCTTCACTCATTTTCTTCTCCGGTGGATTCAATTCAAGCTTTTGGTGTTGATCATATTATTTTCGTTATTTCAAATGCTTTGTCATGCCGGTGCACCTCATAATCATTCACTTCTCGCTATTCATTTGTTCTGGAGTGCTCAAGATATCTCGAGGATTCGTGTTTCCACTCTGCTTTCGTTCAAGCTCTTTCGAGGATGTTATCTCATTCAAGCCATTTAATTCAATCGGCGCAATCTATCTTTAAATCGTCCAACGGTGTTTCTTTTGAGTGGGCCCTAACCCATAGGTCTTTTCCCAGGATCTTACCTAACACTTCTAATTTTCCCGGAGCTAACCTAAATTCTTTCAAAATTGATGTAAGAATGAATTATCATCAGTCATTTGTATTGCTCCAAGATCTTTCAAATTCTTTTCATTGTTGGCTCAACCTCTTCGCTTTTAATTATTCTGGAGTGCCTCAATAATTCATGGTGGTGCTTCTCATCGTCATTCTCAACATTTGAAGACCGAAGAAGAGTTTTCCTCCATATCTTGCTCCATTCTCTCGAAGACTCATAGTTCTAGCGTTATGCCATCCTCTCATAATTGTTTTCGATTGTTAGAATTCTTTTCACCCATCCGGAGCAATTAAAGATTCTTTTCAGTTTGATTCTCCGAAGGCCATCTTTTCAGGATTATTTATTCTCAGCTTTCAGCTCTTGTTATCCAAATATTACTGGTGCATCATTCAAATATCCTCTATCAGTTCATGATCCCTCCGTTCTCATGTATCTAAATTTCCCCAAGTATCTTTACTCATTTTCAATTCTTACCGGTGATTCACCCCTTTTACTTCGTTCGTTTTTCAATTCTTACAGTGGTTTGCTCACGATTCACTTCCATGGTTATCATATTTATTCATTCGTTGTTTAAATCCTACCGGTGGTTCACTGAAGATTTTCCCAAGTTGGCGCTATATCTATCTTAATCCTTTCCTCAAGAATAAGTAGTATGCCAAATCCATTGCTTGTCATCAATTTAAATTGGTGAAGGATACGCATAACATAGTTCTTATTCTTGCTTCATCCAAATGATGGATTCATTCTTCCGGAGTTTGTTTCACGATGAGTAAATTATCAGTTCAAGTGCTTCATACTTTTCCCGGAGTTCCAAGATCTCTCAACTATATCACCACAGAGATTCAATCTAAATCATTGCAAGGCTTCACCTTGTGTTTTCAACTTATCTTTCTTTTTATCATCCTTTTATTACCGGAGTTCTTCATGGAGGCTCTACATGATGACTCATCAAGGATTTAATTCCTTCTTGAAGTGTTGATCGAGATTCTTTTCAAAGGAGCTCGAGCATTCTTCATCTTGCATTCCAAAGTGCAATTCTTTCATATCTCATCTTTTGAGGTGGTGTTATGTCATTCTTGACAATTTCTTTCGTGTTTCATGATTCACAAGTTGTCAGGAATGAGGTATTTAAAACCATCACTTTCTTCCTTGGAGTTATCTTGGTATAGATTTCACCCAAAGCCTTCTATTGTGAATGTAGCTCTTTGTGATGATTACCTATGTTCCAAGTTCTCTTATCACCTCGGTGGGAGATGCTTTCTATCTTTTCTAGCTCTCAATGAAATCTTTTCCCTGTGAGTGGCAGTTTGTCACCTCATAGTTTTGAGATGTCTTCCTTTAGCCCACCTCAAGCTTATACTTTCTTTGTTGATAATCCAACAACTCCGTTCAACCTTTTGTTCATAAGCATGCTCTTTCAATTTTATTTGCGAGAGTTGTCATTCTTCTTCTCCGTTCTTTTCTTTCCAACCATCTAGTTTTTCATTCATTTGTTCCGGAGGCATGGTGATGTTGCTCTCTTCATCCTATCATCTCGTTTTGCCAAGATCATGTTCTTTCCTTTTGCTTATCCAGTCAACCGGAGTGTCGTGTCCTTCATTCAAGTTCTCTCATCTTATCTTATTTTGCCTCCCTTCTCAACCGGAGTGCTATCCGAAATCTTTCTTACCCCTTGTGCCATTCTTTCAATAGTTCTGGAGGTAGTGTGTTGTTGATTTCATCAAGCATACTCTCATCTTGTCAAGTTCATGTTCAATTCTTTCCATTTACAGTCGGAGTGCTGCCCAAATTATATCATTCTTTTTCCTTCTCTATCTTGTTTTAACCGGAGTGTTTTGGCCATCATTCCTCTTCTAACCGGAGTCTCATCCAAGTACTTTCATTTTGCCAAGTTCATATTTTTGCCTTCCATTTCCAACCGGAGTGTTGTCGTAATTGATCTTTATCATTCCTTGTACATCTCGTTTCAACCGAGGTGCTTGCATCTACTTCTTGTCCATTGTAACCTTTTCTTATGTCTTTCAACCCATAAGGTTCTCGTAATGTTCCTTGTTCCTCTTTTCTAAACAGAGTGTTTTCAACTTGGTGCATCTTCGTTGTAGTCTTTCATTCAATTTGTTCAACCTCTCAAGGATCGTGGTTTGACTCGTTTGTCAAAGAAGCAACTTAGTTTTACCTCTTCTCTTCCTCTTCCATTTCTCTCCGGTGCCATCCTAGATCTCGGGACGAGATCTTCTCGTAGTGGTGGAGTGTTGTAATGCCCCGAGACCGATGCGCGAGGTGTCTTCTAGTAATTCGTTGTTGTTGCCTTGTCTTTCGCTTGCGTGTTGCATCTTGCCATGTCATCATCCGCATTGCATCTTCATGTTTTCAAAACTTGCATCCATCCGGGTTCCCCAGTTCCGTCCGTTGTCTGTTCTGAGCCCAACCACACTTGCACGTGCCCACGGCACGTCCGAAATATTATTTTATAAGCGGCCGGAAAATGTTCTCGGAATGGGTTGAAAGTTGGCATGCGGTGTTGTTATATTGTTGGTAGGTCGCCTGCCAAGTTTCATCGCATTCGGAGTTTGTTTGATGCCCCAACGGATATCTATAGCGACAATATAGTCGGTCAAACGTCGGATGTTTTCGGTCTCCGAAAACAGTTGCCGGCTCTCTCTCTTCTCTTATCTCAGCCCAAGGCTTCCTGCACAGCCCACTACCATTCACCGCCAGGCCCTACCTAACCTCTCTCGTCAGCCCGTGGCCCTCCCCGCGCATGTCCGAAAGTTGTCCCGAACCCGACCCAGGAAGTCATCACCGTTGGGTCCTGATCATCCCCTAACATCTATAAAACATCACCGTTTTCTTATTTGGACTTCCTAGTTTATTTTCTCGACCGTCCGATTTTGATTGGAGGGACGAGATAGCCCCTAACCTAATCTTCCTGAGATATATATTGACAAACCCTAAATTTGAGGAGGCTTGTCCCATCCTCCCAGCTAGCCGCCGCCGCCACTCCACCAAATATCTCTCGAGATCCATTCCCTCCTTGTTTTCACACACCAACCAACAAAATCCATCCTTCCCTCGATCGCTTCACTCTACCGAGCCGGAGCGCTCTGCCTTGCGCGCACGATCCAAGGGAGGAGATCCTCCTCGCTCTCCTGTAGCCCAAGCCTCCTCTCGATTCCGTGCCTCTACCATCCATCGCCCAAAGGAGCAAGGCCCTCGCGCCGGATCTCCCTCACCTTCACCATCCCGCGAGCAGCAGCAATAGGAGCATGGTCTTCGTCCTCGCCTCTTCCTCTTCTGCTCGAGCACGCCCGTCCTCGCAGCCTCGCCAAACTAGGCCACCCCGGCCAACCTCCGACCACCTGCAGGCCGACCCCGTCGCCGCTACTTCCCTACTCCTCTTCCTTCCTTCTCCTCCCAACCTTACCCCATTTTCCCCTACCTGTTTTTCTCCATGGATAGGGAGCTCCATTGTTTCTACTTCAAGCTTATGCGCTGCCCGGAGCTCTTCGACGCCGGCCAGATCCGACGCCCTGGAGACCCGCGTCCCCGCCGGACCTCCGTCCTCCGCTGCTCCTCTACATGGCGCCGCCGTGCAAGTCCTCTCATTCCCGCGTCGTTCGCGACCTCGAGGGAGACGCAACAACGCTCCCGTTTTCACCGTGGACCGCATGGAGCACCGGCGCCCATCCCGGCCTTCCTCGCTTCCATTCCGTCCTCGCCTGCACCCCGCCAGTCGCAGCCCCGCGCCTCATCTGCCTCGCCCCGCATCGCTAGCAGCAAGCTCCGCCGTGCCACCCTATGCTTCCCCTGCAATCGAGCTGCCGTCCTGCATTGACCCCGCGGCTTGCCTCGATCTCCCTGCATGGCCCGTAGCCAGCGCCAAACCCTGCCCGTTGACCACGCCTGGGCCTTCTTGCCCCAGCACCTCTTCAGCCCGCCTGCCTCACCTCCTTGGGCCGAGCCCACTAGGTGAGCAGCCCCTCCAGTTCCCCTATTCCTATCGGGCCAGCCAGTTTTAGCCGGCGTGTTTTTTTACAGATCTGTGAATTTTGCTATATTCCAGTGTTTGGCAGTTTTACAGAAAGACCCTCTAACTTCATGCATATAATTACTCACAAACCGTGCATCGGATTAAAATAAGTTATATATGAGACATGACTAGAATTTCGTCTAGTTTCATAATATCCAACTTTCATACATGTTTAAAATGTTTAAAATGCTGTTTGAGTAAATTTGCCTATTGCATGTTAAAATGCTTTAATTCATAACTTAATAACCGTAGCTCGGTTTTTAATAAACTTTATATGTAAATGGGGTAGAAAAATGCCTAGTTTAACATGGTGGCTTTACTTTGCATGTTCTAAAATATGGTTTAGGGCAGAACAATACCAAATCCGAAATATGCACATGGGGATTTTCCAGATTTGTTGTTTGTTATATCCGGCCTCATTTAAACTTGCATAGAGAGGTAGTTTACTTATGCTTCACCCCTTGTCATGTTAATCAACATTTAATATTGTTGGGTACATAAACAAGAGAAACTAAATAATTGACGTGGTGTTTCATCAATATGCAACAGAGTTGCATATTGAGCTCCACTTAATTTGTAGGGTTGCTTGTGCATTTTTCCATGCCATGCCCTCATTAAACCGGACATGCATCATACTCGGTTGTGCATCATGCCATGTTATGTGATGGTTGTTTACTATGTTGTTTGCTTCTTTCCGATGTTGCTTCTTCGGGTTGGTTCCAATAACGTCGCGTTTGTGAGGATTCGTTCGACTACGTCCGTTTGTCTCCTTCATGGACTCGTTCTTCTTCCTTGCGGGATCTCAGGCAAGATGACCATACTCTCGAAATCACTTCTATATTTGCTTGCTAGTTGCTCGCTCTATTGCTATGCTGCGATACCTACCACTTGCTATATCATACCTCCCATGTTGCCATGTCATGCCGCTAACCCACCTTTCCTAGTAAACCGTTGTTTGGCTATGTTACCGCTTTGCTCAGCCCCTCTTATAGCGTTGCTAGTTGCAGGTGAAGATGAAGTTTGTTCCATGTGGGAACATGGATATGTTGGGATATCACAATACCTCTTATTTTAATTAATGCATCTATATATTTGGTAAAGGGTGGAAGGCTCGGCCTTATGCCTGGTGTTTTGTTCCACTCTTGCCGCCCTAGTTTCCGTCATACCGGTGTTATGTTCCTTGATTTTGTGTTCCTTACACGGTTGGGTGCTATGGGGACCCCTTGACAGTTCGCTATGAATAAAACTCCTCCAGCAAGGCCCAACCTTGGTTTTACCATTTTCCTCACCACCACCTAGCCTTCCCTCGGGTCGGCCAACCCGAGGGTCATCTTTATTTTAAGCCCCCTGGCCAGTCCTTGTCTAAGTATTGGTCCAAACCAAGTAGACTGCGGGGCCACCTCGGGGAAACTTGAGGTTTGGTTTTACTCGTAGGATGTCTCATCCGGTGTTGCCCTGAGAACGAGATATGTGCAGCTCCTATCGGCATGTCAGCGCATTGGGCAGTCTTGCTGGTCTTGTTTTACCATTGTAGAAATGTCTTATAATCGGGTTTCCGAGTCTGACCGGGTCTTCCTGGGAGAAGGAATATCCTTCGTTGACCATGAGAGCTTGTGATGGGCTAAGTTGGGACACCCCTGCAGGGTTTTGAACTTTCGAAAGCCGTTCCCGCGGTTACGGGCAGATGGGAATTTGTTAATTTCCGGTTGTAGAGAACTTGACACTTAACTTAATTAAAATTCATCAACCGCGTGTGTAGCCATGATGGTCCCTTCTCGGCGGAGTCCGAGAAGTGAACACGGTTTTGGTGTTATGTTTGTGCGTAAGTAGTTTTAGGATCACTTCTTGATCACTACTAGTTCACGACCGTGCTTTGCTTCTCTTCTCGCTCTTATTTGCGTATGTTAGCCACCATATATGCTAGTGCTTGCTGCAGCTCCACCTCACTACCCGTTCCTACCCATAATCTTAAATAGTCTTTATCTCGCGGGTGTGAGATTGCTGAGTCATCGTGGCTCACAGATACTTCCAAACAGTTGCAGGTGCCGATGATACCAGTGCAGATGATACAACCCAGCTCAAGTGGGAGCTCGATGAAGATCATGTTCGTTGTGTTGTTTCGTTTCAAGTTGATCAGTAGTGGAGCCCAGTCGGGGCGATCGGGGATCTAGCATTAGGGGTGGTCTTGTTTTATTTTGGTTCCGTAGTCGAACCTTGATTGTATTCTGGATGATGTAATGCTATATTTATGTATTATGTGAAGTGGCGATTGTAAGCCAACTCTGTATCCCTTTCTTATTCAGTACATGGGATGTGTGTCGTGGTAACGATTCCGACAATAAAAGAGGGGTAGGATAAAGGAGCATGATCTATCGAGATGCATATGGGTGACACGGTGGTTTTAGCGAGTTCGGGCCTCTCACGGTGGAGATAACAACCCTACGTCTCGTGCTCCGGAGAGGCTTTGTTTTATCCGAGTATGTATCCAGAGATTACAATGTATGCGAGAAAGGAGAACGGATCCCTATGCCTGAGCTAAGTCCTGAGACTAGAAAGAGAGAGATAGAAGAAAAGAGCCCCCGAGTGTGGTGGTGGGGGTGGCTTATATAGAGTGCGCCACCCCCTCACCCATTATGTTACACGGTGGATTATCAATGCCATAATGCCTGCCCACTACAAAACCGTCATGCTGTCTATTGGTCTTTGCATATCCGAGTGAGTTACACGGTCGAGTGGAATGAGCTCGTCGAGTGAAGTGCCGTGCTCCGAGTGGTGATCGCTGTCCGAGTGGCTTTCAAGTTGCGCTACATCTGGATGGTGATCTGGCCCAGGGGCCTAGTACAAAGTATACTGTGTCCATGGGTAGGGCCTTTAGGTCAAGCCTGTTATCCTACCCCTAATACATGTCCTCGTCATTAGCCCCCGAATCGGTCGAGGTTGAGCGGGTCGAGTCGAGGTGAATTCCCAGATGAGTCGAGTGCTGCGGAGGCACTTATGAACTCCCTCTGGGCACCCGGCGATCTTATCTCTGCATGTTGCCTTGACGGATTCCAGACTGTATGGTGTCCGAGTGAAATGAGCTCAAACGGGTCCGCGGAGGAGCGTTAAACTCACCTTATAGCAATTTTTTTGGAGTGATTTGGAGCTAGTCCTGCATTGAGTAACTGATTACTCGGAATTTCTTCACGCCTGGAACGTGTCTTTGTTTTGTTGTTTGTCCGTCATTCGGACCGGGCGGACCGTTCCGAGTGGATACCATTCCAGTGGGGGCACGCTGAGTGCACCCACTGGGTGTAGTCCCAGAGACTGCCGTCGACTGCGGGCAGTCGGCAGGAGTCTTGGAGCTTGTCTTTTTTGTTGTTGTTTGGCCGTCACTCGGACCGGGCGGACCGTCCCGAGTGGATACCAACAGTCGGCGGGAGTCTTAGAGCCTGTCTTTTTTGTTGTTGTTCATCACTCGGACTGGTCAGGCCGTACCGAGTGGAGATTACTCCAGCCCAGTGGGTGTAGTCCCCGAGACCGCCGTCGACTGCGGGTAGTCGATGGGGGTCTGAGAGAACTAAAACTCTTCTTAGATGATACTGATCGAACTTGTTCTTCTCTGACTCGGAGGTCGAGTAATTCTAGAGCTGGTTTTGCACCGCACAAAATGTTTCTTTTCGAGTTCTCTTCCAGTGGGGGCACGCTGAGTGCACCCGCTGGGTGTAGTCCCCGAGCCTCTGTCGGACTAGATGAGTCGGGCAGAGGGTTTAAGTCTCCTAGTAAACCTCCACGTAGTCGACACGGTAAATATCTTTTAGTCAATGGCGACGCGCGGGGCGGCCGAGTGGTGATGAGGTGACCAACCGACGGCGACGCGGGTGGCGGCCGAGTGGTGATGAGGTGACCAACCGATGGCGACGCATGGGGCAGCCGAGTGGTGAGTCAATCGGATGCATCTTCAGGCACTTGACATGGTAAATAAGCTCAGCCTGGAGCTGAGTCAGTCGGAATGATCTTCGTGCACTCGGCACGAAATAAATTCAACCTGGAACTCGGTCAAGCAGGTGAATCTTCGCACTCTCGGCACGATGAATGAATTCGGCTTTGAAACTGTCGACTGTAGAAAAAAGCTGGACACTCCAGGGAGTAATCTTTCCATTAGTACTTCTACCGTTAGATTTTGCGTGAAAGGGGTATTTGTAAGAGTACACTGTATCCACAGAGGAGCTTCATTTTCACCCTTTTGCATGAAAGGGGTATTTGTCTGAGTGGATGTGCTTCCCCACTGATCGGGGTATGATGACTGCAAGGAAAAACTTGGCGGCACTCGTATGTCTCCCGGAGGAGATAGACTAGTGTTCTGACATGGACGTGCCATGAAACCCGAGTGACGAGGCTAGTGTGTGGGCTGACTCTCCGGAGAGATGCCACTCATTATCCTGGGGAACACCGGCACATGCCATCTCTGAGTCCAAGTTTGTGAAACTGACGCCTTGGAGTCTAGGATAATGTCCAAGTGTATCCGTAGAGGAGCGTCATTTTCACCCTTTTGCAGTCTGAAGATGACTTCAAGATATGATTTGGGCGATTGTTCGAGTGGACAGTACTACCCTTATAGATTTTCTGCGGAACGAGCACGTATGATCAGAAAGATATTCCTGATGCGATCAATGGGTTGATCGAATGGGCATAACCCCTGAGGGCAGCATGGCCAACGGCTGTGCGTAGCCCCCGAGTGATGCTCGAAAGAGGTAAGCTTGCTATAGAGTGTGATATGAGGTTTGATCATATGAGTAACTTAGTCGTTCCTGTGCTGGGGGTGTAGAGGTAAAGACATGTCCAAATGATGGAGACGCACGAGGTGTCTGAGGGGCAATGATGGGTACAACCGAGTGACGACGCGTGGGGCGGTCGATTGGTGAAGACGTGCACAACCGAGTGCCGACGCATGGAGCGGACGAGTCATGATGTGCGAGGTGGTCGAATGATGAAGATGTGCACAACTGAGTGGCAACGCGCGGGGCGGCCGAGTGGTGAAGACATGCACGACCAAGTGGCGACGCGCGGGGCGGTCGAGTGAGGATGCGCGAGGTGGCTGAGTGAAGGACTACGTGTCCAGCCAAGTTGTGACGCGCGGGGCGGCCATGTGGTGAAGGCATGCACAATCGAGAGGCGACACGTGGAGCGGCCAAGTGGTGAAGAAGTGCACAACCGAGTGGCGACGTGCGGGATGGCCGAGTGAGGATGCGCGAGGTGGTCGAGTGAAGGACTAGGTGTCCAGCCAAGTGGCTGAAATGGTCTTCGAAGGAATTAGCCGGGTGCTTTCGAAGCTAATGTAGCGATGAGGTTGTTGTAGTATGGTTGCGACGCAACAAGACCGGCGTGACAACTGAGTTTGAGTAGGAATGAAGATGGCATGCACAGCGTCTAGGTGATTATAAAGCTTGTCAAAGTGGCGGATCGAATGCACTTGTTGAAGTGAAGGATCCGACTGGTGATGAAGTACTCGACTACTCAGGAGAGTGTCATTCCAAATGAGATGCAGCCCCCGAGTGTGGTGTAGCCCCCGAGCGTACTACAGGCTTCGACAATGGACATGTCGAAATACGAGAAATATAGTGTTGAATGGATAATTTGTAATTCATTGAGTCAGACTCGGGAAAAGACGAGGAGAAGATTCCGAGTGATGCTCATAAGAGGCAAACTCGCAAAGGAGTGAAGTGTGAAGTTTAATTGTAAAAGGGACTTATCTGTCTCATGCCTGGTGGTGTCTATATCATTGATATGATGAAGAGGATTCCACAGAGGGGTTGGCTGGATGTGTTTGAAGTCAACAGAGCGACAAGGCCAGTGTTGTGGTGCGCTAGGACCGGTACGGTGACCGAGTCCGAGTAGCGATGCAGTTGGCGCATAGGGCCGTCGAGTGATCGCGTAACTTGTGTAAAAATGGCACAAGCCAACGAAATAATTTCTTGAGGAAATTTGATGTGTGCTGAAATGATTTGTGTGAATAACACCCATAGACACCCGCTGGGAGTGCAAGGGGCTTGCTGGTTGACCAGCAAGAGTCTGAGAGAGCGAAGGATCCGTTCGAACTTGTCGAAGCGACGGATCCGACTGAACTCATTGGAATACTGGCTCAAATAAAATGGAAGTGTAGTGTTTCAACTAAGTTGCAGCCCCGAAGGACCGATGCAAACTTGAAATGAAGAACGACACATGGTGTTCGTGAATGATGTATGCAAAAAAATGGAAGCTGGACTTGTGAGTCACATAATCAGTACTAAGCAAGTATGTGAAAATAAGCAGCCGAGCGTAGAGGTACACTCGGTGGCGTGGCCTCCGAGTGAACGCGATGTGTGAATTAGGGGACACTCGGGAAGACGGAAATAACAGGATGTAAAATGACTTAGCTGTCTGAAGGCGCGCGAGTGGCCGAGTGGTGACGAGGCGATGGTGACAGTCGACCTTCGTCTTGGTGTCTTTGCGGATAGGGATGGAGCGCACATTATACTTGTGATGCAGCTCCTTGAGTTAGAGGTTTGCTCTTGTCTCAGTCGGATTTTGGCTAGTTAGGCGAGTCCTTGGACTGCAGCTAAGCCTCCGAGTGGGAGGCTTGCTCTCCACTCGGTAGGATTTCAAACACTTAGGCGAGCACTGGACTGCAGCTAAGCCCCCGAGTGGGAGGTTTGCTCTTCACTCGGAAGGATTTTTTCAAACTTAGGCGAGTACTGGACTACAACTAAGCCTCCGAGTGGGAGGTTTGCTCTCCACTCGGTAGGACTTTTTCAAACTTAGGCGAGTACTGGACTGCAGCTAAGCCCCCGAGTGGGAGGTTTGCTCTCCACTCGGTAGGATTTTTTCAAACTTAGGCGAGTACTGGACTGCAGCTAAGCCCCCGAGTGGGAGGCTGACTCATCACTCGGTAGGATTTCTTGAACTTAAGCGAAACAGATTCGCAGCTAAGTCACCCACTGGGGGATTTTGGTTACAAGTATAAGCAACAACAATTATTTCAGAAAAAACTATTAAAATCTGTGTGGTGATGAGGTGACCAACCGATGGCGATGCGCAGGGCGGCCGAGTGGTGATGAGGTGACCAACCGATGGCGATGCGCAGGGCGGCCGAGTGGTGATGAGGTGACCAACCGACGGCGACGCGGGTGGCGGCCGAGTGGTGATGAGGTGACGAACCGATGGCGACGCGCGGGGCGGCCGAGTGGTTATAAGGTGACCAACCTATGGCGACGCGTGGGGCGGCCGAGTGGTTATGAGGTGACCAACCTAGTGGCGACGCGCAGGGCGGCCGAGTGGTTATGAGGTGACCAACCTATGGCGACGCGCGGGGCGGCCGAGTGGTTATGAGGTGACCAACCGATGGGGACGCGCGGGGCGGCCGAGTGGTTATGAGGTGACCAACCGATGGCGACGCGCGGGGCGGCCGAGTGGTTATGAGGTGACCAACCGATGGCGACGCGTGGGGCGGCCGAGTGGTTATGAGGTGACCAACCGATGGCGACGCGTGGGGCGGCCGAGTGGTTATGAGGTGACCAACCTATGGCGACGCGCGGGGCGGCCGAGTGGTTATGAGGTGACCAACCTATGGCAACGCGCGGGGCGGCCGAGTGGTTATGAGGTGACCAACCTAGTGGCGACGCGCGGCGCGGCCGAGTGGTGATGAGGTGACCAACCGATGGCGACGCGCGGGGCGGTCGAGTGGTGATGAGGTGACCAACCGACGGCGACGCGGGTGGCGGCCGAGTGGAGATGAGGTGACCAACCGATGGCGACGCACGGGGCGGCCGAGTGGTTATGAGGTGACCAACCTATGGCGACGCGCGGGGCGGCCGAGTGGTTATGAGGTGACCAACCTATGGCGACGCGCGGGGCGGCCGAGTGGTTATGAGGTGACCAACCGATGGCGACGCGCGGGGCGGCCGAGTGGTTATGAGGTGACCAACCTATGGCGACGTGCGGGGCGGCCGAGTGGTTATGAGGTGACCAACCTATGGCGACGCGCGGGCGGCCGAGTGGTTATGAGGTGACCAACCGATGGCGACGCGTGGGGCGGCCGAGTGAAGTAGACGCGTCCCGGGGAGTGGCGACGCATGGTGCGTCCGAGTGGGTAAGTTGTTGAAGACGTGCCCAAACGAGCACCGAGTGATGTAGACATGTCTAGCCGAGTGGCGTCCCACGGGACGGAGGAATTGTGAGGACATTTCCAACCGAGTGGTTGTTGGACTGGAACATCGGTGTTTGACTGCTGAAGTGGTCTTTTATCCGAGCAAATTCATCCGAATATGCGTTTCAGTGAGCTTAAGTCCGGTCCGAGTGAACCTTAATCCTCTGACGAGTGGCTGGTGACTTGGTCTGCCAGGTTCATCGTTATCAAAGCGAAGTGCCGCCAGCCCCAGAGGGAGGGGCCGTATGTGGGGGTTCGTCGATGACGTTGCAGATGAGGCTGGAGACTACGACAAGCCAGATGCCGTCAGTGGTCGTGCGTGGAGGTTCGACGATGGCCTCGCAGACAACAACAACGCGGATGGCGCTGGTGGTTGCATGCTGAAGCCAACCAACTGAGTAAATCATCTCTGGGCTAGCCGACCGAGTGAACCTGTTTGTTAGCCGGCCGAGCGAAAAGGTGAATCGACCGAGTGAACCACAACTGAATTGTGATCTGGTCGCAACGCCATCCGCCGGGTGGAATAAATGGTGAGTCGGTCGGGCGACTTTGTTCGTTTTAGCAAAGCCTGCAAGTTAGCAAGTGCAGGTACCTCCACGAATATTTATTGTCAGACTAATAAAGTGTCCACGCATGAATGCTAGTACTACTCTGTGTGCCAAGCGGACTAGTATTTTGCAGGGCGTAAAGAGCACGGATGGATGGCCGTGCATGCATGCACAAATTAACCTGCGCATTAGTCATCAATGGACGGCAGAGAAAACTGGCGCATTAACTCCTCTGCATGCCCACCGGACCATTAAATGATTGGCTAACGGCCCAAGGACTTGAGGTCGTGGGCGAGAAGTTTTTGCATGGGCTAACTTAACTATCGCAATAAGTAATCAGGTAATTAACTGCTATAATTGACTTGCGTACCTGGGAACAGGGTAATCGGCGGTGCCGGAGAGAAGTTCGGAATGTGTACCTCGCAGGTGTAGAGCAGCATGTCAACCGCCCCGGCGGCGCTGGCGGTGACGATGAATCTGACCGTGACATTTCAGGTCGCGCTGCGCCCGCCGGAGCGGTCGGTGGTGATGCGGTGCGGCGAGAGCGGGTCACCGGACAGCGAGACGACGGCGTAGCCGCCGGAGCGGTCGGCGATGACGTGATGTGGCGAGCGCGGGTCACTGCTTGCCATCACCGTCGGAGCCCAGGAAGATCTTGAGGAGGGCGACGGTGGCGTGCTACAGCGCGGCGCCGACGGGGAGTTACTGGGGCTGAGCGTTTGCGAGGACATCCATTGTCATGGCCCTCTCCTCTTCCATCGTTCATAAGTGTGACATGCAAAAGAAACAAAAACCAATTAGCAAATCATCTATAGATTGTAAAGAGGACATGATGAGATGAGCAACTCCCTGATCCTTTTGTATGATGAGGAGTATTTTGTGTGACGGCCGGGACTCCAATAGTCAAAATTGGAAGCGGCGATTGTTTGATCTCGGGAGATCATCCCAAGAAAGATTGGGTTGCCTGCAGAAATTAGTCTATTGACGGCGATTGAAGAAAGAACCATATGCATCATGGCTCGATAGACGCCATGCCCCACGGTAGGCGCCAACTGTCGTGGTAACGATTCCGACAATAAAAGAGGGGTAGGATAAAGGAGCATGATCTATCGAGATGCATATGGGTGACACGGTGGTTTTAGCGAGTTGGGGCCTCTCACGGTGGAGATAACAACCCTACGTCTCGTGCTCCGGAGAGGCTTTGTTTTATCCGAGTATGTATCCAGAGATTATAATGTATGCGAGAAAGGAGAACGGATCCCCATGCCTGAGCTAAGTCCTGAGACAAGAAAGAGAGAGAGATAGAAGAAAAGAGCCCCCGAGTGTGGTGGTGGGGGTGGCTTATATAGAGTGCGCCACCCCCTCACCCATTATGTTACACGGTGGATTATCAATGCCATAATGCCTGCCCACTACAAAACCGTCATGCTGACTATTGGTCTTTGCATATCCGAGTGAGTTACACGGTCGAGTGGAATGAGCTCGTCGAGTGAAGTGCCGTGCTCCGAGTGGTGATCGCCGTCCGAGCGACTTTCAAGTTGCGGTACATCTGGACGGCGATCTGGCCCAGGGGCCCAGTACAAAGTATATGGTGTCCATGGGTAGGGCCTTTAGGTCAAGCCTGTTACCCTACTCCTAATACATGTCCTCGTCAATGTGTAAATATTACCCCTCTTGCGACATGCCTACAATGCGGTTATGCCTCTAAGTCATGCTCTGACACGTGGGAGGTATAGCCGCATCGTGGGTGTTACATCATCCACACAAAACTCAACAAGAACTCCTGAGATAAGTTAGTATAAACCAATGCAAAAACCTTATCATTATCTACTGTAGCAAATCACTAACATTATTATTCAACATTGCACACTAAATGCCTCTGCATATTTAATACTCCTAACCTTAAATAGAATCATTAAACAAGCAAACATATGCAAACATAACACCAATCTGCCAAAACAGTACAGTCTATAAAGAATGCAAGAGTACCAATACTTCCCTAACTCCAAAAGTTATGAAAATTTACCACGTTGTAGATAATTTATCAGATATCATATTTCAAGAAGTTTCAACATTTTATCACATTCTGAATTTTTTAGGGAATTTTCGCAATAGCGGTAAACTTTTTGTTTTCAGACAGCAACATGTATACTTGCAAAATAACATGGCAAAGGCTATCATTGCCACTTTTATTGAAATAAAAGATGCAAAACATTATTCTAAATAACAAAGAGAAAATTATAACAGAATACTCATATCATTTGACGAATGAAAACATAGCTCCAAGTGAGTTTACCGATAATGTTGTAGACAAAAGAGAGGATGCCTTCCAGGGCATCCCCAAGCTTAGTTGCTTGGATATTCCTTAGATATTACCTTGGGATGCCTTGGGAATCCCCAAGCTTAGGGTCTTCACTCCTTATTCTCTCATATCGACATCTCACCCAGAACTTGAAAACTTCAATCACACAAAATTTAACGGAACTTCGTGAGATAGATTAGTATGATAAAGAGCAAACCATTTCACTTTGGTAGTGTCAAAGACAAGATTCATAATTGTTTCCACACAATACATACTGTAGCATATCATTTCCATAATTTATATTGAGCAATATAAGCCATAGAAAGTAGAAAACAAGCAAACTATGCATTGAAAACAGAATCAGTCAAAAACAGAACAGTCTGTAGTAATCTGTACTCCAACCATACTTCTGCTACTCCAAAAATTCCGAAAAATTAGGAAAACTTGGGAATTAGTCTATTAATCTTCTTCAGAAATAATCAACATTTTATCACGCTTCTGTTAAAAATGAGAATTTTTTCCTGAGCGCAAAAGTTTCTGTTTTTCAGCAAGATCAAATCAACTATCACCGTAAGCCATCCCAAAGCTCTTACTTGTCACTTTATTGAAACGAAAGCAATAAAACATGATTAATATAGTAGCCTAATCATGTGGACACACAAAAACAGCAGGTAAAAGTGTTGGTTGTCTCCCAACAAGCGCTTTTCTTTAACGCCTTTTAGCTAGGCATGATGATTTCAATGATGCTCGCATAAAAGATAAGAATTGAGACATAAAGAGAGCATCATGAAGCACATGACAATCACATTTGTCAATGTTCTGGGAGCGAGGGTCCCTAGACTTGCCTGCCTGCGGCCTGCGGCGTGGCTCAAAGGGGGCCCAGCACGGCCCGTCTTCATCAACACAGACCCAAGACCCTCGCGAGGGGTCAAGCCTCACGGGGCGGACGACACGGAGCTTCCTCAGGCACGGCCTCATCAGGCTGGCTCGCGAGGAGGCGGAGAGATCAAGACGGGGTACCTCATGAGGTGCCCGTGACGCAAGCCATGATGACCAAGGGTGCCAGGCGGGCGCCAGCCCACTCAGTGTCCTCCTTTCCTCTTTGGTGCAAAGGGAGCAAGCGCAGGCGAGAGCATCAAGCAAAGGCACCCGTTTCGGTGCAACGAGACCAGGACCAGTCCAATGGCAGGGAGGAAGTCATTGTGGAGCCCAAGCCAGCGTCACCACCAGAGCCTTTGGCAGGCGAGGACCAACTTTGGTCAGGATAAGTGTACCATATGTTCCCCTTCAAAATGGCCAATTGTTGGCGCCCTTCCCGCTCAATATTTGGGAAGAGGACCAGGGCCTTTGCCTATAAATAGGACTAGCCACCCATAGGGTAGGGGGATCGAAGTCGAGATGAAAATCAGATCGAGTAGCATCGCACAGAGAGAGAGAGAGAGAGAGAGAGAGAAAGAGAAGGGCGACTGAACCCCTCCTAGCAGTTCATCCCCTCAGCCAAGAACAGACCCCCGCGTGGCTGTTCTTCCTTGTATTGCTCATCATCATCAGCCCAAGAGGGAATCCACCACACCACACACTGGAGTAGGGTATTACACCACAACGGTGGCCCGAACCAGTATAAACCCTGTGTCTCTTGTGCTGTTCTTTCCATAGCTTAGATCTTAGCGAGGCGGAGGGGCGCAGGTAGGTAGAAGGCGAAATCTCCGTGCGCACCCCAGTGTTCGAACCTCAAGGGTCTGCCGGAACCCGAAATCCGATATTTGGCGCACCAGGTAGGGGTGCGCCAGAATCCACCTTCTACCGCTTTGTGTCCCGTCGGGTCGTCATCACCATGTCCGGCGACCAGGCGGGCAACCCAGATCCATGGGCGGCGTGGCCCGCCCACGCAGAACCGCTCGCCTCGGGCGACGCCGTGCCCCAGGCAGCTCGCGGTCCGCAGGGCGCTGCGGGCGACGCGGACAGGCTTCGACAGCTCTCACACCGCGGCAGGCGCGGTCGGCAGCAAGGGCCTCCAATCATGCCGCGACCACGACACCGTACACCCGCCGGGAGTAGGCGAACTCGAGGGCCGCGATCACGGTGGCCCGAGAGCTGCTGCTGGAGGGCGGCCGCGACGTGCTGCTGGAGCGGGTGGCAGAGCTCCTGGGCTTCGCCGCCTCGGGGGCTCACCCCTTCTGCACCCAGCTCCCGTCTCAAGCCCAGGGCGGCCCGCGCGAGGGCTCCGCGCGCGCCCGCGGGCTCCAAGGCTACCCCAACACCGGCGAAGCTGTTGGCACCGGACCGGCAGCGGCGCTACCCCCGCTCCCGATCCGTGAAGGAGGACTCGACATGACCCACGGCCCCAGTGGACAGCCGCGCTACCACCCCACGGTGGGCGCGTCAAGCAGAGCTGCATGGCACACGGAGCACTACGGCGTGGCCTTCGGGATGACGGCGCCAGAAGAATACGTGCCCCACATGATGGACCAAGGGCACCCTCACGAGGGCGAACAAGGCTCGCTCCTCAGCCCAAGCTGGGAGGACGAGGCGCCAGAAGCTGAGCTCTTCCAGGATCCCCGGGACGGTCCCACCGGCCATGCTGGAGGCAGCGATAATCGGGTACCGCTAATTCTTCAGGAGCAGGCATACGCTAATCATGGATCGCAAGAGGTGCAGGTCGCCACAGCGAGAAGCTGCCCCGCTCCCACAGTCTCCTACCCCTCGGGAGGAGGGCGCAGGGGGCTGCAGGAGAGGGGCCGGGATCCGACATCACCACCGCGGCGTTCGGAGCAAGGTGTTCTCAGGAGGTAGGCCCTCTGCTGGGGAGGTGCCTCAGGGCCTGCCCCTGGCAGAGGACCCGTGGTCGTCGGGGGAACCGCTGGCGACCACTCTACCCCATCGGCGGCGTCCTGGTTTCCGGTCGTCGTTGATGGCACTAGAGTGTGGCGCAAGGCGGGGCCCTCGTCTGGCGATATGAAGCAAGGCCGATACCTATGAAGAAGGCCCAGTGCCTATGAAGCTCGCCGCCCCGTGACACTCTCACGTAATAATGAGTGGGGCTGTACATGCCCCGGAGTCTCAGGGGTGCCGGCCTCAGGCCCTGGGGCTCCCTCCCACGCCCAGTGGCAGCACTTAGCTCCGCGCTGGTGAGAAGACGTCCAAGACTAGATTAGGTGCCGGACGCGGCCTTTTGTCTGCTTTCATTGCTTTTCCCTTTGGTCGTCACTTTCCCCCACTGGATTTAAGTTGGATTCGAATTTGAGATTTGCGTGTGTTCGGGGAAGGGGTGCTTAGTCTCGTTCGAGCAATTTCTCGCGTTTTGATTGCCACTTCGCCTCAGCTGCCTCCCCTCATGAGCCCCTCGCGAGCCGGGTCAGGCCCAGCTTACGCACAGCCCAGACTGCCGCTGCCGCGTCCTCTCAGGAGGGTTTTTTTTACTACAGATCCTACGGATTCGATCAGGGAACACTCGGGACACCACAGCCTCCCACAGACTACCTCAGGGCTCGCACGGGACAAAGGTAAACTAGCCGACCAGCACGTCGCTTAAGCCAACCACTTGGCGCGGGCGCATGGGCAATGTAACGTCTACTAATACGATGAACACAAGTTTTACATGAGGGGCTCCCCCTCCAAAATACTCTCACAGCCATCAGGCCAAAACCTGAGTTCTATTCATGCAGTGTAAGGAAGCAGGAACGATGCACAATCAGTCGGATAAATCCCCCAATGCGTCCTCAGGAGCACCACCCGAACCATTGCTGGCGTCACTGGACTTGCCATCGCTGTCTGTGTCGCCGCCAGTGATGGCAGGGCCGTTCACCACACCGCCCTCGTCGGCAGCCACGATCACGCCGTCGTTGTCTGAAGCGAAGGCCCTGACAAGAGCATCCACATTGTCTTCCACCCAGTGCGCCAGGTCGTCTCAGACGGCCTGGGGGACTGGGGCGATGGCGGCATCGAAATCAAAGTGGGGATCCATGTTTCGGTGATGGCTGAAGATGTGAGAAAAGGCGCGCCCGAGCAGGGCGCGGCTCCTCTCCTCCACCAACCTGTCAGCCCTGACCGACCGCGCCTCCAGCTGCATCACCACGTCGGTGAAGAACTGAAGGTTGCCGGCGTAGTTGACTGCGTGCGGCTCACCGACAGCCGCCTCGCAGATGTTGCCCAAGGCTGTGTTGGCTCTCTCCGGAAGCGTGGTGAGCATGGGGCCGTGCTCATGCTCCAGGATCCGCCGCTGACGTATCTCGTCCGCATTCTGGCGCGCGACGGCTTTAGCCTCCTCCACACGCTGGCGAAGAAGGAGCACCTCAGCCTGGGAGGTGGTTGACTCCCCTTGCGCTATTTCAAGGGCGTCCCGAAGAGGATCGGCCCGCCGCGTCGCTTCCTCCAGCTTGGCCGTCAAGGCAGTAGTCCTACCTTCAGCCTCGGCCCGGATCAACCCCAGCCTCTCCTCGAACTCGTGCTCGAGGTTCAAGCGCGCCATCGCCACCCGACGTCCGACCTCCTCCAAGACACGGGCTTCCCGTGCAGCGACATCATCCTCCGTCTGCGTCACCAAGCGCTCCCTCGTCTCCAGACGCTCGTACTCGTGGGTACGTTTGGCGGCTTCCAGCGTCAGCGGCTCCTCATGCTTCTGGAACTCTGCTGGGTCGCCAGAGGCCATCTTCATCGACGCGAGGGCCGCCTCGCGCAGCTCCACTTGCTCCTCCAGTGAGTGGCACCAGGCCAGGAGCTCCCGAGCCCGCTCCTCCGGCACCTCTCGCTGCCGGTCAGCTTCCCGGGCCTCCTCAGCGGCCCAAGATCGGGCCTCCCGAGAGGCCACCAGCGACGCCTTGGCCTCTGCATCGTCAAGATCGCGCTGACGGCGCGCAAAGGCGATGGCGCCCTCCAGCTCGCGCCTCTTTGCAGCTAGGTGCAGGCCCTCGGCCTCAAGGCGCGCGTCTTCATCAGCAAGCTCCTCACCAAGCAGGCTCACCGCGTCAGCCGCCCTTCGAAGGAATCCTTGGCGAAGAGCGCGACACTCCTGGGCGCGCTCGAGCACGTCTTCCACACCATCATCTGCCCCGAGCAAGCACCGGGGGCCATGAATCAGCACCCCCCCCCCTCCGGGGAGGGGGCTGGGGGCTGGCACCCTCGCGACGGCCAGGCACGCCACGCCAGAAGCTCGGCCTAGAGCCAGCCCGTCCCTAGATGAAGAGTGCAGGGAGCGCCTCAGCCAATCGCAGTCCACGACCAGGCAAGAAGCCCACGGCAGGCTGGCTATGCCACGAGAAGGCCCACGAAGGAGGATCGCGAGGTGCGCAGGGCCACGATGCGCCTCGGGACGGTTCGCCTCTCCGATCGCCCTCACCACAAGGGCTCTGCTGCTCGGAGCGCTTGAGGACGGTGGAGGGGGAGAAGCCAAGGGGGACGGCACCTCAGCCGTCTCCGCGAGCTCGGCTGGAAGGGGCCTGCGGAGCAAGGATCAATAAAAGCAACAGAAGGATCGGGAGCTGGGAAAGGAGAAGGCTTACTCATCAGTGGCGAAGTACTTCCTATGCTTTAGCAGGCGACAAGGGTAATCGTCGCCCATGGCCTCCCTTCTCTTCCGGAGGGCCTCAAAGTCCACGCGGAAGCGGCCCAAGAGTTGAGCGCAGGGATCAACCTGCGACAAAGACGGAGCGTCAATGCGATCCGTGTCAGGGGCACTTGCCTGATGCGCGCTGCCGATCGCCTCGCCAAGAGAAGCGGCTGGAGCCTCAGGGGCCTTAGCCGCAGGCGCTGAGGGCAGCAGCTTGCCGCCCTCAGCCTCAGCGGCACGGGCCCCAAGAACTGCTCCCTCATGAGCATGGCCCGGCGTTGTCACCCCGCCGGGAGCCCCCTCGGCCTCTAGCGCCTCATGCCTCCCTGCTCTGCCACTTGAGGAAGAGTCGCCTTGGCCGACTGGAAGGGCAGTCACTATCACTGGGTTCTCGCGAGGCCCCCGGAGGCCGGCGGGGCGCGGCCCCCACTCATCAAAGATAGGCATCTGATTCACAAAATCGCCCCTGTTCTGGCAAAGGTATAGCAAGGCCCCTTCCTGCTAGACGCTGCCAGGGTTGGGGTCCCCAGTCAGGATCAAGAGCACTGTCCTCAGCACTTCAGGCGTCAGGTCCTCTTCCTGGAGCCTCATACGATCATCACGCCCGCTGAGGGCCCACATCCGGGAGTGGTGTTGGAGAGGAGCAACGCGGCGTAGCAGGAACTCCTTCACCACCTTGGGCGCTGTCATGCCAAGCGACCTCAAGAATGCGAAGCGGTGCCAGACGAAGAAGAGCCGGGGGCTCTCAAGCGTCTCTTGGCCCCGGCCCGAATTGGGAACAGCAGGCGAAGTTGGCTCCGATAGCAGGGGGCTGGGCACCCCTACATCCACATACAGCCACCGCTCGCGGAACCCAGCCGCAGGCAGAGGGAGCCTGAAGTCAATCCCTGAGGCCGCTGTCTCAGACACGGCAGCGAAGTTCACGCACGCCGAGCATTGGGTAGGGTCGACAAGACGCAGAGAGAAGAAGTGGTGCAGCAAGGGAACCGAAGGAAGGATGCCCATCATTGCCTCGCAAACAAAGGCAAAGACTGAAAGAAGGGTGATGGATTCAGGACCCAGATGCATCATGTGGATCTGATAGTGGAAAAGCACGGCATTGAAGAAATCAGAAAAGGGAGGAACCAGACCCGCCCACAGGGCGTCGGCGAAATACTGGACCTCGGTGACTGTCCTGTCGATGGAGAAGTGAGACGCGGGCCAGGCCGTCGTCCTCCCGCATTCGTTGAAGATAGTGGCCAGAGCCGAGCTGACCTTGCCCAAGCCCTCGGCGGGGGCCGCCAACGGCGGCGAGCAAGGCGGGGGCATGGGTTTCTTCCCTCTTCCCTTCTTCGTCGGAGCCATGGCAATGGGAGGGGGGGAAGGTTCGAGATTGGGTTGAAAACAGAAGCTAGAGTTCGAGCGGAGGAATGACAGAGGGCGTTCGAGCGACAGAAAGGGGAGCGGCTGTGTACGACTGCGAGTCCGCCTAGCATGGCACAAAATAAGGGGGGCGTGGGGGAACAGTGCCGCCCACGCCCAATCAACCGCCACGCGGCACCCAGGGCCGCAGGCTGTTAGGGCCCGCAGCGCTTCGCCCTTGCCCTTTCGCCTCCCTGCACAGCCAAGTTCGGGCGCGCCTTGGGCCCGGGGGCTACTGTCGGTGTTATGGGAACGCGGATCCCCAGACTTGCCTGACTGCGGCCTATGGCGTGGCTCAAAGGGGGCCCAGCACGGCCCGTCTTCATCAACACAGACCCAAGACCCTTGCGAGGGGCCAAGCCTCGTGAGGCGGACGACACGGAGCTTCCTCAGGCACGGCCTCATCGGGCTGGCTTGCGAGGAGGCGGAGAGATCAAGGCGGGGTACCTCATGAGTTGCCCGTGACGCAAGCCATGACGACCAAGGGTGCCAGGCGGGCGCCAGCCCGCTCAGTGTCCTCCTTTCCTCTTTGGTGCAAAGGGAGAAAGCGCAGGCGAGAGCATCAAGCAAAGGCACCCGTTTCAGTGCAATGAGACCAAGACCAGTCCAACGGCAGGGAGGAAGTCATTGTGGAGCCCAAGCCAGCGTCACCACCAGAGCCTTTGGCAGGTGAGGACCAACTTTAGTCAGGATAAGTGTACCAGATGTTCCCCTTTAAAATGGCCAATTGTTGGCGCCCTTCCCGCTCAATATTTGGGAAGAGGCCCAGGGCCTTTGCCTATAAATAGGACTAGCCACCCACAGGGTAGGGGGATCGAAGTCGAGATGAAAATCGGATCGAGTAGCATCGCACACAGAGGGAGAGAGAAGGGCGACTAAACCCCTCCTAGCAGTTCATCCCCTTAGCCAAGAACAGACCCTCGCGTGGCTGTTCTTCCTTGTATTGCTCATCATCATCAGCCCAAGAGGCAATCCACCACACCACACACTGGAGTAGGGGATTACACCACAACGGTGGCCCGAACCAGTATAAACCCCGTGTCTCTTGTGTTGTTCTGTCCATAGCTTAGATTTTAGCGAGGCAGAGGGGCGCAGGTAGGTAGAAGGCGAAATCTCCGCACGCACCCCAGTGTTCGAACCTCAAGGGTCTGCCGGAACCCGAAATTCGACAACATTTAAGTCTAACCCACTTCCTATGCATAGGGATTTTGTGAGCAAACAATTTATGTGAGCAAGAATCAACTAGCATAGGAAGGCAAAACAAGCACAACTTCAAAACTTTCAACACATAGAGAGGAAACTTGATATTATTGCAATATGTAAAAGCATATGTTCCTCTCTCATAATAGTTTTCAGTAGCATCATGAATGAATTCAACAATATAACTATCATATAAATAATTATTTTCATGATGCATAAGCATAGAAATTTTGTTACTCTCCACATAAGCAAATTTATTCTCATGAATAGTAGTGGGAGCAACTCAACAAAATAACTATCATGAGAGTGAAAACTAAAATCATGATTATCATTATTCTTTATAGCATATATGTCATCACCATAATCATCATATATAGCAACTTTGTTGTCGTAATCAATTGCAACCTCTTCCAAAATAGTGGATCCATCATCAAATAAAGTCATGACATCCCCGAATCCACTTTCATCAATATAATAATCATAAATAGGAGGTGTGCATTCATCATAATAAATTTTCTCATCAAAAATTGGGGGACTAAAAATATCATCTTCATCAAATATAGCATCCCCAAGCTTATGGCTTTGCATATCATTAGCATCATGGATATTCAAAGAATTCATACTAGCGATACTGCAATCATGCTCATCATTCAAATATTTTGTGCCAAACATTTTATTGACTTCTTCTTCTAACAATTGAGCACAATTTTCTGAACCATCATTTTCAAGAAAGATATTATAAAGATGATTAGTAATATGATGCAACCTCAATTCCATTTTCATGTAGTTTTGTTTTGTAAACCAAACTAGTGATATAACAAGAAACTAAAAGATTCAATTGCAAGATCTAAAAATATACCTTCAAGCACTCACCTCCCCGGCAACAACGCCAGAAAAGAGCTTGATGTCTACTACGCAACTTTATTCTTATAGACTCGTGTTGGGCCTCCAAGCGCAGAGTTTTGTAGGACAATAGCAATTTTCCGTCAAGTGGATGACCTAAGGTTTATTAATCCGGGCGGTGTAGGATGAAGATGGTCTCTCTCAAATGACCTTGCAATCAAATACAAGAAATCTCTTGTGTCCCCAACACACCCAATACAATGGCAATTTGTATAGGTGCACTAGTTTGACGAAATGCTGGTGATACAAGTGTAATATAGATGGTATAAATATATTTTTATAATCTGAATAAATGAAAAGAGCAAGGTAGAAAATAGTAAACGGGCACAAAAACGGCATTACAATGCTTGAAAATGAGGCTTGGGGTCCGTACTTTCACTAGTGCAACCTCTCAACAATGCTAATATAATTGGATCATATAACCTCCCCTCAAAGTGCGATGAAGAATCACTCCAAAGTTCCTATCTAGCGGAGAACATAAGAATAAATTGTTCGTAGGGTATGAAACCACCTCAAAGCTATTCTTTTTGTTCGATCTATTCAAGAGTTCGTACTAAAATAACACAAAGCTATTCTTTTCGTTCGATCTATCCTAGAGTTCGTACTGAAATAACACCAAAGCAAATTCATATTCATAATATTCAATCCAACACAAAGAACTTCAAAGAGTGCCCCAAGATTTTTACCGGAGAAACGAAGACAAGAATGTGCACCAACCCCTATGCATAGATTATCCCAATGTCACCTCGGGAATCCGTGAGTTGAGTGCCAAAACATATATCAAGTGAATCAATACGATACCCCATTGTCAGCGTGAGTATTCAATTGCAAGACATATATCAAGTGTTTCAAATCCATAAAAGTATTCAATCCGATAACAACGAAATCTCAAATGGAAAAACTCAATTCATCACAACAAGATAGAAAGGGGAAAACACCATATGATCCGACTATATTAACAAAGCCCGTGATACATCAAGATCGTGACATCTCAAGAACATGAGAGAGAGAGAGAGAGAAAGAGAGATTAAACACATAGCTACTGGTACAAACCCTCAGCCCCAAGGGTGGAATACTCCCTCCTCATCGTGGTGGCCGCCGGGATGATGAAGATGTCCACCGGAGAAGATTCCCCCTCCGGCAAGTTGCCGGAACAGGTCTAGACTGGTTTTCGGTGGCTACATAGCCTTGTGGCGGCGGAACTTCTAATCTAGGTTAACCCCATGGGATTTCAGAATATTTGGGAATTTATAGTGCAAAGAAGAGGTATGGGAGGTCACCTAGGTGTGCATAACCCACCTAGGTGCGCCTGGGCCCCCAGGCGCGCCCTGGTGGGTTGTGCACCCCTTGGGGCACCCCCAGGTGCTTCTTTGGCCCATGATTGGTCTTCTAGTCCATAAAAAACCCACAGAAAGTTTCGCGGTGTTTGGAATCCGTTTGATATTGATTTCCTGTGATGTAAAAAACAAGCAAAATACAACAACTGGCACTGGGCACTGGGTAAATAGGTTAGTCCCAAAAAAAGGATATGAAGTTGCTATAAAATGATTGTAAAACATCCAAGAATGATAGAATAACAACACGAATACTTCATAAATTATAGATACATTGGAGACGTATCATTATCGCACAAGGTTTAAGAATGTAAAATGTGTGCGGTGCCTCTACTAACGCCAACGTGTCCATTTTCATAACTGTGTGCGATTGGTATTCCTATCACACACGCACACTGGTTTGAAACGTTTGCTGTATTACCATTAATCGCACATGCATAAGAGATGAAACCATGTATGCGTCCGTCGGGTATCGCAAACATTTCACGTCAAAGAACCGTCTGTTCTCTTTTTTTCATCGCACACGTTGTTCTCTTTCTAAGCGTGTGCACATTATTTTATTCACTCCTGTATATTTTCATTTTTTCCTGTATTTTATTATTTGAATTGGAAATTTTGAAATATGAAACGTGCAATTCAAATTCTCAGCACAATGGTTCAACAATGAATCCATAAATAAAATTGTCAGTACAATATGTTCAGTAATTACAGGATTAGACAACAATTAACTATGATGAACCACAATATTTACAGGCGGTAAAGGTGAAGAGACAAGTGTAAATCATTTTGACTGCCGATGGTGTTGAAGAAGCAGAATGCCCTTAATGTGCCTTCCTGCATGCCATAGGCACAAACAACTTTTGTCCAACCCCTTGTGACGATCGCCCACTCATCCTTCACCGCCTTCAGGAAGACTTCTAGAGCATTATCATGGTAGCATGAATTATATACTTCAACCTTAGTTTCCTCCACTCCGGTCATGTAGTTTTCAAGGTAATCATCTGTAAATAGCTTCGGAAACCACTGAAAAGAGAAAAATATCAGATACTCAGGTCTAATAGAGTAACTTGTTGTGGGCAGGGGAAAAGGCAACACATTACTTACCATCCTAAACTTCACTTTTGTCTTGGACAAAGTGTAAATAAAGAGCTTAATTCCCATCACCCGTTTCTTTCGCCTAACAATCTTTCTTAGTTTCCTCACTTGACGCTTGTTCATGAATATCTCATTGCCCCATATGCAAAAGGGATCGAAGCGTGGATCAGTACCACTCATATATGTAGCTACAAGAAACCAGTAAATGTTAGAAGCTAAACTGAGATTGCACAAATGATGTCAAATACAACTACCTACGTTCCTAAGTACAAGTATTTTTTAGAGATTTCAATATGAACTACATACTGATGTATATATAATTATAGATATAGTTTAGATTAGAATCTAGATTCACTCATTTTGCTCCTTATGTAGTCTATATTGGAATCTCTAAAAAATACTTATATTTAGGAATATATGGTGTATAAGACATGTGATGCAGCTAACCTCAACGGCAAACAATAACAACACCCATTGTAGCCCTGTGTAAGTACATGGAAAGCCAATGTTAACTACAACAGGGTTAACATCCACCAAAAATAGCAAATGGTAATAAAATGGCAGCATCTATAGTGATATCTTCATTGCAAAAGAGTAGCACGGTAGCAAAGGGATGCATTAAAAAATGGATACAAATGTTAATTGCAACAGGCTTATTAACAGCGTCCTAATTCATGTTTTGTAAGTTTGTAGCCATTGAAATACAACTATTTAAAAATGGATACAACTGTTAATTGCAACAGGCTTAATGGCCATTGAAACCGGTATAAAAATGCAATTGGTTGAGTTAAACATCACAAGGCAGGTTCTGCCAGAGCAGATAATGGCCCAATTGTCTATAAAAATGTAGGGAAAATAGCTAAAACGGGTTAGGCATGTTTACTACAATATGCTTAATACACCGACCGTACAAAACATAGCCACTAATTGCAACTGGTATTGGTAAGATTGAACTGGTGAGTACATACTTGGTAAGTCCTAAGAGGTTGTTGCTGGGGCACTTCATCTTGGCCAGAGCCTGCCCAAAGTCAGGGCGGCGGAGGCGAGCTGTTCCTCCGGGTCGAAGCATGGATCATTGCCACTGACATGTGTACTTACATGCAATTAGTAAATGGTAGAAGTTAAACTGCAATTGCACAAATGGTGTGAAATACTGTAAGACATGGGATGCAGCTAACCTCGACGGAAAACAACAGTATCACCAATTATGACCCAGCGTAAGTACATGGACATGCATGTTAAGTACAACAGGGTTAGCATCCACCAAAAATAGCAAATAGGCAGCGTCTCTAGTATATCTTCATTGCGAAGAGTAGCATGGTAGCAAAGGGATAGATTAAAAAATGGATACAACTATTAATTGCAACAGGCTTAACAGCATCCTAAGTC
Source organism: Triticum monococcum (assembly GCA_034509565.1). Classification (NCBI taxonomy): domain Eukaryota; kingdom Viridiplantae; phylum Streptophyta; class Magnoliopsida; order Poales; family Poaceae; genus Triticum; species Triticum monococcum. The sequence continues at coordinate 559,224,559 of CM067843.1, read as the reverse complement.
ATGTTTTGTAAGTTTGTAGCCATTGAAATACAACTATTTAAAAATGGATTCAACTGTTAATTGCAACAGGCTTAATAGCCATTGAAACTGGTACTAATAAAAATGCAATTGGCAGAGTTAAACATCACAAGGCAGGTGCTACCAGAGCAAGGTAGGGAAAGTAGCTAAAACGTGTTAGCGCTACAAAAAAAAGACACATCCGTGACATTTTGGGCTGAACGATTTTTTTTCTGTCATACCTATGATACTTCTATGACGGTAATTGTGATAAAACCCGGTATCATCATATATGTGGTGGGGTCCTACTTCTATGAAAAACATCATGACAGAAAATGGGCTTTTCATCCTGGGCGGGCCGGAGATGCAGCTGCATGACATTCTTTGGGCCGTCCATGATGGAAAAACCGTGGTAGAAGCAAGGGCGAGGAAGATATCGGGGTGTTCCCGGTTACGGTGGGTGGTCGGGACCGAGCGATGCACGTTTCTCTCGTACACGCACGCGCGTGGGTGCAAGGCGTTGGGCTCTAACTGAACCCGAGCGATTGCACTGCAGGCTACACGTTACTGAACCCGAGCGATCGATCAATGGCTGTTAACTAAACCCGATCGAGCGATTCCTTCGCTACTGCTGCTAACTGAAGCCGATCGATGCTGCCTCTAGATGAATAGTGAGCGTTGCTGGGGCGGGGGGGGGGGGGTTGGATGAACAGTTCCCGGTGGGGGTGGATGAACAGGACCCTGTGGTGTTGCCTTTGGATGAACAGGACACCGATCGATCGAGCCGGTTGGGCTGGATGAGAGGACCCCGTGGAGGGCAAGATGAACAGGACCACCCCGCGGAGGGTAGGATGAACAGTAGACGGTGGAGGGCGAGATGAATAGTAGCCCGTGGAGGGGTGGTTGAACAGGAGCCCGTGGAGAGGGCTGGTTGAACAGTAGCTGGTGGAGTAGCGCGCGGTGGACGCTGGATGAACAGGAGCCCGTGGATGAACAATCACAGGTGGAGGCTGGAGGAGGTCGATGGTGGATGAACAGTATCCCGTGGAGGCTGGAGGGGGTCAACGGTGGAGATTAACAATATCCCGTGGAGTCCCGTTTTTCGGTACGCCACACCCCTCCCGATGAACATGACCCCCGTTTCGACCGTAGCGCTCCAACACAAGTCCGTCTCCTCCGTTTTGCGGTACGCCACACCCCTCCCGATCAATAGGACCCCATTTCGACCATAGGAGGTTCGTTTCGTCTGTTTTGCGGTACGCCAGACCCCTCCCGGTGAACAGGATCCCGTTTCAAACGTGGTCGGTCGAACACAAGGCCGTTTCCTCTATTCTGTGGTACGCCAGGCATCATTTCCATCGGCTGTTCCATCCAAGCCCTCCAGATGAACACGACAACGCATTCCGCTCTGACCCAGCCGGTTGGCTCCCCATGAACACGACGACGACGTTGCTTCTCCGTTCCGACCTAGCCATGTACATGAGCCCTGACCGTACATATGCGCGAGTAGGTGTTCGAGACCCTACCCATATGTGCGTACATGGCCGTATTTTCTTTCTTGCACACTGTCCCCTGTATGTACGTGTACATGCTACGTGTGCGCCTCTATTACGACACGTGCGTGCCTCTACATCGACCAGTATGTACGTACACGTTCACGACCAGAATGACAACGCTACGTATGCTTTGACCAGGTGGGTCTCGACTATCAGGCACTTCCTTGCGTGCGAAGATGTAGCTGGTGGGTCCCAGCAGTCAGGGGGGCGAATCGTTTTTTTGCCCGGACACACTTCCTTGCATGCGAAGATGTAGCTGGTGGGTCCCAACAGTCAGGGGGAAACATTTTTTCGCGAAATATGATGGCCCGTCTGGTGGGTGCCCGCTGTCACGTGGAGGAATAATTATTTTGCATGTAATAAGGAGGCACTTTCTTGCTGCGGCCATGGACCCAGCTGTCAGCCTCTCCACGTACAGTCCACGTCCAATGGAAGCCGTTCCTTGACCATGTTGACCATGCCGTGTCGAGAGCACCAGGGCGGTGGACGACGGCGAGGCCTGGGAAGGGGACGACGCGGAGCCAGGGAAGACGCGGCTGTGGATGCCCACGCGTAGAGGAGTATGAGGGTTCACTGGTTCGCTGCGGTGTGAGGCTGTCGTCGCTGTAGAATAACATGGGGTGTGGGTGAGTAGAGGGATGGCCTGGCCAGCGGTGGGTGTAGTAGGGGCGGTGAGGCCTCCGCCACATCGTAACCGGCCATGGGAGGTAGGAGCATGAGACACGACCAACGCTGGTTTGGGCGGCTGGAGCAAGAAGACCAAAGGTTGAAGAAGCACTACGGCCGTTGGATGGACATCGTACGGTCAGTGGATCTAGAATCGTGCAGATTCACTAAGTTGACAAAGCCCTTCGTCCCCGTCAACTTAGTAGGCCCACAAGTCAGCCTGCCACTATATTGGGTCCTAGCTAGCAGGGGGAGTATTCATTTTTTTGTGCGTAATAAGGAGGCACTTCCTTGCGTGCAAAGATATAGTTGTTGGGTCCAATCTGTCAGCGGCGGTAACGTTTTTTCGCGAAATACAGAGGCCCTTTCGGTGGGTCCCAGATGTCAGGTGGAGGAATCATTATTTGGCATGTAAAAAGGAGGCATTTCCTTGCGTGCGGCCGTGGACCCAGCTATCAGCCTCTCCATGTACAGTCCACTTCAGATGCATGTCAGTCGTTGACCATGTTGACCAGGCCACGCCAAGAGCACCAGGGCGGTGGACGACGGCGAGGCCTAGGAAGGGAACGGCGCAGAGGCAGGGAAGACTCGGCAGTTGTTTCCCATGCGGAGGGGAGTACGACTGTACGAGGGTTTACTGGTTCGTCTGCCGTCACCGGAGAATAATAGCAGGTGTGGGTGAGTAGAGGGATGGCTAGGCTAGCGATGGGAGTACGGTGGGGCGGTGAGTCCTGCGCGGCAGCACAGCCGGCCGCAGGGAGGAGGGAGCAGGCAGTCTCGCCGGTGCTTGTTTGAGCGGCTGGAGCAGGAAGAGCAGAGATTGAAGAAGCACGACAGTCGTTGGATGGAAATCCAATAGTCACTGCTTGTGCGTCAACCTTTTTTTAGGAAAGCCTCAAATCTGTGGAAAACAACATACATCCCATCTGCCATTATTTCTAATAATTTACAGCCCATTTGCTAAATCTTAAGGTCTTTTTTGGAGCCCATATTCTTTTTGTTAGCATTACATCCCATATTGCGGCCACGGTTAAAAAATTATACAAAATTTTGCATACTTCGGTGCGGTCCGAACTGTTTTTAATCCCGAAATTTCGAGTCACATTCAAACCAATTTTAAAAATAAACGTATATCAATATAAAATCCAACAAATTGTCCATGCATAAAAATCAATGCAATTTAAAATCTTGAAATGAAAAAAAGAAATTTGAAACTAATTGCCGGTTTGATGTGTTTTAAAAATGTACAACCCTTTTTTCATTACTGATAGGCCATTTTCTTAGCCAGCCGAATGAAGCTCTCCTTGTCTTGAAAGATTTGCAGCCCAATAGGTCTGACAAAGCGACTTGTCAAATGACAAAAAAACTGGGCTGTGGCCGTGGACCCAGCTGTCAGCCTCTCCACATACAGTACTCTTCCGATGGAAGTTGGTCGTTGACCACATTGATCATGCCGCGCCGAGAGCACCAAGGCAGTGGACGACGACGAGGCCTAGGAAGGGGACGATGCGGAGCCAGGGAAGACGCAGCAGTGGATGGCCATGCGGAGAGGAGTACAAGGGTTCACTGGTTCGACTGCGGTGTGAGGCTGCCATCGTCGTAGAATAACAGGGGGTGTGGGTGAGTGGAGGGATGGCCTGGCCAGTGGTGGGAGTAGTATGGGGGCGATGAGGCCTCCCGGTAGCACAGCCGGCCACGGGAGGCAGGAGCAGGCGACACGACCGGCGCTGCTTTTGGCAGTTGGAGCAGGAAGACCAGAGGTTGAAGAAGCAGTATGGTCGTTGGATGGACATCGTATGGTCACTGGAGCTAGAATCGTTCATATTGACTAAGTTGACAAAGCCCTCTGTCCCCGTCAACTTAGTAGGCCCACAAGTCAGCCACCCACTATGGTGGGTCCCAGCTAGTAGGGGGTATTCATTTTTGTGTGTGTCGTAAGGAGGCACTTCCTTGCGTGCAACGATATAGCTGGTGGGTCCGACCTGTCAGCGGGGAGCATTTTTTCCACGAAATACAGAAGCCCTTCTCGTGGGTCCTAGCTGTCAAGTGGAGGAATCATTATTTTGCGCGTAATAAGGAGGCATTTCCTTGTGTGCGACCGTGGACCCAGCTGTCAGCCTCTCCACGTACAGTCCATTTCCGATGGATGTCGTTCATTCACCATGTTGACCAGGCCGCGCCGAGAGCACCAGGGCGGTGGACGACGGCGAGGCCTAGGAAGGGAACAACATGAAGGCAGGGAAGACTCGGCAGTTGTTTCCCACGCGGAGGGGAGTACGACTGTATGAGGGTTTACTGGTTCGTCTGCCGTCACCGGAGAATAACAACAGGTGTGGGTGAGTAGAGGGATGGCTAGGCCGGCGATGGGAGTATGGTGGGGCGGTGAGGCCTGCGCGGCAGCATAGCCGGCCGCGGGAGGAGGGAGCAGGCAGTCCCGCCGGCGCTTGTTTGAGCGGCTGGAGCAGAAAAAGCAGAGATTGAAGAAGCACAACAGCCGTTGGATGGACATCCAACAGTCATTGCTCTCGTGTGCATTATTTCTAATAATGTACAACCCCTTTGCTAGTTCTTAAGAATTTTTTTGGAGCCCATCTTCTTTTTGTTAGCATTACACCCTATATTATGGCCACGGCTAAAAAGTATACAAATTTTTTGCATATTTCGGTGCGGTCAACTGTTTTTAATCCCGAAATATCGATTCACATTCAAACTATTTTGAAAAATAATTTATATAAATATATAATCCAAATAATTGTCCACGCATAAAAATCAATGGAATTTAAAATCTTGTAATGAAAAAAAATTTGAAACTAATTCCCGGTTTGATGTGTTTCAAAAATGTACAACCCATTTCTGGGCAAACCGAATGAAACTCTCCTCGTCTTGAAATATTTGCAGCCCAACAGGGCTGATAAAGCAAGTAGGCCTCGTTTGGGTATTTCTTAAAAAAATAGAACTGGGCTAGCCATTTTTAGCAAGAAAAAAACACAACTGGGCTCATGATGTGGTAAACATAAATAAAACCATGGCTAGATGGGCCACATCCCCCGCACAGCCCCGTTGTTACCCTGATCTGTCACTAAAACTAGTATAAATAACAACTGCTTGTTCCTCAAAAAAGACTGCGCGACCTGCTGGGTCCCTGGTGTGAGCCGCTCGTAGTCTAATTCTCTCGTTTATTGACTACGTTGACAATGGCGTGAGCCCCAAATGTCCAACCATTAGGAGGAACCATATTTTTGGGCTTGTAATATAGAGGCACTTGCTTGCGTACTGCCATGATGCTGGTGGGTCCCTACTGTCGTCCTCTCCACGTACAATCATCTCCTTGTTCCTCTCGGTTGTTGATGACATTGACAACGCAAGAGGGCGGCGCACCGTGCACGACGAGCGAACCAAGGCCGCAAGGCGGAGGACGACGACGAGGCCTCAGACAAAACGAACATGAGCTGTGGATGATGCGCCGGTCCAGTTGCAGGCGGAGGGGAGTATGAGGGTCGACTAGTTCGGGTGCGGGTGCGTGTTGGGGCTGACGTCGCCAGAGAATAACATGACGTGTGGGGGAATAGAGGGAGGGACTGGCCAACGTTGGAGGGTACGTACGTTATGGCGGTGGAGGCGTAGCCATCCATGGGAGGCGGGAGCAGGTGGAGCCGACGGGGTGGTTTGGTTTGGGTGGCTGGAGGAAGAAGAAGACAAGAGATAGAAGATACACGACAGATGTTGGATGTTAATCCAACGGCTGGTAGGCAGAATCGTTTGTTGACTGGCTAGTAAGTCGACACTACCTTTGATAGGCTATTTCCTCGTGGGTCCCAAATGTTAGAATCCAAATCTTTCACGGTCATGCAGCCCTTTCTATGAAAATTTACAGCCCATTTGATGTGCTAGTTGGGAATAAGTTTGTGGGTGCTGGTGGGGGCTAATCACTTGGCTTCTGTAATGCACAGTGAGCTCAAGCAGCCGGCGAGAGTGATGTTATTTCCCTTGGTTCGGATTTGTTAGTTGTTACAATATTTCACTCTAAATTAAACGACTGGCAAGCCATTTGCCTTGCTTCAAAGAAAATATGACAGTCACAGCCGAGTTGAAAAGGGCAAGAACGTCTAACTCCAGCTTACAAACTGTACAAAAGCACGAGGGTTAATTGTTCATCTGGTTTACAAAAAACCCAGGTTGAAAAGGGCAACAACATCTAACTCCCACACTATTTTTGGCAGTCACAGTCAAATGGATCGGTCAGGTCCATAGAATGAACATCCTGGGTCGTAAAATTTACTGATTATGACCACAATATGTTGTAAATAGAAGCCCGACACGTTCAGAAGCTCTTTTGCCCACCTGAAACTCCTTTTTTTGCTGTTCCACATACCCATCCGTCAAAACCATGCTGCTGATAAACTTATGCCTGATGGACAATAGTAACCTTGCATTCAGCAGGAAGAATGTGACAAATCTAGTGTTTGCACGGTTGGCTACATATCATTCTAGCGTTATTGTCTTCAATCGAATCTCATGAGAAGTGAGAAAATCCCGATGCTTATGAATCCACTGATTGGTTATAACTTTCTTACCCCGTCCTGTTGCCTAAATAGACATGAAGATTGAAAATAGTTAAGGTCTAAAAAAAGGAGTGTCGAAAGAGCAACAACTGAACGGTTAATTCTAGTACACTATATGCGGGCTTCCAATGTGCATGAAATTAACACCTTTATATACAACTTCTCCAGACATGGAAAGCATTACAGCAAGCCAATAATCTTGTTCAGATCAAAACTATTCATTTGGATATATAAGATCTTGACAGAATCCAGCACCATTGATAGGCCATCCATGGAGAAACTCTTCATTGAGCATAGAACATAATATTAGTACAAAATGTGTACTCCAAGATGACATATAACTTATGCGTAGAAATTTAAAATGCAGCTTATGGTTACAAGTGTAGATGATAATGTAAAGTACCTGAAGAACTGTGGAGCCAAACACCATATTGAAATGAGCACAGAGATCATGTATTACACCCAAGGTCTCCAGTTTAGGCGCAGAGAGGACGGTTATTTGCAATGGTGAATAACTAGAATCAATGATCAACCTTTGAGGTGAAGGGGCATCTTGGATGATGAGCTGCCTTCCGTCAAAACAAATTCCAATTCTTACAAGGTTAGGTGACTTTATTTGGAGACAACCGATTCTAACTGTGAAAACAAGCACCAAGCACTCCAGGGCAGGGCAACTGGAGTGGATGATGCTGTGCAATGAGGCCTCCGATATACGAACCCGCACAAGTGAAAGTTTCTTTAGAAATGGGAGTCGAAGGTTTAGTACCAGATTGTCTGGTAGGTCGCACAGCGCAAAGGTGTCGGTGTGGAGAGAGGAGGAAAACCGTGAGATGGACATCGGTGCTGAGGGCACAGGTAGATGGCGTTCGGTATCGGGTAGGTGATTTCCATGGGAATAGTAGAACTCAAGCAGCTGTAGTTCTGTGAATTCAGGGGATTTCAGCCAGGCGTCCACCGTGCAGAGCATGGTATGCTTGCTCAGGTAGCATGACGGGATGCACAGGCTTTGAACGGAGCCCTGGTGGGAGGAGATGATGGCTCTAGGTATTTCATAATCATTGAAGAGAGATAGCTGACGATAGTCGAGATTAAGGGGCACATCGTGCCATAGAGGGCTCCACCGAATTGAGAGGACTTGGGTGCGGCAACAATCCTTGGTGGGAAGAAGCGAGATGATCTCCCCAAGGACAGCGTCCGGGAGATCGCTGATGCGGTCCACCCGAGATTCTACGTGTTCCTGGGATCCGGTGGGGGTGGGGTCACCGCTTCTCCCCGCGCTGCCGGGTGCGGGATCTACAACAGGCGTCGCCGCTGGCGGGAGCCTCATCTTCTTGGCGTTGGGGTCAGTCGACTCCATTTTCCTCGAGGGCGCCGCATCATGCTCATGGATTTGAGAAGAGTAACGAATAACGAGCCTAGTTTTAGTGCGAGCGAAGAAGAAGGGGAGCTGGGGTTTTTCTGTAGTAGTGAGGAAGAAGGGAGCTGGGGTTTTCTGTAGGAGTGAGGTGTGGAATTTGGGGGTACGAGTGGAGCGAGCTGACGTGAGGTGGGTGGGAGTGAGGAGGAAGAAGAACACCCATGTTTTTTGGGGGGCGGTGTGCTGGGTGTGGGTAGAGCCTCTCATTCAGTAAATATATGGACTTTTGAATTGATTTTAATATTTACTAGGGTGGATGGGCTGTTTTGTCATGGGCCCGGAGAAACAATTACTACTAGTACAGTGGAGACACTCTACAGCTACCCAGAAAAACAATTACTACTAGTACAGTGGATACAATACCGCTTCTGGCTCATCCTTGGTCATCGAAATGTCTCCCTCTACTAAATGCCGTTATACTTTTGTTCACCGACATGTGGGCCATGCAGCGTGTGGGCCCAAATGCCATCCACCAAATTAGAAGGCAGTATGCATGCAGAGAGTCACCCCGATCGTAGCGCGGCAATAACGAGTCGTCGTATCGTAAAACCCCACCTCCCCGCAGTCTAAGTTTGACGGACGAAGCAACCATCATTTCACTCTTCGCTAAATCCCCTTCTCCCTCACCGTCTTCAAGAAAGGCAACACTTGCATCTGCCACTGTTCTTCTCTCCCAACGAAGGGAAGGTAAGCGGATCCATGATGTTGGTATATTTTGGTTCAGAGGAAAAAAAGAACTTTTCCAAAGAAGTAACCGATCCTCACTCTCTTTTTTGTTTCATTGTCATTGCGATTGTATTTTCCTTTCAGTGGTCTCCTAGTATTCGCCAGTTTCATGATGGACCAAGGAGAACCAAGCAAAGATCTGTCGATATTGGAGAAGAGGCGGGAGGCTGATCCCCACGAGACAGAGAGCTCCAAGAAGATGGAGGTAGCCACCGAGCCGACCCCAGGTATGCTCACGGCCACTACTGAGATGGTCAACGCCCCGTTTGAGGTTACAACCCCCGTGGCACTGCAGGAGCAGTTTTCCCCCTTCGAGGATGTGTCCCCCCCACTGAGCTGCCCAAGGTGATTTTCTTCTTTGCCGGTCTTGATTGTGGTTTTTCATCTAAGTATGTGGTGATGAATAATGCATTTTATTAGCTTCGATGTCATGCTATACATAGTGGTTTAAATAACTTGTGTTTCTTATACTAGAAAGTAATTTAGAATTTGTTTCTGTTTCAATTAGAGCCCTGATGCAGACAAGGATTGTGTGGTTGTACATGTCACTCGCTATGAGGCGGATAACCTGAATATACGCACTGGGAAAACAGAGTTTTTAGGCTATTGGATCCTGGAAGCAATTTGCGCTTATACCAATGAAGAGTTGTATTCCAGCCTCACTGTTGTCAGGTGTGTTGTCCAGGGTGTACTGAAGCACAAGAAGTTCAAAGCTACTCATTAGTTTGTGATGCATACTGTTCTTGTCAAGCTTACGCAGGAAGATGATGTGGCATGCCTCCACAAACAAGTTTATGAGTGGCAAGGCCACAAGGTTTTCTTCATGAAGGTTCACATGATTGAGCTGCTGCCGGACGTCCTCGATGATGTTCATGGCAAGGTCCGTCTTGTGTCCAGCTCAAATTAGATCGAGGCATGAACTACTTGCCCCAGCCAGTGTTTAATAGTAGTTTGGATTCTACCTAATTATCCAAACCTTGCCTGTTATCGAGCCCTCTGGGGCTAGTACACTATTTGAATCCGTCTATGGGAACTCCGGCTACTTTTGTGTGCCCGTGAATCATCATAATTGTTGCCGAAACAGATGCGTCCTCACTAGTTTTATCATACGAGTAGTGTGTGTTTTGATGAAATAGAGTACTCGTTTGAGAACTGTGCGCCGGCATATACATAAGTACTTGTAAACACTGTTGGTGCTACCCCACTTGTAAGAAGTTGTGCAAAACATGACACATTGGCTTAGCTCGCTTCAACACTAGGCTATCGACCAGCTAACAATCAACAATCTGATGTCTGACATATAAGCAACCATGTATCTTGTTACAGTGGTTCATGCAGTTAACTAAGGCCACAATGTAAATTCCAGACGTTCACACGCTAGTCCAGCGTTCATGTGGAACACTCACATTAAACTTGGCTTCATAAAAAACTTGAAAAGCATAAGTTAAGCAATTTTATACATCTCAATGATTCATAGAACATAACAAACATATACTAGTTCACAACAAAAGACATAGTTGTGAGAAGGTTTACAAATCAGGAAAAAACAAGCAAGGCTTCTCTGAGCAAAGGGCCTCCTGACAGGCTTAAATTTCCTGGAGTTCACTCTGGTTTTTTCTTGTTGCCACCATCCAAGGTTAGGTTCTCTCATTCCAGAATAACCAATTATAATTGTGCTCCCAGCTGGAATGCTGAACTGAACCATGTAGTGTACTGACCAGCTGAAATTCTTGTGCATTCCACTAAATTTAAGCACCGCTATTTGTAGAAATAAGCAGACCACAATGCCTCGTGTCCGCGCACCTGTCCAAAAAACTGTCATGCAGCCGTGCCAGCTAGTCCTCGCTCCATGGATGAACTGGTAGAAAGTGCATTCCAGACTAGGATGCAGTTGTTTTCGCTCGTCCCTGCACTGCAATCAGGAAGTAAAAACGTACGAATCAACTTCTTTTATATTGCGTTGGTCATTCTACCTAGTAACTACCAATGTAGGAATACCTGGAAGACGAGTGGTTAGACGATGGCAACGAGGGATAGCCATCTCATTTTGTGCAGTTCTAGTAAAACTGAGGTGTGTGCTTTTGATTGCGCGGATAGAAACAATACAGAGACAGACATCCCAAAATGATATGGAGACATACATCCCTGTTTGCGCAAATATGAAATACGGTTATTTAAACAGTGAAAGATATTTGCAGTGGCGTATGATTAACAGCAGCATCTATTGTGTTATAATTGGCACTAGATTGATAGTATGAAAGTGTCCTTATGTAAGTAGCATCACATCACATCAACACTGCCACTAGATTAACATGCAGAACAATAGCATTAGTATTACTGTCATGAGAGTAGCACATGGTCAGTAAATGTGCAATCAAATTTGTGCAGTTCCACTGGGATGAAGCAATGTTAGCGATGTGAGATTTAAGTGGTGAGGAAGATGTGGTTGCCGAGAGCGGCAAACACTCAGGCAACATGTCTGCATTTGTCCCATTTTTTATCTCCTCAGCAACATTTTCCTATGTGAGCACAGGAAATCTAGACCTGCTCATTCTCATTTGCGTTGTCCCCCAACACCCGTCACTTTCTTTCCTTTTTCAACCAAGAGATAGGTCCACTTCCCCCCACCCTTCGCCATCCACCATGCTTTCTTCGTATTTTCAACCAAGAGACTGGTTGGGTAGCCAGTATCTACTACTTTCCCCCGTTTCCTCTTAGAACCAAGTCCTAGATTCATGCTACAGCTTTCCCACTTTCTTCCCTGTTTGAACTAACTCTTAGAGTCGACTGTATGAACTAGCTTTACCTCTAATAATAGTAAAAGTCTAGGTGGCTTTGGAACAACGGATGGAAGTAGAAAAAGATCCACACGAAGCCAAGTGGGGAGCTGGGGCAGTAGAGCAAGGCAGGTTTTGAAGGAATATATACCTGAGGGTCGTCGGCGTGTGGCAAAGATGGTGTCAGGAGGCCGCATCTTGGCCACAATACCGCAGGGAGGAAGAAGGGGTCGGAGGCCCTCGGGAGCCAGTGCTCTCTCGGAGAGAACGGCACGGCCGCCGATCGGGACGCGCGGGCAGCAGTTGGTCTCCTCCCTCGCCGCTGACGACAGCGTGAACGATGCACCTACACCCCTGCCCCGGTCGATTTTGTCCGGCCGGATTTGTGACCAGCCGTGAGCTGAGAGAGAGTGTGGCCACCTATGTCTTGCTTAGATCTGGAGAGCATGAGAGAGTGAACGAGAGGAACCCTAGTAAAGCAAGTTTTAAGGCTCCTGCTTATATATATAGTGGAGTGACTTTATTGTACCAGCTTCAAAAAAATGCGCTCCTACGTGTACCCGCGAGTGGGTGTGAGAGAACTAGTGCATGCGTGCACCGCTTCTCTTCGTGAGAGTACAATATACTATGCCCAAAGAACGTTTGCGACAAGAGTAATAGTATAAGTATGTGATGTGTGAGCTAAAATAAAATGTGCGCGACGTCTTTTGTTTTTTAGAAGTTCTGAGGGTAGGGTGTGAAGAGCACATATGTGTGTGAAGTCTACCTGCAGATAGACGGTGGGTGCGAGAGGACTCGGGAGGGTGCGTGTGCGTGAGAGATAGGGGGGCACGTATCAATGCAATGCATGTGTCTGTAAATCATTATCCGAGAAACGTTCGCCACAAGCCTTTTCCCGACGAACGCCGTAAGAACCGTCAGATCGGCATCCGACAGTGTCAGTTTTGCCATGTCATTTAACAGAACAGCCACTCCTCCTACACACAAATCTTCCATGTGAGTGTTAGCAACTACCGTATGCTCCCCCCGTTCCAAAATGCAGTGCATATAGCTTTATTGAAAATTCGAACCTCACAAACTTTTACCGAGTTTTTGTGTACCAAATTGCACATGTAGAATACCCTGTATATATCATTTCATTCATCTTTGAGAGGTAACTATAAAGATGGGGGAGGAGTCTACAAAGAAAGACCATCGTATCACCTGCAGAAATTTAAACCATCCTTTGGTGTGGAGGAATATCATAGGAACTCTATATGATATGATTTTTATAGGATTTTTTCCTTTAGAGCCAATTGGTTCATAGGAATAGATTCATATACTCCACATTTCAAAGGAAATAAACATGATATCATCTCTATAGCTTTAGAGCCACTTAGTTCATCTGAATGGATTCCTATACTCCCATAATTTCAAAGGAAAATAAACATTAGCATATATTCAATAGAAAAGTTCCTATGATATGAACCAAATTACATCTCTTTTCTAATCCCTCCTCATAGGAATTGAGATACATGTCATCTCTAGATTCAATAGAAAAGTTCCTATGATGTCAACCAAATGACATCTCTTTTCCAATCCCTACTCATAGGAATTGAGATACTCCATGTCATCTCTTTCCCTACAACTTCCATGTATACATCTTCTATTCCTAATTAGCTAGTACAACCCACTAGTAGCTTTTTTCCAAGACATGCAACTATGACACAAGAACTATATAGTGTGTGAGTAACTTGAAAGATGGTCGCTGGATGAAGCTAATCCGACAGTGCAGAGATGGAAAATCCAAGCACTACTGGCCGTTAGATATCATCAACATTCCACCAGTTCCGCCACATGTACGATTTAGAAGACTCCATGGGTGAACTTAAGCATAATGCACAAACCTCAAAACACAAGCACTTCTCCTTTGCTCTAGAATCTTCCGTATCATAATTAATTTTTTTTCTAAATGAATTCCCATATTGTTTTTTTACTTTATGCTTTACAATGCACAACCCCATGAATCTTAATTTTTTTATAGAATTAATTGATTTTGAATGAGATGAACTATAAGAACTAAACAAACATCTACATCATGCATATATGACTCAAAGCTTTACATGCTATAGTGTGTATTTATTCATAATTTGGTTTTGAAATCTCATGCGTTCAATGCATGTGTACCTTACTAGTTTTGAGTAGAGTAGCAAATTTCACGCGGCCCCGGGTATATAAAATGCAGGGACCATGCATCATTGCCTTTCGGTCGAACCTACGTCCACAAATTTTTGTACGTACTATATCTCCAATAGTCCCCGAACCCAAAATGCTGCCTCATTCCCCTAAAACCAAGCGGCCCACACATATTTAAGGCGTCGACTCGAACTCAATCCCTCTCCCGTTTACTATGACATGGCCCCGCACGCCCTAGTAGTACTCCTACAAACCCTACCGCCACACACATCATCGGTTTTCTTCAAGAGGACGAGGGAGAAGCCGATTTGTAGTGGAGACCCCTACCCTAGGGTGCCCTAGGTAGCTGCCGCACGCATCATTCCTTTTCTTTTTTCTTTATGCTCTTGCGCCCTAGAGTGAAATCATGGTTGCTTCGTCCGTCCAGCTTAATGCAGGAAAGGTGGGGCTTTGTGATTTGACCCCTCATCGCTCATTTTCTACTACTGCGGCGCTATGACCGAGGTGCCTCCAATTCCAACCGCTGCTCCAAACTGTAATTTGGTGCATCGCACGTGGAACAAGATGGTGGATGAGCCACACGTCGGCCAAATGGGTCCTGTTAAGTGTGTCGCCATTTCGTGTGCGGACTGACCCTGCTTGAGTCGCTACGCCAACACGACAGGTGCAACCTACCACTTGGTTTTGCTCCTTGGTGAATCCCGACTATATTGATCTAAAAAGATACGTACTGAACTACCCTCTCCATCTCGTTTTTTAGACATCTCGGTTTATAGGGCGTGCACGTAGTTCTAGGTCATCCATTTGACTAACTAAATCTAAGTTACTATGTCACAAAAAGTATATCATTGGATTATTAAGTGGATGTAGTTTCTAAACATATACTATTCATCACATATATAGCTAGTTAAATTCTCAACCTAGAACGACGTGCATGCCATGTAAACCGATACGGAGGAAGTATAATAGTAAAAATGAGGTGATTTTACCGAGCGATCGGCGGGGGAGCATGGCCTGTCATGTGGTCCCACGTGTCATGATGTACCAAGGCGATGCACGTGTCCCTCTTGAGGCAGGAGCAATACTACGTGGTTTGAGATGATGGCGACCCAAAGTGTGAAATAATGGTTGCTTCGTCCGTCTGGGAAGGTGCGGCATTGTGATTTGACATCTCATTTCTCATTACTGCTACTACTGGGGCGGTACGACTGGGGTGCATCCCCCTACTGTTATGCACTATTATTTGGTGCTTGACACGTCGACCCGGTTGCTATATGTCCCACATGTCGGTGACAGGAAGTACATAATTCATGAAAGAGAGCGTCGACGGAGGAGTACAGGACACGTCTTGGGTTTTTGCTACTTCACGTGATCCATCGATACAAACCCGGACTAAAAAAGGCGAGGGCGGGTCTTTTCCCGCGCGAGAGGCAGGGGAGTTTGGCATAGTCTGTTCAAGGCAAGAAGGGAAACAAGCAAATAAAGGTTGAGCGACTTGGTTTTGGGAAAATCTGATTTTACGGAGTACGTACCCACTAGGGTTTATAGGGCTCATCTTCAAAACATCCGTTTTTCCGTTTTATAATTCTCAATTCTACTACTAGTAGTAGTACCATCACATGTTGGATTTCGAGGTGCGTCAGATCACCCGATGCAAGCAGTGTCAAGAGAAAACTCACCAATGCATGTAGAAGTTCATGGAAATTTAGTGGTCATTCATGCATTTGTTCTAATTAATGCCTCGGTAAACATAACTTCTTGAGAAAAACGAGTGTACTAATTACTTGTGCAAACTAGGAGTACAAAATTAATTCGACCACTCACCGTCTACCTTGGTTGGAGAGATTTTGAAATTGAGCCATAAACCGGAAAGGAGGGAGTGGTAACTTTTGTCTCGATTACTATTTGTGGCCTTGTATAGATGCAAAATGTATTTTTTTTATAATGGCCTTGTATAAGAGGGTGCTTGGATCCAATGGACTTATTTTAGTCTGACTAAAAATAGTCTCTTTAAGAGGCTAAAGTTCCAAACACCCCTGACTAAAGAGGGGCTAAAACTAGTCTTGAGACTAAAAAATTTTAGTCAGGGGTACCCCTACTAAAATGTGGATTAGTTCTCTCTCTCCTCATTTAACTCCTCTCCTTTAACACAGGCGAGTTCTGGATTGGAGGGTTTGGAGGATAATAAATGCTTATTAACTTGATTTTAGTCTCTTTAGTATTTGGATCCAAGCATGGGTGAGGCTAGCAAGTTTTAGTGCCACTACTTTTAGTCATGAGACTAAAACGTATCCAGGCATGCTCTAAGTAAATGGAGGGAGTACTAAAGGACATATATATTCCAAACAATATGATAATCTCTCTAACCAAGGTAGGGACAAGGAGTAAACGGAGGTAGTAAAATTTTCTCCTCATCCTGCGAGCCACCATACGCGTGCGCGAGGGAGCGGGCGTAAGGCATAGTAAGCAAGCTTCACCTCATCCTGTGAGGCACCGGCCCCGTGGGTGGGGGAGACGGCGTACTAAGCAAGCTTCTCCTCGTTCTACGAGTTGATGGGACACATCAAAAGTACTCCAATGTATAGAGCCTTGCCTCTAAGGTAGGCCCCACATGGTTTGCCTCTTTTTTAACATAATGCATAAGTCACAATTTGTTTGTTCACCTGTGGTAGACGATCCTCCCTCCATCTTGTGGACAACCAGTACACGTGTCAAGTTACCACATGGGCTGCCTTTTCGTACAGAAATGAGCTCCACCGTGTACCCGCGCCGGTGTGGTTGGGAAAGAGACGGGAGTACGTGCGATGTGCCTGCACCTCTTCTCTTCGTGCACGCCCCCACCTATGTGGGTGTGTGAGAGAGGGACTATAGAGATACAAACCTAGACATAATGCGCTGTCCATCCCCATGCCTCTGCCCAGTCCGACCACCAGTCACCACCACGCCCCACTCCTCCTCACCTTATCTCTCATCTTTCTCCCTCCATTTTTATATACAAGGCCACTATCAAAATTACAATTTGCAGATATACAAGGCCACTAACACTAATCAATGCAATATTAATGGTGTTTGCCTCATAGTACTACTAGCAAAGGCGGACATTAATTATCCCTTGCATGCATGCGGGAGTGTGAGCATTGGCTTGATGTGCATGAAAGAGAAGAATACACATTAATTTGCATGGCAAACAAGGAAACAAGGTGGCTTGCAACATTGAGTTAGAAGACATTAATATTTGCCTTGGTACCTGTAATATGGGTTTGTGGCCTTGTATACAAAAATGGAGTCCGATAAAATTCTCGAGATACCATTTATCCGATAAAATTCTCAAGCTATAATTAGTTTTTACAAAATGGGATTACTCCTGCATGGGTCAATCACAATAGGTGTTTTGTAAAAAAAATGCATCTTGATGTTCCCTGCAATGCACAGGCATCTTGCTAGTCCATGAAAACAACACATGGCAAAATTCCACGGCGAATGAGGGATTTGAATCTGTTGGGAGGGGCTGTTTGGATCTTGCCCGAGGTAGCCAAAATATTGGCGACCCTTTTGTCCCCGGTGCCTTTGCCACCGATGAACGAGGAATGGCTCGGGTTCTCATGCATCCTCCAGCGCGCACGTTGGAGATGAGCTCGCATGAGCTTTTTGTCCCACCACGCCACCCGAGCCGCCCGCAGAGCGACCGGCGACCCGCAAATTACGCCATCCAACCGTAGCCACACACATTATGACAGCAAGTCAACCAACCGGAAAAATTCACACAAACACGGCGATATTTCATATAAACAACGACGGAAATCATATAAGATACCGGATTTTCATACAAACATGACAGATTTCATTACATTCAAATGAACTACGCGGTGCTAGTTCTAGACAGCATAGGTATATAATACCTGGCCTAAATGGTTGCCCGCCGATCGATTTGTGTTCCTCATGTCTGGCAGCATGATCACCGGACTGCCGGGAGCCCCAGAGGTATATGCGGGGTCGACGAAGGTCCTCGCAACAAAAGGATCCGGCAAGACACCTTTTGTGTACGCTAGCATCGCCTCCGTGGTGGCCTTCATGGGACCCAAGCGGCGGCGGCCTCCCGTGTTCTACTTCTCCTCGATGATGGCGGCGGACGTGGAGCCTCTCGCCACCGACTCGTCGCTCTCCGCACACCCGGCTTCTATCGCTGCTTGCATGGCGCGGCCGCCGGCTTGGGAGTCTCGGCCACAGAAACGGGAGACGTGGTACGAGGCGGCGGTGTGGACGGTAGCAACCACGCCCGTGCGCCGCTCCTCATCGAGCTGGCCTGGGGTGGCGAGTTGCTGAACCGTGCGCCGGCTTGGGGCGGCAACTGGCTCCATCGGGCGAGGGGAGGGAGGTGAATCAGCGAGTTGCATAGCTCGTATCCGGCGGGCTCGGCGGTCCACCCAGTCGGCTTGGATGCAGAATAACTACTCTTCGTAAGCCATTCTAAGAGTGGACAAAATGGTGAAGGAGGAGATAGGGGAGCGGCGGAGGTGTGCGATTCTTGGCCAGCGTTTGGCCTTGTTTAAATAGGAGATTAAATAGACGGTGGACAGGAGGAGCTTGGCCGGCATTGCGTTTAATGCCGGCCCGGTCATGAACGAATGTGTGTCCAGACTGGGTTTCTCGCCTTCCACACGGGCGGGTTTCATGGAGGCATTTGAATGCGGCAAGGAGGCGTGTTCAGCCGGGTGTGCAGCGAGTGGCGCCCTCGACTCTGACGTAGGACAGCGCACCATTCTTCCACTAACGTGTGGGCTCTTTGGGTACATGGCCTGCATGTCAGGGACCCAATGCAAGCAGTGCACGGCAGAGGAACCTTTGGTGGGCGAGGGCAGTCAGAAGTGGGCATTGCATAAACCAATGATTGTTCATTGAGTGTGACGTCATCCTTTTCATGTAGATAAGCCTACTATGTTGATAGCCCGTTTGATACATTTTGATTCATAAAGACCGCTACAAACATCAATGTTCTGCTTATCACAGATAAGATTGATTAATAACCGTAACAATCCATGTCCTTAACAAAGGGTGCATGCACGTATAGGTTGAGCGTGTGTGTTGCGTCGTGTGCTGTGTGCATGCAGGCGTGCGAGTGTTGCGTGTGTGCAAGGGTACGTTTCAGTGTTGCATGCATGTGTGCATACATGCGTGTGTTCGTTATGTGTACGTGTCAGTGTTGCATGCCTGCATGCATGCGTGTCTTGCGTGCGTGCATGTGTATGTGCGGGGTGAGGCTACACGTCAGTCGACTGACTTTTTCATCTCTGGTCATTAGATTTTCCAGCCGTTGGATACGAAATCAAGGGCCTGGAGTTTATCATCAAACTCCACCCCCCTGAGCCGCCAGCCACCACCGGCCGAACCGCCTGCGCCGCCATGCAGCTGCGCCCGCCCCGAAACCACTCCTCATCGCCGGTCCGCCGCCGCACTGGCCATCCCTCTAGCCCCCCCTCGCCGAGCTTTTTCTCCGGCGATCCCCACCCCACCGCCCAATCAACGCCCCCCCCACCGCCGGCGACTGCCAACCAGAGGTCTCACGACTTCGAGTAGCCACCGACCAATAATTTTTTACCATTTCTGTCCTTCATATACACGCTGATGGGTGGGCCCTATGGTAATGTGCGCTGCTGAATGTGGATCGTTTGACTGGTCAATTGATCATGTCATCAACAAATTACGGAGCTGTACGGTGAGCCAATGATGGTATGATCACCCTAAAATGTATTTTATTAACACAATACAGACTCAAACTACCATTTATTTCTTTCATATACGGGCTGACAGGTGGGCCCCACGGTTACGCGCCGATGGTTTAACACTAGTTGCACCACGTGGAACATTTGACTGGTCAATTGATTGTGTCATCAACAAAATACGGAGTTGTACGGGTGAGCTAGTGACTGTATAATCATGACATGTATTTTTTTAACACGAGACAGATGCAAGGGCTCATATATACGCACAAGCACTCACCCCTATAAGCGCACACACGCAGACCCTACCCCTATGAGCACCTTTGAGAGAGTGGGCCAGCATATGATCTTGAGATTTTACGAAGTCACCATAGATGCCTCGTAGTCAAGTGGAACGTCTCCTCCCACTGAACGCACATCGCCGGAAAATACTGAAATTAACCCAGGATAAATGCGAGCACCGGGACTTTAACCCTGGTGGGCTCGAGAAACCACTGTCCTCCTAACCATCCAACCACATGTTGGTTAGCACGAGAAAATGTATGTGGTGACCGTGATGAGCTTATTCTGAAGTCCAGTGACCATATCGTGCTTTCGCTTCAAATACAACGACCATAAGTGTCGTCAACAAAATATGGAGCACGCATCAAATGCAAAGTCCGCCAGTGTCATCAAGAAAATACGGAGACGTATCGTGAGCTAGATACTGTATGATCACCACGAGAATGTATACGGTGACTGTAATGAGCATATTCTGAACTCCAGTGACCGTATAATGCTTTAGCTTGAAATACAGTGACCGTCATGCGTTAATGTGTCATGGGCATGCATACTTTTAGAGGGCCGAGAGATAGTTTGTGTGCGTACGTGAAAGTGGTGTAGAAAGAGGGGATGTTCGGTGGAGACAAGGAGAGATATGCCCTTCATTTCTCTTTCCCGTGACTAATATTTTAGGAGAATATATAAACATTCACAATGCAGAACAAATATTTTTGGATGCACCATGCAATTAACTTTCATGTATAACATTGTACTATTGTATATGCTTATTTTCTTAGTGGCCGATTGCGTGTGTGGTGTGGTGGGCACATCATTTCTAGTTGTGCTGGGTCAACATGAGGACTCATGGGTTGGTTCCATCCAACGCCACATAGGTTGGATCGAGACGCGTTATACGAAGACCCATGTGGAGGACTCAGCGTACAACACGAAGCTAGCTACCAGAGTCGCGGAGGACTCTATCCCTACTGGTGATAAGCCGACTATATATGATTTGTAATCCTAGGCCCCTAGTATGTTATAGAAGCTTGGGGGCTAGTTCGTCGATAGTATACACACACACAATGCCTGGTATTCACGTGTACTTTGTACACACCCCTATCACTAATATACAGCACCAGGAGTAGGCTTTCTCCTCAACTGCAAGGGTCCGAACTAGGGTAAAACTTTGCCTCAGATTACCATCCAGCCTAACAGTCAGGGATATCCTACCGAATGATATGATGGAATCATATCTGCCAACTACTAAGAGAGAGGTGTGTCTGGGGGGGCAATGTGTGAGAGAGAGGCCTAAAGATAATGTGCGTGTGGGAGACACGTAGGCACATATATGTGCGTATAGAGGGCTAGTAGAGACCGTGCGTGTGTATATATGCATGTGAGAGAAATAGTGTTTTTCAACTGAGATTAGTGAAAAGAGTGGTACATAGTAGTCAGAAAGAGAAAGAGAGAGATACAGAGAGAGCATGCGCATTAGACTCCCCTACACCCCGAGAGAGATTGTGAGCATGTGTGAAAGAGAAATGCCGATGCATATAAAGTGTGTGCACTTATGAGGTAGATGGAGAGATATAAAGCGTGTTTGCGAGAATGGGCCGAGGCATAGTGCATCTACATGTAAAAGGCGGTTCTACGCATTAAATTAAAATATAAATGGCATTATTATTTTTGGACGAGATCATGAATTTTGTAAATTGCGTATGGACAAAAATCGGTCTATCAGACACCCATACTCTATTGAATTCTATCATGTGCATGTGTTTATTTCATATTATCAATCCATAGAGTGAGAGAAGTTTGAAATACAGGCAATGGATGCTTTTGCAATTCATATATAAACATTAATTAGTGCACTCCATGTTGTTAGTGTGAAGCACTTTATACATTTGTCACTTGCATGGATACATTCCAAATGGTAGCTATGAAATAGAACACATGTTGAATTCAACATAAATGGGGTTTCAAAGATTCGAATTCATAGGAAGTGCATTCATCTATTTGAACCTGAGATAATGGCATTTGTAAATCAGATGTAAAAGGGGGCATCAATCTTTGTTGTGCGTTTGAACATGCTATATATATTCATACGCATGTCTAACTTTTTTTTGCAACCAAGGAGATTATATCTAGAACCATGCATGAACTGAGGTAAGTTGCATATTTTTTTTAATATATACTCGTGTACAATGTATATTCAAATGTACCACCTCCATTCCAAAATAATCGTAGCTTTAGGATTTTCAAGAGTAAAGATTTGTGAAGTTTGACAAATCCTGAATGTTCAATTCAAGAGAACCGAAAACGTTAATGCTTCTGCTCCCAAATATTGAATGAAGCGCCAGAAACTGTGCAAGACTAATGTTTGGTGGTAGGAAATTACTGTCCTGACTCTGGCCCGTGTAGCCTATCGGCCCGATGTCTACCGGGGTAGGTTTGTAACTTCACCAAGACGCCAGTCTCAACCGCCTCCGAGAAGCATTCATATGCCGTGGGCGCCTAAACACCCATGAGCTCAGCCAAAATCTAACCCGCCCACATTTGGGACACCTGAGATTACTGTCCTACACCAACCCACAATATGTCCGAAATTTTAGATGGGGACAAAGTTTGTAACTTTCCCCAAATTTCAAACAAGCGCGTCCCAAACCGAAACATTGTTCCCCCTTAGTTCCCCGCCTCCCTCCGTTTCCCCATTCATACTCCGTGGGTGCCAAAACGCCCTCTCCACCAGCCACGAAACCCCAGCCTCCTCCGTCCTCCACCCCATAGCGCCCAATCCACCGCCGCCCTCCTCCATCACGCCGGAGCCGGTACCCCGACGTCATCGTCCAACACAACCGCAACCGCAACGCCCTCATGGACTTTGCAGCTGAAGCCAATGTAGAGCTGCCTCCTCAACGCCGATGCCGACGTGCGCCGTACTAGAACTACTCCGACCACGCCGTCCTGTGCCTCACAGTTGCCGCTCCACTGCTGCAACCGTCCACCACACCGGAGCTATTCCCGCTACACCGTCGTTTGCCGCCTCGGATCTGCTTCCCCGCCGCCGACAGACGGCCACCGCACCACACTCAACAACTTGGCCATGGGTTCGTCCAAGGCTGCACCATCCTCCACAACTTCTCGTTTCCAGCGAACCATAAGAAAATCGTTGGAAAAACAGAAGGAGGACACAATAGTGCCAGCAGAAAGAGGTCCCCCTCTTCCCTTATTCGCGTAAACCTTACGTCTTTGCTCACACCGTATTCATCCCATGAAAGAAACTAGTTGAGCGCTTCTTACTGCATCTTCTTCATGATACTAAATGCACAAGGTTTCCTCCCTTTGCTATTTCACCTTTGCTAGAGGTCAGTAGCCCGCCTGGATTTCAATTCAGGGTCAGTCGAACCGCAATTAAAAGAAGCAGCACCCGCTTAGGCGCGCAGAGCACCTAGTCCGCCTGTTCGCCGGGGAAGCGGCGCATCGGTGTCTATCATAGGGGTGTGGGGCGCAGGAGCTGCTTGCGCCCGATCTGGAGGTCGGCGAGGCTTGAATGGATTACCGGGGGGGCAGTGCCAAGCACGACGGTGCGGTGAGGTCGAGGGGAGGGCGCATGCAGGGGACTGGGCCGGTGGTCGCTGCCGTTCCGAGGAAGATCGTCAACACTGACTGGCTGGAGGTAGATGAAGGCGATCTGCCCGTTCTTTGTACATCGGACGGCGCAGAAAAATGGACTGACCTATTTGTTTTCAGTCGATTGTTATTTTCATAGAATCCTATAGTAATTTAGTGTGCCATGCATGTTGCAGAGCTATCATATGTCTCTCATCATTTATTTCTCACCGACCTGCTATCTGCTACCTTTACACGGTACTAATTGTGCACACACTTCACCCATACTCACACTATTGTTTTTTATGCATGGGTATTTCAGACTCTGACGCAGTGTTGATGAATGCTGAAAAGAAAAGACAGAAGTCACTCCAGTGTAATTCGAAGATAAGCCCTAAGTATTTCAGCGCTCTAAAGGATGCAGTGTCAGCAGTTGGAGACATTAAACGTAGCTCTGCAGTTGATGATCTCAATTGCCACACACAACCATCCCAGGTGCTTGCTTTAACTTCGCGCTGTCAAATGTGGTCGCATGTTGCATATCGTGTCTAGCTTGTATTGCTTCCAATTTGGTTAAATTGCATCTGCTTACTTTACACATTATACCTTTCATAATGACATGCCTTCCTGTTTTTGATACATACTCCCTCCGTTCGGAATTACTCGTCCAAGAAATGAATGTATCTAGATGTATTTTAGTTGTAGATACATTCATTTTTGTGACAAGTTATTCCAAATGGAGGGAGTACTACATATGTCTATTAACCATGTTCGTACACCAAACTAATGCTCTTTTGTATCCCTCGTCAATCACTTATGATGAGACAGTCACCCGGGTGGGTTACTGTGAGACGCCATACTCGTTTAAAGAGTGCAGTGTCATCCTCCCCACATGATTCTCAAGAAACAGCAAGGCTAAATGAAGATAGTCAATGTAGCTCTCTAGTTGATGACCGCAATTCCCCCACACCACCATCACAGGTGCTTGCTCTAACTTCGCAGTGTGATATGTGGTTGCATGTTGCATACGGTGTCTAGCTTGTAATGCTTTTAATTAGGGTAAATTGCATCTGCTTAGTTTACACATTATACCTGTGAATATGACATGCCTTCCTATTTTTGGTACACACTACATCTATGTGTTAACCTTGTTCTTACATGAAACCACCTCTCTTCTGTATCCTCCATCAATCGCTTATGATGAGTCACCTTTATTCGTTGCATATTGCATATTATTTCTAGCCTGTTGCCATGTATTGCTTCTGATTTGGTCAAATACATTTGTTAGGGCACCCTTTTAATTTGGCAGAGTGATATTGGTTTCATCTTTCATATGGTTTCTAGCTTGCATTGATTCTAACAAGTTCAAGCAGCTTGTGCTTAGTTTACACTTTATACATCATACATGTCAATATGCCATGCCGTCCTATTTTTCATACATATTCCATCCTCCTATGATACGTGTCAAACTGCATCTGCTTAGCTTACACATGATACGTGTGAATATGACACGCTTTCCTGTTTTTGGTACATACTATATCTGTCTATCACACCATGTTCTTACATGAAACTACCTTTCTTGTGTATCCTGCATTAGTCACTTAGGATGGAACACCTTTAAGTTGGCAGTGTGATATTGGTTTGCGTCTTGAATATAATTTCTAGCATGTATTGCTTCTAGTTTGATGAACTCCACCGATGATGAGACAGTTTTAACTTGGCAGAGTGATATTGATTGCACCTTTCATATGGTGTCTAGTTTGCAGTGCTTCTAATTTGTTGAAGTGCCTTCTGCTTAGTTACCACATCATAGGTGTGAATATGTCAAGCCGTCCATTTTTTCGTACATATTCCATCCTCGTATCATGACTTTGCCTTTCACCAGAGTAGTGTTCGTCAGTATCATGCATGAATGAGTTCTGAAGAGCAAATTATATTCCTTTTTCTTATCGGTTTGACCTCACAATGCAAAATAAATAAAGCTAAAGGAAATTGGAAAGGCATTGGATGATGGTGGTCCTTCCGAGCAACTGAAACGGATGTTCTCTACAGATTCTACTCTGCCATCCTCCCAACAAGATTCGCAAGACAACGCAAGGCTAGACAGTCAACGTAGTTGTGTAGAGGATGACCACATCTAGGAGAGACTACAATAAAAGCTGGACATAGGATAGAAAAATAGAAAAAAGAAGTTGAGGCCGTTGGATCTTTAATGTGTGCTTCAGATTACCCACGTGGGCTGGTGGATTCTATGTACATTTCATGAAAAGCTCCCCATGTCACTGCTATATACAATAAAGATCCTCCCACCAACTCCCAAGTGCTTGATATGAAGCACCCATTGAAGATCCAATGGTTCATATTTGTTTTTCTATTTTTCTATCATATGCCCATCTTCTATTGTAGTCTTTCCCAGCACATCTCCCTACTCCACCATCACAAGTGCTTGCTCTAACTTGGAACTGTTATATGTGGTTGCATTTTCCGTATGATGTCTAGTTTGTATTGCTTCTGATTATGTTGAATTGCATCTGCGTAGCTTACAACTTATACATGCAACGATCACTTACCCATAAGACACATTTAACTTGGGACTGTGATGTAGGTTGCATCTTGCATTGTCTTCTCGCTTGTACTGCTTCTAATTTCTTGAAATGGCACTTATTTATTGATTGTCTTCCTTATGAGTGGCGGTCGGGGATGAGCGATGGTCTTTTCCTACCAATCTATCCCCCTAGGAGCATGCGCGTAATAATTTGCTTTGATAACTTCTAGATTTTTGCAATAAGTATATGAGTTCTTTATGACTAATGTTGAGTCCATGGATTATACGCACTCTCACCCTTCCACCTTTGCTAGCCTCTCTAATACCGCGCACTTTTCGCCGGTATCATACACCTACCATATACCTTCCTCAAAACAGCCACCATACCTACCTATTATGGCATTTCCATAGCCATTCTGAGATATATTGCAATGCAACTTTCCACCATTTATTATGACACACTTCATCATTGTCATATTGCATATCCCGGTACACCGCCGGAGGCATTCATATAGAGTCATATTTTGTTCTAAGTTTCAAGTTGTAATTGTTGAGTTGTAAGAAAAATAAAAGTGTGACGATCATCATTATTAGAGCATTGTCCTAGTGAGGAAAGAATGATGGAGACTATGATTCCCCCATAGGTCGGGACGAGACTCCGGATGAAAAATAAATAAATAAAGAGGCCAAAGAAGCCCAAATAAAAAGAGGCCATAAAAAAGAGAAAAGGCCCAAATAAAAATAAAAAATGAGAGATAAAGAGAGAAGGGACAATGTTACTATCCTTTTACCACACTTGTGCTTCAAAGTAGCACCATGATCTTCATAGTAGAGAGTCTCTCATGTTATCACTTTCATATACTAGTGGGAATTTTACATTATAGAACTTGGCTTGTATATTCCAATGATGGGCTTCCTCAAATTTCCCTAGGCCTTCATGAGCAAGCAAGTTGGATGCACACCCACTTAGTTTCTTTTTGAGCTTTCATATACTTATAGCTCTAGTGCATCCGTTGCATGGCAATCCCTACTCACTCACATTGATATTTATTGATGGGAATCTCCATAGCCCGTTGATACGCCTAGTTGATGTGAGACTATCTCCTCCTTTTTGTCTTCTCCGCAACCACCATTCTATTCCACCTATAGTGCTATATCCATGGCTCACGCTCATGTATTGCGTGAAAATTGAAAAAGTTTTGAAAAAGTTAGAGTATGAAACAATTGCTTGGCTTGTCATCGGGGTTGTGCATGATTTAACTACTTTGTGTGGTGAAGATAGAGCATAGCCAGACTATATGACTTTGTAGGGATAACTTTCTTTGGCCATGTTATTTTGAGAAGACATAATTGCTTTGTTAGTATGCTTGAAGTATTATTATTTTTATGTCAATATAAACTTTTGTCTTGAATCTTTCAAATCTGAATATTTGTAACATCCCAAATGTTCAATTTGGAATGTTATACACATAGATCATCATGCATATCATATTTTCTTGCATTTTTCCGATCCTAGAAATTTCACAAAGCTCAAGGACCTTCGGAGAGAGTTGGAGATTTTGTCATTTTCATATTTGAGTTTTCTCAAATTTGGAAGAGAGGATCATTGGTTTTGTCGGAGTTTCTTTTGCCTTTTATTTGGATAGGGAAAAATGCGTGTTTTCAAAAATTGCATTTTAGGCCCGGAGAAAAGTTCATTTTGTTCGAATCATTTTTAGGAGTCGGGGAAAATTTACTTTATTAGTTTTGGAGCTCGTTTAGATCTCTTTCTGTTTTTTTTCTGCGCGCGCAACCGTTTTAAAAAAAATCCCGAGCGCCCCTGGGCCAAAGGCCCAGCCGGCCGGCCAGGAGGCCAGCGCCGCGCCGCACGAGCGCCCAGGCGCCAGGAGCCGCCGCCACTGCCCTTTTGGATTCCTAGTAGGACTCTTGTCCTACTCCGTTTTTTTCTAGATCTTTCCTATTCCTACTCTTATTCCTTGATCCCTCCTCCAAGCAAACCGTCCCCCTCCCCAATATAAATACCCAAGCACCCCCCCTCTAAATCATCAAACCAAAGCCCCAAGCCTCAAGCCTAGAGCCGCGCCACACCCCACGCCCTCGCCCACGCCGCGCCGCCGCCCTGTGCCCGCGCCGCCGCCGCACCTTGCCACCACCGCCGCCGCCCCACGCCCACGACGCGAGAGCCCCTCGCCGGAGACCTCGCCAGAGGTAGCCCCGCGCCGCATCTCTTCTTTTCATCGAATCGTTTTCTTCTAATCGTTCCGATTCTTCTATCCGATTCTTTTCCTCGCTAAACCATTCCGGTTTTCTAGATCGGTTTTTTGTTCGGTTTTCTTTTCTCGAAACCCTAGATCGGTTCCGTTTTATTTTCCGATTTAGTTGCCAAGAGACCGTTCGCCGGACCTTTCGTCCTAACGAACGTGATCACTGGATTCTTCTAGGTTAATGAACATCCGTTCGTTTAACCGTTCTTCTTTTTCTTTTCGTCGGATTTATTCCGCGATCGCGATCTCAAATCCGATCTTCGTTCTAGTTTATCTTCTCGCTCGTTTATCGGAATCAGGTGATTCAAGCGCCTGGAGTTTCGTTTCGAAACCGCCGTTCCGACTAATCAACTTTAACTAAGTTTTTGCTATGGTAAAATTTGACCTAGTTTCAACTTGCTAGAACCGAGTTGTTTTCCGCCGTTTGTTTTCGGTTTCTTTGTTCGGTTCTTTCTTTCTTTGCAACCGGAGTTCTTAAGTTGAACTTTCTGGTTCGATCTCTTGTTCGAGTTTTACCTGTGCATTAGATGAGTACTTATTGTATGCTTGTTGTTTGTCTGCGATAGATTACCCGGATTGCGCCGCCTGTTACTTCGAATCTCTAGGACTCGCGGATCATCAGCAAGGCAAGTAACACTTTGATCATACCTTTTCTACAACCCAGT
Organism: Triticum monococcum; assembly: GCA_034509565.1. NCBI lineage: Eukaryota > Viridiplantae > Streptophyta > Magnoliopsida > Poales > Poaceae > Triticum > Triticum monococcum. The sequence continues at coordinate 559,195,622 of CM067843.1, read as the reverse complement.
TTTATTGCATTATATCCATCCTCACACATTGCATGATTAGGATCTCATTAAATTGTGGGATGGGAAGTAGATGAGGTAGTACCTATTACCTGTTACTATGAAACCTTTGGGAGTTACTTCTACGTTGCTTATTATGCCATGCTATGCTAGTAGACGTGGATTGGGTGAGTGATATCCATGACAGATGTGAGATTGATAATTTTAATGGTTTATCTAAGGTGGCAACTTAAACACACATCTGGGTGGATTGAGGCACCTGATGTCTATCAGGACTTGCCTGTTTTATTTTGGACCGCCACCCAGGCTCAAAGGGATCATAAGATCTTTCATGCTAAATACTTACGTGTGCAGCCACAAGCCAATATGGGCTCTAGCATAGTTGACTAAGTCGTGCGAACTCTTATAGGGGTAGACTAGCAGATGTAGGGGATATAGGTGGTACGGTCTACTCCATCGTAAGGTGCTAGCGCTTCTGAAAGACTATGTCTCGGTCATCCATTTCTCAAACACGGGTAGTGCGAGAAATCCAACGGAGGCGATCGAGTCTTGTGGGGAAAATTGCGCAAACCTCTGAAGAGTGGAACAAACTAATCATGATTAGCCATGTCCCCGGTTTTGGACAATCTTGAGTATCTAGTACTTGAATATCATGTGAATCTCATCATGTTACTCCTAATTAATATTGTTGGGTTTCAATGATTACTTTTAATTGGGATTGAGAATGCTGCCAACCATTCTCAATGTTTAACAACCACCATGATAGTTAAATAAATTTAATCCTTTGCAGTAGGGAAAAATTGGCTTTACGCAAAACAGTAGCCATAGAGCTTTCCACCAGCCAAATATGCATATAGTATAGCTGTTTCATTCCATCATTCTCTATGTGTTACTTTGCCAGCATATTCCATGTGCTGACCCGTTTCGGGCTGCAACGTTAATGTTGCAGACTTTTCAGACGACGATTAAGGTGCTTTTAGGTCGTGGTTCTATACTCAGTGATGCCGTTGGAGTTGATGGACCCATTTACCTTCCAAGTCTTCTGCTGTTATCGTTCTTAGATGGCCTTAAGCCATATTTATGTAATAAGTTCTCTTCGGAGACATCGATGTAATAAGTGTGTGATTGCCACTCTGCTATAAATCCTTCGATGTACTGTGTGGTGTCAGCATTACTGATCCAGGGATGACACCGGAGCACAGTAGACTTGATCCATTCGGGTCTGGTCGCTACAGATATGGTATTAGAGCACACGCTGACTGTAGGACACGACCACTAAGTTAAAGCCATATATCACTACTCTCTCCTCATTTTCTAACTCCTCATCTTTTCTACTCTTTAGGATGAAGGACGCGAAGATTAAGTACGCTCAACCGGATGAAGGCACACCTTTTGGATTTCACTTGAAGGAAGTCACCAAGTACCTAAACATTGGATTACCAAGCTTCACGGGAACCTTCAACGCCACTCTGCCTGAAGAGGGGCGCTGGAAGATTCAAGCTCACGTTCCGGGAAGGACATTCGCGCCAATCACGAAGCCCATAGATAGTGTTTTCAATGCACCAACTTGGAGTCTAGGAAAGAGCATGGCAGCCCATATCACCATAGGACGCATTGGAGAAGTTTATCAAGAAGACCTCAAGGACACTATCTACCAGATTTTCGGACGCCGAGATGAACAATGGGAGTTAGTCACCACCAAGAAGGATAGATCCATTGCAGCATCCATCCAGGAGTTAAACCAGCACATTCGACGCCACGAGAACCAGATGTGTAATGATATGATGGAGTTGAAGAATGCGAAGACAAGGATCAACGAGCTAGAAGGAGAACTGAAGGCTACACGCAAGGACTACATGGACGAGATCATAGCTCTAGCAAGACACAACTGCGATCTTAAGCAAGAGATTGAAGAACTCAGGAGGAAGTTAGCATCCAAGGAAGAAGACGAGTACGTCGCATGTCTGGATAATTACATCATCATCGACGACACCGATTCGGGTCCAAGTGAACCCAACTTTGACGACGAAGCTGGAGCGGACATCATGGAGTCTTCCGTCGGTTCAAATTTCTAGATGACCACCAATTATTAGTAGTATTTCCCCCATGTAAACACTATAGTTCGAGCACTTTTGCGATAACTAGATCGATTGTAAGCCCTTGTTTGATTGAATGAAGTGATTTTGTGTGAATTTTGCTCATGTGCATTGGGGTAGTGTTTTCTCTTTAGACCTCATTCTATTCTTATTTCTCTTCTTTTCTAAACCCTCAGATGCCTCCGAGACGTGATAATGGATTTCCACCGGAGCTCACTCAGTTGATCCAACAGCAGAATCAATTGATGCAGATGTTAGTTCAGAATCAGCAGAACAACAACAACAACAACCCACCACCCCCACCACCACCTGTTGACCACTTAGCCCGTTTCCTTAGGCTAAATCCACCGGTGTTTTCTAGTAGCACCAAGCCGATAGTAGCAGACGATTGGCTCCGTAAGATAGGAATGGAGTTGACCACTGCAGGATGCAGTGGTGAGAAAGTGAAGTTTGCCGCACATCAGCTTGACGGACCTGCGGCAGCATGGTGGGAGAATTTCACAGCCACTTTCCCAGTTGACACTGTCACATGGGATCAGTTCCAGCAAGCTTTCCGCACTGCACATGTTTCAGCAGGAGCTATGGCCATGAAGAAGCGTGATTTTCGCAACTTATGCCAAGGAGGAAGAACAGTTGGCCAGTATGTTGACGACTTTAGCAAGTTAGCACGTTATGCCCCAGATGACGTTGCTACGGATGCAGCTAAGCAGGAGAAGTTTCTGGAAGGATTAAATGATGAGCTAAGCATGCAGTTGATGGTAGCAAGTTTCAGAAACTACCAGGAGTTAGTAGATCGTGCCATCATGATTGAAGGGAAGCAACAGCAGATCGAGAACCGCAAGAGGAAGTATGGACAAGGGAAGCATAACTCTGGAACCCAGCAGAAGCCCCGTTTTACCCCTAAATCGGGATTTCAGTTTCAGCATACCCATGGAGGAGGTAGTTCGCACAACCACAATGGCCACAAGAATGGTAATGGGAATGGAGGAAGCAACGGCCAGAACCGGACCACCCCATCAACCCCATCCAAGAGGGACCTGAGTCAAGTCACCTGTTTCAAGTGTTCCAAGACCGGACATTATGCCAATGAATGTCCTGAAGGCCAGAATGGAAATGGAAATGGGAGCTCAGGGAAGAAGCCAAACCCTTTCAATAGGGGACAGGTGAACCACGTTAACGTGGAGGAGGTTGAAGATCAGCCGGATGCAGTAATCGGTAAGTTTTTGGTTAAGTCATTTACCGCACTCGTTCTTTTCGATACTGGTGCATCACATTCATACATATCAAGGGGATTTGTGGATAAATATAACCTGCCAACCCAAGCCCTTAGGTCACCCATGTTAGTAAGCTCACCAGGAGCGGAGTTTATGGCTAGACGATGGTGTGATCGGTTACCATTAAGGATTGGTAACTATGTTTTTCCCTCAGACCTAATAGTACTAGAATCTCAAGGATTGGATGTGATATTAGGCATGGATTGGTTATCAAGGTATGAAGGGAATATTGAATGCGCTAGTAAGTCAATTTTGCTTACAACGCCGGAAGGAAGAAGGATCAAGTATGTATCCCGGCATGTGCCAAATAGGACACAAGTAAATTGCCTAATAGGAGTTGTGCAGGAGGAAGTACCAGTGGTAAAGGATTTTCCTGATGTATTTCCTGAAGAGTTGCCAGGCATGCCACCGGATAGAGACATTGAGTTTTTGATTGAGTTATTGCCAGGTACATGCCCAATATCAAAGAGACCATACAGGATGCCAGCAAAGGATTTGGTAGAAATTAAGAATTAGATTAAGGAGTTGTTGGAGAAAGGTTACATTCGCCCAAGTTCTTCGCCTTGGGGATCACCCGTACTTCTAGTGGAGAAGAAGGATGGATCATTAAGGATGGTTGGTGATTATCGTGGATTGAACGAAGTAACCATCAAGAACAAGTACCCACTACCAATGATTAATGATCTGTTTGATCGTTTGCAAGGAGCTAAAGTGTTTTCCAAGATCGATTTGCGATCAGGGTACCACCAGTTGAAGATTCGAGAGCAGGACATACCTAAGATAGCATTCACCACAAGATATGGACTGTATGAGTATACCGTTATGTCATTTGGATTGACTAACGTGCCTGCCTATTTTATGAACATGATGAACAAAGTGTTTATGGAATTTTTGGATAAGTTCGCCGTAGTGTTCATTGATGATATAATGGTTTATTCAAAGAATGAAGAAGAGCATAAGCAACATTTGCGTTTGGTTTTGGAGAAACTAAGGGAACATCAGTTATATGCCAAATTTAGCAAATGTGAGTTTTGGTTGAAGGAAGTAGGATTCGTCGGACACGTTATATCCAGAGAAGGGATAGCAGTTGACCCCACAAAGGTTGAGACAGTAACCAAATGGGAAGCACCAACGACAGTTGGAGAGATCCGGAGTTTTCTTGGACTCGCAGGATACTACCGGAGATTCATTGAGAACTTTTCAAAGATTGCGAAGCCTATGACGGAATTGTTGAAGAAGGATACCAAGTTCAAATGGACTGAGGAGTGTGAGGCTAGTTTTTAGGAGTTGAAGAAATGATTGGTTACCTCACTAGTGTTGATTTTGCCAGATCAGACCAAGGATTATGAGGTGTATTGCGACGCTTCACGTCGAGGACTTGGAGCAGTGCTTATGCAGGAAGGTAGAGTTGTTTCGTATGCTTCACGACAACTGAAGCCTCATGAGTTGAATTACGCCACACATGATTTGGAGTTAGCAGCCGTAGCGCATGCATTGAAGACATGGAGACATTTCCTCATTGGAAATCATTGTGAGGTGTACACGGATCACAAGAGTTTGAAGTACATTTTCACGCAGAAGGAGTTGAACCTCAGACAAAGGAGATGGTTGGAGCTCATCAAGGATTACGATATGAGATTGCATTACCATCCCGGTAAAGCTAATGTAGTAGCTGATGCATTGAGCCGCAAGAGCCATGTCAACACGTTGATGACGGGAGCAATACCCAAGGAGTTAGCAGAAAACCTTTGTGAACTAAGTTTAGAGATAGTTCCGAAAGGCTATGTAGCAGCATTGGAGATTCAGTCAACATTGATGGATAAAATCAGAGAGGCTCAGAAATCTGACAAGGAGATTGCTTCTATAAAGGAGAAACTAAGCAAAGGAAAAGCAAAGGGATTTCGTGAGGATGAGCACGATACCCTATGGTTTGAGGACCGTGTTTATGTGCCAAATGACCCGGAGATCAGGAAGTTGATTCTACAAGAGGCACATGATTCTCCATATTCGATTCACCCAAGAAATACCAAGATGTATTTGGATTTGAAGGAGACATTCCGGTGGACCAGAATGAAGAAGGATATTGCAGCATATGTAGCAGTTTGTGACGTATGTCATAGAGTAAAGGCAGAGCATCAGAAGCCAGCCGGATTGTTACAACCATTGCCGATACCCGAATGGAAGTGGGATAAGATGGGCATGGATTTTATCACAGGACTACCCAGGACGAAAGCAGGATATGACTCGATATGGGTAGTAGTTGATCGGTTGACGAAGGTAGCACATTTCATTCCAGTTAAGACCACTTACACCAGTGCTAAGTTGGCAAAGATATACAAGACTAGGATCATTTGTTTGCATGGAGTTCCAAGGAGTATTGTATCAGATAGAGGAACCCAATTTACCTCAAAGTTTTGGAATCAGTTGCATGAAACTTTAGGAACCAGGCTAGAGTTCAGCACCGCTTTTCATCCACAGACAGATGGACAGACCGAGAGAGTCAATCAGATTTTGGAAGATATGCTGAGAGCTTGTGCACTAGATTATGGATCTAGTTGGACGATAATTTGCCGTATGCAGAGTTTTCTTATAACAACAGTTACCAAACCAGTTTGAAGATGGCACCTTTCGAAGCTTTATACGGAAGGAGGTGCAGGACACTGTTGTCATGGGACGAAGTTGGAGACCGTCAATTCTTTGGACCAGATTTGATTAAAGAGTCTGAACAGAAGGTGAAGTTGATTCGCGATAGACTCAAGGTAGCCCAGTCCAGACAAAAGAGCTACGCAGATTCTAAATGCAAGGAGACAGTTTACGAAACCGGAGACAGAGTTTATCTCCGAGTATCCCCACTTCGAGGAGTTAAGCGATTTGGAGTTAAGGGAAAGTTAGCACGGCGTTTCGTTGGACCGTATAAGATCTTGCAACGTATGGGAGAAGTCGCGTATAAGTTGGAATTACCAGAGGGACTGTCAGGAGTTCATGACGCATTCCATGTTTCTCAGCTGAAGAAATGTCACGCCGATATGGCGGAGGTACCGTTAAGAGATACAGTGCCGCTTGAAGCGATTCAGTTGAAGGACGACCTAACATATGAGGAGAAACCGGTCAAGATTCTCGAGTTTGCCAGCAGAGTTACCCGTAGCAAAGTTATCAAGTTTTGCAAAGTTCAGTGGAACCACCACTCAGAGGATGAAGCCACCTGGGAGAGAGAAGAAGATTTGCTCAAGGACCACCCTCACCTATTTTCTAGCCAACCCGAATCTCGAGGGCGAGATTCATCTTAAGGGGGGTAGGTTTGTAACATCCCAAATTTTCAATTTGGAATGTTATACACATAGATCATCATGCATATCATATTTTCTTGCATTTTGCCGATCCTAGAAATTTCACAAAGCTCAAGGACCTTCGGAGAGAGTTGGAGATTTCGTCATTTTCATATTTGAGTTTTCTCAAATTTTGAAGAGAGGATCATTGGTTTTGTCGGAGTTTCTTTTGCCTTTTATTTGGATAGGGAAAAATGTGTGTTTTCAAAAATTGCATTTTAGGCCCGGAGAAAAGTTCATTTTCTTCGACTCGTTTTTAGGAGTCGGGGAAAATTTACTTTATTAGTTTTGGAGCTCGTTTAGATCTCTTTCTGTTTTTTTTTCTGCGCGTGAAACCGTTTAAAAAAAATCCCCCAGCGCCCCTGGGCCAAAGGCCCAGCCGGCTGACCAGGAGGCCAGCGCCGCGCCGCGCGAGCGACCAGGCGCCAGGAGCCGCCGCCGCTGCCCTTTTGGATTCCTAGTAGGACTCTTGTCCTACTCCGTTTTTTTCTAGATATTTCCTATTCCTACTCTTATTCCTTGATCCCTCCTCCAAGCAAACCCTCCCCCTCCCCAATATAAATACCCAAGCACCCCCCCTCTAAATCATCAAACCAAAGCCCCAAGCCTCAAACCTAGAGCCGCGCCACACCCCACGCCCTCACCCACGCCGCGCCGCCGCCCTGTGCCCGCGCCGCCGCCGCACCTTGCCACCACCGCCGCCGCCCCACGCCCACGCCGCCGGAGCCCCTCGCCGGAGATCTCGCCGGAGGTAGCCCCGCGCCGCATCTCTTCTTTTCATCGGATCGTTTTCTTCTAATTGTTCCGATTCTTCTATCCGATTCTTTTCCCCGCTAAACTGTTCCGGTTTTCTAGATCGGTTTTTCGTTCGGTTTTCTTTTCTCGAAACCCTAGATCGGTTCCGTTTTTCTTTTCCGATTTAGTTGCCTAGAGACCGTTCGCCGGACCGTTCGTCCTAACGAACGTGATCACCGGATTCTTCTAGGTTAATGAACGTCCGTTTGTTTAACCGTTCTTCTTTTTCTTTTCGTCAGATTTATTCCGCGATCGCGATCTCAGATCCGATCTTCGTTCTAGTTTATCTTCTCGCTCGTTTATCGGAATCAGGTGATTCAAGCGCCTGGAGTTTCGTTTCGAAACCGCCGTTCCGACTAATCAACTTTAACTAAGTTTTTGCTACGGTAAAATTTGACCTAGTTTCAACTTGCTAGAACCGAGTTGTTTTCCGCTGTTTGTTTTCGGTTTCTTTGTTCGGTTCTTTCTTTCTTTGCAACCGGAGTTCTGAAGTTGAACTTTCTGGTTCGATCTCTTGTTTGAGTTTTACCTATGCATTAGATGAGTACTTATTGTATGCTTGTTGTTTGTCTGCGATAGATTACCCGGATTGCGCCGCCTGTTACTTCGAATCTCTAGGACTCGCGGATCATCAGCAAGGCAAGTAACACTTTGATCATACCTTTTCTACAACCCAGTTTTATTGCCTTAGATCCATCCTCACACGTTGCATGATTAGGATCTAATTAAATTGTGGGATGGGAAGTAGATGAGGTAGTACCTATTACCTGTTACTATGAAACCTTTGGGAGTTACTTCTACGTTGCTTATTATGCCATGCTATGCTAGTAGACGTGGATTGGGTGAGTGATATCCATGACAGAAGTGAGATTGATAATTTTAATGGTTTATCTAAGGTGGCAACTTAAACACACATCTGGGTGGATTGAGGCACCTGATGTCTATCAGGACTTGCCTGTTTTATTTTGGACCGTCACCCAGGCTCAAAGGGATCATAAGATCTTTCATGCTAAATACTTACGTGTGCAGCCACAAGCCAATATGGGCTCTGGCATAGTTGACTAAGTCATGCGAACTCTTATAGGGGTAGACTAGCAGATGTAGGGGATATAGGTGGTACGGTCTACTCCATCGTAAGGTGCTAGCGCTTCTAAAAGACTATGTCTCGGTCATCCGTTTCTCAAACACGGGTAGTGCGAGAAATCCAACGGAGGCGACCGAGTCTTGTGGGGAAAAGTGCGCAAACCTCTGCAGAGTGTAACAACCTAATCATGATTAGCCGTGTCCCCGGTTATGGACAATCTTGAGTATCTAGTACTTGAATATCATGTGAATCTCATCATGTTACTCCTAATTAATATTGTTGGGTTTCAATGATTACTTTTAATTGTGATTGAGAATGTTGTCAACCATTCTCAATGTTTAACAACCACCATGATAGTTAAATAAATTTAATCCTTTGCAGTAGGGAAAAATTGACTTTACGCAAAACAGTAACCATAGAGCTTTCCACTAGCCAAATATGCATATAGTATAGCTGTTTCATTCCCTCATTCTCTATGTGTTACTTTGCCAGCATATTCCATGTACTGACCCGTTTCGGGCTGCAACGTTAATGTTGCATACTTTTCAGATGATGATTAAGGTGCTTTTAGGTCGTGGTTCTATACTCAGTGATGCCGTTGGAGTTGATGGACCCATTTACCTTCCAAGTCTTCCGCCGTTATCGTTCTTAGATGGCCTTAAGCCATATTTATGTAATAAGTTCTCTTCGGAGACATCGATGTAATAAGTGTGTGATTGCCACTCTGCTATAAATCCTTCGATGTACTGTGTGGTGTCAGCATTATTGATCTAGGGATGACACCGGAGCACAATAGACTTGATCCATTCGGGTCGGGTCGCTACAATATTCATATCACAATTAAGAAGATTTGCATTGAAATTATGCCAAGTAGCACTCTGCATCAAAAATTCTCTTTTTATCATTTACCTACTCGAGGACGAGCAGGAATTAAGCTTGGGGATGCCTGATACGTCTCCAACGTATCTATACTTTTGGATTGCTCCATGCTATATTATCTACTGTTTTGGACTATATTGGGCTTTATTTTCCACTTTTATATTATTTTTGGGACTAACCTATTAACCGGAGGCCAAGCCCAGAATTGTTGTTTTTTGCCTATTTCAGTGTTTCGAAGAAACGGAATATCAAACGGAGTCCAAACGGAATGAAACCTTCGGGAACGTGATTTTCTCACCGAACATGATCCATGAGACTTGGACCCTACGCCAAGGCATCAGAGAGGCGGTCACGAGGGTGGGGGGCGCGCCCCCTGCCTTGTGGGCCCCTCGATGCTCCACCGACGTACTTCTTCCTCCTATATATACATACGTATCCCCAAACGATCAGAGACGGAGCCAAAAACCTAATTCCACCGCTGCAACTTTCTGTATCCACGAGATCCCATCTTGGGGCCTGTTCCGGAGCTCCGCCGGAGAGGGCCGTCATCACGGAGGGCTTCTACATTATCATAGCCTCTCTGATGAAGTGTGAGTAGTTTATCTCAGACCTTCGGGTCCATAGTTAGTAGCTAGATGGCTTCTTCTCTCTGATCTCAATACAAAGTTCTCCCCCTCTCTTGTGGAGATCTATTCGATGTAATCTTCTTTTTGCGGTGTGTTTGTTGAGACCGATGAATTGTGGGTTTATGATCAAGTCTATCTATGAATAATATTTGAATCTTCTCTGAATTCTTTTATGTATGATTGGTTATCTTTGCAAGTCTCTTCGAATTATCCGTTTGGTTCGGCCAACTAGATTGGTAGTTCTTTCCATGGGAGAAGTGCTTAGCTTTGGGTTCGATCTTGCGGTGTCCTTTCCCAGTGACAGAAGGGGCAGCAAGGCATGTATTGTATCGTTGCCATCGAGGATAACAAGATGGGGTTTATTTCATATTGCATGAATTTATCTCTCTACATCATGTCATCTTGCTTAAGGCATTACTCTATTTTTAACTTAATACTCTAGATGCATGCTGGATAGCGGTCGATGAGTGGAGTAATAGTAGTAGATGCAGAATCGTTTCGGTCTACTTGTCACGGACGTGATGCCTATATACATGATCATGCCTAGATATTCTCATAACTATGCTCAATTCTGTCAATTGCTCAACAGTAATTTGTTCACCCACCGTAGAATACTTATGCTCTTGAGAGAAGCCACTAGTGAAACCTATGGACCCCGGGTCTATTCTCATCATATCAATCTCCATGACTTTAATCTTTCTTTGCTTTTTTACTTTGCCTTTACTTTTTACTTTGCATCTTTATACCAAAAATACCAAAAATATTATATCTATCAGATCTCACTCTCGTAAGTGACCGTGAAGGGATTGGCAACCCCTAATCTCGTTGGTTGCAAGTAGCTATCGTTTTGTGCAGGTACGAGGGACTTGAGCGTGGCCTCCTACTGGATTGATACCTTGGTTCTCAAAAACTGAGGGAAATACTTACGCTACTTTGCAGCATCATCCCATCCTCTTCGGGGAAAATCAACGCAAGCTCAAGAGGTAGCAAGAAGGATTTCTGGCGCCGTTGCCGGGGAGTCTACGCAAAAAGTCAACATACCAAGTACCCATCACAATCCCTATCTCTCGCATTACATTATTTGTCATTTGCCTCTCGTTTTCCTCTCCCCCACTTCACCCTTGCCGTTTTATTCGCCCCCTCTCTCTATCCTCCCTCTGTATTTGCCTCTTTTTGCCCGCTTGCTCTTGTCTGCTCGTGTGCTAGTTTGCTTGTTTGTCACGATGGTTCAATCGAGATTTGGTGATCTTCACCTTAAAAGGTTAGAGGAGATCGAAACCAATGTTAGGAAGTTTATGGTCTTGCAATTTGAGCATAATAATTTCTTTAGAAATGAGCTTAAGGAACAAAAAAGGTTTATGAGTTATATGAATAAAGAGCTTGATGATATGTCTAAAGAATTTGATGGTATAAGATCCCAAATTGCTCGTCTAGAAAAGATGACTACTGAAATTTTGGATATGCAAGCAACCTTAGTCAATAAGATGGCCGCTAAACCGATTTCCTATGAAAATCAAGATGAAGATCTAAAAGTTATTGATGTGTCGCCTATTAAATCTTTATTTTGCAATATGAATCTTGATGAAACTCAATATGATCTTCCTTTACCTAGAAGGCGTTCTAAAAATTCGGTGCATTTAGATCTTTATGATGAAATTGATGAAAGTGGGATTGAAAGAAATAAAAATCTAGATGTTGCTAAACCCACTGTATTGGGTTTCAAGGAATTTAATTATAAAAGTAGCTCTTTAATTGATTGTATTTCCTTGTTGCAATCCGTGCTAAATTCTCCACATGCTTATAGTCAACATAAAGCCTTCACTGAACATATTGTTGATGCCTTGATGCAATCTTATGAAGAAAAACTTGAGTTGAAAGTTTCTATCCCTAGAAAACTCTATGATGAGTGGGAACCAACTATTAAAATTAAAATTAAAGATCATGAGTTTTATGCTTTGTGTGATTTGGGTGCTAGTGTCTCTACTATTCCCAAGACTTTGTGTGATTTGCTAGATTTCCGTAATTTTGATGATTGCTCTCTAAACTTGCATCTTGTGGATTCCACTATTAAGAAACCTATGGGAAGGATTAATGATGTTCTTATTGTTGCAAATAGAAATTATGTGCCCATAGATTTCATTGTTCTTGATATAGATTGCAATCCTTCTTGCCCTATTATTCTTGGTAGACCTTTCCTTAGAACGGTTGGTGCGATTATTGATATGAAGGAAGGGAATATTAGATTTCAATTTCCATTAAAAAAGGGCATGGAACAATTTCCAAGAAATAAAAGAAAATTACCATATGAAACTATCATGAGAGCCACTTATGGATTGCCTACCAAAGATGGCAATACCTACATCTATCCTCGCTTTTATGCCTAGCTAGGGGCGTTAAACGATAGCGCTTGTTGGGAGGCAACCCAATTTTATTTTTATTCATTGATTTTTGCTCCTGCTTAGTAATAAATAAATTATCTAGCCTCTGTTTTGGTTGTGTTTTTTGTGTTTAATTAGTGTTTGTGCCAAGTAGAACCGTTGGGAAGACTTGGGGAAAGTCTTGTTGAACTTGCTGTAAAAAACAGAAACTTTGGCGCTCACGAGAACTGCTGTCATTTTTATTGGAATAGTGATATTTAGTTAATTCTTTTTGCAGATGACTAATATATAAATTCCTCACGTACATAAATTTATTTTAGAATTTTTGTGGTTCCAGATCTTGCGCTAGCTACAGATTACTACAGACTATTCTGTTTTTGACAGATTCTGTTTTTCGTGTGTTGTTTGCTTATTTTGATGAATCTATGGTTAGTAAAATAGTTTATAATCCATAGAGAAGTTGGAATACAGTAGGTTTAACACCAATATAAATAAAGAATGAGTTCATTACAGTACCTTGAATTGGTCTTTTGTTTTCTTTTGCTAACGAAGCTCACGAGTTTTCTACTTTTAGTTTTGTGTTGTGAAGTTTTCAAGTTTTGGGTGAATTCTTTTGATGGATTATGGAACAAGGAGTGGCAAGAGCCTAAGCTTGGGGATGCCCATGGCACCCCCAAGATAATCCAAGGACACCAAAAAGTCAAAGCTTGGGGATGCCCCGGAAGGCATCCCCTCTTTCCTCCACTTCCATCGGTAATTTACTTGGAGCTATATTTTTATTCACCAACATGATATGTGCTTTGCTTGGAGCGTCTTGTATTATTTGTGTCTTTGTGTTTTAGTATGCCGCAATAATCCTTGCTTTACACACCTTTTGAGAGAGCCATACATGAATTAAAATTTGATAGAATACTCTATGTGCTTCACTTATATCTTTTGAGTTAAGTAGTTTTGCTCTATGTGCTTCACTTATATCTTTTGAGCGTTATAATTTTGCTCTATGTGCTTCACTTAGATCTTTTAGAGCACAGTGGTGGATTTGTTTTAAAGAAACTATTGATCTCTCATGCTTCACTTAAATTATTTTGAGAGTCTCTTAATAGCATGGTAATTTGCTTAAAAATAATATGCTTGGTATTCAAGAATTGTGGAACTTTCTTTTGAGTGTGTTGAATACTAAGAAAAGATTGAAGCCTGATAATTGTTTTGAGATATGGAGGTGATAATATTAAAGTCATGCTAGTTGAGTAGTTATGAATTTAAAGAATACTTGTGTTAAAGTTTGTGATTCCCGTAGCATGCACGTATGGTGAAACGTTATGTGATGAAGTCGGAGCATGGTTTATTTATTGATTGTCTTCCTTATGAGTGGCGGTCGGGGACGAGCGATGGTCTTTTCCTACCAATCTATCCCCCTAGGAGCATGCGCATAATACTTTGCTTTGATAAATTCTAGATTTTTCAATAAGCATATGAGTTCTTGATGACTAATCTTGAGTCCATGGATTATACGCACTCTCACCCTTCCACCTTTGCTAGCCTCTCTAATACCATGCACTTTTCGCCGGTATCATACACCTACCATATACCTTCCTCAAAACGGCCACCATACCTACCTATAATGGCATTTCCATAGCCATTCCAAGAAATATTGCCATGCAACTTTCCACCATTTATCATGACACACTCCATCATTGTCATATTGCATATCCCGGTACACTGTCAGAGGCATTCATATAGAGTCATGTTTTGTTCTAAGTCTCGAGTTATAATTGTTGAGTTGTAAGAAAAATAAAAGTGTGATGATCATCATTATAAGAGCATTGTCCCAGTGAGGAAAGAATGATGGAGACTATGATTCCCCCATAAGTCGGGATGAGACTCCGGACGAAAAATAAATAAAAAAAGAAGCCAAAGAAGCCCAAATAAAAAGAGGCCATAAAAAAGAGAAAAGGCCCAAATAAAAATAAAAAAATGAGAGAAAAAGTGACAAGGGACAATGTGACTATCCTTTTACCACACTTGTGCTTCAAAGTAGCACCATGATCTTCATAGTAGAGAGTCTCTCATGTTATCACTTTCATATACTAGTGGGAATTTACATTATAGAACTTGGCTTGTATATTCCAATGATGGGCTTCCTCAAATTGCCCTAGGTCTTCATGAGCAAGCAAGTTGGATGCACACGCACTTAGTTTCTTTTTGAGCTTTCATATACTTATAGCTCTAGTGCATCTGTTGCATGGGAATCCCTACTCACTCACATTGATATCTGCTGATGGGCATCTCCATAGCCCGTTGATACTCCTAGTTGATGTGAGACTATCTCCTCCTTTTTGTCTTCTCCACAACCACCATTCTATTCCACCTATAGTGCTATATCCATGGCTCACGCTCATGTATTGCGTGAAAATTGAAAAAGTTTTGAAAAAGTTAGAGTATGAAACAATTGCTTTGCTTGTCATCAGGGTTGTGCATGATTTAACTACTTTGTGTGGTGAAGATAGAGAATAGCCAGACTATATGATTTTGTAGGGATAACTTTCTTTGGCCATGTTAATTTCAGAAGACATAATTGCTTTGTTAGTATGCTTGAAGTATTATTATTTTTATGTCAATATTAACTTTTGTCTTGAATCTTTCGAATCTGAATATTCATATCACAATTAAGAAGATTTGCATTGAAATTATGCCAAGTAGCACTCCGCATCAAAAATTCTCTTTTTAGCATTTACCTACTCGAGGACGAGCAGGAATTATGCTTGGGGATGCCTGATACGTCTCCAACGTATCTATACTTTTTGATTGCTCCATGCTATATTATCTACTGTTTTGGACTATATTGGGCTTTATTTTCCACTTTTATATTATTTTTGGGACTAACCTATTAACCGGAGGCCCAGCCCAGAATTGTTGTTTTTTTTGCCTATTTCAGTGTTTCGAAGAAACGGAATATCAAACGGAGTCCAAACGGAATGAAACCTTCGGGAACGTGATTTTCTCACCGAACGTGATCCAGGAGACTTGGACCCTACGCCAAGGCATCAGAGAGGCGGTGACGAGGGTGGGGGGCGCCCCCTACCTCGTGGGCCCCTCGATGCTCCACCGACGTACTTCTTCCTCCTATATATACATACGTATCCCCAAACGATCAGAGACGGAGCCAAAAACCTAATTCCGCCGCTGCAACTTTCTGTATCCATGAGATCCCATCTTGGGGCCTGTTCCGGAGCTCCACCGGAGAGGGCCGTCATCACGGAGGGCTTCTACATCATCATAGCCTCTCCGATGAAGTGTGAGTAGTTTACCTCAGACCTTCGGGTCCACAGTTAGTAGCTAGATGGCTTCTTCTCTCTTTTTGGATCTCAATACAAAGTTCTCCCCCTCTCTTGTGGAGATCTATTTGATGTAATCTTCTTTTTGCGGTGTGTTTGTTGAGACCGATGAATTGTGGGTTTATGATCAAGTCTATCTATGAATAATATTTGAATCTTCTCTGAATTCTTTTATGTATGATTGGTTATCTTTGCAAGTCTCTTCGAATTATCCGTTTGGTTCGGCCAACTAGATTGGTAGTTCTTTCCATGGGAGAAGTGCTTAGCTTTGGGTTCGATCTTGCGGTGTCCTTTCCCAGTGACAGAAGGGGCAGCAAGGCACGTATTGTATCGTTGCCATCGAGGATAACAAGATGGGGTTTATTTCATATTGCATGAATTTATCTCTCTACATCATGTCAGCTTGCTTAAGGCGTTACTATGTTTTTAACTTAATACTCTAGATGCATGCTGGATAGCGGTCGATGAGTGGAGTAATAATAGTAGATGCAGAATCGTTTCGGTCTACTTGTCACGGACGTGATGCCTATATACATGATCATGCCTAGATATTCTCATAACTATGCTCAATTCTGTCAATTGCTCAACAGTAATTTGTTCACCCACCGTAGATTACTTATTCTCTTGAGAGAAGCCACTAGTGAAACCTATGGCCCCCGGGTCTATTCTCATCATATCAATCTCCATGACTTTAATCTTTCTTTGCTTTTTTACTTTTCCTTTACTTTTTACTTTGCATCTTTATACCAAAAATACCAAAAATATTATATCTATCAGATCTCACTCTCGTAAGTGACCGTGAAGGGATTGACAACCCCTAATCGCGTTGGTTGCGAGTAGCGATCATTTTGTGCAGGTACGAGGGACTTGAGCGTGGCCTCCTACTGGATTGATACCTTGGTTCTCAAAAACTGAGGGAAATACTTACGCTACTTTGCTGCATCATCCCTTCCTCTTCGGGGAAAACCAACGCAAGCTCAAGAGGTAGCAAGAAGGATTTCTGGCACCATTGCCGGGGAGTCTATGCAAAAAGTCAACATACCAAGTACCCATCACAATCCCTATCTCTCGCATTACATTATTTGCCATTTGCCTCTCGTTTTCCTCTCCCCCACTTCACCCTTGCCGTTTTATTCGACCTCTCTCTCTCTCTATCCTCCCTCTGTATTTGCCTCTTTTTGCCCACTTGCTCTTGTCTGCTCGTGTGCTAGTTTGCTTTATTGTCACGATGGTTAAACCGAGATTTGGTGATCTTCACCTTAAAAGGTTAGAGGAGATTGAAACCAACGTTAGGAAGTTTATGGTCTTGCAATTTGAGCATAATAATTTCTTTAGAAATGAGCTTAAGGAACAAAAAAGTTTTATGAGTTATATGAATAAAGAGCTTGATGATATGTCTAAAGAATTTGATGGTATAAGATCCCAAATTGCTCGTCTAGAAAAGATGACTACTGAAATTTCAGATATGCAAGCCACCTTAGTCAATAAGATGGCCGCTAAACCGATTTCCTATGAAAATCAAGATGAATATCTAAAAGTTATTGATGTGTCTCCTATTAAATCTTTGTTTTGCAATATGAATCTTGATGAAACTGAATATGATCTTCCTTTACCTAGAAGGCGTTCTAAAAATTCGGAGTATCTAGATCTTTATGATGAAATTGATGAAAGTGGGATTGAAAGAAATAAAAATCTAGATGTTGCTAAACCCACTGTATTGGATTTCAAGGAATTTAATTATGAAAGTTGCTCTTTAATTGATTGTATTTCCTTGTTGCAATCCGTGCTAAATTCTCCACATGCTTATAGTCAACATAAAGCCTTCACCGAACATATTGTTGATGCCTTGATGCAATCTTATGAAGAAAAACTTGAGTTGAAAGTTTCTATCCCTAGAAAACTCTATGATGAGTGGGAACCAACTATTAAAATTAAAATTAAAGATCATGAGTTTTATGCTTTGTGTGATTTGGGAGCTAGTGTCTCTACTATTCCCAAGACTTTGTGTGATTTGCTAGATTTCCGTAATTTTGATGATTGCTCTTTAAACTTGCATCTTGCGGATTCCACTATTAAGAAACCTATGGGAAGGATTAATGATGGTCTTATTGTTGCAAATAGAGATTATGTGCCCGTAGATTTCATTGTTCTTGATATAGATTGCAATCCTTCTTGCCCTATTATTCTTTGTAGACCTTTCCTTAGAACGGTTGGTGCGATTATTGATATGAAGGAAGGGAATATTAGATTTCAATTTCCATTAAAAAGGGCATGGAAAAATTTCCAGGAAATAAAATAAAATTACCATACGAAACTACCATGAGAGCCACTTATGGATTGCCTACCAAAGATGGCAATACCTAGATCTATCCTCGCGTTTATGCCTAGCTAGGGGCGTTAAACGATAGCGCTTGTTGGGAGGCAACCCAATTTTATTTTTATTACTTGCTTTTTTGCTCCCGCTTAGTAATAAATAAATTATCTATCCTCTGTTTTGGTTGTGTTTTTTGTGTTTAATTAGTGTTTGTGCCAAGTAGAACCGTTGGGAAGACTTGGGGAAAGTCTTGTTGAACTTGCTGTAAAAAACAGAAACTTTACCGCTCACGAGAACTGCTGTAATTTTTATTTGAAGAGTTCTATTTAGTTAATTCTTTTTTCAGATGATTAATAGATAAATTCCTCACGTCCAGCAATTTATTTTAGAATTTTTGTTGTTCCAGATCTTGCGCTAGCTACAGATTACTACAGACTGTTCTGTTTTTGACAGATTCTGTTTTTCGTGTGTTGTTTGCTTATTTTGATGAATCTATGGTTAGTAAAATAGTTTATAATCCATAGAGAAGTTGGAATACAGTAGGTTTAACACCAATATAAATAAATAATGAGTTTATTACAGTACCTTGAAGTGTTCTTTTGTTTTCTTTCGCTAACGGAGCTCACGAGTTTTCTACTTTAAGTTTTGTGTTGTGAAGTTTTCAAGTTTTGGGTGAATTCTTTTGATGGATTATGGAACAAGGAGTGGCAAGAGCCTAAGCTTGGGGATGCCCATGGCACCCCCAAGATAATCCAAGGACACCAAAAAGTCAAAGCTTGGGGATGCCCCGGAAGGCATCCCCTCTTTCCTCCACTTCCATCGGTAATTTACTTGGAGCTATATTTTTATTCACCAACATGATATGTGCTTTGCTTGGAGCGTCTTGTATTATTTGTGTCTTTGTGTTTTAGTATGCCGCAATAATCCTTGCTTTACACACCTTTTGAGAGAGCCATACATGAATTAAAATTTGATAGAATACTCTATGTGCTTCACTTATATCTTTTGAGTTAAGTAGTTTTGCTCTATGTGCTTCACTTATATCTTTTGAGCGTTATAATTTTGCTCTATGTGCTTCACTTAGATCTTTTAGAGCACGGTGGTGGATTTGTTTTAAAGAAACTATTGATCTCTCATGCTTCACTTCAATTATTTTGGGAGTCTCTTAATAGCATGGTAATTTGCTTAATAATAATATGCTCGGTATTCAAGAATTGTGGCACTTTCTTTTGAGTGTGTTGAATACTAAGAAAAGATTGAAGCATGATAATTGTTTTGAGATATGGAGGTGATAATATGAAAGTCATGCTAGTTGAGTAATTGTGAATTTAAAGAATACTTGTGTTAAAGTTTGTGATTCCCGTAGCATGCACGTATGGTGAACCGTTATGTGATGAAGTCGGAGCATGGTTTATTTATTGATTGTCTTCCTTATGAGTGGCGGTCGGGGACGAGCGATGGTCTTTTCCTACCAATCTATCCCCCTAGGAGCATGCGCGTAATACTTTGCTTTGATAAATTCTAGATTTTTGCAATAAGTATATGAGTTCTTTATGACTAATCTTGAGTCCATGGATTATACACACTCTCACCCTTCCACCTTTGCTAGCCTCTCTAATACCGCGCACCTTTCGCCGGTATCATACACCTACCATATGCCTTCCTCAAAACAGCCACCATACCTACCTATTATGGCATTTCCATAGCCATTCCGAGATATATTGCCATGCAACTTTCCACCATTTATTATGACACACTCCATCACTGTCATATTGCATATCCCAGTACACCGTCGGAGGCATTCATATAGAGTCATATTTTGTTCTAAGTCTCGGGTTGTAAGAAAAATAAAAGTGTGATGATCATCATTATTAGAGCATTGTCCCAGTGAGGAAAGAATGATGGAGACTATGATTCCCCCATAAGTCGGGATGAGACTCAGGACGAAAAATAAATAAAAAAAGAGGCCAAAGAAGCCCAAATAAAAAGAGGCCATAAAAAAGAGAAAAGGCCCAAATAAAAATAAAAAAATGAGAGAAAAAGAGAGAAGGGACAATGTTACTATCCTTTTACCACACTTGTGCTTCAAAGTAGCACCATGATCTTCATAGTAGAGAGTCTCTCATGTTATCACTTTCATATACTAGTGGGAATTTTACATTATAGAACTTGGCTTGTATATTCCAATGATGGGCTTCCTCAAATTGCCCTAGGTCTTCATGAGCAAGCAAGTTGGATGCACAACCACTTAGTTTCTTTTTGAGCTTTCATATACTTATAGCTCTAGTGCATCCGTTGCATGGCAATCCCTACTCACTCACATTGATATCTGTTGATGGGCATCTCCATAGCCCGTTGATACGCCCAGTTGATGTGAGACTATCTCCTCCTTTTTGTCTTCTCCACAACCACCATTCTATTCCACCTATAGTGCTATATCCATGGCTCACGCTCATGTATTGCGTGAAAATTGAAAAAGTTTTTAAAAAGTTAGAGTATGAAACAATTGCTTGGCTTGTCATCGGGGTTGTGCATGATTTAACTACTTTGTGTGGTGAAGATAGAGCATAGCCAGACTATATGATTTTGTAGGGATAACTTTCTTTGTCCATGTTATTTTGAGAAGACATAATTGCTTTGTTAGTATGCTTGAAGTATTATTATTTTTATGTCAATATAAACTTTTGTCTTAAATCTTTCGAATCTGAATATTCATATCACAATTAAGAAGATTTGCATTGAAATTATGCCATGTAGCACTCCGCATCAAAAATTCTCTTTTTATCATTTACCTACTCGAGGACGAGCAGCAATTATGCTTGGGGATGCTTGATACGTCTCCAACGTATCTATACTTTTTGATTGCTCCATGCTATATTATCTACTGTTTTGGACTATATTGGGCTTTATTTTCCACTTTTATATTATTTTTGGGACTAACCTATTAACCGGAGGCCCAGCCTAGAATTGCTGTTTTTTTTGCCTATTTCAGTGTTTCGAAGAAACGGAATATCAAACGGAGTCCAAACGGAATGAAACCTTCGGGAACGTGATTTTTCTCACCGAACGTGATCCAGGAGACATGGACCCTACGCCAAGGCATCAGAGAGGCGGTCACGAGGGTGGGGGCGCCCCCCTAGGGCGCGCCCCCTGCCTCGTGGGCCCCTCGATGCTCCACCAACGTACTTCTTCCTCCTATATATACATATGTATCCCCAAATGATCAGAGACGGAGCCAAAAACCTAATTCCACCGCTGCAACTTTCTGTATCCGCGAGATCCCATCTTGGGGCCTGTTCTGGAGCTCCGCCGGAGAGGGCCGTCATCATGGAGGGCTTCTACATCATCATAGCCTCTCAAATGAAGTGTGAGTAGTTTACCTCAGACCTTCGGGTCCATAGTTAGTAGCTAGATGCCTTCTTCTCTCTTTTTGGATCTCAATATCTTTCACAGGCCGAAATTCGGACGGGACGTAAATGCGCGGACCTAATATACGGGCCTTTAACATGCCAGAAGTTCGGTCGGGCTAGATTATCGTCATTTTTATATGGGCTGTTAATGGACCCGATGTGACATTGGGCCACATGTGGCCCATGGATTTCGTCCGACGTTAACAGGCCGAAAATCACAACAGGACGAAAGTGGCCCAAATCTATAGTGGGCCTCTAACAGGCCGAATGTCAGACATGGCCGAATAGGACCCAAATCCTTCATGGTCGTTTATGGGCCGAAAGTTTCAATGGCATGTAAATGGGCCCAAATGAAGTAGGACCTTTAACAGGCTGGAAATACACCGGGTCGTAATTCGGCCCATACACTTAGCGGACTGTTAACGGGCCAGAAGTGCCCATGGGCCGCGATGATGACAAGTTTAGGCAGGCCGTTGATGGGCCGATTTCACACTAGCCGTACGGGCCTTAACTGAGAATGTTGGGCCTTATCTGGGCCGGCCCATTATGGTCTGCAAAATCTCACGGGCCTTTAGCTGGGTCGGCCCATTATGGCCCGCAAAATCTCGTGGGCCTTTAGCTGGGCCGGCCCATTATGATACGCAAAATCTCGTAGGCCTTTTGCTGGGATGGCCCATTATGGACCGCAAAATCTTGTGGGCCTTCAGTTGGGCCGGCCCATTTAAACTTCATGGGCCACTTTTGGACCGGTACACGTGTCAACATATCATACGCGCATCTCGCCCATTGGATGAGTGACACTTGTGCCAACGCGGAGCTGGCATGTGTTTTCGTCAGCCAATCAGAATTTTACACGTGGAAAATCCCCATTGGTCCGGGCTGTTAACCAGTTATCGGATCCAAAACCGGACCCGATAGCTTAACGACATTCCGTTACGGTGGATGCCACGTGTCGGTCACCCTTGACCAAAGCACTTCTGTGACGCGCGATTTATCGTCATGGAAGTGGACACTTCCGTGATGATAATTTTGGTAATGTCATGGAACACTTCTACGACAGCACAGGTATGACTATCTTGATTCTGCCATAAATTTGTCATGGATGTACATGCATGACAGAAAACGTGACCTACTGTGACAAACATGTATCATCACGGAAGTGTATTTTTTTGTAGTGTAGGCATGTTTACTAAAACATGCTTAATACATCGACTGTACAGAACATAGTCATAAATTGCAACTGGTATTGGTAAGATTGAACTAGTGAGTACATATAAGAGTCCTGAGAGGTAGTTTCTAGGGAACTTCATCTTGGCCAGAGCCCGCCCAAAGTTAGCCGGCGGAGGCAAGCTGTTCCTCCAGGTCGAACCATCGAAGCGTGGATTAGTGCCACTTACATGTGTACCTACAGGAAACCAGTAAATGGTAGAAGTTAAATTGCAATTGCACAAATGATGTGAAATACTGTAAGACATGGGATGCAGCTAACCTTGATGACAAACAACACTATCGGTCATTATGACCATGCGTAAGTACATGGACAAGCATGTTAAGTACAACAGGGTTAGCTTCCACCAAAAATAGCAAATGTGCATCGTCTCTAGTGATATCCTGAGTAATGTATTATAAGTTTGTTGTTGGTATTGGTGAAATTGAGCTAGATAGTTAATGCTTGAACATCACACAGTGTGCAGTACTGAAATAAACAAGGCACGAACATGCTTAATACATCAACCTTACAAAGCATAGCCATTGTAAGTGGTATTGGTAAGATTTAGCTGGTCAGATCATACATGTTAAGTCCTCGAGGGTAGTCGCTAGGGCACTTCATCTGGGCCAGAGCCTGCACCATGTCGGCATTGGCGGAGGCGAGGTGCTCCTCTGGGTCAACACGCACAGCGGCCATCGCGCCATGGACCGCCATCAGCTCTTGGCAGTGGGGATTTAGAGGCATGAGGATGTTTCACAGGCGCCATTTAAGCAATAAGGTTGGGGTCGTGATAGAGATCGGTGGGTTAGCTGACTGCATCCAAGCAGAACGTAGATGTGGTTGAAGTTGTGGTTGCGGCGGCGGCGGTTTGAGCTGCCGGTAGGGGGAGGCGTGTTGGGGAACGTAGTATGTAATTTCAAAAGAAATCTACGATCACGCAAGATTTATATAGGAGATGCACAGCAACGAGAGGGGGAGAGTGTGTCCACGTACCCTCGTAGACAGAAAGCGGAAGCATTACGTTAAAGCGGTTGAAGTAGTCGAACGTTTGTGCGATCCAACCGATCAAGTACCGAACGTACGACACCTCTGAGTTCAGCACACGTTCATCTCGATGACGTCCCTTGAACTCTTGATCAAACAGAGGGTCAGGGGTGAGCTTCGTCAGCACGATGGCGTGGTGATGGTGACATGATCCGCACAAGGATTCGCCTAAGCACTATGATGCTATGACCGGAGGAGTAAACTGTGGAGGGGGCACCACACATGGCTAATAGAAAAATTGCTGTGCTATGGGGTGCCCCCTGCCCCTGTATATAAAGGAGGGGAGGAGGAGGTCGGCTACCAAGGGGGCGCGCCAAGGGGGGACTAGGACTCCACTCCTAGTAGGATTCACCCCCCCCCCTTTTCCTTTCTCATCGGAGGGGGGGAAGGAAGGAGAGGGAGAGGGAGAGGGGGCCGCGCCCCCTCCTCCTTGTCCAATTCGGACTCCCTTGGAGGGGGCCCCGCGCCACCCCTTGAGGGCTCCCCTCTCTCTCCCCTAAGGCCCATGTAGGCCCAATACTTCCCCGGGGGGTTCCGTAACCCCTCGATACTCTGAAATATACCCGAACCATTCCGAAACCATTTCTGTGTACGGATATCATCATCCAATATATCAATATTTTCCTCTCGACCATTTCGAGACTCCTTGTCATGTCCGTGATCTCATCCGGGACTCCGAACAAACTTCGGTCAACAAAACACATAACTCATAATACAAATCATCATTGAACATTAAGCGTGCGGATCCTACGGGTTCGAGAACTATGTAGACATGACCGAGACACATCTCCGGTCAATAACCAATAGCGGAACCTGGATGCTCATATTGGTTCCTACATATTCTATGAAGAGCTTTATCAGTCAAATCGCAATGACAACATATGTTATTCCCTTTGTCATCGGTATGTTACTTGCCTAAGATTCGATCGTCGGTATCATCATACCTAGTTCAATCTTATTACCGGCAAGTCTCTTTACTCGTTCTGTAATGCATCATCCCGTAACTAACTCATTAGTCACATTGCTGGCAAGGCTTATAGTGATGTCCAATACCGAGAGGGCCCAGAGATACCTCTCTGATACTCGGAGTGACAACTCCTAATCTCGATATATGCCAACCCAACAAACACCTTCAGAGACACCTGTAGAGCATCTTTATAATCACCTAGTAACGTTGTGACGTTTGATAGCACACAAGGTGTTCCTCCGGTATTCGGGAGTTGCATAATCTCATAGTCAAAGGAACATGTGTAAGTAATGAAGAAAGCAATAGCAATAAAACTTAACGATCATTATGCTAAGCTAATGGATGGGTCATGTCCATCACATCATTCTCCTAATGATGTGATCCCGTTCATCAAATGACGACACATGTCTATGGTCAGGAAACTTAACCATCTTTGATAAACAAGCTAGTCAAGTAGAGGCATACTAGGGACACTTTGTTTTGTCTATGTATTCACTCATCTATCAAGTTTCCGGTTAACACAATTCTAGCATGAATAATAAACATTTATCATGATATAACAAAATATAAATAACAACTTTATTATTGCCTCTAGGGCATATTTCCTTCAGTCTCCCACTTGCACTAGAGTCAATAATCTAGATTACATAGTAATGATTCGAAAACCCATGGAGTCTTGGTGCTAATCATGTTTTGCTCGTGGAAGAGGCTTAGTCAACGGGTCTACAACATTCAGATCCGTATGTATTTTGCAAATCTCTATGTCTCCCTCCTTGACTTGATCGCCGATGGAGTTGAAGCATCTCCTAATGTGTTTGTTCTCTTATGAAATTTGGATTCCTTCGCTAAGGCAATTGCTCCAGTATTGTCACAAATGATTTTTATTGGACCCGATGCACTAGGTATTACACCTAGATCGGATATGAACTCCTTCATTTGTTACATCTGAAGCAGCTATGTAGATCCCGCCATGATGCTTTGCTTGGAACTGCACCAACTCACAGCTCCACCATTCAATATGAATACATATCCGGTTTGCGACTTAGAGTCATCCGGAACAGTGTCAAAGCTTGCATCAACGTAACCATTTATGATAAGCTCTTTGTCACCTCCATAAACGAGAAACATATCCTTAGTCCTTTTTAGGTATTTCAGAATGTGTCGGGGGTTGCTGATCCCACGTACACCTATTGGGATCGGCGGACCGAGCCCCTTTCGGTTCGGCAGGGGGCAGTGGATGCACAAAGAGCAGATCGAGGCGAACGCACGAGCGACGCGGTCGGTTTACCCAGGTTCGGGCCGCACGGATGCGTAAAACCCTACTCCTGCTTTGGTGGTTGTATTGAGTTCTTGCTCGGAAGCGATGAGTGCTACAGTACACTCAAGCAGCTGGCCAGACCGAGCGTGAGAATGGCCGTCCTCCCCTCTCTCTATTGTGCATGGGCCTCCTTTTATATGTCTAAGGGGTCACCGACAGGTGGCAACACAGGTGGGGGTAAAATGTAAAAGAGGTGGTAGTTGGCTCCACCGCCTACAACAGTCGTATCATACCAAACCCTGACGGCAGAGGAGAAGGGAATTAAATGCCTGTCTGTGTCACCTAGACGGTACAGAGAGGGACCGCTAGGAACGCCACCGTTTGCCACGATGGCTATCTTGTCGGCGCTTGCTTGCCACCGCATGCCCCCAGCTGCACAGCCTCCCGCCACGTACGCCAGGAGCGGTCCCAGATCGACACGTTTGTGGGTGAGCTGGAGCGCGGGCTGCGGAGTAGTAGCTTGCCGCGGCAAGCGCCTTGCCGCGGATGTTGCCTTGTCGCGTCCGGGAGCTTGTCGCTCACCGGGTCTTGTCGGGACGTGCAGTGCGCCGCAGCGAGCTTCTTGAGATGCTTTGATTGTCTTCCCGGCAAGCTCCTCTTGCCGGGGTCTCGTCTCCTTCCCGGCAAGCTCCTCTTGTCGGGGCCTCGTCTCCTTCCCGGCAAGCTCCTCTTGCCGGGGTCTTGTCTCCTTCCCGGCAAGCTCCTCTTGCCGGGGCCTTGTTTTGCTCTTGGATACTTTGTTCTTGAATGGCCCCGAAGGAACCACGGAGGGTCTTGGCGGTCGCCCGGCAAGCCTTGCCGGGGGTCGCTGCGACTGCCTGTGCACAAGTTCGGGATACTAAGGTACCCCCTACTTTAGTACATCGACAGGAGCCCCCGGGCCTGGGCCATACACAGTGCCGAGCGCTGTTGGGCCAGGCCCAAAACAGTGCACAGGCAAGCGCGGCTTAGGTCACGCCATAACTCACTCCGCATCCACCGCGCCCTCCCCGCACGGCACGCGTCAAACGCGGCATCGTGGGAGAGATCGTGGGCGGTTTTCGAGGTGCCCACTCCCCATGATCACGGGGTGGGGAGAGGCCGCCCCATCCGTCGCCTCGGTTCTACACGCCTGCCACGCGGCTCCCATGCACTTGGGGTCGCAGACGGCGGAGGCGGGAAACGGGGCCGTCGTGGGTCGAGGCAGTGGGTCGGCCCCAGCTCCCTGCCTTCCCACGTCTTGATTCGCTGAGCGGGGCAGCCGAGCCCCCACCTCGCTCCTTTATAAAGAGCGGGAGGGGAGGACGGAAGCCCGCATTCTCTCATCTTCTCCTTCCTTCAGCTCCTGCTCCCCTTTCTCTCATTCGCCATGGAGAAAGGGAACCCTGGTCCTTCATCAGTGGCGGCGAGGGTCGCCGCCAGACAGCGCATCCCTCCCTCTCCCGCACTCGTGGTGGCGGAGCCAGCCGTAAGGGGAAGAGGAAGGGGCAAGGTCGTGGACGAGGTCGAGGGTGGAAGACGTTTGCCCGTATCCACAGCTTGACGGAGGGACTCACCCTCCATTTTAAATTGGTGGAGGGCGATCTCCTCTCTGTCAAGGTCTTCGGGTGCTTCGGCACTCGGGCGAAGTGCTGCATGGATAGCTCCTCCGATCGCGAAGGCCCCTCCTAGAGCGAGAGTGACGAGGAGGGGAGCGACAGCGACGACGAGGGTAGCGGGCGGCAGGACGACGGGTCCGACTAGGTGTCGGGCGCCGCTCCGTGCGGCACCGGCGACCCCGTCATCCGTGTCGCTGGCTCCTTGAACTCTCCGGGGTCGTCTCCTTGGGCGGCTGGCGTGGGGAGGCTGCGGAAGAGGAAGAGGGCTGGCGGCAAGGCCGTCAGGTCGGAGTACGAGGGCGTGGTGCCCTCGACAGCGTGCTGACGTCCTGCCGCCTCGTCTTCGAGCCCCGCTTCCGGTGCCGTCATCACCGTCCAGCCTTGACGGCCCCCGGGACATTCTCTTGGTGTCTTCTGGCTCTCGTAGCTCGCCTAGGCGCCCCTTTTTCCCTTCTCGCCTCCTTGACCTACCTCCTGAAGAGAGGGGCAAGAAAAGGATTACGGGCATCTTATCTTTTTAATTTGTAAGCCTTCGGGCCTTAGTTGCATTTAAAACTTGTAATTCTCTATTTCATGTTTTTCATCCTCTATGGACTGTACCTGCGTGGAATGTTTTTTTAATGAAAAGGGGATGTTTGCCGGGTCATTTGTCTCGCGGGTAGAACCCACGTCAAGGAGCAAATCCTTGGTATCTTTCAGATAGACACTCCTTCCCGGCAACAGGCCCTGCCGTCTTCCCACGTCGCTCGACCTTTCTCACGCTTTTGACGGAGGCAGGGACGAGGCGGGTGCGGCCCCTCGTTTCATCCATTTGCTGCCGCGACTACGACCAAAACTTGGCCCCAGGAATGAGCCCCAGAGCCTAGAGCTAAGGGAGCACGGTAGTTTTGGGGAAGAAACGAGGTCTCGTATTCCCCAGTCCATAAGAGAATGCACGAAGAGGGATGAAAGACTTATCTGAGATTGCAGCCCCCGGCAACTCTGGCTTGCCGTGGGTGAACCTTGGTACTTACAGCCCCCGGCAACACTGGCTTGCCGGGGTCCAGATGTCGGCACGTCCTTCTTCTCCTTTTCGTCCCCAGGCGGTACGGCAAGGATATGCGAGCCCTGCGAACCAAAGGAAACGAAAGAAAGGCAAAGGGACGCACACTCGACCTCTAAGTTAGGGGTTAGCCGCTGTTAAGCACTATAAACCCTAACCAAGGACCCGACTCGACCTAGCATGCATGCTATAACTCTGGGCGCCAGCGCTTCATTTACTTGTGCTCAGGGTCTGCGCCTGGCTTTGTACAAAGGATTACATGCAACAGCGGCAAGACTTGTACAAAAGGGTGGTTGCCGGACAGGGTCCGACAACCGCGCCTTACGGGTAAAACTTACGAAGATGCTTGATATTCCAGGAGTTGCTCACTGGTATGCCATCTTCGGTCTCCAGGCGGACAGCGCCAGGCCTGGTGACTCGTTTCACCCGGTAAGGGCCTTCCCACTTTGGCATCAACTTGTTGGAATTCTTGGCGGACTGAACGCGCCGAAGAACAAGGTCGCCTTCCTCGAGAGTTTTGGCGTTAACTTTGCGTCTATGATAGCGGCGCAAAGCTTGCTGCTAGCGAGCGGCTCGCACAGCAGCCTGAAGACGATCTTCCTCAAGGAGCAGCGCGTCATCTTGCCGCAGCTGCTCTTGCTCAAGCTCATCATAAGCGAGCACTCGAGGTGACCCGTATACGAGTTCCGTGGGGATAACTGCCTCCGCTCCATAGACTAGAGCGAAGGGTGTCTGGCCAGTGGCTCGATTTGGTGTCATCCTGATCGACCAAAGAACCACCGGCAGCTCCTCGATCCAGTTGCGTCCGCACTTGTGCAGCCTGTCGAAAGTCCTGGTCTTGAGCCCGCGCAGCACTTCAGCATTTGCCCTCTCCGCTTGGCCGTTGCTTCTCGGGTGAGCAACAGAAGTGAAGCAGACCTTGGCGCCAAGATCTTGGACGTACTGCATGAAGGTGCGGCTCATAAATTGTGTACCGTTGTCGGTGATTATCCTGTTGGGGATTCCGAAACGGCAGACAATCAACCTGAAGAACTTGACTGCTGACTGTGCCGTCACCTTCCTCACTGGTTCCACTTCCGGCCACTTTGTGAACTTGTCGATTGCGACGTACAAGTACTCAAAGCCCCTGACTGCTCGGGGGAAGGGGCCGAGGATGTCGAGCCCCCAGACCGAAAATGGCCAGGATAAAGGGATCGTCTGGAGAGCTTGAGCTGGCTGGTGTATTTGCTTGGAACGGAACTGGCACGCTTCACACTTGGTTACTTGTGCAGTTGCATCCTGGAGGGCTGTCGGCTAGAAGAAGCCTTGCCGGAATTCTTTTCCGACAAGAGCTCTCGCGCCAATGCGGTGACCACATATGCCTCCATGTATCTCTGCCAACAGCTTCTGCCCATCTTCCCGAGGAATACACTTCAATTTCACACCGTTGAGTCTTCTTCTGCACAGTGTGTTGTCGACAAACTGGTACATACTAGACTGCCGGGCTACTCTTTCCGCTTCTTCTGGTTCCTCGGGAAGCTCTCCTGTCTGAAGGAAACGGACAATCTGCTGCGCCCATGTTGGAGCCTGTGGCTCGACAACAAGGACTAAAGGCACATCTGCTGCTGCGG
The DNA here is from genome assembly GCA_034509565.1 of Triticum monococcum. Taxonomy (NCBI): domain Eukaryota; kingdom Viridiplantae; phylum Streptophyta; class Magnoliopsida; order Poales; family Poaceae; genus Triticum; species Triticum monococcum. The sequence goes on along the minus strand of CM067843.1, from coordinate 559,165,340 downwards.
GAACGTCCGCTTCTACGGCAAGAGCCCGTGGCTCTGCCGGAGCTTGACTTTCCCTGGCAAGCTTGCCGGAGCAAAACTTGTTGGGAGAATCTGCTTCAACGGAACAAACCCTGGGGCTTGCCGGAGCAGACTGCTCCTCAGCATTCTTGGCGTCGACCTTGGAGACCTTCTTGGCAGCGGCTTCGGGAAGCTCTACGGGAAGATAGTCACCAGAAATCAACTTCCTCTTCTTGCTCTGTCCAGTTGATGGTGTTACGGACGGCTGAGTCAGCTTGAGCTCAAAAATCCCTGGTTCCACAGGTAATTTAACTGCAGCGCACTTCGACAGGCCATCGGCAATGTCGTTCTCAGCTCTTGGAACATGTTCCATTTGCAGGCCGTCAAAGCGCTCTTCTAGCTTCCTCACTTCATCAACGTAAGCTGCCATCAACGGACTCTGGTAAACCTTGTTCACTTGGCGGACGACAAGCTGCGAGTCACCCCTGACAATGAGCTTCTTAATCCCAAGTTCTGCCGCGATCCTGAGACCGGCAAGCAAGCCTTCATATTCTGCAGTATTGTTTGTCGCTTGCTCCTTGGGAAAGTGCATCTGGACTATGTACTTGAGGTGCTCTCCGGTGGGTGCGACAAGCAGTACACCAGCACTGGCGCCTTGCAGCGAGAAGGCACCGTCAAAGTACATGAGGCACTCTTTGCTTGCTTCCTTGGCGGGGATGCTCGCCTCCAGAATTTCTTCGTCTGGAGTTGGCGTCCATTCTGCTATGAACTCTGCCAATGCTCTTCTCTGGATTGTTGATGTACTCTCAAACTTGAGGCCAAAGCTTGACAGTTCTAGTGCCCACTCGACAATCCTTCCTGTTGCTTCTGGATTTTGCAATATCCTCTTCAGCAGAAAGCGAGTGACAACTATGATCTCATGTGCTTGGAAGTAATGGCGCAGCTTTCTCGAGGCCATGAGAAGGCCGAAAAGCAACTTCTGCACACCGGAGTACCTTGACCTAGCCCCCTGCAAAAGGGAACTAACAAAGTAAACTGGGCGCTGCACCATCTTCTTCTGTATCTCCTCTTGCATCTGCGTAGACTCTTGCTTGTCGGGACCAGAGGTTGTCGGGGAAGTCCCCTGCTTGTCGCTGGATGTGCTTGCCGCGGTCGCTGGCTCATCATCTGCATCCCTCTCCGCTACTAATGCAGCACTAACCACTTGATTGATTGCCGCTATGTACAGCAGCAACTTCTCTTGCGGTTTAGGTGCGACAAGTGTTGGAGTGGAGGACAGGTATCTGTTCAAGTCTTGCAGCGCAGCCTCCGCTTCCGGAGTCCATTTCATTGGACCTGCCCTTTTCAAAATTTTGAAAAATGGCAGGGCGCGCTCAGCAGACCGAGAGATAAACCTGCTGAGAGCAGCCACGCAGCCGGCAAGCTTTCGTACATCCTTGACGCGCTTTGGTGCTTCGATCTGCTCAATGGCCTTGATCTTGTCGGGGTTAGCTTCGATTCCCCGCTAAGACACAAAGAACCCGAGAAGTTTGCTGGAAGGGACTCCAAACACACACTTCTTAGGGTTGAGCTTGAGGTTGACCTTGCGCAGATTTGCAAAAGTTTCTTCTAAGTCTTGGATCAGAGTTGCCCTGTCTTTGCTTTTGACCACTATATCATCCATGTAAGCTTCTACATTTCTGTGTATCTGTGGCTTCAAAGCGATATGGACTACTCTGGCAAATGTTGAACCAGCATTCTTTAATCCGAAAGGCATCCGTACGAAACAGTACGTGCCACATGGAGTAATGAATGCGGTTTTCTCCTCATCCTATTCTGCCATGAAGATCTGATGGTATCCTGAATATGCGTCAAGAAATGAAAGCAACTCACATCCGGCTGTGGAGTCAACAATCTGGTCAATGCGCGGCAAGGGAAATGGATCTTTGGGACAAGCTTTATTAACATCAGTAAAGTCAATACAAAGCCTCCACTTCCCATTTGCCTTGCGCACTACAACCGGATTGGCCAACCACGTGGGATGGAGCACTCCTCTGACAAGGCCTGCTGCTTCCAACTTCTTGATTTCTTCTGCTATGAATTCTTGGCGCTCCACTGCCTGTTTCCTGACCTTCTGCTTGACGGGCCGCGCATGAGAACAAACGGCAAGATGGTGCTCAATTACCTTCCTGGGAACACCGGGGATGTCAGACGGTTGCCATGCAAACACGTCGACATTCGCCCGGAGGAAAGTAACGAGCGCGCTTTCCTATTTAGTGTCAAGCATGGCACTAATGGTGAAGGTACCACCAGTGCTGTCCTCCTTGGCGGACACCTTCTTGGTAAGTGGTGGAGCTGCCATCGTCTTCTTACTCTTGCCGATGGAGCTCGATGGTGTGTCCTCGACGGCAGCGCAGCACTCCGAAGAGGCGCGCTTGCCGGAGTAGGCATCAGAGCTCTTGCCGGACTTGGTCTTCTTCTTCCCCCCGGGAGCTTCAGCGGTAAGTGTCTCGCGGTCTGTCGCGGCAGCTGCTTCCCGGTAGATCTTGTCGGCGCAGATAAGGGCATCCTTCTTATCGCCAGGGACAGAGATGACGCTTATCGGGCCTGGCATCTTGAGCATGTTGTATGCATAGTGAGAGGCTGCCATGAACTTGGCGAGCGCTGGATGGCCAAGTATCCCATTGTAAGGCAATGGGAAATCAGCAACGTCAAAATGACCCTCTCCGTTCTGAAATTCAGCTCACTGCCAAATGTCACCGGCAATGTGACCTTCCCTTTCGGCTTGCTCCTTCCCGGGTTGATTCCTTGGAATGTACTGGTCTCTTCGAGCTCGCTGTCCGGGATCTGGAGTTTCTAGAGCACAGCGGAGGAGATCAGATTTAAGCCGGCCCCGCCGTCAACTAACATCTTGGTGACCTTGAGGTTGCGGATTGTTGGCAAAACCAACAACGGCAAGCACCCAACCGCAGTTGTGCGATCAGGGTGGTCCTTAATGTCAAAGACGATAGGCGTGCTGGACCACTTCAGAAGCTTGCGTGATTCGACAGGTGGCTCTGCCGCATTAACTTCTCGGAGCCACTGTTTGAGTTGGCGGTGGGAAGCATGCAGAGAAGCACCACCGTCAACACACAAGACTTCTGTAGCCTTTTGAAACTCCTGCTCACTGTTCTCAACATCATCCATGTCTTCGTCGTCGTCTTCATCATCATCCTTGTCGCGGCTGCGGGGAGGTCTGTCTCCTTGCCGCTGCTTGACCTTGTCGCGGCGTCCTCCCTGGCCAACGCACTTCTTGCAGGCCTCTCCACCGCCTCCTTGAGCTCTCTCCTTGTCGCGCCGCTCGTACTCAGCTCTTTGTTGCTGGACAAGCTTCTCGGCCTTCTTGCAGCTCTGGAGATCATGGCCCTTGGTGCGGTGGATCTTGCAGTACTGCTTGTCGGAGGTGCCCTGCTTGTCGGCAGCCGCCACAGCTTGGCAGTTGGTGCATGCGGCAACCTCCTTGCCGGAGCCACCAACTTTGGCTTGCTTGGCGGCGCCGTCATCGCCGGACTGCTCGGCGACTAGAACCTCTTTGCCCTTCCTCCTGTTGCGCCTCCGGTTCTTCTTTGCCGGGGCGGCATCCTCACTGTCGGATCCCCCTGCTCCAGTAGTCTCTCTGGGGAGTTTCCTCCCTTCCTCAGCGCATGCGCACTTATCGGCCAGGGCGTATAGCTCACTGACATCTCTGATCCTGCTCATCACCATCTCTTCCCGCATCCTGCGATTACGCACGTTCTGATGGAACGCGCTGATAACCGCGGCAGGGTGGATGTCCGGGATGTTGCGCTGCACGCGGCTGAATCTCTGGATATACTTGCACAGGGGCTCTCCTTCCTTCTGGGCAAGCAGGTGGAGGTCACTCTCTTGGCCATGTGGTTTGTGGCCGCCTATAAAGGCGCCGACAAACTGATGGCACAAGTCCGCCCAAGAGGATACGGAGTTGTCCGGCAAGTGCATGAGCCAGGATCTGACTTCGGGCTTGAGCACGAGCGGGAAGTAGTTGGCAAGGACCTTGTCGTCTCGCCCCCCGGCAGCTTGCACCGCAATGGTCTAGATGCTGAGGAACTCTGACGGGTGCGACTTGCTGTCGTACTTCTCCGGCACATCTGGCTTGAAATGTTTCTGGCTGGGCCACTGGACTTGCCGCAGCTCACGGGTAAACGCAGGACAACCTGCCGCGTACGGCAAGTCGCCTGGCTCTCCGGGTGCATGCATGTCAACAGAGGGCCCAGCACGCAGGTCTGATTGACGCCGCGCTTCTCTTCGGCGCTCGATGCGTGTTCGAGCATCTTCCTGTTGTCTCTCATGAAGAACTTGGCGCTGATCGCGACGAGCTCGCGGATCTGACGACGCGGTGGAGTAGCTGTCGAGGTGGATCCGGCGAGTCGGCGATCTTGGCCTTCGGGGCGGGGAGTGCACAGTGGTTGCACCTTCGCCGGTCTTGTCGCCACCGGCTCGCGCCTGGTTGACCTGCCGCGGCAGCGATGCGCTCGGCTGCCGTGGGTTGTCACCGTTGGCGAAGCCGATGAGGCTCTGGATAGTGGCCCTCCAGTCATCGATCTTCTTTGGCGCTGGAGGGTAGTCTAGGAGCAGCTGGGCACGTGCCAACGCTTCTGCCGGAGTGGTGGGCGGCGGCAGCGAACGGTGCGAGGAGCGAGATATGCTCGGACTTCTAACTGTGTTAGAAGGAGCAACATCTCGTCCAAGCGACCGCGCCACGCTCGCGCCAGCATGTTGGCGTGCATGCTGGTCCTGAGCACTCCGGGATCCGCCAGCTTGATCTTGGCCCAGCAGACGTATGGTACCGTGGGTACCATGACACTGCTGGTCCCGCGCCTCCTAGGACGGGCGCGGTGCGTGTACGGACGCCGAGGTCTTGGAGTGCGCGCGGTCGTTGCGGGAGGCGACCGCGCCGCCGGCGTGCGGCGCAGCCTTGTCCTTGGACCTGGCAGCACCATGAGCCTCCTCGTCGGCGCCCGTTCTTCCGCCGGCGCCTACTCCACCGGCCGTTCGCTCTGGCGATGGTGGGATCAGCACGGACGGAGCGGCTACCTCCGAAGCCTTCTTCTTCGGCGGCATGTTGATGAAGAGGATGTAGATTTGGCTCATGCGAACGCCGGATCAGGTTCGCACAACCTCGACGCGCCCCCTACCTGGCGCGCCAAAGATGTCGGGGGTTGCTGATCCCACGTACACCTATGGGGATCGGCGGACCGAGCCCCTTTCAGTTCGGCAGGGGGCGGTGGATGCACAAAGAGCAGATTGAGGCGAACGCACGAGCGACGCGGTCGGTTTACCCAGGTTCGGGACGCATGGATTCGTAAAACCCTACTCCTGCTTTGGTGGTTGTATTGAGTTCTTGCTCGGGAGCGATGAGTGCTATAGTACACTCAAGCAGCTGGCCAGACCGAGTGTGAGAATGGCCGTCCTCCCCTCTCTCTGTTGCGCATGGGCCTCCTTTTATATGTCTAAGGGGTCACCGACAGGTGGCAATAGAGGTGGGGGTAAAAATGTAAAAGAGGTGTTAGTTGGCTCCACCGCCTACAACAGTCGTATCATACCTAACCCTGACGGCAGGGGACAAGGGCATTAAATGCCTGTCTGTGTCACCTAGACGGTACAGAGAGGGACCGCTAGGAACGCCACCGTTTGCCACGATGGCTATCTTGTTAGCGCTTGCTTGCCACCGCATGCCCCCGGCTGCACAGCCTCCCACCACGTACGCCAGGAGCGGCCCCAGAGCGACACGTTGGTGGGTGAGCTGGAGCGTGGGCTGCGGAGTAGTAGCTTGCCGCGGCAAGCGCCTTGCCGCGGATGTTGCCTTGTTGCGTCCGGGAGGTTGTCACTCACCGGGTCTTGTCGGGACGCGCAGTGCGCCGCAGCGAGCTTCTTGAGATGCTTTGGTTGTCTTCCCGGCAAGCTCCTCTTGCCGGGGTCTCGTCTCCTTCCCGGCAAGCTCCTCTTGCCGGGGCCTCGTCTCCTTCCCGGCAAGCTCCTCTCGCCGGGGTCTTGTCTCCTTCCCGGCAAGCTCCTCTTGCCGAGGCCTTGTTTTGCTCTTGGATACTTTGTTCGTGAATGGCCCCGAAGGAACCACGGAGGGTCTTGGCGGTCGCCCGGCAAGCCTTGCCGCAGGTCGCTGCGACTGCCCGTGCACAAGTTCGGGATACTAAGGTACCCCTACTTTAGTACACCGACAGAATGTTCTTGACCATTGTCCAGTGATCCACTCCTGGATTACTTTGGTACCTCCCTGCTAAACTTATAGCAAGGCACACATCAGGCCTGGCACACAGCATTGCATACATGATAGAACCTATGGTTGAGGCATAGGGAATGACTTTCATTTTCTCTCTATCTTCTGCAGTGATCGGGCATTGAGTATGACTCAACTTCACACCTTGTAACATTGGCAAGAACCCTTTCTTTGACTAATACATTTTGAACTTCTTCAAAAATTTATCATGGTATGTGCTTTGTGAAAGTCCAATTAAGCTCTTGATCTATCTCTACAGATCTTGATGCCTAATATATAAGCAGCTTCATTGAGTTTTTTAATTGTAAATTCTTATTCAAATATCCTTTTATGCTATCTAGAAATTATGTATTATTTCCAATCAACAATATGTCATCCACATATAATATTAGAAATGCTACAAAGCTTCCACTCACTTTCTTGTAAATACAGGCTTTTCCAAAAGTCTGTATAAAACCATATGCTCTGATCACACTATCAAAGCGTATAGTCCAACTCCGAGATGCTTGCACCAGTCCATAAATGGATCGCAAGAGCTTGCACACTTTGTTAGCACCTTTTTGGATCAACAAAACCTTCTGGTTGCATCATATATGGCTCTTCTTTAAGATAGCCATTAAGGAATGCATTTTTGACATCCATTTGCCAAATTTCATAACCATAAAATGCGGCAATTGCTAACATGATTCGGACGGACTTAAGCATCACTCTGGGTGAGAAGGTATCATCATAGTCAACTCCTTGCACTTGTTGAAAACCTTTTGCAACAAGTCGAGCTTTCTAGAACGTAACATTACCGTCAGCGTCAGTCTTCTTAAAGATCCATTTATTCTCTATGGCTTGCCGATCATCGGGCAAGTCAACCAAAGTCCACACTTTTTTCTCATACATGGATCCCATCTTAGATTTCATGGCCTCAAGCCATTTCACGGAATCTGGGCTCATCTTCGCTTCCTCATAGTTCATAGGTTCGTCATGGTCTAGTAACATGACTTCCAGAATAGGATTTCCATACCACTCTGGTGCAGAACGTACTTTGGTTGACCTATGAGGTTCGGTAATAACTTGATTTGAAGTTTCATGATCACCATCATTAACTTCCTCACTAATTGGTGTAGGAATCACTGGAACTGATTTCTGTGATGAACTACTTTCCAATTCGGGAGAAGGTACAATTACCTCATCAATTTCTACTTTCCTCCCACTCACTTATTTCAAGAGAAACTCCTTCTCGGGAAAGGATCCATTCTTAGCAACGAATATCTTGCCTTCGGATCTATGCTAGAAGGTGTCACTACTGCAGGATGCTACTTACACGACACTACGATCAGAGACCCTTCGACGAAACTATGTGTGATGCCATAATTGCAAACGGTGGTGTAAAAAACTGTCAAAAAAGGTGCAAAACATCTGCGATGGAGGATGCATCAAACACGGTTCAGATTTAAGTTGCGTGTGTGATGCAGGGCATACGGTCCAGTCCACTTAACTATTTGCGATGAGGAGGAGCAAAAGAAACGGGCATCCAGATGAAGGTGTGTGTGATATACAGCATAAGGTTCACTCTGATGAACTGTTTGTGATTAGGCATAACAAAAGTAACAGTCAGCCAGATTCAAGGTATGTGTGATATACGGCATGCGGTTCACACTGATGAACTGTTTGTGTTGAGACAAGAGAACAGAAGTGGTTCAATATAACAAGATGTGTGTGATACGCGGCAAACAGGTCTGTAATCAGAAATGTGTGCGAAGACCAATAATAACATCGGCGGTTGCTGCTAATAAGACATGTGTATTATGCGATGGGATTGCATACATAACAACAACATTATATACACACTTATAAGGACATGGTTGCATAACCAAATTAAACATCCACTTACATAGGTGGCTATTACAACCATGGCATTTGCACACACCAAAGTAAACTATTACATGCATAATTACATAGGTGGCTACTACACACATGACATTTCCACACACCAATAAAGTAAACTATATATTACATGCATGATTAACTAGCATAAACGGTCATCTGATCATCATTTACTTCTTGTGACGCTTGCTCTGCTTGTGGCTTGATCCGGGCTCATCGATTTGGGTAACGAGGCACTTCCTCTTGTCAACGATCCTCCTGTGCATCTCGTAGCATGTGTACACGCTCTTGGCCGCGAACCTGAGATAAGGTTCATCAAGTTGCCGCATCCAGGCCTTGTGCCAGGATACGGGACTTGTTCTCTGGGAATCCTGCTTCATCTTTTCGTAGTAGGGGTCGATGATGGCCGAGGCGAGTTCGACCAGGGAGTCCTGCTTCGTGCTACCCCAGACCCTATAGTGGTCACACATTTCGACAAGGTTCTTGCAGGCCAAGCCCGTAACACTGAGCGCTTTTACATCGTCTTTGGTTTCCAGCATGGCGAACTTGTAGTCGGTGCTATTGACAAACTTGTTGAAACGGTCGCAAGGCTCTATGGCCATGCAGTAGTGGTAGATGAGGAAATGATGGCGCAGGCACAACTAGGCGACGGCAACCTTCTGATCTATATCGGGACGACCGGCGGTGTACTGGAGGTCAATGCCGACCACCTTGTACTTGTCTTGAGCAAGCAACTGCTCAATGCTGTTGATGTAGTCGTCCACCATGGCTGGGTCAATGGTGCAGACCACCGAGAGATCTGTCTTCCTCGCGTGGGTCTCCACTCTATGCTTGCCGAACTCTATTGGAGCGCCACTAGACATCTCCTCTCTATGTGTCGTCGTGGGTGTGCTTGTTGTGTTGTGGGGCGCGATTGAAAGGTTGAAGAGACTAAGGTCATAATGGCCACGAGAATTAGGGGAAGTCGGATGACCAGGAATATCGGCAGGCCCTGATGGCAGTTCTAATTTGCAGTGCGTAACTCCATCGTGTCGCACATAACTGCATCGTGTGGCAACTCGCGCGGCGCAACCGCATGCATATGGGGCCCCAACGTGATCGTGCACACGCCCAACCACTGGCAGAGTGCGCGCGGAGGGACACGAGCAGAGCGCTCCGTGGTCGCCTCAATGGCGAGCATATATATATATATATATATATATATATATATATATATATATATATATATATATATATATTCATCACCCAGAGTGCAGAATAAGTTATTCTTCATCCGATGTAATCTTACGATCATTTCATAATTAAATTATGTTTGAAATTCAAATAGTTACATTTCTATTGATTCACTACGTAAAATTTGACATAAGAAAATAAAAATATAGGTCATAAGACAAGAAAATTTGCAGTTTATGTGTATTTTAGACTATGTTTTTACGTTTGTAATTTTACATAACATAAAATATTTTTTACGACGATTATATATTTTCTTACGGTCGCTTTTTGCGTCGGAAATAAGACAAAACTTATGAAACGTAAAATTATGGTGCATTGATGGTAAAATAGAGGGGGGGTGAAGAATAACTATTCCTCACCCAGGGTGACGAATAGCGCGACCCTATATATATATATATATATATACATCTGGGCTATTCTGTTACTAGTAACAGAATATTATTCCATTACCCTTTTTGAGCTGGCAGTTTCAGGTGGTTGTACTGATGTTTTCGAAGCGGTTGAACTGATACTTTCAATTGTGTTTAACAGATCGTCTTCTTTAGTTCAAAATCTTTTTGTAATTTTTTTGTCGGAACGTGGCGTGTAATATATCGTTGGAAAGCTCTTGACAACCATATTTCAAGTATATTGAACGTTTTTGCAAAATCATTATGGTTTAAGAGCAGTTTTGAAAAAAAACATTTTTTTCAAAATCGAAAACGTGAATCGTATTTTGGACTCAATTTTCAAACGGTTTGTAGGAATTGAGCAAATAAGATGGCGTTGGAAAGCTGGTGAAAATCCGCATCTTCCATATATGTATTGTTTTTTCTAATTCTATATGATTTAAAATTAATTTGAAAAACATTGAAATTCTGGGAGAAACGTATTTTCACGATTTTTTGCAAGTAGTTTGTCGGATTGACACAAATGATACGGTGTTGGAAAGCTATGTAAAATGCACAACTTTTTCGTATAGAAATGTTTTTCTAATTCCTTACAATTTAAAAACGAATTCGAATACAGTCAAATTTGATTTCGAACGCGATTTTTTTAAAAAAGGTTGTCGAAATGAGGCAAATAATATACTGTTAGAAAGATATCGAAAATACGAAACTTAATCATGTTGAACGTTTTCTCAAATTCGCAACTGTTGAAAAGTAATTTGGATTACGGTGAGACCCATCGTGCTGTTTTTCTGTCAGAAAAAACAGAGTACTTGTACTGATCTACGTGTGCGTTTGTACTGATGTATTCTTTAGAGAGTAATTTTGAAAGGTTCCGAAAAAAGAGTACTTGAACTGATGTCCATATGGTTTTGTACTGAGCATGTTTTAACATAGTAGACTTTACTCTGTTTTTTCGGTATGATTTTCCTCGTAGCTTTTCAATAATTTACGGTATTTGCGTCTCCGAACTTGCATGGTTTATATCGTTGAACTGAATAATACTTTTAACAAAAATAAAATGTTGCGTTTTTCATTTTTTTTGAACTCAACTTTTTTTGCGATGATTTTCTGGACTTCTCTTATTTTACCACTTGAACTTGACTTTTTTGAATTTTCGTGTTTTTAGCATTTTTCCAAAGCCTATGTAGGACCTCATGTTCAACTTTTTTTTGTACTTGTATGCCAGTAATAATAGAACAATTTCCGACACAATTGTTTGTCCATTTGTGGACATCAGCCAAAATAGGCAGGAGAGAGCACTATCGAACTAATCATTCTTTTTGACCCAACTATGTATGTGTTCTTCTTTTTCAAGAACTTATCCTGTAATACATACTGAATGGCCACACATGTATTATATAATGAACTATAGGGCCTTAAAAGTGTGATGAGAGTACATTTTATAAAGCTCCACAAGATCACATGAAGCCTCTGCCAAATGAAATATACAAAATACTGACAAAAATTCACACTTTTCCACAAAGGGCACACTTTTGAACATGCTCGATGACACCCACTGAACTTACGCAATTGACTGGTGGGAGCAAGCAGCAACTTTGAAGTATGCAAAGGCATCTTGTTTTTCCACAAAAAAAGCAGGGGCGCATCTCCATATCAATAAATAGTTGCTGATCCATCAGTGAGCATGCATCACAAAGAAAATGTTGAAAGAAAAACCGGGTGGACCAGCTACAACTCCTCCTTTGGACTGATTGCTACGGCGAGGTGGAGCTGATGGAGGCGGAGATCACGAGCGGCACCGGGATTTGGCCACTGCAGGGAATCCCAGCGACTACCAAGCCATCCTTGCTGTACTAACTATGGTGATGTATTTTGTACTGCCCAAAATACCTGCAAGATGAACTGAAGGGGAGCGCCGTCACCTGCAAGATGAACTGAAAATACCGGCTAAGGGGACCTAAAGAATCACCAAATGTTGAACTGAATATACACAAGTGAAGGAGCATGAACGTACACGGTAACTCTATGTGTACACAACAATATCTGAGCATATATGTCTAAGTTGAAGGGTAACAGACCTCAAGATAGCAATGGACTTCCTATATTCATCTTTTTGAGCTGCTGCCTTTTATTTTATTTTTTGACGCATCCTGCAAAAAGAAAATGGACCGAAATTTCAAGATGAACTGAAAAAGACTAACATAATTCAGTACAGATGGATGTGAAAAAAGATGAGCATCCCAAATACTATAATCATTGAGGCTGTGGTAATTACATCGTCCTTTACATACTGATGTACTACTAGTAGTCTACTAAGTTGTACTTACCTGCATCCACTTTTGGAATTCAGAGTAAGAAGTATTAGCTGAAACAAAAGAGTACTCATTTCAAGTAGGGAGTCATGTTCTTGCGCCTACATATTACAATCTTGATTTCTTACTCTAGATTCTAGTATCAGAATCCAATGATGAACAAGGCTTTATATACTACAGTGCATTTCATACTTCTTTGAAGTTTTATCCTGCAATTTTAACAAGTATTTATCTAATTTTGCATGTCCACAATACCACCAAGGTTGAACTTGTGCATTTCGTTGGTGGCAGCAAGCAGCAACTAGAAGTATATAATTGTTGTACAGCATCCTAAACAGTGAACTTGTATCTATAGAAGGACTAGTCAGGGTCTCAGGAATCAACTAAATTTTCCACTCAAGTCTATATTCATTGGTACTGGTAGGACTCAAATGTGATCTAATTTTCAATACAGATTCACTAAAATGGCTTCTAATTTTTTTAAACATCTAGCTTCTATTTTTTTTCAATTTGAACTTGCTTGTTTTTTTGTTCTTTAGAAATGCGAAATGAAGTAGTAAACAAGAGATGGGACGGGGGTGAGTACCTGCCGGTGCCGGCGGAGAAGCGCGGTGGTCTTGCCAGCGAACATGAGGCTAGAAAAGACGTGAATAACGCCAAGTTGGAAGCCGAGCTGGACGTCCTCGACCATTAGCGGTTCCTCAGGTTGCACTGTTTCGCCACTGAAGCACAGGCGATGGAGTTGGAGTGGGGCACGCCCACGGCGGCGAGACTGAATGGCCGGGGATTGCGGCGTTGAACTGCTTGTACCCACCGGGGGCAACAACGGCGCATCGATCCAGTGCGGGGCGACTACTTGCTCATGCAATATTTTTTTGTTTTTGTTTTTCAATGAACTTAAAGGGTTATACACTTTGAACTTATAGATATTTTTTGTTGAAAGTACGGAAACAACATAATGTCATCGTCCTCAGCCAAAGAACACATCCATTAAAGAAAGGCTCCAGTCACCGAACATAGAATAGCACATGCAGTTCAAGATTAACTATTGATGCATGCCTTAATAAGCAAGAGCAATAGTACAACATTAGCATAATAGTAGGTAACAATAATAGTACAGAGTTTGCTATCGATGCAAGCTTTTGAAAAGAAACTCGATAGGCAGTGTGATTTTGGATGGGCGACGTCGGCGGCACATCTCAAGTGGCCAGCGGCGTGTGTTTGTGAACGGGAGAGGCCTATGAACTTTTCTGCTTTTTCTCAACTCTGAACTTTTTTGTATTCTTGTACTTGATCCTCCCCAATATTATTCAAAACTTTTTTACTGGCTTTTTGTTGGTGAGCCCTTTCTGTTTCCCTGAACCTTTACCAGGTTTCTTCTCAGTATAAAGAAAACAAGAAATAAGTGTTCCGTTCACATAGGCATTAGAACAAACACCTAGCAAGCATCATTTGTGCAAACCAGGTAAACATGACGTTTGCTTCTTTTTGCACAAATTACTTTTTGCAAAAGGAGAAATTTTATGCAAGAGTAGTGTCACTAGTACATCCATGTAAGGAATAAACTCACATTTTAAGAGCACTACCTGCTAGCATATGTGTCTGTGTGATTTAATCATTCAATGAAGATGGACCACATCCTGAATGCCTGATATTGCGGTTTATGCGATAGAAGTCCAGCTTTAACAAATGTGAGTAGCTCGGGTGTTGATACACGGGGCAGAATTCAGAAATTTGTGCTTGAGTTCAGAAAAGTAACTAGTAGTACTAACCATCGAGTGGTGCTCAACAACGTACTCTCATCCACTGTCGTTGTGGTTGTACATGATAACCCCCCATAAAGTTCAGATGATGCTCATCGTTCAGTTCAGCATCATGCTCACGCACCTAGTAGATAGCCATCGATCCGCAGAAGGAGGAGGTAGCGACCTGCAGTAGGAGGAGACAACGACCTGCAGGTGGAAGAGGCCGCGAACTGCGGCTGAGGTTGGGAGGCAGACAGGTTGGCCACATGGAAGGTGGAGCTCAGGAGGCGGCCGTGCCTGTCTGTACTTTGGGGCGGCTGGCAGGCACGATGGTGCGTCGCGGGGGGTGGCGCGTGGAGGGGGTGGCGCGTAGCGGGGGGCAGCATGGTGGCGTGTAGCGGGGGCGGCGTGGTGGCACGTAGCCGGGGTCGGCGGTGTGGAGAAGGTGTGGAGCGATGACCGTAGCCGAGGGAGAAGGTGGGGGCAGGGCGGCGCACTGGGGAAGAGGGAAGGCCACGGCAGCGCGCTTCGTGGAGGGGGAGGCCCCGGTGGCGCGCTGGGGGAGGAGGGGCCGCGGCGGCGCCCTGGGGGAGGAGGAGGCACCGGCGGCACGTTGTTTGAGGAGAGGTCGCGGTGGCGGGCTGGTGTTGCGGATCAGGTCGGGGGACAAGGTAGCTTAGGTGGGAATTTCTCCGCTCGCTCCTTATAGGGCTGAAGGGTAACAGAATAATATTCTATTACTAGTAACAGAATAGCCCTGTCCTATATATATGTATATATAGCAGTTTGCACTCAAGGCCCGCCGACGGACGCGGGCAGAGCGTGCCAACGGACGCGAGACAGCGAGCACGCCGACGGACGCGGGCAGAGCGCGCCAATGGACGCGAGACGGCGAGCACAACACGCTCCTGCGCCTAACGGCGGGATACACCTTCATTCAAGCCAATCAACATGTGTTCGAAAAACAAAAATTATCAAAAAGTAACGAGATACACTAGCAGCACAACTTATAAATTGACGGATGGAGCACTAGTTAAGGTGATGCATATAATTAGGCAAGAAGAAAGATGCATCCATCAATGTACGACCTCCTCCTCCACAACTCAGTGCGCCGGGCCACCGACCAGCGGCTAAGGAGCGGCGGCTTTTGTGGCGAGGTCAAGGTGCTTCTCAACAATGGCATCCAAGGATTCTAGCCGGTTGAAGAAGGCCAACATCATAGCGTCCTCACTCGCCTTGTAGATACCTATGTAAATGATTCGCTCGTACACATGGATGTGTAGGTCGACGGTTTTTTGCAGGGTGAGGCACCTCGTGGAGAGCGCGACCTTTAGGTGGACATTCTTCGTGGTGTCGGTGGGCAGTCGCAGGGCCACCAGTGCTTGAAAGAGGTTCCGACCATGGAGGTCGATTTGGGTGGCAGGCAATGAGGAGCTCGGGCGCGCGGGCTAGAGGAGTACAGCGATGTCGTCCGCGAGCTTCTTGACGACGATGAACCTGTTGGTGGTGCGAAAGATCATCTGGTCATACTGAGAGTCGTAGCTAGCGTCGAAGGCGGCCATCCACCAGCCGGTCGCCAACACCATGTGGAGACGATCCACGGTGCCATGCCGCAGGCCGGTGTCGTGGACCATGTGGCACAGCCACTGGCCGCTCGCGCGCATCGCCTCCATGAGTCTGGAGTGAGCACTTTTGCGCTTATTAGTAGGTGCTTAGGCAAATGTTTAGGTGCCTACGATGTGGTAGATGCATTGGAATGGAGGGGCGCCTTTATATGAGTGCGAACTGCGTTGCATTCACATCGTGCTGCCTCTTTTCCCGATCGTCCTCCCATTACTTCCCTCATGCATTCACATGATGCTAATTGAAGGAGGATGCATCATTGGTTGTTCAAAATTTCGGGAACCGCTACCCTCTCCCTCGTTTGCATTAAAGATGTATGGGGAACTACACCGCTCGCTGTCAAATCGAATAGTACTACGCCGCCCGCTGCACGCTCGGCTGAACACGCCTCCTCGCCTCCATCTATGCTTAATTACTAAATTTTAGTTGCAAAAATTAGATACTCTAGTGATTTTTAGATTCATATTTCGACAAATCGCAGTGTTACAAGGTCGGAAAATGGCAATGTTACTAGATCAACAAATGTCAATCTTTCTAGTTTGACAAATGGCAACATACCCAATATGACAGATGCAAATCGCACCAAATTGTTTGTAAGTGGTTCACATAGGTCATCCAAAAGAACCGTTCGTGTTCAAGAGATGCACAAATCCTACTCTCACTTTGCATATGGTTGTTATATCTAAAATGTTTGCGATCAAGAGCCATTAAAACCTATAGCCATTAAAACCAAGACACAAGGCGTCAAGTGAATGGTTAACCGAATGCACACGGTTTGAATTACACAAACGTTTGAGATATTAAAGTGGCAGCTTTTGTTTTTTTAATGCCTTCATTGGCTGTCATTATTTGAGTGCACCTTGTCTCAAAATGGACACGAAAAATACCACAGCATGTCGGGTGCCCTTCCATGATAGCATGAAAAGTTTCATGAATTTCAGACGAGTTTTAGATTTACTAGAATTAAAAAACCAGGCATCTCAATGTTTTGTCGGCAATCAACGGTGCCTTGGTGTTTGAAATTCATTCGCATTTCTTGCATGGGACCAAAGCATACACCCAAGGAGACAGATTTGATTTTTCAACCAATTTATATGCACTGGAGCATGCACATGCACATGCAGTTCAAATTTGAATTATGCACATAAATGTATTGAAAACTCAAGTAATGAATAAAAATGTCCAAACGAACCCCGAAAAACCACAAAAATTCACACAACACTCCTGTTGTTATATGTTGACACGAGAAAAAAAATGAAAGCAATAAGAGGCAATGGATATCGTTTCGTCCCCAAAGGTGGGACGTTCCCTACCGAAAACCACCATGCTTGTTGTGAGAAGCTCCGATTTGTGAGAAGCATAGACCCAAACCTGCCCCAAATGGGACAAAATTTGTACCACGGTATGTTGATGCCGCTCCATGATAGCATACCGAGTTTCATGAATTTCAGACGAGTTTTGGATTCACTAGAATTTAAAAACCAGGCATCTTTATGTTTTGCCGGCAATCAACGGTGCCGTGGTGTTTGAAATTCATTCCCATTTCTTGCATGGGACCTAAGCTTGCACCCAAGGAGATAGATTTGATTTTTCAACCAATTTATATGCACTTGAGCATGCGCATGTAGTTCAAATTTGAATTATGCACATAAATGCATTGAAAACTCAGTTAATGCATAAAAATGTCCAAACGAACCCCGAAAAATCACAAAAAATCACACAACACTCCTGTTGTTCTATGTTGACATGAGAGAAAAATTTGAAAGCAATAATAGGCAATGGATATCGTTTCGTCCCCAAAGGTGGGATGTTCCCTACCGAAAACCATCATGCTTGTTGTGAGAAGCTCCAGTTTGTGAGAAGCATATACCCAAACCTACCCCAAATGGGACAGTTTTTTTACCACGGCATGTTGATGCCGCTCCATGATAGCATGCCAAGTTTCATGAATTTCTGATACGTTTTGGACTTACTAGAATTTAAAAACTAGGCACCTCAATGTTTTGCCGGCAATCAATGGTGCGACGGGGTTTGAGATTCATTCCCATTTCTTGCGCATGGGACCTAAGCATGCACCCAAGGACACATATTCGATTTTTCAACCAGCTTATATGCACTGGAGCATGCACATGTAGTTCAAATTTGAATTATGCACATAAATGCATTGAAAACTCACTTAATGCATAAAAATGTCCAAACGGACCCCAAAATCACAAAAATTCACACAACACTCCTATTGTTCTATGTTGTCACGAGAAAAAAACTTGAAAGCAATAAGAGGCAATGGATATCGTTTTGTCCCAAAAGGTGGGACGTTCCCTACCAAAAACCATCATGCTTGTTGTGATAAGCTCCGGTTTGTGAGAAGCATATACCCAAACCTGCCCCAAATGGGAAAAAATTGTACCATGGCATGTTGATGCCACTCCATGATAGCATGCCAAGTTTCATTAATTTCAGACGAGTTTTGGATTTACTAGAATTTAAAAACCAGGCATCTCAATGTTTTTCCAGCAATCAACAGTGCCATGGTGTTTGAAATTCATTCCCATTTCTTGCATGGGACCTAAGCATGCACCCAAGGACAAAGATTTCATTTTTCAAAGAATTTGTATGCATTGGAGCATGTGCATGTAGTTCAAATTTGAATTATGCACATAAATGCAATGAAAACTCACTTAATGCATAAAAATGTCCAAACAAACCCTGAATAATTCCAATTCTTTTATGATCACTGCAGATAAAAGGTCCAGCAATTCGAACACCGTCCATGATCGTTGTGACCCCATTATGTAATTCAAATTAAGACGAAAAATCTAGTAGATCCCACACAGTTTGTTATAACCGACCATGTGAGATGCAGCACAAAATATCTTCGGACCGTGTCTGAATAAGGGACCGTGTCTGATGACACTTTGTGAGCCAGTTTTTTGGCTGAAGCAATTCCAAATTTTCGGCTTCCGCGGAAATATCTACCTCCCCGCCCCTCCCCCTTACCAAAAGCCTCATTTCCCCTCTTTCCGCCTTCCTTTCCAAGTTGAAACCTTCACTCCTTGCTTGTAGCACCGCCGCCTCCTCGCCAGCGACCCTCCTTCACGCTGCTCGGCCTCGCCTATGCAGGCATGTAATCCACACCCGAGCCCCATCCTCGTCCTCCTTCCACATCCCACATGCCCTGACCGCCGGCACGAGCATGACACCTTCCACCCAAATCACCGACCCCTCCACCAAATAAGCGCTGGCCTAAGCCATGGTGCACGCAGTATAGCCAGGACCCCAAGGAGCATTTGGCAGCGGAGAAGCAAATCACGGCCGCACGCGCGGATGAGGTCGCGATGGCTGCCATTTGTGCCGACCCCCAGATCTTGTAGGAGCACCTCACCTTCGAGGCAACCGTTGACGCCTCGCGCACTGACGCCGCGACATGGTTGGCTGCTTGAAACGACACTTCATGGCGTTTTCTCGAGGCCACCGTCAAGGCCTTCGACGAAGACTACGAGGTGTTTTCTCAGACTGCATGTGCTTACCTCATCTCGAGAGCCAATAGGTTGGTGGCCGGAGCGGCTCAGGCAACTCACCACTACAACAAGGGCACCCACGATGCGGAGGCCTCGCCCTCTTCCATGTCCAAGGAGCCAATCATCGTCGATATCTCCGACAATGTGGAGTAGCTTGTCTTATTAGCTCACTATAAGGACCCATGTTCAGTTTGCTAGCTACTTCCATTCCTTAACAAATTCTAGTGAATTGTGCTATCTACCTTTACCATGCAATCTTCTACTATAGTGTATATGTTCTGTATGTCATGCAATGTGGTGTTTAATTAACTGCTTGGTTCAATTCTCCAAATGTGATGTCCAATTCTTTAGGGTGCAAAATTTCCAAGTTGTTAAGCATGCTTGGTTTGGTTAACTGTCTGATCTTCTATTAGGAGTATGTTATATTTTTCAATTGGTGTTTACTTAACTTCTTGGTTCATTTGTTGTGGCTTGGTTCACTTGTTGTGGTGTTTTGTTAACTGCTTGGTTCAATTCTGCAATGCGATGTTCAATTGTTGTGGGTGCATTCTATTATTATATACCATGTGAGGAATAAATCGAATTTGGTTGTACTAAATACATGAGAAACAAATACAATTTCTATATTTCCAAGTTGTTAAGCATGCTTGGTTTGGTTAACTGTCTGATCTTCTATTAGGAGTATGTTATATTGTGCAATGTGGTGCTCAGTTAACGTTTGTTTCATTTGTTGTGGTGTTTAGTTAACTGCTTGGTTCAATTCTGCAATGCGATGTTCAATTGTTGTGGCTGCATTCTCTTATTGTATACCATGTGAGGAATAAATCGAATTTGGTTGTACCAAATACATGAGAAACAAATACAATTGCTCTATTTCCAAGTTGTTAAGCATGCTTGGTTTGGTGAACGGTCTGATCTTCTATTAAGAGTATGTTATATTGCAATGAGTTAACGTTTGGTTCATTTGTTGTGGTGTTTAGTTAACTGCTTGGTTCAATTCTTCAATGCGATGTTCAATTGTTGTGGCTGCATTCTGTTATTGTATACCATGCGAGGAATAAATCGAATTTGGATGTACTAAACACATGACAAATAAATACAATTACTATATTTCCAAGTTGTTAAGCATGCTTGGTTTGGTTAACTGTCGGATCTTCTATTAGGAGTATGTTATATTGTGCAATGTGGTGCTCAGTTTACGTTTGGTTCATTTGTTGTGGTGTTTAGTTAACTGCTTGGTTCAATTCTGCAATGTGATGTTCAATTGTTGTGGCTGCATTCTCTTATTGTATACATGTGAGGAATAAATCGAATTTAGTAAATACATGAGAAACAAATACAATTGCTCTATTTCCAAGTTGTTAAGAATGTTTGGTTTGGTTAACTGTCTGATCTTCTATTAGGAGTATGTTATATTGCAATGTGGTGCTCAGTTAATGTTTGGTTCATTTGTTGTCGTGTTTAGTTAACTATTTGGTTCAATTCTGCAATGCGATGTTCAATTGTTGTGGATGCATTCTGTTATTGTATATCGTGTGAGGAATAAATAGAATTTGGCTGCACTTAATACATGAGAAACATATACAAGTGCTGTATTTCCTATTTCTTAATCATGCTTGGTTTGGATAAATGGGTTTTCCATGAGGCTTGAATTAATCTGATTAATCTGATGAATCTGTAAAGCTTTACAAGATGGTACTAACTATTATACCTTGCCTTTTTGTATTCCTTTGCCCCATTTCCAATATAGAGAAGATATTTATGCACATCCTTGTTTTCAGGCTTCACTGATGATTACCTCTCAAACCACCTCTGTGGTCAGGAGGCGAGGAAAATTTTCATACAACACCCATGGTTCAATATTGAAGTGTTCCTGAAGAGGTCGAAGGATGGACGATCAATCATCCACATGCACTGGCCTAAAGTTGCAAAGACCTTCAATATGAATGAAGGCTCAATATTTGCCTTCCGCTTCAGCAGTTTTCCACATGAGATGCATCTCTCTATGTACAGTCTATGATGCTAATTTTGAAAGGTTCTACATGTTGCATGTGAAACTTGCTGCTGGTGCAGTTGTGTAATGGGGTAGCTGAGTGCTGAAGCTATATCATGTTGTACTCTGATGTATTTCAATTATGAAATCCTGCTTCCTTAATATGGAAATGGAATATATTATGTGCTTAATATGAATGTCAATTAGATTAGTAAATGGATTATTAATAATAGGGAAATTAGCCCGCTAATTGGCCAATTAGCTTGCTAATTGGGTTTTCCTATTGCAAACGGTTAATGAAAAACCACCATGGGCGATGACCTCAGGAAACGCACACAGTTTCTAGGAATAAACCATGTTGGATCAATGAACAATCACACACGACATTCTCTTCAAAACTGTTTGTGTTACGCCACCTTGCGCAAACATTTTCCTAGTAGTGACTATGTGGGATGTATATACGAACGGAAACGTATAGTGGTGACTGACTGTGTGGGATGTACTTATGACCGGAAATGATTTCGCCTGTATAATTGTATTTTTTAGCACTATTGTATGTATTTCTGTATTTGAGTGCTCGTCGGTCGCACACGACCTCATTTTGCCAACCGTGTGTGCCAGGAGGGCATATCCCCAATGGTTTCTGGGTCGTGTGGGAAGGACCCCCCTATCGCCCACACTCACTTGGCGACGGTTCCGGATGCTGTCACGGAAAGGGGTTAAAAACCGTTTGTTTAGGACCGACGCGTACCAGTGTGTACCCAACAGTTTCCTTTGGGTAACTTATGAATACGCTTTTCTCCGATTTGGGTTCGAGCTTATCAGGTTGAAGCTTTTTCACATAAGCACCGGAGCCCCAAAATTGAAGAAATGCCAGCTTAGGTTTCTTGCCAAACCACAGTTCATATGGTGTCGTCTCAACGGATTTAGATGGTGCCCTATTTAATGTGAACGCAGTCGTCTCTAAAGCATAACCCCAAAACGATAGTGGTAAATCGGTAAGAGACATCATAGATCGCATCATATCTAATAAAGTACGGTTACGACGTTCGGACACACCATTACGCTGTGGTGTTCCAGGTGGCGTGAATTGCGAAACAATTTCACATTGTTTCAAATGAAGACGACACTCGTAACTCAAATATTCGCCTCCATGATCAGATGGTAGAAACTTAACTTTCTTGTTATGATGATTTTCTACTTCACTATGAAATTCCTTGAACTTTTCAAATGTTTGAGACTTATGTTTCCTTAAGTAGATATACCCATATATGCTCAAATCATCTGTGAAGGTCAGAAAATAACGATACCGCCGCGGGACTCAACACTCATTGGACCGCATACATCAGTCTGTATTATTTCCAATAAGTCAGTGGCTCTCTCCATTGTTTCGGAGAACTGAGTCTTAGTCATCTTGCCCATGAGGCATGGTTCACAAGTATCAAGTGATTCCAAAAGCCCATCAGCATGGAGTTTCTTCATGCGCTTTACACCAATATGACCTAAACGGCAGTGCCACAAATAAGTTGCACTATCATTATTAACTTTGCATATTTTGGCTTCAATATTATGTATATGTGTATCACTCCGATCGAGATTCAACAAAAATGGACCACTCATCAAGGGTGCATGACCATAAAAGGTATTATTCATATAAATAGAACAACCATTATTCTCTGATTTAAATGAATAACCATCTCGCGTCAAACAAGATCCACATATAATGTTCATGCTCAACGCTAGCACCAAATAACAATTATTCAGGTCTAAAACTAATCCCGAAGGTAGATGTAGAGGTAGCGTGCCGACGGCGATCACATCGACCTTGGAACCACTTCCGATGCGCATCGTCACCTCGTCCTTAGCCGATCTTCTCGTTTAATCCGTAGCCCCTGTTTTGAGTTGCAAATATGAGCAACAAAACCAATATCGAATACTCAGGCGCTACTACGAGCATTAGTAAGGTAGACATCAATAACATGTATATCAAATATACCTTTCACTTTGCCATCCTTCCTATCCGCCAAATACTTGGGGCAGTTCCGCTTCCAGTGACCAATCCCTTTGCAGTAGAAGCACTCAATTTCAGGCTTAGGTCCAGACTTGGGCTTCATCCCTGGAGCAGCAACTTGCTTGCTATTATTTTTTAAGTTCTCCTTCTTCCCTTTGCCATTTTTCTTGAAACTAGTGGTCTTGTTAACCATCAACACTTGATGCTCCTTCTTGATTTCTACCTCCACAGCCTTTAGCATTGGGAAGAGCTCGGGAATTGTCTTTTCCATTCCTTGCATGTTATAGTTCATCATGAAGCCTTTTTAGCTTGGTGGCAGTGATTGAAGAACTCTTGTCAATGACACTATCATGGGGAAGATTAACTCCCAGCTGAGTCAAGTGGTTATGGTACCCAGACATTCTGTGTATGTGTTCACTGACAGAACTGCTCTCCTCCATTTTGCAGATATAGAACTTGTTGGATACTTCATATCTCTCAACTCGGGCATTTTCTTGCAATATTAACTTCAACTCTTGGAACATATCATATGCTCCATGATGTTCAAAACGTCTAGGAAGTCCCGATTCCAAGCCGTAAAGCATGGCACATTTAACTATCGAGTAGTCATCAGCTTTAGTTTGCCAGACGTTCATAAAGTCCGGAGTTGCTCTTGCAGCGGGTCTTGCACCTAGTGGTGCTTCCAGGATGTAATTCTTTTGTGCAGCAATGAGGATAATCCTCAAGTTATGGACCCAGTCCGTGCAGTTGCTAGCATCATCTTTCAACTTAGCTTTCTCTAGGAACGCATTAAAATTCAAGGGAACGGTAGCACGAGCCATTGATCTACAACAACATAAATATGCAAAAACTATCAAAACTAAGTTAATGATAAACTAAAGTCAATTAATCATATTACTTAAGAACTACCACTTAGATAGACATCCCTCTAGTCATCTAAATGATCACGTGATCCATATCAACTAAACCATGTCCGATCATCACGTGAGATGGAGTAGTTTTCAATGGTGAACATCTCTATGTTGATCATATCTACTATATGATTCATGTCGACCTTTCGGTCTCAGTATTCCGAGGCCATATCTGCATATGCGAGGCTCGTCAAGTTTAACCTGAGTATTCTGTACGTGCAAAACTGCCATACACCCGTTGTATGTGAACGTAGAGCTTATCACACCCGATCATCACGTGGTGACTCGGCACAACGAACTGTAGCAACGGTGACTCAGGGAGAACACTTATACTTTGAAATTCAGTGAGGGATCATCTTATAATGCTACCACCGTACTAAGCAAAATTAGATGCATAAAAGATAAACATCACATGCAATCAAAATATGTGACATGATATGGCCATCATCATCTTGTGCCTTTGATCTCCATCTCCAAAGCACCGTCATGATCTCCATCATCACTGGCTTGACACCTTTGATCTCCATCGTAGCGTCGTTGTCGTCTCGCCAACTATTGCTTCTACAACTATCGCTACCGCATAGTGATAAAGTAAAGCAATTACATGGCGATTGCATTTCATACAATAAAGCGACAACCATAAGGCTCATGCCAGTTTCCGATAACTTTTACAAAAAATGATCATCTCATACAATGACTTATATCACATCATGTCTTGACCATATCACATCACAACATGCCCTGCAAAAAACAAGTTAGACGTCCTCTACTTTGTTGTTGCAAGTTTTACGTGGCTGCTACGGGCTTCTAGCAAGAACCGTTCTTACCTATGCATCAAAACCACAACGATTTTTCGTCAAGTGTGTTGTTTTAACCTTCAACAAGGACCGACCGTAGTCAAACTCGATTCAACTAAAATTAGAGAAACAGACACCCGTCAGCCACCTTCATGTCAAACAAGTTGCATGTCTGTCAGTGGAACTGGTCTCATGAACGTGGTCATGTAAGGTTGGTCCAGGCCGCTTCATCCAACAATACCGCCGAATCAAAATAAGACGTTGGTGGTAAGCAATATGACTATTATCGCCCACAACTCTTTGTGTTCTACTCGTGCATATCATCTACGCATAGACCTGGCTCGGATGCCACTGTTGGGGAACGTAGTATGTAATTTCAAAAAAATCTACGATCACGCAAGATCTATCTAGGAGATGCATAGCAACGATAGGGGGAGAGTCTGTCCATGTACCCTCGTAGACTAAAAACAGAAGCGTTAGGTTAACACGGTTGATGTAGCCGAACATCTTCGCAATCCAACCGATCAAGTACCGAACATACGGCACCTCTGAGTTCAGCACATGTTCAACTCGATGACGTCCCTCGAACTCTTGATCCAGCAAAGGGTCGAGTGAGAGTTTCGTCAGCATGACAGCATGGTGATGGTGATGGTGACGTGATCCGCGCAGGGCTTCGCCTAAGCACTATGACGCTATGACCGAAGGATAAACTGTAGAGGGGGTCACCGCACACGGCTAAGAGAACAGTTGTTGTGTGCTACCTCTTGAGCATGCGTTGGTTTTCCCTTGAAGAGAAAAGGGTGATGCGCCAAAGTAACGTAAGTATTTCCCTTAGCTTTTCAGAACCAAGGTATCAAACCAATAGGAGGTAACACGCAAGTCCCTAGTACCTGCACAAACAAACAAAAACCTCGCAACCAATGCGATAAAGGGGTTGTCAATCCCTTCACGGTCACTTACGAAAGTGAGATTTGATAGAGATAATAAGATAAATATTTTTGGTATTTTTATTATATAGATTGGAAAATAAAGATTGCAAAATAAACAATGATAGAAATAGCAAGTAGATAGGAAAATAATATGATGGAAGATAGACCCGGGGGCCATAGGATTCACTAGTGGCTTCTCTCAAGATAGCAAATTCTACGGTGGGTGAACAAATTACTGTCGAGCAATTGATAGAAAAGCGCATAGTTATGAGAATATCTAGGCATGATCATGTATATAGGCATCACGCCCGCGACAAGTAGACCGAAACGATTATGCATCTACTACTATTACTCCACACATCGACCGCTATCCAGCATGCATCTAGAGTATTAAGTTCATAAGAACAGAGTAACGCATTAGGCAAGATGACATGATGTAGAGGGATAAACTCAAGCAATATGATATAAAACCCATCTTTTTATCCTCGATGGAAACAATACAATACAATACAATACATGCCTTGCTGCCCCTGCTGTCACTAGAAAGGACACCGCATGATTGAACCCAAAGCTAAGCACTTCTCCCATTGCAAGAAAGATCAATCTAGTAGGCCAAACCAAACTGATAATTTGAAGAGACTTGCAAATATATTAAATCGTGCATAAAAGAATTCAGAGAAGAATCAAATATTGTTCATAGATAATCTTGATCGTAAACCCACAATTCATCGGATCTCGACAAACACACTGCAAAAAGAATTACATCGAATAGATCTCCAAGAGAATCCAGGAGAACTTTGTATTGAGATCCAAAGAGAGAGAGAAGAAGCCATCTAGCTAATAATTATGGACCCGAAGGTCTGTGGTAAACTACTCACACATCATCAGAGAGGCTATGGTGCTGATGTAGAAGCCCTCCGTGATCGATTCCCCCTCCGGTGGAGCGCCGGAAAAGGCCCCAAGATGGGATCTCACAGGTACAGAAGGTGGTGCGGTGGAAATAGGGTGTTGTGGTGCTCTCGGATGTTTTTGGGGTATATGAGTATATATAGGCGAAAGAAGTAGGTCGGCAGAGCCATGAGGGGCCCACGAGGGGGGGCGCTTACCCCCTGGGCGCGCCCTCCTACCTCGTGGCCGCCTCATTTCTTCTTTGACGTCCACTCCAAGTCTCCTGGATTGCGTTTGTTCCAAAAATAACTCTCCCAAAGGTTTCATTCTGTTTGATATTCCTTTTCTACGAAACACTGAAATAGGCAAAAAACAGCAATTCGCACTGGGCCTTTGGTTAGTAGGTTAGTCCCAAAAATAATATAGAAAGGTATATTAAAGCCCATTAAACATCCAAAACAGATAATATAATAGCATGGAACAATCAAAAATTATAGATACGTTGGAGACGTATCAAGCATCCCCAAGCTTAATTCCTGCTCGTCCTCGAGTAGGTAAATGACAAAAACATAATTTTTGATGTGGAATGCTACCTAGCATAATTCTCAATGTAATTTTCTTTATTGTGGCATGAATGTTCAGATCTGAAAGATTCAAGAAAAAAGTTTAATATTCACATAAAAATAATAATACTTCAAGCATGCTAACAAAGCAATCATGTCTTCTCAAAATATGGCCAAAGAAAGTTATCCCTACAAAATCATATAGTGTGGCTATGCTCTATCTTCATCACACAAAGTATTTAATCATGCACAACCCTGATGACAAGCCAAGCAATTGTTTCATACTTTTGATGTTCTCTAACTTTTTCAATCTTCACGCAATATATGAGCGTGAGCCATGGATATAGCACTATAGGTGGAATAGAATGGTGGTTGTGGAGAAGACAAAAAGGATAATATAGTCTTACATCAACTAGGTGTATCAACGGGCTATGGAGATGCCCATCAATATATATAAATGTGAGTGAGTAGGGATTGCCATGCAACGGATGCACTAGAGCTATAAGGGTATGAAAGCTCAACAAAAGAAACTAAGTGGGTGTGCATCCAACTCGCTTGCTCACGAAGACCTATGGCATTTTGAGGAAGCCCATCATTGGAATATACAAACCCAAGTTCTATAATGTAAAATTCCCAATAGTATATGAAAGTGACGACATAGGAGACTCTCTATCATGAAGATCATGGTGCTACTTTGAAGCATAAGTGTGGTAAAAGGATAGTAACATTGTCCCTTCTCTCTTTTTCTCTCTTTTTTTACTAGCAAATATGCCCGTGCATTGCAACGGGGAAAGAAGTTATCTCGCCTCTTGCATAATAAGCATAACTCAAAACTCTCAACAGGTCCATGTCATATATTTCAACACGTCACCCCACCTTTAGTGCCTATCCTCCTTGCCACCCTAACCAGCGATGATAGCGGTGTTCGCCTGAGCACAACGCATCCGAACATGGTCAATCCCACGTCAATGAGCTTGCCACCGCATGTCACACCCTTCATTGCGCCCACACAAGGGAATATTTCAAAATCAAAACTTTAAAACACTAATATGATTGAAATGGACATGATGGCCGACATCCGAGATTCACGCTATGCATTAGGTCCATACACCTTCCCGCATATTCCTAACCATTTTTGCACAGGATTGGTCGGATCTAGGAACTGGGCCATGAAACATCATCAGGGATGGAAGGCACACTGAGGGCAGAGTTCGAGGGAAGTACGTAGAAGCCGAACGGGACATGGTAGGATTGGGAGTTTGGTCAATCATTATCAATTCTAAAAATTTCATATACTTGGCAGATGGCGTTCCCTCCTGGCAAGCTAGGTATTGGCGTAGCCAGCAAACCAACACAACACATAGATGCAATACCATGGCTAAACAAAATCTAATGACTGAAAGTATATCCATGTGTTTAAATTTCAGAAAATCACATACCAGTGATGTGCCCCTCATGCCTCCAGTGGCTCGTTTCCCTCATGGAGTCTCATAGTCTAGCTCTTAACCACTCCTGCGTATGCCCGTGATGATGTATTGACATACATGTGAGACCAGCAAGAGGCACGACAGGGTGACACGACAAAAAACGCAGATGGCGACCACGTTATCGCTAGGTAGGATCACACGGTGCACGGGATGGGGCGAGGACAATAGGGTTTTACAACGGACAGCAGCATGCGTCATGGTGCGCTAGTGTTGTGCACCGTGGGGAGCGCCGGTGCTGGAGTACATGCCCGGCGGCAGCCTGGCTGACTAGCTCCACTCCACCACGTAGCCATTCACCTGGCGCCACCGCATGCGCATCCTCAACGACGTGGCCATTGCGCTGGAGCACCCCCATGACGACATCTCCATGGTACACGGTGACATCTCATCCTCCAACATGCTTGTGGACCGCGACGGTCGCGTGCGGCTCTACGAACCGGGGTCGGCATGCGAGGGCACCTTCTCGGCCGCCGCCATGGGCTATCTGGGCCTCTTCTTCCTATGCATGGGCATCGTGTCCAAGAAGTCCGATGTGTATGGCTTCGCGTGCTGCTGCTCGAGGCCATCACTGGCTAGCCGGCTGCCGGAGCGGATGGCCTAGATGGCAACGACCAGTACCTAGCGGCGAAGGTGCTGCCACGCGTGACCACGGTCGGTGTGGCGGGGCTCATGGATGGCAATCTAGGCCACGACCACGACGCCGTGGAGGAAGCCGATGGCGCGTAGATTGCCCTCGATCATGTTGTGATGCAGTTGAGGCTCCGTCCGCCGATGGTTTAGGTGCGGGCGACCATCGCACAAAAGGTGGCGAGGTCCACCGCGTGGACGAAAGACGGCCATATGATGGCGCCGGTGTCGGTGCGGCCGCATACCGACCCACTTTAGCACCACTACGTCTAAACCGCCTTCCTCTATGGCTTATTACCAAGATATTGTTTTAATTTGGAAGAGGTATTTAAGACATGTGGATATGTTGCATACGAACTCCTATGGACGTTGGGATCCGCTTGTCTGAAACCAAATGACGAAAAGAAGAAACATAGATTTTTTTCTCGAAAACTAACACATAGATAAAAGACCATGCATGGCTGCGTTCCATGAAAGCCCATCAACGCACAACTACATCACCCAAGGCAACTTAGCATGTGTGCCAGCGAACCCATCGTGTAGGAAACTTTAGTGTAGAAAATCGATTGGTCCCTATTTTGGTCCGAACAGTTATCGTAGATCCATTAAATCTCAACCATCAATATTTATGATTTACATAAAATCAACGGATATAAAAACATGACTTATGGAGAACCAGGAAAGGCTTCATACTTTAATATTAGGTATAGATTTGGGCCCTTTCCTCTCTCTTTTTATGGCATCTTTTTTTCTTTTCGTCCAGAGTCTCATCCCAACTTGTGGGGGAATCATAGTCTCCATCATCCTTTCCGCACTTGGGACAATTCTCTAATAATGATGATCATCACACTTTTATTTACTTACAACTCAAAAATTACAACTCAATACTAGAACAAAATATGACTCTATGTGAATGCCTCCGGCGGTGTACCGGGATATGCAATGAATCAAGAGTGACATGTATGATAAATTATGCATGGTGGCTTTGCCACAAATATGATGTCAACTACATGATCATGTAAGACAATATGGCAATGATGAAGCGTGTCATAACAAACAGAACGGTGGTAAGTTGCATCACAATATATCTCGGAATGGCTATGGATATGCCACAATAGGTAGGTATGGTGGCTGTTTTGAGGAAGGTATATGGTGGGTGTATGGTACCGGCGAAAGTTGCGCGGTACTAGAGAGCCTAGCAATGGTGGAAGGATGAGAGTGCGTATAATCCATGGACTCAACATTAGTCATAAAGAACTCACATACGTATTGCAAAAAATCTATTAGTTATCGCAACAAAGTACTACGTGCATGCTCCTATGGGGATAGATTGGTAGGAAAAGTCCATCACTCGTCCCCGACCGCCACTCATAAGGAATACAATCAATAAATAAATCATGATACGACTTCATCACATAATGGTTCACCATACGTGCATGCTACGGGAATCACAAAATTTAGAACAAGTATTTCTCAAATTCACAACTACTCAACTAGCATGACTCTAATATCACCATCTTCATATCTCAAAACAATCATCAAGTATCAAACTTCTCATAGTATTCAATGCACTTTTTATGAAAGTTTTTATTATACCCATCTTGGATGCCTATCACATTAAGACTAAGTTTATAGCCAAAGCAAATTACCATTCTGTTCTAAAAGACTCTCAAAATAATATAAGTGAAGCATCAGATATCAATAATTTCTATAAAATAAAACCACCACCGTGCTCTTAAAGATATAAGTGAAGCACTAGAGCAAAATTATCTAGCTGAAAAGATATAAGTGAAGCACATAGAGTATTCTAATAAATTCCGATTTATGTGTGTCTCTCCAAAATGTGTTTATATCAAGGATGATTGTGGTAAACTAAAAAGCAAAGACTCAAATCATACAAGACGCTCCAAGCAAAACACATATCATGTGGTGAATAAAAATATAGCATCAAGTAAAGTTACCGATGGACGAAGACGAAAGAGGGGATGCCTTCCGAGGCATCCCCAAGCTTATGCTTTTGGTTGTACTTGAATTTTACCTAGGAGTTCCTTGGGAATCCCCATGCTTAGGCTCTTGCCACTCCTTATTCCAAAATCCATCAAATCTTTACCCAAAACATGAAAACTTCACAACACAAAACTCAACAGAAAATCTCATGAGCTCCATTAATATAAGCAAACAAATCACCACTTCAAGGTACTGTAATGAACTCATTTTTTTGTTTATATTGGTGTTAAACCTACTGTATTCCAACTTCTCTATGGTTCATACCCCCCGATACTAGCCATAGGTTCATCAAAATAAGCAAACAACACACGAAAAAGAGAATTTGTCAAAAACAGAACAGTCTGTAGTAATATGTAGGTTTCGAATACTTATTTAACCCCAACATTTCAACATTTCTGAAATAAATTGGTGGACGTGAGTAATTTGTCTATTGATCATCTGCAAAAAGAATCAACCTAATCACACTCTCCAGTAAAAAATGGCAGCTAATCTCGTGAGCGCTAAAGTTTCTGTTTTTTACAGCAAGATCACAAAGACTGTCCCCAAGTCTTCCCAAAGGTTCTACTTGGCACAAACACTAATTAAAAACATAAAACACAATAGTATCAGTAGCATGATGATTTATTTATTACAAAACAGGAACAAAAAGCAAGGAATAAAAATAGAATTGGGTTGCCTCCCAACAAGCGCTATCGTTTAACGCCCCAAGCTAGGCATTGATAATTTCAATGATGCTCACATGAAAGACAAGAATTGAAGCACAAAGAGAGCATCATGAAACACATGACAAACTCATCTAAGTCTAACATACTTCCTATGCATAGGCATCTTATAGGCAAACAAATTATCATAGCAAGCAAAGACTAGCATATGCAAGGAAGCGGAAAGAAACAATAGCAATCTCAACATAACGAGAGGTAATTTGGTAACATGAAATTTTCTACAATCATATTTTCCTCTCTCATAATAATTACATGTGGGATCATAAGAAAATTCAACAAAATAGGTATCACATAAAATATTTTCAACACGATCCACATGCATGCAAAGTTGACCCTCTTCCAAAATAGTGGGATTAACATTAACTAAAGTCATGACCTCTCCAAACCCACTTTCAATAATATTGCAAACACTATAAACAATCTCATATTCATCATGGGGCTTAAATAAGTTTTCAAGATCAAAATAAGAATCACCCTAATCATGATCATTGCAACAAATAGTAGACACAACAAAACTAGCATCCCCAAGCTTAGGGTTTTGCACATTATTACCACAATTGACATTCATAGAATTTATAATAACATCATTGCAATCATGCTTTTTATTCAAAGATCTATCGTCAATCACCTTATAAAGCGCTTCATCACAATTTTCAGATTCACGGATTTCAAGCAAAACTCCATAAAGATAATCTAGTGCACTCAACTCACTAGCAATTGGTTCATCACAATTGGATCTCTTAAAAAGATTAGCAAGAGGATGAGGATCCATAACAATAGATATTTAGCAAATGAATATGCAAGCTAATACAAGGCACATGGTAACACAAGCAAACAAAAGGATGAACGGAAGAGGGCAAATAAAATGGCAAAGGTGAAGTGGGGGAGAGGAAAATGAGAGGCAAATGGCAGATAATGTAATGCGGGGGATAAGAGTTTGTGATGGGTACTTAGTGTGTCTTGACTTGGCGTAGATCTCCCCGGCAACGGCGCCAGAAATGGCTTGTTGATGGGAGATCAAATTTTAACTTGACTTGGTGCAACCTCCCAGGCAACTGCGCCAGATATCCTTCTTGCTACCTCTTGAGCATGCGTTGGTTTTCCCTTGAAGAGAAAAGGGCAATGCAGCGAAGTAGCGTAAGTATTTCCCTCAGTTTTTGAGAACAAAGGTATCAATCCAGTAGGAGGTAACACGCAAGTCCCTAGTACCTGCACAAACAAACAAGAACCTCGCAACCAACGCGATAAAGGGGTTGTCAATCCCTCCACGGTCACTTACAAAAAGAGATCTGATAGAGATAATAAGATAAATATTTTTGGTATTTTTATTGTATAGATTGGAAAATAAAGATTGCAAAATAAACAATGATAGAAATCGCAAGTAGATAGGAAAATAATATGATGGAAGATAGACCTGGGGGACATAGGTTTCACTAGTGGCTTCTCTCAAGATAGCAAATTCTATGATGGGTGAACAAATTACTGTCGAGCAATTGATAGAAAAGCGCATAGTTATGATAATATCTAGGCATGATCATGTATATAGGCATCACGCCCGCGACAATTAGACCGAAACGATTATGCATCTACTACTATTACTCCACACATCGACCACTATCCAGCATGCATCTAGAGTATTAAGTTCATAAGAACAGAGTAACGCATTAGGCAAGATGACATGATGTAGAGGGATAAACTCAAGAAATATGATATAAACCCCATCTTTTTATCCTCAATGGTAACAATACAATAAGTGCCCTGCTGCCCCTGCTGTCACAGGGAAAGGACACCGCAAGATTGAACCCAAAGCTAATCACTTCTCCCATTGCAAGAAAGAACAATCTAGTAGGCAAACCAAACTAATAATTCTAAGAGACTTGCAAAGATATTAAATCATGCATAAAAGAATTCAGAGAAGAATCAAATATTGTTCATATATAATCTTGATCATAAACTCACAATTCATTGGATCTCGACAAACACACCGCAAAAATTACATCGAATAGATCTCCAAGAGAATCGAGGAGAACTTTGTATTTAGATCCAAAGAGAGAGAAGAATCCATCTAGCTAATAACTATGGACCCGAAGGTCTGTGGTAAACTACTTACACATCATCAGAGAGGCTATGGTGTTGATGTAGAAGCCCTTCATGATCGATTCCCCCTCCGGTGGAGCACCGAAAAAGGCCCCAAGATGGGATCTCACGGGTACAGAATGTTGCGGCGGTGAAAATAGGGTGTCGTGGTGCTCTCGGATGTTTTCGGGGTATATGAGTATATATAGGCAAAAGAAGTAGGTTGGCGGAGCCATGAGGGGCCCACGAGGGTGGGGGCGCGCCTACCCCCTGGGTGCGCCCTCCTACCTCGTGGCCGCCTTGTTTCTTCCTTGACATCCACTCTAAGTCTCCTAGATTGCGTTTGTTCCAAAAATAACTCTCCCGAAGGTTTGATTCCGTTTGATATTCCGTTTCTGCGAAACACTGAAATAGGCAAAAAAACAGCAATTTTCACTGGGCCTTTGGTTAGTAGGTTAGTCCCAAAAATATTATAAAAAGTTATATTAAAGCCCATTAAACATCCAAAACAGATAATATAATAGCATGGAACAATCAAAAATTATAGATACATTGGAGACGTATCATTGTGCTATGGGGTGCCCCCTGCCCCCATATATAAAGGAGGGGAGGAGGAGGCCGGCCACTAAGGGGACGTGCCAAGGGGGGGACTCCTACTAGGACTCCACGTGCGCCAACCCTTGCGGGATCCCCCTCTCTCCCCTGAGGCCCATGTAGGCCCAATACTTCCCCGGGGGGGGGGGGGTCTAGTAATCCCTCGGTACTCCAAAATATACTCGAACCATTCTGATACCATTCTGGTGTCCGAATATCATCGTCCAATATATCAATCTTTACCTCTCGATCATTTCGACACTCCTCGCCTTGTCCGTGGTCTTATCCGGGACTCCGAACAAACTTTGGTCACCAAAACACATAACTCATAATACAATTCGTCATCGAACGTTAAGCGTGCAGACCCTACGAGTTCGAGAACTATGTAGACATGACCGAGACACATCTCAGGTCAATAACCAATAGCGGAACCTGTATGCTCATATTAGTTCCTACATATTCTACGAAGATCTTTATTGGTCAAACCGCAATGACAACATACGTTATTCCCTTTGTCATCGGTATGTTACTTGCCCGAGATTCGGTCGTCGGTATCATCATACCTAGTTCAATCTCATTTCTGGCAAGTCTCTTTACTAGTTTCGTTATGCATCATCCCGCAACTAACTTATTAGTCACATTGCTTGCAAGGCTTATAGTGATGTGCATTACTGAGAGGGCCCAGAGATACCTCTCCGATACTCGGAGTGACAAATCCTAATCTCGATCTATGCCAACCCAACAAACACCTTCAGAGACACCTGTAGAGCATCTTTATAATCACCTAGTTATGTTGTGACGTTTGATATCACACAAGGTATTCCTCCGGTATTTGGGAGTTGCATAATCTCATAGTCAAAGGAACATGTATAGGTCATGAAGAAGGCAATAGCAATAAAACTTAACAATCATTATGCTAAACAAACGAATGGGTCTTTTCCATCACATCATTCTCCTAATGATGTGATCCAGTTCATCAAATGACAACACATGCCTATGGTCACGAAACTTAACCATGTTAGATTAATGAGCTAGTCAAGTAGAGGCATACTAGGGACACTTTGTTTTGTCTATGTACTCACACATGCATCAAGTTTCCGGTTAATACAATTCTAGCATGAATAATAAACATTTACCATGATATAAGGAGATGCCTGGTTTTTAAATTCTAGTAAATCCGAAACTCATCTAAAATTCAAGAAACTTGGCATGCTATTATGGAGCGGCATCAACATGCCGTGGTACAAATTTTGTCCCATTTGGGGCAGGTTTGGGTATATGCTTCTCACAAACCAGAGCTTCTCACAACAAGCATGACGGTTTTTGGTAGGGAACGTCCCACCTTTGGGGACGAAGCGATAACCATTGCCTCTTATTTCTTTCAAGTTCTTTTCTCATGTCAACATAGAACAACAGGAGTGTTGTGTGAATTTTTGTGATTTTTCGGGGTTCGTTTGGACATTTTTATGCATTAACTATGTTTTCAATGCATTTACGTGCATAATTCAAATTTGAACTACATGCGCACGCTCCGGTGCATATAAATTCGTTGAAAAATCAAATATGTGTCCTTGGGTGCATGCTTAGGTCCCATGCAAGAAATGGGAATGAATTTCAAACACCAGGGCACCGTTGATCGCCGACAAAACAATGAGATGCCTGGTTTTTAAATTATAGTAAATCCAAAACTCGTCTGAAATTCATGAAACTTGGCATTCTATCATAGAGCGGCATCAACATGCCATGGTACAAATTTTGTCCCATTTGGGGCAGGTTTAGGTATATGCTTCTCACAAACCGGAGCTTAGCACAACAAGCATGATGGTTTTTGGTAGGGAACGTCCCACCTTTCGGGATGAAATGATATCCATTGCCTCTTATTGCTTTCAAGTTTTTTTTCTCATGTCAACATAGAACAACAGGAGTGTTGTGTGAATTTTTGTGATTTTTCGGGATTCGTTTGGACATTTTTATGCATTAACTGAGTTTTCAATGCATTTATGTGCATAATTCAAATTTGAACTACATGCACATGCTCCAGTGCATATAAATTCATTGAAAAATCAAATATGTGTCCTTGGGTGCATACTTAGGTCCCATGCAAGAAATGGGAATGAATATTAAACACCAGGGTACCATTGATTGCCGGCAAAACAGTGAGATGCCTGGTTTTTAAATTCTAGTAAATCCAAAACTCGTCTGAAATTCATGAAACTTGGCATGCTGTCATGGAGCGCCATCAACATGTCGCGGTACAAATTTTTGTCCCATTTGGGTCAGGTTTGGGTATATACTTCTCACAAACCAGAGCTTCTCACAACAAGAATAATGGTTTTCGGTAGGGAACGTCCCACCTTTGGGGACGAAACGATATCCATTGCCTCTTATTGCTTTCAAGTTTTTTTCTCATGTCAACATAGAACAAGAGGAGTGTTGTGTGAATTTTTGTGATTTTTCGGGGTTCGTTTGGACATTTTATGCATTAACTGAGTTTTCAATGCATTTATGTGCATAATTCAAATTTGAACTACATGTGCATGCTCCAGTGCATATAAATTTGTTGAAAAATCAAATATGTGTCCTTGGGTGCATGCTTAGGTCCCATGCAAGAAATGGGAATGAATTTCAAACACCAGGGCACTGTTTATTGCCGGTAAAACAATGAGATGCCTGGTTTTTAAATTCTAGTAAATCCAAAACTCATCTGAAATTCATGAAACTTGGCATGCTATCATGGAGCGGCATCAACATGCCGTGGTACAAATTTTGTCCCATTTGGGGCAGGTTTGGGTATATGCTTCTCACAAACCGGATCTTCTCACAACAGGCATGATGGTTTTCAATAGGGAACGCCCCACCTTTGGGGACGAAGCGATATCCATTGCCTCTTATTTCTTTCAAGTTCTTTTCTCGTGTCAACATAGAACAATAGGAGTGTTGTGTGAATTTTTGTGATTTTTCGGGGTTCGTTTGGACATTTTTATGCATTAACTATGTTTTCAATGCATTTACATGCATAATTCAAATTTGAACTACATGCACACGCTCCAGTGCATATAAATTCGTTGAAAAATCAAATATGTGTCCTTGGGTGTATGCTTAGGTCCCATGCAAGAAATGGGAATGAATTTCAAACACCAGGGCACCGTTGATTGCTGGCAAAACAATGAGATGCCTGGTTTTTAAATTATAGTAAATCCAAAAGTCGTCTGAAATTCATGAAACTTGGCATTCCATCATAGAGCGGCATCAACATGCCGTGGTACAAATTTTGTCCCATTTGGGGCAGGTGGGTGTATGCTTCTCACAAACCGGAGCTTAGCACAACAAGCATGATGGTTTTCGGTAGGGAACGTCCCACCTTTCGGGATGAAATGATATCCATTGCCTCTTATTGCTTTCAAGTTTTTTTCTCATGTCAACATAGAACAATAGGAGTGTAGTGTGATTTTTTGTGATTTTTCGGGATTCGTTTGGACATTTTTATGCATTAACCGAGTTTTCAATGCATTTATGTGCATAATTCAAATTTGAACTACATGTGCATGCTCCAGTGCATATAAATTCATTGAAAAATCAAATACGTGTCCTTGGGTGCATACTTAGGTCCCATGCAACAAATGTGAATGAATATTAAACACCAGGGCCCCATTGATTGCCGGCAAAACAGT
The DNA here is from genome assembly GCA_034509565.1 of Triticum monococcum. Taxonomy (NCBI): domain Eukaryota; kingdom Viridiplantae; phylum Streptophyta; class Magnoliopsida; order Poales; family Poaceae; genus Triticum; species Triticum monococcum. The sequence goes on along the minus strand of CM067843.1, from coordinate 559,127,095 downwards.
GAGATGCCTGGTTTTTAAATTCTAGTAAATCCAAAACTCGTCTGAAATTCATGAAACTTGGCATGCTGTCATGGAGCGGCATCAACATGTCACGGTACAAATTTTTGTCCCATTTGGGTTAGGTTTGGGTATATGCTTCTCACAAACCGGAGCTTCTCACAACAAGAATAATGGTTTTCGGTAGGGAACGTCCCACCTTTGGGGACGAAACGATATCCATTGCCTCTTATTGCTTTCAAGTTTTTTTCTCATGTCAACATAGAACAAGAGGAGTGTTGTGTGAATTTTTGTGATTTTTCGGGGTTCGTTTGGACATTTTATGCATTAACTGAGTTTTCAATGCATTTATGTGCATAATTCAAATCTGAACTACATGTGCATGCTCCAGTGCATATAAATTTGTTGAAAAATAAAATCTGTGTCATTGGGTGCATGCTTAGGTCCCATGCAAGAAATGGGAATGAATTTCAAACACCAGGGCACTGTTTATTGCCGACAAAACAATGAGATGCCTGGTTTTTAAATTCTAGTAAATCCAAAACTCGTCTGAAATTCATGAAACTTGGCATGCTATCATGGAGCGGCATCAACATGCCGTGGTACAAATTTTGTCCCATTTGGGGCAGGTTTGGGTATATGCTTCTCACAAACCGGATCTTCTCACAACAGGCACGATGGTTTTCGATAGGGAACGTCCCACCTTTGGGGACGAAACGATATCCATTCCCTTGCTTTCATGTTTTTTTCTCGTGTCAACATAGAACAACAGGAGTGTTGTGTGAAGTTTTGTGATTTTTCGGGGTTCATTTGGACATTTTTATGCATTAAGTGAGTTTTCAATGCATTTATGTGCATAATTCAAATTTGAACTACATGTGCATGCTCCAGTGCATATAAATTCATTGAAAAATCAAATATATGTCCTTGGGTGCATGCTTAGGTCCCATTCAAGAAAGGAGAATGAATTTCAAACACCAGGGCACCATTGATTGCCGGTAAAACATTGAGATGCCTGGTTTTTAAATTCTATTAAATCCAAAACTCGTGTGAAATTCATGAAACTTGGCATGCTATCATGGAAGGGCACCCGACATGCTGTGGTATTTTTCGTGTCCATTTTGAGAGAAGGCGCACTTGAATAATGACAAACAACATGTAACATCCCAAAATTCTAAATTTTGGAATGTTATAATAAATAGATAGATTTGATTGATTGTTTGATTGACTGAGTGTAATTGAGTGAAATTCGAAACTTCTGAAAGTTAAATGAGAGGGAATAAAAGGACTTTCCCAAACTTTCATATTTGCTTTCTGATCTCCATGAAATCAAATTCTTTTCAAATACAAAACCCTTGAGCGAAGATGATATGACTTCTTCCATTTAAATTAAATAAAAGGGTATTTGAAAATAATTGAATTTCATTTGGAAATATTTCAATTCATAAACTTAATGCAGGCCAATGATTTTCATGAGAGAAGATAAAATGACTTCTTCAAATTATATGAAATATGAGTTGGGAGTTTCAAAGAATTAAATTCAAAGTTCTTTTGAATTTATTTTCAATTTAGAGTTATTTGAGTTTGATTAAAATTATTTTTCTCCAAAAACAAAATACATGGAAAATAGGGTAACATGATTCCCTATAATAGAAAATTGGAGAAAAATTAATTTGAAATTATTTTGGTAGTTTTAAAATGATTTTTATTGGATTTTATTTGAGCAGGAGCACTGTTTGAATCATTAGAATTTATGTGTATTTTATTTAATGCTAGAAAAATGTTCATGTCGTAGAGAATCTTTTTCTAAAAATTTTGGTATATTATATGCCTATATAATATCCCTATTTAAATTGTTTTACCATTTTTTTCTTTGTCTAAAAAAATGTTTTAAAAAAATTCCCTTCGCCGACTGGGCCGGCCCAGCTCTCCCGCCAGGCCCAGCCCAGCGCGCAGGCCGCCCGACCGCGCCGTCTCCTTCCTCGCGCAGGAGACCGGCCGCCGCACGCCTCCCGAGCGCCGGCCTAGGCGTTCGTGTCCGCCCCAGACTCCCCTCGCCCCCTTCTCCAAGTCCTCCTCCCCTCCCCTCCTATAAAGGGCGCCGCCCCGGCCCCGTTTCCCTCTCTCTCCTCTCGCCGCGCCCCGCCGCATCACGCCGCCTCGCCGGACTTCGCCGTCGCCGCTGCACGCTCCGCCGCCCCGTGCCGCGCACCGCCGCCGCTGCTGCTTCCCCCGCTACTGCCGCCGGCTTGCTGCTCCGCCCCGTGCAGCTCCTCGCCGTCGCCAGCACTGCCGCCCAGCTCGCCATCGATCTGCCGCCTCGCCGGACTCCAACCGCCGTGGAAAAAAAACCCGCCACCGGCGTCGAACCGCTGTGAACCGGTAATAAGTCCGCCCGGTTTGCCGGTTTATTTTTAGGGTTTCGGTTTTCGTTTTAAAAACCTGATTTAGTTTTTTTGGATAGATCTATTTAGAGAATGTTCTCTGCTTAGAACTAGTTAGCGAACGTTCGTAATTTAGTCTTTTTCTTTTTCTGTTTTAATTTCGGCCAGGGACCTATTCGTGATAATTTTCTTCATAGATTAGTCCCTGTACTTCAAACCATCACTACTTTTCACTCGTTTATCCAAATCCAACGAAACCAACGCCCACTTCTTTGTTATGATCTCCTCTATCCAGATAAACAACTTAAACATGTTTTTGAAAGGTTTAAAATTTGAATTAGATCAGATTTGTATTCAAACTTCGTTTGATCATAACTTGAGTTTCGTAACTCCGTTTGAGTTGATTCTTTTTGGTACTATTAGAAATTGTTTTATGTTGCAAGAGTTATTTTCTTGGTTTTGACGTTCTCCAAATTGTTTTCTTTGTTCTCTCCGATCTTTGAGTGATTTCTTATGTGTGGTTACTATTGCTTGCTTAAGATAGATTGACTGGAGTGTGACGAGTAGAACTATCAAGAGTTTTGAGTGCGAATCATCTTCATCAACATTGCAGGCAAGTTCACACTTTGATCATATCCCTTTTCATACCCAGTTTTTATGCATTAGTTTGAACCCTCAAACATTGCATGATTAGGACCAAATTAAATTGTGGGATGGGAAGTAGTTGAGGTAGTACCTATTACTTGTTTATTATCAAACCTTTGGGAAGTTACTTCTACGCTTGCTTATTATGCCATGCTATGCCAGTAGACGTGGATTGGGTGAGTGATATCCATGACTGATGTGAGTTTGTTAATTAATGGTTCATCTAAGGTGGCAACTTAAACACACATCTCGGTGGATTGAGGCACCTGGGTAATCCAGGATTTGCCTGTTTTCTTTTGGACCGCCACCCAGGCTCAAAGGGATCATGAGATTATTCATACTAGAAACTTCCGTGTGCAGCCACAAGCTATTATGGGCTCTAGCATAGTTGACTAAGTCGCGCGAACTCTTATAGTGGTAGACTAGCAGATGTAGGGGATGTAGGTGGTACGGTCTACCCGATCATAAGGTGCTAGCACTTCTGAAAGTCTATGTCTCGGTCATCCATTTCTCAAACACCATGTAGTGTGAGAAACCAAACGAAGGCGATCGAGTCTTGTGGGGAAAAGTGCGCAAACCTCTGCAGAGTGTAATAAACTAATCATGGTTAGCCGTGTCCCCGGTTGTGGACATCTTGAGTATCTAGTACCTGGATTATCATGTGAATCTCATCACGTTACTTTAAATGAATATTGTTGGGTTTTAATGATGATGCTTAATTGGGATTGAGAATGCTGTCAACCATTCTCAATGTTTAACAACCACCATGATAGTTAAATAAAATTTATTCCTTTGTAGTAGGGAAAAATTGGCTTTTCGCAAAAACCTTATAACCATAGAGCTTTTCCACCAGCCATATATACATGTAGTGATAGGCATTGTTCATCATTCTCTATGGTGTGAATTTGCCAGTACATTCAATGTACTGACCCTTTGTGGCTGCAACGTCTCATGTTGCAGGAGTATCTTACAACGAGTAAGTGGTACGTTAGGGTTACGATTTCTACACTCAACTTTGCCGTTGGTGTTGATGGGAATCCACAACCTTGTTACTTTCGCTATTTTGTATTGAGGTAATAGTATCTTACATTACTTATACATGTGATTTACCTCTGTTATAAATCCTCGAGTACTATGTGTGTCAGCATACCGATCCAGGGATGACACTTAAGTATAGAGACTTGATCCATTCAGGTCGGGTCGCTACAAGATGGTATCAGAGCACATGTTGACTGTAGGACGTGACCCTAGAAACTGGCAAGCTCATAGCAAAGATTTTTCTCTACAACTTTCCCTCTCAAAAAGACTTTTTACCTCTCCTCTCTTCTGAGCTTATTCAAAAAAAATCCCTTTAGTGAGACCATACCCTTTCCCCTTTTGACCACACGAAGATTCGACTAATGAGACCACTCCAAGAAGTACAAGATATCGGACAACTAAGGCCACTTCGGAATGAAGAGTATTTTCAGTGCATCTGAATAATGGAAACTACAATGGTTGAAGACCGAAGACAAGTAGAATTTGAAGGCTCTGAAGGATTCCCAGATTTTTATGACCTAGGAAGGCTACCCTTATGGAACTTGGCAGACTATGGAAGCTGTCAATACCGAGATCAAGGTGTATCGAAGAAAGACTGAAACAAGGAGTCTGAGAACTCGAAGTTTTGTCTAAGGCAGGAGATATCAACTATGGAATGTGTAGCGACCAGACCTCAAACAGTCTGATCTTTGTGCTCCGGTGTCATCCCTGGATCAGTAATGCTGACACCACACAGTACTCGGAGGATTTATAGCAGAGTAGCAATCACACACTTATTACATCGAGTGTCTCATAGAGAACTTAATACAATAAATATGGCTTAAGGCCATCTAATAACGATAACAACAGAAGGCTTGGAAGATAAGTCAGTCCATCAACTCCAACGGCATCACTGAGTATAGAACCACGACCTAAAAGTCCTTAATTGTCGTCTCAAAAGTCTGCAACATTAACGTTGCAGCCCGAAACGGGTCAGCACATGGAATATGCTGGCAAGGTAACACATAGAGAGTAATGGAATGAAACAGCTATTCTATATGCATATTTGGCTGGTGGAAAGCTCTATGGTTACAGTTTTGCGTAAAGCCAATTTTTCCCTACTTCAAAGGAATAAAATTTAATTACTATCATGGTGGTTGTTAAACATTGAGAAAGGTTGACAGCATTCTCAATCCCAATTAAGCATCATCATTAAACATAACCCAACAAAATTAATTTAGGGTAACATGTTGAGATTCACATGAAAATCCAAGTACTAGATACTCAAGATGTCCATAACCGGGGACACGGCTAACCATGATTAGTTTATTACACTCTGCAGAGGTTTGCGCACTTTTCCCCACAAGACTCGATCGCCTCCGTTTGGTTTCTCGCACTACAGGGTGTTTGAGAAGACAGATGACCGAAACATAGTTTTTCAGAAGCGCTAGCACCTTACAATCGGGTAGACCGTACCACCTACATCCCCTACATCTGCTAGTCTACCACTGTAAGAGTTCGCACGACTTAGTCAACTATGGTAGAGCCCATAATAGCTTGTGGCTGCACACGGAAGTTTCTAGTATGAATAGTCTCATGATTCCTTTGAGCCTGGGTGGCGGTCCAAAAGAAAATAGGCAAGTCCTGGAATACCCAGGTGCCTCAATCCACCCAGATGTGTGTTTAAGTTTCCACCTTAGATAAACCATTAATTAACAATCTCACATCTTTCATGGATTTCACTCACCCAATCCACGTCTACTAGCATAGCATGGCACAATAAACAAACGTAGAAGTAACTCCCAAAGGTTTGATAATAAACAAGTAATAGGTACTACCTCATCTACTTCCCATCCCACAATTTAATTAGATCCTAACCATGCAATGTGTGAGGATTTATCTAATGCAATAAAACTGGGTATTAGAAAAGGTATGATCAAAGTGTTACTTGCCTTGTTGATGATCCGCGAAACCTAATGATTCGAAGTAACAGGCGGCGCACTCCGGGTACTCTATCGCAGACAAACAAACAAGCATACAATAAGTACTCATCTAATGCACAGGTAAAACTCAAAAAAGAGATCTAACCAGAAGGTTCAACTTAAGAACTCCGGTTGGCAAAAAGAATCAAATCGAACGAAGCAACGAAAGTCAAACGGCGAAAGAAAACAACTTCATTCTAGTAATATGGATCTTGGCCAAATTTTATAGTAACAAAAACTTGTTTAAGTTGGTGAAACGGATAAAGGGTTTCGAGACGAATCCCTAGGCGCTTGAATCGCCTGATTCCGATAAACGAGCGAAAAGTTAAACTAAAACGAAAATCGGATCAGGAATCGCGATCAGAAAAATCGCGGATTTAATCCGAGAAAAAGAAAAACGACGAATGCCAAAATTTAAAGGCTGCCCCCGGGCGGTGTGCCGCTCGGGTACGGCCCGAAGTCGCTTCGTTTTTTTAATTATTCCGTTCAGAAGAAAAATAAAAAGAAATACTAAACAAACTCCAAAAAATTCAAAATAAATTTTCACGGGCTTCTAAAATCAAGCCGCACAAGGTGAACATTTATTTGGGCCCTAAATGCAATTTTGAAAAACGCACATTTTCCTAAATTCAAATAAAACACCGAAAAACTCCGAAATAAAATCTTATTTGATTTTTTATTAAATCCTCAATATTTCTTTATTTGGGGAAAGTCATTTTATTCCCTCTCTCACATTTTTGTAATAGAAATAATTGATGATAAAATAAATAAAATCCAATGATCCTATTCTCAAAATTTGAGAGAACTCAAATATGAAAATAACAAAAATCCCCAACACTCTCCATGGGTCATTGAGTTGCGTGGAATTTCTAGGATCAACCAAAATGCAAAATAAAATATGATATGCATGATGATCTAATGTATAACATTCCAAATTGAAAATTTGGGATGTTACAAACCTACCCCCTTAAGATTAATCTCGCCCTCGAGCTTCGGGTTGGCTAGGAAATAGGTGAGGGTGGTCTTTGAGCTAATCTTCCTCTTGCTCCCAGGTGGCTTCATCCTCCGTGTGGTGGCTCCACTGAACTTTGCAAAACTTAATAACCTTGCTGCGAGTAACTCGGCTGGCAAACTCGAGAATCTTAACTGGTTTCTCCTCATAGATCAAATCGTTATCCAACTGAATAGTTTCCAAAGGCACTGTATCTCTCAATGGTATGTCAGCCATCTCCGCATGACATTTCTTTAACTGAGAAACGTGGAACACATCATGCACTCCTAACAATCCTTCGGGCAATTCCAACTTGTAGGCCACTTCTCCCATACGCTCCAAAACTCGATATGGTCCTACAAATAGTGGTGCTAACTTCCCTTTAACTCTAAAACGCTTTGTTCCTCGAAGTGGAGATACTCAAAGATAAGCTCTATCTCCGACTTCGTAAACTGTCTCCTTGCGTTTAGAATCTGCATAACTCTTCTGTCTGGACTGGGCTACCTTGAGCCTATCGCGAATCAACTTCACCTTCTGTTCAGACTCTTTAATCAAGTCAGGTCCAAACAACTGGCGGTCTCCAACTTCGTCCCATGACAACGGTGTCCTGCACCTCCTTTCGTACAAGGCTTCGAAAGGGGCCATCTTTAAACTGGCTTGGTAACTGTTGTTGTAAGAGAACTCTGCATATGGCAAATTATCGTCCCAACTAGATCCATAATCTAGCACACAAGCTCTCATCATATCCTCCAAAATCTGATTGACTCTCTTGGTCTGTCCATCTGTCTGTGGATGAAAAGCTGTACTGAATTCTAGCCTGGTACCCAAAGTTTCGTGCAACTGCTTCCAGAACTTTGAGGTAAATTGGGTTCCTCTATCCGATACGATACTCCTTGGAACTCCATGCAGACATATGATCATGGTCATGTATATCTTCGCCAACTTAGCATTGGTGTAAGTGGTCTTTACTGGGATGAAATGAGCTACTTTCGTCAATCGATCAACTACAACCCAAATCGAGTCATAGCCTGAACGAGTCCTGGGCAATCCCGTGATAAAATCCATGCCTAGCTTATCCCACTTCCATTTGGGTATCGGCAATGGTTGTAACAATCCTGCTGGCTTCTGATGCTCTGCCTTTACTCTCTGACATACATCACATACTGCTACATACTCTGTAATATCCTTCTTCATTCCGGTCCACCAGAAAATATCCTTCAAATCCAAATACATTTTGGTATTTCCTGGGTGAATTGAATATGGTGAGTCATGTGCCTCTTGCAAAATCAACTTCCTGATCTTCGGGTCATTGGGCACATAAACGCGGTCTTCAAACCACAGGGTGTCGTGCTCATCCTCACGAAATCCTTTAGCTTTTCCTTTACTAAGTTTCTCCTTTATAGCGGCATTCTCTTTGTCAGCTTTCTGAGCTTCCCTAATTTTATCCATCAAGGTTGACTGAATCTCCAATGCTGCTACATAGCCTCTCAGAACTATTTCCAAACATAGTTCACGAAGATTTTCTGCTAACTCCTTGGGTATTTCTCCCATCATTAACGTATTGACATGGCTCTTACGGCTCAATGCGTTAGCTACTACATTAGCTTTTCCGGGATGGTATTGCAATCTCATATCATAATCCTTGATGAGCTCCAACCATCTCCTTTGTCTGAGATTCAACTCCTTCTATGTGAAAATGTACTTCAAACTCTTATGATCCGTGTACACCTCACAATGATTTCCAATGAGGAAATGTCTCCATGTTTTCAAAGCATGCACTACGGCTGCTAACTCCAAAACATGCGTAGCATAATTCAACTCATGAGGCTTCAGTTGTCTTGAGGCATATGAAACAACTATCCTTTCCTGCATAAGCACTGCTCCAAGTCCTCGACGTGAAGCGTCGCAGTACACCTCATAATCCTTGGTCTAGTATGGCAAAATCAACACTGGTGAGGTAACCAAGCGTTTCTTCAATTCCTGGAAACTAGCCTCACATTCCTCCGTCCATATGAACTTGGTATCTTTCTTTAACAACTTAGTCATAGGCTTCACAATCTTTGAGAAATTCTCAATAAATCTCCGGTAGTATCCTGCGAGTCCAAGAAAACTCCGAATCTCTCCAACTGTTGTTGGTGCTTCCCACTTGGTTACGGTATCAACTTTAGTGGGATCAACTGCTATACCTTCTCCAGATATAACGTGTCCGAGGAATCCAAATTCCTTCAACCAAAACTCACATTTGCTGAACTTGGCATATAATTGATGTTCTCTGAGCTTTCCAAGTACCAAACGCAAATGCTCCTTATGTTCCTCTTCATTCTTTGAATAAACCAAGATATCATCAATGAACACTATGACAACTTATCCAAAAACTCCATAAACACTTTGTTCATCATGTTCATAAAATAGGCAGGTGCGTTAGTCAGACCAAATGACATAACGGTATACTCGTACAGCCCATACCTGGTGGTAAAAGCTGTCTTAGGAATATCCTGTTCTCGAATCTTCAACTGGTGGTATCCTGATCGCAGATCGATCTTGGAAAATACCTTAGCTCCTTGCAATCGATCAAACAGATCGTTGATCATCGGTAGTGGGTACTTGTTCTTGATCGTTACTTCATTCAATCCTCGATAATCTACAACCATCCTTAACGATCCCTCCTTTTTCTCCACTAGAAGTACTGGCGATCCCCAAGGCGAAGAACTTGGGTGAATATATCCCTTATCCAGTAACTACTTAATCTGCTTCTTAATTTCCAACAAATCCTTTGCTGACATCCAATATGGTCTCTTTGATATTGGACCTGTGCCTGGCAATAGCTCAATCAAAAACTCAATATCTCTATCCGATGGCATGCCTGGCAACTCCTCTAGAAAAACATCAGGAAAATCCCTTACCACTGGTACTTCCTCCTGCACAACTCCTGTTAAGCAATTTACTTGGGTCCTCTTTGGCACATGTCTCCCTTCCGGTGTGGTAAGCAAAATTGACTTACTAGCACACTCAATATTCCCTTCATACTTTGATAACCAATCCACGCCTAATATCACATCCAATCCTTGGGATTCCAATACTATTAGGTCTGAGGGAAAAACATAGTTACCAATCCTTAATGGTAACCGATCACACCATAGACTAGCCACATACTCTGCTCCGGGCGAGGTTACTAACATGGGTGACCTAAGGGCTTGGGTTGGTAGGTTATACTTATCCACAAATCCTCTTGAGATGTATGAATGCGATGCGCCAGTATAAAAAAGAACGAGTGCAGTAAATGACTTAACCAAAAACTTACGTATTACTGCATCGGGTTGAGCTTCAACCTCCTCCATGCTAACGTGGTTCACCTATCCCCTGTTGAAAGGGTTCGGCTTCTTCCCAGAACTTCCATTGCCATTTTGGCCTTCAGGACATTCATTGGCATAATGTTCGGTCTTCTGACACTTAAAGCAAGTGACTCGGCTTAAGTCCTTCTTGGCTGGGGTTGATGGGTTGGTGCGATTCTGGTCGTTGCTTCCTCCATTGCCATTACCATTCTTGGTGCCATTGTGATTGTGCGTGCTACCTCCTCCATGAGTATACTGTAAATGTCCTCCCGGTCTAGGGGTAAAACGTGGCTTCTGCTGAGCTCCTGAATTATAATTTCCTTGTCCATACTTCCTCTTGCGATTTTCAATTTTCTGTTGCTTCCCTTCAATCATAAGAGCACGATCTACCAACTCTTGGTAGTTGTTGAAGGTGGCTACCATCAACTGCATGCTCAACTCATCATTCAGTCCTTCTAGAAACTTCTCCTGCTTAGCTGCATCCATAGCGACGTCATCTGGGGCATAACGTGCTAGCTTACTAAATTCCTCCACATACTGCCCAACTGTCCTTCCTCCTTGGCGCAAGTTGCGAAACTCACGCTTCTTCATGGCCATAGCTCCTGCTGAAACATGTGCAGTACGAAAAGCCTGCTGAAACTGGTCCCATGTGACAGTGTCAACTGGGAAAGTGGCTGTGAAATTCTCCCACCATGATGCTGTGGGTCCTTCTAGCTGATGTGCGGCAAACTTCACCTTCTCCGCATCTGTGCATCCTGCTGTGGTCAACTCCCTAGCTGTCTTACGGAGCCAATCATCTGCTACTATCGGCTCGGTGCTACTGGAAAACACCGGCGCATTCAGCCTAAGAAAAGGGGCTAAGTGGTCAACAGGTGGTGGTGGTGGGTTGTTGTTGTTGTTCCCCTGATTCTGATTCTGGACTAGTAACTGCATCAATGTGTTCTGCTGCTGGATCAACTGGGTGAGTTCCGGTGGAAAGGCAAATCCGGGGTCACGTCTCGGAGGCATCTGAGGGTTTAGAAAAGATGAGATATAAGAATAGAGGGGGTCTAAAGAGAAAACACTACCCATATGCACATGAGGCAAAAGCAAACAATTCACTTCATTCAATCAAACAAGGGCATACAATCGATCTAACTATCGCAAAAGTGCTTGAACTACTATATTTACATGGTGGACTACTACTACTAATAAGGTTGTCTACTAGAAATAATCTTCGGTTGCCGACTCCATAATATCTGCTCCAGCTTCATCAACATAGTCATCATCGCTACTATCTGCTTCCAAGTTGGTGCCATCGATGATGATGTAGTCTTCCGGGCTAATTTCCTGGGGTTCTTCGTCTTCATCTACTGGCGTAGGGTCTCCCATAAATATTCCAATCTTCTTGATCAGGTCGTCATTCTTCTCCACCAATACTTTAATTTCCTCTTCATAATCTTCACGTGTAGCCTTGAGTTCTTCCTCCAGTTCCTTGATTCTAGTCTTAGCCTTCTTCAGATCTATCATGTCAGCGCACATCTAGTTCTCCTATCGTCGAATGTGTTGGTTTAGCTCCTGGATAAAAGCTGCGATTGATCTATCCTTCCTGGTGTTGATCATCTCCCAGTGTTCATCTCGGCGCCCACAAATCTGGTAGATCGTATCCTTGAGATCTTTGTGGTAGACTTCTCCAATGCGTCCCATGGCGATGTGAGCTACCATGCTCTTTCCTAGACTCCAAGTTGGTGAATCAAAAGAAAACTCTATGGACTCAGTGACTGGCATGAATGTCCTTCCTGGAACTTGAACTTGAATCATCCAGCGCTCTTCTTCAGGTAAGGTGGTGTCGTAGGTTCCCGTGAAGCTTGGTACTCCTATGTTCAGGTATCTAGTGACTTCCTTCAAGTGTCGTCCAAAGGGTGTATCTTCATCCGGTTGCGTGAACTTGTTCCTTGCATCTGCCATCCTAAAGAGTAGAAAAGATGAGAAGTCAGAAGAGAAGAGAGTGAATAGTGATCTAGGTCTGTAGCTTAGTGGTCGTGTCCTACAGTCAGCGTGTGCTCTGATACCATCTCTGTAGCGACCAGACCTCAAACAGTCTGATCTGTGTGCTCCGGTGTCATCCCTGGATCAGTAATGCTGACACCACACAGTACTCGGAGGATTTATAGCAGAGTAGCAATCACACACTTATTACATCCAGTGTATCATAGAGAACTTAATACAATAAATATGGCTTAAGGCCATCTAATAACGATAACAGCGGAAGCCTTGGAAGATAAGTGAGTCCATCAACTCCAACGGCATCACTGAGTACAGAACCACGACCTAAAAACTCCTTAATTGTCGTCTGAAAAGTCTGCAACATTAACGTTGCAGCCCGAAAATGGGTCAGCACATGGAATATGCTGGCAATGTAACACATAGAGAGTAATGGAATGAACAGCTATTCTATATGCATATTTGGCTGGTGGAAAGCTCTATGGTTACAGTTTTGCGTAAAGCCAATTTTTCCCTACTTCAAAGGAATAAAATTTAATTACTATCATGGTGGTTGTTAAACATTGAGAATGGTTGACAACATTCTCATTCCCAATTAAGCATCATCATTAGACATAACCCAACAAAATTAATTTAGGGTAACATGTTGAGATTCACATGAAAATCCAAGTACTAGATACTCAAGATGTCCATAACCGGGGACACGACTAACCATGATTAGTTTATTACACTCTGCATAGGTTTGCGCACTTTTCCCCACAAGACTCGATCGCCTTCGTTTGGTTTCTCGCACTACAGGGTGTTTGAGAAGATGAATGACCGAGACATAGTCTTTCAGAAGCGCTAGCACCTTACAACCGGGTGGACCGTACCACCTACATCCCCTACATCTGCTAGTCTACCACTGTAAGAGTTCGCACGACTTAGTCAACTATGCTAGAGCCCATAATAGCTTGTGGCTGTAGGGGAACGTAGTAATTTCAAAAAAAATCCTACGCACACGCAAGATCATGGTGATGCATAGCAACGAGAGGGGAGAGTGTTGTCTACGTACCCTCGTAGACCGAAGCGGAAGCGTTGACGCAACATAGAGGAAGTAGTCGTACGTCTTCCCGATCCGACCGATCCAAGCACCATTACTCCGGCACCTCCGAGTTCTTGGCACACGTTCAGCTCGATGACGATCCCCGGGCTCCGATCCAGCAAAGCGTTGGGGAGGAGTTCCGTCAGTACGACGGCGTGGTGACAATCTTGATGTTCAACCGTCACAGGGCTTCGCCTAAGCACCGCTATAATATGACCGAGGTGTAATATCGTGGAGGGGGGCACCGCACACGGCTAAGGAACGATCACGAAGATCAACTTGTGTGTCTATGGGGTGCCCCCTGCCCCGTATATAAAGGAGTGGAGGAGGGGAGGGCCGGCCCTCTCTATGGTGCGCCCTAGGGGAGTCCTACTCCCACCGGGAGTAGCATTCCCCCTTTCCTAGTCCAACTAGGAGTCCTTCCATGTAGTAGGAGTAGGAGACAAGGAAGGGGAAGGGAGAAGGGAAGGAAGGAGGGGGCGCAGCCCCTCCCCCTAGTCCAATTCGGACTAGGCCTTGGGGGGCGCACGGCCTGCCCCAGGCAGCCCCTCTCTCTTTCCCGTATGGCCCAATAAGGCCCAATACTTCTTCCCCCGTATTCCCGTAACTCCCAGTACTCCGAAAAATACCCGAATTACTCGGAACCTTTCCGATGTCCGAATATAGTCGTCCAATATATCGATCTTTACGTCTCGACCATTTCGAGACTCCTCGTCATGTCCCCGATCTCATCCGGGACTCCGAACTCCTTCGATACATCAAAACTCATGAACTCATAATATAACTGTCATCGAAACCTTAAGCGTGCGGACCCTACGGTTCGAGAACAATGTAGACATGACCGAGACACGTCTCCGGTCAATAACCAATAGCGGGACCTGGATGCCCATATTGGCTCCTACATATTCTACGAAGATCTTTATCGGTCAGACCGCATAACAACATACGTTGTTCCCTTTGTCATTGGTATGTTACTTGCCTGAGATTCGATCGTCGGTATCCAATACCTAGTTCAATCTCGTTACCGGCAAGTCTCTTTACTCGTTCTGTAATACATCATCCCGCAACTAACTCATTAGTTGCAATGCTTGCAAGGCTTAAGTGATGTGCATTACCGAGAGGGCCCAGAGATACCTCTCCGACATTCGGAGTGACAAATCCTAATCTCGAAATACGCCAACCCAACATGTACCTTTGGAGACACCTGTAGAGCTCCTTTATAATCACCCAGTTACATTGTGACGTTTGGTAGCACACAAAGTGTTCCTCCGGCAAACGGGAGTTGCATAATCTCATAGTCATAGGAACATGTATAAGTCATGAAGAAAGCAATAACAACATCCTAAACGATCGGGTGCTAAGCTAATGGAATGGGTCATGTCAATCAGATCATTCAACTAATGATGTGATCCCGCTAATCAAATAACAACTCTTTGTCCATGGTTAGGAAACATAACCATCTTTGATTAACGAGCTAGTCAAGTAGAGGCATACTAGTGACACTCTGTTTGTCTATGTATTCACACATGTATTACGTTTCCGGTTAATACAATTCTAGCATGAATAATAAATATTTATCATGATATAAGGAAATAAATAATAACTTTATTATTGCCTCTAGGGCATATTTCCTTCAGTCTCCCACTTGCACTAGAGTCAATAATCTAGATCACATCGCCATGTGATTTAACATCAATAGTTCACATCTTTATGTGATTGGTTCACATCTCCATGTGACTAACACCCAAAGGGTTTACTAAATTCAATAATCTAGTTCACATCGCTATGTGATTAAGACCCAAAAAGTGATCATGTTTTGCTTGTGAGAGAAGTTTAGTCAATGGGTCTGCCACCTTCAGATCCGCATGTATTTTGCAAATTTCTATGTCAACAATGCTCTGCATGGAGCTACTCTAGCTAATTGCTCCCACTTTCAATATGTATCCAGATTGAGACTTAGAGTCATCTGGATCAGTGTCAAAACTTGCATCGACGTAACTCTTTACGACGAACCTTTTGTCACCTCCGTAATCGAGAAACATATCCTTATTCCAGTAAGGATAATTTTGACCGTTGTCCATTGATCTACTCCTAGATCACTATTGTACTCCCTCTCTTAACACAGTGTATGGTATACAATAGATCTGGTACACAGCATGGCATACTTTATAGAACCTATGACTGAGGCATAGGGAATGACTTTCATTCTCTTTCTATCTTCTGCCGTGGTCGGGCTTTGAGTCTTACTCAACTTCACACCTTGTAACACAGGCAAGAAACTTTTTCTTTGACTGTTCCATTTTGAACTACTTCAAAAACTTGTCAAGGTATGTACTCATTGAAAAACTTATCAAGCGTCTTGATCTATCTCTATAGATCTTGATACTCAATATGTAAGCAGCTTTATCGAGGTATTTCTTTGAAAAACTCCTTTCAAACACACCTTTATGCTTTGCAGAATAATTCTACATTATTTCCGATCAACAATATGTCATTCACATATACTTATCAGAAATGTTGTAGTGCTCCCACTCACTGTCTTGTAAATACAGGCTTCACCACAAGTCTGTATAAAACTATATGCTTTGATCAACTTATCAAAGCGTATATTCCAACTCTGAGATGCTTGCACCCGTTCATAAATGGATCGCTGGAGCTTGCATATTTTGTTAGCACCTTTAGGATTGACAAAACCATCTTGTTGCATCACATACAACTCTTCTTTAATAAATCCATTAAGGAATGCGGTTTTGTTTATCCATTTGCCAGATTTCATAAAATGCGGCAATTGCTAACATGATTCGGATAGACTTAAGCATAGATACGAGTGAGAAACTCTCTTCGTAGTCAACACCTTGAACTTGTCGAAAACCTTTTGTGAAAATTCTAGCTTTGTAGATAGTAACACTACTATCCGTGTCCGTCTTCCTCTTGAAGATCCATTTATTTTCTATGGCTTGCCGATCATCGGGAAAATCCATCAAAGTCCATACTTTGTTCTCATACATGGATCATATCTCAGATTTCATGGCCTCAAACCATTTCACGGAATCTGGGCTCATCATCGCTTCCTCATAGTTCGCAAGTTCTTCATGGTCTAGTAACATGACTTCCAGAACAGGATTACCGTACCACTCTGGTGCGGATCTCACTCTGGTTTACCTACGAGATTTGGTAGTAACTTGATTTGAAGTTACATGATCATCATCATTAGCTTCCTCACTAATTGGTGTAGTAGTCACAGGAACATATTTCTGTGATGAACTACTTTCCAATAAGGGAGCAGGTACAGTTACCTCATCAAGTTCTACTTTCCTCCCACTCACTTCTTTCGAGAGAAACTCCTTCTCTAGAAAGTATCCATTCTCAGCAACGAATGTCTTGCCTTTGGATCTGTGATAGAAGGTGTACCCAACTGTCTCCTTTGGGTATCCTATGAAGACATATTTCTCCGATTTTGAGTTTGAGCTTATCGAGATGAAACTTTTTCACATAAGCATCGCAACTCCAAACTTTAAGAAACGACAGCTTAGGTTTCTTGCCAAACCATAGTTCACACGGTGTCGTCTCAACGGATTTAGATGGTGCCCTATTTAAAGTGAATGCAGCTGTCTCTAATGCATAACCCCAAAACGATAGTGGTAGATCGGTAAGAGACATCATAGATCGCACTATATCTAATAAAGTACGGTTATGACGTTCGGACACACCATTACACTATGGTGTTCCAGGTGGCGTGAGTAGTGAAACTATTTCACATTGTTTTAATTGAAGGCCAAACTCATAACTCAAATATTTTACCTCTGCGATCATATCGTAGAAACTTTTATTTTCTTGTCACGATGATTTTCCACTTCACTCTGAAATTCTTTGAACTGTTCAAATGTATCAGACTTATGTTTCATCAAGTAGATATCCCCATATCTGCTCAAATCATCTGTGAAGGTCAGAAAATAATGATACCTGCTGCAAGCCTTAATATTCATCGGACCACATACATCAGTATGTATGATTTCCAACAAATCTGTTGCTTGCTTCATTGTTCCGGAGAACGGCGTTTTAGTCATCTTGCCCATAAGGCATGGTTCGCAAGCATCAAGTGATTCACAATGAAGTGATTCCAAAAGCCCATCAGCATGGAGTTTCTTCATGCGCTTTACACCAATATGACTTAAACGGCAGTGCCACAAATAAGTTGCACTATCATTATTAACTTTGCATCTTTTGGTTTCAATATTATGAATATGTGTATCACTACGATCGAGATCCAACGAACTTGTTTCATTGGGTGTATGACCATCGAAGGTTTTATTCATGTAAACAAAACAACAATTATTCTCTGACTTTAATGAATAACCATATTGCAATAAACATGATCAAATCATATTCATGCTCAACGCAAAAACCAAATAACACTTATTTAGGTTCAACACTAATCCCGAAAGTATAGGGGAGTGTGAGATGATGATCATATCAATCTTGGAACTACTTCCAACACACATCGCCACTTCACCCTTAACTAGTCTCTGTTTATTCTGCAACTCCTGTTTCGAGTTACTACTCTTAGCAACTGATCCAGTATCAAATACTGAGGGGTTGCAATAAACACTAGTAAAGTGCACATCAATAACATGTATATCAAATATACTTTTGTTCACTTTGCCACCCTTCTTATCCGCCAAATACTTGGGGCAGTTCTGCTTCCAGTGACCAGTCCCTTTGTAGTAAAAGAACTTAGTCTCAGGCTTAGGACCAGGCTTGGGCTTCTTCACTTGAGCAGCAACTTGCTTGCTGTTCTTCTTGAAGTTCCCCTTCTTCCCTTTGCCCTTGTCTTGAAACTAGTGGTCTTGTTAACCATCAACACTTGATGTTTTTCTTGATTTCTACCTTCGTCGATTTCAGCATCACGAAGAGCTTGGGAATTGTTTCCGTTATCCCTTGCATATTATAGTTCATCACGAAGTTCTACTAACCTGGTGATGGTGACTAGAGAATTCTGTCAATCACTATTTTATCTGGAAGATTAACTCCCACTTGATTCAAGTGATTGTAGTACCCAGACAATCTGAGCACATGCTCACTGCTTGAGCTATTCTCCTCCATCTTTTAGCTATAGAACTTGTTGGAGACTTCATATTTCTCAACTCGGGTTTTTGCTTGAAATATTAACTTCAACTCCTGGAACATCTCATATGGTCCATGACGTTCAAAACGTCTTTGAAGTCCCGATTCTAAGCCGTTAAGCATGTTGCACTAAACTATCAAATAGTCATCATATTGAGCTAGCCAAACGTTCATAACGTCTGCATCTGCTCCTGCAATAGGTCTGTCACCTAGCGGTGCATCGAGGACATAATTCTTCTGTGCAGCAATGAGGATAAACCTTAGATCGCGGATCCAATCCACATCATTGCTACTAACATCTTTCAAGACAATTTTCTCTAGGAACATATCAAAATAAACACAGGGAAGCAACAACGCGAGCTATTGATCTACAACAATAATGTGCAAAATACTACCAGGACTAAGTTCATGATAAATTTAAGTTCAATTAATCATATTATTTAAGAACTCCCACTTAGATAGACATCCCTCTAATCCTCTAAGTGATCACGTGATCCAAATCGACTAAACCATGTCCGATCATCACGTGAGATGGAGCAGTTTCATTGGTGAACATCACTATGTTGATCATATCTACTATATGATTCACGCTCGACCTTTCGGTCTCCGTGTTCCGAGGCCATATCTGTATATGCTTGGCTAGTCAAGTATAACCTGAGTATTCCGCGTGTGCAACTGTTTTGCACCCGTTGTATTTGAACGTAGAGCCTATCACACCCGATCATCACGTGGTGTCTCAGCACGAAGAACTTTCGCAACGGTGCATACTCAGGGAGAACACTTCTTGATAATTAGTGAGAGATCATCTTAAAATGCTACCGTCAAACTAAGAATGATAAGATGTATAAAAGATAAACATCATATGCAATCAAAATATGTGACATGATATGGCCATCATCATCTTGCGCCTTTGATTTCCATCTCCAAAGTACTGTTATGATCTCTATCGTCACCGGCATGACACCATGATCTCCATCATCTTGATCTATATCAATGTGTTGTCACATGGTCGTCTCGCCAACAATTGCTCTTGCAACTATTGCTATCGCATAGCGATAAAGTAAAGCAGTTATTGGGCGCTTGCATCTTATGCAATAGAGAGACAACCATAAGGATTTTGCCAGTTGCCGATATCTTCAACAAAACATGATCATCTCATACAACAACTTATATCTCATCATGTTTTGACCATATCACATCACAACATGCCTTGCAAAAACAATTTAGACGTCCTCTACTTTGTTGTTGCAAGTTTTACGTGGCTGCTACGGGCCTAAGCAAGAACCAATCTTACCTACGCATCAAAACCACAACGATAGTTTGTCAAGTTGATGCCGTTTTAACCTTCGCAAGGACCGGGCGTAGCCACACTCGGTTCAACTAAAGTTGGAGAAACTGACACTCGCTAGCCACCTGTGTGCAAAGCACGGCGGTAGAACCAGTCTCGCGTAAGCGTACACGTAATGTCGGTCCGGGCCGCTTCATCCAACAATACCGCCGAACCAAAGTATGACATGCTGGTAGGCAGTATGACTTATATCGCCCACAACTCACTTGTGTTCTACTCGTGCATATAACATCAACACATAAAACCTAGGCTTGGATGCCACTGTTGGGGAACGTAGTAATTTCAAAAATTTCCTACGCACACGCAAGATCATGGTGATGCATAGCAACGAGAGGGGAGAGTGTTGTCTACGTACCCTCGTAGACCGAAGCGGAAGCGTTGACGCAACGTAGAGGAAGTAGTTGTACGTCTTCCCGATCCGACCGATCCAAGCACCGTTACTCCGGCACCTCTGAGTTCTTGGCACACGTTCAGCTCGATGACGATCCCCGGGCTCCGATCCAGCAAAGCGTCGGGGAGGAGTTCCGTCAGTACGAGGGCATGGTGACAATCTTGATGTTCAACCGTCGCAGGGCTTCGCCTAAGCACTGCTATAATATGACCGAGGTGTAATATCGTGGAAGGGGGCACCGCACACGGCTAAGGAACGATCACGAAGATCAACTTGTGTGTCTATGGGGTGCCCCCTGCCCCGTATATAAAGGAGTGGAGGAGGGGAGGGCCGGCCCTCTCTATGGCGCGCCCTAGGGGAGTCCTACTCCCACCAGGAGTAGGATTCCCCCTTTCCTAGTCCAACTAGGAGTCCTTCCATGTAGTAGGAGTAGGAGACAAGGAAGGGGAAGGGAGAAGGGAAGGAAGGAGGGGGCTCAACCCCTCCCCCTAGTTCAATTCGGACTAGGCCTTGGGGGGGGGCGCGGCCTGCCCCAGGCAGCCCCTCTCTCTTTCCCGTATGGCCCAATAAGGCCCAATACTTCTCCCCCCGTATTCCCGTAACTCCCCGGTACTCCGAATAATACCCGAATCACTCGGAACCTTTCCGATGTCCGAATATAGTCGTCCAATATATCGATCTTTACGTCCCGACCATTTCAAGACTCCTCGTCATGTCCCCGATCTCATCCGGGACTCCGAACTCCTTCGGTACATCAAAACTCATAAACTCATAATATAACTGTCATCGAAACCTTAAGCGTGCGGACCCTACGGTTCGAGAACAATGTAGACATGACCGAGACTCGTCTCCGGTCAATAACCAATAGCGGGACCTGGATGCCCATATTGGCTCCTACATATTCTACGAAGATCTTTATCGGTCAGACCGCATAACAACATACGTTGTTCCCTTTGTCATTGGTATGTTACTTGCCTGAGATTCGATCATCGGTATCCAATACCTAGTTCAATCTCGTTACCGCCAAGTCTCTTTACTCGTTCTATAATACATCATCCCGCAACTAACTCATTAGTTGCAATGCTTGCAAGGCTTAAGTGATGCGCATTACCGAGAGGGCCCAGAGATACCTCTCCGACATTCGGAGTGACGAATCCTAATCTCGAAATACGCCAACCCAACATGTACCTTTGGAGACACCTGTAGAGCTCCTTTATAATCACCCAGTTACGTTGTGACATTTGGTAGCACACAAAGTGTTCCTCCGGCAAACGGGAGTTGCATAATCTCATAGTCATAGGAACATGTATAAGTCATGAAGAAAGCAATAACAACATCCTAAATGATCGGGTGCTAAGCTAATGGAATGGGTCATGTCAATCAGATCATTCAACTAATGATGTGATCCCGCTAATAAAATAACAACTCTTTGTCCATGGTTAGGAAACATAGCCATCTTTGATTAACGAGCTAGTCAAGTAGAGGCATACTAGTGACACTCTGTTTGTCTATGTATTCACACATGTATTATGTTTCCGGTTAATACAATTCTAGCATGAATAATAAATATTTATCATGATATAAGGAAATAAATAATAACTTTATTATTGCCTCTAGGCCATATTTCCTTCAGTGGCTGCACATGGAAGTTTCTAGTATGAATAGTCTCATGATCCCTTTGAGCCTGGGTGGCGGTCAAAAGAAAACAGGCAAGTCCTGGAATACCCAGGTGCCTCAATCCACCCAGATGTGTGTTTAAGTTGCCAGCTTAGATAAACCATTAATTAACAATCTCACATCTGTCATGGATTTCACTCACCCAATCCACATCTACTAGCATAGCATGGCACAATAAGCAAACGTAGAAGTAACTCCCAAAGGTTGATAATAAACAAGTAATAGGTACTACCTCATCAACTTCCCATCCCACAATTTAATTAGATCCTAACCATGCAATGTGTGAGGATTGATCTAATGCAATAAAACTGGGTAGTACAAAAGGTATGATCAAAGTGTTACTTGCCTTGCTAATGATCCATGAAACCTAACGATTCGAAGTAACAGGCGGCGCACTCCAGGTACTCTATCGCAGACAAACAAACAAGCATACAATAAGTACTCATCTAATGCACAGGTAAAACTCAAATAGGAGATCTAACTAGAAGGTTCAACTTAAGAACTCCGGTTTGCAAAAAGAATTAAATCGAACGAAGCAACGAAAGTCAAACGATGAAAGAAAACAACTTCGTTCTAGTAATCTGGATCTAGGGCAAATTTTATAGTAACAAAAACTTGTTTAAGTTGGTTAAACGGATAAAGGGTTTCGAGACGAATCCCAAGGCGCTTGAATTGCCTGATTCCGATAAACGAGCAAAAAGATAAACTAAAACGAAAATCTTTTCTGGAATCGCGATCAGAAAAATCGCGGATTTAATCCAAGAGAAAGAAAAACGACGAACGCCGAATTTTTTTTCGGCACGGAAAACGAGGCGCGACGAACCTCGGGCGGCGGGATCGTCGGCGGCGGCTCCGGTGGCGCACGCGGATCGGGGCGAGGCTGATGGGCTGGGGCGGCTCGGGGCGGCGCTATTTGAAGGCTGCCCCCGGGCGGTGTCCCGCTCGAGTACGGCCCGAAGTCGGTTCGTTTTTTTAATTATTCCGCTCGGAAGAAAAATAAAAAGAAATACTAAACGGACTCCAAAAATTCCGAAATAAATTTTCACGGGCTTCTAAAATCAAGCCGCACAAGGTGAACATTTATTTGGGCCCTAAATGCAATTTTGAAAAACGCACATTTTTCCTAAATTCAAATAAAACACCGAAAAACTCCGAAATAAAATCTTATTTTATTTTTTTATTAAATCCTCAATATTTATTTATTTTGGGAAAGTCATTTTATTCCCTCTCTCACATTTTTGTAATATAAATAATTGACGATAAAATAAATAAAATCAAATGATCCTATTCTCAAAATTTGAGAGAACTCAAATATGATAATAACGAAATCCCCAACTCTCCGCGTGGGTCATTGAGTTGCGTAGAATTTCTAGGATCAACCAAAATGCAAAAAAAATATGATATGCATGATGATCTAATGTATAACATTCCAAATTGAAAATTTGGGATGTTACAGAATGATAGCTCATGGAAATGTCAAGGGAAGAAACATGGTTATCCATGATGTTATCATCCGCTTATGCTATTTGTCACCGTGCTGAGATGAGCGTGCATTTCATCAAAAGGATTGGATGGTAGAAGGCTGATGGAGCATCTATGAGCAAAAGATGAAGTTTTAACCTTAGCTGGTGTATCACTAGGATTTGGAGAATTACATCAAGAAGTTTAAGATGGACTGCAGGAAGCTATATTTTGACAAGGAAGCGTTTCATGAAGAACTCATGACCCAAAAGTTGAAAGTAGCCAAGCTAGAGGAACAAAACCTCGAGATACCAGAGATTCGTCAGGAACTGAAGGACTGTATGACCATGACTCATGTCGAGGTTGATGAAACCCAGAAGTCTAGAACGCAACTCCAGAAATATTAAAGGATGTCACGAGAGATTTCACGTCAACAGAGATGATCTGGAAAAAGAACTTGAGAAGACAAGCATGATCGAAAGAAGCCATTGGAGGCATGAACAAGACTTGATGGGTTTGATGACTTTTGAAGATTTATTGACCTTTAGAAGACCAAACCCCTGTTATACACCTACATTAGATGCGATGATTGTGAGCTGTCAATTGTTTGATGTTTTCCGATAGCCACAAATAAAATCTGCCTTTTCAAAACTTTTTGTTTGTATTGTGTGCATCCCTCTCTATCTCTCTTATCTCACCCCAAACCCATGGACCCAATAGAGGATGAATGAAGATGAGCTTGTATTTTCTGGACCGATGAGTTAGTTGGATACGGACCGATGGATTCAGAACATGGAGGATCACATGAAGAATAACCCTGTAGTTGGAAAGGATATGACCCCGCATGCTCTTCAGTGCTTTGAAAGAGGTGCTGCTACTTGGTGGAGAATGTACCAAACCATCAATGAATGGCAAGGAGTAACCACTTGGAAAGAATTTAAGTTGACTTTGCCAAAGTTTTGGTTTGTGTCCCAGAAGTTGAAGCATTATGGAAAGGATATGAAGAAACCTTGTGCATGCAAGATTTGTGGAGAAATAGGACACACCCATAAAGAACACAAGGATGAATGCCCTAATTGTGAAGGAAGTCACCCAGTTGAAGAATGCCCAATTAGGTAGATTACTTGTTTCTTGTGTGAAGGGACTATCCACTATCCTGCTCATGGTCACATTTACCCCATGGTACAACGAACCATCCAGCAGAAGAAAGAAGTAATGAAAGGAGCCCTTATGGAAATTTCAGAAGAACCCGTGATGAAGGAAGAGATGGAGGACACACCTAAAGAAGACTCGAGTAAACCCTTCACTAAGTCTTGCTATTCATGTGGAGAAGAAGGACAAATCTCCCAAAATTGTTTGAATGGGGATCTAGTAGAATTCCCGACAGAGGAAGTAGAATATGACCCACAGGAAATAGAAGCCATGATTGGCATGGAAAGGTCCAGGAAGAGAAGCAGATTGGATTCCAAGAAGGACCTGAGTCATATCACCTGTCACATGTGCAAGGAGTCAGGGCACTACCTCAACGGTTACCCCAAAAGGAAAACTCGATACTTGTCAGAAATAATATGTTTTAGTTGTAATGGAGCAGGGCACTTTGTCAGAGAATGCCCCAAGGAGAAGGAAACTTGTGCTAGATAGTTGAGTTTGCAACAAAAGAAATGGAGTAGTAGAAGTGAGAACATTTTCTTTTATATTGAGGTGTTGAGTTGAGACAGGTAATGGAAAAGCGAGAGATCGTAATCATTTGAGGATGAATAAAGTTAGCATCATTGGTACTGATATGGATTTTATGAGTTGTTACTCTATGAAGAAGGATTTTGACCATTTTTGAGGATAAGAGAAATATGGTCTATGGAAGATTTGTGCATTTTAAGGGTGGTTGTACCCTGTAAGAACCGTTGACCCCTGGAAAAGATAAGGATACTCCACTGAGTGGATTTCGGACAAAATGAATACGAGTTTTGTCTCGATATGTGTGATACCCCAAGAGTATGTGGGATGAAGTTGGAGACCGTCAGTTGTTTGGACCAAATGTGATCAAGGAGTCAAAAGAGAATGTTAAGTTTATTCGAGATAGACTGAAGGTAGCTCAGTCCAGGCAGAAGAGTTATGTAGACTTAAAATCTCAAGGAGGTAATCTACGAGATTGGAGACAGAGCATTTCTTCGTCCCCTCTGTGAGGACTTAAACGAATTGGAGTTAAAGGAAAGTTAGCCCTGAGATTTGTAGGACCATACTGAGTTTTGGAGCGTATGGGAGAAGTGGCCAACAAGTTGGAGTCACCCGAAGGACTGTTAGGAGTTCATGATGTGTTTCACATTTCCCAGTTGAAGAAGTGCCATGCGGAGATGACCAATATTCCCCTGTAAGGACGCTTGACCCTCGAAAGGATAATGATATTCCATGAAGTGGAATATGGACTCCATAAGTATAAGTTTTATCTCGGTATATGGGATATCCCACGAGGATGAAGAGATAAATTACTATTGGATATAAAGGAGGTATGATGTCGGAAATATGGATCAATGGAAACTCCATGATGAGTCTAAGTAATCACGTCTTAGTTTGGTGCCAATAGAAGGAAGGAAGACAATACAATTGGATGGATTTAAGAATACTAGGAAGTTGGAAGTTGGAGTAATGATCAGTTGCCCGATGATAAGTTCAAGGACTACAAGTGATGAGATGGGCCATAACCCACAGGCCCTAGGACCTGCCAAGCAGCAAGCACATTCTTGCTGAAGGAAAAACCCTGGAAGAAGAAGTTACGTTTAACGACAGACGATTTTATAGGAGTAACGCAAAACCTGAGAGTGGTGAAGGAACGATAGATGTTTGTTTGGCTTGTAGAATCAATGGATTATTCCGAACGCAGTTCATCGACAAGAGAAATTCTGCAATGCTTGTGAGGATGACCAAGTGTTAGAATGCGAGATTCGCTAAACCGTATACAAGGTAATGATTTGGGTGCGGGATGGATTGATCACCATACCGACTTACTCTTATTATTCGCCTTGCTATGTGGGATGGTAAATCTGAGTGACTTACCTATAGTAGAGAGACGGCGATATTAAACCTTGTTTAAGCCTTAGAATGGTATAGGTATTTTTTCCCTTGTACAAGGCAGCTTTGCCAACCATAGGTTATACGGTGAGGATCAACCAGACCCATTTCCTACAGGAGAAACCATAAATTGTTGACCACCATGAGATATCGATAGTTGTTTAGTTTTGGCGCCAGACCCGTCAGCTAAGAAGACCCTGATGGGGAATGTAGCAATAATTCAAAATTTTCCTACGTGTCACCAAGATCAATCTATGGAGTCATCTAGCAACGAGGGAGGAGTGGATCTACATACCCTTGTAGATCGCGTGCGGAAGCGTTCAAGAAAACGGGGTTGATGGAGTCGTACTCGTCGTGATCCAAATCACCGATGATCCTAGTGCCGAACGGACGGCACCTCCGTGTTCAACACATGTACGGAGCAGCGACGTCTCCTCCTTCTTGATCCAGCAAGGGGGAAGGAGAGGTTGATGGAGATCCAGCAGCACGACGGCGTGGTGGAAGTAGCGGGATTCCAACAGGGCTTCGCCAAGCGCTGCGGGAGGAGGGAGATGTGTCACGGGAGGGAGAGGGAGGCGCCAGGGCTTGGATGCGGCTGCCCCCACTATATATAGGGCCAAGGGAGAGGGGGGCGCAGCCTTGGCCCTTCCTCCAAGGAAGGGTGCGGCTAGGGAGGAGTCCCTCCTCCCCAAGGCGCCTAGGAGGTGCCTTCCCCCGTTAGGACTCTTCCTTTCCTTATCTCTTGGTGCATGGGCCTCTTGGGGCTGGTGCCCTTGGCCCATATAGGCCAAGGCGCACACCCCTACAGCCCATGTGTCCCCCCGAGGTAGGTGGCCCCACCTGGTGGACCCCCGGGACCCTTCTGGTGGTCCCGGTACAATACCGGTGACCCCGAAACTTGTCCCGATGGCCGAAATAGCACTTCCTATATATAATTCTTTACCTCCGGACCATTCCGGAACTCCTCGTGACGTTCGGGATCTCATCCGGGACTCCGAACAACATTCGGGTTACCGCATACTAATATCTCTATAACCCTAGCGTCACCGAACCTTAAGTGTGTAGACCCTACGGGTTTGGGAGACATGCAGACATGACCGAGATGACTCCGGTCAATAACCAACAGCAAGATCTGGATACCCATGTTAGCTCCCACATGTTCCACAATGATCTCATCGGATGAACCACGATGTCGAGGACTTAATCAATCCCGTATACAATTCCCTTTGTCTAGCGGTACGATACTTGCCCGAGATTCGATCGTCGGTATCCCGATACCTTGTTCAATCTCGTTACCGGCAAGTCTCTTTACTCGTTCCGTAACACATCATCCCGTGATCAACTCCTTGATCACATTGTGCACATTATGATGATGTCCTACCGAGTGGGCCCAGAGATACCTCTCTGTCACATGGAGTGCCAAATCCCAGTCTCGATTCATAACAACCCAACAGACACTTTCGGAGATACCTGTAGTGTACCTTTATAGTCACCCAGTTACGTTGTGACGTTTGGCACACCCAAAGTATTCCTACGGTATCCGGGAGTTGCACAATCTCATGGTCTAAGGAAATGATACTTGACATTAGAAAAGCTTTAGCATACGAACTACACGATCTTGTGCTATGCTTAGGATTGGGTCTTGTCCATCACATCATTCTCCTAATGATGTGATCCCGTTATCAACGACATCCAAATGTCCATGGTCAGGAAACCGTGACCATCTATTGATCAATGAGCTAGTCAACTAGAGGCTTACTAGGGACATGGTGTTGTCTATGTATCCACACATGTATCTGAGTTTCCTATCAATACAATTCTAGCATGGATAATAAACGATTATCATGAACAAGGAAATATAATAATAATAACCAATTTATTATTGCCTCTAGGGCATATTTCCAACAGTCTCCCACTTGCACTAGAGTCAATAATCTAGTTCACATCGCCATGTGATTAACACTCATAGGTCACATCGCCATGTGACCAACATCCAAAGAGTTTACTAGAGTCAATAATCTAGTTCACATCACTATGTGATTAACACTCAATGAGTTCTGGGTTTGATCATGTTGCTTGTGAGAGAGGTTTTAGTCAACGGGTCTGCAACATTCAGATCCGTATGTACTTCGCAAATCTCTATGTCATCTCCTAGATGCAGCTACCACATTCTATTTGGAGCTATTCCAAATAACTGTTCTACTTGGAGCTATACTAAATTGTCGCTCCATTATACGTATCCGGTATCTCTACTCAGAGCTATCCGGATAGGTGTTAAGCTTGCATCGACGTAACCCTTTACGACGAACTCTTTTACCACCTCCATAATCGAGAAAATTCCTTACTCCACTAGTTACTAAGGATAACTTTGACCGCTGTCCTGTGATCCATTCTTGGATCACTCTTGTACCCCTTGACTGACTCATGGCAAGGCACACTTCAGGTGCGGTTCACAGCATAGCATACTGTAGAGCCTACATCTTAAGCATAGGGGACGACCTTCGTCCTTTCTCTCTATTCTGCCGTGGTCGAGCTTTAAGTCTTAACTTCATACCTTACAACTCAGGCAAGAACTCCTTCTTTGACTGATCCATCTTGAACACCTTCAAGATCATGTCAAGGTATGTGCTCATTTGAAAGTTCCATTAAGCGTTTTGATCTATCCTTATAGATCTTGATGCTCAATGCTCAAGTAGCTTAATCCAGGCTTTCCATTGAAAAACACTTTCCAAATAACCCTATATGCTTTCCAGAAATTCTACGTCATTTTGGATCAACAATATGTCATCCACATATACTTATCAGAAATGTCATAGTGCTCCCACTCACTTTATTGGAAATGCAAGTTTCTCATAAACTTTGTATACACCCAAAATCTTTGATCATCTCATCAAAGCATACATTCCAACTCCGAGATGCTTATTCCAGTCCTTAGAAGGATTGCTGGAGCTTTGCATACTTGTTAGCATCTTTCAGGATTGACAAAACCTTCCGGTTGTATCACATACAACCTTTCCTCAAGAAAATCATCGAGGAAACAATGTTTTGACATCCTATCTGCAAGATTTCATAAATAATGCAGTAATCGCTAATTCCAACAGACTCTTAGCATCGCTACGAGTGAGAAAGTCTCATCATAGTCAACTCCTTGAACTTGTCGGAAACCATCTTAACGACAAGTCGAGCTTTCTTAATGGTGATTACCATCATTGTTCGTCTTCCTTTTAAAATCCATATGTACCTAACGGCCTTACGACCATCAAGTAGTTCTTCCAAAGTCTACACTTTGTTTTCATATATGGATCCTCTCTCGGATTATATGGCCTCGAGCCATTTATCGGAATCTGGGCCCACCATCACTTCTCCATAGCTCGTAGGTTCATTGTTGTCTTGCAACATGACTTCCAAGACAGGATTACGAGCCACTCTGAAGTAGCACGCATCCTTGTCATCCCACGAGGTTTGGTAGTGACTTGATCTGAAGTTTCATGATCACTATCATAAGCTTCCACTTCAATTGGTGTAGGTGCCACAGGAACAACTTCCTGTGCCCTGCCACGCACTAGTTGAAGAGACGGTTAAATAACCTCATCAAGTCTCCACCATCCTCCCACTCAATTCTTTTGAGAGAAACTTTTCCTCGAGAAAGGACCCGATTCTAGAAACAATCCCTTATTGCTTTCGGATCTGAGACAGGAGGGATACCCAACTGTTTTGGGTGTCTTATGAAGATGCATTTATCCGCTTTGGGTTCGAGCTTATCAACCTGAAACTTTTCACATAAGCGTTGCAGCCACAAACTTTTAAGAAATGACAGCTTAGGTTTCTCTAAACCATAGTTCATACGGTGTCATCTCATCGGAATTACGTGGTGCCCTATTTAAAGTGAATGTGGTTGTCTCTAATGCCTAACCCATAAACTATCATGGTAATTCGATAAGAGACATCATGGTATGCATCATATCCAATAGGGTGCAGTTATGATGTTTGGACACACCATCACACTATGGTGTTCCAGGCTGTATTAGTTGTGAAACAATTTCCAGAATGTCTTAATTTTGTGCCAAACTCGTAATTCAGATATTCATCTCTATGATCATATCATAGATCTTTTATCCTCTTGTCACGACGATCTTTCAACTTCACACTGAAATTACTTGAACCTTTCAATAATTCAGACTCGTGATTCATCAAGTAAATATACTCAACATCTACTCAAATCATCTGTGAAGTAAGAACATAATGATATCCACTACATGCCTCAGCACTCATTGGACTGCACACATCAAAATGTATTACTTCCAACAAGTTTCTTTCTAGTTCCATTTTACTGAAAATGAGGCTTTCAGTCATCTTGCCCATGTGGTATGATTTGCATGTCTCAAGTGAGTCAAAACGGTCCATTTGCATGGAGTTTCTTCATGCATATATACCAATAGACATGATTCGCATGTCTCAGACTTTTCAAAAACAAGCGAGCCCAAAGATCCATCAACATGGAGCTTCTTCATGCGTTTTATACCGATATGACTTACGTGGTAGTGCCATAAGTAGGTGGTACTATCATTACTATCTTATATCTTTTGGCATGAACATGTGTATCACTACGATCGAGATTCAATAAACCATTCATTTTAGGTGCAAGACCATTAAAGGTATTATTCAAATAAACAGAGTAACCATTATTCTCCTTAAATGAATAACCGTATTGCGATAGACATAATCCAATCATGTCTATGCTCAACGCAAACACCAAATAACAATTATTTAGGTTTAACACCAATCTTGATGGTAGAGGGAGCGTGCGATGCTTGATCATATCAACATTGGAAACACTTCCAACACATATCGTCAGCTCACTTTTAGCTAGTCTCCGTTTATCCCGTAGCTTTTATTTCGAGTTACTAACACTTAGCAACCGAACCGGTATCTAATACCATGGTGCTACTAGGAGTACTAGTAAAGTACACATCAACACAATGTATATCCAATATACTTCTATCGACCTTGCCAGCCTTCTCATCTACCAAGTATCTAGGGTAATTCTGCTCCAGTGGCTATTCCCCTTATTACAAAAGCACTTAGTCTTGGGTTTGGGTTCAACCTTGGGTTTCTTCACTAGAGCAGCAGCTGAATTGCCGTTTCAAGAAGTATCCCTTCTTACCCTTGCCCTTCTTGAAACTAGTGGTTTCACCAACCATCAACAATTGATGCTCCTTCTCGATTTCTACTTTTGTGGTGTCAAACATCGCGAATATCTCAAGGATCATCATATATGTCCCTGATACATTATAGTTCATCACGAAGCTCTAGCAGCTTGGTGGTAATGACTTTGGAGAAACATCACTATCTCATCTGGAAGATCAACTCCCACTCAATTCAAATGATTGTTGTACTCAGACAATATGAGCACAAGCTCAACAATTGAGCTTTTCTCCTTTAGTTTGCAGGCTAAGAAAATTGTCGGAGGTCTTTTACCTCTTGACGTGGGCAGGATCCCAATTTCAGCCCTCGAAACATCTCATATGTTTCGCGACGTTTCAAAACGTCTTCGGTGCCTCAACTCTAAACCGTTTAACTGAACTATCACATAGTTATCAAAATGTGTATGTCAGATGTTCACAACATCCACAGACGACGTTCGAGGTTCGGCACACTGAGCGGTGCATTAAGGACATAAGCCTTCTATGAAGCAATGAGGACAATCCTCAGTTTACGGACCTAGTCCGCACAATTGCTACTATCAACTTTCAACTAAATTTTCTCTAGGAACATATCTAAACAGTAGAACTAAAGCGCGAGCTACGACATAATTTGCGAAATCCTTTTGACTATGTTCAGGATAAACAAGTTCATCTTATGAACTCCCACTCAGATAGACATCCCTCTAGTCATCTAAGTGATTACATGATCCGAGTCAACTAGGCCGTGTCCGATCATCACGTGAGACGGACTAGTCAACATCGGTGAACATCTTCATGTTGATCGTATCTGCTATACGACTCATGTTCGACCTGTCGGTCTTCTGTGTTCCGAGGCCATGTCTGTACATGCTAGGATCGTCAAGTCAACCTAAGTGTTTCGCGTGTGTAAATCTGGCTTACACCCGTTGTATGTGAACGTAAGAATCTAACACCCGATCATCACGTGGTGCTTCGAAACACGAACTATCGCAACGGTGCACAGTTAGGGGGAACACTTTCTTGAAATCGTAATGAGGGATCATCTTATTTACTACCGTCATTATAAGCAAATAAGATGTATAAACATGATAAACATCACATGCAATCAAATAATAGTGACATGATATGGCCAATATCATATAGCTCCTTTGATCTCCATCTTGGGGCTCCATGATCATCTTGTCACCGGCATGACACCATGATGTCCATCATCATGATCTCCATCATCGTGTCTCCATGAAGTTGCTCGCCAACTATTACTTCTACTACTACAGCTAACGATTAGCAATAAAGTAAAGTAATTACATGGCGTTGTTCAATGACACGCAGGTCATACAATAAATAAAGACAACTCCTATGGCTCCTGCCGGTTGTCATACTCATCGACATGCAAGTCGTGATTCCTATTACAAGAACATGATCAATCTCATACATCACATATATCATTCATCACATCCTTTTGGCCATATCACATCACATGGCATACCCTGCAAAAACAAGTTAGACGTCCTCTAATTGTTGTTTGCATGTTTTACGTGGCTGCTATGGGTTTCTAGCAAGAACGTTTCTTACCTATGCAAAAACCACAATGTGATATGCCAATTGCTATTTACCCTTCATAAGGACCCTTTTCATCGATTCCGATCCGACTAAAGTGGGAGAGACAGACACCCGCTAGCCACCTTATGCAACTAGTGCATGTCAGTCGGTGGAACCAGTCTCACGTAAGAGTATGTGTAAGGTCGGTCCGGGCCGCTTCATCCCACAATGCCACCGAATCAAGATAAGACTAGTAACAGCAAGTAAATTGACAATATCGACGCCCACAACTACTTTGTGTTCTACTCGTGCATAGTAACTATGCATAGACCTAGCTCATGATGCCACTGATGGGGAACGTAGAAATAATTCAAAATTTTCCTACGTGTCACCAAGATCAATCTATGGAGTCATCTAGCAACGAGGGAGGAGTGGATCTACATACCCTTGTAGATCGCGTGCGGAAGCGTTCAAGAGAACGGGGTTGATGGAGTCGTACTCGTCGTGATCCAAATCACTGATCATCCTAGCGCCGAACGGATGGCACCTCCGTGTTCAACACACGTACGGAGCAGCGACGTCTCCTCCTTATTGATCCAGCAAGGGGGAAGGAGAGGTTGATGGAGATCCAGCAGCACGACGGTGTGGTGGAAGTAGAGGGATTCCAACAGGGCTTCGCCAAGCGCTGCGGGAGGAGGGAGATGTGTCACGGGAGGGAGAGGGAGGCGCCCGGGCTTGGATGCGGCTGCCCCCACTATATATAGGGCCAAGGGAGAGGGGGGCGCAGCCTTGGCCCTTCCTCCAAGGAAGGGTGCGGCTAGGGAGGAGTCCCTCCTCCCCAAGGCACCTAGGAGGTGCCTTCCCCCTTTAGGACTCTTCCTTTCCTTATCTCTTGGCGCATGGGCCTCTTGGGGCTGGTGCCCTTGGCCCATATAGGCCAAGGCGCACACCGCTACAGCCCATGTGGCCCCTCGAGGCAGGTGGCCCCACCTGGTGGACCCCCGGACCCTTCCGGTGGTCCTGGAACAATACCGGTGACCCCGAAACTTGTCCCGATGGCCGAAATAGCACTTCCTATATATAATTCTTTACCTCCGGACCATTCCAGAACTCCTCGTGACGCCCGGGATCTCATCCGGGACTCCGAAAAACATTCGGGTTACCGCATACTAATATCTCTATAACCCTAGCATCACCGAACCTTAAGTGTGTAGACCCTACGGGTTCGGGAGACATGCAGACATGACCGAGATGACTCCGGTCAATAACCAACAGCGGGATCTGGATACCCATGTTAGCTCCCACATGTTCCACGATGATCTCATCGGATGAACCACGATGTCGAGGACTTAATCAATCCCGTATACAATTCCCTTTGTCTAGCGGTACGATACTTGCCCGAGATTCGATCGTCGGTATCCCGATACCTTGTTCAATCTCGTTACCGGCAAGTCTCTTTACTTGTTCCGTAACACATCATCCCGTGATCAACTCCTTGATCACATTGTGCACATTATGATGATGCCCTACCGAGTGGGCCCAGAGATACCTCTCCGTCACACGGAGTGACAAATCCCAGTCTCGATTCGTGCCAACCCAACAGACACTTTCGGAGATACCTGTAGTGTACCTTTATAGTCACCCAGTTACGTTGTGACGTTTGGCACACCCAAAGTATTCCTACGGTATCCGGGAGTGCACAATCCCATGGTCTAAGGAAATGATACTTGACATTAGAAAAGCTTTAGCATACGAACTACACGATCTTGTGCTATGCTTAGGATTGGGTCTTGTCCATCACATCATTCTCCTAATGATGTGATCCCATTATCAATGACATCCAAATGTCCATGGTCAGGAAACCATGACCATCTATTGATCAACGAGCTAGTCAACTAGAGGCTTACTAGGGACATGGTGTTGTCTATGTATCCAAACATGTATCTGAGTTTCCTATCAATACAATTCTAGCATGGATAATAAACGATTATCATGAACAAGGAAATATAATAATAATAACCAATTTATTATTGCCTCTAGGGCATATTTCCAACAGACCCATTCTCCGAATAACCTTACTAGGATGAAAGTACAGAAGAATTGAGGAAAAGGTTATGCCGCTGCCGGAAGAGCCAGAGAAGGAATTATCCTTATGATCTGAGAAGACCGACACTGTTAAAAATATGGATGAAGTATATGAGTTTTGATGGAACCATAACAATGTTTCTAAGGGTGGTAGCACCCGAGACCCCGGAGACGATCGAGGGATTTTGAGAAGACCCCGAACCTAACCTATTTCTAGCCTCTCCGAATCTCGAGGACGAGATTCATTTTAAGGGTGGTAGGTTTGTAACATCCCAAAATTCTAAATTTTGGAATGTTATAATAAATAGATAGATTTGATTGATTGTTTGATTGATTGAGTGTAATTGAGTGAAATTCGAAACTTTTGAAAGTTAAATGAGAGGGAATAAAAGGACTTTCCCAAACTTTCATATTTGCTTTCTGATCTCCATGAATTCAAATTCTTTTCCAATACAAAACCCTTGAGCGAAGATGATATGACTCCTTCCATTTAAATTAAATAAAAGGGTATTTGAAAATAATTGAATTTCATTTGGAAATATTTCAATTCATAAACTTCATGCAGCCCAATGATTTTCATGAGAGAAGATAAAATGACTTCTTCAAATTATATGAAATATGAGTTGGGAGTTTCAAAGAATTAAATTCAAAGTTCTTTTGAATTTATTTTCAATTTAGAGTTATTTGAGTTTGATTCAAATTATTTTTCTCCAAAATAAAATACATGGAAAATAGGGTAACATGATTCCCTACAATAGAAAATTGGAGAAAAATTAATTTGAAATCATTTTGGTATTTTTAAAATGATTTTTATTGGATTTTATTAGAGCGGGAGCACTGTTTGAATTATTAGAATTTATGTGTATTTTATTTAATGCTAGAAAAATGTTCATGTCATAGAGAATCTTTTTTCTGAAATTTTTGGTATATTATATGCCTATATAATATCCCTATTTAAATTGTTTTACCATTTTTTTCTTTGTCTGAAAAAAATGTTTTAAAAAAATTCCCTTCGCCGACTGGGCCGGCCCAGCTCTCCCTCCAGGCCCAGGCCAGTGTGCAGCCCGCCCGACCGCGGCGTCTCCTTCCTCGCGCAGGAGACCGGCCGCCGCATGCCTCCCGAGCGCCGGCCTCGGCGTTCATGTCCGCCCCGGACTCCCCTCGCCCCCTTCTCCAAGTCCTCCTCCCCTCCCCTCCTATAAAGGGCGCCGCCCCGGCCCCATTTCCCTCTTTCTCCTCTCGCCGTGCCCCGCCACATCGCGCCGCCGCCGCTGCATGCTCCGTCGCCCCGTGCCGCGCGCCGCCACCGCTGCTGCTTTCCCCACTGCTGCCGCCGGCTTGCTGCTCCGCCCCGTGCCGCTCCTCGCCGTCGCCCGCACTGCCGCCCAGCTCGCCGTCGATCTGCCGCCTCGCCGGACTCCAACCACCACGGAAAAAAAACCACCGCCGGCGTCGAACCGCTGTGAACCGGTAATAAGTCCGCCCGGTTCGCCGGTTTATTTTTAGGGATTCGGTTTTCGTTTTAAAAACCCGGTTTAGTTTTTTTTGGCTAGATCTATTTAGAGAATGTTCTCTGCTTAGAACTAGTTAGCGAACGTTCGTAATTTAGTCTTTTTCTTTTTCTGTTTTAATTTCGGCCAGGGACCTATTCGTGATAATTTTCTTCACAGATTAGTCCCTGTACTTCAATCCATCACTACTTTTCGTTATCCAAATCCAACGAAACCAACGCCCACTTCTTCGTTATGATCTCCTCTATCCAGATATACAACTTAAACATGTTTTTGAAAGGTTTAGAATTTGAATTAGATCAGATTTGAATTCAAACTTCGTTTGATCATAACTTGAGTTTCGTAACTCTGTTTGAGTTGATTCTTTTTGCAAATCGAAGCTCTTGACCTAAACATTCGGATAAGGCCAAATTCACTTAATTTTGGTACTGTTAGAAATTGTTTTATGTTGCAAGAGTTATTTGCTTGGTTTTGACATTCTCCGAATTGTTTTCTTTGTTCTCTCCGATCTTTGAGTGATTGCTTATGTGTGGTTACTATTGCTTGCTTACGATAGATTGACCGGAGTGTGACAAGTAGAACTATCAAGAGTTTTGAGTGCGAACCATCTGCATCAACATTGCAGGCAAGTTCACACTTTGATCATATCCCTTTTCATACCCAGTTTTTATGCATTAGTTTCAACACTCAAACATTGCATGATTAGGACCAAATTAAATTGTGGGATGGGAAGTAATTGAGGTAGTACCTATTACTTGTTTATTATCAAACCTTTGGGAAGTTACTTCTACGTTTGCTTATTAGGCCATGTTATGCCAGTAGATGTGGATTGGATGAGTGATATCCATGACAGATGTGAGTTCGTTAATTAATGGTTCATCTAAGGTGGCAACTTAAACACACATCTGGGTGGATTGAGGCACCTGGGTAATCCAGGATTTGCCTGTTTTCTTCTGGACCGCCACCCAGGCTCAAAGAGATCATGAGATTATTCATACTAGAAACTTTCGTGTGCAGCCACAAGCTATTATGGGCTCTAGCATAGTTGACTAAGTCATGCGAACTCTTATAGTGGTAGACTAGCAGATGTAGGGGATGTAGGTGGTACGGTCTACTCGATCGTAAGGTGCTAGCGCTTCTGAAAGACTATGTCTCGGTCATCCGTTTCTCAAACACCATGTAGTGCGAGAAACCAAACGGAGGCGATCGAGTCTTGTGGGGAAAAGTGCGCAAACCTCTGCAGAGTGTAATAAACTAATCATGGTTAGCCGTGTCCCCGGTTATGGACATCTTGAGTATCTAGTACCTGGATTATCATGTGAATCTCATCACATTACTTTAAATGAATATTGTTGGGTTTTAATGATGATGCTTAATTGGGATTGAGAATGCTGTCAACCATTCTCAATGTTTAACAACCACCATGATAGTTAAATAAAATTTATTCCTTTGCAGTAGGGAAAAATTGGCTTTTCGCAAAAACCTTATAACCATAGAGCTTTTCCACCAGCCATATATGCATGTAGTGATAGCCATTGTTCATCATTCTCTATGGTGTGAATTTGCCAGTACATTCAATGTACTGACCCTTTGTGGCTGCAACGTCTCATGTAGCAGTAGTATCTTACGATGAGTAAGTGGTACATTAGGGTTACGATTTCTACACTCAACTTTGCCATTGGTGTTGATGGGAATCCACAACCTTGTTACTTCCGCTATTTTGGATTGAGGTAATAGTATCTTACGTTACTTATACATGTGATTTACCTCTGTTATAAATCCTCGAGTACTGTGTGTGTCAGCATACCGATCCAGGGATGACACTTAAGCACAGAGACTTGATCCATTCGGGTCGGGTCGCTACACAACATAGGCATTTTGAAAAAAATAGCTGCTACTTTAATATCTCAAACGTTTGTATAATTCAAACCGTGTGCCATGTGTCTTGGTTTTAATGGCTATAGGAGGTGTTGTGTGGATAGCCACTTGACTGAATGGGAGGCATGCGACCGCAGTCCGGTGCGCAGGCTCACCAGGAAGCGTACAAGCTGTTCAATGAAGGATCTGTGCACCTCTTCAACGCAAATGGTTCAGATTACGGTATGCAAATTAAAGCCAGACTTCTGCGCTAAGCCAAGAGACACTGCGATTTGTCAAAATATGCAGTTGAAAATCAATATCACCATCTATTTTTTGCAACTAAAATTCAGTAATTAAGCATATATTTCATTCATACTAGATATTAAGCAGTCGTTCTCACCGGGAAGTGAGACAGCCTTGGACCGCCGCCTGCCTCACTCCCACTGGTCTATATTAATGGTGCCGCCGAGCGGCCGCACCCCCATCCTCGCCACACAGACAATTCCTCTCTCTCTCCGCCCGCATCCTCGACGCTGCTCTGAGTCCTCAAAGCCATCAGTGTACGAGGATGCCGTCGAAGCGCCCCATCGGAGGGAGTGGCGACGCCGGGGCTGCTAAAGCACCGGAGCATGGCGTGAATATGGAGACAGAGGTTCCCGTACCCGCCGACGAGGTGGAGAACGAGGCTTCCAACAAGCGGAAGCGGGCCGAGAAAGACCCGCAAGCGACTCCAGCAGGCCTAGACTTCATCAAAAACCTCCCCGATGATATGTTGATAGTCATCATATCCTTCCTCCCAATCAGAAATCGGGCGAGGACAGCATCCGTTTCCCGATGGTGGCGCACCCTATGGCTCCGCACCCCTGTCGACCTCCTCCATGCCCACAAGCTCTGCCATGGCTATCGCCAAAGCTTGTATGCGTTCTCCCAGATCCTCGGCAGTCACCATGGCCCAATCAAAGGCCTTATCGCGGGCAAGTTCCGTTCCAATGGCAAGGAGCGAGCCAAGCTTGACGAGTGGTTCCGATCCCGCGCCATAGATCAGCTCGAGAAGCCAACGTCCGTGCTCCGCTTCATGCCCACGCTACACCTCGCCAAGTTCATGAACTGCCATCCCCCTAATGACGTGCCCGCTCTTTTTCTACCATGACTGAAGCACCTTGAGCTCATTGCCGTCCGCATCCCAAAGGATGACATGGAGCACCTGCTCCGCGGCTGTATTGTAGTCGAGTTCCTTCGTCTTCAGGCGATGAATTGGTCGAGTACCTTGGACATCACCTCCAGGACTCTCCGCACTATTTATGTGTGTTGCTGGTGCTTCAATGAGAGATCACAAAAGGTGGACCACAATGTAACGCCCCCGATGCGGCTATATCTCCCACGTGTCGAAGCACGACTTAGAGGCATAACAGCATTGAAAGCAATGTCGCAAGTGAGGTAATCTTCACACAACCCATGTAATACATAAGGGAAAGAGATACATAGTTGGCTTACAATCGCCACTTCACACAATACATGAATAAAGCATTACATCATCCAGATACAATCAAGGTCCGACTACAGAACCAAAATAAAAGAAGACTACCCCAAATGCTACACGGATCCCCGATCGACCCCAACTGGGCTTCGCTACTGATCAACTGGAAACAGAACAACATAAAGGACAAAATCTTCATCGAGCTCCTCCTTGAGCTGGGTTGCGTCATCTGCACGGTTCAACGGCACCTCCAAGATGGTTTTTGGAAGTATCTGTGAGTCACAGGGACTCAGCAATCTCACACCCTCGCGATCAAGACTATTTAAGCTTATAGGTAGGGTAAAAGGTATGATATGGAGCTGCAGCAAGTGACTAGCATATATGGTGGCTAACATAATCGCAAAAGAGAGCGAGAAGAGAAGGCAAAAGCACGATCGAACAACTATGATCAAGAAGTGATCCTTGAACAACCTACGTCAAACATAACTCCAACACCGTGTTCACTTCCCGGACTCCGCCGAGAAGAGACCATCATGGTTACACACGTGGTTGATGTATTTTAATTAAGGTCAACTTCAGGTTTTCTACAACCGGACATTAACAAATTCCCATCTGCCCATAACCGTGGGCACGGCTTTCGAAAGTTCAAATCCCTGCAGGGGTGACCCAACTTAGCCCATCACAAGCTCTCACGGTCAACGAAGGATATTCCTTCTCCCAAGACATTCCGATCAGACTCGGCATCCAGGTTACAAGACATTTCGACAATGGTGAAACAAGTCCAGCAACACCGCCCGAATGTGCCGACAAATCCCGATAGGAGGTGCACATATCTCGTTCTCGGGGCACACTCAGATGAGCTCTCCATACAACTAAAACCAAACCTCGAGTTTCCCCGAGGGGACGCTACACAGGGCTCTAGTTTGGACCAACACTCAGGGGAGCACTGGCCTGGGGGGGGGGGGGGTTAAAATAATGATGACCCTTGAGTCTACAGAACCCAAGGGAAAAAAGGCTAGGTGGCGAATGGTAAAACCAATGTTGGGCATTGCTGGAGGAGTTTTATTCAAGGCAAACTATCAAGGGGTTCCCATTATAACCCAGCCGCGTAAGGAA
Organism: Triticum monococcum; assembly: GCA_034509565.1. Taxonomy (NCBI): domain Eukaryota; kingdom Viridiplantae; phylum Streptophyta; class Magnoliopsida; order Poales; family Poaceae; genus Triticum; species Triticum monococcum. The sequence goes on along the minus strand of CM067843.1, from coordinate 559,085,842 downwards.
CGTAAAATCCGGGAACATAACACCGATATGACGGAAACTAGGGCGGCAAGAGTGGAACAAAACACCAGGCATAAGCCCGAGCCTTCCACCCTTTACCAAGTATATAGATGCATTAATTAAATAAGAGATATTGTGATATCCCAACAAAATATCCATGTTCCAACATGGAACAAACTCCAATCTTCACCTGCAACTAACAACGCTATAAGAGGGGCTGAGCAAAGCGGTAACATAGCCAAACAATGGTTTGCTAGGACAAGGTGGGTTAGAGGTTTGGCTCAACAATATAGGAGGCATGATAACCAAGTGGTAGGTATCATATCATAGGCATAGCAAAAGAGCGAGCAACTAAGGAAGCAAAGATAGAAGTGATTTCGAGGGTATGGTCATCTTGCCTAAGATCCCGCAAGGAAGAAGAACGAGTCCATGAAGAAGACAAACGGACGTAGTCGAACGGATCATCACAACTCCGGAACGAAACCGAAGATAACGCGAGAAATAACCCAGAAAGTAGTAAACAACATAGTAAACAACCACCACAAAATCATGGCATGATGCACAATCAAGTATGATGCATGTCCGATTTAAAGTGGCGTGGCATGGCAAAATGCACAAGCAATCCTACAAATTAAGTGGAGCTCAATATGCAACGAGTTGCATATTGACGGAACACCACATGACTTATTTAGTTCGATCTCGTTTATGAACTCAACAATATTAAATGTTGTTTAGCATGGCAAGGGGTGAAGCAAAGTAAAACTACCTATCTTGGCAAGTTTAAATGAGGCCGGAAGCAACGAACAACAATTCCGGTCAATCCCCATATGCATATATTAGATTTGGTACTGTTCTGCCCTAAACCAAATTTAATAGTTGTTAAACATGCAAAGTGAACCCACCATGTTAAACTATGCAAAATTCTACCCCATTTACATATAAAGTTTATTAAAATCTGGGCTACAGTTATTTAGTTATGAATTAAAGCATTTTAGCATGACCATAGAGCAAAAATTAATCAAACAACATTTTAAACATGTTAAACATGGATGAAAATGGCATAATATGAAACTAGATGAAATTCTAGGCATTTTTCATATTAAGTTTGTTTTAATCCGATGCACGGTTTATGAGTTATGTAATGCATGATGTCTAGGAGGTTTTCTGCAAAAACTGTTGTCTCTGGAGTAAAGAACAAAATCACAGAACAGGGAAAAACCCTATCGGGCCGAATCTAAGACACGTCCAACAGTACACAGGGGCTGGAAGTACTGCTCACATTGGGCTTGGCCCGGTTGGGCAGAGAAGGGAGCAGCGGACGACCTCATCTGGTCGTGGCCCACGCGGGCACTGGCGCGGAGCTGGGCCTCGCATGGCCCGGCTGGAAGGAGATGCGGGGAGGCAGGACGAAACTCCCCCGTGGGCTGGTGCCGCTGTAGAGGCCCACGCGGTAGAGCGAGGCCGTGCTGTTGCTGCCCAGCCACATTCGAGGTCAACGGGACAGCGCTCGTCGGCTGGTCCCTGAAGCGAGGAATGAGCAGGCAACCGATGCGGACGGCGGCGGCGAATAGCTCGCTGGATCCACCTGATCCGGGCGAGGCAGCGGTAGGGGAGGCCGAAAACATCCAGGACGACGGCGGGGTACCCAGATCCGGCGGCCATGGGGGTCCCTGTACAAGGCTGGAGATAGAGAGAGGTTAGAGGAAGGAGGAGAAGGAGATGGCCAGGGAAAGAGGAGCAGGGTGGCAGGATCCGGCCTGGGAGGTCCTCCGGTGAGGCTTGCCGGCGACGAGGTCTCCGGCGATCGTACGGCGAGCTGACGGGGGCAATGCAAACTCCCGGCGACGCTCGGGGCGGAGGCAGTTGCCTCGATCCAGACTGGATCGGGCACTACGGGAGGAGCAGCGACGCTTCGGGCCCGGACGGGCTCGCGGTGGGCCTGCAGGGCCACGGCGGCATGGAGGTGGAGGAGGAGGCGCCAAGTGGCGGCGGCACTATGGAGGGGTGCGGAAAACAAGGGGTGATGGCTAGGGTTTCCAAAATTGGAGGAGGGGGTATCCATTTATAGGAATAGGCAAGGAGAGGGGGGGGGTTTAGTCCATTTTTTGGACCCTCGAATCACAATCGGACGACTCCGGACAGAGGGGAACTAGGTGGGGTTTGTGGGATGTGCTAGAGAGAGATGGGCTGAGAAGAGAGGAGAGAGAGAGGCCCGGTAGCGGCTTCCGGAGACCGAAAGCGTCCGACGTTTTGACCGGCTACTATTGCCGCTATATTTATCCGTTGGGGCGTCGAACAGACTCCGAATGCGATGAAACTTGGCAGGCGGCCTATCTACACTATAATAAGACCACACATCAACTCTCATCCCATTCCGAGAACATTTTGCGGGCACTTATAAAATACTATTCCGGACATGTCGCGGGTGCGTACAAGTGTGGTTGGGCTCAGAACGGACAACGGAGAGAACTCGGAGAACCCGGACGGATGCAAGTTTTGAAAACATGATGATGCAATGCACATGATGACATGATAAGATGCAACACGCAAACAAATGACATAGCAACAACATCGAATAACGGGAAGACACCTGGCGCATCGGTCTCGGGGCGTTACACACAATATGGTCATCCAGGACACACCTTCACTTGAGAGATTACTTGTAGTTGATCAACAAGGTCCAACAAGAATCAATGTCATTTCTGCGCCGAAATTGAAAGTGGTGGGCTACTCGTCTGTCAAATACTACAACTTTCAGGTACAACAGTCGCCTTATATACCTCTCCTTCTTGATATCAACATTATAACTAGTTTTGAAGATGTATGTTCGTCTGTCATCCAGCGAAGCTTCACCCAGACTCTGGGCATAGTGAAGGTCTTGGCACTAGAATCTATCGTCCCCAACCTGGACCAAGTTTTCAGTTGCCTGAGATGCTTTCCATGCCTGAAGAAGCTGTATATCGAGGTGATGTTCCTTTCCTATTAAATGTTAACCATAAGGGAGTTCAATTTTTTGCACCTTTTCCCAAGTTTACAATGACTATGTACTATGATTTCTGAAGGAATTTTGGATGATTTTAGGAGATACACCCCCACCCCATATTGGTTGCTTCATTCATATGGTTACAATCGTCCATAAGCATTTCTCCTTTGGCTTCATCTGTACTAGTTTTCTTAGGGAATTTTTCATCCAATCCAACCTCTTGTGAAGAAGGCTACATGTTTCTAGATTGTAATCAAATTAATGCCCATGTTAATCATGACAGATCGAAGATGGCATGTTGGTTCATTTAACAAATCCTGCAAACCAAATGGGCATGTAGCCCTGTTCAAAACTGCATGTAGGCACTAACATGTTCTCTTCTTTTGCAGTGCATATTAGGCCCGGTGGAAGATGTTGATAACGACAATCACATCAAATGCCTGGATCTGCATCTCTCAAATATTACTTTGAACTCCTACCGAGGGACCCCACCGGAGATTACACTCGCCAAGTTCTTTATTGCCAAAGCAAAGGTGCTGAGGGTACTAAGGTTGAACACGCATTTAATTAGGGAAGATCAATGGTACGATTATCAAAGGCGGCTAGTACTACGGAATGGAAGTGCCTCCAAAAATGCCAAACTTCGTATTGGAAGAGCATATGGCAAAGCAATTGGAAGTTATTGTGTCAAACCCATACATGACCTGTCAGCGACTGATCCCTTTTCAGAAATGACGCAGCTTGCAATGTTTGAATTTGGGCGTCGCAATCTTTGAACTTGAACCTTGCAATATTTATGGTATTTGTTATATTGAACCATTTCTATTCTCTTGTCTCAACGTAAACTGTTCATCCGGGTGAACCGCATGTCGTACATCGCACACACCTTGATCTGGCTTACGGTTTCTTTTGTGTTGCCTAATCACAAACAGTTCATCCGAGTGAACCGTATGTTGTACATCGCACACGCCTTCATCAGGCTGCCCGTTTCTTTTGTTCTGCCTCATCACAAACGGTTCATCCGAGTGAACTGTATGCTGTACATCGCACACACCTTGATCTGGCTGACCGTTTCTTTTGTGTTGCCAAATCACAAACAGTTCATCCAAGTGAACCGTATGATGTACATCGCACACGCCTTCATCAGGCTGCCCATTTCTTTTGTTCCGCCTCATCGCAAATGGTTCATTGGACTGAACCGTATGTCCTGGATCGCACACACAACTAAAATCTGAACTGTGTTTGATGCATCCTCCATTGCAAACGTTTTGCACCTTTTTGAAGGGTTTTTTACATCCCCGTTTGTGATTAATGCCATCGCACATAGTTTCATGAAAGCGTCTCTGATTGTAGTTACGTGTTAGCAGCATCCTCTAGTAGTGACTGCATTTCTCGCAGAAATGGAACCATTCAAATTAACAAGTTCTTGCTTGTCGTGGCAATGCATCCATATTGGAAAATTGGAGACATTGTTCTACTCATGCTCTACCATGGCACAGGAGGGCTCTTTTCATTGACGAGATGCCGAGTCACCGTGATCAAGCTGATTCCAGTGGATAGTTGTGGTTGTTGGCCCTCAACCTCTTCAAATGTGCTAGTTGTTACTATGTAAAGTATGTAGATATGGACCATATGGTTGTTGGCCCTTAGCCTCTTAAAATGTGATAGTTCTTACTATGTTAAGTATATAGATATGGACCATATGGTTGTCAAAACTGTGTTACGAAGATCCTCCTTTTGTCGAATAGTGTAACCACTATATATATTTACTCAAATGTTGTTACCCAAGTTCTTCAAATTTCATGGAAATTATTAGTATCGCACACAGTTCATTGAGTTTAAGCATGTGCCCGATGTCCAGAAGGCATTTTCATATTAACTGTCCATATCGCAAATTCACACACATGTTAACATAAGGAAACGTATGTGTAACTTACTAATCATTGCACACGAGTACTCGCAGACGCATCGTGTGCGATATTCCTAGCCACCACTAACAACTAGTTTGCATTTTTCAAAGTTTTTGTACACACAGAATCGCACACGAACTAACCGTATTAACCGTTTGTGTTGTAATTTCTCATCGTAAACAGTTCATCCGAGTCGGCTGTTTGCCACGTATCACACATATCTTGTTTACATGACTCGTTTGTGTACTTTTGGCTCATCGCAAACAGTTCATCCATGTGAACTATATGACGCATATCACACACATCTTGTTAAGTTGAACCATTTCTATTGTGTTCCCTAATCGAAAACATTTCGTTCGAGTGAACTATATGCCGTATATCACACACACATTGATATGGCTGCCCATTTCAGTTGTTCTACCTCATTGGAAACAGTTCGAATGGATTAACCGTGTGCCCTGCATCGCACACACAACTAAAATCTGAACCATGCTTGATGGCTTCGCCATCGCAAACGTTTTGCACCTTTTTTGATGGGTTTTTTACACCACCATTTGCGATTAATGCATCGCACACAGTTTCGTCAAAAGGGTCTCTGATCATAGTGTCGCGTTAGCAGCATCCTGCAGTACTGTCCATAGCTAGTAGGTAGATGGCTTCTTCTCTCTCTTTGATTATCAATACCATGTTCTCGTCGATGTTCTTGGAGATCTATCCGATGTAATCTTGTTTTGTGGTGTGTTTGTCGAGATCCGATGAATTGTGGATTTATGATCAGATTATCTATGAATATTATTTGAATCATCTCTGAATTCTTATATGCATGATTTGATATCTTCGTAATTCTCTTTGAACTATCAATTTAGTTTGGCCAACTAGATTGGTTTTTCTTGCGACGGGAGAAGTGCTTAGCTTTGGGTTCAATCTTGAAGTGTTCTCACCCAGTGACAAAGTAGGGGTAGCGAGGCACGTATTGTATTGTTGCCATCAAGGATAAAAAGATGGGGCTTACATCATATTGCTTGATTTTATTACTCTAATCATGTCATCTTACTTAAAGTGTTACTCTGTTCTTCATGAATTTAATACTCTAGATGCAGGCAGGAGTCAGTCGATGTGTGGAGTAATAGTAGTAGATGTAGGCAGAAGTCGGTCTATTTGACACGGACGTGATGCCTATATTACATAATCATTGCCTTGGATATCGTCATAACTTTGCGCTTTTCTACCAATTGCTCGACAGTAATTTGTTCACCCACCGTATTATTGGCCTTCAAGAGAGAAGCTTCTAGTGAAATCTATGGCCCTCGGGTCTATTTTCCATCATACTAGTTTCTGATCTTCTATTTTCCATCATATTAGTTTCCGATCTACTATTTTGCAATCTTTACTTTCAGATCTATACAACAAAAAACCCAAAAATATTTTATCTTTTGTCTAGTTTTATGTATCTATCTCTATCAGATCTCACCTTTGCAAGTGACCGTGAAAGGATTGACAACCCCTTTATCGTGTTGGGTGCAAGTGTTTGATTGTTTGTGCAGGTATTAGGTGATTTGTGCGTTCTTATCCTACTAGATTGATACCTTGGTTCTCTAACTGAGGGAAATTCTTATCTCTACTTTTCTGCATCACCCTTTCCTCTTCAAGGGAAAAACCAATGCAAGCTCAAGAAGTAGGAGGAAGAATTTCTGGCACCATTGCTGGGGAAATCTACGCCAAGTCAAGCCCACCAAGTAACCATCATAAATCTCATCTCTCACATTACATTATTCGCCCTTTGCCTCTCGTTTTCCTCTCCCACACTTCTAAAATGATTTTTGAAAAGATTTGCCCTTTTCTTCGCCCTCTTTCTGTATGCCTTTTTGCTTGTTTGCTATCTTTGATTGTGTTGCCATGTGCCTTCAATTTGCTTGCATGTTTTCCTGCTAAAAATCTATTGATATGGATCCACTTAAAGTTTTCTACTTGGATCATCTTCGATTACGTGCTCGTGTTGAAACCCCAACTAGTTTAGTTTAGGGAAAATCTTTACATGAGCATGCTCATTTTGTGCTTCATCGTTTGTTTGAAAAAAAGGGAGACTTTTATGGAATCAAATAAATTGCTTGCTATGTTATGCTTGGAATCTTTGTGAACTTTATGATTTTACTTGTTGCTCTAAGAACCCTAAAAAACACCTTCCCTACCTATGTGAGTTTAATAATAATGAAATCTTATCTTATTATGAAAAGGGTGTTTATAGTTACTATGATATCGAACAAATTGAACAATCTGTTGCTTTTAAGGGTGCTTATGAAGTTGCTTCTTTGATTGAATAGTATAATATTACTCTCTACAAATCTGAAAATTTTGACACACTTAAATATTGCTATGAAAACTATGCTCATAATGTCCATGTCAATGAATTTATTGAGAGAATGATCGTTGCTTTGGAAGAAAATAATGATATGCATGAATCTATAGATAATTATGACTCCGATGATTTGATCGAAATATCCCTTAATGAACATGATGCTTGATATTCTTATGGCCATGATGCCAATATTTATGGAGATGAATTTGCTATAGTTCCTTATGCTATTGCACCCATACATGATATGTCCTTAAATCAAAAGCATGATTATAATGATGTTATTATAAATCCTATTAATATCAATTGTGCTAATAATATGCAAAACCCCAAGCTTGGGGATAGCTAGTTTTGCTATGTCTTCTACTTATTGCAATGATCATGATCGGGGTGATAATGCTTCTTATGATCTTGAAAATTTATTTAAGCCTCATGATGAATATGTTTTCTATAATATTGAAAGTGGGTTTGGAAGAGTGTCAATTTTAGGAAATAATGATCCCACTACTTTGGAGTATAATCAATCTTATGAATTTTTTGATAAAAGTGGGTTTGGCGAAATCATGAATTCATTTGATGATAATCCCACTATTTTGGAAGTGTCAACTTTGCATGCATGTGGATCATGAAGAGAATATTTCATGTTATAGTTATATTGTTGAATTTTATTATTATCATACATGTAATTATTATGAGAGAGGAAAATATGGTTCTAAAAATTTTCATGTCACTGAATTACCTCTCGTTATGTTGAGATTGCTATTGTTTCTTTCTTCTTCCTTGCATATGCTAGTTTTTTCTTGTCTTCATAATTTGTTTGCTTATATAATGCCTATGCATAGGAATTATGGTATACTTAAACTTGTTTTTCATGTGCTACATGATTCTCCCTTCGTGTTGCAATTGATCTTTCATTTGAGCATCATTAAAATTAGCAATGCTTAACTAGGGGCATTAAACAATAGCGCTTGTTGGGAGGCAACCGAATTTTTGTGTTCTTTGTTCTAATAATGTTATTGAATAAAATACACATTATTACCTCTCTGGTAATTGTGTTTTGGTGTTTTAATTAGTGTTTGTGCCAAGTAAGACCTTTGGGATAGCTTACGGTGATAGTTGATTTGATCTTGCTAAAAACAGAAAATTTTGTGCTCAGGAAAATAATTCTCATTTTTAACAGAAGCGTGATAAAATACTGATTCTTTTTGAAGAATATTAAGATACAAATTGCCTCTGTTTTCCTAATTTTTCAGAATTGTTTGAGTTGTAGAAGTATTCAAGAGTTACAGATTACTACAGAATGTCCTGTTTTTGACAGATTCTGTTTTCTTTGTGTTGTTTGCTTATTTTGATGAATCTATGGGTAGTATCGGGGGGTATGAACCATGGATAAGTTGGAATACAGTAGATATTACACTAATTTAAATAAATAATGAGTTCACATAGTATCATAAGTGGTGATTTATTTTCTTATACTAACGGATCTCATTAGATTTTCTGTTGAGTTTTGTGTAGTGAAGTTTTCAAGTTTTGGGTAAGGATTTGATGGACTATGGAATAAGGAGTGGCAAGAGCCTAAGCTTGGGGATGCCCAAGGCACCCCAAGGTAATATTCAAGGACAACCAAGAGCCTACGCTTGGGGATGCCCTGGAATTCATCCCCTCTTTCATATTCGTCTATCGGTAACTTTACTTAAGGTCATATTTTTATTCACCACTTGATATGTGTTTTGCTTGGAGCGTCTTGTATGATTTGAGTCTTTGCTTTTTATTTGTCACAATCATCCTTGCTATACACACCTTTTTAGAGGGACACACATGAATCATGATTTATTAGAATACTCTATGTGCTTCACTTATATCTTTTGAGCTTGGCAATTTTGGTCTAGTGCTTCACTTATATCTTTTTAGAGCACAACGGTGGTTTTATTTTATTGAAATTGTTGAACTCTCATGCTTAACTTATATTATTTTGAGAGTCTTTATAAAAAGCATGGTAATTTTCTTTGGTTATGAATTTAGTCCCAATATGATAGACATCCAAGAGGGATATAATAAAAACTTTCGTATAAAGTGCATTGAATACTAGGAGAAGTTTGATTCCATATGATTATTTTGAGATATGAAGATGGTGATATTAGAGTCATGCTAGTGAGTAATTGTTAATTGGAGAAATACTAGTGTTAAAGTTTGTGATTCCCGTAGCATGCACGTATGGTGAACCGTTATGTAACGAAGTTGGAGCATGAGGTATTTTTTGATTGTCTTCCTTATGAGTGGCGGTCGGGGACGAGCGATGGTCTTTTCCTACCAATCTATCCCCCTAGGAGCATGCGCGTAGTACTTTGTTGAGTAGTATATTTTTGCAATAAGTATGTGAGTTCTTTATGACTAATGTTCAGTCCATGGATTATACGCACTCTCACTCTTCCACCATTGCTAGCCTCTCTAGTGTCGCGCAACTTTCGCCAGTACCATACACCCACCATATACCTTCCTCAAAACAGCCACTATACCTACCTATTATGGCATTTCCATCGCCATTCCGAGATATATTGCCATGCAACTTCCACCGTTCTATTTATTATGATACGCTTCATCATTGTCATATTGCTTTGCATGATCATGTAGTTGACATCATATTTGTGTCAAAGCCACCTTTGATCATTTTTTATACATGTCTCTCTAGAGTCATTGCATATCCCGGTACACCGCCGAAGGCATTCATATAGAGTCTTATTTTGTTCTAGTATCGAGTTGTAATTCTTGAGTTGTAAGTAAATAAAAGTGTGATGATCTTCATTATTAGAGCATTGTCCCATGTGAGGATAAAAATAAAAGTGGCCAAAGAAGCCAACAAAAAAGGCAGGCTAAAGAAGCCAAACAAAAAACAGAGAGAAAAGAGAGAAGGGGCAATGCTACTATTATTTTTCCACACTTGTGCTTCAAAGTAGCACCATGATCTTCATGATAGAGAGTATCCTATGTTGTCACTTTCATATACTAGTGGGAATTTTTCATTATAGAACTTGGCTTGTATATTCCAACAATGGGATTCCTCAAATTGCCCTAGGTCTTCATGAGCTAGCAAGTTGGATGCACACCCACTTAGTTTCTTTTTGAGCCTTCATACACTTATAACTCTAGTGCATCTGTTGCATGGCAATCCCTACTCACGCACATTGATATCTATTGATGGGTATCTCCATAGCCTGTTGATACGCCTAGTTGATGTGAGAACTTATAACTCTAGTGCATCCGTTGCATGGCAATCCCTACTCACTCATATTGATATCTATTGATGGGCATCTCCATAGCCTGTTGATACGCCTAGTTGATGTGAGACTATCTCCTTCTTTTTGTCTTCTCCACAACCACCATATTCTATTCAACCTATAGTGCTATGTCCAGGGCTCATGCTCATGTCATCGGGGTTGTGCATGATTTGAATATTTTGCGTGATGAAGATGGCGCATAGCCAGACTATATGATTTTGTAGGGATAACTTTCTTTGGACATGTTATTTTGAGAAGACATAATTGCCTTGTTAGTATGCTTGAAGTATTATTGTTTTTATTTCAATATTAAACTTTTGTTTTGAATCTTACGGATCTAAACATTCATGCCACAATAAAGAAAATTACATGGATAAATATGTTAGGTAGCATTCCACATCAAAAATTCTGTTTTTATCATTTACCTACTCGAGGACGAGCAGGAATTAAGCTTGGGGATGCTTGATATGTCTCCAATGTATCTATAATTTTTGATTGTTCCATGCTATTATATTATCTGTTTTGAATGTTTTATATGCATTAATATGATGTTCAATATTATTTTTGGGACTAACCTATTAACCTAGAGCCCAGTGCTAGTTTCTATCTTCTCCTCATTTTTTAGCTTCACAGAAAAGCAATACCAAGCGGAGTACAAACGGAATAAAACCTTCGCGGTGATTTTTCTTGGACCAGAAGACACCCAGAAGACTTGGAGATCAAGTCAGAAGAGCCACGAGGCGTCCACAAGGGTGGAGGCGCGCCTAGGCGGTAGGGAGCGCCCCATACCTTATGGGCCCCTCGGTGACCCCCTGACCTAGCTCTACCTCCTATATATTCACATATATTCCCAAACCACCAGAGGCATCCATGAAAACAATGTTCCACCGCCGCAACCTTCTGTTCCCTGAGATCCCATCTTGGGGCCTTTTCCGGCACCTTGCCGGAAGGGGATTCGATCACGGAGGGCATCTACATCAACTCTATTGCCCTTCATACGAAGCGTGAGTAGTTTACCTCAGACCTACAGGTCCATAGCTAGTAGCTACATGGCTTCTTCTCTCTCTTTGATTCTCAATACCATGTTCTCCTCGATGTTCTTGGAGATCTATCTGATGTAATCTTCTTTTGCGGTGTGTTCGTCGATATCCGATGATTTGTGGATTTATGATCAGATTATCTATGAATATTAGTTGAATATGCTCTTAATTCTTATATGCATGATTTGATATCTTTGTAATTCTCTTGAAACTATCGGTTTAGTTTGGCCAACTAGATTGGTTTTTCTTGCAATGGGAGAAGTGCTTAGCTTTGGGTTCAATCTTGCGGTGTACTCACCCAGTGACAAATTAGGGATAGCGAGGCACGTATTGTATTGTTGCCATCGAGGATAAAAAGATGGGTTTACATCATATTGCTTGAGTTTATTCCTCTACATCATGTCCTCTTACTTAAAGCGGTACTCTGTTCTTCGTGAACTTAATACTCTAGATGCAGGAAGGAGTCGGTCGATGTGTGGAGTAATAGTAGTAGACGTAGGCAGGATTCGGTCTACTTGACATGGACGTGATGCCTATATTACATAATAATTGCCTTGGATATCGTCATAACTTTGCAATTTTCTATCAGTTGCTCGACAGTAATTTGTTCACCTACCGTATTATTTGCCTTCAAGAGAGAAGACTCTAGTGAAATCTATGGCCCCGGGTCTATTTTCCATCATACTAGTTTCCAATCTTCTATTTTCCATCATATTAGTTTCCAGTCCACTATTTTGCAATCTTTACTTTCAGATCTATACAACAAAAAGCCCAAAAATATTTTATCTTTTGTTTAGTTTTATTTATCTATCTCTACTAGATCTCGCCTTTGCAAGTGAACATGAAGGGATTGACAACCCCTTTATCGTGTTGGGTGCAAGTGTTTGATTGTTTGTGCAGGTATTAGGTGATTTGTGCGTTCTTCTCCTACTGGATTGATACATTGGTTCTCTAACTGACGGAAATACTTATCTCTACTTTGCTGCATCACCCTTTCCTCCTCAAAGGAAAAACCAATGCAAGCTCAAGAAGTAGCAGTCCCACTCACTTTCTTGTAGATACAGGCTTCACCGAAAGTCTGTAAAAAATCATATGCTTTGATCACCTCATTAAAGCATATATTCCAACTCGGAGATGATTGCACCAGTCCATAGATGGATTGCTGGAACTTGCACACTTTTTTAGCACCTTTAGGATCGACAAAACCTTCTGGTTGCATCATATACAAATATTATTTAAGAAATTCATTAATGAATGCATTTTTGACGTCCGTTTGCCAAATTTCATAATTATAAAATGCGACAATTGCTAACATGATTCAAACTGACTTAAGCATCGCTACGGGTGAGAAGGTCTCATCGTAGTCAACTCCTTGAACTTGTCGAAAACCATTCACGACATGTCGAGCTTCGTAGATGGTGACATTACCATCGACATCTGTCTTCTTCTTGAAGATCCATTTATTCTCAATGGGAAAGTCCACCAAAGTCCACACTTTGTTCTCATACATGGATCCTATGTCAGATTTCATGGAATCAAGCCATATATCAGAATATGGGCTCATCATAGCTTCTTCATAGTTCGTAGGTTCGCCATGGTCTAGTAACATGACTTCTAGGACAGGATTACCGTACCACTCTGGTGCAGAACATGCTCTGTTTGAGCTATGGATTTCTCTGATGTGCTACTTTCCAATTAGAGAGAAGGTACAATTACCTCATCAAGTTCTACTGTCCTCCCACTCACTTCTTTTGAGAGAAATTCCTGCTCTAGAAATGTTCCATTCTTGGCAACAAAAAATCTTGCCTTCGGATCTATGGTAGAAGGTGTACCCAATTGTTTCCTTAGGGTATCCTACGAATACGCACTTCTCCGATTTTGGTTTGATCTTATCAGGTTGAAGCCTTTTGACATAAGTGTTGCAACCCCAAACTTTAAGATATGACAGGTTAGGTTTCTTGCCAAACCATAGTTCATACGGTGTCGTCTCAATGAATTTAGACGGTACCTTATTTAACGTGAATGCGGCTATATCTAATACATAACCCCAAAACAATAGTGGTAAATCGGTAAGAGACATCATAAAAACGCAACATATCCAATAAAGTACGGTTACAACATTCAGACACACCATTACGCTGTGGTGTTCGAGGAGGCGTGAGTTGTGAAACAATTCCACATTGTTTTAAATGAAGGCCAAACTCATAACTCAAATATTCGCCTCCACGATCAGATCGTAGAAACTTTATTATCTTGTTACGATGATTCTGTACTTCACTTTGAAATTCTTCGAACTTTTCAAATGTTTCAGACTTGTGTTTCATTAAGTAAATATACTCATGATAACCCACAAGTATAGGGGATCACAACAGTTCTCAAGGGTAGAGTATTCAACCCAAATTTATTGATTCGACACAAGGGGATCCAAAGAATATTCTCAAGTATTAGCAGCTGAGTTGTCAATTCAACCACACCTGAAAGACTTAATATCTGCAGCAAAGTATTTAGTAGCAAAGTAGTATGGAAGTAACGGCAACAGTGGCAAAAGTAACAGTAGCAATTTTTTAGCAATTGTAACAGTGGCAATGGAAAAGTAACTTAGCAAAGATCAATATGAAACGAACTTGTAGGCAATGGATCAATGATGGATAATTATGTCGGATGGCATTCATCATGCAATAGTTATAACATAGGGTGACACAAAACTAGCTCAAATTCATCAATATAATTTAGGCATGTATTCCGAGTATAGTCATACATGCTTATGGAAAAGAACTTGCATGCCATCTTTTGTCCTACCCTCCCGTGGCAGCAGGGTCCTATTGGAAACTAAGGGATGTTAAGGCCTCCTTTTAATAGAGTACCGGACCAAAGCATTAGCACTTAGTGAATACACGAACTCCTCAAACTACGGTCATCACCGGGAAGTGTCCCGACTATTGTCACTCCAGGGTTGCCGTATCATAACACGTAGTAGGTGACTATAACTTGCAAGATAGGATCAAGAACACAAATATATTCATGAAAACATAATAGGTTCAGATCTTAAATCATGGCACTCGGGCCCTAGTGACAAGCATTAAGCATAGCAAAGTCATAGCAATATCGATCTTAGAACATAGTGGATACTAGGGATCAAACCCTAACAAAACTAACTCGATTACATGGTAAATCTCATCCAACCCATCATCGTCCAGCAAGCCTACGATAGGATTACTCACGCACGGCGGTGAGCATCATGAAATTGGTGATGGAGGATGGTTGATGATGACGATGGCGACGGATTCCCCTCTCCGGAGCCCAGAACGAACTCCATATCTGCCCTCCCGAGGAAAAATAGGGCTTGGCGGCGGCTCCGTATCATAAAACGTGATGAATCCTTCTCTCCGATTTTTCTCCCCGAACGTGAATATATGGAGTTGGAGTTGAGGTCGGTGGAGGTCCAGGGGGCCCACAAGGACAGAGGGTGCACCCCCACCCTTGTGTCCAGGGTGTGGGCCCCCTTCGGTTGATTCTTTTGCCAATATTTTTTATTTATTCCAAAACTGATCTCTGTGAAGTTTTAGGTCATTCTGAGAACTTTTATTTCTGCATAAAAATAAGACCATGGCAATTCTGCTGAAAACAGCGTCAGTCCGGGTTAGTTCCATTCAAATCATGCAAGTTAGAGTCCAAAATAAGGGCAAAAGAGGTAGGAAAAGTAGATATGATGGAGGCGTATCAACTCCCCCAAGCTTAACCCATTGCTTGTCCTCAAGCAATTCAGTTGACAAACTGAAAGTGATAAAGAAAAACTATTACAAACTCTATTTAATCTTGTTGTTGCAAATATGTAAAGCCAGCATTCAAGTTTTTGGTAAAGAATGTGAACTAACCATATTCACCATAAAATTTAGGTCTCACATTTACTCATATCAATGGCATAATCAACTAGCGAGCAATAATAATAAATCTCGGATGACAACACTTTTTCAAAACAATCATCATATGATATAACAAGATGGTATCTCGCTAGCCCTTTCTGAGACCGCAAAACATAAATGCAGAGCACCCCTAAAGATCAAGGACTGACTAGACATTTTAATTCATGGTAAAAGAGATCTAGTCGCAGTCATACTCAAGATAAATTAATAACTATGCATACAAATGATAGTGGTGCTCTCTAACTGGTGCTTTTTATAAGAGGATGATGACTCAGCAATGAAAGTAAATAGATAGGCCCTTCGCAGAGGGAAGCAGGGATTTGCAAAAGTGCAAGAGCTCGATTTTTGAAATAGATATAAATGATATTTTGAGTGGTATGCTTTCATTATCAACATAACAACCAAGAGATCTCGGATCTTCCATGCTACATACATTATAGGCAATTCCCAAACAGAATGGTAAAGTTTATACTCCCCCACCACCAACAAGCACACTCCACGGCTGGTCCGAAGCAACGGGTATTGTCCAACTAACAACAGTCTCGGGGGAGTTTTGTTTGCAATTATTTTGATTTGATTTGAGCATGGGACTGGGCATCCCGGTTACACTACAAAAAAATACACTTCCGTGATGATACGTGTTTGTCACAGTAGGTCGCTTTTTTGTCATGCATGTACACCCATGACAAATTTATGACAGAATCAAGATAGTCATACCTGTGCTGTCGTAGAAGTGTTCCATGACATTACCAAAATTATCATCATGGAAGTGTCCAATTCCATGACGATAAATCACGCGTCACAGAAGTGCTTTCGTCAAGGGTGACCGACACGTGGCATCCACCGTAACAGAACGCCGTTAAGCTATCGGGTCGGGTTTTGGATCCGATAACCCGTTAACAGCCCCGACCAATGGGGATTTTCCATGTTTAAAATCATCATTGGCTAGAGGAAACATGTGTCGGCTCATCGTCGGGACAGATGTCATCCACTCACTGGAGAGAAGGCGCCTATGATACGTCGACACGTGGCACGGCCCAACAAGTTTAAATGGGCCGGCCCAACTAAAGGCCCACAAGATTTTGCGGACCACAATGGGCTGGCCCAGCTAAAGGCCCACGAGATTTTGCGGACCATAATGGGCTGGCCCAGCTAAAGGCCCACAAGATTTTGCGAGCCATAATGGGCCGGCCTAGGTAAAGGCCCACAAGATTTTTGTGTGCCGTAATGGGCCGGCCCAGGTAAAGTCCCACAAGATTCTTGCAGATCATAATGGGCCGGCCCAGCTAAAGGCCCACGAGATTTCGCTGACATTAATGGGTCGGCCTAGCTGTAGGCCCAAAAGATTTTGAGGACCCTAGTAGGCCGGCCCATTAACTGCCTGCCATGTTTTGGGCCAAATGCCGGCCCATATTTGATCCGGTCCATTATTGTCCTGCCACGCTCCGGGCCTAATAGTGGCCCATATGAGATCCGACCCGTTAAAGGCCTGCCAAGTTCTGGGCCAAATTACGGCCCAGATCAGGTCCGGCCCTTTAAGAGGCTTTGTGCTCAATTATGGCCCATATCAGATTCGGCCCGTCAACTAGACACTATGCTTTTGGGCCCACTTGCTAAAGGCCCACTTAGTAATTCGGCCTGATATTAGTTTTGCCCTGTTAAGGGCCCATTTAACATTTCAGCCCTATATTAATTGCAGCCTGTTAAAAGCCCATCATATAGTTGGGCCTAACTACGGCCCGGTTTGCATCCGGCCTGCTCGCAGTCGATATCTGATTGGGCCAAACAAGGACCAAGACAATTTTTTGGCCAGTTAAAAGCCCGTGATTTGATTCGCACAATCATGGGCCGGGGTTCATTTCGGGCTGCTGCCAACCCATGAGCTGTTCGACACGTTTCAGGCCCAACCTACATTGTGATTGCATGACGGCCCGATTATGTACCGTAATTTTACGGTTTGGCCGGTTTACTGCGAAGACAGGATATATATACAGTAAAATAACTGCAGCATCGTGAATAAGAAAAAACCTAGACTATACAATAAAGAAATTACGACATATTACATCCACTGGGCATCAAAGTTCGCCACTATGTTAATAAAGCACAAGCAGACAACATATTACATACACTGGACATCAAAGATCGCCACCCGTGCAAATAAACACGCCGACAAAACATTGCATTGGATATATTCTACACTATTGTAACCATTCATACAGATTAGATAATTTGGAGCGAACAATTGATAAGCAGGCTATCATGCATACTGCTGTCACATAATGAACCAGGTATGTATGCAAGTACAGTGATACAGGACAACAGGTACTAACAAGAGAAAAGCAGCGGGCAACATATTTGCGATATCCTGTCGTTCTTGTTAAACCGGAATTCTTCTTCAAGCAGATTTCCTGCAAAAAAGATCCGTAAGGCACATGCGGAAAAGTAGAAGTTCAAATTGTCATGTGATTTCATAGACAGTACCTCATCCTGAGAACAAGACCAGTGCATAACAAGGTTTTTCCATTCAATGTCCTCTAAATTTAGCACATGAGACTTCACCGGAAATCCGTTTATAGACTTGCCATCAAAGTGTGATTTCCTCAGGTAACACCGATACTACTGCAATGCTTCCTTGAAAAGCACAAGCAAGCTTTTCTCGTCATGACTATCCAGATTGACCCTCGCCTAGTTACAGCAATGTAATGTAAATCATTGATGTGTTCAATCAGCAAAAAACAGGAAAATAATAACCATAAATAATAGCACTTACACGTAAGTTGGACAGGAAGATGTGAAAATGGTGTTTGTCTTCACAATAATCTTCCCATGATGGGAATATATGCACGTAGTCCCTAACAACATTGGAAGCATTGTATTTTAAACTGGGAATAAATGGAATGGGGTTCCAATCTATAGGAATTAGCCGTCTCTGCAGTTGGGATAGGTCTGCAGCCGGTGGACTTGTTGTACTTGTTGCTGGAGTGGGATTTTTCTATGGTACAGCTGGTGCTATGGAAAATGAAATCGGTATACCTTTTGCTGGAGTGCAGGTCCTGTGTGGTGGGGCTAGTGGTGTGGCCAGTGAAGTATGGGTACAGTCTGCTGGAGTCGGTCCTACGTTTTGTGTCACTAGTTGTACAGCCAATATAAGTGGGGTGTTGTCTGATTTCTCCGGCACCACCATGTTTTTCAAGGACTTTGCTTGTTCTCCTTCAGGTTCGGCAATCACCCTCTTCATTTTTGATGTCTAATGCACAAGAACGGCATTTGAGTGGAAAAACATGGTATGATGACAGATGGAATATGTATTGATAATGGATGGGCATGGCATCTCGACATATATGGTGAGTAAACTAAGCAGATGGCGGTGCAACAAAGTAGAAGAAATGCAAGACAACATATGCAAGATACGTGCAGTCAATAAAACCTTGCCAAATTAGAACAGGCACCTTGATGGGTGAACAGGACAGGCCATCTGCCTTTGACTCCTTGAGGTTAGAATAGTCATTAGGATGATATTTTGAATAAGAATCAACAGGTGGGGAGCGTACGAGTTTCATTGCTTCCAGAATGGCACTCAATGCATTGCTGCCAATTTTGTAAGTCATTGCAATGTTCCATAATATTCTTCTGATGCGCGGATTCTGATATTCACTGTAATTGCGTATAATATCTGAGAACCATGAAAACATAAATAGTTGTAAGATTATCTTTGTAATGCAGATGATATTCTAATATAGGGGCGCCCCTGTAAACACTTGTGTGCTATCACTGGATTCTGATGAGAGAGCTCATGTGTGCTATAATATGGTGCGTGCATTTATATAATCTGGCACAAGTACACACAAAAATAGGCTCCAGAAGTAAGGATAGCTGGCAAATGATAGGTTCCTAATATACTGTATAGAGAGTTTATTACCAAACCATGATAACAAGAGCACACAACAACTAGGCAGATCATAGTGTACATAACAGGGGTACACCATAACCAGGATATATAAATCGGGAAAGTGGAACTGGCTGGAAATTACGGTGTTGTATTGCCGCTAGTAATTGAAAGCCTATCGATCACGTACAGGCTAGCTCTATCAGTTGTTTACTGCAGATGTCCCTGCTCCCCTTCTTGACAAGGAACATACTGTGCTTCCCATACAGAACACCGCACGGGCCACCGGCCGAACCACCGGCCCCACCGCCTGTGTTCCTCCGCCACCCCCACCCCCGCCCCACCCACGTCGAGTTTTCTTCGTTCGACGAGGCCCCACCACCACCTCCCACAACCACCGTCCCCACCAGAGCCCCTTCGATCGCACCGGCGAACTCCGGCGAGCTCTGAAAAATCAACTGACCCAATTTTGAAATTTAGTCTACTGTGAGTTAACTAGCGTGGAATATAAAAGGGGAAAACCATAAGCATTGCGAGTATGGTGTTGAGCATGCCATGGCGGATCTAAAGGTGCAAACCGAACAAAGGCAACTTCGCAACCAAGACAAGAAATCAGAGTAAAGCAGTGGCGATCTATTTTCTTACTGCGATAAATAAGTTGAGCAGATACGGAAGAGTACCGCCTCTGGTGCGGCGCCGTGTACGCATCTGCTGAGAATGTGACGGTGCTGCGGTAGCGATGGCTGTCGGCAGCGTGGAAGCAGATGTAGGAGGGTAGACGGTGGTGGCGGGGCGCGGTGGACAAGACGGTCGTAGGAGCGGCGCCGACAAGGTGGATGACGGCGGGGATGAAGCGAGAGGACGGGATGCAAGGATCCCGGTCCGAAGCCATGGATGAGAGAGGTCGATCTCTTGTAATGGACGGCGGCGTTGGGGTATCAGCTCCGGCATGGTGGAGGAGGACGGCGGTGGATGGGGTGGCGGACGGCGGCGGACGGAGGAGGGTGGGGTGGAGAGGGTGTTTTGGCGCCCACAGAGTACGAATGGGGAAAAGGGAGGTAGAGAGGAAGGGGGGAACCATGTATTCAGGGCACGCATGTCTCAAATGCGAGGAAATTTACAAACTTAGCCCCCATTTCAAATTTCTACTACATCATAGCAACACTAGTCGGTTGGGTATAGGATGGTAATCTCGCATACACCAAATATTTGCCAACGAGAGTTTGTTTTTGGCGCCCACCGTGTATGAATATGAATCGGGGAGGGAGTTGATTTCGGCTAAGGACACACTGTGTTTTGGCCCCATCGTGTATGAATCCGGGTGAGAGGCGGTTACGTCACGTTTGGGTGAAATTACAAACCTACCCCTATCGAAACCTATAGAAATCCAGCATATAGGCTTTGCGTGGCAGGGATAGGCAGTAGTGATTTCCATCTCGCAGATTTTGGTTTCGGGCGGTTACTGTGACTTTCCCCCCTTCGTTCAAATTTTGCAGAGTGCACGTTTACCCTGCCAACTCAATTCGAATCCCGTTTGTATTCTATTGTTTTTTCGGGCGGGATCCATTTTCAATTGGAATTACATTCTATATACATCATTTTTTATATATACTTTCAAAAGCACCACACCATTTATACATAAATATGGTTTACAAATGGCATGATCTCAGATTCATAAGGTTGTATCCATCAATTTGGATTTTCAAATATTTGAAACCACTTTATGTTGAAATCCAATGTATGCATTCCTCACTAACTGTCTCCAATTAATGTGTGTGTCATGCGGGTTTTTTTACTTCTCAAACATGTATAATGTGTTTCACACACGCAACATATAGTGTAATCCCGTTTAGACATTAATTGCATATAAACCATGCATTGTTTGTAATTGAAGAATCTATGGATCACCAATATTGATAAACTATATAACATTACACGTGTGCCCAAATTCAAACGAATATGCATGTTTGATACACCAATTTGCGTTATGATATTATCGATGTCGTGATCTCCAGTTTAAATATTTGAATCCCCTTTAATCCAGATATTCGTCTCATATAGCTATCACTCATGCTTATATAGGACTATCTCTCTGGACCTATACGCATTCATCGTCTCTCAGGTATCTCTCGTGCTACATGTATGTCGACAATGATCTTTTATCTTCGTAACACACTGACAGTACTCTCTCCCTCGACCTTCATCACTCTATCTCTCTCTAAGTATATCTCGCTCCCTGCTATGTGTCTCTAACTATGATTCTCCATGTGGAATCTCTTTCTCTCACACAAACACAAAACTTTGTCTCCCGGGGTCTCATTTCTCTCTACTATTCCCATGTGTGCCACTCGCACACCCCTCATACAGAGATGTCTTTCGCTCCTTAGTTATGAGAACCTATGACTCTTCCTCTTCAATATCTCTTTCTCACACACAAACACAAACTCTGTCTCTCAGGGTCTCATATTTGTCCATTGTTCTCATGTATGTCACTCACACACACCCTCTCTCCCTAGAGATATCTTGCGTTCCCTCGTATGTCTCTCTAGCTATCACTCTCATTGTGAAATATCCTTCTCTCTTGCAGACACAAAACTCCGTCTCTCTGGATCTCATTTCTCTCTGATATATGTTTGTATGTGACTCACACGCACCCTCTCTCTATCTCTCTCACACCCACACACATAACCCAGCCTTCTGATCCATTCGACTCCTATCTCTAACGCACACTGGCTAGCATCTTTATCTTTCTATTTATCTGTTTCTCCATCAACCTTCTTTCTCGCCCTCACTCTTGATTCCTATCACGCACACTACATATGTTTCTCTCTACATGCAATCAAGTGCCCTCTCACACACATATATAACTTCACCCTTTGAATCACCCGACGGTCATCTCCAACACCCGAACTAGTGGATGTCCCTCTAGCTAGCATCTCCATCTCTGTATCTATTTGTAGTTTCTCCGTCATCATTTCTTTCTCGCACGGAGTCTTGCTTCCTATCACCCACACTATATATGTCTCTCCATACATATGCATTTATAGGTTGGTCTCTTTTGCACAATCGTTGCGCCTCACTCCCTCTGCTCGCCATAGATGCATGCTCCAGCCCACGCCACTATCTCTTAAAGACAAAAACACATGCTCAATTGTCGGGACTTCTTCCATGCATTCTCACATGCATGCATATTGTCATACCGATCCGTCTCTCCCATGTCTTTGATCTTATGACTTATGTCTTCTTTCTTTTATGTCGATCATGCGCGCGCGCACAACACACATCCCACATATACATGTATACCTCTCACACATGCACGTTCAAGGTCTCTATGTCTCCATACGTAGTTAATTACCCTCAATCCTAACGCCACATCGAATCGTTCTCCTCTTTTGTGCACATAACTTCTGCCTAGATGGGTAAAACACACACTCACACTTAACAATCTCCTTCTAGCTACCCCCCCCCCCGCCTCTCACTCTTCCCCTATATCCCCGAAATCAATAAGACCATCCCTTAGTTTAATTCCCGCCTACATGCACCATTCATATATAGTAGTCTTCCTCGGTGTCTCTCGAACAAACACGTTCTCTCGAAGTCGACTCCTCTCACGCGCACACACCTTCTCTTCCCTCTCTACGGGCATTTTCTCTCTCGCACCACATCATTGGTGGCCTCTGCCATACACATCACCTCTCTATGATGAAAGCCATGCACACTTAAATTACATCCACCACAGAGGACCCCGCAACACACACACACACACACTAAGACTCCATCTCTCTCTCTCTCTCTCACACACAAACACACACACACGCAAGCACGCACGCCCGCCCCCCCCCCCCCCCACAAACACTAAGACTCCATTTCTCTCCCTCTCTCTCACACACACAAACTAAGACTCCATCTCTCTCCTCTCTCTCTCACACACACACCCCACACACACACTAAGACTCCATCTCACACACACATGCTCTAGGCAGATCATTTGTTCCTACCACCCTTCATCCAACCTTACCCGTATGATAAACAATCACCTTTATTTACTTGCATAACATGGACAAATTCCACTTTACTTTAGTAGTCAGCAAACTTATCATCTGCACCCTTATAAAAAAACGAGTTGGTGGTGATGGTGTGCCTGCCATCTTGTAATACAGACCGTATGATCTATATCTGAGGATAAAAAGCAAACTATGATAATTTTACAAAAGATACTGACACCTCTCTCCACATCATTATCTCTCGCAACCTCATTGCTCATCAATTAAAAAAGGAATAAGTCTCTGGAACAATCTAGCATGCATGGTGGCCGCTGCCGCCTGCCGGCGCCGTCCATCCCCATGCCTCCGCACATTCCGACCACCAGTCACCACCACGCTCCACTCCTCCTCGCCTTATCTCTCATCTTTCATTTTTTCGACGACATTCTCAAAATACCAGTTTTCCGATAAAATTCTTGAGATATCATTAGTTTTTACACATGGGATTACTCCTGCATGGGTCAATCACAATAGGTGTTTTGTAAAAAAAATGCATATTGATGTTCTGTGCAATGCACGAGAATCTTGCTTGTAATTATATAACACAAATCATGAGCAGGAAGTGACATTTTTTTGACACAACCACGTTAACATGGCCACGTAAATCACTAGCTAAAGTAAATACCATTATACTTATATCCCAATGCAAAAGGTTAAGTACATGTCCGAAGAGTAGAGTCGCACACACGCACTCTGTCTCTCAGAATCTCTCTCACACACACACCAGTTATGTGATGCCCACTTAAGTAGACACGTATGTTACAATTTGTGCACCCGCGGATACACGTGATGTTGCGCATTTATTTAAGTCGGAAGACGAACCCAAATAGTAGCTGCATTCATTCCCCTCCCGCCGCCTCTTCTCTGGTCGCCATCGCCCGGTAACCATGGGCCGGCCGAAGGTAACAACATACGCCATACTCCCGCCGGAGCGGCGCTTTAATATGGAAATTTTAGTGGTCATGCATGCATCTTTTTGTGCTAGCACTCCTATATAAGGGTTGACCGGTCGCTTCCCGCGAACGTGCGCGGGCGGTGGAAGAGGAAGGAGAAGGGAAGCGGGCTATGGAGTAACGTTTTTATCATAATTTCTTAGGAAACTGAGTGCAATAATTGAGTAGTTTTGCAAACTACCAGTACTACACTTGAAACGGTTCAAAACCTATACTCCCTTGCCAGCGTGCGCTTCCCGCGTGAAACGGTCAGCGTCGCCCTGGAGCGTCAGTGCTACATTAATGCCTGGCCAAAGCGGAGGCGACCTCTCACTGGCGCCGGCTTTGAAGTGGCAAGACAGCCGAGAGAGTGCCGCTTCCCGGTGCACGCGACTGCTCCGCGTCGAGACTGGCCATAGGCCCTGTTTGGATCCATGGGTTAGAGTTAGTTTGAGCTAGCTGGGGCTCAAATAGCCCTAAACTGTCCAAGCATGAGGGTTTAAATTGGAGCAAGTTGCACCAAACCCACCAAAAAAAACTATCCCACCCAAGAGGTGCTAAATGGAGATAGTTCTCATTGGGACCACTGAAAAATCACTTTTCTCTCTCCATGAAGTGCATTTATTGTCAATCTAACCCTGTCACCCAAACACCTCTTTGGCTACAGTTAGTTCAGGGTTAGTCATGAGTTAGTCTAACCTTTAGCTAAGTTAGAGTATCAAACAGGAGCAGTATAGGACATGCAAGTTGCTCAAAGCATACAGGCAAATTCCTACGTGAAAGGATTTTTTTCTTTTTGAAAACGGAACTTGAAAGGAATTTTTTAGAATGCTCTTGGCATGTCGCTAACATGTGATACTTAACCGACCTCAATAGACGGCAGAAACGCCAGCCCGCCGCACTTTGATAGAGACGAGGGAGAAGCGATACAGGCTGCTGGATTACTAGAGATAGGTCTTGCACGGATGTCACAGCCCTAGAATATCTGAGTATAATAGTTGCATTAGTGAGCCTGCATCATGTTTAAATTTCAAGGAAATTGAATTGAGGGAATTCCCAAAGCCTCAGAAATCTTTCTAAAAAAATGAGCAAGTAAAAAATTTCTTCAAATGAGCCCAAGGAAATGTTCACTTTAATCCCTGAAAAAATTGGCAAGAGGTAAAAATCCAAACCAATATTTTAGGGCATTAAGGGTAATTAAATTGGGCATTTTGAATTAAACCATAACGTATTTGAATTGGCTTTATTTCTGTTATAAAAGAAATACATGTCCAATAATTTTGGAAATTATTGTGAGGCTCTAGGGTAATATCTCTAGTCCATAAAATAATTTACAGAAGCAACAAAAATAGTTTAGTTTTAAAACTAAATCAAAACAGAGGAAATAAATAGAAAACAGAATTTAAAAAAATAGAGAGATCTACCTGGGCCAACCTACCTGGCCTTCCAGCCCACCAGGGGCACCCGTGTCTTCTCCTTCCTCTGCTAGAAGGACCGAGGTGCGTGGCCACCGCACGCTGGCACGCGCACGGCCACCGCACGCCACCTCCTGCTTGCCGCCGAGGGCCTGGACGCCTCCACGATGCCACGCAGCCCCCTGGTCCCTCTCGCTCACTCCCTCGAGCTCATCCCCCTCCTCTATTCTCTCTCCCGCACATATCCGAAAGCGATCGCCACCGGCGTTCACTGCCGCCGTGCCTAGAGCCACCCCCTCACCCTTTCGCCATGTCCAGAGGCTCCGCGGCGTCTTCATCTTTGTCTCCGACGAGCCAGGCGAGCCCGGGCGCCCTGTGGAGCCGCCTTCGCCCTCGTCTTCCTCCTCGGGCACCCGAGATCGCCGTCGTGGGTTCGTCGCCTCCGAGCCGTCCCCAAGCACGCTGAGCTGCTCAACGACCCCTAGTGAGCTCCGCCGCATTTCCCCTCTCTTCCCTGCGTCCTTCCCGTCCTCTAGCCGCTGTTCCGCCAAAGCCGAGCACTCACCGGCGCACGAGCTCGACGCCGGCGACGCTCCGGTGACCATTTGGTCCCGGGCATGCGTTCAACGTACTCGCCGCACCGCGTAGAAGCCGTAGGTGCCAACCCCGCAGCGCCACGGCCGTTGTAGCCTTGGCCCCGAGCTCACCCGAGCTCCGGCAGCCACCACGGTCGACGCCGGTGAAGATGCCGGCCACCCCGCCATCCCCCACGGCCACCATCCGATGCGCCTCGACGCGCTGCATCAGTAGAGCCTAGCTGCGCGAGCTCTCGTCGCCAGAGATGGCCGGACAAGGAGCACCGTCGCGTTCTGCTTAGCACCGGCGGCTAACTGCCGTTTAGCCGACGTGGCAGATTAGTTTAGGCTAATGACGCGCTAACTAATCCCCCTGACCCACTGACCGCTGGGCCCCACGCCCTAACTAGCCGGGTTTTATTTACGTTTAGATTAAATTAACCCCCACGGGCCCCACCAGTCAGTTTGACCTGGCCATGTCACACGTTGACCAGGCCCCACCTGTCATTGACTCGAGCCAGCACTGTGTGACTGACCAGTGGACCCCACTGGTCAGGTTTGACCTGGTCAGCCATAGTTGACTTGCTGAGGTCAGCATGACGCAATGCTGACGCAGTAAATGATTTTCTGGATTTTAAATAATTCAGGAAATTCCAGAAAATGACTTAAACTTCAAAAAATCATAGAAATTAAACCGTAACTCCAAATGAAATAATTTATATATGAAAAATTATCAGAAAAATTCAAGGAATCTGTTTATGGCATTTTCATGCATGTTAGAACAACTTATGGCTGCTGTTTAGGCCAATTCACATAAATGGAATTTAAAGTCTCACATATGGAGTTTGAATTTGAACCTAGGGTTCAAACCAACTCCATTTAACATGTTGCTAGTTGCATTAGCTCAAACCACAGCATATTGACATGTCATGATCATGCACCATATTGTGCATTGCATTGATTGTGTTTCTTTCTCTGTTGCCGGTATTTGTCCCCTCTCGATAGACGTTGTGATCGTTGACACTAATGAAGACTCAATGCTATCTTCAGAAGTGCCAGGCAAGCAAAACCCCCTTGTTCATTTTGATACAATCCCACTCTCTCGCTCCTGCTCTCTTTTACTACATTAGGACAACAACGATTCAACTGTTACTTGCTGCGGTAGTTGAACCCTTATCCTCTGCCTGACCTGTCATTGCCACAGTAAATAGATGAAACCCACTAGCATGAGTAGGAGTTGTTTGAGCCCTGATGTGCCTACTCATTCATGTTTGTTTGTCATGCCTGCTACTGCTTAGAGTTGAGTCAGGTCTGATTCATCGGGGATGAATCGGAGGTGTGTAAACATGTCCTACTGTTGAGAGCTAAGTGTGTGAACACGATTTGGTAAAGGTAGCGGTGAGAGGCCATGTAGGAGTACATGGTGGGTTGTCTCATTGAAACCGTCCTCAGGAACTAAGTTCTGTGTTTGTGATCCATGAAACAGTTACTACCACGCATTGGGCCCGAAACCAATGGACCCTCTCGGCTTCTTGATCACCCTTGTCCTCTGTCCAGGAGTTGCAACTAGTTTCTGGTGTTTATAGGATATGTGTTGGCGGCCGTGCGTAGTGCTGACCCTAGGGGTGGGCTATGATGCGGTAGATACATCGTGGCCGGGCATGCCGGGCGCCCGTTTGGTGTCTCGGAACCCTGTACACATCGTTCGGGGCCGTATGTGGAAACCTCGGCCGGACTCCCTGCGGATGGAACCTGGATAGGCGATAAACCTGGACTAGAGACTTGAGTGTTTAGGTAGGCCGTGGCCGACACCCTCGTTGGGCTTCCGCTTGAAGGTTGCCGAGTACATGTCGTGTAAACGACGGTAAGTGGTGAGAGCGTGTGTGAAGAAGTACACCCCTGCAGGGTTAACATCATCTATTCGAATAGCCGTGTCCACGGTAATGGACTTCTAGGTTACCTATAACAGTTCATAGATAAGTGAAAGTGGATACTCTAAAACTCGCAAGATAAGTGTGAGTGCTATGGATGGCCTTCTCGTAGGGAGACGGGAGCGGATCCATAGTGGTGTATTGAATGGTGAATATGTGGACTCATGTGCGCCACCTCAAAAAAAGTTGCTTGCAGTCGTAGTTCAGGTTAGCCACTGAGTCAAAGCTGGCTTGCTGTAGTTAAACTCCACCACCCCTTTATTGATACCGATGCATATGTAGATAGTTCTGATGTAAGTCTTGCTGAGTACCTTTGTACTCATGTTTGCTTAATTTATGTTTCGCAGAGAGACTTCAGTCTCGCTAGTAGTTCAGCGTGGACTTTGACGTTTAGCTTGATACCTCAGCTACGATCTTTTGCCCTCGGCAGGATCTGGTAGATAGTCAGGCGTCTTAGCCTTTTTCATTTGCAGCTGTCTGTTCTCAGACATGTTAAGCTTCCGCATGTGCTTTGACTTGTATGCTATGATTGTTGGGTCATGAGACCCATGTTTGTAATATCTCGCTCCTCGGAGCCTAATGAATAAATACTTGAGTTGTAGAGTTATGTTGTGATGCCATGTTGTATTTACACATATTGAGCATATTGTGTGTATGATTGAAATGCTTGGTATGTGTGGGGTCCGACAATCTAGTTGTTTATCCTTGGCAGTCTCTCTTATGGGGAAATGTAGTCTAGTGCTTCCATGAGCCATAGTAGTCCGCTACAGCCCGGTTCACCGGAGTCCTGTTAGCCCAGCACTACTGCTCAGGACACTTGACTGGCCGGCATGTGTTTCACTTCGTTCTTGTGTCTGTCCCTTCGGGGAAATGTCATGCGGTGACATCCGGAGTCCTGCTTAGCCTGCTACAGCCCGGGTTCCCGGAGTCCTGTTAGCCTAGTGCTACAGCCCGGATTCACACGCTGCTGACCGACATGCTCGATGTGATTCATGTATGCTGTCTCCATAGGTCTGTGCTGCTTTGGGTTCATGACTAGCCATGTCGGCCCGGGTTCTCTGTCATATGGATGCTAGCGACACTATCATATACATGAGCCAAAAGGCGCAAACGGTCCCGGGCCATGGTAAGGCGACACCCGTGGGATATCGTGCGTGAGGCCGCAAAGTGATATGAGGTGTTACCGGCTAGATCGATGTGGCTTGGAATCGGGGTCCTGACAGCGTAAGCCAAGAGATATGGTGATAGCGTGGGTTAGCCATGTACTAGTATGATACTACACTGGGCTGCCGTGTTTCGTACTCTTCCAGTCCACTCTGGAGATGATTGGTTAATTTTATATCATTGAATAATATTAAATATTATGAGTGCAGACGCTCCACCACGAGGTTCCTTGCTCCTTCTCGGTCGTCCGGAATCTATGTTCTTCCACTCTATTATTTTTACGTGAGCTTTGTTCATCCTTTTGCAAACACGCAAGACATCTAGCATCAAGGTGCACGTGTTATGCAAGGATCGTTCCATCTATATGAAGAACACGTGGGACTGGAACTACGAGACGAACATGTACCCAGGAGTGGACGTACGAACCTGAGTAATGTAGCGCAGTAAGTGAAGTAGAAAGGCACAAATGGTATGAACATGCGTGGCATATAGGGTGTGTTTGCTTGCATTCTCGTCTCAGCATAGTTGTTCCCTCTTCATGCATGCTCAACTCAACACCCCTCTTCATGCATGCTCTCTTCATGCATGCTTCTAGTGTATTTGTGCTAAACCAGTGTGGACTCATGCACCCTCCATACACTCTACCAAACACCCAAAAGTAGGTCGAGAAGGGAACTCTTGGGCGGCATTTGTCTCTTACTACGTACTACCACTAAATGTTGTACGTGCAATGCACGGTGATGTTATGGAGTACGTGCCTAAGTACTCTACTACTACTATATTAGTTGGAGGAACATATTAACTTTTATATTTGTTTACGTGTATGTGCCTCGAGACCTTCCAACTAGACGTGTCTTTGTCTCCAGGTCGCACTTTGTATCGTTCATACCACTAAGTACTACTACGTGTGGTCTCCGACCCAAAAGTGGAAGAAGTGGAGACGCTCTACCACGCTATTTTTTACGCTGGGCTCTACCACGATGTTCATGTCCCACTCCTTTCACTGACGTGTGGGACATCCAGCACGTGCCGTGTTTGGCACCCTTCGTCGTAAGAGTTGAAATGCTAGCATTCATCAGAAATAAAAAATAATTATAAATTGGCAGTGATACTATTTTTTTGCGAACCAATCAGCAGTGATACTATACCACGCGGTTTCCTTGCTCCTCGATATCGGAAAGAATACTTCCGTTCGCCAACATGTGGGATGTCGACCATCCCGGTCCACTTGCCATGCACGCAGAACTCCAAGGGAGTCACCCAGGTCATCGCGCCACAGTAACAATGACTAATGAGCTGTCAAATCACAGGCCCACTTCCCACTTTGAAGTTGCTTGGACGAAGGAACCATCATGACTTCGTTGAATTCCGCTTCTTGAAGAAAACTACTGTACCAGCAGTATTGCTAGCTACAGTAGTTACTCCAACAGAGGCCTCCTTCCGTTCATAGGATAGGAATATGAAAATCATAGGATGTGAGATGACAGGCATATCAATTCCTATAGAGAAAGAGATGCCATTTGATGCTTAGGATAGGAATTTTTCCATTTAGTCTAGGCTAATGTACTGGTAATTTGCTCTAAAAACTGCAGTAGAAACTAGTAGTACTGGTACATGCTCGTACTCAGACACACACACACACACACACACACACACACTAACTACTAGTACTACTACTTCTCACATGCTGGCCAGACGCCGTCGTTCTCCTTCCCGGCTTTGTCGGCGACACCCCACCGTGCTTGGATCTCGGCCGACCTCTCCGTAGCAGTGTGTGCGTCCTTTTCTTTCTTCCGGCGGCGGGCCTCTCTTTTCTTGAGTGCTTTCTGACTTTTCCGCTCCCTCTGTGCGGCTTTGGCTGCCTCTTACTTTACCGCCCATTCGGCCTTGGCATCTTCAAATTCCTCCCACATAGTTGTGAGGTCGCGAGCGGCGATGAACTCGGCACGGCGGGATGCCATCGCTTCCCTACCATTTTGTGTGTGGTCGTGGGCGGCGAGGAACTCGACGCGGCGGGATGCCATCGCTGCCTTACCGGTTAGTGTGCGGCGCGGTGGCATGAACGACGCTTGGTGAGAGCTCTGGGGTGGAGTGGTCGGACAACCGTATAGTGCATTGGTTTGCCAAGAGCTCAAGGACAGAAGACGAAGCAAATTTGGATTCCCCTTCAATCCTAGTCATTTATTACCGAGTAAAATGCATTGGCGGTCATCGAACTTGTCTTGATAGCTCACTTTGATCATTGTATACGAGATATGGTGATTATACGGTTGCTGGCTCAGCATATAGCTCCGTATTTGTCTGGTTGACCAGTCAAACAGTCCACATGCGCCTCATCAGCTCGTGTTCTTTATCTATCTACGCAGGCCTACCTGTCAATGGAGAAAGAAATACTATAAAAACCAAAATTATGCTAGAGTCCGACCGCTTCCGAAGCCCGCTCTCACCGCCCTGGCCCCTCAAGACGCCAGCTGCCCGCCGCATGCATGCATAGCAAGTAGTACTCCTTATGTGCAGGAGAGAGAGGCATTGACAAAGTCAAGGAGTGGGCTCTGCAAGAGCCCGTCTCTACACGTGCTCCTAGGTATAAAAAAATAATTCTAAAAAAAGGCATAAAAACAATTGTGTCTTAAAAAGAAAGGTAAAAAACATTTGAGAGGAAATAGATAGAGAGAAAGTGAGAAAAAGCTATAACCTGGGCATTACATGAGGAAGGAGGGAGTGGTGCACATGCCAAGTTCACTGTGCTGCCGTGTTTCACACTCCTCCGTCGTAACAGTGGAGACAATAGCTTTCATCAAAAATAAACAATGAATACTCGTTGCTCGTCCTCTATATTGGAAAGAATACTTTCATTCGCCGACATGTGGGACGTCGACCATCCTGGTCCACCTACCATGCACAAAATTATCCTGGTCTACCCCGGTCGTATCGCATGCCCAACCTTTCCCACTGTCAGTTGTTCGGACGAAAGAACCATCACTACTTTGTTGAATTCCGCTTCTTCAAGAAAACTTACTGTACCCGCAATACTGCTACCACACGCGAAGACTGGACGACATTGTACCACGTCATATCACTGAAACCCACTAGGGCAAACTAGCCTGCCTAGGTCATCTATTTTGGAACGGAGGGAGTACGTCTCTGCACTGCTATGATTTTGTGTTGCACGTCATATCACTGAAACCCACTAGGTCAAACTAGCCCGCCTAGGACATCGATCGCTAGGCCTACAATTTTAGGAGCTAGGGCTATTGGTCGATCGACGAGGGATAAGTATAAGCGTACCACGAGCTCATCAGCCCAAACATTTCTCTTCGGTGAGTGTTTTGCAAGTACTATAGCTCGCACAGTAGCTAGCCTACTAACACCAAGAATCATCAAACAAGCCATGCTGATATGATAAACAGTTCAAACATACATCTAATCATGCCATATATTACATCAAAAGCTGGTGAGGATACATCTGTTTCCATAACTCGAAGAGGGTTCGCATGATTCATCGAATGATTCACTATCAAACAAAAGTAGCAAGATCCACCCACACAAGACAGTGCACTAGCCCTAAGATGGTTTGATAACACGCATCGTTCTGGTAATTAAACACAGGGCAATGCAAACTACCCTGAAGGATTAGCGCGACCAACTATTTCTTGTCATCGATCTCTCGGGCAATGACCACAGCACGGACAGCGGCATGGGAATCGATTTCTGGGGCGATGTCCACAGGACTGACCGCGACATCGGAATCGATCTCTGCGGTGATGTCCACAGGATGGACAGCGGCATCGGAATCGATCTCCGGGGCGATGCCAACAGGACGGGCCATGACATCGGAATCATCAAGGACGTCCACCGGCACCTGCACAACCCTAACATATTAGCAAGCACATTGCAAATAATCAAAAACCAAAACTATGGTAATAAGCCATTATTTTTTACCTTGTGCAGCTCACCGGGGGATGTCATCCCTCCGGGGGCCATCTCCTCGTCCTCGATGGGGGCCATCACCTTGCCAGGGGAATACTGCTTCTCAACGGCGACTATCTCCTCAAACTCGGTCTTGAGCCTCACATAGGTGGCAATCAGAGTTCCTGGGGCAGGCACGGTGGGGCCCTTGATGTTCTTCCAACTTCCTTTGAGGAGTTCGTCCGCCAACATCCTCAACTCTTTCGCCAATGCTTGTTTCTTGGAGTTCTTCATCTCCATGGGTTGGCCCGCCAACATGGTCAACTTGTTGGTCGGTGCTCGCTCCCTGGAGATCGCTGTCTCTAGTGGGTTGTCCACTGGGAACTCTTTGCCTAGTGCTCCAGGATCCATCAATGAACTGACAAACAAAATTCAATCGAAAGGAAACCACAATCGCAATGAAAACGGGAAAAGAATAGGATGTGAGAATCGGTCGGTGCTTCGCAAAAAGAAGATTCTTGGAATGAAAATATAGCAGCATAACTGATTCGCCCACCTTTCCTTCATCGGTACAGAAGAAAAATGGTAGAAGTGAGTAGCTTGGAGTGAGGTTTTCTTCAAGAAAGGGAAGAAAGGGCTTGAACGAGCGTTCCAGTGAAATGATGGTTGCTTCGTCCAGTCCAACTTGGAGGCCACCTTACCACTGTTGGTAAAGGTGTGGGGTTTGTGATATGACGGGTCATGACGGCCACACCGGGGTTACAGGTGAGTCTCGACTGTAGCACCTCGTTGTGATTTGGTGGATGGCACGCGGGCCCAGATGCTTTGAAATGCCCCGCATGTAAATAGAGCGGCTTGTCATATAGGAGTGCTCAATATTGTGCACCGCAACCAAGGCAGAGAGGAAAATGAGAGAACTATGTAATTAATGCATGCGTTTAATTAGGGTAGTTTTATAAAGTACGAGATACATTCCTCCAATCGCAAAATGCCTTGGTTCATGAGATTTGAGATTTGAGCCCTATAAACCGGGAGGGAGGGAGTACTGCACACGGTGTAGTCTAGTCACTTCTTGAAATCTCTACAAAGGCAAATACTCCTTTCCAGTTTACAGGGCTATACTACTCCCTCCGTCTAGGTGTGTAAGTCATCTTATGAAAACCAAATAGTCCCAAAACACTTAGGTGCGGTGCATTAACTTCTACCTTGTTTCTTGTTTCTTGACATATCAACCAATAAGAGATGAGAGGTGTGCATGCTTTTAATGACTTGCAATGGCTAGTTCATTGCATGCAATGCTATTAATTAGCAAATAAACATTGGTGACCCCAGGAGGAAACGGTGCTAAGTGCGTGGACCTATGTAGAATGAGTATCAACCAATGGATAATGGAGTTTAATTGTTAAACAATAGCAATTTTGTCTCCTGCAAGAGCCTGGCTAGTACTCCAAGGAACCGCACCACGCGAGCGTTTGCAACTGCCATGTTCGGGTTGCGCTTGGCTCTTCGCCTCTTCGAGAAGACGAACAATAATGATGTTACTCCTACTTCTACATTATCGAATCCACTTCTGCATGTCCGTCCACCTCGTGCGGGAGGGATAGCAAAAGCTTCAACTTACTGCTCCTGTCTTTGCGTCCATGACAGGTGGGCCCAACAGGTGGTTGGCCCTCCTGTCATGCAGCCAAAGGCAGGTGCAGTTAAGGCACCGGAGCTTAGTTCGCGAGGGAGAGGGCATTGTAGTAATCAAATTTCTCGGTCTTGTACGAGTTGACGAAGATAGGGGTTGCTTGCTTGCTAGGGTTGCTCACTACATATATATAGGACGGAGCCTCCGTGCTAGCTTGCTAGGGTTGCTCTATTCACACACTCTCATCCTCTCCAGATTTAAACAAGATAGGGGTAGTAACACTATCTTTCTCCCTTCAAAAAACATTGGCTTTCTATCCTCACCACTGGTTACATATCCGGACGTATCCCCCTCCGCCGGTGAAGGGGAGGAGGGGCAGCGTTTAGGCCGTCGTCGACAGTGAGGGAGGAGACCCACTGCCGGCTGCACCGTTATCTCCAGCCGAGCGCCGGCGTGAGAGGTCCTCTGATCCCTTCGTCGTTGCCTGTGGGCAGATACGGCCTCCCGTGCCCACCTATCCACATCCCGGCGACCTTCAGGTATATCTTCGTTCGAAACCGCCTTAGCTCTACTTCCCCAGCTCGCTACGTCGCTGCATGTGCATCATTTTCTACCTCTCAGCCCCTCTCGATCCAACGTCACATATTTTTTTATTCTATTGTTAGAGGTAAAGCTACTTCATGGAGTCGAATCTTGTACTCCCTCCGTCCGAAAATACTTGTCATTGAAATGGATGTATCTAGATGTATTTTAGTTCTAGACACATCCGTTTTGATGACAAGTAATTCCGGACGGAGGCAGTACTTGGTTCAAACAATAAATAAAGTGGGGGTGGGGGAATTTAGTATGTACATCGGACTTGCTACAAACAGGAAGGAAAGGGGTGAAAGTAGTACAGACTGGTCATCCAACCGGTCTCTTGGTCGAAAAGGGAAATATATGGGTAATGATGTACACAGTGGTATGACCAGGACTAGATTTGCTATCCACACATAGGAGTAGGTGGCTAGAGTGAACAAAAATGGGACCAACCCAGATATGTTTCTTGGATGCTTGTTTCTCGGGGCAACAAACTATGAATCACCACTTTATGCCCCTGTTTACGTACATGGTGCTGGACTGCTGGTGCACCCACTGTTATAAGCCATGACAAGTTTAGCCAAATGTTTTTGCCTATAATTGTTTGAGACTTTGACTGTTTCCTCTATGCCTTTTTGTGCAAACAGGGATATCCAATTCACCTGGTTGCTGTTATGACCTTTTGGTGCACTGCACAAAACTCTTCTTAAAAGAAGTGACTTTTGTGTTGTTTAACTAGAATGTCAGAATGGAACAGTTGGTTCATTTTGCTGGAACTGCACAAAGGGAGATCTGTGTTCCAATCCTCATCATCCATATTGGCGCCATAACCTTCCTTTAGGTAAGAATGATATTTAATGCATGTGTTCATCTCTATTTTCCTACTGCCATGAGAAAATAATGCTGTTTTTTACTAGTACACTTTTACTCCCTCACTGACAAAACCAATTCTGAATTAGAAGGCCAATCATGTACTTGGTTTCACCAACTGGTGAGGAGAAAGAGAAACAGAGCATGAATAGGAAGAAGAAGAAGAAGAAGAAGAAGAAGAAGAAGAATAAACAGTGCCAAGGCGATCTTGCTGAAGCCAGAGGCCTCAGTCGAGGCCATTCAATGGCTCCGGCAATGAATACCTTACATGTGAGACGATCCTCCAGGGAGCCCCTCCACTTCTGTTGTCTCACTTAATTAATCAGGAGTACTTAAGTACCACTAATTTATTTCTGCCTAATTTTCCTGTTGGAGTTAAACAAATCTTTAGTAGGACCCTATGTTGAATCATGTATGTGTGTATGTTTGTCTATGGAGGTGAATCATGTGGTGGAGCAGGGAGGGAATATTATTAGTGTCATGACATAATAGTGCTATTGTTTTGCATGTCAATTTATTGCCATTGGTTCAATGAGGCAATGTTTTGCGTATTGTCCATCATGAATTTGATGCTACTGGTTGAGTAATATGCTAATGTCTTCCTATCCTTTCTCACTAAGCTAATGAAGGTTTCACCTTGTTCCTACTTGTGCAAACAGGGATCATGTTGTGCCAATCATACATTAAATGGAACTACACAAGACAATACAATGAACTGTATCCCAGCCAGTGCTTTAACTCTGCTGGAAGTTCTTGATAATCTTTCAATATAATCTCAGCATTGGTAAACAAGAGTGATTTCAACCATACATTTGAAGTGCACAAAAATATATACTATTGTGTGATTCCAGTGAGTGCTTTCTCATCTCTTATGGGACTACATGAATAAGCTTTTTTTCTTCGGCTGGTACGGGCCTAAGGCCTTCATCCATATTAGTTTGCTGTCATCTCTATTTGTATCGTGCTACTGTCATGAGAAACTCCTTTATCTTTGCACATTAAAGTTTTGCAACCTATGATAAATGGCAATGCTTTGAGTGTTGAGTTGAGCTAATTGGCACTGATTAAATAAACTAATACCTCTCTTTAAGCAAGACTACTATGTTGCTAATTTTACCCATTAAGATAATGAGGGCGCTTCTATTTGGTAGTGTATGTTTCATAAACTAGTCCCACTATTACAGTAATCTCACTCTCTCAATATATGTGCCAACAGGGATGCTCGATTTTGGTGGAACTGCACAAAAACTTTGGGTGCTTCATTGCCTCGACAGCTTCCGTCCTTTCCTGTCAGTCGCTAAACTCCGCATGGTTTCTTCCTTTGCGGTCAGTCACTTGGCTTATCTCAGCTTCCAGTCAAAGGAAATAGTAATTGATATGCTACCTCACACAGGTTGGTACTAGTCTTTATCCTGATTATTGTGCCTGTCATATGTATTGGTAATTTGGTATTGTGCTACTGTTTGCCCATTTCATAAAGGAGTAATTTGGAGCCTGAACTCGCACGCAAATCATTAGATCGGGTGATTTTAGTAGAACTGCACAAAATGATCAGATGGACAGGTACTTATGCTGCTATGTACTCCAAAGTTCACTCAGACAAGCATCGATGTTGACAAGAAGTGCCTATATTCATTCGAGTATCAACCGACGTCAACCAATTGTCAAACTCCAAGTGTTAGGAGAGTGAACGCTAAAAATATTACTTGGTGCATAGCCCAGTACAAAGCAGTCCAGTCTTTGGTCCCAACTTGTGCCTTTTGGTTATCGGCACATATGGTAGCGAACTATATGGCATGGAGTCTAAAGATTCCAGACAAGTTGGTTGACGCGTATATTCATCTGGCACTTAATCAGTCTGCACGCCAAGGATGCTCCATTTCAGTTGAACTGCACAAAAAATTTGGATGGTTCATTTTCTCAACCACCTCCTTTCTCGTCTTCAATGTTGAATTTTGGCGAGATACGGGACCAAGATGACCCAGTAAACCGGTTGGATGAAAGTAGTGGCCAAGTTGCTCAAACCTCCCTCGGCACGAGGCCACTATTTGAGGATAAACCTACAAGCAAAGTTCAGATTGTCTGTGCTGCCTCTTATGTACTCGAAAGTTTACTCGTACAAGAACTAATTTTAGCAAGAAGTACCTCCGATTGAACACCATTTACCAGTCTGTACCCTAGGTAATTAAAGTTCGTCCATGGATCATATTGGCTGTGATCTCAATCATTTGGATGCATAAACATACTAAACATGTGTATATCTGAATCTTTTTGTAAATTATGTAAGAATATTGTCGTGTGATCTATCAATCATTTGGATGCATAGATATGTTGAGCTTGTGTATATATGAATATTTTGAGTTGTTGATTGTGAATGTTGGCTGTGGATATGAACGTGTCCTGTGAACCTAAGTTTGATATGAATGTTTACCTTTTCTGTTGTATTTGTGTGTGAACTTGTTAGTATGCCTACTGTGGGGTATAAAACGCAAGTCTCTTATAAAAGTAATGTTGTGTCCAATTTATGTTTTCCCTTCTAACCACATTATATATATTTATATTATTACTATTATCGTATATTTATAGAGACTTATATATACATTATAAAAACATCCCAACTTATAAAAGTAAATGTTTAACGGAAGTTGGCAAGGAAAATCCAGGTTGTTTTTGACTCACAGGCAAGGAAAATCCTGGTGATTGCGTACAAAAGCTTGCGAAAATTTTAAGGACCAATTTAATACTAATGCGCTCATTTTTATTTTGAGCAATAACTCGCTAATTTCTTAATTATATATATATATATATAATGTGCCTCTCCGGTTTATTCTTTGATATTAATTGCTCCTTCTAACATAACATTATACTCCCTCCGTCCGAAAATACTTGCCATCAAAATGGACAAAAAGGGATGTATCTAAAACTAAAATACATCTAGATACATCCATTTTATCCATTTTGATGACAAGTATTTCCGGACGGAGGGAGTATATATAACGAGCCCACCTAATACGTGTATTTCAAGGAAGTGCAAATGGGCTGGGATTTCTTAGAAAATATAAATGGGCCTGATTGACGCGAAATTATTTGTTCACCCAGCCCAGCAAATGGACTGTACATTCTAGAAAACATGGGTTAAATATATGCCATATTTTTGCAGGCTGACATGTGGGCCAATAGGTCGAAGCCTAAGCAGGGCGTTGTCAACTTGGTCAACAAATGATTGTGTCATCCACAACCATTGGATTTATATCCAACGGCCGGCATGCACCTTCAATCTCTCGTTTTCTTCCTCCAGCGTCGCCGGGACTGCCTGGTCCAGCCTCCGGCGGCTAGCGGCTCTACTTAGCACGCATCGCTGCGAAGCGCTACCCCACCGCCGGCCAGGCTATCCCTCCACCCCTCGACACCTCCTGTTATTCTCCACAGACTATAGCCCCACGCCGCAACAGAACCAGTTATAACCCTTCTCCTCCTCTCAATCTGCGACTCCACTGCCGTGTTTTCCCATCTCTGAGTCGTTCCCGTCCGGGGCCTCGCCGTCATCCACCACCTCGCTGCGTTCGGTGCGGCGTGGTTAACAAACGAGAGTCGTCGGAAGAAGACTTTACCTGGAGAGCCTGACAGCCGGGACCCACGAGGTCCATGGTCGCACACAAGGAAAGTTCCTCCTTATTAAGCTGAAAAAAATGTTTCCTCCACCTGACAGCTGGGACTCACCGGCTGTATCTTCGCACGGAAGGAAGTGTCTCCTTGTTTTGCAAAAAAATATTCATCCCGTTGACAGCGGGACCCATCAGATATGGTGACTGACTTGTGGGCCTGCTAAGCGGACGTGTACGCACGGCTTTGTCAACTTAATCAACAAATGATTCTAGCAGCTGGACCGTTGGATGTTAATCCAACAGCCGCGTTCCTTCTTCAACCTCTGTTCTTGCTCCTGTCTCCCATGGGCGGCACCGCGGCTGTGCTGCCACGCACCCGAACCAGTGAAGTTTCCCACTCCTCTCCATCTATGACTCCACTGCAGCTTAATAAATAGTAACGTCTTTGGTTTTAGCCCGGTTTTCCATAGATTAACCAGGCAATTCTGTTCTTCTTAATTAATCGGTGAGGCAATTCTTTTGCCTTTGTTTCGAAAAAAATAGCAACATTTAACCGAGCAAGTTAGTTAGATGCGTACACTTGGTGTAGTAGGATATTTATTTAGTTTGATCCATACACTTGTTCTTTTTTGGTAGCCCTGTTGTAATGATGGCTGATGTTTGGTTTGGAAGAGAGAGCTGCGTCTTCACTCTTCTGGCCTACTTACTGCTTTTGTTGCACCCCCAGCCCTGGTTGCTGCTGCTACTGTTTTCAATGTACGATCAGTAGTATATTTCGTCTGTTGGTTGAATAAATGTGTTGTTAGAACGACAAACACAATGTTTTGGAAGTCGTTGCACGATTCGATCCTTTAGTGCCCCGTACCGTACGTAGCGCATACTATTTATCGTACGGAACACATTTTTTTGAAACATGGAACACATTTTCCACTTGTTGATAACATGCAGCCCACTGATGAAGGCCCAATAGAGAAGCCCATAATTAACTAGAAGGGAGCCTGTCGGTGTCAAAACCGGCGGATCTCGGGTAGGGGGTCCCGAACTGTGCATCTAGGTCAGATGGTAACAGGAGGCAGGGGACACGATGTTTTACCCAGGTTCGGGCCCTCTTGATGGAGGTAAAACCCTACGTCCTGCTTGATTAATATTGATGATATAGGTAGTACAAGAGTAGATCTACCACGAGATCAGAGAGGCTAAACCCTAGAAGCTAGCCTATCGTATGATTGTTGTTCGTCCTACGGACTAAAACTCCCTGGTTTATATAGACACCGGAGAGGGCTAGGGTTACACAGAGTCGGTTACAATGGTAGGAGATCTACATATCCGTATCGCCAAGCTTGCCTTCCACGCCATGGAAAGTCCCTTCCGGACAGGGGACGAAATCTTCAATCTTGTATCTTCATAGTCCAGGAGCCTGGCCAAAGGTATAGTATGGCTATCCGGACACCCCCTAATCCAGGACTCCCTCAGTAGCCCCTGAACCAGGCTTCAATGACGACGAGTCCGGCGCGCAGATTGTCTTCGGCATTGCAAGGCAGGTTCCTCCTCCAAGTTCTTCATAGAAGGTTTTGAACACAAAGGTAGTGTCCAGCTCTGGAAAATAAGTTTCCACATATTGCCATAGAGAGAATAACATTTACACAAATCTAATCTGCTGACGTATTCTGTAGCGTGACATCACACCACGGCCAAGTGTTTATTCGAATCATTTTACTGTCCCACCTCAGCGCGTTTAGCGAGGCGGTTTCCTTGGCACTTCTTGTTAAAGCAGAGATCGTGTCCCCTTATTTCAGGATTCTCATCAATACGGGTGTGGGTAACCCAACCGCGCCACTGACTACGGCGCTTGGGAGATAAGCGAGTTTTACCAGGCTGGTGGGGGCGCATAGTCGCGTCTGCCCATATAAGGGGATAAGGATCCTCCTTTTCATCCACGCCTTCTTCCTCCTTTGCCTATCCATTTCCGTGCACTCGAGCTCCAGCGCCCAAGTCCGCACACCCCACCTTAACCTTCTCCAGCCATGTCCGGAGCGGGAGGCAAGTGGATGGTCCCCTCAGTCATGGAGGGACACATCAAAAAACTGAGGAAGGCCGGATACTTGTCTAACGACATTGCGCAGCGGCTTCCCGAAGTGGGGCAGCTCATCCCCACCCCTAGGCCCCATGAGAGGGTGGTGTTCATCCCCCATTTCCTCCGCGGACTAGGCTTCCCTCTCCACCCATTTGTCCGGGGGCTCATGTTCTACTATGGCCTGGATT
Organism: Triticum monococcum; assembly: GCA_034509565.1. Classification (NCBI taxonomy): domain Eukaryota; kingdom Viridiplantae; phylum Streptophyta; class Magnoliopsida; order Poales; family Poaceae; genus Triticum; species Triticum monococcum. Next base: position 559,043,560 of record CM067843.1, on the reverse strand, counting down.
TCCACGATCTGGCCCCGAACTTTGTCCTTAATATCTCGGCGTTTATCATCGTGTGCGAGGCTTTCTTCTGCATCCGCCCCCATTTCGGCCTATGGCTCAAGACTTTCAATGTCAAGCCGAAGGTGGTGCGCGGCACTCAGGCGGAGTGCCGAGGCGCCATGGTGGGCAAGATGCCCAACGTCCTATGGCCCGAGGGCTCCTTCGTGGAGTCCCTAAAGGGATGGCAATCGGGGTGGTTTTACATCACCGACCCGCCCGACCCTGAATGGGTCGCAGCCCCCGAGTTACGATCCGGACCCCCTACGTGGCTCACCTCCTGGAAAGAGACAAGCCTGTCGTGGGGTAAAGAAGGAGAGCTGACCGGACTCCAAACATGCGTCCAAACCCTGGTGGACAAGAAGCTCAAACTTTTCAACGTAGTCCAGGTTATGCTCATTCGCCGGATCCTCACGTGTCAACAACGGGCTTTCAACCTATGGGAGTTCGACCCGGCGTAGCACCGAACTCTAAGAAGGCTCTTCGACACAATGTACGAAGATGCCTGGAAGGTGCTTCTCAAGGGCGCCAAGGCCCCCGCATCCGCTACCGAGGATCGTGGATTCAGCACGCAGCGTCGCGCTCGTGCGGTAAGTTGTTTTCACCTTTTATAGGGTATTAGTTTTTCATAGTTTGACTCCATGCGGGATCTTAAGCTCCCTTACCTTTGACAGGATTGGCAGGAGACGTCCGGATAGATCAACTGTCTGGCTCCTTTGCCCGAAGGCCCAGCGGACGCTTGCTTGGCGAAGCTTCTGGTTCCGGCACCCTATCTGGTGCCGGAGAAGAAGGCCAAGAAGAAGGCCACGGGGACTCGGAAGAGTGCCCGGCGCCTGGGGTGTCGGATTCATCATCCGATGACTCCAAGACGCACTCCTCCCGTGAAGACGAGGAGGAGGAAGAAGAGAACTCTCCCCCTCCAGCGGGGGGAGAGAAGAAAAGGAAGGCCGCCCCAACTGGGGAGGGCGATGGGTCCAAGAAGGTGAAAACCCTTCCTCCGGACGGCTCCACCAATGCCGATGACGGAGAAGAGGAGTGGCCGCATAGGGCCAAGCCCTGGCGAGATCATAAGTGTCCGGATACCAGAGTATTCTTCCATTGCACAGCTTTTCCTTATGTCGAACATGTTTATGCAGTCCACCCAAAGACCGGCTCGGTGTGTCATCAAGCGGTTCCCTGGATTCGTCGGATGTGAATTCGCTTCCGACGGCTACCTTCCCCCATCCTACGGACGATGCCGAGGTGCTGTCCCAATAGGTTCCAAGCCAGGAGGAGGTGGTCCTGGAGGCGCTGCAAGGCGACCTCCCGGACTCCAGGCGCAAAGGGGATAAAACCCCCAAGGGCTCCGAGTCCGGCCTTGAGCCAGACACCGCGCCGGAACCTTCAATGGTTCCGGACTCCAGTAGGCGGCCTCCTTCCAAGAGGAACGAGCCTACCAAGCCGGTGACCTCCGTCCAACCGGAGGCACCGGACAATTTGCTGGAGACGCTTAATGGCGCCTCCATCGACGAGGAGCACCGCATTATTATGAGTGCGGTGATCCAGAAGGTTCAGTCCGCCAAGAGCGGATTGACTGAAGCCTGTGCCGGCCTTCTAACAGGCTTTGAGGTAGGTAAATAATATGTAAAAGTATTACCGCATAGACAGTAGCCCCTGATGCTCTGTTCGGCGTTCGGAAAGAAAAGCCGAATAGAGGATCTAATAACATTCGCAGCAGTCTAACATAATCAAGTCAATATGCGTATGCAGGCTTCGCTGCTGGCTTCTGCCGCACTGACTACGGAGGTGGATGCGCTAAAGCCAAACCTCGCGTGGTCCGAGAACGAGCTCGGCCATGCCAAGAGGCAACTCGAGGAGAAGGAAGGTAAGTAATACCTTGTGCAATTATATAGAGAAGATGTGGTTGCAAAAAATGACAGGATCAACGTGCTATTATAGGGGCCACGACCGAGGTGGCAACCCTTAAGCAAGCGCTGTCCGAGGGTAAAAACAGGGCGGTCGCGGAGCGCACGGAGAGAGAGAAGCAGGAGGCGCGGGTGGAGGAGGTGCAGAAAGAGCTCCGGGCTCTCGTGAAAAAACACGAGAGTTTGGAGCTTAACTCAAAGATGCAAGCGTCCGAGCTTGCGGCAGCCCTCAAAAGTGCGAAGTCTGCAAACGCCGAAGCCCAGAAAGCCCTCAAAGAAATTGACGCGATGAAGAAGATAGCGGCGGGTAAGGCATTCATTATGCAAAGCAAGCACGTGAAAGTGAATTACTCATTACTTACCCGAGTCCGGAGCTCTCCAGGAGCGTTCGCAGATTTGCCCCGCACTGCGTCGGATGTCGCCGCCTACTACCGAGCCGAAGAGGGGAGCTCGACGGAGAAGGTGTTCTGGTCTCAGTATGCTGAGGCCGGACACCTGGTGCCTTTGAGCGATTAGCTGAAGCAAATGGTCGAGCTCCACAAGGTTGCCGAACAGGCCATAAAGGGCCTCATAGTTCGGTTGTGGCATGGAGAGGCTTTGCTTGGGAGCTACTTCGGGCTGGTGAGGCGGCTGGTGGATGCCTGTCCACGGCTTGAATTAATCATGCGCTCCATCTACATCAAAGGTTCCCGTAGGGCGCTTGCCGTGCTAAAGTGCACTGGGGCAAGATGGATGCGGAGAAGCTAGTGAAGGACGGGCCGCCGCCGGGCAAGGAGCATCGCGTCCCGGAAGCATATTATGAGGGCGTCCTGAAGGGTGCCCGCCTTATAGCGGATGAATGCCCCAAAGATGTAGTTTTTGAGTAAACTCACATTTGTGATCATGTACGCTGAAAACTTGTTCATATGCACTAAGCAACGCTTTTGAATTTAAAATATTACCTTCTGTGCGGCCATTTATCAAATTTGAGAGATGGCGAGTCGTCGGCTTCTGCCCCCATGGCACGAGTGCTGGGGTGTTTAGGATAAACATGAGCGCTCTTTTTCCCATTCTTGGGTCCTTTGAGGGAGGCGCTCAGCACAACGAACAAGGAAATCGGACTATAATGCTTGAACACTCTCACTAAGCCATAGAATTCTATAATTTTAAATTTCGGCGAAGCCCCTAGTGTTCGGAAGACCGAGTTTGGGGCGCTATCCACGCCTAGGCTGGACAAAGCCGACTCCTCGCTCTAAGCGGCATAAGTCTTTAGGGACTCGAAAACCTCTCGAACAGCGGCCAGCTCTCGCCTCATCATGACGGTCAGTTTTAGCTTTCTCTACTGAGGTGCTTAGCCTAGCTCAACTGGGGCACAATCGCAGTAGTTCTCCTAGTGCTACCTTAGCCGATATAACGGAACGTAAGGTACCAAAACATAGGAGCCGGGCAAACCCAACATTTGACCCAAGACATGATTCGGAGCCGATGCATATAATGCTATAAGTTCAGGGTGCCGCACTTGTGAAAGTATTCAGACTTCTCACGCCGTATTGTGGGGTACTTGATCCCCTGGCGTATTGGCCGTACCAAAGTGTACGAGTGCAACATGTCATTAATGAACATATATTCGTAAAGAAAAGGGTAATGCAATAATAGACGGAAGCTATGCATTGTTTATTTAAAAAAGCTGTGATCAAAGCAGAATGATACAAATAGTGCAATAAGCAAAAGATGGGACTATCAAATATGTCCTTTCCAGGGGCGAGCTGCGGAATGTTATGCGAAACAGGTATACTGCTCGTTATAGAGACCACCTTAGAGTTCCGTAGTGCGGCGTAGCTTTCCGCTTCCCTGGTTGTATCATTTGTGCGGCAATTGTACTACCGGACAAGCCTTCCGAAGAATGGAGTCCTGAAAATAAGAGAAAATTAAGAAATCAGCAGCCCCTACTGTGGTTTAAGCCGCGTTTCGGGCATGTCGTGATGGTGCCCCTCCCCCTATGCCCATGGTATTTCCAGAGCGTAGTTATGTACGCGCAGCACTGGTTTCGCAAGTTCACGAGGGCTGGGGTTGGGGCCGCATTGCTACGCTTGCTCTGAACGTGCCGGGCGGTCTTGGTGTAGGTTACTCCGGGCGCGCTTGACGGTGTCCGGACGTTTAATGGCCGGACTAGAGAATTGCCTTGAGAGGCTGCTTTGTACTTCCGTTGTGATAGCCGCCGTATGCTCCTCCGTTCGGAGAGAGCGTTCGGTGTTTCCATTGATCGTGATGATGCCTCGAGGTCCTGTCATCTTGAGCTTGAGGTATGCTTAGTGCGGCACCGCATTGAATTTGGCAAATGTGGTTCGCCCGAGCAGTGCGTGACAGCCACTGCGGAACGGGACTATGTCGAAGATTAACTACTCGCTTTGAAAATTATCCGGAGATCCGAGGACCACTTCAAGTGTAACTGAGCCTGTACAGTTGGCTTCTACACCTGGTATGACGCCTTTAAAGGTCGTTCTGGTGGGTTTAATCCTCGAGGGATCGATGCCCATTTTCCGCACTATATCCTGATAAAGCAGGTTCAGGTTGCTGCCGCTATCCATAAGGACTCTAGTGAGGTGAAATCCATCAATAATTGGGTCTAGAACCAATGCAGCGAATCCGCCATGACGGATGCTAGTGGGGTGGTCCCTTCGATCAAAAGTGATCGGGCAGGAAGACCATGGGTTGAACTTTGGGGCAACTGGCTCCATCGTGTATACGTCCCTTAGCACACGCTTCCGCTCCCTCTTGGGGACGTGGGTTGCGTATATCATGTTCACCGTCCGCACTTGTGGGGGAAAACCTTTCTGTCCACTGTTGTTCGGTGGCCGGGGCTCCTCCTCGTCATCGCTATGCAGCCCCTTGTCTTTGTTTTTGGCATTTAACTTGCCTGCCTGCTTGAACGTGTGATTGGCTGGTTTTTCGGGGGTGCCATGTATCTGGCATGAGCGGTCGAGTATTCGGTCCAAACTGGACGGGCCCGGAGTATTTCTTTTAAATGGCTTTTTCCGCTGACCGGGTTTAGAGCCTCTGAATCCAGCATTAACTGTCGTATCCTCAGCATTGTCGCCGTTAATGCGGCGCTTTTGCTTGTTGTGGCGCGACCTGCCACTGCTGTCCTTGGTATCCGAATTACCAGGGCTCTTGGTCATGTTATTGCTGCGAGCTAGCCAGCTGTCTTCTCCCGCGCAAAAACGGGTCATAAGTGTCGTGAGGGCTGCCATAGATTTCAGCTTTTCCTGTCCTAGGTGTCGTGCAAGCCACTCGTCGCGAATGTTATGCTTGAAGGCTGCTAGGGCCTCTGCGTCCGGACAGTCGACGATTTGATTTTTCTTGGTTAGGAACCGTGTCCAGAATTGTCTGGCCGATTCCTCTGGCTGCTGAATTATGTGGCTTAGGTCATCGGCGTCTGGTGGTTGCACATAAGTGCCCTGGAAATTGTCGAGGAATGCGGCTTCCAGGTCCTCTCAACAACCAATTGATTCTGCTGGCAAGCTGTTAAGCCAATGCCGAGCTGGTCCTTTAAGCTTGAGTGGGAGGTATTTGATGGCGTGTAAGTCATCACCGCGGGCCGTGTGGATATGAAGGAGATAGTCCTCGATCCATACCGCAGGATCTGTTGTACCATCATATGATTCGATGTTCACGGGTTTGAAACCCTCGGGGATTTGATGATCCATTACTTCATCTGTGAAGCATAGTGGGTGTGCGACGCCTCTGTACTGGGCTATATCACGACGCAGCTCAAACGAGCTTTGTCTACTGTGTTCGGCCCAGCCGGATTTACTATATCCGGCATGACGAGTACCGTCTCGTGCCGTGGGGCGCCCACGTGATCCGTAGATCGATCTTGTTTGCCTTGCCTTGTCCTCCAATATGTCTTGCAGGTCTGGCGCATTTTCCCATGCCTTGGTATTTTTTGAGCGGCACTGGGGTGCGGCTTGAGTGGAGGGCCGAGAGGCCTCTCTGTCGCGACCACGGGGTGGCCGGTCAGCCGCATCATGCGCTGGTGATTTAGGTGCTTCCTCCTCTAATTGGGGTAGCAACCTACGCTTTGGGTAGCTCTTGGAGGTGCGTTCGAGTTCATACTCTTCGACCGCAAGGACTTCAGTCCATCTGTTGGCTAGCAAACCTTGATCAACTCTAAGCTGTTGCTGTTTTTTCTTGAGGCTGCTCGCCGTGGCCATAAGCCTGCGTTTGAAACGCTCTTGTTCGATGGGATCCTCCGGCACGACAAATTCGTCGTCGTCGAGGCTTGCCTCATCTTTAGAGGGTGGCATATAATTATCGTCCTCAACCTCTCTGTCTGCCGCTCTCTCATGAGGGCTGGCTTCTCTATCCTCCTGTGCTGAATCTTGCTGGAGGTGGTTGTCTTCGGCACTGTCCAGGGTGTTATTATCCCCCGTGCCGGAATCACCGTTTTTGTTTTGGCGGGATTTAGAGCGGCGCCGCTGACACCGGCGCTTAGGCTGCTTCTTGGAGGGGTCATCCTCCGCTGTTCCATTGCCATTGCCTTCTTTTGGGGTGTCCACCATGTATATATCATATGACGAGGTGGCTTTCCAGTGCCCTATAGGCGCTGGTTCTTGATCGTCTCCTGCATCGGCGTCCATACCGTCGATGTCTTCAGAGTCGAAGTCGAGCATGTCGGTTAAATCATCGATAGTGTCTACGAAGTGGGTGGTGGGTGGGCTTTGAATTTCTTCATCATCCGCATCCCAACCTTGCCGACCATAGTCCGGCCAGGGCTCTCCTGACAAAGAGAGAGACTTTAGTGAATTCACAATATCGCCGAAGGGCGAGTGCTGAAAGATGTCCGCGGTGGTGAACTCCATGATCGGCGCCCAATCGGGTTCGATCGGTCGGGGCGCAGAGGGCTCGGAGTCTGGCTCCTTGGAGTCACGGGCTTCGCAGAGAATAGGGCTGGTGTTCGGCTTGATCGCCGTAGAGATTGCAGCCCCCGAGGCAGTATCTAACCACCCATCCTCGGTTGGTGTGATCGGCTCCGAGCTAGGGGTCGGAGCGGACACAGGTGCGGCCTCCAGGGCACTGTTCGGCGGCAGAGCTAAATCATGCCCATCGTGATAGTGCGGTGCACTTGGTTGTGGCTCGAATTCGTCGAAGATCAAGTCTCCGCAGATGTCGGCCGTGTAGTTCAAACTTCCAAATCTGACCCGATGGCCAGGGGCGTAGGTTTCGATCTGCTCCAGATGACCAAGCGAATTGGCCCGAAGTGCAAAGCCGCCGAATACGAAGATCTGTCCGGGGAGAAAAGTCTCACCCAGGATCGCATCGCTGTTGATGATCGGAGAAGCCATCGGGCCTAAAAGCAACGACACAGAGGAACTCTCAATGAAAGCACCAATGTCGGTGTCAAAACCGGTGGATCTCGGGTAGGGGGTCCCGAACTGTGCGTCTAGGTCGGATGGTAATAGGAGGTAGGGGACACAATGTTTTACCCAGGTTCGGGCCCTCTTGATGGAGGTAAAACCCTACGTCATGCTTGATTAATATTGATGATATGGGTAGTACAAGAGTAGATCTACCACGAGATCAGAGAGGCTAAACCCTAGAAGCTAGCCTATGGTATGATTGTTGTTCGTCCTAAGGACTAAAACTCTTCGGTTTATATAGACACCGGAGAGGGCTAGGGTTACACAGAGTCGGTTACAATGGTAGGAGATCTACATATCCGTATCGCCAAGCTTGCCTTCCACGCCAAGGAAAGTCCCTTTCGGACACGGGACAAAGTCTTCAATCTTGTATCTTCATAGTCCAGGAGTCCGGCCGAAGGTATAGTCCGGCTATCCGGACACCCCCTAATCCAGGACTCCCTCTGAGGCTCTCACATGAATCCAGCCTAGGTACATGCTCATGGTCCCCTAAACATAAATAAGTAAATAAATAAATAAACCTAAATGCTCATGCACCAGTTCTTTGGGAAAATAGGTAGCCAAGTATTTCTTTTGAAGAATACCCAAGCTAGGCCTACTTGTTTTCTCCGAATTACTGGGCTGCAAATCTTTCAAGACAAGGAGGGATGCATTCCGACCTGGCTTAAGAGTATGGTCAATGCCTGTTAAAAGTAATATCAAAAGGGGTTGAAAATTCCAAAAAAATATAGCAAATGGGATATAAGTTTCTTTTTTGTTTTTGTTCTTCACTGATATCTTATATGTATTTCATTGGATTTAACATGACATAGTACTAATTTATTTTAAAATTTGTTTTAGTATGGCTAATAATTTTTGGATTAAGAATATTTCGTTCCCCAGCAAAAATTTGCGAATTTTCAAAATTTCCCACATATTTAGTTAATTTTTTGACCCTAGTACTGACCAGAAAATGGCCAGCAATTCTAAAAATGGAAAACGGGCTGCAATAAATTCCATATGAATTAGAAAATGAGTAAAAATTATAAAAATAATAGCAAATGGGCTGTACACGCCACATATTTCGAGGCTGACTTGTTTACGCAAGGCTTTGTCAGTGAACACACGATTCTAGCAGCAGTTAGTGTTGGATGTCCATCCAACGGCCGACGTGCTTCTTCAATCTCTGATCTTCCTGCTCTAGCCGCCTAAACTGGCGCCGGTGGGACTGCCTGCTCCCTCCTCTTGTGGCCTGCTGTGATGCCACGCAGGCTTCCCCGGCCCACCCTACTCCCTCCGCTGGCACGGCCGCACGCAATCAACTGCCTCCTTATTACGCAAAAAAAATGATTCCTCCCACTGACATCTGGGGCGCACCAGTTGGGAGGCTGACCTGTGGACCTACTAAGTTGACGCGTACGCAGGGCTTGTCAACTTAGACAACAAACGATTCTAGAAGCAGTAACTGTTGGATTTGAATCGAACGGTCCTGCTGCTTCTTCAATCGCTGCTCTTCTTGCACCAACTGCCCAAACCAGCACCGGGGAGACCGCCTGCTCCTGCCTCTAGTGGCCGGCTGTGCTGCCGATGAGGCCTCATCGCCCCCTACTACTCCCACCGCTAGCTATGCCCTACGGCGACGGTAGCCTCACACCGTAGCCGAACCAGTGAATCCCTCGTACTCCTCTCCGCGTGGGCATCCACTGCCACATCTTTCCCGGCTCCGCGTCGTCCCCTTCCTAGGCCTCGCCGTCGTCCACCGCCTGGGTGCTCTTGGCGCGGCGTGGTCAACGACATTCCATCGGAAGAGTACTGTACGTGGAGAGGCTGACAGCTGGGTCCACGGCCATAGTCTAGTTTTTTTGTGATTTGCCAAGTAAGTCGCTTTGTTAGGCCTGTTGGGCTACAAATCTTTCAAGACAAGGAGAGCTTTCATTCGGCTGGCCGAGAAAATGGCCCATCAGTAATGAGAAATGGGTTGTACATTTTTAGAACACATCAAACCGGCAATTAGTGTCAAATATCTTTTTTTCATTTCGAGATACAAAATTGCATTATTTTTTATGCATGGAGAATTTGTTGGATTTATATTGATATACATTTATTTTTAAAATCAGTTTGAATGTGAGTCGAAATTTCGGGATTAAAAACAGTTCGGACCGCACCGAAATATGCAAAATTTCGTATAATTTTTTAACTGCGGCCACAATATGGGCTGTAATGCTAACAAAAAGAATATGGCTCCAAAAAACCTTAATAATTAGCAAATGGGCTGTAAATTATTATAAATAATGGCAAATGGGCTGTATGATGTTTTCCATAGATTTGAGGCTTTCCTAAAAAAAAGGTCGACGCACAAGCAGTGGCTGTTGGATGGCCATCCAACGGCCGTCGTGCTTCTTCAATCTATGCTCTTCCTGCTCCAGCCGCTCAAACAGGCGCCGGCGGGACTGCTTGCTCCCTCCTCCTCGTGGCCGGCTCTGCTGCCGCGCAGGCCTCACCGCCCCACTGTACTCCCATCGCTGGCCTAGCCATCCCTCTACTCACCCACACCTGCTATTATTCTCCGGCAACGGCAGAGAAACCAGTAAACCCTCGTACAGTCATACTCCGCTCCGCGTGGGAAATAACTGCCGAGTCTTCCCTGCCTCCGTGTCAGTCCCTTCCTAGGCCTCGCCGTCGTCCACCGCCCTGGTGCTCTCGGTGCGGCCTGGTCAACATGGTCAACGACCGACATGCATATGAAGTGGACTTTACGTGGAGAGGCCGACAGCTGGGTCCACGGCCGCACGCAAGGAAATGCCTCCTTATTACGTGCAAAATAATGATTCCTCCACCTGACATCAGGGACCCACCGAAAGGGCCTATGTATTTCGCGAAAAAAACGTTACCGCCGCTGACAGCTCGGACCCACCAGCCATACCTTCGCACGCAAGGAAGTGCCTTCTTATTACGCACAAAAAAAATGAATACTCCCCCTGTTAGCTGGGACCCAGTATAGTGGCAGGCTGACTTATGGGCCTACTAAGTTGACGAGGACGGAGGGCTTTGTCAACTTAGTCAATATGCACGATTATAGCTCTAGTGACCGTACGATGTCCATCCAACGGCTGTAGTGCTTCTTCAACCTCTGGTCTTCTTCCTCCAGCCGCCCAAACCAGCACCGGTCATGTCTCGTGCTCTTGCCTCCCGTGGCCGGCTGCAATGCGGCGGAGGCCTCACGACCCACTACTACTCCCACAGCTGCCAGGCCATCCCTCTACTCACCCACACTCCCTGTTATTCTACGGCGACGGCAGCCTCACACCGCAGCGAACCAGTGAACCCTCGTACTCCTCTATGTGTGGGCATCCACTGCCACGTCTTCCCCGGCTCCGCGTTGTCCCCTTCCTAGGACTCGCCATCGTCCACCGCCCTGGTGCTCTCGGCGCGGCGTGGTCAACATGGTCAAGGAACAGCTTCCATCGGACGTAGACTGTACGTGGAGAGGCTGACAGTTGGGTCCACGGTCGCAGCAAGGAAGTGCCTCATTATTACGTGCAAAATAATTATTCCTCCACCTGATAGCAGGGACCCATTGGACGGGCCATCGTATTCGCCCCCTGACTGCTGGGACCCGCCAGCTACATCTTCGCATGCAAGGAAGTCCCTAACAGTCGGGACCCACCTGGTCGAAGCGTACGTAGCATTGTCATTCTTGTCGCGACCATGTACGTACATATATACTAGTGGATGTAGAGGCGCGCACGTGTCGTAGTAGAGGCGGCCAGGGTGCAAGAAAGAAAATACGGCCACGTATGTGTACATATGGGCGGGGTCTCGAACGCCCACTCGCGCATACGTACGGCCAGGGCTCGTGTACATGGCTGGGTCGGACCGGAGAAATAGCGTCGTCGTCGTGTTCATGGGGAGGCAACGAAATGCGTCATGTTCATGGGGAGGCAACGGAATGCATCGTGTTCATCGGGAGGGCTTGGACGGAACAGGCGATGGAAACGAGGCCTGGCGTACCGCAGAACGGTGGAAACGGCCTTGTGTTCGACCGGCCACGTTCGAAATGGGATCCTATTCATCGGGAGGGGTCTGGCGTACCGCAAAATGGAGGAAACAGACCTCCTACGGTCGAAACGGGGGTCCTATTGATCGGGAGGGGTGTGGCATACCGCAAAACGGATGAAACGGACTTGTGTTGGAGCGCTACGGTCGAAACGGGGGTCCTGTTCATCGGAAGGGGTGTGGCGTACCGCAAAACAGGACTCCACAGGATACTGTTCATCTCCACCGTCGACCCCCTCCAGCCTCCACGAGCTACTTTCATCCACCGTCGACCTCCTCCAGCCTCCACCTGTGACTGTTCATCCACGGGCTCCTGTTCATCCAGCCTCCACCGCGCGCTGCTCCACCGGCTACTGTTCAACCAGCCCTCTCCACGGGCTCCTGTTCAACCATCCATCCACGGGCTACTATTCATCCTGCCCTCCACCGTCTACTGTTCATCCTGCCCTCCACAGGGTGGTCCTGTTCATCCAGCCCTCCACGGGGTCATGTTCATCGAGCCCCAACTGGCTCGATCGGTCAGGGTCCTATTCATCCAGAGGAAACACCATGGGGTCATGTTCATCCACCCCCACCAGGAACTGTTCATCCAACCCCCCCCCCCCCCCGCAACGCTCACTGCTCATCCAGAGGCAGCATCGATCGGCTTCAGTTAGCAGCAGTAGCGAAGGAATCGCTCGATCGAGTTCAGTTAATAGCCATCAATCGACCACTCGGGTTCAGTAACGCGTAGCCTGCAGTGCAATCGCCCGGGTTCAGTTAGAGCCAACGCCTCGCACACACGTGCGTACGTGTACGAGAGAAGCGCGCATCGCTCGGCCCCCGACCTCCCACCGTAACCGGGAACTCCCCGAAATTTTCCTCGCCCTCGCTTCTACCATGGTTTTTTTCCGTCATCGACGGCCCAAAGAATGTCATGCAGCTGCGTCTCCGGCCCGCCCAGGACGAAAAGCCCATTTTCTGTCATGATTTTTTGTCATAGAAGTAGGAGCCCACCACATTTATGATGATACCGGGTTTTGTCACAATTATCGTCATAGAAGTGTCATATGTATGATAGAATTTTTTTTCATTCGGCCCAAAATGTCACGGATGTGTCTTTTTTTGTAGTGTTACCAGCCATTTTCTCTTGAATGATGAGCGGAGTCCACTCATCGTGAGAATAACCCACCTAGCATATAATATATTGACATACCTAGTTGGTACATGAGCGATTCGAGCATACAAAACAAATTATCATTTGAAGGTTTAGAGTTTGGCACTTGCAAATTTACTTGGAACGGCAGGTAAATACCGCATATAGGTAGGTATGGTGGACTCATATGGAAAAACTTTGGGTTTATGGAAGTGGATGCACAAGCAGTATTCCCACTTAGTACAAGTGAAGGCTAGAAAAACACTGGGGAGCGGTCAACTAGAGAGCGACAACAGTCATAAACATGCATTGAGATTAACCAACATTAAGTGCAAGCATGAGTGGGATATAAATCACCATGAACATAAATATCGTGGAGGCTATGTTGATTTTGTTTCAACTACATGCGTGAACATGTGCCAAGTCAAGCCACTCGAATCATTCAAAGGAGGATACCATCCTATCATACTACATCACAACCATTTTAATTTCCATGTTGGCATGCAAGGTGAACCATTGTAAACTCCTAGCTAATTAAGCATGGTATGAGTAACTATAATATCAAATTGTCATTGCAAACATGTTTCATTCATAATAGGCTGAATCAGGAACGATGAACTAATCATATTTACAAAAACAAGATAGGTCGAGTTCATACAAGCTTTTCCTCATTTCAATATCTGCATCATATATCGTCATTATTGCCTTTCACTTGCATGGCCGAACGGTGTGTATAATAATAGTGCACGTGCATTGGACTAAGCTGGAATCTGCAAACACTTATTCAGAGGAGAAGACAAAGTAATATGGGCTCTTTGTTAGATCAACAATAATGCATATGAGAGACACTTAACATTTTCATCATGATCTTCTCCACTCAACCCCCCCCCCCCCCCAAAAGAACTTCATAGAAACACACTGAAATATTTTTGGAGTTTTTATTTTTCTAAAGAAAGTAAAACAAGAACGAGAAAAACTATTTACACAGGAAAGCTCCCAACAAGCAAAAGAAGAATGAGAAATCTTTTGGGGTTTTATTTTAATACTACAACTAAGCATGCAAAGAAAGTACACTAACTAGAACTAATTCTTTTGTTTTTTCTGAAGATTTTTCAAACACACAAGGAGAAAGCGGAAAAAGGACATAAACTAACATGTATAATACAATGAAAAAGTATGAACACCGACAACTGAAATGAATGTGTGAACATGAATAATATGTCTGTGAGAAATACGTACTCCCCCAAGCTTAGGCTTTTGGCCTAAGTTGGTCTACGACCATGGCTGGCCTGGCAGATATCCAAAGTTGTAGTCGGGGTTGCATTGGGATGCAGCCGCTACTTCCTGAAGGGCTGCAGCATGGAGGCGAGCGGCCTCCGTTGTTCTCTCATACTCGTTTGCTTCCTCTCTAGTTATAAAATATCTCCCATTTACATGAGAGTTAAAGAATGCAGGAGCAGGAAGGGTAATATGGACGGCATGCCGTCTGTCAAAAATTAATCGGTACTGGAGGGACCGCTCGTTCCTCTCAAGAAACTGGTAGCATACCATAACATCATAATCTAGAAAAGCAGGTGGCAACTCAATACCGTACCCTCTTATGGGTACACCCAGCTAATTAGCTAAACGAGTTGCATAAATCCCACCAAATAAATATCCATCTTTAGCATTAAGATGTAACCTCCTCGCAACAATGGCTCCCAAGTGATAACACTTATCACCTAACACCGCGCACTTGAGGACACTAAGTTCTAATGCACAAATGTGGCTATGATCATGTTTACCATTAACGCATCTTCCTATAAAGAGAGCAAAATAATGTATGGCAAGGAAATGAATGCTCCCCATGAAAGCCTGTGTAATACTCCTAGTTTCTCCCACAGTAATGGTAGCAACGAAATCATTGTATTCAGTTTTGTGAGGCTCACTAAGAAGTCCCCATTGTGGGATTTTGCATGTAGTACTAAAATCTTCAAGGTCCATAGTATATGATTCATCATAAAGATCAAATAAAATAGTATGGGTATTGCGCTTAGATGAAAATTCAAACCTCCGCACAAAGGAATCGGTGAGGTAATAGTATTGTAGGCACTTGTCTGACACGAAGTCCTCAAGGCCGGCATTTTGTATGTATGCATAAAACTCATCCTTGAAACCTGCACGAACCATTAATTCATCCGACGGCCATTCACAAGGCCACACTTGAGCTTCCGTTGGTGGTTCAAGGTTCGTCTCACGTAGCGTGAGCCTCAGTTCTTGCTTCCTCGAAGAACCACCTTGGTACATTTTCTAGACATTTTTCTTCCTCTAAAAAATTTCTAAAAATTTTAGTGACTCAAAATAAAAGTGAACCAAACTCAACAAGATTGATAGCAACCACTCCCACAAGTCCCTAGAGGCTATATCATGCATCAAAACTACTTTGGACCATATAAATTTGACATGCAAGCTCAAGAATAGGGTCACGATAGCAGTAAAAAATTGCAATAAATAAAGCACTAGAACAAAAACTAATTGGGCCATTGGAGGAGTCACATACCAAAGAACAATCCCCCAAAGCAGTTTTGTGAATGGAGCTTTGAGCAAGGAGATAAAAAATGGCAGCTAAATCAGCAAGAACACAGGTTTGAGCTATGGAGTGATTTTTTCTGGAGGAACATGAAGTGGATGGGTGCTGGACTAAGTGGAGGGGGGCACGTGGGACCCACAAGGTCGGGGGGAGCTCCCAGGGGGTAGGGCACGCCCTCCACCCTTGTGGCCCACTGGTGAGGCCCCCTGGTGTGTTTAGTGCTAGAAATTCTAAAATATTCTATAAAAAATCATACTGACTTTTTAGGGCATTTGGAGAACTTTTATTTTCGGGTCATTTTTTATTGCATGGATAATTCAGAAAACAGACAGGAAATACTATTTTTGCTTTATTTATTCTAAATAATAGAAAGTAAAAGATAGGTACAGAGAGTTGTGCTTTGTAAATTCATCCATCTCATGCTCATCAAAAGGAATCCATTAACAAGGTTGATCAAGTCTTATTAACAAACTTCTTCCGAATGACATGAAATCGGAGAATTTTTGAATGACACTAGGTTACCTCAATGGGGATATGCATGTCCCTAATGTCTACTACGCAACCTTCTTGTAGACTCGTGTTGGGCCTCCAAGTGCAGAGTTTTGTAGGAAAGTAGCAAATTTCCCTCAAGTGGATGTGTAAGTGCATCTAGTGCCCCTTAGTGATTTTGGTGTATTGAAGACTTATAGGTTAAGGGACTGATGCGTTTGTGAGTGTACATAGGTCTATAAGTCTATGAGGAGTTTGATATTTACAGTGAAAGTCGACCCTAAAGCCCTAAAAATGAAGTTCTTTGACTGAAGACTTTGGACTTCTGAAGACTTTCTGAAGACTTTGAAAGTGAAGAAATTGGTGTGACCTTGAAGACTTGGTATTCATTCGAGGAACATGGAGCATGAAGACTTTTGTTTTCGTAGTTTCAATTTCTCTTTCTTGAGTCATAGGAAACACCGTACTGTTAAAGGGGGTCGAGGAAATACTAAGGAAAAATTTCCATGTGATGCTCAACTCAAAATCGTACACCTACCAATCCCTTCGAGTGAAGCCATTGGAAATCTCATACAGTTCAGTCATATTCTTAAGTAACAGAGACAAAGTTCTTCTGATCTCTAAGGAATTTGTTCTGACTGAGGAGTTAGGATTCGCCAGTGCGGATTGCCTACACAGTGAGGAACATGTTAGCCCTGAGCAATTTGATACTCAAAATTCCGACCGTTGATGTGCTATGCGCCAGCTGTCCCAAAATATCTACCCACCTAATGGTCATATCATTGAAGGGCATTTATGTCTTATCATGTCGGACTGCTCCCTAGGCTATAAATAGCCGCCCCCTACAACCATTAGCTGGTTGGCTGCTCCGAGAGAAACTGACACTTGTCATTTGAGAGCATCCCATCCTCCGAGGACTTTGAGTGAAAATCATCAAGTGAGGAAAACCCAAACCCAAACACCTACAAACCCAAAGTGATTGAGCATCACTGAAGAGATTAATCCTGCATGGATCCAATGCTTGTTACCTTTGAAGACTGTGCATCTTCCAGCCGGTTAGGCGTCATGGTCTAGAGCATCCAAGAGGAAATTGTGGATCGCCGAGTGACCAAGTCTGTGAAGGTTTGGAAGTCACCTGAAGACTTACCACGAGTGATTGGGCGAGGTCTGTGTGACCTTAGCTCAAGGGGAATACGGTGAGGATTGAGTGTCCGGAGCTGCATGTTCAGGACTGGGTGTCCGGGACTGTGTGTCCTCAGGTTTAAATACCTAGCCGCCCTAACCAGACGTACAACTATCACAGCAGTTGGAACTGGTCTACCAAATCATTGTCTTCACCAAGCTACCTGGTTCCATTTCCTCAACCCTTCCATTTCCTCATTTCTGTGTTGTGTGCTTGTTCATATCTGTTTGAAGACTTTGACTGAAGACTTTCTCTATTTCCTCAGTTCAATTTCTTCAGTCTGTTTGTCTTATCCTATGTTATCCTGTGTTTACACTTTCTGTACTCTGTGCTTATTTTCATTTCATCATGAAGACCATGCTCATGCACTTTTATGTTTACGTCTGATTACTTATTCCGCTGCAAGTAGTTCTTCACTCAGGAATTTCCTCACCCTGAAATTCCTCAGTGAAGAATTCATAAAAATCGCCTATTCACCCCTCTCTAGTCAATATAACGCACTTTCAATTGGTATCAGAGCAAGGTACTCCCTTGTTCTGTGTGATTTTGGTTTAACCACCTGGAGTTTTAGTTATGTCGACTGCAGGAATGAAGACTGTGACATGCCCCATCTTTGACGATCATGATTATCCCAAGTGGAAGTCCATGATGAAGAAGCGCCTCATGGCGATGAACAGTGAACTCTAGAACGTCACCGAAATTGGTCTTACTGACCTATGCAAGATGGCGGAGGCTGATGATATTCGCAAGTACATGCTACTCAACCTCACGGCGAAGGACATCATCTGCTCCAGCTTGTCACAAAACCAGTTTAGTAATGTTATGCATCTCAGCCATGTAAAACTCATCTGGGACCGACTCTTTGAGGTCTATGAAAGTCATCGATCTCGCCATGAACCCTGGTTCGAGGACCTCATGGAATCGCGCAAGGCTATGACTTTCAATCCAAAATCATCATCCTCTGCACCATGCCTTATGGAAAAAGGTGCCAAGGTAACTGAATGCTACTTATCTGAGTCCAGTGATGATGAATCTGGTGATGAATTTGGACCCAGCTATGTCAAACTTGCTTCCCTTGCCACTAAACAACAAAGAGCTTTAGAAAAAGTTCAGAATATGCTAAATGAGAGTGACGATATGTTGGGAGAAGAAATGGATCGCTCCAAGGCTTTGGCTGAAAGTCTTCGGGACTCCAATCCAAGTTTGACAATCTTCAAGATCATCATAGCACTCTCCTATCTGATCATGAGAAGCTTTCTTATGAATTTCTTCAAAGAAAGCAAGATCTTGAGTAGTTAAGAGTGAGTTATGAAGATCTTCAGAAGGAGCGTGATTCATTACTTGCTCAACAAATCAGCACTACTCAGGATGAATTTGTTCCTCCATGTTTGAAGTGCATTGAACGTGAAACTGCTAATTATTCACCTAAATGCTCAAATACTTCCATTGCTGCAAATTCCTCAACTGCCTCTGCTATCACTAATTACTCATCTAAGGACATTGCTAGTATCACTAATGATGCAGGGCTGAAGGAATTGAATATGACAGGCATGTACAAAAGCCTCAAAGGGCATCAAGCTCTTTGTGATGTGCTTAAAAAGCAGATCCTCAACAGGAACCCTAGGAAAGAGGGTATTGCCTTTGAGAGGAAACTCCATGCTGATGGGACCTACTAGAAACCTGAGCAGTATCCCAAAACCTCATGGGTTGCTGCAAAGGGACCTTCATTTGATCCATCTACTTTATCTGGCTTTACATGTGAATCTTCATATTCTTCTGATGAGTCAATTGACTCCAACTATAAACTGTTCAAAAATCAGAACGGTGAAGTATTTGCTAGATATGTTGGCACTAACTACAGGAACGGTTCTCCTATGAAGAAAATCTGGGTTCCCAAAAGATGCCTTGAAAATCTTCAGGTGAATGTCATCACGACACCACCTGTGAAGAACAGGAACCCCAGATCAAAGTCTTCATATGTACCAAATTCCTCACATGGATCAAAGTCCTCATATGAGCATCATCGTGCTAACCCGTTTGTTTCGTAGGGAAGATCTAAGGATTATGGATATGTGCATTATTCTTCAAACCATTATGTTCATAAGTCCTCGAAGAATTTCTCCGCTTATTCTTATGCTTACCCTAACCACTCTTATGTGAAACAAAGTGGATTGACATCTATGCCACCCTTCTCTTATGGAGCTCGTGGAATGATGAACTCTCTGCCACCCCTTCAGATGTGGGTGGTGAAGAAAAGAACTAACCTCTTATGCAGGGTCAGGTCTCCAAACGAACTTAATCGTCTGAAGAATTTGCTGGAGACCTGAATATGCTTGAAAGGACGCAAGCTATTCATGAAGAAATGAATTTTCATTTCTCACGTCCTCATACTGCTTTATCTATTCTATTGTCTGATGAAATTGATACCATATTCTTCACGAATGAAGTATATGAGTTCGTAAGTTGGACTAATTCATCTGCATGATGATCAACCTAAAGCCACTGAGTGGGTCCTCGATAGTGGATGTACGAATCACATGACTGGTGATAGGAGCTTATTGATGGACTCTGCTTTATCTCCATCACACCTGAAGCATATGACCTACGCTGACAAAGGCAAAATCAAGGTATTGGGTCTAGGTAAGGTTGCAATCTCAAAGGATCGACACATGGACAAAGTCATGCTTGTCGAGTCCTTAGGGTTCAACCTCATGTCTATCTCAATGCTTTGTGATCTTGATATGGTTGTTGTCTTTGGCAAGTATCATTTTGTTGTAATCATGGAAGCTGACAATTCCAAAGTCTTCGAAGTCTTTAGGAGAGGAGATTTGTATATTGTTGATTTCTCTACAGGACCAAAACCTGCTACATGTCTACTTGCAAAAGCTTCAGAAGGCTGGCTATGGCATCGCCGACTTGGTCATGCTGGCATGAGGAATCTGCACACGCTCGCGAAGAAGAAGGCATGTCATTGGCATTGAAAATGTCAAATTCCTCAAGGATCACTTATGTGGAGCCTATGAAGCTGGAAAGATGACCAAGGCCAAGCATCCAGCAAAGACTATCATGACTACTACTCGACCATTTGAATTGCTTCACATGGATCTCTATGTCCCTACTCACTATGCCACATTTACTAATGATGCATCTTTATATGGCTTTGTCATTGTTGATGATTATTCTCAATATACATGGGTCCATATTATCACTTACAAAACTGAAGTACAGGAAGTCTTCAAACGATTTTCCTCGAGGGATTGAACCAACTTCGGTGTGAAGATCAAGCACATCAGAAGTGATAATGGAACTGCGTTCAAGAACACTGTCCTTGATGAATATCTTGATGAACTTGGTATTACTCATGAGTTATCTGCTCCTTATACTCCTTAGCACAATGGCATCATGGAGCGCAAGAACAAGACTCTTGTTGAGATGGCCCGCATTATGCTTGATGAGTACAAGATGCCTCCTCACTTCTGGCCTGAGGCAATTGATACTGCGTGCCATATCATCAACAAGGTATATCTTCACAAATTCTTCAAGAAGACAGCATATGAACTTGTCACTAACAATAAACCCAATGTGATTTATTTCAAAGTCTTCGGTGCTAAATGTTGGATTAGAGATCCTCATCACAGTTCTAAATTGCACCGAAAGCACATGAAGGTTTTATGCTCGGTTATGGTAAGGACTCGCACACCTATAGAGTCTTCAACACCTGTCATCACAAGGTTGTTGAAACTGTAGATGTGCAGTTCGATGAGACTAATGGCTCGCAAAGAGAGCACCTACCTTCTGTGACAGATGAAATACCTCCTGAGGAATCTATTAAGTTCAAGGCTACTGAGGATGTCATTCCTACTGAAGAATCCGTTGAAGAAGTCATTCCAGAACATGAAGACGTCATGCTGATGCACCTAGGAAAATGGTGCTAGAGAAAATGCTGATCAAATTCCTCAACGACAACCCAATCATCCTCGCGTTGCAAATGAAGTCCAAATTGAGAAAATCTTCAGTGACATCAACATTCCAGGTCCTCTCACATTCTGAAGAGCTTAACATTTATCTAACTTTTGTGGGCACTTTGCTTTTGTCTCTATCACAGAGCCCACTAAGGTAGATGAAGCATTTCTGGAGCCTGCGTGGATTCAAGCTATGCAAGAGGAATTACATCAATTTGAGCTCAACAACGTCTGGGAACTGGTCAAACGTCCAAATCCTCGCAAGCACAATATCATCGACACAAAGTGGATCTACCACAACAAGCAAGATGAAAATGGCCTTGTGGTGAGGAATAAGGCACGGCTTGTAGCTCAAGGCTACACACAGGTTGAAGGAATTGAATTTGATGAAACTTTTGCACCTGTTGCTAGACTTGAAGCTATTCGCATATTACTTGCTTATGCTAACCATCATGATATCATCTTATATCAAATGGATGTGAAAAGTGCATTCCTCAATGGTAAGCTCGAGGAAGAAGTATATGTTGCTCAACCCCCAGGTTTTGAAGATCCAAAGCATCCTGACAAAGTCTTCAGACTCAATAAGGCCCTCTATGGCATCAAGCAGGCCCCACGGGCGTGGTATGATACTTTGAAGGAATTCCTCATGAAGAAAGGCTTCAAACCCGGTTCACTTGACCTAACTCTTTTCACTAAATCTTATGATGGTGAACTGTTTGTGTGCCAAATTTATGTTGATGACATCATTTTTGGCTGTACTGACCAACGTTATACTGATGAATTTGGTTATATTATGAGGGAGGAATATGAAATGTCTATGATGGGAGAATTGAAATTCTTCTTAGGTCCTCAAATTCGTCAACAGCACAATGGCATATTCATACCTCAGGAGAAATCCTCAAGGATGTACTGAGAAAATACGGCATGCAAGGCTGCAAATGAGTCAAAATCCCTATGCCCACAAATGGTCATCTATGCACTGATGAAAATGGTATTGACTTCGATCAAAAGGTATACCGCTCCATGATTGGTTCTTTATTGTACCTATGTGCATCTAGGCCAGATATTATGCTTAGTGTTTGCATGTGTGCCCGATTTCAAGCTACACCGAAGGAATCACACCATAAGGTTGTGAAGCATATTCTTCGATATCTAGCTCACACACCAACACTTGGATTATGGTACCCCAAGGGCTCGGCCTTTGATCTCATTGGATTTTTAGACTCTGACTATGCTGGTGATCGTGTGGACCGCAAGTCAACAACTGGCACATGCCATTTCCTCGGACAATCCTTGGTCTGTTGGTCCTCGAAGAAACATAACTGTGTATCAATGTCTACTGCTGAAGCTAAGTACATTGTTGCTGGTTCTTGCTGTGCTCAACTACTATGGATGAAGCAAACACTCAAGGAATACGGCGTCAACGTGAAGAATGTGCCACTCTACTGTGATAATGAGAGTGTCATCAAGATTCCTCATAACTCAGTTCAGCACTCGAAGACAAAGCACATTCAGATTCGTCATCATTTTCTTCGTGATCATGTGTTGAAGGGCGACATCTCTATTGAGCATGTGAAGACTGAAGAACAGCTAGCCGATATCTTCACTAAGCCCTTGGATGAGAAGAGATTAAGCAAGTTGTGGTGTGAGCTAAATATCCTAGAATCTTTGAATGTTCTTTAAAAAGGGCACTCATCCTAACACTTATGCAAAATTGATGACTTAGATGTGCAACACATGAAGAAATGTTTTTCTTCAATCAATGAAGACTAACACTAAGTGTGAAGATATTAATGAAGAATTTGATTCTCAGAACCCTATGAAAATTGTACGTGGTGTCTAAAATCATCATTCTTATATGGTAGGTCACGCCACCACAAAATGTTGAAAATCTTCAATTTGAGTTTTTTTCAGTTGTTCCAATTCTTCAACTTTGCATAGTTTTCACCATTTCCGTCGTTTTTCTTCATTGGCTATATATATGTATATATATATATATATATACGTAAACACTATTCTGATCACGGGATCAGAATAATATTCTGATCACAACCTGACCTGCCCCGCTAGTAGTACGTTGAACTTCCATGTGAACTAGGTTGAACTTCCGCCAACATTGCCCAAATGGGGCTTGCGATATACCGTTGGAAAGCTATGGACACCAATATCATGACCCAACTTAAATTTTTGGCAAAATATAAGCGGTTTAAGAGCAGTTTTGAAAACCGTTTTTTCTTTCGCACAAAAAACGTGAATCGTATTTTCGATCGCATTTCTAAACCGTTTATCGGAATGAGGCATATAATATGGTGTTGGAAAGCTGCTGCAAAACCGCTCCTTCCACATGTTAAAACTTTTCTCTAATTCCCTATGGTTAAAGAGTGATTTGAAAAAACGTAAAATTTCGTAAACCGAACCGCTGAGTTCGTTTTTTCGATGTCATTTCTAAACGGCTAATCCAATGGAGGCATATGATATGGCGTTGGAAAGCTTATGAAAATGTGCTACTTTTTCATCTTCTAAGTGTTTTTTTCTAATTTTGAATGGTTTAAGAGTAATTTAGAAAATGGTCCAAGTCCTACCGAGTTCGTATTTTCGAGCTAATTTTTTAACTGTGTGTCCGAATGCAGCAAATGATATGGCTTTGGAAAGCTTGAACAAATGCGAAACTTTTTTGTATATATTGTTTCTCCTAATTCATTATGGTTTTATGCAGTTTTGAAAATGGCTAAAATGTATTTTTGCCGTAATTTCTACAAACTCTATCGGAATGGGGCAAATAATATACCGCTGAAAAGCTACGGAAAATGCGAAACTTTTTCATGTTGATGGTTTTCTCTGATTCCTAGCCGTTTTCAAGTAATTTCAAAAACGGCGAGATCGTTCCTTCTGCCTTTATCGCGAAACAGATTCTTTGGAAATGCACCGCGTGAAGAACCTGAACTTCTCGGCACGTGTACCTGAACTTCACTCTGTTTTTCACGTGATTTTTTTGCTCGTGGGTCTCCATCCACTGCTCGTAGCTCTCCATCCACTCACCGGAGTTGAGCAGGTGATATATCGACGGAAAGCTGCTGTAAACACGCAACTTCCCCGTGTTGATCGTTTTTTCATACTCGCGACGATTTTAAAAGTTTTTCATCTAAAATTCATTCAGCGTAGTAGTTGAACTTCATGTTGTTTTCACGTTGAACTTCTGTGACGTATTTTTGTTTTTAATTTTCTCATCCATTCGTCAGTGTTACACAAATGATATTTCCTTTGTACAAATCTCTCTCACAATAATATTTTTAACTTTCTCCGATGGAGGACTTGAACTTATAAAAACAAAACTTTTAGCCTTTGCTTTTTTATTCCTTTTTAATACAAAATGCACACCATCTAGTACATTAACTTCTCTCGGTTACGTGAATTTTTTTGAGTTTTTTTATGAATTTTTAAACTGATTTTCTAAATCTTTTTTATGAATTTTGAAGTGCTCTATTTCTAATAGCTGAACTTCTTGTTATTTAATTTTTGAACTTCTTATTTCCATTCTTTTAATAGTGAGGAAAATCTAAGTTTTCTATAATCATCGAACTTCTCCATCTTTTTAATATGGACTTCCTAGTTTTATTTCTTGATCTTTTTTTACGAAATTTTGAAGCGCTCTATTATTAAAAGTTGAACTTCTTGTTATTTAATTTTTGAACTTCTTATTTCCATTGTTTAATAACAAGGAAAATTTGAGTTTTCTATAATCATCGAACTTCTCCATCTTTTTAAATTGGACTTCCTGGTTTTATTTCTTTTAGTAACAGAAAAAATCTTATATTTTGATAGACATCGAGCCGCTCCTTTTTTAAATTTTAACTTTTTTATGTCTTCTTAAAAAATGTGTCAATTAGAGTTTTGTTAGAAACATCAAACTTCTTCATTATTTCAAAATTGAACTTATTGGTTTTATTCTTTAGTAACCGAAAAAATCTTATTTTTCGAATAAATATCAAACTGCTCCACTTTTTCAAATTGAACTTCTTGGTTTTATTCTCCATTAACGAGGGAACATGAGTTTTATTATATACATTGAACTACTCTGTTTTTTAAATTGAACTTCTTGCTTTATTATTTAGTAACGGGAGAAATCCAAGTTTTGTAAAAAAACATCAAACCATTCTACTATTATAAATTGAACTTCTCGGGGTTTTTTGTTTACTGATGTAGAATATCTGAGTTTTTTTATATACGTTGAACTACTCTATTATTTTAGTTTGAACTTCTTGGTTTTATTCTTTTAATAGCGAGAAAATCCAAGTTTTTTATATACATCCAGCTATTCTATTATTTAAAATTGAACTTCCTAGTTTTATTTGACCTAGGAGTATGTTAATAAACATCCAAATGTTGTGCTATTTAAACCTGGACTTTTTAATTTATTTTTGAGAAACAAAGCAAATTTGTTTTTCTTTTTTAATAAACTTTAAACTTTTCTATTTTTAAAATATGAACTTTATGGATTTTTTGTGTGTTCGCCTCTTTATTATTGGATACTCAATCTGTGTGTTTTGCCGTAAGCAAACATTTTGAACTATCCATGCCAGAGAATATGAACTTCGCATCAACATTTTTTTATCTTTCAGAATTGCTCGCTTTTTATTCTTTTAGTTTTGAACTTTTATGCTCTATTTTTTTGTAACAATTTCATGAAGGAGAAGGAAAGCTGCAACACAATGTGTGTCAGAGAGCAACTAGTTGGGGAAAGCAACCAACACATGATATTTTTTTAC
The DNA here is from genome assembly GCA_034509565.1 of Triticum monococcum. Lineage (NCBI taxonomy): Eukaryota > Viridiplantae > Streptophyta > Magnoliopsida > Poales > Poaceae > Triticum > Triticum monococcum. The sequence goes on along the minus strand of CM067843.1, from coordinate 559,018,082 downwards.
TGTAAAGAACAGAGAACACTTTTTTTATCATGTCTTCCAATTTGAATCTCACTAAAAAAGTTTGTATTCAATGTTTTTTTGGTGTTTCTATATTGCTTGAACTTGTTTTCTCAAAATTGAACTTCCTAATTTACTCCACGAACACAAAACGGACACTACAAAACCAATATGGAAAACAAACATCACAAAAAATTGTTTTTTAATTCAGTGTAATACGCGCGTGCTCACAGACGCATAACACATCCAAACATAGACACTCAGAAAAGAACTACAACCGTGTTGTCATACACATGTTGTTTCTCTTTCCTTCTTGTAATATACACATTGAACCACAACTCCTTAGCGTCAGAATGCAACAGGTAGAACCAGGAAAATAGGACGTCTAACGAGCCACTTCATCCACAAGATGCAACTCTCCGGTTAGTGAAAACACCAACAAAAACAAGAAACAAATCTCTCTAAACCTTAATCCCAATATCTACCCTTCAAGTAAGATCGAAGAGGTGAATGTGTAAATAAACCAATGACCGATCTACACTGGATGCTCTCTAGCAAGAATCCCGACGCTCCGGAGCGAAGAGGTGACGCCGTGTTGCACGGTGAGCACATGATCCTCGTCCCCTCTCCCTGCAAACCATGGAACATCAATCAAATTTATAACACACCAACAACGGAAAGACATCCACAAAACAAATGCCTTACTGTGTCTCTTCAGTCTCCGATCGAGAACGAGATCGTCGTCATCCACAGCAATAGCATCCGACGAGCCACCTTCTCAATAAAACCAAGAGTCAAGTCCTGAAAGCGAACATTAGAAATTATACTATTCTAATCCTACGCGGAGGCAATGGTAGAAGAATAGTCTGCCACATTTAAACAGTGGACAAACAACATTAATGCAACGACATCACGGTCATACCAACGGAACTAAACAAACCCTGAGACAAGAGATTGCTGAATTTGGGCGAGATTCAACACACCAAACCAATACTGTTAACTAGCACGATGAACCTATCAGGCTGTAAAATTCAGCGTAGAAGAATTTGTACACCAACTATTATATTTAGCATTTGGCAACTATTAGATGTTGCCTCCTGATTACAAGTTCCTGAAAATGTGTAAATAAACCAATGACCAAGTAGTAAAACACCGAATAGCATGAGTGGTTCTTATTCTGAACAAATGTCATACTCGTAACTGTTAGTTGATTTTCAACACATTTGTCTGCCAAACATGAAACATTAGAAATCACACTATTGTAATCCTACACAAAGACAATGATAGAAGAATAGTTTGCCACACTTAAACAATGGACCAAAAGCATTAATGCAACGACATCATACCAATGGTGAATAATTCACACTAAGCAAACTCTGAGACAGAATATCGCTGAATTTGAGCAAGATTCTACACACCAAACCAGTATTGTTAACTTGCACAGTGAACCCATTGGATTGTAAAATGTGGAGCGGAATTCATAGCAACCAAGAGACGAATCCTCATTGGATCAATCGTAGTCTTTGAAAATGAAACAACCATCTCAATCTCCTACAGGTTTCGACACCAGAGCAGCAGACAGGGCCAAATGTGAGACGAATAATTTACAGGGCGCGAGAGAGCAAACACTTCCCAATCTCGCAGCGAACGACACATGAATCGCGCTAGGAGGAGACAGGAAGAGGGGGCGCCTGGGAAGTGACGTACTCTTTGCGGTCATTGATGTCGAAGGAAACCATCGCGTCCGTCCGCCGCCACATGCGCGCGGCGCGAGTAGCGACCGCCTGCAACATCAACGAAACATGGAGCCATGTCAAGATCGAGGCAGCAGAGGGAAGAAGGTCACGGTGGCGAGTGGAAGAAGTTCACGGCGGCAGGTGGAGGAAGGTCGCACGGTGGGAGGATCTCAGTGGTTGTCGCGTGGCAGTAGGATCCCGACGGTGGGAGGTGGGGCGATGCGGTTGCAGTGGCGCGATCCCCATTGTGGGACGGTACCTGCGGCTCGATCCCAGTCGTGGGATGGTGCCTACGGCGCGATCCCCATCATGGGACAGTGGCGGCGGTGTGATCCCCATCGTGGGACAGTGGCGGCGGTGTGATCCGGGGCGAGGGACGGTTCCGACGCCGGTTGGTAGCGGTGGGAGGCGCACCGGAGCAAGGGGCGGAGGTGGAAGGAAATCTGGTGGCACGCCGGAGGTTGGGTCAGCGGTGCTTGGATGCAGGGGAAGCGGGGGGCGGTGGCGCCGTGTGGCAGGGGAAGAGGGGGGCGGGGGTGCTGGGAGGCAGGGGAAGTGGGGGGGGGGCGGCGGCGAGATCGGGGGAGGTTGGGCATCGGGTGGAAGAGTGGGTGTGGTTTTTTGTCCTGCACAGGTTCGGGGAGTTCGGAAACAAGTGCATTGGGCCCTATATAGGGTTGATCCTGATCCAAATAACTATTCTGATCCTGGGATCAGAATAGTGCTACTCTCTCTCTCTCTCTCTCCATATATATATATATATATATATGTGTGTGTGTGTGTGTGTGTGTGTATGTGTGTGTGTGTGTGTGAGTTTATGTCCTCTACAGCATTCACTTATAGCTATTTCTTCATATTGTCTTTTCTGCTAAGTGAATGTGATCGGACCCTTCCCCCTCTATGCTATACTCAACCCAATCTATTCACAAATTCTCCATGTGCGTTCTATTTGAAACTCGTTCAAAATCTTCACTGTGTCCTTGCCAGCTGAAGAATTTGTGAACGGAACTTTTAACTTATCCTATCTAAATTTTCGGCTTTGCCGCTCAAACCGTTCCACATCCCACGACAACACTTATCTATTCACCCATGATCTCACATGATCTCCACTTCTCAGTATGTGGGTGACACATGTCAAGCGAATGAGAAGGGTCAGGGGCACGTTCGTCCAATTTCTTCGGGCGAACAATTTTTTCACCGTGGCTATAAATACCCCTTCCCTTCCTCACTTCACTTTTACTCCGCTCGTTATCACTCCAGCTCGAGCTTCTCAAACCCTAGCGTCGCCGCTACTTCATCATCACCGGTGAGGAAGAGCTTCACTGCCTCGACCTCATCGTCGTCGTACTCGTGCCAGCTGCGGATTTCTTCACTCCGCCGCCGTCGTAGATGTCTTCCTCTGCCAAGTTAGGGTGTGGAAGATCTGAACTGACGAACTTCACATCTACATCTCTCAGTTCATCGTGTTCTTCGTCCAGGGTAATTAAAATACTTTTACTACCCTCCTTGATTCGACAAATTTCTACAAAATCTTCAAAGGTGTTTATTCTTCAAATTCGTCACACACTGAACACCTCACATGTCATCTGTTCTTGATTCATTTCTCTAAGCTATATTTTTCTTCAAGATTCCTCAATTGTGTGGATTTTCAATCTACACAACTCTGGAACCTAAGACAAAGAACGCTTAGTGAAATTCTTCAAGACTCATCTGGTCAAATTCCTCAAACTTGTTCTTTTTGAAAAACCTCTGAGAACGCATATGACCTCTCCATATTCCTCGCAACTATACTCTGTTCACAAGTACTCATGTCAGCTGCTGAATCACTAGGTTCTCATCAACTAAACTCATTTGCATCGTTCCTCGAAGAAAAGTTGCATACATCTTCAGAGAATTCCATTGTTCAAATTCCTCATTTGAAGAAAATGGCTGATGGAAAGAAGTCACAGAAAGGAGGAAAGAGGCTTGAGGTCAACACAGCGTTTGAAATCCCTGATGATATTTATGATGGGTACTGCACACCCCCTGAGGAGGACAAAAATCAGCGCAAGGTGCGCATTCAAAATATTGAGAGGAGATGGGCAAGAGAGTGGAGGGAGTACAGGTATGTTACTCCCAAGTACATGAAGAAATTCGCTCTCAATCCTCCATGCCCAAGACCTCCATTAGCACCTGGTCGAGAAGCAGATCCCACCAGCCTCTAGTGCGGTGAGGATTATCCTGATGAATTGGCCAAACGCCAGGCCAAGCTAGCCAAAGTAGCTAAGGAATCAGTGAGGAAATTTAATGAAGATTCTGCTGCTCCTGTTGCCACTGCTGAGGCCTCTGCAAGCAAGCCAAAGAAGGCCATGCCAAAGAAGACTGCTCACAAGCCAAGTGCTTCACCCTCAATGCCCTCACGGCCAAGTTCCTCAGCAATGCCCTCATGGCCAGACTCTTCAAAGCCCTCACGGCCAACTCCTCATGCTGCTCCCAAGTTCTCAGCTCCTCCGCCAAGGTCCTCAGCTACTCCGACCAAATCCTCAGCACCTGCGCATCTCGCCACGTGTCAAAGAACGACAGGCATCTCTATTGCCTCAGGAGCTTCTGCTAGTTCCTCAGCTGCACCAAATTCCTCAACAGGCCCCTCTCTGCTGAAGAAAAAGGCCACTACTGGACGAGGTTCTCGCCCAAGTCCTCACAAGAGGCAAGTCACCTTACAAGTGGCGTCCGATGAAGACGAAGCTGATGATGATGAACTTGCAGAAATCATCAGAGATAGGCAAGTCAGGGCCGCTAGAGCCAAGGGCACAAGTGTGCCTCTGCTTTTGGATCCAAAGTTGATCCTTGAGTACATAGATCTATGGCACAAGGATCCCAATACTCCTTTGCATGATTTCAAGCTGACTCCTGGCCAAAGTCATATGTTGACTCACTTCATTCAGGAAGAAAAATGGAAGTTTGAGAAGGCCAGGCACATCAAGAAAGCGCAGTACAAGAAGGAGCGCTTCCTAAAGAAGAATGTTGTCTCTATGACAACTGAAGAACTTGTCACAATTCAATCAGAGATCAAGAAACTCAATAATGAATTTGACGCATACCGTGCTGACTGTCTTGGAGCCAAAGTCAGGTTTGTGAAATTGACTGAAAAGTTCACTTCCATTGTTGCAGCCCCATCGCAACAAGAAATTCCTTAGGCTGAAGCATCTTCTCAGCCTACTGAAGAAAATGCCAGCACCGTTGATGACACTTAGGCTGCTGAAGAAAATGCTAATTCCAGGGTTGATGACTGCATTCTAGCCACTGAAGAAACTGCCAGGGCAACCACTAGTGTTGTGCGTGAAGAAAGTGAAGACGTCAGGGCAACTGCATCAGTTGCGCCTGAAGAAATTCAACCAAATTCCTCTGCTCCTCATGCGCCTACACTAACTCCGATCCTTCCATCTGCATCATATGTGAAAAGGACCAAGGCTGTAGAGCGTGCAGCAGTGAAGAAAAGGAAGGCATCAACTTCAAAAGATTCTTCAGCCCCAAAGAAGATGAAGCCATTGACTAGCTCATTTGACAACCCAATTGATGATGTTCCTATCTCAACCATGCCATCAAAGGACCTTGTTCCTTTTGATGAAGACTGTGTGATTCCAAGTGAATCCGATGAAGAGAACCCTTCTGCTGCTTCGTCAGAGCAGTTGGATGAAGAAATTGAAGTGGATGCAATCCCTTCAACACCAATTGTCTCCTCGCCCATGCCTCAGTTTACTGCTGAAGAGGCCGATGTTGAAGAAGAAGATGCAGATGTGGACATTGGAAGCACTACACTAGTGATGAATGATGACTTTTGGGAAAGTCAACACCCCAATTCTCCTCTGTTCACACCGCTTCAACAAATTCCTCAGTCCCCTGTAGCTACTGAAGTACAAATGGGATCTGATGAACCACATGCAACCCCATCTGTTCATGAAGAAATTCCAGCCGCTAGTGCTGAAGAAAATGTAAATGAAGAATTGAAGTCCCAGGCTGCCACTGAAGAAGAACCTGAAATTCCTCGGCCTATGGAACCTGAGATCGAGATCCCTGAGGCAGTGATGCCATTGACTGACACTCCTCACCACAAGCTAAAGGATCCCTTCTCGAAGAAACAAAAATTCAAGGATGATGACTTCTTTGGCGAGCATGTATTCTTCACTGACTACAACCCTTATGACTCTCTTGTCTAAGGAGGAAGCGTTTCTGGACTGCAAGCCAGGCCAACTTCTATTCTTCACTACTTTTCAACAAGGAAAAAATCTTCTACCATGAGCATATTCCTCACGTGGACATGGAATCATTGCCTTGTTTCACTCATGTGCTCGGTGTGCTTCATGACGCAGGCCTCCTCAACTTTTTCTCTCACATTGTTGATCGGAATGAAGAGCTCATTCTTCAGTTCTATGCGACACTGCACATCACAGTGATCCAGAAGACATCAACACCTGGGTCTTGGACTGGATGACCAATAATACTCATTATAAGGCACCGGCCTCTGAATTGCTTCATGCCCTGCCCATCAGTCCACCCAGTGAAGGAGCTCGCTGCCTGTACCAAGAACCTAAACTCACTGCTCATTACATGCAAGTGTTAATGAAGCCTCTGAAGCCCGATCAAGCGCCAAGGACCAAATTCCTCGTAAAGGACTTACTCTATGTGCCCAGAACAGTCTATCGCATTCTGACAAGGACAATGAGTCCCATCAAAGGCCACGACTCATCTGATGAGGAAATAGTTGGCATCGTGAAGAATCTGCTATTCAACATCATTCATAGCATTCCTATCAATTATTATGATTTCTTCATGAGGACTCTGGCAAATGTTGCACTCTCTCCGTTTGAGTTGAAGCCTTATGCTCCTTGGATTATGAGATTCCTCAGAACAAGGTCGTCACTCAACTACAAGGCTAATTTTCAGAATCACCTCAGCTACCTTCCCCCGATTGAAGTCCTCAAGCAGACTTATACCTCCACTGATGAAAAGGGCAAGGCACCTCTGGCCATTGATGAAGGCATTAGTCCATTGGATGGTCAGTTTCGCAAAGTTGCATCTTACTCCACCAATGATGACTCTGCCACTCATGATTCTGTTGCCAATGCACCCAAGTCTACTCCTCAAGCCATAGCTCCACGTGTGATGACAGACCGTGAGCTGCTTCTTAGTCTTCACCAGAAGGTGGATCGAAATCATAAATGGGTTAAGCGTCAGTTTGGTTCTATTCTTCACAACATGACTGCTACACATAATGCAGTGAAGAAAAACCATTACTACCTCCATGAAGTTTTCGGTCGCACCTGGGCTATCCTATCCCATCTGTGTGGTGAAGAAGATCTGAAGAAAATGGGTCTCAAGGAAGATTTTGACTGGTCTGCACCTCCATCCAAGAAATTCAAGAAGGTCAAGGTTCCTTCTTTGGTGACCAGCTCATATTCTTCATCGCGTGAAACCGACGAGTATGAAGACTTGGACGACACTGCGGCAGGCCCTACAACGACAAATGACCCCAACAACGCTGGCGCTCCTCCATCAACTTGATATTCTTCAGGGGCGTTAGTCCTCATTTTCAACCCTTTTGGTCATTTGATGACAAAGGGGGATTTGAGTTAATCTTCAAGCGGTTTTACCTATATGGGCATTTTTTCTCTAAGTTACAACTCTCGTTCTTTTGAAGACTTCGCTGGATCGAGTTGTAATATTAAACTCTCTGGTGGCCTGATACTTTTGCTGTGTTTTCCTGCATGCTTATTCCTCATTAATGTTAATGCACGCATGCTGAATTACATCAGTCACCATATTTCATCATGCATTTCAAATTCTTCATATTATATGTCAATGCATGTATGGATTACAAGATATAGGGGGATATCACCATGATACTACTCTTCAAAGTGTGCATTGCTTCAAAAGCAAATTCCTGCCTATGCACATCTTCAGGGGGAGTTCTTCCATATCTTGCAATCTGTAACATCCCAAAATTCTAAATTTTGGAATGTTATAATAAATAGATAGATTTGATTGATTCTTTGATTGATTGTCTGAAAGTGAGTGAATTCGAAACTTTTTGAAAGTTAAATGAGAGGGAATAAAAGGAATTTCCCAAACTTTCATTTTGCATTCGTGATCTCCGTGAATTCAAATTCTTTTCACCACGAAACCCTGGAGAGAAGATGACATGACTTCTTCCATTTATTTAAATGACAAGGGGTGTTGAAAATATTTGAATTTCATTTGGAAAATATTTCCAATTCTGAAACTTTATGCAACTCAATGATTTTCACGAGAGGAGATAAAATGACTTCTTCAAATTATATGAAATATGAGTTGGGAGTTTCAAAGGATCAAATTCAAAGTCTTTTGGAATTATTTTTCAATTTGGAGTTATTTGGATTTTATTCAAATCATTTTTCTCCAAAAATAAAATACATGGAAAATAGGGTAACATGATTCCCTACAATAGAAAATTGGAGAGAAATAAATTTGATTTCATTTTGGTATTTTTAAAATGATTTTTTGGGATCTTATTAGAGCAGGAGCACTGTTGGAATTATTAGAATTTGTGTGTATTTTATTTAATGCTAGAAAAATGTTCATGTCGTAGAAAATCTTTTTCTGCAAATTTTGGTATATTATATGCCTGTATAATATTTTTATTTCTATTTGTTTTATTCTGTTTTGTTTGTCTGGAAAAAATTCTTTATTTAAAAAAAACCTTCACCGACTGGGCCGGCCCAACCAACCCAGCCAGGTCGCGGCCCAGCCCACCTCCGCGCCCGTCCCCGAGCTCCCGCGGAGACTCCGCCTCCAGCACGTCATCGCCGCCGCCCGGACCCCTCTCTCTCCTCTTTCGCCGCCCCGCGCCACAGCTCCGCCGCCGCCAGATCTCGCCACCGCCGCCGCCCCGCTCCGTCCTGTCATCGTCGACCACCGCCGACGCCGCCATCCTCCTCGCCTCGCCGCGCCGCCCCTCCTCGACCATTTCGCCGCCCTCCTGGACAACCGGAACCGCCGCCCCGGCCGGACCCGAGCCGCCGCCGTCGTCCTGTCGTCGCTGGAACCCGCCGCCGTCGCTGTTGCCGTTAACACGCCGTGGACCGGTAAAAAACCGCCCGGTCCGATCCGGTTTTTTTCAGTTTCGTTTTTTCTATTAAACCCGATTTTGTTTTTATTAACCTAGTTATTTAGTGGATGTTCGCTAGGTTAGATCTGTTAGTGAACGCTTTTGTTCGTTAGGTCTCTATAGCGAGCGTTCGCTCGATAGTTTTTTTCTTTTCTTTTTTCTGTTTTTTTCGCCAGGGACCTATGTGTGATGATTTTATTTACAATTTAGCCCCTGTTCTTGAAACAATCATTACTTTTTACTCGTTAGTCCAAATCCGACGAAACCAACGCTCATGTCTTCGTTATGATCCCCTCTTTCCAGTAATCCAACTCAAACATGTTTTTGAAAGTTTAAAATTTGAATTCAACCAGATTTGTATTTGAACTTCGTTTGATCGTAACTTGAGTTTCGTAGCTCCGTTTGAGTTGATTCTTTTTGCAAATCGAAGCTCTTGACCTAAACTTTCTGATAAGGCCAAATTCACATAATATTGGTACTGACAGAAATTGTTTTATGTTGCAAGAGCTATTTGCTTGGTTTTGATGTTTTCTGAATTGACTTCTTCGATCTTTCTAGTCTTTTGAGTGATTGCTTATGGGTGGTTACTACTGCTTGATTACGATAGATTGACCGAAGTGTGACGAGTAGAGCTATCAAGATTTTTGAGTGTGAATCATCTTCATCAACATTGCAGGCAAGTTCACACTTTGATCATACCTCCTACTACCCAGTTTTATTGCATTAGATCAATCCTCAAACATTGCATGATTAGGATCTAATTAAATTGTGGGATGGGAAGTAGTTGAGGTAGTACCTATTACCTGTTATATTATCAAACCTTTGGGAGTTACTTCTATGTTTGCTTACTATTGCCATGCTATGCTAGTAGACGTGGATTGGGTGAGTGATATTCATGACAGATGTGAGATTGTTAATTAATGGTTTACTTAAGGTGGCAACTTAAACACACATCTGGATGGATTGAGGCACCTGGGTATTCCAGGATTGCCTGTATAGGCACCTGGGTAGACCAGGATTGCCTGTTTTTTTAATGGACCGCCACCTAGGCTCAAAGGGATCAGGAGATTATTCATACTAGAAACTTCTGTGTGCAGCCACAAGCTATTATGGGCTCTAGCATAGTTCATTAAGTCGTGCAAACTCTTATAGGGTAGACAAGCAGATGTAGGGGAAAGTAGGTGTAACGGTCTACCCATCATAAGGTGCTAGCGCTTCTGAAAGACTATGTCTCGGTCATTCGTTTCTCAAACACTGTGTAGTGCGAGAAACCAAACGGAGGCGATCGAGTCTTGTGGGGAAAAGTGTGCAAACCTCTGCAGAGTGTATATAACTAATCATGATTAGCCGTGTCATCGGTTATGGACGTTTTGAGTATCTAGTACTTCGATTATCATGTGAATCTCATCATGTTACTTTAAATTAATTTTGTTGGGTTTAATGATGTTACTTAATTGGGATTGAGAATGCTGTCAACCATTCTCAATGTTCAACAACCACCATGATAGTTAAATAAAATGTATTCCTTTGCAGTAAGGAAAAATTGGCTTTTCGCAAAACCCTATAACCATAGAGTTTTTCCACCAGCCAAATATGCATGTAGTGATGGCCTTTATTCATCATTCTCTATGGTGTGAATTTGCCAGTACATTCAATGTACTGACCCTCTGTGGCTGCAACGTCTCATGATGCAGGATTTCTTACGACGAGTAAGTGATACGTTAGGGTTACGATTTCTACACTCAACTTTGCCGTTGGTGTTGATGGGAATCCACAACCTTGTTACTTTCGCTATTTGGATTGAGGTAATAGTATGTACGTTACTTATACATGTGATTTACCTCTGTTATAAATCCTCGAGTACTGTGTGTGTCAGCATACAGATCCAGGGATGACTCTTAAGCACAGAGACTTGATGCATTCGGGTCGGGTCGCTACAAGATGGTATCAGAGCACATGTTGACTGTAGGACATGACCCTAGAAACTGGCAAGCCCATAGCAAAGATTTTTCTCTACAACTTTCCCTTTCAAAAAGATCTTTTACCTCTCTTCTCTTCTGAGCTTATTCAAAAATTCCCTTTAGTGAGACCATACCCCTTTCCCCTTTTGACCACTCGAAGATTCGACTGATGAGACCACTCCAAGAAGTACAAGATATTGGACAACTAAGACCGCTTCGGAATGAAGAGGATTTTACTATGCATCTGAATAATGGTAACTACAATGGTTGAAGACTCCGAAGACTAGGAGAATTTGAAGGCTCTGAAGAATTCCCAGATTTGTATGACCTAGGAAGGCTACCCTTATGGAACTTGGCAGACTATGGAAGTTGTCAATACCCGAGATCAAGGTGTATCGGAGAAAGACTGAAACAAGGAGCATGAGAACTCGAAGTTTTGTCAAAGAAAACCCTAAGGCGGGAGATATCAACTATGGAATGATAGCTCATGGGAATGACAAGATCAGAAACATGGTTATCCGTGATGTCATCGCCCGCTGATGCTATTGTCACCGTGCTGAGTTAAGGATGCATTTCTTTAGAATGGATTTGATGGAAGAAGGCTGACGGAGCACCTATTAGTAAGATGAAGTTTTAACCTTAGCCGGTGTATCGCCAGGATCTGGAGTTGTACATCAAGAAGTTTAAGGTGGAGCTCCATGAAGCCATATTAGACAAGCATTTCGTGAAGAACTCAAGAACCAAAAGCTGAAAGTAGCCAAGATGGAGGAGCAAAACCTCGAGATGCCAGAGAATTGTCAGGAACTGAAGGATAGTATGACCATGGTTCATGCCAAGGATGTTGAAACCTAGAAGTTTGAAATGCAACTCCAGAATAATAAAGGATGTCATGAGAGACTTCGCGTCAATATAGATGATCTGGCAAAAGAACTTGAGAAAGACAAGCATGACCGCAAGAAACCATTGGAGGCATGAACAAGACTTGAACGACCTTGAAGATTTATTAACCTCTAGAAGACCAAACCCCTGTTATATGCCTATGCTAGATGCGACGTTTGTGAGCTGTCATTTGTTTGATGTTTTCCGACAGCCCTAATAAAAATCTGTCTTTTCAAAACTATTGTTTGTGTTGTGTGTATCCCTCTCTATCTCTCTTATCTCACCCCAAACCCATGGACCCAATAGAGGATGAATGAAGTTGAGTTTATATTTTCTGGACCAATGAGTCAATTGGAGATGGACCACTGGATTCAGAACATGGAGGATCACATGGAGAATAACCCTATAGTTGGACAGGACATGACCTAGCATGCTCTCCAGTGCTTTGAAAGAGGTGCTGCTACTTGGTGGAGGATGTACCAAACCATCAATGGATGGCAAAGAGTAACCACTTGGAAAGAATTTAAGTTGACTTTGCCAAAGTCTCAGTTTGTGTCCCAGAAGTTGAAGCCTTATGGAAAGGATATGAAGAAACCTTGTGCATGCAAGATTTGTGGAGAAATAGGACACACCCATAAAGAACACAAGGATGAATGCCCTAATTGTGAAGGAAGTCACCCAGTTGAAGAATGCCCAACTAGGCAGATTACTTGTTTCCTGTGTGAAGGGACTACCCACTATCCTGCTTAGTGTCACATTTACCCCATGGTACAACGAACCATCCAGCAGAAGAAAGAAGTAATGAAAGGAGCCCTTATGGAAATTTTAGAAGAACCCGTGATGAAGGAAGAGGTGGAGGACACACCCAAAGAAGAACTAATTAAACCCTGCACCAAGTCATGCTATTCATGTGGAGAAGAAGGACACATCTCCCAAAATTGTTTGAATGGGGATCTAGTAAAATTCCCGGCAGAGGAAGTAGAGTATGACCCACAAGAAATAGAAGCCATGATTGGAACAGAAAAGTCTAGGAAGAGAAGTAGATTGGATTCCAGGAAGGACCTGAGTCATATCACCTGTTACAGGTGCAAGGAGTCAGGGCACTACCTCAACAATTTCCCAAAAAGGAAACCTCGATACTTGTCAGAAGTAATATGTTTTAGTTGTAATGGAGCAGGGCACTTTGCCAGAGAATGCCCCAAGGAGAAGGAAACTTGTGCTAGATAGTTGAGTTTGCAACAAAAGAAATGGAGTAGTAGAAGTGAGAACATTTTCTTTTATATTGAGGTGTTGAGTTGAGACTTGTAATGGAAAAGCGAGAGATTGTAATCACTTGAGAATGAATAAAGTTAGCATCGTTGGTACTGATATGGATTTTATGAGTTGTTACTTTATGAAGAAGAATTTTGGCCATTCTGAGGATATGAGAAATATGGTCTATGGAAGATTTGTGCATTTTAAGGGTGGTAGTACCCTGTAAGAACCGTTGACCCCTGGAAAAGATAAGGATACTCCACTGAGTGGATTTCGGACAAAATGAATACGAGTTTTGTCTCGATATGTGTGATACCCCAAGAGTATGTGGGATGAAGTTGGAGACCGTCAGTTGTTTGGACCAAATTAATGTGATCAAGGAGTCAGAAGAAAATGATAATTTGATTCAAGATAGACTGAAGGTAGCTCAGTCCACGCAGAGGAGATATGCACACTCAAAAACTCAAGGAGGTAGTCTATGAGATTGGAGACAAAGCAGGTCTTCGTCCCCTCTGCGAGGAGTTAAACGAATTGGAGTTAAGGGAAAGTTAGCCCCGAGAATTGTAGGACCATACCGAGTTTTGGAGCATATGGGAGAAGTGTCCAACAAGTTGGAGTCACCCGAAGGGCTGTCAGGAGTTCATGACGTGTTTCACATTTCCAAGTTGAAGAAGTGCCATGCAGAGATGGCCAGTATTCCCCTGTAAGGACGCTTGACCCTAGAAAGGATAATGATGTTCCACGAAGTGGAATATGGACTCCACAAGTATAAGTTTTTATCTCGATATGTGGGATATCCCACGAGGATGAAGAGATGAATTACTATTGGATATAAAGGAGGTATGATGTCAGAAATATGGATCAATGGAAACTCCATGATGAGTCTGAGTAATCATGTCCTAGTTTGGTGCCAATAGAAGGAAGGAAGATAGTACAATTGGATGGATTTTAAGTATGCTTGGAAGCTGGAAGTTGGATGTTGGAATAACGATCAGCTGCCCCGAGGATGAGTTCAAGGATTACAAGTAATAAGATGGGCCATAACCCACAGGCCCAGGACCTGCCAAGAAGCAAGCACATTCTTGCTGAAGGAAAAACCCTGGAGGAAGATATAACGTTTATCGGCAGACAATTTTATAGGAGTAACGCAAAACCTAAGAGTTGTGAAGGAACGATAGATGTTTGTTTGGCTTGCAGAATCCATGGAATTATCCGAACTTAGTTCATCGACAAGAGAAATTCTGCAATGCTTGTGAGGATGACTGAGTGTTAGTATGCGAGATTCGCTAAACTCTATACATGGTAATGATTTGGGTGCGGGGTGGATTGATCACCATACCGACTTACTCTTATTATTCGCCTTGCTATGTGGGATGGTAAATCTGAGTGACTTACCTATAGTAGAGATACGATGATCAAACCTTGTTTAAACCCTAGAATGGTGTAAGTATTTTCCCTTGTACAAGGCAGCTTTTGCCAATCGTAGGTTATCCGGTGAGGATCAACCAGACCCATTTCCTGGAGAAGGAACCATAAATTGTTGACCACCATGAGATATTGATAGTTGTTTAGTTTTGGCGCCAGACCTATCAGCTATGAAGACCCAATCTCGGAATAACCTTACCAAGAGGAAAGGACAGAAGAATTGAGGAAAAGGTTATGCCACTACCGAAAGAGCCAGAGAAGGAATTATACAGAAGATCTGAGAAGACCGACACTGTCAAGAATAAGGATGGAGTATATGAGTATTGATGGGACCGTAACAATGTTTCTAAGGGTGGTAGCACCCCAGACCCCCTGTGATGATCGATGGATTTTGAGAAAACCCCAAAACCCAACCTATTTCTTTCTAGCCTCTCCGAATCTCGAGGACGAGATTCATTTTAAGGGTGGTAGGTTTGTAACATCCCAAAATTCTAAATTTTGGAATGTTATAATAAATAGATAGATTTGATTGATTGTTTGATTGATTGTCTGAAAGTGGGTGAATTCGAAACTTTTTGAAAGTTAAATGAGAGGGAATAAAAGGACTTTCCCAAACTTTCATTTTGCATTCGTGATCTCCGTGAATTCAAATTCTTTTCACCACGAAACCCTGGAGAGAAGATGACATGACTTCTTCCATTTATTTAAATGACAAGGGGTGTTGAAAATACTTGAATTTCATTTGGAAAATATTTCCAATTCTGAAACTTTATGCAACTCAATGATTTTCACGAGAGGAGATAAAATGACTTCTTCAAATTATATGAAATATGAGTTGGGAGTTTCAAAGGATCAAATTCAAAGTCTTTTGGAATTATTTTTCAATTTGGAGTTATTTGGATTTTATTCAAATCATTTTTCTCCAAAAATAAAATACATGGAAAATAGGGTAACATGATTCCCTACAACAAAAAATTGGAGAGAAATAAATTTGATTTCATTTTGGTATTTTTAAAATGATTTTGTTGGATCTTATTAGAGCAGGAGCACTGTTGGAATTATTATAATTTGTGTGTATTTTATTTAATGCTAGAAAAATGTTCATGTCGTAGAAAATCTTTTTCTGCAAATTTTGGTATATTATATGCCTATATAATATTTTTTTTCTATTTGTTTTATTCTGTTTTGTTTGTGTGGAAAAAAATCTTTATTTAAAAAAAACCTTCACCGATAGGGCCAGCCCAGCCAACGCAGCCAGGCCGCGGCCCAGCCCACCTCCGCGCCCGTCCCCGAGCTCCCGCGGAGACTCCACCGCCAGCACGTCATCGCCGCCGCCCGGACCCCTCTCTCTCCTCTTTCGCCGCCCCGCGCCGCAGCTCCGCCGCCGCCGGATCTCGCCACCGCCGCCACCCCGCTCCGTCCCGTCACCGTCGACCACCACCGACGCCGCCATCCTCCTCGCCTCATTGCGCCGCCCCTCCCCGACCCCTTCGCCGCCCTCCTGGACGACCGGAACCGCCGCCCCGGCCGGACCCGAGCCGCCGCCGCCGTCCTGTCATCGACGGAACCTGCCGCTGTCGCCGTTGCCGTTAACCCGCCGTGGACCGGTAAAAAAACCGCCCGGTCCGATCCATTTTTTTCAGTTTCATTTTTTTGTTAAACCCGGTTTTGTTTTTATTAACCTAGTTATTTAGTGGATGTTCGCTAGGTTAGATCTGTTAGTGAACGCTTTTGTTTGTTAGGCCTCTATAGCGAGCGTTCGCTCGATAGTTTTTTTTCTTTTCTTTTTTTCTATTTTTTCGCCAGGGACCTATCTGTGATGATTTTATTTACAATTTAGCCCCTGTTCCTCAAACGATCATTACTTTTTACTCGTTAGTCCAAATGCAACTAAACCAACGCTCACGTCTTCCTTATGATCCCCTATTTCCAGTAATCCAACTCAAACATGTTTTTGAAAGTTTTAAAATTTGAATTCAACCAGATTTGTATTTGAACTTCGTTTGATCGTAACTTGAGTTTCGTAGCTCTGTTTGAGTTGATTCTTTTTGCAAATCGAAGCTCTTGACCTAAACTTTCTGATAAGGCCAAATTCACATAATATTGGTACTGACAGAAATTGTTTTATGTTGCAAGAGCTATTTTCTTGGTTTTGATGTTTTCCGAATCGACTTCTTCTATCTTTCTGGTCTTTTGAGTGATTGCTTATGTGCCGTTACTACTGCTTGATTACGATAGATTGACCGGAGTGTGACGAGTAGAGCTATCAAGATTTTTGAGTGCGAATCATCTTCATCCGCATTGCATGCAAGTTCACACTTTGATCATACCTCCTACTACCCAGTTTTATTGCATTAGATCAATCCTCAAACATTGCATGATTAGGATCTAATTAAATTGTGGGATGGGAAGTAGTTGAGGTAGTACCTATTACCTGTTATATTATCAAACCTTTGGGAGTTACTTCTACGTTTGCTTACTATTGCCATGCTATGCTAGTAGACGTGGATTGGGTGAGTGATATTCATGACAGATGTGAGATTGTTAATTAATGGTTTACTTAAGGTGGCAACTTAAACACACATCTGGGTGGACTGAGGCACCTGGGTATTCCAGGATTGCCTGTCTAGGCACCTGGGTAGACCAGGAATGCCTTTTTTTTATGGACCGCCACCCAGGCTCAAAGGGATCAGGAGATTATTCATACTAGAAACTTCCGTGTGCAGCCACAAGCTATTATGGGCTCTAGCATAGTTGATTAAGTCGCGAACTCTTACAGGGTAGACTAGCAAATGTAGGGGAAAGTAGGTGTAACGGTCTACCCATCGTAAGGTGCTAGCGCTTCTGAAAGACTATGTCTCGGTCATCAGTTTCTCAAACACCGTGTAGTGCGAGAAACCAAACGGAGGCGATCGAGTCTTGTGGGGAAAAGTGCGAAAACCTCTGCAGAGTGTATAAACTAATCATGATTAGCCATGTCCCCGGTTATGGATGTTTTGAGTATCTAGTACTTGGATTATCATATGAATCTCATCATGTTACTTTAAATTAATTTTGTTGGGTTTAATGATGTTACTTAATTGGGATTGAGAATGTTGTCAACCATTCTCAATGTTCAACAACCACCATGATAGTTAAATAAAATTTATTCCTTTGCAGTATGGAAAAATTGGCTTTTCGCAAAACCCTATAACCATAGAGCTTTTCCACCAGCCAAATATGCATGTAGTGATAGCCTTTATTCATCATTCTCTATGGTGTGAATTTGCTAGTACATTCAATGTACTGACCCTCTGTGGCTGCAACGTCTCATGATGCAGGATTTCTTACGACGAGTAAGTGATACGTTAGGGTTACGATTTCTACACTCAACTTTGCCGTTGGTGTTGATGGGAATCCACAACCTTGTTACTTCCGCTATTTGGATTGAGGTAATAGTATTTACGTTACTTATACATGTGATTTACCTCTATTATAAATCCTCGAGTACTGTGTGTGTCAGCATACCGATCCAGGGATGACACTTAAGCACAGAGACTTGATCCATTCGGGTCGGGTCGCTACACAATCAAATTCCTCAATTCCAGTATTTACACTTCATATGTTTATCCCCGTTGAAAACTTAACCTATATTGTCATCAATCACCAAAAAGGGGGAGATTGTAAGTGCATCTAGCGCCCCTTAGTGATTTTGGTGTATTGAAGACTTATAGGTTAAGGGACTAATGCGTTTGTGAGTGTACACAGGTCTATAAGTCTATGAGGAGTTTGATATTTACAGTGAAAGTCGACCCCTAAAAATGAAGTGCTTCGACTGAAGACTTTGGACTTATGAAGACTTTCTGAAGACTTTGAAAGTGAAGAAATTGGTGTGACCTTGAAGACTTGGTATTCATTCGAGGAACATGGAGCGTGAAGACTTTTGTTTTCGTAGTTTCATGTTCTCTTTCTTGAGTCATAGGAAACACCGTACTGTTAAAGGGGGTCGAGGAAATACTAAGGAAAAATCTCCATGTGATGCTCAACTCAAAATCCTACACCTACCAATCCCTTCGAGTGAAGCCATTGGAAATCTCATACAGTTCAGTCATATTCTTCAGTAACAGAGACAAAGTTCTTATGATCTCTGAGGAATTTGTTCTGACTGAGTAGTTAGGAATTCGCCAGTGCGGATTGCCTACACAGTGAGGAACATGTTAGCCTTGAGCAATTTGATACTCAAAATTCCGACCGTTGTTGTGCTATGCGCCAGCTGTCCCAAAATATCTACCCACCTAACAGTCATATCATTGAAGGGCATTTATGTCTTATCATGTCGGGCTGCTCCCTAGGCTATAAATAGCCGCCCCCTACAACCACTAGCTGGTTGGCTGCTCCGAGGGAAACTGACACTTGTCATTTGAGAGCATCCCATCCTCCGTGGACTTTAAGTGAAAATCATCAAGTGAGGAAAACCCAAACCCAAAGTGATTGAGCATCACTGAAGAGATTGATCCTGCGTGGATCCGATGCTTGTTACCTTTGAAGACTGTGCATCTTCCAGATGGTTAGGCATCATGGTCTAGAGCAGCCAAGAGTAAATTGTGGATCGCCGAGTGACCAAGTCTGTGAAGGTTTGGAAGTCACCTGAAGACTTACCACGAGTGATTGGGCGAGGTCTGTGTGACCTTAGCTCAAGGGGAATACGGTGAGGACTGAGTGTCCTGAGCTGCGTGTTCAGGACTGGTTGTCCGGGACTGTGTGTCCTCAGGTTTAAATACCTAGCCGCCCTAACCAGACGTACAATTGTCACAGCAGTTGAAACTGGTCTACCAAATCATTGTCTTCACCAAGCTACCTGGTTCCATTTCCTCAACCCTTCCATTTCCTAATTTCTATGGTGTGTGCTTGTTCATATCTGTTTGAAGACTTTGACTGAAGACTTTCTCTATTTCCTTGGTTCAATTTCTTCAGTCTGTTTGTCTTATCATGTGTTATCTTGTGTTTACGCTTTCTGTACTCTGTGCTTGTATTCATTTCATCATGAAGACCATGCTCATGCACTATTATGTTTACGTCTGAGTACTTATTCCACTGCAAGAAGTTCTTCACTCAGGAATTTCCTCACCCTGAAATTCCTCAGTGAAGAATTCATAAAAATCGCCTATTCACCCCCCTCTAGTCGATATAACAAACTTTCAGGATGACCTAAGGTTTATCAATCCATGGGAGGCGTAGGATGAAGATGGTCTCTCTCAAACAACCCTGCAACCAAATAACAAAGATTCTATTGTGTCCCCAACACACCCAATACAATGGTAAATTGTATAGGTGCACTAGTTCAGCGAAGACATGGTGATACAAGTGCAATGTAGATGGTAGATATAGGTTTTTGTAATCTGAAAATATAAAAACAGCAAGGTAGCAAGTAGTAAAAGTGAGCGAAAACGGTATTGCAATGCTTCGAAACAATGCCTAGGGTTCATACTTTCACTAGTGCAAGTTCTCTCAACAATGATAACATAATTAGATCATATAACAATCCCTCAACGTGCAACAAAGAGTCACTCCAAAGTCACTAATAGCAAAGAACAAACGTAGAGATTATTGTAGGGTACAAAACCACCTCAAAGTTATTCTTTCAGATCGATCTATTGGGCTATTCATATAAGTGTCACAAATAGCCCTAGAGTTCATACTAAAATAACACCTTAAGACACACATCAACTAAAACCCTAATGTCACCCAGATACTCCAATGTCACCACAAGCATCCGCGGGTTTGATTATATGATATGCATCACACAATCTCAGATTCATCTATTCAAGCCAACACAAAGAACTTCAAAGAGTGCCCCAAAGTTTCTACTAGAGAGTCAAGATGAAAGCGTGTGCCAACCCCTATGCATAAGTTCACAAGGTCACATAACCCGCAAGTTGATCACCAAAACATACATCAAGTAGATCACATGAATATCCCATTGTCACCACAGATAAGCACATGCAAGACATACATCAAGTGTTCTCAAATCCATAAAGACTCAGTCGAATAAGATAACTTCAAAGGGAAAACTCAAACCACTACAAGAAGGTAGAGGGGGAGAAACACCATAAGATCCAACTATAATAGCAAAGCTCGCCATACATCAAGATCGTGCTAAACCAAGAACACGAGAGAGAGAGAGAGAGACCAAACTCATAGCTACTGGTACATACCCTCAGCCCCAAGGGTGAACTACTCCCTCCTCGTCATGTTGAGCATAGGGATGATGAATATGGCCACCGGTGATGGTTTCCCCCTCCAGCAGGGTGCCGGAACAGGGCCCCGATTGGTTTTTGGTGGCTATAGAGGCTTACGGCGGCGGAACTCCCAGTCTAGGTTTCTTTTCAAGGGCTTCTGTATTTATAGGAATTTTTGGCGTCGGTTTCACGTCAAGGGGGTGTCGGTGTCAAAACTGACAGATCTTGGGTAGGGGGTCCCAATCTACGCGTCTAAGGATCGAGGGTAACAGGAGGCAGGGGACACGATGTTTACCCAGGTTCGGGCCCTCTTGATGGAGGTAAAACCCTACGTCCTGCTTCATTGACTCTGATGAGTATAGTGGTTACAAGAGTTGATCTACCACGAGATTGTAATGGCTAAACCCTAGATGTCTAGCCAAAGTAAAATAAAAGGCAAAGGAAATAACTAAGTATTGGAAGATTAATATGATGGAAGATAGACCCGGGGGCCATAGGTTTCACTAGTGGCTTCTCTCAAGAGCATAAGTATTCACGGTGGGTAAACAAATTACTGTTGAGCAATTGACAGAATTGATAATAGTTATGAGAATATGTAGGTATGATCATGTATATAGGCATCACGTCCGAGACAAGTAAACTGACTCCTACCTGCATCTACTACTATTACTCGACACATCGACCGTTATCCAGCATGCATCTAGAGTATTAAGTTCATAAGAACAGAGTAACGCTTTCAGCAAGATGACATGATGCAGAGGGATAAACTCATGCAATATGATATAAACCCCATTTTGTTATCCTCGATAGCAACAATACAATACGTGCCTTGCTGCCCTTACTATCACTGGGAAAGGACACCGCAAGATTGAACCCAAAGCTAAGCACTTCTCCCATTGCAAGAAAGATCAATCTAGTAGGCCAAACCAAACTGAGAATTCGAAGAGACTTGCAAAGATAACCAATCATACATAAAAGAATTCAGAGAAGATTCAAATATTGTTCATAGATAAACTTGATCATAAACCCACAATTCATCGATCTCAACAAACACACCGCAAAAGAAGATTACATCGAATAGATCTCCATAAGAGAGGGGGAGAACATTGTATTGAGATCCAAAAGAGAGAAGAAGCCATCTAGCTAATAACTATGGACCCGAAGGTCTGAGGTAAACTACTCACACTTCATTGGAGGGGCTATGATGTTGATGTAGAAGCCCTCCGTGATCGATGCCCCCTCCGTCAGAGCTCCGGAACAGGTCCCAAGATGGGATCTCGTGGATACAGAAAGTAACGGAGGTGGAATTAGGGTTTTGGCTCTGTATCTGGTAGTTTGGGGGTACGTAGGTATATATAGGAGGAAGGAGTACGTCGGTGGAGCAACAAGGGGCCCATGAGGGTGGAGGGCGCGCCTAGGGGGTAGGCGCGCCCCCTACCTCGTGGCCTCCTGGTTGATGTATTAACGTAGGGTCCAAGTCCTCTGGATCATGTTCGTTCCGAAAATCACGTTCCCGAAGGTTTCATTCTGTTTGGACTCCGTTTGATATTCTTTTTCTGCGAAACCCTAAAATAGGCAAAAAAACAGCAATTCTGGGTTGGGCCTCTGGTTAATAGGTTAGTCCCAAAATAATATAAAAGTGTATAATAAAGCCCAATAATGACCAAAACAGAATATAATATAGCATGGAACAATCAAAATTATAGATACGTTGGAGACGTATCAAGCATCCCCAAGCTTAATTCCTGCTCGTCCTCGAGTAGGTAAACGATAAAATAGAATTTTTGATGTGGAATGCTACTTGGCATAATTTCAATGTAATTCTCATAATTGTGGTATGAATATTCAGATCCGAAAGATTCAAGACAAAAGTTTAATATTGACATAGAAATAATAATACTTCAAACATACTAACTAAGAAATTATGTATATTCAAAATAACATGGCCAAAGGAAGTTATCCCTACAAAATCATATAGTCTGGCTATGCTCCATCTTCACCACACAAAGTATTCAAATCATGCACAACCCCGATGACAAGCCAAGCAATTGTTTGATACTTTTAATGTCCTCAAACTTTTTCAATCTTCACGCAATACATGAGCGTGAGCCATGGACATAGCACTATAGGTGGAATATAATGGTGGTTGTGGAGAAGACAAAAAGGGAGAAGATAGTCTCACATCAACTAGGCATATCAACGGGCTATGGAGATGCCCATCAATAGATATCAATGTGAGTGAGTAGGGATTGCCATGCAACAGATGCACTAGACCTATAAGTATATGAAAGCTCCACAAAAAGAAACTAAGTGGGTGTGCATCCAACTTGCTTGCTCACGAAGACCTAGGGCATTTTGAGGAAGCCCATCGTTGGAATATACAAGCCAAGTTTTATAATGAAAAATTCCCACTAGTATATGAAAGTGATAACATAGGAGACTCTCTATTATGAAGATCATGGTGCTACTTTGAAGCACAAGTGTGGGAAAAGGATATTAGTATTGCCCCTTTTTATTTATTTATTTATTTATTTTGGGCCTTCTCTTTTTTTTGCCTTTCTATTTTTCTTTTTTATTTTTTTTGGGACAATACTCTATGAATGATGATCATCACACTTCTATTTATTTACAACTCAATGATTACAACTCAATACTAGAACAAAGTATGACTCTATATGAATGCCTCCGGTGGTGTACCGGGATAGCAATGATGCATGAGTGACTTATATGAAAGAATTATGAAGGGTGGACTTGCCACAAATAAAATTTCAACTACATGATCATGCAAAGCAATATGACAATGATGGAGCGTGTCGTAGTAAACGGAATGGTGGAAAGTTGCATGGCAATATATCTCAGAATGGCTATGTAAATGCCATGATAGGTAGGTATGGTGGCTGTTTTGAGGAAGGTATATGGTGGGTGTATGATACCGGCGAAAGGTGCACGGTATTAGAGAGGCTAGCAATGGTGGAAGGGTGAGAGTGCGTATAATCCATGGACTCAACATTAGTCATAAAGAACTCACATACTTATTGCAAAAATCTATTAGTTATCAAAGCAAAGTACTATGCCGCATGCTCCTAGGGGGATAGATTGGTAGGAAAAGACCATCGCTCGTCCCTGACCGCCACTCATAAGGAAGACAATCGATAAATACATCATGCTCCGACTTCTTAACATAACGGTTCACCATACGTGCATGATACAGGAATCACAAACTTCAACACAAGCATTTATCAAAGTCATAACTACTCAACTAGCATGACTCTAATATCACCATCTCCATATCTCAAAGCAATTATCAAGTTTCAAACTTCTCATAGTATTCAACACACTCATAAGAAAATTTTATTATTAATCTTGAATGCCTAAAATAATTAAAGAAAATTACCATGTTGTTTTGTAGGACTCTGAAAATAATCTAAGTGAAGCATGAGATAACAATGGTTTCTATAAAACAAATCTACCACCGTGCTCTAAAAGATATAAGTGAAGTACTAGAGCAAAAACTATATAACTCAAAAGATATAAGTGAAGCACATAGAGTATTCTAATAATTTCCGAATCATGTGTATCTCTCTCAAAAAGGTGTGTGCAGAAATGATGATTGTGGAAAACTAACAAATAAAGACTCAAATAATACAAGACGCTCCAAGCAAAACACATATCATGTGGTAAATAAAAATATAGCTCCAAGTAAAGTTACTGATAGAAGTAGACGAAAGAGGGGATGCCTTCCAGGGCATCCACAAGGTTTGGATCTTAGGTGTCCTTAGATTATCTTGGGGGTTCCATGGGCATCCCCAAGCTTAGGCTCTTGCCACTCCTTGTTCCATAATCCATCAAATCATTACCCAAAACTTGAAAACTTCACAACACAAAACTTAAAATAGAAAATCTTGTGAGCTTCGTTAGCGAAAGAAAACAAAACACCACTTCAAGGTACTGTAATAAACTCATTATTTATTTATATTGGTGTTAAACCTACTGTATTCCAGCTTCTCTATGGTTTATAAACTATTTTACTAGCCATAGATTCATTAAAATAAGAAAACAACACACGAAAAATAGAATCTGTCAAAAACAGAATAGTCTGTAGTAATATGTAGATAATGCAAGATCTGGAACCCCAAAAATTCTAAAATAAATTTATGGAAGTGAGGAATTTATCTATTAATATTCTTAAAAAATAATTAACTAAATATAACTTTCCAAATAAAAATGGCAGAAGTTCTCGTGAGCGCTAAAGTTTCTGTTTTTTACAGCAAGATTAAAAAGACTTTCCCCAAGTCTTCCCAACGGTTCTACTTGGCACAAACACTAATTAAACACAAAAACCACAACCAAAACAGAGGCTAGATAAATTATTTATTACTAAACAGGAGCAAAAAGCAAGGAATAAAAATAAAATTGGGTTGCCTCCCAACAAGCGCTATCATTTAACGCCCCTAGCTAGGCATAATAGCAAGGATAGATCTAGGTATTGCCATCTTTCGAAGGCAATCCATAAGTGGCTATCATAATAGATTCATAAGGTAATTTGATTTTATTTCTAGGGAAGTGTTCCATGCCTTTCCTTAACGGAAATAGGAATCTAATATTGCCTTCCCTCATATCAATAATTGCACCAATCATTCTAAGGAAAGGTCTACCAAGAATAATAGGACATGAAGGATTGCAATCTATGTCAAGAACAATAAAATCTACGGGCACATAATTCCTATTTGCAACAATAAGAACATCATTAATTCTTCCCATAGGTTTCTTGATGGTGGAATCCGCAAGGTGCAAGCTTAAAGAGCAATCATCAAAATCACAGAAACCTAACAAATCACACAAAGTCTTTGGAATCGTGGAAACACTAGCACCCAAATCACACAAAGCATAGCATTCATGATCTTTAATTTTAATTTTAATAGTAGGTTCCCACTCATCATAAAGTTTTCTAGGGATAGAAACTTCCAACTCAAGTTTTTCTTCATAAGATTGCATCAAAGCATCAACGATATGTTTAGTAAAAGCTTTATTTTGACTATAAGCATGAGGAGAATTTAGCACGGATTGCAACAAGGAAATACAATATATCAAAGAGCAATTATCATAATTAAATTCCTTGAAATCCAAAATAGTGGGTTCATTAATATTTAAAGTTTTGACTTCTTCAATCCCACTTTTAACTATTTTAGCATCAAGATCTAAAGACTCTGAATTCTTGGAATGCCGTCTAGGTAAAGGTGGATCATATTAAGTCCCATCATTATCAAGGTTCATATTGCAAAACAAATATTTAATAGGAGACACATCAATAACTTTTAGATCTTCATTTTATTATCATGGAAACTAGAAGAACATGCTTTTATAAAGCAATCTTTCTTAGCACGCATCCTAATGGTTCTTTCTTTGCACTCATCAATGGAAATTCTCATGGCTTTGAGAGACTCATTGATATCATGCTTAGGTGGAATAGATCTAAGTTTCAAAGAATCAACATCAAGAGAAATTCTATCAACGTTCCTAGCCAACTCATCAATCTTAAGCAATTTTTCTTCAATCATAGCATTGAAATTCTTTTGCAAAGTAATAAATTCTTTGATATTAGATTCAAAATCATAGGCAATCTTATTATAATTTCGATAAGAATTGTTGAAGGAATTATCATAATTATTAGAGGGATTACTAGGATACGGCCTAGGATTAAAGTTTCCTCTATACGCGTTGTTACCCAAATTATTCCTACCAGCAAAATTCACATCCATAGATTCATTATTATTCTCAATAAAAGTAGACAAAGGCATATCATTGCGATTAGAAGAAACACTTTTATTAGCAAATAATTTCATAAGTTCATCCATCTTTCCACTCAAAACATTAATTTCTTCTATCGCATGCACTTTCTTATTAGTAGATCTTTCAGTGTGCCATTGAGAATAATTAATCATACTATTATCTAGGAGTTTAGTAGCTTCTCCTAAAGTGATTTCCATAAAAGTGCCTCCCGCGGCCGAATCTAAAAGATTTCTAGAAGCAAATTCAATCCGGCATAAAAAATTTGTATAATCATCCACAAATTCAAACCATGTGTAGGGCAATTACGTATCATTAATTTCATCCTCTCCCAAGCTGGTGCAACATGCTCATGATCAAGTTGCTTAAAATTCATAATATCATTTCTAAGAGAGATGATCTTAGCGGGAGGAAAATACTTAGAGATAAAAGCATGTTTGCACTTATTCCAAGAATCAATACTATTTTTAGGCAAAGACGAAAACCAAGCTTTAGCACGATCTCTAAGTGAAAAAGGAAATAGCTTCAATTTAACAATATCATTATCCACATCTTTCTTCTTTTTCATATCACACAAATCAACGAAGCTATTTAGATGGGTAGCGGCATCTTCACTAGGAAGGCCAGCGAATTGATCTTTTATGACAAGATTCAACAAAGCAGCATTGATTTCACAAGATTCAGTATCGGTAAGAGGAGCAATGGGAGTGCTAAGGAAATCGTTTTTGTTGGTATTGGTAAAGTCACACAATTTAGTATTATCTTGAGCCATCGTGACAAGCAAGCACTCCAACACACGAGCAAACAAGAGACGGGCAAAAAGAGGCAAATAGAGAAAGAGAGGGAGGATGGAGAGAGAGGGGGGGGCGAATAAAACGGCAAGGGTGAAGTGGGGGAGAGGAAAATGAGAGGCAAATGGCAAATAATGTAATGCGGGACATAAGGGTTTGTGATGGGTACTTGGTATGTTGACTTTTGCGTAGACCTCCCCGGCAACGGCGCCAGAAATCCTTCTTGCTACCTCTTGAGCACTTGCGTTGGTTTTCCCTTGAAGAGGAAAGGGTGATGCAGCAGAGTAGCGTTAGTATTTCCCTCATTTTTTGAGAACCAAGGTATCAATCCGGTAGGAGGCCACGCACGAGTCCCTCGCACCTACACAAACAAATAAATCCTCTCAACCAACGCGATAAGGGGTTGTCAATCCCTACACGGTCACTTACGAGAGTGAGATCTGATAGATATGATAAGATAATATTTTTGGTATTTTTATGATAAAGATGCAAAGTAAAATAAAAGGTAAAGGAAATAACTAAGTATTGGAAGATTAATATGATGGAAGATAGACCCGGGGGCCATAGGTTTCACTAGTGGCTTCTCTCGAGAGCATACGTATTCACGGTGGGTAAACAAATTACTGTTGAGCAATTGACAGAATTGAGCATAGTTATGAGAATATCTAGGTATGATCATGTATATAGGCATCACGTCCGAGACAAGTAGACCAACTCCTGCCTGCATCTACTACTATCACTCCACACATCGACCGCTATCCAGCATGCATCTAGAGTATTAAGTTCATAAGAACAGATTAATGCTTTAAGCAAGATGATATGATGTAGAGGGATAAACTCATGCAATATGATATAAACCCCATCTTGTTGTACTCGATGGCAACAATACAATATGTGCCTTGTTGCCCCTACTGTCACTTGGAAAGGACACCGCAAGATTGAACCCAAAGCTAAGCACTTCTCCCATTGCAAGAAAGATCAATCTAGTAGGCAAAACCAAACGGATAATTCGAAGAGACTTGCAAAGATTGTTGGGTAACGTAGTAATTTCGAAAATTTTCCTACGCACACGCAAGATCATGGTGATGCATAGCAACGAGGGGAGAGTCTGATCTACGTACCCTTGTAGATCGCAACGGAAGCGTTGACACAACGTTGAGGAAGTAGTCGTACGTCTTCTTCTCGATCCGACCGATCCAAGCACCGTTACTCCGGCACCTCCGAGTTCTTAGCACACGTTCAGCTCGATGACGATCCTCGGGCTCCGATCCAGCAAAGCGTCGAGGAAGAGTTCCGTCAGCACGACGGCGTGGTGACGATCATGATGAACTACAGCAGCAGGGCTTCGCCTAAACTCCGCTACAGTATTATCGAGGAATATAGTGGCAGGGGGCACCGCACACGGCTAAGGAATAGATCACGTGGATCAACTTGTGTGTCTAGAGGTGTCCCCTGCCCCCGTATATAAAGGATGAGAGGGGGAGGGCTGGCCGGCCAGGAGAGGAGGCGCAGGAGAGTCCTACTCCCACTGGGAGTAGGATTCCCATTCCAATCCTAGTCCAACTAGGATTCCCAAGTGGGAAAGGGAGAGAGGGGGGCCGGCCACCTTCTCCTAGTCCTAATAGGACTAGAGAGAGGGGGGAGGCGCACAGCCCTATGTGGGCTGCCCTTTCAACTTTCCACTAAGGCCCATGTTGGCCCATTTGGCTCCCGGGGGGTTCTGGTAACCCTCCCGATAATCTGGTAAAATCCCGATTTTATCCAAAACACTTTCGATGTCCAAACATAGGCTTCCAATATATCAATCTTTACGTCTCGACCATTTCGAGACTCCTCGTCATGTCCGTGATCACATCCGGGACTCCGAACAACCTTCGGTACATCAAAATGTATAAACTCATAATAACTGTCATCGTAACGTTAAGCGTGCGGACCCTACGGTTCGAGAACAATGTAGACATGACCGAGACACGTCTCCGGTCAATAACCAATAGCGGGACCTGGATGCCCATATTGGCTCCTACATATTCTACGAAGATCTTTATCGGTCAGACCGCATAACAACATACGTTGTTCCCTTTGTCATCGGTATGTTACTTGCCCGAGATTCGATCGTCGGTATCCAATACCTAGTTCAATCTCGTTACCGGCAAGTCTCGTTACTCGTTCCGTAATACATCATCCCGCAACTAACTCATTAGTTGCAATGCTTGCAAGGCTTTAAGTGATGTGCCTTACCGAGAGGGCCCAGAGATACCTCTCCGACAATCGGAGTGACAAATCCTATTCTTGAAATACGCCAACCCAACATCTACCATTGGAGACACCTGTAGTACTCCTTTATAATCACCCAGTTACGTTGTGACGTTTGGTAGTACCCAAAGTGTTCCTCCGGTAAACGGGAGTTGCATAATCTCATAGTCATAGGAACATGTATAAGTCATGAAGAAAGCAATAGCAACATACTAAACGATCGGGTGCTAAGCTAATATAATGGGTCATGTCAATCATATCATTCAACTAATAATGTGACCTTGTTAATAAAATAACAACTCTTTGTTCATGGTTAGGAAACATAACCATCTTTGATTAACGAGCTAGTCTAGTAGAGGCATACTAGTGACACTCTGTTTGTCTATGTATTCACACATGTATTATGTTTCTGGTTAATACAATTCTAGCATGAATAATAAACCTTTATCATGATATAAGGAAATAAATAATAACTTTATTATTGCCTCTAGGGCATATTTCCTTCAGTCTCGCACTTGCACTAGAGTCAATAATCTAGTTCACATCGCCATGTGATTTAACAGCAATAGTTCACATCACCATGTGATTAACACCCATAGTTCACATCATCATGTGACCAACACTCAAAGGGTTTACTAGAGTCGGCAATCTAGTTCACATATCTATGTGATTAACACCCAAAGAATACTAAGGTGTGATCATGTTTTGCTTGTGAGATAATTTTAGTCGACGGATTTTTCACATTCAGATCCGTAAGTATTTTGCAAGTTCTATGTCTACAATGCTCTACACGGAGCTACTCTAGCTAATTGCTCCCACTTTCAATATGTATCCAGATTGAGACTTAGAATGATCTGGATCAGTGTCAAAAACTTGCATCGGCGTAACCCTTTACGACGAACCTTTTTGTCAAGTCCATAATCGAGAAACATATCCTTATTTCACTAAGGATAATTCTGACCGCTGTCCAGTGATCTACTCCTAGATCACTATTGTACTCCCTTGCCAAATCAATACAGGGTATACAATAGATCTGGTACACAGCATGACATACTTTATAGAACCTATGGCCAAGGCATAGGGAAAGACTTTCATTCTCTTTCTATCTTCTGCCGTGCTCGGGCTTTGAGTCTTACTCAACTTCACACCTTGTAATACAGGCAAGAACTCTTTCTTTGACTGCTCCATTTTGAACTACTTCAAAATCTTGTCAAGGTATGTACTTATTGAAAAACTTATCAAGCGTTTTGATTTATCTCTATAGATCTTGAAGCTCAATATGTAAGCAGCTTTACCGAAGTCTTTCTTTGAAAAACTCTTTTCAAACACTCCTTTATGCTGTACAGAATAATTCTACATTATTTCTGATCAATAATATGTTATTCACATATACTCATCAGAAATGCTGTAGTGCTCCCACTCACTTTCTTGTAAATATAGGCTTCACTGCAAGTCTGTATAAAACTATATGCTTTGATCAACTTATCAAAACGTATATTCCAACTCCGAGATTCTTGCACCAGTCCATAGATGGATCGCTGGAGCTTGCATATTTTGTTAGCACCTTTAGGATTGACAAAACCATCTGGTTGCATCATATACAACTCTTCTTTAATAAATCCATTAAGGAATGCAGTTTTGTTTATCCATTTGCCAGATTTCATAAAATGCGGCAATTACTAACATGATTCGGACAGACTTTAAGCATAGATACTAGTGAGAAACTCTCATCGTAGTCAACACCTTGAACTTGTCGAAAACCTTTTGCGACAATTCTAGCTTTGTAGATAGTAACACTACTATCAGCGTCCGTCTTCCTCTTGAAGATCCATTTATTCTCAATTGCTTGCCGATCATCGGGCAAGTCAACCAAAGTCCATACTTTGTTCTCATACATGGATCATATCTCAGATTTCATGGCCTCAAACCATTTCGCGGAATCTGGGCTCATCATCGCTTCCTCATAGTTCGTAGGTTCATCATGGTCAAGTAACATGATCTCCAGAACAGGATTACCGTACCACTCTGGTGCGAATCTCACTCTGGTTTACCTACGAGATTCGGTAGTAACTTGATCTGAAGTTACATGATCATCATCATTAGCTTCCTTACTAATTGGTGTAGTAGTCACAAGAACAGATTTTTGTGATGAACTACTTTCCAATAAGGTAGAAGGTACAATTACCTTATCAAGTTTTCTACTTTCCCCCCACTCACTTCTTTCGAGAGAAACTCCTTCTCTAGAAAAACTCCGAATTTAGCAACAAAAGTCTTGCCTTCGGATTTGTGATAGAAGGTGTACCCAATAGTCTCCTTTGGGTATTCTATGAAGACATATTTCTCCGATTTGGGTTTGAGCTTATCAGGTTGAAACTTTTTCATATAAGCATTGCAACCTCAAACTTTAAGAAACGACAGCTTAGGTTTCTTGCCAAACCATAGTTCATACGGTGTCGTCTCAACGGATTTAGATGGTGCCCTATTTAACGTGAATGCAGCTGTCTCTAATGCATAAACCCAAAACGATAGTGGTAGATCGGTAAGAGACATCATAGATCGCACCATATCTAATAAAGTACGGTTATGACGTTCGGACACACCATTACATTGTGGTGTTCGAGGTGGCATGAGTAGTGAAACTATTTCACATTGTTTTAACTGAAGACCAAACTCATAACTCAAATATTCTTTTCCATGATCAGATCATAGAAACTTTATTTTCTTGTTACGATGATTTTCCACTTCACTCTGAAATTCTTTGAACTGTTCAAGTGTTTCAGACTTATGTTTCATCAAGTAGATATCCCCATATCTGCTCAAATCATCTTGTGAAGGTCAGAAAATAATGATACCTGCTGTAAGCCTTAATATTCATCGGACCACATACATCAGTATGTATTATTTCCAACAAATCTGTTGCTTGATTCATTGTTCCGGAGAACGGCGTTTTAGTCATCTTGCCCATAAGGCATGGTTCGCAAGCATCAAGTGATTCATAATCAAGTGATTCCAAAATCCCATCAGCATGGAGTTTCTTCATGCCCTTTACACCAATATGACCTAAACGGCAGTGCCACAAATAAGTTGCACTATCATTATTAACTTCGCATCTTTTGGTTTCAATATTATGAATATGTGTATTATTAAGATCGAGATCCAATGAAATATTTTCATTGGGTGTGTAACCATATAAGGTTTTATTCATGTATACAGAACAACAATTTATTCTTTTACTTAAATGAATAACCGTATTACAATAAACATGATCAAATCATATTCATGCTCAACGCAAACACCAAATAACACTTATTTAGGTTCAACACTAATCCCGAAATTATAGGGAGTGTGCGATGATGATCATATCAATCTTGGAACCACTTCCAACACACATCGTCACTTCACCCTTAACTAGTCTCTGTTCATTCTGCAACTCCCGTTTCGAGTTACTACTCTTAGCAACTGAACTAGCATCAAATACTAAGGGGTTGCTATAAACACTAGTAAAGTACACATCAATAACATGTATATCAAATATACTTATGTTCACTTTGCCATCCTTCTTTTCCGCCAATCACTTGGGGTAGTTCCGCTTCCAGTGACCAGTCCCTTTGCAGTAGAAGCACTTAGTCTCAGGCTTAGGATCAGACTTGGGCTTCTTCACTTGAGCAGCAACTTGCTTGCCGTTCTTCTTGAAGTTCCCCTTCTTCCCTTTGCCCTTTTTTTGAAACTAGTGGTCTTGTCAACCATCAACACTTGATGTTTTTTCTTGATTTCTACCTTTGTCGGTTTCAGCATCACGAAGAGCTTGGGAATTACTTTTGTCATCCCTTGCATATTATAGTTCATCACGAAGTTCTACTAACTTAGTGATGGTGACTAGAGAATTCTGTCAATCAATATCTTATCTGGAAGATTAACTCCCACTTGATTCAAGCGATTGTAGTACTCAGACAATCTGGGCACATGCTCACTAGTTGAGCGATTCTCCTCCATCTTTTAGCTATAGAACTTGTTGGAGACTTCATATCTCTCAACTTGGGTATTTGCTTGAAATATTAACTTCAACTCCTGGAACATCTCATATGTTCCATGACGTTCAAAACGTCTTTGAAGTCCCGATTCTAAGCCGTTAAGCATGGTGCACTTAAACTATCAAGTAGTCATCATATTGAGCTAGCCAAACGTTCATAACGTCTCCATCTGCTCCTGCAATAGGTCTGTCACCTAGCGGTGCATCTAGGACATAATTTTTTTGTGCAGCAATGAGGATAAACCTCAGATCACGGATCCAATCCGCATCATTGCTACTAACATCTTTCAACACAATTTTCTCTAGGAACATATCAAAATAAACACAGGGAAGCAATAACGCGAGCTATTGATCTACAACATAATTTGCAAAATACTGCCAGGACTAAGTTCATGATAAATTTAAGTTCAATTAATCATATTACTTAAGAACTCCCACTTAGATAGATATCCCTCTAATCCTCTAAGTGATCACGTGATCCAAATCAACTAAACCATAACCGATCATCACGTGAGATGGAGTAGTTTTCAATGGTGAACATCGTTATGTTGATCATATCTACTATATGATTCACGCTCGACCTTTCGGTCTCCGTGTTCCGAGGCCATATCTGTATATGCTTGGTTCATCAAGTATAACCTGAGTATTCCGCGTGTGCAACTGTTTTGCACCCGTTGTATTTGAACGTAGAGCCTATCACACCCGATCATCACGTGGTGTCTCAGCACGAAGAACTTTTTCAACGGTGCATACTCAG
The DNA here is from genome assembly GCA_034509565.1 of Triticum monococcum. Lineage (NCBI taxonomy): Eukaryota > Viridiplantae > Streptophyta > Magnoliopsida > Poales > Poaceae > Triticum > Triticum monococcum. Next base: position 558,983,871 of record CM067843.1, on the reverse strand, counting down.
GGAGAACACTTCTTGATAATTTAGTGAGATATCATCTTATAATGCTACCGTCAATCAAAGCAAGATAAGATGCATAAAAGGATAAACATCACATGCAATCAATATAAGTGATATGATATGGCCATCATCATCTTGTGCTTTGTGATCTCCATCTCCGAAGCACCGTCATGATCACCATCGTCACCGGCGCGACACCTTGATCTCCATCGTAGCATCGTTGTCGTCTCGCCAATCTTATGCTTCCACGACTATCACTACCGCTTAGTAATAAAGTAAAGCATTACATCGCGATTGCATTGCATACAACAAAGCGACAACCATATGGCTCCTGCCAGTTGCCGATAACTCGGTTACAAAACATGATCATCTCATACAATAAAATTTAGCATCATGCCTTGACCATATCACATCACAACATGCCCTGCAAAAACAAGTTAGACGTCCTCTACTTTGTTGTTGCAAGTTTTACGTGGCTGCTACGGGCTTAAGCAAGAACTCATCTTACCTATGCATCAAAACCACAACGATAGTTTGTCAAATAGACTCTGTTTTAACCTTCTCAAGGACCGGGCGTAGCCACACTCGGTTCAACTAAAGTTGGAGAGACAGTCGCCCGCAAGCCATCTATGTGCAAAGCACGTCGAGGGAACCGGTCTCGCGTAAGCGTACGCGTATGGTTGGTCCGGGTCGTCTCGTCCAACAATACCGCCGAACCAAAGTATGACATGCTGGTAGGCAGTATGACTTGTATCGCCCACAACTCACTTGTGTTCTACTCGTGCAAATAACATCAAACCATAAAAACCTAGGCTCGGATGCCACTGTTGGGTAACGTAGTAATTTCAAAAAATTTCCTACGCACACGCAAGATCATGGTGATGCATAGCAACGAGGGGAGAGTCTGATCTACGTACCCTTGTAGATCGCAACGGAAGCATTGACACAACATAGAGGAAGTAGTCATACGTCTTCTTCCCGATCCGACCGATCCAAGCACCGTTACTCCGGCACCTCCGAGTTCTTAGTGTTGGGGAACGTAGTAATTTCGAAAAATTTCCTACGCACACGCAAGATCATGGTGATGCATAGCAACGAGGGGGAGAGTATTGTCTACGTACCAACGCAGACCGACTGCGGAAGCGATCTCACAACGTAGAGGAAGTAGTCGTACGTCTTCTTCCCGATCCGACCGATCCAAGCACCGTTACTCCGGCACCTCCGAGTTCTTAGCACACGTTCAGCTCGATGACGATCCTCGGGCTCCGATCCAGCAAAGTGTCGAGGAAGAGTTCCGTCAGCACGACGGCGTGGTGACGATCTTGATGTACTACGGATGCAGGGCTTCGCCTAAGCACTACAACGGTATGATCGAGGTGGAATTTGGTGGCAGGGGGCACCGCACACGGCTAAGGAACGATCTCAAGGATCAACTTGTGTGTCTTGGGGTGTCCCCTGCCCCCGTATATAAAGGATGGAGGAGGAGGAGCTGGCCGGCCAAGGTGGGAGGCGCAGGAGGAGTCCTACTCCTACCGGGAGTAGGACTCCCCCCTCCAATCCTAGTCCAACTAGGTTTCCTCAAGAGGGAAGGGAAAGAGAGAGGTGGCCGGCCCCTCTCCTAGTCCTAATAGGACTAGGGAGAAGGGGGGAGGCGCAGCCCTATGTGGGCTGCCCTCTCACCTTTCCACTAAGGCCCATGTTGGCCCATTTGGCTCCCGGGGGGTTCCGGTAACCCTCCCGGTAATCCGGTAAAATCCCGATTTCACCCGGAACACTTCCGGTGTCCAAACATAGGCTTCCAATATATCAATCTTTACGTCTCGATCATTTCGAGACTCCTTGTCATGTCCGTGATCACATCCGGGACTCCGAACAACCTTCGGTACATCAAAATGCATAAACTCATAATAACTATCATCGTAACGTTAAGCGTGCGGACCCTACGGTTCGAGAACAATGCAGACATGACCGAGACACGTTTCCGGTCAATAACCAATAGCGGGACCTGGATGCCCATATTGGCTCCTACATATTCTACAAAGATCTTTATCGGCCAGACCGCATAACAACATACGTTGTTCCCTTTGTCATCGGTATGTTACTTGCCCGAGATTCGATCGTCGGTATCCAATACCTAGTTCAATCTCGTTACTGGCAAGTCTCTTTACTCATTCCGTAATACATCATCTCGCAACTAACTCATTAGTCACAATGCTTGCAAGGCTTATGTGATGTGTATTACCGAGAGGGCCCAGAGATACCTCTCCGACACTCGGAGTGACAAACCCTAATCTCGAAATACGCCAACCCAACATCTACCATTGGAGACACCTGTAGTACTCCTTTATAATCACCCAGTTACGTTGTGACGTTTGGTAGTACCCAAAGTATTCCTCTGGTAAACGGGAGTTGCATAATCTCATAGTTATAGGAACATGTATAAGTCATGAAGAAAGCAATAGCAACATACTAAACGATCGAGTGCTAAGCTAATGGAATGGGTCATGTCAATCAGATCATTCAACTAATGATGTGACCTCGTTAATCAAATAACAACTCTTTGTTCATGGTTAGGAAACATAACCATCTTTGATTAACGAGCTAGTCAAGTAGAGGCATACTAGTGACACTGTGTTGGTCTATGTATTCACACATGTATTATGTTTCCGGTTAATACAATTCTAGCATGAATAATAAACATTTATCATGATATAAGGAAATAAATAATAACTTTATTATTGCCTCTAGGGCATATTTCCTTCAGTCTCCCACTTGCACTAGAGTCAATAATCTAGTTCACATCGCCATGTGATTTAGCAGCAATGGTTCACATCACCATGTGATTAACACCCATAGTTCACATCGTCATGTGACCAACACTCAAAGGGGTTACTAGAGTCAGTAATCTAGTTCACATATCTATGTGATTAACACCCAAAGAGTACTAAGGTGTGATCATGTTTTGCTTGTGAGATAATTTTAGTCAACGGGTCTGTCACATTCAGATCCGTAAGTATTTTGCAAGTTCTATGTCTACAATGCTCTACACGGAGCTACTCTAGCTAATTGCTCCCACTTTCAATATGTATCCAGATTTAGAATCATCTGGATCAGTGTCAAAAACTTGCATCGACGTAACCCTTTACGACGAACCTTTTTGTCACGTCCATAATCGAGAAACATTTCCTTATTTCACTAAGGATAATTCTGACCGCTGTCCAGTGATCCACTCCTAGATCACTATTGTACTCCCTTGCCAAATCAGTGCAGGGTATACAATAGATCCGGTACACAGCATGGCATACTTTATAGAACCTATGAATGAGGCATAGGGAATGACTTTCATTCTCTTTCTATCTTCTACCGTGGTCGGGCTTTGAGTCTTTACTCAACTTCACACCTTGTAACACAGGCAAGAAACTTTTTCTTTGACTGTTCCATTTTGAACTACTTCAAAATCTTGTCAAGGTATGTACTTATTGAAAAACTTATCAAGCGTCTTGACCTATCTCTATAGATCTTGAAGCTCAATATGTAAGCAGCTTTACCGAAGTCTTTCTTTGAAAAACTCCTTTCAAACACTCCTTTTATGCTTTACAGAATAATTCTACATTATTTCTGATCAACAATATGTCATTCACATATACTTGTCAGAAATGTTGTAGTGCTCCTACTCACTTTCTCGTAAATACAGGCTTCACCGCAAGTCTGTATAAAACTATATGCTTTGATCAACTCATCAAAGCGTATATTCCAACTCCGAGATGCTTGCACCAGTCCACAGATGGATCGCTGGTGCTTGCACATTTTGTTAGCACCTTTTGGATTGACAAAACCTTCTGGTTGCATCATATACAACTCTTCTTTAATAAATCCATTAAGGAATGCAGTTTTGTTTATCCGTTTGCCAGATTTCATAAAATGCGGCAATTACTAACATGATTCGGACAGACTTAAGCATAGATACGAGTGAGAAAATCTCATCGTAGTCAACACCTTGAACTTGTCGAAAACCTTTTGCGACAATTCTAGCTTTGTAGATAGTAACACTACTATCAGCGTCCGTCTTCCTCTTGAAGATCCATTTATTTTCTATGGCTTGCCGATCATCGGGCAAGTCAACTAAATTCCATACTTTGTTCTCATACATGGATCATATCTCAGATTTCATGGCTTCAAGCCACTTTGCGGAATCTGGGCTCACCATCGCTTCTTCATAGTTCGTAGGATCATCATGATCCAGTAGCATGACTTCCAGAACAGGATTACCGTACCACTCTGGCGCGGATCTTACTCTGGTTGATCTACGAGGTTCAGTAGTGTCTTGTTCTAAAGTTTCATGATCATCATCATTAGCTTCCTCACTAACTGGTGTAGGTGTCACAGTAACATTTTTCTGTGATGTACTACTTTCCAATAAGGGAGCAGGTACAGTTACCTCGTCAAGTTCTACTTTCCTCCCACTCACTTCTTTCGAGAGAAACTCCTTCTCCAGAAAGTTTCTGAATTTTAGCAACAAAAGTCTTGCCTTCGGATCTGTGATAGAAGGTGTATCCAATAGTTTCCTTTGGATATCCTATGAAGACGCACTTCTCCGATTTGAGTTTGAGCTTATCAGGATGAAACTTTTTCATATAAGCATCGCAACCCCAAACTTTAAGAAACGACAGCTTAGGTTTCTTGCCAAACCATAGTTCACACGGTGTCGTCTCAACGGATTTAGATGGTGCCCTATTTAACGTGAATGCAGCTGTCTCTAATGCATAACCCCAAAACGATAGTGGTAGATCGGTAAGATACATCATAGATTGCACTATATCCAATAAAGTACGGTTATGACATTCGGACACACCATTATGCTGTGGTGTTCCATGTGGCATGATTTTGTGAAACTATTCCACATTGTTTTAATTGAAGACCAAACTCGTAACTCAAATATTTTACCTCTGCGATCATATCGTAGAAACTTTTATTTTCTTGTCACGATGATTTTCCACTTCACTCTGAAATTCTTTGAACTTTTCAAATGTTTCAGACTTATGTTTCATCAAGCAGATATACTCATATCTGTTCAAAACATCTGTGAAGATCAGAAAATAATGATACCTGTCGCGAGCCTCAATATTCATCGGACCACATACATCAGTATGTATGATTTCCAATAAATCTTTTCTCGCTCCATTGTTCCGGAGAACGGCGTTTTAGTCATCTTGCCCAAAAAGCATGGTTCGCAAGCATCAAGTGATTCATAATCAAGTGATTCCGAAAACCCATCAGCATGGAGTTTCTTCATGCGCTTTATACCAATATGACCTAAACAACAGTGCCACAAATAAGTTGCACTATCATTATTAACTTTGCATCTTTTGGTTTCAATATTATGAATATGTGTATTATTAAGATCGAGATCCAATGAACTATTTTCATTGGGTGTGTAACCATATAAGGTTTTATTCATGTAAACAGAACAACAATTTATTCTTTTACTTAAATGAATAACCGTATTACAATAAACATGATCAAATCATATTCATGCTCAACGCAAAAACCAAATAACACTTATTTAAGTTCAACACTAATCCCGAAAGTATAGGGGAGTGTGCGATGATGATCATATCAATCTTGGAACTACTTCCAACACACATCGTCACTTCACCCTTAACTAGTCTCTGTTTATTCTGCAACTCCCGTTTCGAGTTACTAATCTTAGCAACTGAACTAGCATCAAATACTGAGGGGTTGCTATAAACACTAGTATAGTACACATCAATAACATGTATATCAAATATACTTATGTTCACTTTGCCATCCTACTTATCCGCCAATCACTTGGGGTAGTTCCGCTTCCAGTGACCAGTCCCTTTGCAGTAGAATCACTTAGTCTCAGGCTTAGGATCATACTTGGGCTTCTTCACTTGAGCAGCAACTTGCTTGCCGTTCTTCTTGAAGTTCCCCTTCTTCCCTTTGCCCTTTTCTTGAAACTAGTGGTCTTGTCAACCATCAACACTTGATGTTTTTCTTGATTTCTACCTTCGTTGATTTCAGCATCACGAAGAGCTTGGGAGTTGTTTCCGTTATCCCTTGCATATTATAGTTCATCACGAAGTTCTACTAACTTAGTGATGATGACTAGAGAATTCTGTCAATCACTATCTTATCTGGAAGATTAACTCCCACTTGATTCAAGCGATTGTAGTACCTAGACAATCTGAGCACATGCTCACTAGTTGAGCGATTCTCCTCCATCTTTTAGCTATAGAACTTGCTGGAGACTTCATGTCTCTCAACTCGGGTATTTGCTTGAAATATTAACTTCAACTCCTGGAACATCTCATATGGTCCATGACGTTCAAAACGTCTTTGAAGTCCCGATTCTAAGCCGTTAAGCATGGTGCACTAAACTATCAAGTAGTCATCATATTGAGCTAGCCAAACGTTCATAACGTCTGCATCTGCTCCTGCAATAGGTCTGTCACCTAGCGGTGCATCAAGGACATAATTCTTCTGTGCAGCAATGAGGATAAACCTCATATCACGGATCCAATCCGCATCATTGCTACTAACATCTTTCAACACAATTTTCTCTAGGAACATATCAAAATAAACACAGGGAAGCAATAACGCGAGCTATTGATCTACAACATGATTTGCAAAATACTACCAGTACTAAGTTCATGATAAATTTAAGTTCAATTAATCATATTACTTAAGAACTCCCACTTAGATAGATATCCCTCTAATCCTCTAAGTGATCACATGATCCAAATCAACTAAACCATAACCGATCATCACGTGAGATGGAGTAGTTTTCAATGTTGAACATCATTATGTTGATCATATCTACTATATGATTCACGCTCGACCTTTCGGTCTCCGTGTTCCGAGGCCATATCTGTATATGCTTGGCTCGTCAAGTATAACCTGAGTATTCCGCGTGTGCAACTGTTTTGCACCCGTTGTATTTGAACGTAGAGCCTATCACACCCGATCATCACGTGGTGTCTCAGCACGAAGAACTTTTTCAACGGTGCATACTCAGGGAGAACACTTCTTGATAATTTAGTGAGATATCATCTTATAATGCTACCGTCAATCAAAGCAAGATAAGATGCATAAAAGGATAAACATCACATGCAATCAATATAAGTGATATGATATGGCCATCATCATCTTGTGCTTTGTGATCTCCATCTCCGAAGCACCGTCATGATCACCATCGTCACCGGCGCGACACCTTGATCTCCATCGTAGCATCGTTGTCGTCTCGCCAATCTTATGCTTCCATGACTATCACTACCGCTTAGTAATAAAGTAAAGCATTACATCGCGATTGCATTGCATACAATAAAGCGACAACCATATGGCTCCTGCCAGTTGCCGATAACTCGGTTACAAAACATGATCATCTCATACAATAAAATTTAGCATCATGCCTTGACCATATCACATCACAACATGCCCTTGAAAAACAAGTTAGACGTCCTCTACTTTGTTGTTGCAAGTTTTACGTGGCTGCTACGGGCTTAAGCAAGAACTCATCTTACCTATGCATCAAAACCACAACGATAGTTTGTCAAATAGACTCCGTTTTAACCTTCTCAAGGACCGGGCGTAGCCACACTCGGTTCAACTAAAGTTGGAGAGACAGTTGCCCGCAAGCCATCTATGTGATAAGCACGTCGAGGGAACCGGTCTCGCGTAAGCGTACGCGTAAGGTTGGTCCGGGTCGTCTCGTCCAACAATACCGCCGAACCAAAGTATGACATGCTGGTAGGCAGTATGACTTGTATTGCCCACAACTCACTTGTGTTCTACTCGTGCAAATAACATCAAACCATAAAAACCTAGGCTCGGATGCCACTGTTGGTTAACGTAGTAATTTCAAAAAATTTCCTACGCACACGCAAGATCATGGTGATGCATAGCAACGAGGGGAGAGTCTGATCTACGTACCCTTGTAGATCGCAACGGAAGCATTGACACAACATAGAGGAAGTAGTCATACGTCTTCTTCCCGATCCGACCGATCCAAGCACCGTTACTCCGGCACCTCCGAGTTCTTAGTGTTGGGGAACGTAGTAATTTCGAAAATTTTCCTACGCACACGCAAGATCATGGTGATGCATAGCAACGAGGGGGGAGTATTGTCTACGTACCAACGCAGACCGACTGCGGAAGCGATCTCACAACATAGAGGAAGTAGTCGTACGTCTTCTTCCCGATCCGACCGATCCAAGCACCGTTACTCCGGCACCTCCGAGTTCTTAGCACACGTTCAGCTCGATGACGATCCTCGGGCTCCGATCCAGCAAAGCGTCGAGGAAGAGTTCCGTCAGCACGACGGCGTGGTGACGATCTTGATGTACTACGGACGCAGGGCTTCGCCTAAGCACTACAACGGTATGATCGAGGTGGAATTTGGTGGCAGGGGGCACCGCACACGGCTAAGGAACGATCTCAAGGATCAACTTGTGTGTCTTGGGGTGTCCCCTGCCCCCGTATATAAAGTATGGAGGAGGAGGAGCTGGCCGGCCAAGGTGGGAGGCGCAGGAGGAGTCCTACTCCTACCGGGAGTAGGACTCCCCCCTCCAATCCTAGTCCAACTAGGTTTCCTCAAGAGGGAAGGGAAAGAGAGAGGTGGCCGGCCCCTCTCCTAGTCCTAATAGGACTAGGGAGAAGGGGGGAGGCGCAGCCCTATGTGGGCTGCCCTCTCACCTTTCCACTAAGGCCCATGTTGGCCCATTTGGCTCCCGGGGGGTTCCGGTAACCCTCCCGGTAATCCGGTAAAATCCCGATTTCACCCGGAACACTTCCGGTGTCCAAACATAGGCTTCCATTATATCAATCTTTACGTCTCGATCATTTCGAGACTCCTCGTCAGGTCCGTGATCACATCCGGGACTACGAACAACCTTCGGTACATCAAAATGCATAAACTCATAATAACTGTCATCGTAACGTTAAGCGTGCGAACCCTACGGTTCGAGAACAATGCAGACATGACCGAGACACGTTTCCGGTCAATAACCAATAGCGGGACCTGGATGCCCATATTGGCTCCTACATATTCTATGAAGATCTTTATCGGTCAGACCGCATAACAACATACGTTGTTCCCTTTGTCATCGGTATGTTACTTGCCCGAGATTCGATCGTCGGTATCCAATACCTAGTTCAATCTCATTACTGGCAAGTCTCTTTACTCGTTCCGTAATACATCATCTCGCAACTAACTCATTAGTCACAATGCTTGCAAGGCTTATGTGATGTGTATTACCGAGAGGGCCCAGAGATACCTCTCCGACACTCGGAGTGACAAACCCTAATCTCGAAATACGCCAACCCAACATCTACCATTGGAGACACCTGTAGTACTTCTTTATAATCACCCAGTTACGTTGTGACGTTTGGTAGTACCCAAAGTATTCCTTTGGTAAACGGGAGTTGCATAATCTCATAGTTATAGGAACATGTATAAGTCATGAAGAAAGCAATAGCAACATACTAAACGATCGAGTGCTAAGCTAATGGAATGGGTCATGTAAATCAGATCATTCAACTAATGATGTGACCTCGTTAATCAAATAACAACTCTTTGTTCATGGTTAGGAAACATAACCATCTTTGATTAACGAGCTAGTCAAGTAGAGGCATACTAGTGACACTGTGTTGGTCAATGTATTCACACATGTATTATGTTTCCGGTTAATACAATTCTAGCATGAATAATAAACATTTATCATGATATAAGGAAATAAATAATAACTTTATTATTGCCTCTAGGGCATATTTCCTTCACTTAGCACACGTTCAGCTCGATGACGATCCTCGGGCTCCGATCCAGCAAAGCGTCGAGGAAGAGTTCCGTCAGCACGACGGCGTGGTGACGATCTTGATGAACTACAGCAGCAGGGCTTCGCCTAAACTCCGCTACAGTATTATCGAGGAATATAGTGGCAGGGGGCACCGCACACGGCTAAGGAATAGATCACGTGGATCAACTTGTGTGTCTAGAGGTGTCCCCTGCCCCCGTATATAAAGGATGAGAGGGGGAGGGCTGGCCGGCCAGGAGAGAAGGCGCAGGAGAGTCCTACTCCCACTGGGAGTAGGATTCCCCTTCCAAACCTAGTCCAACTAGGATTCCCAAGTGGGAAAGGGAGAGAGGGGGGCCGGCCACCTTCTCCTAGTCCTAATAGGACTAGAGAGAGGGGGGAGGCGCACAGCCCTATGTGGGCTGCCCTTTCAACTTTCCACTAAGGCCCATGTTGGCCCATTTGGCTCCCGGGGGGTTCCGGTAACCCTCCCGATAATCCGGTAAAATCCCGATTTTACCCGGAACACTTCCGATGTCCAAACATAGGCTTCCAATATATCAATCTTTACGTCTCGACCATTTCGAGACTCCTCGTCATGTCCGTGATCACATCCGGGACTCCGAACAACCTTCGGTACATCAAAATGCATAAACTCATAATAACTGTCATCGTAACATTAAGCGTGCGGACCCTACGGTTCGAGAACAATGTAGACATGACCGAGACACGTCTCTGGTCAATAACCAATAGCGGGACCTGGATGCCCATATTGGCTCCTACATATTCTACGAAGATCTTTATCGGTCAGACCGCATAACAACATACGTTGTTCCCTTTGTCATCGGTATGTTACTTGCCCGAGATTCGATCGTCGGTATCCAATACCTAGTTCAATCTCGTTACCGGCAAGTCTCTTTACTCGTTCCGTAATACATCATCCCGCAACTAACTCATTAGTTGCAATGCTTGCAAGGCTTTAAGTGATGTGCATTACCGAGAGGGCCCAGAGATACCTCTCCGACAATCGGAGTGACAAATCCTATTCTCGAAATACGCCAACCCAACATCTACCATTGGAGACACCTGTAGTACTCCTTTATAATCACCCAGTTACGTTGTGACATTTGGTAGTACCCAAAGTGTTCCTCCGGTAAACGGGAGTTGCATAATCTCATAGTCATAGGAACATGTATAAGTCATGAAGAAAGCAATAGCAACATACTAAACGATCGGGTGCTAAGCTAATATAATGGGTCATGTCAATCAGATCATTCAACTAATGATGTGACCTCGTTAATCAAATAACAACTCTTTGTTCATGGTTAGGAAACATAACCATCTTTGATTAACGAGCTAGTCTAGTAGAGGCATACTAGTGACACTCTGTTTGTCTATGTATTCACACATGTATTATGTTTCCGGTTAATACAATTCTAGCATGAATAATAAACCTTTATCATGATATAAGGAAATAAATAATAACTTTATTATTGCCTCTAGGGCATATTTCCTTCAAAGATAACCAATCATACATAAAAGAATTCAGAGAAGATTCAAATATTGTTCATAGATAAACTTGATCATAAACCCAAAATTCATCGGTCGAAACAAACACATCGCAAAAGAAGATTACATCGAATAGATCTCCACAAGAGAGGGGGAGAACTTTGTATTGAGATCGAAAAAGAGAGAAGAAGCCATCTAGCTAATAACTATGGACCCGAAGGTCTGAGGTAAACTACTCACACTTCATCGGAGGGGCTATGGTGTTGATGTAGAAGCCCTCTGTGATCGATGCCCCCTCCGGGGGAGCTCCGGAACAGGCCCCAAGATGGGATCTCGTGGATACAGAAAGTTGCGGTGGTGGAATTAGGGTTTTGGCTCCGTATCTGGTAGTTTGGGGTACGTAGGTATATATATAGGAGGAAGGAGTACGTCAGTGGAGCAACAGGGGGCCCATGAGGGTGGAGGGCGCGCCTGGGGGTAGGCGCGCCCCCTACCTCGTGGCCTCCTGGTTGATGTCTTTACGTAGAGTCCAAGTCCTCTGGATCATGTTCATTCCGAAAATCACGTTCCTGAAGGTTTCATTCCGTTTGGACTCCGTTTGATATTCTTTTTCCGCGAAACCCTAAAATAGGCAAAAAAACAGCAATGCTGGGCTGGGCCTCCGGTTAATAGGTTATTCCCAAAAATAATATAAAAGTGTATAATAAAGCCCAATAATGTCCAAAACAGAATATAATATAGCATGGAACAATCAAAAATTATAGATACGTTGGTGACGTATCAGGGTCCACGAGGAGCTCACAAGGACGGAGGGCCCCTGGGCGCGCCCTCCACCCTTGCGGAGGCCTCGTGGCTCTTCTGGCCCAACTCTTTTGCTTCGGGGGCTTCTTCTGGTCCATAAAAATCACCGTAAATTTTCAGCTCATTTGGACTCCGTTTGATATTCCTTTTCTGCTAAACTCAAAAACAAGGAAAAAAACAGAAACTGGCACTGGGCTCTAGGTTAATAGGTTAGTCCCAAAAATCATATAAAATAGCATATAAATGCGTATAGAACATCCAAGATGGATAATATAATAGCATGGAACAATCAAAAATTATAGATACGTTGGAGACGTATCAGTACCCAACAATAAGAATAGCATATTTCTTTTTGACAGTAGGAATAGGAAATTCAAAACCTCCAATAGTAATAGTTGAAATTTTTCCAATAGAATTGATACTATGAAGTTGAGGTTGTTTCTTCGGAAAGTGTACTGTATGCTCATTACCATTAACATGAAACATGACATTGCCTTTGTTGCAATCAATAACAGCCCCTACAGTATTCAAAAAAGGTCTACCAAGGATGATCGACATACTGTCGTCCTCGGGAATATCAAGAATAACAAAGTCCGTCAAGATAGTAATGTTTGCAACCACAACATGCACATCCTCACAAATACCTATGGGTATAGCAGTTGATTTATCAGCCATTTGCAAAGAAATTTCTGTAGGTGTTAACTTATTCAATTCAAGTCTACGATATAAAGAGAAAGGCATAACACTAACACCGGCTCTAAGATCACATGAAGCAGTTTTAACATGGTTTCTTTTAATGGAGCATGGTATAGTTGGTACCCCTGGATCTCCAAGTTTCTTTGGTATTCCACCCTTAAAAGTATAATTGGCAAGCATGGTGGAAATTTCAGCTTCTGGTATCTTTCTCTTATTTGTAACAATATCTTTAATATACTTAGCATAAGGAGGCATTTTAAGCATATCAGTCAAACACATACGCAAAAAGATAGGTCTAATCATTTCAGCGAAGCACTCAAAATCCTCATCATCCTTTTTCATGGATGGCCTAGGAGGAAAGGGCATGGGTTTCTGAACCCATGGTTATCTTTATTTACCATGCTTCCTAGCAACGAAGTCTCTCTTATCATAACGTTGATTCTTTGATTGTGGGTTATCAAGATCAATAATAGGTTCAATCTCTACATCATTATCATTACTAGGTGGAGCATCGACATGAGCATCATTATTAACATTATCACTAGGTTCATGTTCATCACCAGATTGTGTCTCGGCATCAGAAATAGAAATAGCATTGGGATTCTCATGTGTGTCTATGATAGGTTCACTAGCATTCAAAGTCCTATCAGTTTTCTTTTCCTTTTTATTACTAGGACTAGGTGCATCAATATTAACTCTCTGAGGATCTTGCTCAACTCTCTTAGGACGACCCTCAGGATACAAAGGTTCCTGGGCCATTTTACCACCTCTAGTCATAACCCTAACAGCATTATCATTGTTCTTACTATTCAACTCATTAAGAAAATCATCATGTGCCTTAAGTACTTGTTCTACTTGATTTGTAACCATGGAAGCATGTTTACTAATAAGCTTAAGATTATTAACAGTTCTACTCATATAATCACCCAAGTGGTCAAGCATGTAAGCATTGAAGTTTTCTTGTTTAACAATAAAATTATCAAATTCATCCAAGCATTGACTAGCAGACTTATTGTGAGGAATATCACCTTCATCAAATCTATGGAGAGAGTTTACCTCTACTACCTGTGTTGGGTTGTCAAGACCATGTATTTCCTCAATAGGCGGTAGATTCTTAACATCTTCAGATTTAATACCTTTTTATTTCATAGATTTCTTTGCCTCTTGCATATCTTTAGGACTAGAAATAGAATACCCCTTTTCTTCGGAGTTGTCTTAGGAGTTGGTTCAAGAAGTGTCTAGTCATTATCATTACTCAATATATTATTCAATAGCAATTTAGCTTGCTCAACAGTTCTTTCCCTGAAAACACAACCAACACAACTATCCAGGTGGTCTCTAGAAGCAGCGATTAGTACATTATAAAAGATATCAAGTATTTCATTTTTCTTGAGAGGATGATCAGGTAAAGCATTAAGTAATTGGAGAAGCCTCCCCCAAAATTGTGGGAGACTCTCTTCTTTAATTTGCACAAAGTTAAATATTTCCTTTAAAGCAGCTTGTTTCTTATGAGCAGGGTAATATTTTGCAGAGAAGTAGTAAATCATATCCTGGGGACTACGCACACAACTAGGAGCAAGAGAATGAAACCATAACTTAGAATCACCCTTTAATGAGAAAGGAAACAATTTAATAATATAGTAATAGCGAATTTTTTCCTCATGAGCGAATAGCATGGCTATATCATTCAATTTAGTAAGATGTGCCACAACAGTTTCAGATTCATAACCATAGAAAGGATCAGATTCAACCAAAGTGATTAACTCAGGATCGACAGAGAACTCATAATCCTTATCGGTAACAAAGATAGGTGAAGTAGCAAACATAGGGTCATATTGCATTCTAGCATTCAAAGACTTTTCTTTTAACTTAACTAACAGTTTCTTAAGGTCATCTCTATCATTACAAGCAAGAAAGTCTCTAGCAATTTCCTCATCCATAATATAACCCTTAGGTACAATAGGCAATTCATATCTAGGGGGAGAATCATAATCTTCAGTTTCAATAATATCATCAGTTTCAATATTTCGTTCTCTCTAACCCTAGCAAGTTGTTCATCAACAAATTCACCAAGTGGCACAGTATTATCAAGAAGAGAAGTAGTTCCATAATAAGCATCATGCATAGCAGAAGTGGCATCATCAATAACATGCGACACATTGGAATTAATAGCAAGTGTAGGTGTTGCAAGTTTACTCAAAACAGAAGGTCAATCAAGTGCAGAGCAAGATGGCAGTTCCTTACCTCCCCTCATAGTTGAGGGAAAAATCTTAGTTCTTTGATCTTTCAAATTCCTCATAGTGATCAACAGATATGAATCCCAAGTGACTCAGAGAATAGTGCTATGCTCCCCGAAAACGGCAGCAGAAAAAGTTCTAGATAACCCACAAGTATAGGGGATCGCAACAGTTTTCAAGGGTAGAGTATTCAACCCAAATTTATTGATTCGACACAAGGGGAGCCAAAGACTATTCTCAAGTATTAGCAGCTGAGTTGTCAATTCAACCACACCTGAAAGACTTAATATCTGCAGCAAAGTATTTAGTAGCAAAGTAGTATGGAAGTAATGGCAATAGTGGCAAATGTAACAGTAGCAATTTTGTAGCAATCGTAACAGTGGCAACGGAAAAGTAACTTAGCAAAGATCAAAATGAAACGAACTCGTAGGTAATGGATCAATGATGGATAATTATGTCGGATGGCATTCATAATGCAACAGTCATAACATAGGGTGACACAGAACTAGCTCCAATTTATCAATATAATTTAGGCATGTATTCCAAGTATAGTCATACGTGCTTATCGAAAAGAACTTGCATGCCATCTTTTGTCCTACCCTACCGTGGCAGCGGGGTCCTATTGGAAACTAAGGGATGTTAAGGCCTCCTTTTAATAGAGTTTCGGACCAAATCATTAGCACTTAGTGAATACATGAGCTCCTCAAACTACGGTCATCACAGCGAAGTGTCCCGACTATTGTCACTCCAGGGTTGCCTTAACATAACACATAGTAGGTGACTATAACTTGCAAGATACGATCAAGAACACAAATATATTCATGACAACATAATAGGTTCAGATCTGAAATCATGGCACTCGGGCCCTAGTGACAAGCATTAAGCATAGCAAAGTCATAGCAAGATCAATCTTAGAACATAGTGGATACTAGGGATCGAACCCTAACAAAACTAACTTGATTACATGGTAAATCTCATCCAACCCATCACTGTCCAGCAAGCCTACGATGGGATTACTCACGCACGGCGGTGAGCATCCTAAAATTGGTGATGGAGGATGGTTGATGATGACGATGGCGACGGATTCCCCTCTCCGTAGCCCAGAACGAACTCCAGATCTACCCTCCCGAGGAAGAACAGGGCTTGGCAATGGCTCCGTATCGTAAAACGTGATGAATCCTTCTCTCTGATTTTTTTTCTCCCCAAACGTGAATATATGGAGTTGGAATTGTGGTCGGTGGAGGTTCAGGGGGCCCACAAGGACAGAGGATGCGCCCCATGGGGGTGGGAGCGCCCCCACCCTTGTGGCCAGGGTGTGGGCCCCCTTCGGTTGATTCTTTCACCAATATTTTTTATTTATTTCAAAACTGATCTCCATGAAGTTTCAGGTCACCCCGAGAACTTCTATTTCTACACAAAAATAACACCATGGCAATTCTGCTGAAAATAGCGTCAGTCCGGATTAGTTCCATTCAAATCATGCATGTTAGAGTCCAAAACAAGGGCAAAAGAGTTTGGAAAAGTAGATACGCTGGAGACGTATCAACTCATATCTATTTAAATCATTTGTGAAGGTCGGAAAATAACGAAACCCGCCGTGTGCCTCAACACTCATCGGACCGCATACATCAGTATGTATTATTTCCAATAAGTCATTAGCTCGCTCCATTGTTCCAAAGAACGGAGTTTCAGTCATCTTGCCCATGAGGCAAGGTTCGCAAGTATCAAATGATTCATAATCAAGTGATTCCAAAAGTCCATCGGTATGGACTTTCTTCATGCGCTTTACACCAATATGACCTAAACAGCAGTGCCACAAATTTGTTGCACTATCATTATCAACTTTGCATCTTTTGGCATCAATATTATGAATATGTGTATCACTACTATCGAGATTCAACAAGAATAAACCACTCTTCAAGGGTGTATGACCATAAAAGACATTACTCATATAAATAGAACAACCAGTATTCCCTGATTTAAATGAATAACTGTCTCGCACTAAACAAGATCCAGATATAATGTTCATGCTCAGCACTGGCACCAAATAACAATTATTTAGGTCTAAAACTAATCCCGAAGGTAGATGTAGAGGTAGCGTGCCGACGGTGATCACATCGATCTTAACCATTCCCGACGCGCATCGTCACCTCGTCCTTAGCCAATCTTTGTTTAATCCATAGCTCCTATTTCGAGTTACAAATATGAGCAACCAAACCAGTATCAAATACCCAAATGCTACTGTGAGCATTAGTAAGGTACACATCAATAACATGTATATCAAATATACCATTGTTCACTTTGCCATCCTTCTTATCCGCCAAGTATTTGGGGCAATTCCGCTTCCAGTGGCTTGACCCATTGCAGTAGAAGCTCTTAGTTTTAGGCTTAGGTCCAGATTTGGGCTTCTTCCCAGGAGTGGCAACTTGCTTGCCATTCTTCTTGAAGTTCCATTTCTTTCCCTTGCCCTTTTTCTTGAAACTAGTCGTCTTGTTAACCATCAACACTTGATGCTCCTTCTTGATTTCTACCTCCGCGTCCTTAAGCATTGTGAAGACCTTGAGAATTGTTTTGTTCATCCCTTCCATATTATAGTTCATCACGAAGCCTTTATAGCTTGGTGGCAGTGATTGAAGAACTATGTCAATAACACAATCAACCGAAAGGTCAACTCCCACCTGAGTTAAGTGATTATAATACCCAGACATTTTGAGTATGTGTTCACTGACAGAACTGTACTCCTCCATCTTGCAACTATAGAACTTGTTGGAGACTTCATATCTGTCAACCCGGGAATTTGCTTGAAACATTAACTTCAACTATTGGAACATCTCATATGCTCCATGACATTTAAAACGTCTTTGAAGTCCCGGTTCTAAGCCGTAAAACATGGCACACTAAACTATAGAGTAGTCATCAGATCGAGCTTGCCAGACGTTCATAACATCAGCTTTAGATCCTACAGCAAGCCTTTCACCTAGCGATGCATCGAGAACATAATTCTTCTGTGCAGCAATGAGATAATCCTCAAGTTACGGACCCAGTCCGTGTAGTTGCTACCATCATCTTTGAACTTAGCTTTCTCTAGGAACGCATTAAAATTCAGGGGAACGGTAGCTCGGGCCATTGATCTACAACATAAATATGCAAAACTATAAGACTAACTTCATGATAGATTAAGTTAAATTAATCATATTACTAAAGAACTCCCACTTAAATAGACATCCCTCAAGTCATCTAAGTGATACGTGATCCAAATCAATTAACCCATGTCTGGTCATCACGTGAGATGGTGTAGTCATCAATGGTGAACATCTCTATGTTGATCATATCTACTATATGATTCACGTTCGACCTTGCGATCTCCTGTGTTCCGAGACCATGTCTGTACACGCTAGGCTCGTCAAATTTAACCCAAGTATTCTGCATGTGCAAAACTGTCTTACACCCGTTGTATGTGAACGTAGATTCTATCACACCCGATCATCACGTGGTGTCTCGAAACGACGAACTGTAGCAACGGTGCATACTTAGGGAGAACACTTTTATCTTGAAATTAAGTGAAGGGATCATCTTATAATGTTTCCGCCGTTCTAAGCAAAATAAGATGCATAAAAGATAAACATCACATGCAATCAAAATTTGTGACATGATATGGCCATCATCATCTTGTGTTTTTGATCTCCATCTCCAAAGCATTGTCATGATCTCCATCGTCACCGGCTTGACACCTTGATCTCAATCATAGCATCGTTGCGTCGAGGTCGTCACACCAACTATTTGTTGGGAAACGCAGTATTTCAAAAAAAAATCCTACGATCACGCAAGATCTATCTAGGAGATGCATAGCAACGAGAGGGCGAGAGTATGTCTACATACCCTCGTAGACCAAAAGCGGAAGCGTTATGAAACACGGTTGATGTAGTCGATCGTCTTCGTGATCCAACCGATCAAGTACCGAACGCACGGCACCTCCACGATATGCACACGTTCAGCTCGGTGACGTCCCTCGTACTCTTGATTCAGCTGAGGCCGAAGGAGACTTTCGTTAGCACGTCGGCGTGATGACAATGATGATGAAGTTACCGACGCAGGGCTTCGCCTAAGCACTACAATGATATGAGCGAGGTGGAATTATGTGGAGAAGGGCACATCACACGGCTAAATAATCAACTTGTGTGTCTATGGGGTGCCCCCTTCCCCCGTATATAAAGGAGGCGAGGAGGGCCGGCCACAAGGGGGCGCCCTAAGGGGGGATTCCTACTCCTAGTAGGAGTAGGTTTCCCCCTTTCCTAGTCCATGTAGGAGAAGAAGGAAGGATTGGAGAGGGAGAAGGAAAGAGGGGGGCGCCACCCCCTCCCTAGTCCAATTCGGACCAGCCCATGGGGGCCGTGCGGCCTCCCCTTGTGGCCCTTCTCTCCTTTCCACTAAGGTCCATGAAGGCCCAATACTTCCCCCGGTGAATTCCCGTAACTCTCTAGTACTCCGAAAAATACCCGAACCACTCAGAACCTTTCCGATGTCCGAATATAGCCTTCCAATATATCGATCTTTATGTCTCGACCATCTCGAGACTCCTCGTCATGTCCATGATCACATCTGGGACTCCAAGAAAACTTCGATCATCAAATCACATAACTCATAATACAAATCGTCATCGAACATTAAGCGTACAGACCCTACGGGTTCGAGAACTATGTAGACATGACCGAGACACATCTCCGGTCAATAACCAATAGCGGAACCTGGATGCTCATATTGGGTCCTACATATTCTATGAAAATCTTTATCGGTCAAACCACACAACAATATACGTTGTTCCCTTTGTCATCGGTATGTTACTTGCCCGAGATTCGATCATCGGTATCATCATACCTAGTTCAATCTCGTTACAGACAAGTCTCTTTACTCGTTCCGTAATGCATCATCCCGCAACTAACTCATTAGTCACATTGCTTGCAAGGCTTATAGTGATGTGCATTACCGAGAGGGCCCAAAGATACCTCTCCGACAATCGGAGTGACAAATCCTAATCTCGATCTATGCCAACTCAACAAACACCATCGGAGACACCTGTAGAGCATCTTTATAATCACCCAGTTACATTGTGACGTTTGATAGCACACTAAGTGTTCCTCCGGTATTCGGGAGTTGCATAATCTCATAGTCATAGGAACATGTATAAGTCATGAAGAAAGCAATAGCAATAAACTAAACAATCATAGTGTTAAGCTAACGGATGGGTCTAGTCCATCACATCATTCTCTAATGATGTGATCCCGTTCATCAAATGACAACACATGTCCATGGCTAGGAAACTTAACCATCTTTGATTAACGAGCTAGTCAAGTAGAGGCATACAAAGGGGCACTCTGTTTGTCTATGTATTCACACATTGAAAGAACATGCGGTGCCCCCATGTTTGGTTTTGGTAATTGATGACAATCTCTATGGACTAATGGTTGCCTTGAGTTATATTTGAAGGTTTTGTCCATAGACTTTTCTTGGAGTACATGTGTTGGTTTCAAGGAGAGTTTGTGTCGACCAAGGTGCTATTCAAGGAATTACCTAAAGATTGGTCTTGTGAGAGGTTGATCAAGACTAAGTTAAAGAGTGAATCAAGTTGATCAACCCACAAAGCATAGAAGATGTACCGAGAGGGATCAAGTGATCCCATGGTATGGTAAGCATTGTCAATTACGCTTTGTGTACTAACCCATGGTCTTCGTGAGGGTTCTTTGTGGGGTTAGATGAAGAAAGGCTCACCCATAGTGGAGTATGGGGGAGCAATCAACTAGTCTTCATCGAGCCAACACAATCAAGAAAGGTGGCCCATCTTGAGGAAGTCAAGATCGTCATCATCTAGCTCAAGTGGACCATGTGCAAGGCAAAGGTTTGCCCTTGATAGGTTTTCTATTTTACCGGTCTCATGATGGTAGTTGGGAGACCGAGTTATAGGATCGATTGCCGTACTATCAAGGGGGGCTCTCGATGAGTAGCTTGATCGTATTGTTCGCTGAGAGCTCAAACCATTGCATCCTTGCATCATCTTTCTTGGTTCTTGTTTGGTTCTCTTTGAGAGTCTTAGAGCTTTTGGTCATCTTGTTGACAAGCTTGAGTTCATCGAAAACGGAGTTCACTTGCTTCTTCTATGATGTTTTTGATGTTGGAGGTTTTGCCGGTTCTTCTCGGTTGGAGGTTTCACTCCTCTATTTGTTGGCATACCTCCCCTGCCTCTTCTTACTCTAACCAGTCGCTATTTTGATGCTACTCATCGTCTTGTTTCCAACAAGCTTGAGTTTGCTCAATTCGGAGCTCATATGCAGAAGTTGTGGCAGTTTAGGCTCTTTTGCATCCTCTGTTTTCTCTGTTGTGTTCTTGAAAGCCTCAAGCGGTAGTACTACTCTCTAGAGCGGTAGTACCGCTTGTAAGCAGCAGTACCGTGGCCCTGTGCCGCACGTAGTACCGCTTCTTCTGGGCATGCGCCTTTTTCGTGTCGAGTTTCACAGTAGTAGAGGGGTAGTACCTCTTATAAGCGGTAAGCGGTACTACCTCTCCACCCGAGCGGTAGTACCTCTTATATGCGGTAAGCGGTACTACCTCTCCACCCGAGCGGTAGTACCTCTTATAAGCAGTAAGTGGTACTACCTCTCCCTAGAGCGGTACTACCTCTCTGGCAGTTTTTCAGCTCGTGTTTTTCTCTTTCATGTCGAGTTTCGCGGTAGTAGAGCGGTAGTAGATCTTATAAGCGGTAAGCGGTACTACCTCTCCACCCGAGCGGTAGTACCTCTTATATGTGGTAAGCGGTACTACCTCTCCACCCGAGCGGTAGTACCTCTTATAAGCAGTAAGCGGTACTACCTCTTCCTAGAGCGGTACTACCTCTCTGGTAGATTTTCAGCTCATGTTTTTCTCTCTTGTTGGGGTGTTTTGACCGTGCTAAGCGGTAGTACCGCTCGTGGAGCGGTAGTACCGCTCGTGTGCGGGCTGAGAACATAACGGTTGGATTCGGGAGGCCCTATAAAAGGGGGTCTTCTTCCCCATTGAACCTTATCCTTTTAGCTTGTGTTCTTCCCCCATTGTTGACCTTCTTCGAGCTTGCTAACTCTCAATCCCTCCATGGATTCTTGCTAGTTTTTGAGGGAAAAGAGAGAGGAGATCTAGATCCACATTTCCACCAATCACTTTCTCCTCTATGTGAGGGGAACCCCTTGGATCTAGATCTTGGAGTTCTTGGTGTTCTCCTTCTTGTTCTTCCTCTCATTTTCCTCCCTAGCATTAGTTGCTTTGGTGGGATTTGAGAGAGAAGGACTTGGGCACTCCGTGTGCCCTTGCCATTGCATTTCGTGCATCGGTTTGAGTTCTCCACGGTGATACGTGGAAGTTACAAGTTGAGAAGCTTATTACTCTTGGGTGCTTGGTACCCTTGAGCTTGTTCCTCTTGGGTGCTTGGGCGCCCTAGACGGTTGGTGGTGTTCGGAGCTCAATCATTGTGGTGTAAAGCTCCGAGCAAGCATCGGGGTCTCCAATTGGGTTGTGGAGATCGCCCCGAGCAATTTGACGGGTACCGGTGACCGCCCCCAAGGGGTGCCAAAGTGTATGGGTTCGGTGACCGCCCCCAAGGGTTGCTATTTGTACGGGTTCGGTGACCGCCCTCGAGGGTCCCTTAGTGGAATCACGGCATCTTGCATTGTGTGAGGGCGTGAGGAGATTACGGTGGCCCTAGTGGCTTCTTGGAGAGCATTGTGCCTCCACACCGCTCCAAACGGAGATTAGCATCTGCAAGGGTGTGAACTTCGGGATACATCATCGTCTCCGCGTGCCTCGATTATCTCTTACCCGAGCCCTTTACTTATGCACTTTACTTTGTGATAGCCATATTGTTTCTTGTCATATATATTGCTATCACATAGTTGCTTATCTTCCTTAGCATAAGTTGTTGGTGCACATAGGTGAGCCTAGTTGTTTTAGGTTTTGTGCTTGACAAATTAACCGCTAGGTTTATTCCGCATTTGTTCAAGCCTAAACCGTAATTATTTTAAAACGCCTATTCACCCCCCCCCCCTCTAGGCGACATCCACGATCTTTCAATTGGTATCAGAGCCTCGTCTCTCTTTATAGGGATTAATCGCCTAGAGAGTAAGGATGTCCACTAGGGGATTAGGATTCTCTGACACTCTTAGTTTCGATGGCACAAATTTTGATGTTTGGGTAATTCGCATGCTTAATCTCTTTAGGGCCATGGACCCAAATTTAGAGCGAATTGTAGATATGGGTTTTTCTCCTCCGAAGGATCCCCAAAGATTATCTTTAGAGGATGAGAAAAACTCTTATCTCAATGCTCAAGCTTCTAATGTGCTTTTCGATGCTTTGAGCAATGTAGTTATATTTCAACTCATGCCGTTCCGGGATGCTCATGAGTTGTGGACAAAGCTTCAAGATAAATATGGCATGTCCAAGTTTTGTGGGGATGATTGTTCCCCCTCCACATCCGGCTGTATAGTCTTCTCAACTTCTTCTACTTCACCTACATGTGGATTGCCACAAGGTAATGTTATGGTGAGTGGTGTTGGTCATTGCAATGATGATAGTGTGCTTATCGTTGATGACTCTTCATCACTATCTTGTTGCAATGCTCCATCTTTGTACTTTAGCACTTCGAGCACTCCAAATGTCTCACATGCTTGTGTTGATAGTTCTTGCATATCATGTAGAAATTGCTTGACTAAATCTCATGATGATATGCTTGCTATGCCTTGTTGCCATGATAAAAATGTATCTATTTCGTCGAGTTGTTGTGCTAACAATGTAGAGGAAACCCAACACTCCATGGAACAAGATGTGGTTTTAAATGGTGCTTCAAGGGATCCTACATCATCATCTATTGCTTTTTGCCTTATGGCTAAGGCTTCAAAGGTATCTCCTACTTTGAAACCCAATATGTCTCTTGATGATGATGTTGATGCTAATGATGATGAGGATAATGATGAAGAGAATGATAATGTTGCCTCCTTAAAATTAAGGGGGAAGTAGTTTTTAAAGCTCTTCATAAAAATAAAATTGCTCGTTCCAACTTCATGGAAATCATGTCCATTGCCATTGAGGGCAAGAAGTATATTGATGAGTTGGAATCTCGTCTTGAGGAGCATGAGGTCACCATTGATAAAATGGAAGGTTATGAGCGTGATTACGCAAATGAAATTGTGGACATCTCTCAAGCTCTTGAACTTGAACAAACCACCAAGGAATCTCTTGAGGAGACTTTTGCTCTAGAATTATCTAGAGTGAGGGAATCTCGTGATAGAGCTCTTGAGGTGGCCAATGATTTTGAAACTAAAAATTAGGAGCTTGAAGTTGCACATGCTAAACTCCTTGAGGACTTTGAGCACCTCGAAAATGACTCAAGGGTCATTAAGAGTGAGCTCATCAAACTCACCGAGTCTCATGCTCAACTTAAAGCTTCATATTCTAAAGAGCTTGCCAAGTTGTCTTCTCCTCTTGTTGCTAATGATGATGCTTGTGCTACTAACTCTATCTCTTGTGAAGCATCCATATTGAAGGAGAATGTTGAGCTAAGGGCTCAACTTGAGTTGCTATCTAGCAATTATGGAAAGTTGGAAGAAAATCATGTAAAGCTCACAAGCTCTCATGATGATCTCCTAGTATCCCATAATGTGCTAAAATTAGCTCATGAGGCCATGCTTGCTAAGGTAACATCTAGTGAGCCTCATGTGGATACTAGCACTACTTCTAGTCAAAATGCTATATTGCCATGTGCTAGTCCTTGTAATTCATCTACTTACAATGTTGGTACATCTTGTGATGAATTGCTTTTCTTGCCTTGTTGCTCTAACGATGAAGCTTATACTTCCTCTAGTACTTGTGTTGAGACTAACCATGTAGAGGAAATCAAAGAGCTCAAGGCCCAAGTCACTTCTTTGAAGAAAGACTTGGAAAAGAGTCATGAAGGGAAATCCACACTCAACAATATCTTGAGTGTGCAAAAATCCCCCAATGACAAAGGTGGACTTGGATTCAACTCCAATAAGAAGAAGAAGTCCAAGATGATCAAGAAGAAGGGCCAAGAACAAGTCAAGAATTCGGCCAAGATTATTTGCTTCAAGTGCAAAGTAGAAGGGCATCATGTTAGATCTTGCCCATTGAAGAAGAAGCCCATTAGTGACAAGCAACAAGGGAAGCGGCCACAAGTTCACTCTCATTCTCAACCTCAAGTTGAAGAAAGGCCTCTTCCCAAGAAGACTCAAGCTAATGCTTCTCAAGTTGAGAAATCAAGTGAGAAGAAAGTGAAGAGTAGACGTTGCTACCTATGTCGCGAGAAAGGTCACCTCGCTTCTTCATGCACTAGTGGTAACTTATCCAGCCCAATTATTATTGATGATGTCTATTCTCTTGGGAAGGATAAGGTTGGCAATGTGGTTGCCATATTTGTTGGTACTCAAAGTGGTTTGAAGCAAAGAACCATTTGGGTAGCCAAGCCTATTGTGACTAACCTCTTAGGACCCAACTTGGTTGGGGACCAACAAGCTCAAACTTGATCAATAGGTGACGTTGGAGGTCATTGGAGACTTGGCTACATTATGAAGAATTAAGGGGACTTCATCATTCTTATTGTCTCAAGCCAAGTCATTCGGATTATCAAGTTTCTATCTTATATCCAATGTTCCTCCTTGCGGTAACTCGTGCTTAAATTATTTACATTGAAAGTTACTTGCCCCTTTGCATGTTTGGCTTTGTTCCTTGCATGTGTTTGTATATGTTGTGCTTCCAACTTGATTATCTTGAGCAATCAAGTATGTGTGTGTTGGTTTGCACATCATGTACATGTGTGTCGTTAGTTGAGCCTTTGTGCATCTTGGGCATATCTTAGTTGGCTCTTGCGAGAGATTAATGGAATATCCCATTATGGGGGAGTTATGTGCTTTGTGCACCTCACAATCCTATATATGTGTGTACATGAGTAATACCATCTAGTATTGATATTTCAAGATTATCTAGTTGCTATGTGGTATGTCTCCTCATGAGAAATTCAAATTCTAAATAGTCCATTAATTATCTCTTGTTGGTTCCTCTTATTGCCTCTTGTTAAAGTCTTTAATTGGTATCACATTATGGGGGAGTAATATGCTACGTGTATATTACTAGCCTAGAAAATGTGTACATTTGAGATATTGTCATCTAGAGTTGATTTTGTAAATTATCTTGTTCCTAGGTGGCATGCTAGCTCTACAAGTTGCAATTTGCTTTTTGTTGGTGTGAAGATGATGTCGGATATCCTTGCTATCTACCATCGGGAATTATTTCCGTTTACTTCTTGTCTTTTGACAATTGGTACTCACTTTTGTGGTAGATTTTATTGATCATCTTTACATTGGCTTTTGTTTTTTTCCTTTCTCTTGCCAAGGTTTGTATCAACTCCCTTTGTCTTCCATACCACTTGTGGATCTTGTGTATTTCTTGATCTTGTCTAGTGTTTTCTAGATATAGTGAAAGTGGTGATCCCACCTTATGCATTTTGTATTCAATGCAAATTCTCTCTAATGCACTAGTCTTGGGGGAGCTATCCTATTTTCTATAAAACACTCATCTTGCGATCCTTATCAAGTGTCTGTTGGTGGAAGGCAAGCCATTTTAGTTTTGGTACTTTGTGCCATCATGAAACTTTGTAGAGAGCTTGGTTTGTTTGGAACCATCCTCTCTTTTGGGAATTCGATGTCTCTTCTTTGCGTATATCAATGGATATCTCATTCCTTGTTCCAAGTGATGATTTATTCATTTGGTATCTTTTCTTTCCTTGGTATTTCTTTGTCTTTTGGTATCGGTTCTTGAAAGTCTTGAGCATGCATATTAACTTCGTGTAGTATCTTTGGCATGCTTTCTTTCTTTGACCCAATATTTAGGGGAAACTCCACCAAGTCTCAAATTGGATGAGATGTGCATGAAATTCATTTTCGTATATCTATATGCACATATTTATGTGGAGTTTGTCCTATGTGTTGTTGGTTCTCTAACTCCTTGGTCCCAATGAGTTTGGGTACCATTTTGTTTGTGTTGTTGATCTAGGAACAAGTGGAGATGCATTGGATGCTCGGCTCACTCACAAGGAAGGAGTTGTCACCATGTGCTTATTGGAGTCAAGATGGGATGATCAACGAACTACTTTGTACCTTCAATTGGTAACTACTACATCCTTCCAATGTTATCTCGGTAACAAGTATCTTCATATACTTCATGCACACATTTCTTGCATCAACCTTGTGTAGGTTGTATCATGGCATGTTATTCATTCTCTCTTGTGTTACTTGTTTCCTTTCTCAAAGCATCCCAACAATGATGTCTTGCTGCTAGTTGTGATGTCTTTGATGTTCGTGTGGTTGGAATTCATTTATATGCAATAAGACCATATCTAGCCTTGTGCCATGCTCTCAAGCAAATATCTTATTGGTATATGTATGACTTCCTTTTGGATATCTTGTTCCTTCATGTTGTAACTATTTCGGGTGTACATCCTTCTTTGTAGATATATATCATCATGATTTCGTCTACCTAGAACCTTATACACTTGAGAGAAATTACATCTCTAGATGATATCCTTTCTTTCACGTCCACCTTGTCTTTCTTATGTTATTTCTTTGGTGGCTCCGTGAAAGCTTTTGCCTTGAGTGCGTGTCTTATCTCGTTGCATCTTGATGCACTCTTGTGTGGTGAAGATTATTTTCGTCATGCTTATCTTTACGAGGCTTTTGCCATCTTAATTGGTATCCCTCGTCTTGATGAGGCTTTCATCTTCTATCTTCACCACGGGTTGTCACAAACATAGGTTCTTTATATGCTTATTAGTAAGCTTGTGAGCCCATTTACTTGTTGTGTGTGGGAATGATAGGCCTTGCACCGTGTTGCCTCATTCTTTCAAGACTTTATTGATGCTTAATGCTCATCCGTACATTAGTCTTCTCAAGTGCATTGTCTTGACTCTCACACATCATTTTGGTTGAGCCCATTCTTAAGTTGCCTCTTTCACTTGTTGCTCAACCATGTGTTAGTTGCAAGTACTAGGCTTAGTTTCCTATATGCTCACTTGCACTTGTTGTAAGTTTCTATTGATTTTGGGGGAGCTATGATCCTATTTTATGCACTTTGTATCCAAATACAAAAATTCTTGATGTGCACAAATCATGGGGAGCTTCTCTAGGTTCTTTAGAACACTTCTTTGCTCTTATCATAATATCTTTCTTTATTGTGGCTCGTAGGACCATTGGCCTAGTTGGTTCAATTGGTATCTTTTGATAGCTTGCTTCAATTGGTATCTTTTGATCGCTTGATTGCTTGTGTCTCTGTCGATTATGTCTTTGTGGCATATCTTCCTTTAGCAATCTTTGGGCCTCAATATAGTTTGTCTTCCTCCAAGTATTTACCGTTGGATATGTGTATTGCATTCCACTCTCTTGTTGAGAAATACATAACTTATGGAGGAACTCAATCTATATTGGCCTTCTAAGCTTTTCGCCCATTTTGGTAATCGATGCCAATGGGGGAGAAGTTTCAGAGAGTTTTGTGGAGGTTTCAGAGAGTTTTGTGGAGAAGTCTTTAGAGTTTTCTCCTTGCTTTGGTTTTGTTCCTAAGCATTTGCATCTCATACGCATGCATTTGCATCTCATACGCATGCATTATTGGTTGTTGCATTGCATGGTGATGCATAATTCCTTGTATTAAACTCTCTTGAAAGTGATTGTCATCAATTACCAAAATGGGGGAGATTGAAAGAACATGCGGTGCCCCCATGTTTGGTTTTGGTAATTGATGACAATCTCTATGGACTAATGGTTGCCTTGAGTTATATTTGAAGGTTTTGTCCATAGGCTTTTCTTGGAGTACATGTGTTGGTTTCAAGGAGAGTTTGTGTCGACCAAGGTGCTATTCAAGGAATTACCTAAAGATTGGTCTTGTGAGAGGTTGATCAAGACTAAGTTAAAGAGTGAATCAAGTTGATCAACCCACAAAGCGTAGAAGATGTACCAAGAGGGATCAAGTGATCCCATGGTATGGTAAGCATTGTCAATTACGCTTTGTGTACTAACCCATGGTCTTAGTGAGGGTTCTTTGTGGGGTTAGATGTGCGGAAGAAAGGCTCACCCATAGTGGAGTATGGGGGAGCAATCAACTAGTCTTCATCGAGCCAACACAATCAAGAAAGGTGGCCCAACTTGAGGAAGTCAAGATCGTCATCATCTAGCTCAAGTGGACCATGTGCAAGGCAAAGGTTTGCCCTTGATAGGTTTTCTATTTTACCGGTCTCATGATGGTAGTTGGGAGACCGAGTTATAGGATCGATTGCCGTACTATCAAGGGGGGCTCTCGATGAGTAGCTTGATCGTATCGTTCGCTGAGAGCTCAAACCATTGCATCCTTGCATCATCTTTCTTGGTTCTTGTTTGGTTCTCTTTGAGAGTCTTAGAGCTTTTGGTCATCTTGTTGACAAGCTTGAGTTCATCGAAAACGGAGTTCACTTGCTTCTTCTATGATGTTTTCGATGTTGGAGGTTTTGCCGGTTCTTCTCGGTTGGAGGTTTCACTCCTCTATTTGTTGGCATACCTCCCCTGCCTCTTCTTACTCTAACCAGACGCTGTTTTGATGCTACTCGTCGTCTTGTTTCCAACAAGCTTGAGTTTGCTCAATTCGGAGCTCATATGCAGAAGTTGTGGCAGTTTAGGCTCTTTTGCATCCTCTGTTTTCTCTGTTGTGTTCTTGAAAGCCTCAAGCGGTAGTACTGCTCTCTAGAGCGGTAGTACCGCTTGTAAGCAGCAGTACCGTGGCCCTGTGCCGCGCGTAGTACTGCTTCTTCTGGGGATGCGCCTTTTTCGTGTCGAGTTTCGCGGTAGTAGAGTGGTAGTACCTCTTATAAGCGGTAAGCGGTACTACCTCTCCACCCGAGCGGTAGTACCTCTTATATGCGGTAAGCGGTACTACCTCTCCACCCGAGCGGTAGTACCTCTTGTAAGCAGTAAGCGGTACTACCTCTCCCTAGAGCGGTACTACCTCTCTGGCAGTTTTTCAGCTCGTGTTTTTCTCTTTCATGTCGAGTTTCGCGGTAGTAGAGCGGTAGTAGCTCTTATAAGCGGTAAGCGGTACTACCTCTCCACCCGAGCGGTAGTACCTCTTATATGCGGTAAGCGGTACTACCTCTCCACCCGAGCGGTTGTACCTCTTATAAACAGTAAGCGGTACTACCTCTCCCTAGAGCGGTACTACCTCTCTGGCAGATTTTCAGCTCGTGTTTTTCTCTCTTGTTGGGGTGTTTTGACCGTGCTAAGCGGTAGTACCGCTCGTGTGCGGGCTGAGAACATAACGGTTGGATTCGGGAGGCCCTATAAAAGGGGGTCTTCTTCCCCATTGAACCTTATCCTTTTAGCTTGTGTTCTTCCCCCATTGTTGACCTTCTTCGAGCTTGCTAACTCTCAATCCGTCCACCAATCACTTTCTCCTCTATGTGAGGGGAACCCCTTGGATCTAGATCTTGGAGTTCTTGGTGTTCTCCTTCTTGTTTTTCCTCTCATTTTCCTCCCTAGCATTAGTTGCTTCGGTGGGATTTGAGAGAGAAGGACTTGGGCACTCCGTGTGCCCTTGCCATTGCATTTTGTGCATCGGTTTGAGTTCTCCACGGTGATACATGGAAGTTACAAGTTGAGAAGCTTATTACTCTTGGGTGCTTGGTACCCTTGAGCTTGTTCCTCTTGGGTGCTTGGGCGCCCTAGACGATTGGTGGTGTTCGGAGCTCAATCATTGTGGTGTAAAGCTCCGAGCAAGCATCGGGGTCTCCAATTGGGTTGTGGAGATCGCCCCGAGCAATTTGATGGGTACCGGTGACCGCCCCCAAGGGGTGCCAAAGTGTACGGGTTCGGTGACCGCCCCCAAGGGTTGCCATTTGTACGGGTTCGGTGACCGCCCTCAAGGGTCCCTTAGTGGAATCACGGCATCTTGCATTGTGCGAGGGCGTGAGGAGATTACGGTGGCCCTAGTGGCTTCTTGGGGAGCATTGTGCCTCCACACTGCTCCAAACGGAGATTAGCATCTGCAAGGGTGTGAACTTCGGGATACATCATCGTCTCCGCGTGCCTCGGTTATCTCTTACCCGAGCCCTTTACTTATGCACATTACTTTGTGATAGCCATATTGTTTCTTGTCATATATATTGCTATCACATAGTTGCTTATCTTCCTTAGCATAAGTTGTTGGTGCACATAGGTGAGCCTAGTTGTTTTAGGTTTTGTGCTTGACAAATTAACCGCTAGGTTTATTCCGCATTTGTTCAAGCCTAAACCGTAATTATTTTAAAACGCCTATTCACCCCCCCCCCCCTCTAGGCGACATCCATGATCTTTCACACATGTACTAAGTTTCCGGTTAATACAATTCTAGCATGGATAATAAACATTTGTCACGATATAAGGAAATATAAATAACAACTTTATTATTGCCTCTAGGGCATATTTCCTTCAGTCTCCCACTTGCACTAGAGTCAATAATCTAGTTCACATCGTCATGTGATTTCACACCAATAGTTCACATCTTTATGTGATTAGTTCACATCTTTAAGTCACTAGTACCCAAAGGGTTTACTAGAGTCAATAATCAAATTCACATCGCTATGTGATTAACACCCAAAGAGTGATCATGTTTTGCTTGTGAGAGAAGATTAGTCTACGGGTCTGCAACATTCATATCCGTATGTATTTTGCAAATTTCTATGTCTACAATACTCTGCACGGAGCTACTCTAGCTAATTTCTCCCACTTTCAATATGTATCTAGATCGAGACTTGGAGTCATCTAGATCGGTGTAAAAAGCTTGAATCGACGTATCTCTTTACGAAGAACTCTTTTATCACCTCCATAACTGAGAAATATTTCATTAGTCTTCTAAGGATAATTTTGACCGTTGTCCAGTGATCTACTCCTAGATCACTATTGTACTCCCTTGCCAAAATCATGCTAAGGTATACAATAGGTCTAGTACACAGCATAGCATACTTTATAGAACCTATGACTGAGGAACATATCTACAACATGTGACGTTGCAGCCGTGTAGGTCAGTACATTGAATGTACCGGCAAGATCACAATATGAGGAAAGCAGATGATAAAACTATTCTATATGCAATATGGCTTTGTGGCTCTGTGTCTGATATTTTTGCGTAAAAGCTGGTTTTATTTTCCCTACAACAAAGAAATATCAGGAGTCTGTACTACGGAGTTTTCTGTCATGACATGGTTCCGCCAACCGATGTCTCATACCGAAACCATCGTAAGTTGCCCACAATTAAATTATCAGTCCGGTGTTGAGAGTTCCGAGATAGATCCAAGTCTAGAGGCTCAAATTGTCCGTAACCGGGGACACGGCTAATCGATTAGGTTTTAACCCTCTGCAGAGGTTTGTACACTTTACCCGCAAGATTCGGTCCATCTCTTTACATTCTCGCACTTCAGGGTGTTTGAGAACAAGATGACCGAAACATGGTCTTCTGAAGAGTTCCTCTGACCACTGTCCGGTGCTCATCCAATCCTACCATAGTTCTACATCTGCTAGCACCGTCCCGGCCAGAGTCACAACTAAGGTCAACCAAGCCAGATCCCATAGTGACTTGCGGTTGCACAGGTAAGCTTCCGAGCATGAAGTATTCTTCCGTCTCTTTGAGTCTGGGTGAAGCTTTCCGCAAGATGTCATGGCGCTTCTCCATGCATCCCGGCCAACCACTGGTTTCTCCAGGGTGCCCGTCAACCGTCCTTCACCCAGTAGTGTGTATTGAATTCTTGTGTCGAGTCTTGAAATCTTGAGGAGTCCTGAAGATGCAGTCCTTGCCAGTGCCATCATGAAGTTGTCGCCATTGACGTACTCATGCACTCATACCAAACCCCGTCTACTATAGCGTAGCATTAAAACTATATAATGTCCCGGGCTTGATAACAGGGAGATAGGTTCCTACCTCATGCATTCTACTCAACTACAAGAAATCAATATCACTACTGGAGGGATTATTGAAAAGGTGCTACTACATGCAAATAAAACATAGGTATGAAAAACATGGTCAAAGTAAACTTGCCTGGTATTACTTGATGAAGAATAATAACGCTCTCAGAAACTTGATAAGACTATACACAACTCTCCGATGAAATCTATAATAGTAAACATGGCATTCACATAAGAAATCATTCTACCACTCAAAATAACAATCAAAACAACAAGGAAACTCAATAATAAAACTCAAACCAATTCCAAAGAAAACTCGAGGAAAACAAAATCAAGGTTTTCATCACTTCAAGCAACAACAAAGAAATAGTTTTATCCTACTAACACTTTTCTTAACAGAACCAAAACACGGGTTTTGCTAACTAACATAAAGGAAAACAGCATATAAACTAGGTGCAAAAATAATCACGTCAATATCGATTATAGAACTCCTGTTATACCTAAAACAAAACTAATAAGAAAATAAAATAAAACCTTTTATTTTGCTGAAAATAAATGTTCACCCTCTGTAACTACAGAAACTAATCTAAAATAAATTATAACAGGGGTAAGTTAAAATTCTATAATAACTAGAACAGCAGGAAGCAGCAGCAAGCTAAATAAAACTAGAAAAGTTTGATTTCGATTAAAACTAATTTTAATACAATCTACAAATACCCCAACAAGTTCCTACTGCTAGGCTAGATCACAACTAAGCAGTGGCAAAAGGAATCCCCTAAAAATATTAATTCTAGCTCAAATTATAGTAGAAATACTAATCTGACAAAAACTAATATAAAACTATTTTAAAAAAACTAAAACATGGACGAATCTATTTTCTACATAAACTACAAGAAATTTGTAAACTAACAAAAAAAGAATCAACAAAAAATATTAAACAACCTAAAAGATATAGATTTTACAAGAACAGAACTATTCTGTTTTAAAAACAGAAACGAAAAAAATACTAAAAGAAACTATCGGGCGCTACTGGGCCGAAAGGTGAGCGGTCGGAAACTAAACAGTGCTCGGGTGATATATAAACTAAACCATACACGCGCTTAATAACAGAAAACCGGCCGGTTTGATCAATAAAAAATGTAACTAAACCGGAAAAAGACCAAACTAAAACCGATCTAAGCAAATAAACCTACCCGTTCAGCGATCTAATCTAACTTGTTTATTTTAGATCAGATGGTGGAGGGGGAGTGGAGAGCTCACCGCGGGGAAGGTCGACGGCGACCGGCTCGGTCGTCGTCGGCGGCGGCGCTCCGGTCGCCAGCAGGGTCGGCGGAGACGTCGAGTGGGTGCGGCAATTGACGGTGACCTCGTTAGTTGTTGTGGCGTCGTCGGAGGTGGTCTAAGGAGGTCGGCGGCGAGGTAGAGGCGATGGATGGCGTCAGGTGGCAGCGGTGGCGGTGCTCCGGTGGTCCTCGAGCTCCGGCGAGTGCTCCAGGCGATGCGAAAGTTGATGGCGGGACATTCGTTGGTGGTGGTAGGGGTTGAGGTGGTCTGGGCGATGTGGTAGAGCGATAATGGTGCGGCGGCGGCGCTCGGCTCCGGCGAGCAATACACAGCAAGGGAGAGGGGTTCGGGGGTCAGGAAGGGGCGGAACGGGGCGAGGAGAGGGGTATATATATAGGGGGCGATCGATTCGGAGGAGGGGGCAGATCGGGGAGAAGATCCCGAGGAATCCGAGATTCGGCGGCGGCGGTGTGGTTCTCTCGTGGGGAGGAAGAAGATCGCGGGCGAGAGCGATCGGGCAGTGGGGCCCTGCGGTCAGCGGCACAGGGGCGAGCGAGAGGGGAGCGGGCGACCGAGGCGAAGGGGCTTCGGGCGTCTGGCGCGGAGCTGGGCTG
Organism: Triticum monococcum; assembly: GCA_034509565.1. Lineage (NCBI taxonomy): Eukaryota > Viridiplantae > Streptophyta > Magnoliopsida > Poales > Poaceae > Triticum > Triticum monococcum. The sequence goes on along the minus strand of CM067843.1, from coordinate 558,948,940 downwards.
GCAGGCTCGGGCGCGCTGGTGGGCTGCGGCGTTGCTGGGCCTGTTGGCCTAGCCGCACGCTGGGGCTTTTTCCTCTTTTTTTTAAAGCAGAGAGGGAAAAAACTAAATATAGAAAAACCTATAGTATTTTTATATAGGACATATATATATCAATAAAGTCATAAAAATTAACCCTACAACGTGAACATTTTTCCATTGGCAAAAATCCAAACTAAAAGAAGACATTTTTTTATAAATTCAAAATAAACTCCAATTTGAATTCAAAAACTTTTGGCCTTAATTTCTCCTGACTTTTTGGAGTGTCATGTTAGCTCCTCTCATACGTTTAAACAAGTATTTGTGAGGGGTATATGAAATAAATTTCGAATGCCAAGTTGAATCCAAATTCAAATGTCTCTGAAATTTCCAAATGCCACTTAATTTCACACAATCAGTCACACAAAAATCAAACCAACATTCATAAATATTTATTTAATATAACATTCCAAAATTTAGAATTTTGGGATGTTACAAACCTACCACACTTAAAAAATGAATCTCGTCCTCGAGATTCGAAGAGGCTAGCAAGAAAAGGTTAGGGTTTGGGGTCTTCTAGCAATGACATTGATTGGAATGGTCTAGTGTGCTACCACACTTCAAGGCAGGGTTATGGTCCCGTCCAAAACTCATGTGCTCATTCTTTTGAGTTGACGGTGTCGGTCTTCTCATATTCCCTGGAATAACTCTTTCACGGGTGCTCTTCCGGTTGGGGCATAACCTTTTCCTCAAACACGTGTCCTTTCATCCTGGTGACGTTCTTCCGAGACTGGGTCTTCTTAGCTGACTGGTCTGTCGCCAATACTAAATAACTATCGAAATTCTCATGGTGGTCAACCATGTATGGTTTCTCCTACAGAAAAATGGGTTTGGTTGAATCTCACCGTACATCCTACGATTGGCAACGGGTGCCTGGTACATGGATCAATCATCCTACCATTCCAGGGTTTTGGCTTATCGTGTCGACACTCTTCTAGGGTTTTCAAGGCTCTCTGATTTTCCATCAACATATGATAGTTCATGATAGAAGTCTTCGGTATGGGGGCCAATCCATCCCGTACTTGAACCATTACTACATATGCAGACATGGAATCACGTATTCTAACACTTGGGCATTGTAGCGACCAGACCTCAAACAGTCCGATCTCTGTGCTCCGGTGTCATCCCTGGATCAGTAATGCTGACACCACACAGTACTCGGAGGATTTATAGCAGAGTAGCAATCACACACTTATTACATCGAGTGTCTCAAAAGAGAACTTATTACAATAAATACGGCTTAAGGCCATCTAATAACGATAACAGCGGAAGGCTTGGAAGATAAGTGAGTCCATCAACTCCAATGGCATCACTGACTATAGAACCACGACCTAAAAACTCCTTAATCGTCGTCTAAAAAGTCTGCAACATTAACGTTGCAGCCCGAAAACGGGTCAGCACATGGAATATGCTGGCAATGTAACACATAGAGAGTAATGGAATGAACAGCTATACTATATGCATATTTGGCTGGTGGAAATATCTATGGTTACAGTTTTGTGTAAAGCCAATTTTTCCCTACTACAAAGGAATAAAATTTATTTACTATCAAGGTGGTTGTTAAACATTGAGAATGGTTGACAGCATTCTCAATCCCAATTAAGCATCATCATTAAACATAACCCAACAAAATTAAATTAGAGTAACATGTTGAGATTCACATGATAATCCAGGTACTAGATACTCAAGATGTCCATAACCGGGGACACGGCTAACCATGATTAGTTTATTACACTCTGCAGAGGTTTGCGCACTTTTCCCCACAATACTCGATCGCCTCCGTTTGTTTTCTCGCACTACATGGTGTTTGAGAAGACGGATGACCGAGACATAGTCTTTCAAAAGCGCTAGCACCTTACGATCGGGTAGACCGTACCACCTACATCCCCTACATCTGCTAGTCTACCACTGTAAGAGTTCGCACAACTTAGTCAACTATGCTAGAGCCCATAATAGCTTGTGGCTGCACACGGAAGTTTCTAGTATGAATAGTCTCATGATCCCTTTGAGCCTGGGTGGCGGTCCAAAGAAAACAGGCAAGTCCTGGAATACCTAGGTGCCTCAGTCCACCCAGATGTGTGTTTAAGTTGCCACCTTAGATAAACCATTAATTAACAAAACTCACATCTGTCATGGATATCACTCACCCAATCCACATCTACTAGCATAGCATGGCATAAAAGCAAACGTAGAAATAACTCCCAAAGGTTTGATAATAAACAGGTAATAGGTTCTACCTCATCTACTTCCCATCCCACAATTTAATTAGATCCTAATCATGCAATGTGTGAGGATTGATCTAATGCAATAAAACTGGGTAGTAGAAAAGGTATGATCAAAGTGTTACTTGCCTTGCTGATGATCTGGGAAATCTAACAATTCGAAGTAACAGGCGACGCACTCCGGGTACTTTATCGCAAACAAACAAACAAACAAGCATACAATAAGTACTCATCTAATGCACAGGTAAAACTCAAATAAGAGATCTAACCAGAAGGTTCCACTTAAGAACTCCGGTTGGCAAAAAGAATCAAATCGAACGAAGCATCGAAAGTCAAACGGCGAAAAAAACAACTTCATTCTAGTAATCTGGATCTAGGGCCAATTTTGCAGTAGCAAGATCTTGTTTAAGTTGGTTAAACGGATAGAGGGTTTCGAGACGAAACTCTAGGTGCATGAATCTCCTGATTCCGATAAACGAGCGAAAAGTTATACTAAAACGAAAATCGGATCAGGAATTGCGATCAGAGAAATCGCGGATTTAATCCGAGAAAAAGAAAAACGACGAACACTCGCTAGAACGAACGAACGGACGAACGCTCGCTATTTAAATAAACCGGAAAACCGATCTATTAAAAAATCGAATCTAAAAAAACCGTCGAGAAAACCAACGAAAAACCGATCTATATTATTTTTAAAAAAAACCGATGGCACGGAAGTCGAGGCGGCGGCGAACCTCGGCGTCCGGCGGCGGCGGCGCGGGGCGGCGGCGGCGGGCAGCGTAGGCGGCGGCGCAGGCGGGCGGCGGCGGCGGCTGGGGCGGCTAGGGTTTCCCCCGGGGGGCTGGGCTGGCTTTTAAAGCCTACCGGGCCAGAGTCCTATCCGGACACGGCCCGGTTAGGTCAGTTCATTTTTTTTTATTCCGCTCGGAAGAAAAATAAAAATAAATACTAAACGGACTCCAAAATTCCCGAAATAAATTTTCCCGGGCTTCTAAAATCAAGCCCGACAAAGTGAACATTTATTTGGGCCCTAAATGCAATTTTGAAAAACGCACATTTTTCCTAAATTCAAATAAAACACCGAAAAACTCCAAAATAAAATCTTATTTGATTTTATTATTAAATCCTCAATATTTCTCTATTTTGGGAAAGTCATTTTATTCCCTCTCTCATATTTTTGTAATATAAATAATTGATGATAAAATAAATAAAATCAAATGATCCTATTCTCAAATTTTGAGAAAACTCAAATATGAAAATAACGAAATCCCCAACTCTCTCCGTGGGTCCTTGAGTTGCGTAGAATTTTCTAGGATCAACCAAAAATGCAAAATAAAATATGATATGCAATGATGATCTAATGTATAACATTCCAAATTGAAAATTTGGGATGTTACAAACCTACCCCCCTTAAGATGAATCTCGCTCTCGAGATTTGGGTTGGATAGAAAATAGGTGAGGGTGGTCTTTGAGCAAATCTTCCTCTCGCTCCCAGGTGGCTTCATCCTTCGTGTGGTGGCTCCACTAAACTTTGCAAAACTTGATAACTTTGCTGCGTGTAACTCGGCTGGCAAACTCGAGGATCTTAACTGGTTTCTCCTTGTAGGTCAAATCATTATCCAACTGAATAGTTTCCAAAGGCACTGTGTCTCTCAATGGTATGTCAGCTATCTCCACATGACACTTCTTTAACTGAGAAACGTGGAACACATCATGAACTCCTGACAATCCTTCGGGCAATTTCAACTTGTAGGCCACTTCTCCCATACGCTCCAAAACTCGATATAGTCCTACAAATCGTGGTGCTAACTTCCCTTTAACTCCAAAACGCTTTGTTCCCCGAAGTGGAGATACTCGAAGATAAGCTCTATCTCCGACTTCGTAAACTGTCTCCTTGCGTTTAGAATCTGCATAACTCTTCTGTCTGGACTGGGCTACCTTGAGCCTATCGCGAATCAATTTCACCTTCTGTTCAGACTCTTTAATCAAGTCAGGTCCAAACAACTGGCCGTCTCCACCTTCGTCCCATGACAACGGTGTCCTGCACCTCCTTCCGTACAAAGCTTCGAAAGGGGCCATCTTCAAACTGGTTTGATAACTGTTGTTGTAAGAGAACTCGGCATATGGCAAATTATCGTCCCAACTAGATCCATAATCTAGCGCACAAGCTCTCAGCATATCCTCCAAAATCTGATTGACTCTCTCGGTATGTCCATCTGTCTGTGGATGAAAAGTTGTACTGAATTCTAGCCTGGTACCCAAAGTTTTGTGCAACTGCTTCCGGAACTTTGAGGTAAACTGGGTTCCTCTATCGGATACGATACTCCTTGGAACTCCATGCAGACATACGATCCTGTTCATGTATATCTTTGCCAACTTAGCACTGGTGTAAGTGCTCTTTACTGGGATGAAATGAGCTACTTTTGTCAATCAATGAACTAGAACCCAAATTGAGTCATAGCCTGAACGAGTCCTGGGCAAACCCGTGATAAAATCCATGCCTAGCTTATCCCACTTCCATTCGGGTATCGGCAATGGTTGTAACAATCCTGCTGGCTTCTGATGCTCTGCCTTTACTCTCTAGCATACATCACAAACTGCTACATACTCTGCTATATCCTTTTTCATTCCGGTCCACCAGAAAATATCTTTCAAATCCAAATACATCTTGGTATTTCCTGGATGAATTGAATACGGTGAATCGTGTGCCTCTTGCAAAATCAACTTCCTGATCTCCGGGTTATTGGGCACATAAACACGGTCTTCAAACCATAGGGTGTCATGCTCATCCTCACGAAATCCTTTAGCTTTTCCTTTGCTCAGTTTCTCCTTTATCGCGGCAATCTCTTGGTCAGTCTTCTGAGCTTCCCTAATTCTATCCATCAAAGTTGACTGAATCTCTAATGCTGCTATATAGCCTCTCGGAACTATTTCCAAACATAGTTCACGAAGATTTTCTGCTAACTCCTTGGGTATTTCTCCCGTCATTAATGTATTGACATGGCTCTTACGGCTTAATGCGTCAGCTACTACATTAGCCTTTTCGGGGTGATAATGCAATTTCATATCATAATTGTCGGTGTACTAAAGTAGGGGTACCTTAGTATCCCGAACTTGTGCACGGGCAGTCGCAGCACCCCGCGGCAAGGCTTGTCGGGCGACCGCCAAGATCCTCCGTGGTTCCCTTGGAGCCATTCAAGAACAAAGTATCCAAGGCCCCGGCAAGAGGAGCTTGCCGGGAAGGCCGCTCGAAGCGCAAAGACCCCGGCAAGAGGAGCTTGCCGGGAAGGAGACAAGACCCCGGCAAGAGGAGCCTGCCGGGAAGACCAACCAAGGCATCCCGAGGAACTCGCCGCAGCACGCCACGTGTCCCGGCGAGACCCGGTGAGCGACAAGCTCCTGGACGCGACAAGACAACATCCGCGGCAAGGCACTTGCCACGGCAAGCTACTACTCCGCAGCCCGCGCTCCAGCTCACCCGCCAACGTGTCGCTCTGGGACCGCTCCTAGCGTACGTGGCGGGAGGCTGTGCAGCCAGGGGCATGCGGTGGCAAGCAGGCGCTGACAAGATAGCCATCGTGGCAAACGGTGGTGCCCCTGACGGTCCCTTTCTGCACCGTCTAGGCGACACAGACAGGCATTTAATGCCTTTGTCCCCTGCCGTCAGGGTTAGGTATGATACCACTGTAGCAAGCGGTGGCGCCAACTACCACCTCTTTTACATTTTTACCCTCACCTATGTTGCCACCTGTCGGTGACCCCTTTGGCATATAAAAGGAGGCCCATGCGCAACAGGGGGGGGGGGGGACAACCATTCTCACGCTCGGTCTCGCTAGCCACCCAAGTTTACTGTAGCAGTCATTGCTCCCGAGCAAGAACACCAATACAAACCAAAGCAGGAGTAGGGTTTTACACATCCGTGTGGCCCGAACCTGGGTAAACTGATCGCGTCGTTCGTGCGTTTGCCTCGATCTGCTCCTTGCGCATTCTCCGCCCCCTGTCGAACCAAAAGGGGCTCGGTCTGCCGGTCCCCATAGGTGTACGTGGGATCAGCACCCCCGACATCTTTTTTGTCGGTGTACTAAAGTAGGGGTACCTTAGTATCCCGAACTTGTGCACGGGCAGTCGCAGCACCCCGCGGCAAGGCTTGCCGGGCGACCGCCAAGATCCTCCGTGGTTCCCTTGGAGCCATTCAAGAACAAAGTATCCAAGGCCCCGGCAAGAGGAGCTTGCCGGGAAGGCCGCTCGAAGCGCAAAGACCCCGACAAGAGGAGCTTGCCGGGAAGGAGACAAGACCCCGGCAAGAGGAGCCTGCCGGGAAGACCAACCAAGGCATCCCGAGGAACTCGCCACAGCACGCCACATGTCCCGGCGAGACCCGGTGAGTGACAAGCTCCCGGACGCGACAAGACAACATCCGCGGCAAGGCACTTGCCGCGGCAAGCTACTACTCCGCAGCCCGCGCTCCAGCTCACCCGCCAACGTGTCGCTCTGGGACCGCTCCTAGCGTACGTGGTGGGAGGCTGTGCAGCCAGGGGCATGCGGCGGCAAGCAGGCACTGACAAGATAGCCATCGTGGCAAACGGTGGCACCCCTGACGGTCCCTTTCCGCACCGTCTAGGCGACACAGACAGGCATTTAATGCCTTTGTCCCCTGTCGTCAGGGTTAGGTATGATACCACTGTAGCAAGCAGTGGAGCCAACTACCACCTCTTTTACATTTTTACCCTCACCTCTGTTGCCACCTGTCGGTGACCCCTTTGGCATATAAAAGGAGGCCCATGCGCAACAAGGGGGGGACAACCATTCTCACGCTCGGTCTCGCTAGCCACCCAAGTGTACTGTAGCAGTCATCGCTCCCGAGCAAGAACACCAATACAAACCAAAGCAGGAGTAGGATTTTACGCATCCGTGTGGCCCGAACTTGGGTAAACTGATCGCGTCGTTCGTGCGTTCGCCTCGATCTGCTCTTTGCGCATTCTCTGCCCCCTACCGAACCAAAAGGGGCTCGGTCCGCCGATCCCCATAGGTGTACGTGGGATCAGCACCCCCGACATCTTTGGCGCGCCAGGTAGGGGCGCGTCGAGGCTGTGTGAATCTGATCCGGCGTTCGCACGAGCCGAATCTTCGTCATCTTCATCAACATGCCACCGAAGAAGAAGATTTCGGAGGCAGCTGCTCCGTCTGCGCCGATCCCACCATCGCCGGAGCGAGCGGCTGGTGGAGAAGGCTCCGGCGGAAGAGCGGGCGCCGACGAGGAGGCTCGTGGTGCTGCCAGGTCCAAGGAAAAGACCGCACTGCACATCGGCGGCGCGGTCGGCTCCCACAACGACCGGGCGCACTCCAAGACCTCGGCGTCCGTACACGCACCGCCCCCATCTCAGGAGGCGTGGGACCAGCAGCGTCATGGTACCCACGGTACCATACGTCTGCTGGGCCAAGATCAAGCTGACGAATCCTGGAGCGCTCAAGACCAGCATGCACGCCAGCATGCTGGCGCGAGCATGGCACGGTCGCCCGGACGAGATATTGCTCCTTCTAACGTAGTTAGAAGTCCGAGCATGTCCCGTTCCTCACACCGTTTGCCGCCACCGCCTGCCACTCCGGCAAAAGCGTTGGCACGGGCCCAGCTGCTTCCAGATTACCCTCCAGCGCCAGAGAAGATCGATGACTGGAGGGCCACTATCCAGAGCCTCATCGGCTTCGCCAACGGTGACAACCCACGGCAGCCGAGCGCGTCACTGCCGCGGCAAGTTAGCCAGGCACGAGCCGGTGGCGACAAGACTGGCGAGGGTGCAACCACTGTGCACTCTCCGCCCCAAAGGCCAAGATCGCCGACCCGCCGGATCCATCACGACAGCGGCTCCACCGCGTCATCAGATCCGCGGGCTCGTTGCGATCAGCGCCGGGTCCTTCATGAGAGACAGCAAGAAGACGCTCGAACACGCATCGAGCGCCGAAGAGAAGTGCGGTGTCAATCAGACCTGCGCGCTGGGCCCTCTGTTGACATGCATGCGCCCGGAGAACCGGGCGACTTGCCGTACGCGGTAGGTTGCCCTGCGTTTACCCGTGAGCTGCGGCAAGTCCAGTGGCCGAGCCAGAAGCATTTCAAGCCAGACGTGCCGGAGAAGTACGACGGCAAGTCGCACCCGTCAGAGTTCCTCAGCATCTACACCATTGCGGTGCAAGCTGCCGGGGGGCAAGACGACAAGGTCCTTGCCAACTACTTCCCGCTCGTGCTCAAGCCCGAAGTCAGATCCTGGCTCATGCACTTGCCGGACAACTCCATATCCTCTTGGGCGGACTTGTGCCATCAGTTTGTCGGCGCCTTTACAGGCGGCAACAAGCCACATGGCCAGGAAAGTGACCTTCACCTGCTTGCCCAGAAGGAAGGAGAGCCCCTGCGCAAGTATATTCAGAGGTTCAGCCGTGTGCAGCGCAACATCCCAGACATCCACCCTGTCGCGGTTATCAGCGCGTTCCATCAGAACGTGCGTAACCGCAGGATGCGGGAGGAGATGGCGATGAGCAGGATCAGGGACGTCAGCGAGCTTTACGCCCTGGCTGACAAGTGTGCACGCGCTGAAGAAGGGAGGAAACTCCCCGGAGAGGACACTGGAGCAGGAGGATCTGACAGTGAAGATGCTGCCCCGGCAAAGAAAAACCGGAGGCGCAACAGGAAGAAGAGCGGCAAAGAGGTACTAGTCGTTGAGCAGTCCGGCGATGACGGCCCCGCCAAGCAAGCCAAAGTTGGCAGCTCCGGCAAGGAGGTTGTCGCGTGCACCAACTGCCAAGCTGTGGCGGCCGCCGACAAGCAGGACGGCTCCGACAAACAGTACTGCAAGATTCACCGCACCAAGGGCCATGATCTCCAGAACTGCAAGAGGGTCGAGCAGCTTGTCCAGCAACAAAAAGCTGAGTACGAGCGGCGCGACAAGGAGAGAGCCCAAGGAGGCGGTGGAGAAGCCGGCAAGAAACGCGCTGGCCAGGGAGGAAGCCGCGGCAAGGCCAAGCAGCGGCAAGGAGACAGACCTCCCCGCGGCCGCGACAAGGACGAAGACGAGGACGACGACGAAGACATGGATGATGTTGAGAACAGTGAGCAGGAGTTCCAGAAAGCCACGGAAGTTTTGTGCGTTGACGGCAGTGCTTCTCTGCACACTTCCCACCGCCAACTCAAATAGTGGTTGCGGGAAGTTAACGCGGCAGAGCCACCTGTCGAGTCGCGCAAACTTCTGAAATGGTCCAGCACGCCTATCATCTTTGACATTGAGGACCACCCTGATCACACAACTGCGGTCGGGTGCTTGCCGCTATTGGTTTCACCAACCATACGCAACCTCAAGGTCACCAAGATGTTAGTTGACGGCGGGGCCGACTTAAATCTGATCTCCTCCGCTGTACTCCAGAAACTTCAGATCCCCAACAGCGAGCTCGAAGAGACCGGCACATTCCAAGGAATTAACCCGGGAAGGAGCAAGCCAAAGGGGAAGGTCACGTTGCCGATAACGTTCGGTAGCGAAATGAACTTCAGAACTGAGAGGGTCACCTTTGACGTTGCCGATTTCCCATTGCCCTACAATGGCATACTTGGTCGTCCAGCACTGGCCAAGTTCATGGCAGCCTCTCACTATGCGTACAACTTGCTCAAGATGCCAGGCTCGATAAGCGTCATCTCTGTCCCTGGCAACAAGAAGGACGCCCTTATCTGCGCCAACAAGATCTACCGGGAAGCAGCTGCTGCGACAGATCACAAGGCACTTGCCGCCGAAGCTCCCGGGGGGACGAAGAAGACCAAGTCCGGCAAGAGCTCTGATGCCCACTCCGGCAAGCGCTCCTCTTCGGAGTGCTGCGCTGCCGTCGAGGACGCACCATCGAGCTCCACCGGCAAGTGTAAGAAGGCCATGGCAGCTCCACCGCATACCAAGAAGGTGTACGCCAAGGAGGACGGCACTGATGGTACCTTCACCATCAGTGCCATGCTTGACCCTAAATAGGAAAGCGCGCTCGTTGCTTTCCTGCGGGCGAATGTCGACGTGTTTGCATGGCAGCCGTTTGACATCCCCGGTGTTCCCAGGAAAGTAATTGAGCACCACCTTGCCGTTTGTCCTCATGCGCGGCCCATCAAGCAGAGGGTCAGAAAGCAGGCAGTGGAGCGCCAAGAATTCATAGCAGAAAAAATCAAGAAGTTGGAAGCAGCAGGCCTTGTCAGAGGAGTGCTCCATCCCACGTGGTTGGCCAATCCTGTGGTAGTGCGCAAGGCAAATGGAAAATGGAGGCTTTGTATTGACTTCACTGATGTTAATAAAGCTTGTCCCAAAGATCCATTTCCTTTGCCGCGCATTGACCAGATTGTTGACTCCACAGCCGGATGTGAGTTTCTTTCATTTCTTGACGCATATTCAGGATACCATCAGATCTTTATGGCAGAAGAGGATGAGGAGAAAACCGCATTCATTACTCCATGTGGCACATACTGTTTCATACGGATGCCTTTCGGATTAAAGAATGCCGGTTCAACATTTGCCAGAGTAGTCCATATCGCTTTGAAGCCACAGATACACAGAAATGTAGAAGCTTACATGGATGATATAGTGGTCAAGAGCAAGGACAGGGCAACTCTGGTACAAGATTTAGAAGAAACTTTTGCAAATCTGCGCAAGATCAACCTCAAGCTCAACCCCGAGAAGTGTGTGTTTGGAGTCCCTTCCGGCAAGCTTCTCGGGTTCTTTGTGTCTCAGCGGGGGATCGAAGCCAATCCCGACAAGATCAAGGCCATTGAGCAGATTGAAGCACCAAAATGCGTCAAGGATGTACGGAAGCTTGCCGGCTGTGTGGCTGCTCTCAGCAGGTTTATCTCTCGGTCTGCTGAGCGCGCCCTGCCGTTTTTCAAAATTTTGAAAAAGGTAGGTCCAATGAAATGGACTCCGGAAGCGGAGGCTGCGCTGCAAGACTTGAAGAGATACCTGTCCTCCACTCCAACCCTTGTCACACCTAAGCCACAAGAGAAGTTGCTGCTGTACATAGCGGCAACCAATCAAGTGGTTAGTGCTGTGTTAGTTGCTTTTCGGCCTTCTCATGGCCTCGAGAAAGCTGCGCCATTACTTCCAGGCACATGAGATCACAGTTGTCACTCGCTTTCCGCTGAAGAGGATATTGCAAAATTCAGAAGCAACAGGCAGGATTATCGAGTGGGCACTGGAACTGTCAAGCTTTGGCCTCAAATTTGAGAGTACATCAACAATCCAAAGCAGAGCAATGGCAGAGTTCATAGCAGAGTGGACGCCAACTCCAGACGAAGAAATTCTGGAGACGAGCATCCCCGCCAAGGAAGCGAGCAAAGAGTGGCTCATGTACTTCGACGGTGCCTTCTCGCTGCAAGGCGCCGGTGCTGGTGTGCTGCTTGTCGCGCCCACCGGAGAGCACCTCAAGTACATAGTCCAGATGCACTTTCCCAAGGAGCAAGCGACAAACAATACTGCGGAGTATGAAGGCTTGCTTGCCGGTCTCAGAATCGCGACAGAACTTGGGATTAAGAAGCTTGTTGTCAGGGGTGACTCGTAGCTTGTCGTCCGCCAAGTGAACAAGGTTTACCAGAGTCCGTTGATGGAAGCTTACGTTGATGAAGTGAGGAAGCTAGAAGAGCGCTTTGACGGCCTGCAAATGGAACATGTTCCAAGAGCTGAGAACGACATTGTCGATGGCCTGTCAAAGTGCGTAGCACTTAAGTTACCTGTGGAACTAGGGATCTTTCTGCTCAAACTGACTCAGCCGTCCGTAGCACCATCAACTGGACAGAGCAAGAAGAGGAAGTTGGTTTCTGGTGACTACTTTCCGGCAGAGCTTCCCGAAGCCGCCGCCAAGAAAGTCCCCAAAATCAACACCAAGAATGCTGAGGAGCAGTCTGCTCCGGCAAGCCCCAGGGTTTGTCCCGTTGAAGCAGGCACTCCCGACAAGTTTTGCTCCGGCAAGCTTGTCGGGGAACGTCAAGCTTTGGCAGAGCCGCAGGCTCTTGCCGTGGAAGCAGATGTTCCCGCAGTAGCAGAATTGCCTTTAGTCCTTGTTGTCGAGCCACAGGCTCCAACATGGGTGCAGCAGATTGTCCGTTTCCTTCAGACAGGAGAACTTCCCGAGGAACCAGAAGAAGCGGAAAGAGTAGCCCGGCAGTCTAGTATGTACCAGTTTGTCGACAACACACGGTGCAGAAGAAGACTCAACGGTGTGAAATTGAAGTGTATTCCCCGGGAAGATGGACAGAAGCTGTTGGCAGAGATACATGGAGGCATATGTGGTCACCACATTGGCGCAAGAGCCCTTGTCGGAAAAGCATTCCGGCAAGGTTTCTTCTGGCCGACAGCCCTCCAGGATGCAGCTGCACAAGTAACCAAGTGTGAACCGTGCCAGTTCCATTCCAAGCAGATACACCAGCCAGCTCAAGCTCTCCAGACGATCCCTTTATCCTGGCCATTTTCGGTCTGGGGGCTCGATATCCTCGGCCCCTTTTCCCGAGCTGTCGGGGGCTTTGAGTACTTGTACGTTGCAATCGACAAGTTCACAAACTGGACGGAAGTGGAACCAGTGAGGAAGGTGACAGCACAGTCAGCCGTCAAGTTCTTCAGGTCGATTGTTTGCCGTTTCGGGATCCCTAACAGGATAATCACCGACAACGGTATGCAATTTACGAGTCGCACCTTCATACAGTACGTCCAAGATCTTGGCGCCAAGGTCTGTTTCGCTTCTGTTGCTCACCCGAGAAGCAACGGTCAAGCGGAAAGGGCAAATGCTGAAGTGCTGCATGGGCTCAAGACCAGGACTTTCGACAGGCTGCACAAGTGTGGGCACAACTGGATCGAGGAGCTGCCGGTGGTTCTTTGGTCGATCAGGACGACGCCAAATCGAGCCACCGGCCAGACACCCTTCGCTCTAGTCTATGGAGCGGAGGCAGTTATCCCCACGGAACTCGTATACGGGTCACCTCGAGTGCTCGCTTACGATGAGCTTGAGCAAGAGCAGCTGCGGCAAGATGACGCGCTGCTCCTTGAGGAAGATCGTCTTCAGGCTGCTGTGCGAGCCGCTCGCTACCAGCAAGCTTTGCACCACTATCATAGCCGCAAAGTTAACGCCAGAAGTCTCGAGGAAGGCGACCTTGTTCTTCGGCGCGTTCAGTCCGCCAAGAATTCCAACAAGTTGATGCCGAAGTGGGAAGGCCCTTACCGGGTGAAATGAGTCACCAGGCCTGGCGCTGTCCGCCTGGAGACCGAAGATGGCGTCCAAGTGATCAACTCCTGGAATATCGAGCATCTTCGTAAGTTTTACCCGTAAGGCGCGGTTGTCGGACCCCGTCCGGCAACCACCCTTTTGTACAAGTCTTGCCGCTGTTGCATGTAATCCTTTGTACAAAGCCAGGCGCAGACCCTGAGCACAAGTAAATGAAGCGCTGGCGCCCTAAGTTATAGCATGCATGCTAGGTCGAGTCTCGTCCTTGGTTAGGGTTGATAGTGCTTAACAGCGGCTAACCCCTAACTTAGAGGTCGGGTGTGCGTCCCTTTGCCTTTCTTTCGTTTCCCTTGGTTCGCAGGGCTCACATATCCTTGCCGGACCGCTTGAGGACGAAAAGGAGAAGAAGGACGCACCGGCATCTGGACCCCGGCAAGCTAGTGTTGCCGGGGGCTGCAAGTACCAAGATTCACCCACGGCAAGCTAGAGTTGCCGGGGGCTGCAATCTCAGATAAGTCTTTCATCCCTCATCATGCATTCTCTTATGGACTGGGGAATACGAAACCTCGTTTCTTCCTAGAAACTGCCGTGCTCCCTTAACTTTAGGCCCTGAGGCTCGTTCCTGGGGCCAAGTTTGGTCGTAGTCGCGGCAGCAAAGGGATGAAACGAGGGGCCGCACCCGCCTCGTCCCTGCCTCCGTCAAAAGCGTGAGAAAGGTCGAGCGACGTGGGAAGACGGCAGGGCCTGTTGCCGGGAGAAAAAGTGTCTATCTAAAAGATGCCAAGGATTTGCTCCTTGCCGTGGGTTCTACCCGCAAGACAGACGACCCGGCAAGCATCCCCTTTTCATTAAAAAAACATTCCACTCAGGTACGGTCCATAGAGGATGAAAAACATGAAAGAGAGGATTACAAGTTTTAAATGCAACTAAGGCCCGAAGGCTTACAAATTAAAAAGATAAGATGCCCGTAATCCCTTTCTTGTCCCTCTCTTCAGGAGGTAGGTCAAGGAGGCGAGAAGGGCAAAAGGAGCGCCTAGGCGAGCTACGGGTGCCAGAAGACACCAAGAGAACAACCCGGAGGCCGTCCGAGGGCTGGACGGTGATGGCGGCGCCAGAAGCAGGGCTCGAAGACGAGGCGGCAGGACGTCAGCACGCTGTCGAGGGCACCACACCCTCGTACTCCGACTTGACGGCCTTGCCGCCAGCCCTCTTCCTCCTCCGTAGCCTCCCTACGCCAGCCGCCCAAGGAGATGACCCCGGGGAGTTCAAGGAGCCGGCGACACGGATGATGGGGTCGCCGGTGCCGCACGGAGCGGCGCTCGACACCTAGTCGGACCCGTCATCCTGCCGCCCGCTACCCTCGTCGTCGTTGTCGCTCCCCTCCTCGTCACTCTCGCTCGAGGAGGGGCCTTCGCTATCGGACGAGCTGTCCATGCAGCACTTCGCCCGAGTGCCGAAGCACCCGAAGACCTTGACGGAGAGGAGATCGCCCTCCATCAACTTAAAATGGAGGGTGAGCCCCGCCGTCAAGCTGTGGATATGGGCGAACGTCTTCCACCCTCGACCAAGATACATCACAACGGGGGCTGGGACTTCAACGCGGACTCGCGTGCCGCTGATCCCACAGCCCCTCATGTGCAGTCTCAGTGTCTCGGGCGGGTCCAGCTCCATCGCGCCCGCGAACGGAGCTGGGAGTCGGAGTCGATGACGAGGCGCCCGGCGCAGCCTGACGAAGAACTCGCAAGGGTCGTCCCCAACATGGACCCCTTGGGAAGAGGAACCGCCGGCGGAGGCGACGTCGGCGCGCCGCCCCGTCCGCCTCTTCCCCGAGCGTCTCGACCTCGTCCACGACCTCGCCCCCTCCCTCTTCCCCTTACGGCTGGCTCTGCCACCACGGGTGCGGGAGAGGGAGGGATGCGTTGTCTGGCGGCGACCCTCGCCGCCACCAATGAAGGACTAGGGTTCCCTTTCTCCATGGCGAATGAGAGAAAGGGGAGCGGAAGCTGAAGGAAGGAGGAGATGAGGGAATGCGGGCTTCCGTCCTCCCCTCCTGCTCTTTATAAAGGAGCGAGGTGGGGGCTCGGTCGCCCCGCTCAGCGAATCAAGACACGGGAAGAGCAGGGAGCTGGGGCCGA
Source organism: Triticum monococcum (assembly GCA_034509565.1). NCBI lineage: Eukaryota > Viridiplantae > Streptophyta > Magnoliopsida > Poales > Poaceae > Triticum > Triticum monococcum. The sequence goes on along the minus strand of CM067843.1, from coordinate 558,933,291 downwards.
CCCACTGCCTCGACCCGCGGCGGCCCAGTTTCCCGCCTCCACCGTCCGCGACCCCAAGCGCATGGGAGCCGCGTGGCAGGCGTGCAGAACCAAGGCGACGGGTGAGGCGACCTCTCCCCACCCCGTGATCGTGGGGAGTGGGCACCTCGAAAACCGCGCATCGGCCCCGTCCAATAAATGAACCACGCCTCCACGTCTCCCTCCGTTTATGGGGAAGGCGCGAACCGCCCACGACCTCTCCCACGATGCCGCGTTTGACGCGTGCCGTGCAAGGAGGGCGCGGTGGGTGCGGAGTCAGGAACAGCGTGACCCAGGCCGCGCGTGCCCGTGCACTGTTTTGGGCCTGGCCCAACAACGCTCGGCACCGTGTATGGCCCAGGCCGGGGGCTCCTGTCGGTGTACTAAAGTAGGGGTACCTTAGTATCACGAACTTGTGCACGGGCAGTCGCAGCACCCCGCGGCAAGGCTTGCCGGGCAACCGCCAAGATCCTCCGTGGTTCCCTTGGAGCCATTCAAGAACAAAGTATCCAAGGCCCCGGCAAGAGGAGCTTGCCGGGAAGGCCGCTCGAAGCGCAAAGACCCCGGCAAGAGGAGCTTGCCGGGAAGGAGACAAGACCCCGACAAGAGGAGCCTGCCGGGAAGACCAACCAAGGCATCCCAAGGAACTCGCCGCAGCACGCCATGTGTCCTGGCGAGACCCGGTGAGCGACAAGCTCCCGGACGCGACAAGACAGCCTTGCCGCGGCAAGCTACTACTCCGCAGCCCGCGCTCCAGCTCACCCGCCAATGTGTCGCTCTGGGACCGCTCCTAGCGTACGTGGTGGGAGGCTGTGCAGCCAGGGGCATGCGGTGGCAAGCAGGCGCTGACAAGATAGCCATCGTGGCAAACGGTGGCGCCCCTGACGGTCCCTTTCCGCACCGTCTAGGCGACACAGACAGGCATTTAATGCCTTTGTCCCCTGCCGTCAGGGTTAGGTATGATACCACTGTAGCAAGCGGTGGCGCCAACTACCACCTCTTTTACATTTTTACCCTCACCTCTGTTGCCACATGTCGGTGACCCCTTTGGCATATAAAAGGAGGCCCATGCGCAACAGGGGGGACAACCATTCTCACGCTCGGTCTCGCTAGCCACCCAAGTGTACTGTAGCAGTCATTGCTCCCGAGCAAGAACACCAATACAAACCAAAGCAGGAGTAGGGTTTTACGCATCCGTGCGGCCCGAACCTGGGTAAACTGATCGCGTCGTTCGTGCGTTCGCCTCGATCTGCTCTTTGCGCATTCTCTGCCCCCTGCCGAACCAAAAGGGGCTCGGTCCGCCGATCCCCATAGGTGTACGTGGGATCAGCACCCCCGACAATAATCCTTGATAAGCTCCAACCATCTCCTTTGTCTGAGATTCAACTCCTTCTGTGTGAAAATGTACTTCAAACTCTTATGATCCGTGTACACCTCACAATGATTTCCAATGAGGAAATGCATCCATGTTTTCAAAGCATGCACTACGGCTGCTAACTCCAAATCATGTGTGGCATAATTCAACTCATGAGGCTTCAGTTGTCTTGAGGCATATGAAACAATTCTCCGTTCCTGCATAAGCACTGCTCCAAGTCCTCGACGTGAAGCGTCGCAGTACACCTCATAATCCTTGGTCTGGTCTGGCAAAATCAACACTGGTGAGGTAACCAAACGTTTCTTCAACTCCTAGAAACTGGCCTCACATTCCTCAGTCCATATAAACTTGGTGTCTTTCTTTAACAACTCAGTCGTAGGCTTTGCGATCTTTGAGAAATTCTCAATAAATCTCCGGTAGTATCCTGCGAGTCCAAGAAAACTCCGGATCTCTCCAACTGTTGTTGGGGCTTCCCACTTGGTCACGGTTTCAACTTTAGCGGGATCTACTGCTATACCTTCTCCGGATATAACGTGTTCGAGGAATCCTACTACTTTCAACCAAAACTCACATTTGCTGAACTTGGCATATAATTGGTGGTCTCTGAGCTTTCCACGTACCAAACGCAGATGCTCCTTATGCTCCTCTTCATTCTTCGAAGAAACCAGGATATCATGAATGAACACTAGGATGAACTTATCCAAAAACTCCATAAACACTTTGTTCATCATGTTCATAAAATAGGCAGGCGCGTTAGTCAGACCAAATGACATAACGGTATACTCATACAGCCCATACGTGGTGGTAAAAGTTGTTTTCGGAATATCCTGTTCTCGAATATTCAACTGGTGGTATCCTGATCGCAGATCAATCTTGGAAAATACCCTAGCTCCTTGCAATCGATCAAATAGATCGTTGATCACTGGTAGTGGGTACTTGTTCTTGATCGTTACTTCATTCAATCCTCGATAATCAACAACCATCCTTAACGATCCATCCTTCTTCTCCACTAGTAGTACTGGCGATCCCCAAGGTGAAGAACTTGGGCGAATATATCCCTTATCCAGTAACTCCTTAATATGCTTCTTAATTTCCACCAAATCCTTTGCTGGCATCCTATAGGGTCTCTTTGATATTGGCCCAGTGCCTGGCAATAGCTCAATCAAAAACTCAATATCTCTATCCGGTGGCATGCCTGGCAACTCCTCTGGAAATACATCAGGGAAATCCCTTACCACTGGTACTTCCTCTTGCACAACTCATGTTAAGCAATTTACTTGGGTCCTCGTTGGCACATGCCGGGATACATACTTGATCCTTCTCCCTTCTGGTGTGGTAAGAAAAATTGACTTACTAGCACACTCAATATTCCCTTCATACTTCGATAACCAATCCATGCCTAATATCACATCCAATCCTTGAGATTCCAATACTATTAGGTCTGAGGGAAAAACATAGTTACCAATCCTTAATGGTAAACGGTCACACCATAGACTAGCCACATACTCTGCTCCGGGCGAAGTTACTAACATGGGTGATCTAAGGGCTTGGGTTGGTAGGTTATACTTATCCACAAATCCCCTTGAGATGTATGAATGCGATGCACCAGTATCAAAAAGAACGAGTGAAGTAAATGACTTAACCAAAAACTTACCTATTACTGCATCGGGCTGAGCTTCAACCTCCTCCACGCTAACATGGTTCACCTGTCCCCTGTTGAAAGGGTTCGGCTTCTTCCCAGAACTTCCATTGCCATTTTGGCCTTCAGGACATTCATTGGCATAATGTCCTGGCTTCGAACACTTATAGCAAGTGACTTGGCTCAAGTCCTTCTTGGCTGGGGTTGAGCGGTTGGTGCGGTTATGGCCGTTGCTTCCTCCATTTCCATTACCATTCTTGGTGCCATTGTGATTGTGCGAGCTACCTCCTTCATGGGTATGCTGAAAATGTCCTCCCGGTCTAGGGGTAAAACGTGGCTTCTGCTGAACTCCTGAATTGTACTTTCCTTGTCCATACTTCCTCTTGCGATTCTCAATTTTCTGCTGGTTCCCTTCAATCATAAGAGCACGATCTACCAACTCCTGGTAGTTATTGAAGGTGGCTACCATCAACTGCATGCTCAACTCATCATTTAGTCCTTCCAGAAACTTCTCTTGCTTGGCTGCATCCGTAGCGACGTCATCTGGGGCATAACGTGCTAACTTACTAAACTCCTCCACATACTGGCCAATTGTCCGTCCTCCTTGGCGCAAGTTGCGAAACTCACGCTTCTTCATGGCCATAGCTCCTGTTGAAACGTGTGCAGCACAAAAAGCCTGCTGAAACTGGTCCCATGTGACAGTGTCGACTGGGAAGGTGGCTGTGAAATTCTCCCACCATGATGTTGCGGGTCCTTCTAGCTGATGTGCGGCAAACTTCACCTTCTCCGCATTTGTGCATCCTGCTGTGGTCAACTCCCTAGCTGTCTTGCAGAGCCAATCATCTGCTACTATCGGCTCGGTGCTACTGGAAAACACCGGCGGATTCAGCCTAAGAAAATGGGCTAAGTGGTCAACAGGTGGTGGTGGTGGTGGGTTGTTGTTGTTGTTCCCCTGATTCTGATTCTAGACTAGCAACTACATCAATGTGTTCTGCTGCTGGATCAACTGGGTGAGCTCTGGTGGGAAAGCAAAACCGGGGTCACGTCTCGGAGGCATCTGAGGGTTTAGAAAAGATGAGATATAAGAATAGAGGGGGTCTAAAGAGAAAACACTACCCATATGCACATGAGGCAAAAGCAAACAATTCACTTCATTCAAACAAACAAAGGCATACAATTGATCTAACTATCGCAAAAGTGCTCGGACTACTATATTTACATGGTGGACTACTAATACTGATGAGGTGGTCTACTAGAAATATTCTACGGTTGTTGACTCCATAATATCTGCTCCTGCTTCATCAACATAGTCATCATCGCTACTATTTGCTTCCAAGTCGGTGCCGTCGATGATGATGTAGTCTTCCGGGCTAATCTCCTTGGGTTCTTCGTCTTCATCACTAGTGTCGGGCCTCCCATAAATATTCCAATCTTCTTGATCAGGTCGTCATTCTTCTCCACCAATACTTCAATTTCCTCTTCATAATCTTCATGTGTAGCCTTGAGTTCTTCCTCCAGTTCCTTGATTCTGGTCTTAGCCTTCTTCAGATCTATCATGTCGGCGTACATCTGATTCTCCTGTCGTCGAATGTGCTGGTTTAACTCTTGGATAAAAGCTGCAATTGATCTATCTTTCCTGGTGCTGATCATCTCCCAGTGTTCATCTCGGCGCCCACAAATCTGGTAGATAGTATCCTTGAGATCCCTGCGGTAGACTTCTCCAATGCGTCCCATGGCGATGTGGGCTGCCATGCTCTTATCTAGACTCCAAGTTGGTGCATCAAAAGAAAACTCTATGGGCTTAGTGAGTGGCATGAACGTCCTTCCTGGAACTTGAACTTGAATCATCCAGCGCTCTTCTTCAGGTAAAGTGGCGTTGTAGGTTCCCGTAAAGCTTGGTACTACTATGTTCAGGTATCTAGTGACTTCCTTCAAGTGGCGTACAAAGGGTGTATCTTCATCCGGTTGCGTGAACTTGTTCCTTGCATCCGCCATCCTAAAGAGTAGAAAAGATGAGAAGTCAGAAGAGAAGAGAGTGATCTAGGTCTGTAGCTTAGTGGTCATGTCCTACAGGCAGCGTGTGCTCTGATACCATCTCTGTAGAGACCAGACCTCAAACAGTCTAATCTCTGTGCTCCGGTGTCATCCCTGGATCAGTAATGCTGACACCACACAGTACTCGGAGGATTTATAGCAGAGTAGCAATCACACACTTATTACATCGAGTGTCTCAAAAGAGAACTTATTACAATAAATACGGCTTAAGGCCATCTAATAACGATAACAGCGGAAGGCTTGGAAGATAAGTGAGTCCATCAAATCCAACGGCATCACTGAGTATAGAACCACGACCTAAAAACTCCTTAATCATCGTCTGAAAAGTCTGCAACATTAACGTTGAAGCCCGAAAACGGGTCAGCACATGGAATATGCTGGCAATGTAACACATAGAGAGTAATGGAATGAACAGCTATAATATATGCATATTTGGCTGGTGGAAAGCTCTATGGTTACAGTTTTGCATAAAGCCAATTTTTCCCTACTACAAAGGAATAAAATTTATTTACTATCATGGTGGTTGTTAAACATTGAGAATGGTTGACAGCATTCTCAATCCCAATTAAGCATCATCATTAAACATAACCCAACAAAATTAATTTAGAGTAACATGTTGAGATTCACATGATAATCCAGGTACTAGATACTCAAGATGTCCATAATCGGGGACACGGCTAACCATGATTAGTTTATTACACTCTGCAGAGGTTTGCGCACTTTTCCCCACAAGACTCGATCGCCTCCGTTTGTTTTCTCGCACTACATGGTGTTTGAGAAGATGGATGACCGAGCCATAGTCTTTCAGAAGCGCTAGCACCTTACGATCAGGTAGACCGTACCACCTACATCCCCTACATCTGCAGGTCTACCACTGTAAGAGTTCGCACAACTTAGTCAACTATGCTAGAGCCCATAATAGCTTGTGGCTGCACACGGAAGTTTCTAGTATGAATAGTCTCATGATCCCTTTGAGCCTGGGTGGCGGTCCAAAGAAAACAGGCAAGTCCTAGAATACCCAGGTGCCTCAATCCACCCAGATGTGTGTTTAAGTTGCCACCTTAGATAAACCATTAATTAACAAAACTCACATCTGTCATGGATATCACTCACCCAATCCACGTCTACTAGCATAGCATGGCATAAAAGCAAACATAGAAGTAACTCCCAAAGGTTTGATAATAAACAGGTAATAGGTTCTACCTCATCTACTTCCCATCCCACAATTTAATTAGATCATAATCATGCAATGTGTGAGGATTGATCTAATGCAATAAAACTGGGTAGTAGAAAAGGTATGATCAAAGTGTTACTTGCCTTGCTGATGATCCGGGAAACCTAACGATTCGAAGTAATAGGCCGCGCACTCCGGGTACTCTATCGCAAACAAACAAACAACCATAAAATAAGTACTCATCTAATGCACAGCTAAAACTCAAATAAGAGATCTAACCAGAAGGTTCAACTTAAGAACTCCGGTTGGAAAAATAATCAAATCGAACGAAGCATCGAAAGTCAAACGGCGAAAGAAAACAACTTCGTTCTAGTAATCTGGATCTAGGGCAAATTTTACAGTAGCAAAATCTTATTTAAGTTGGTTAAACGGATAAAGGGTTTCGAGACGAAACTCTAGGCGCTTGAATCGCCTGATTTCGATAAACGAGTGAAAAGTTATACTAAAACGAAAATCGGATCAGGAATCGCGATCAGAAAAATCGCGGATTTAATCCGAGAAAAAGAAAAACGACGAACGCTCGCTAGAACGAATGAACGGACGAACGCTCGCTATTTAAATAAACCGAAAAACCGATCTATTAAAAAAACAAATCTAAAAAAACCGTCGGAAAAACTGACGAAAAATAGATCTATATTATTATTATTTTTTAAAAAACCGATGGCACAGAAGTCGAGGCGGCGGCGAACCTCGGCGGCGGCGGCGGCGGTGCGGGGCGGCGGCGGTGGGCAGCGGCGCAGGCGGGCGGCGGCGGCGGCGCGGACGGGCGGCGGCTGGGGCGGATAGGGTCTCCCCCGGGGGGCTGGGCCGGCTTTTAAAGCCTGCCGGGCCAGAGTCCTATCCGGACACGGCCCGGTTAGGTCGGTTCACTTTTTTTTATTCCGCTCGGAAGAAAAATAAAAATTAATACTAAACGGACTCCAAAAATCCCGAAATAAATTTTCCCGGGCTTCTAAAATCAAGCCCGACAAAGTGAACATTTATTTGGGCCCTAAATGCAATTTTGAAAAACGCACATTTTTCCTAAATTCAAATAAAACACCGAAAAACTCCGAAATAAAATCTTATTTGATTTTATTATTAAATCCTCAATATTTCTCTATTTTGGGAAAGTCATTTTATTCCCTCTCTCATATTTTTGTAATAGAAATAATTGATGATAAAATAAATAAAATCAAATGATCCTATTCTCAAAATTTGAGAAAACTCAAATATGAAAATAACGAAATCCTCAACTCTCTCCGTGGGTCCTTGAGTTGCGTAGAATTTTCTAGGATCAACCAAAATGCAAAATAAAATATGATATGCAATGATGATCTAATGTATAACATTCCAAATTGAAAATTTGGGATGTTACAGGCATACTCACAAGCATTGTAGAATTTCTCTTGTCAACGAACTGAGTTTGAATAAATCCATTGTTTCTGCAAGATGAACAAGACATCTAATGTTTCATCACAACTCTCGGGTTTTTGTATCCTCCTAAAAATGTTGGCTGATTAACTCAGAGTTTTCTTCCAAAATATCTTCCTTCAGCAAGAGTGTGCTAGCTTCTTATTAACTCCTGGGCCTGTGGGTTATGGCCCACTTCAACTCTTGTACAATTTTAACTCGTCTATTCGAGGATTATCATTCCATATTCCAACATTACATCTCCTTTAAATCCAATAGTACTTCTTCCCTCATACCCTTGTGGTGACGATCATACAAAACTCCAACTTATTTGGTCCAGCTCCCTTCTATTGACCGTCATGAATAACACATTTCTTTCTTCATTGATCATGTGTCTTTACGGAGTACTACCGCAAAAAAATGCACTAGTTTATCCATAAATCATATTATTTTCATATCAAATCTTTTATTACATCCTTAACCATTTTTCGTAAATCCAAATTCCAAAAAGTACGTTATTACAAATGCTGCCACCCACATGGTTTGGTATGGTCAGGCATTACGTCCAACTTTATTAATCTTTTCTCCTTGGGGATTCTTCAGTCCCACTAGAATTGTGCGACATGCGCCTTGAAATCTTCAATCTTCTGTTTCATCGTGGTGGCCATGAGCTTCATCCCCATCATCTCTGCATGCACTTATCTTAGGTATTCCTGAGTATAACGGAGTCTTGCTTCAAGTATATCCCCGATCTGGGGTATGGCTTCCATGGCTGCCTCACGGACAGCGTCGAAGAAAGTTGCTTGTGGTACACGTGAGATGAAAAAGTACTACCCCATCATCTTTGGGCAAACTCCTTTCATACGGTGGAGGTGTACCTCCACATACCAAAGTTCCACTCCCTTTTGCATGAAGGGGTAGCCTTTGTAGACTGCATCTCCTTCAAGGTGAATATGCTTCATCATGTCCTTCAGGATTTTTGGGTAGTCATGGTCACTTGTCAGGGTCATGATTGTTTCCGGTCCCTTGAGGAAAGACTCATAAAGGGTCGTCATCTGCAGTTGTAAAACAAAAATGGTGCTCAGAATAAGGTACATATCTCCTTGGGTACACATTCATATCAAAACTTCAAACTCAATTTCCAACATCCAGTTTATGCATCACAATTCATTTTCTTCCATGTTCACCCAGAATATTAATTTCCAAGATAAAACATAACAACTACTTAAAGCCTTTCAGCATATGACATATCAACTTTATTGAGTCATGAATTATTAAAATCTCTGAGTAATCTATTACATAACTCAACCCCGCATTCTCATGAAAAGTGTTTTCCATACTACCCTTATTACTGATATCAACATCTCCACTACTCAGCTCCAGCTTTCTCATGATTTGAACAATCCCTAGCAAAATGTCCAGCTTCCTTGCAACGAAAACAAATAACTTACGGCATGTCTCTAGGCTTCTTGGTGATGGTGCCTGCTCCTTGAGTTCCTTACTTCCTTTCGAGACAATCATTGGCATAATGCCCGACGTCCTTACATTCAAAACAGGTAATATGACTCTTGTCCCTCTTTGCAGAAATTGGGTTGTACTAAGAGTGTCTTTGTTTTCTCTTCCTTGTTTTCTTTGTTTTGATCAAACGTTCTATTCCCTGTGGATCAAACTCCACTACTTCTGTCGGTAAGTATCCCAGATACTCTTTTCTTTCCTTGGTGCAATGCTGTGAAAAATGTCCTTCTTCTCCACATGAATAACAAGTATTGGAGTAAAATCTGTTGAGGCTTTCTCCATCAGGGTCTTCAACACTTTCCTTAATCACGGGTTCTTTCATAACTTCTCGGAGAGCTTCTTTCATTCCTTCTTCCTGCTTCTGAATAGTTTGTTGCACCGTGGGGTAAATGTGACACTGAGCTGGGTAGTGGGTGGTTCCTTCACACAAGAAACAAGTCACCTGACTAGTTGGGCATTCCTCAACTGGGTGTTTCTCCTCACAATGAGGGCATCCATCCTTGTGTTTCTCCTGGGTGTGTCCTATTTATCCGCAAATCTTGCAGGCACAAGGTTTATTTCTTGGGGTATCATGGTGCTTCCGGATAAGACGAGATCTTGTCAGAGTCTTCTTGAATTCTTCCCTAGTCCTTGCTCCATTCCATCCCTGTATAGCTTGATGCATCTGCCACCATGTTGCAGCACTTCCTTCAAAGTACTGAAGAGCATATGATACTTCATTCTTCCTTGAAACCAAATTGCTCCCGAAGTGATTCTCCATGTTCTGAATCCATAGCTCTGCTTTCGGCTGGGTTTTTGGTCCAGAGAATACCAGTCCAACTTCATTCATCATCTACTGGGTCCAAGGGTTTTAGGGTGAGATAAGAGAGAGGTGGGAAGATACACACAATACAAGCAATAGTTTTGAAGAAATGTTTTTTTCGTTTGTGGCTGTCGGAAAAACATCAAACAAATAACAGCTCAGAAATCGCCGCATCTAACGTAAGTATATAACATGGGTTTGGTCTTCTAAAGGTCAAATAATTTTTCAGATTCTTCAAGTCTTTGGAGTCTTCAACTGTTGTAGCTTCAACTCTTCTAATGTATGGTGAAATCATCTTTACTCTGAAATGGTCATCGGTTGTCCGATATCTTGTCCTTCTTGGAGCGGCTTTAGTTGATCCTCCGTGTGGGCAAAAGGGAAAGGGGTATATTCTAACTATTTGAAGTAAGAGAGGTTATTTGATAAAATCAGAAAAGATGAGAAGTAATAGATTCTTTTGAAAATAAAGTTTTAGAGATTTCCTGTCCTAGGGCTTTCTGATTTCTAGGGTCATGTCCTACAGTCAACATGTGCTCTGATACCATATGTGTAGCGACCCGACCTCAGACGGTCAAGCCTCTAAGTATCTGTGCGATCCCTGGATCGGTATGCTCGCACACACAGTACATCAATGTATATATCAAAGTGCAATCACATGTATAAATAATGTAAAACTGATATATACCTCATAAGTCTCAGCGGAAACAAATAATCAGATGTATAATCCCATGGGCGGGCGCGGCCTCCCCTTGTGGCCCTTCTCTCCTTTCCACTAAGGCCCATGAAGGCCCAAATACTTCCCTCGACGAATTCCCGTAACTCTCCGGTACTCCGAAAAATACCCGAACCACTCAGAACCTTTCCGATGTCCAAATATAGCCTTCCAATATATCGATCTTTATGTCTCGACCATTTCGAGACTCCTCGTCATGTCCGCGATCTCATCCGGGACTCCAAACAAACTTCGGTCATAAAATCACATAACTCATAATACAAATTGTCAACAAACGTTAAGCGTGCGGACCCTACGGGTTCGAGAACTATGTAGACATGACCGAGACACATCTTCGTGTTGGGAAATGTAGTAATTTCAAAAAAAATCCTACACACACACACACACAGGATCATGGTGATGCATAGCAACGAGAGGGTAGAGTGTTGTCCACATACCCTCGTAGACCGAGAGCGGAAGCGTTAGCACAATGCGGTTGATGTAGTCGTACGTCTTCACGATCCGACCGATCAAGTACCGAATGCACGGCACCTCCGAGTTCTGCACACGTTCAACTTGATGACGCCCCTGGAACTCTGATCCAGCCGAGCTTTGAGGGAGAGTTCCGTCAGCACGACGGTGCGGTGACGATGATGATGCTCTACCGACAGAGGGCTTTGCCTAAGCACCGCTACGATATTATCGATGTGGATTATGGTGGAGGGGGCACCGCACACGACTAAGAGATCCAGGAGATCCATTGTTCTGTCTCTAGGGGTGCCTCCTATTGGGGAACGAAGTGATTTCAAAATTTTCCTACGCGCACGCAAGATCATGGTGATGCATAGCAACAAGAGGGGAGAGTGTTGTCCACGTACCCTCATAGACCAAAAGCGGAAGCGTTAGCACAATGCGGTTGATGTAGTTGCACGTCTTCAAGATCTGACCGATCAAGTACCAAACGCACGGCACCTCCGAGCTCAGCACACGTTCAGCCCGATGACGTCCCTCGAACTCCGATCTAGCCGAGTGTTGAGGGAGAGTTTCGTTAGCATGATGGCGTGGTGACTATGTTGATGTTCTACCAACGCAGGGCTTCGCCTAAGCACTGCTATAGTATTGTCGAGGTGGACTATGGTGGAGGGGGGCATCGCACACGGCTAAAAGATCAACTTGATCAATTGTTGTGTCTATGGGGTGCCACCCTCCTCCGTATATAAAGGGGGGAGGAGGAGGGGCCGGCCAAGAGGAGGAGGCGCGCCCAAGGGGGGGGGCAATCCTACTCCAAGTAGGTTTTGCCCCCCTTTCCTATTCCAACTAGGAGAAGGGGGGAGGAGGAGGTGGAGAGAAGGAAGGAGAAGGGGGGCGCACCCCCTCCCCTTTCCTAATTCGGATTGGGGCAAGGGGGCCGCGCGCCACCTCCTGCTGCCTCTCCTCTTCCACCACTTTGGGCCCGTGAGGCCCAATAACCCCCAGGGGGGTTCCGGTAACCCCCCGGTACTCCGATATATATCCGATAACCCCCGGAACCATTCTGGTGTCCGAATATAGTCGTCCAATATATCAATCTTCATGTCTCGACCATTTCGAGACTCCTCGTCATATCCGTGATCACATCCGGGACTCTGAACAACCTTCGGTACATCAAAACTCATAAACTCATAATATAACCGTCATTGAAACGTTAAGTGTGCGGACCCTATGGGTTCGAGAACTATGTAGACATGACCGAGACACGTCTCCGGTAAATAACCAATAGCGGAACCTGGATGCTCATATTGGCTCATACATATTCTACGAAGATCTTTATCGGTCAAACTGCATAACAACATACGTTGTACCCTTTGTCATCGGTATGTTACTTGCCTGAGATTCGATCGTCGGTATCTCAATACCTAGTTCAATCTTGTTACTGGCAAGTCTCTTTACTCGTTCCGTAATACATCATCCCACAACTAACTCAATAGTTGCAATGCATGCAAGGCATATAGTGATGTGCATTACCGAGTGGGCCCAGAGATACCTCTCCGACAATCGGAGTGACAAATCCTAATCTCGAAATATGCCAACCCAACAAGTACCTTCAGAGACACCTGTAGAGGACCTTTATAATCACCCTGTTACGTTGTGACGTTTGGCTGCACACAAAGTGTTCCTTCGGTAAACGGGAGTTGCATAATCTCATAGTCATAGGAACATGTATAAGTCATGAAGAAAGCAATAGCAACAAACTGAACGATCAAGTGCTATGCTAACGAAATGGGTCAAGTCAATCACATCATTATCTAATGATGTGACCCTGTTTATTCAAATGACAACTCATGTCTATGGCTAGGAAACTTAACCATCTTTGATTCAACGAGCTAGTCAAGTAGAGGCATACCAGTGACATATTGTTTGTCTATGTATTCACACATGTATCATGTTTCCGATTAATACAATTTTAGCATGAATAATAATCATTTATCATGATATAAGGAAATAAATAATAACTTTATTATTGCCTCTAGGGCATATTTCCTTCAGTATCCCACTTGCACTAGAGTCAATAATCTAGTTCACATCGCCATGTGATTTAACATCAATAGTTCACATCGTCATGTGACCAACACCCAAAGGGTTTACTAGAGTCAATAATCTAGTTCACATCACTATGTGATTAATACCCAAAGAGTACTAAGGTGTGATCATGTTTTGCTTGTGAGGGAAGTTTAGTCAACGGGTCTGCCACATTCAGATTCGTATGTATTTTGCAAATTTCTATGTCAACAATGCTCTGCACGGAGCTACTCTAGCTAATTGCTCCCACTTTCAATATGTATCCAGATGGAGACTTTGAGTCATCTGGATCAGTGTCAAAACTTGCATCGACGTAACCCCTTACGACGAACCTTTTGTCACCTCCATAATCAAGAAACATATCCTTATTCCAATAAGGATAATTTTGACCAATGTCCAGTGATCTATTCCTAGATCACTACTGTACTCCCATGCCAAACTCAGGGCAGGGTATACAATAGGTCTGGTATACAGCATGGCATACTTTATAGAACCTATGGCTGAGGCATAGGGAATGACTTTCATTCTCTCTCTATCTTCTGTCGTGGTCGGGTTTTGAGTCTTACTCAACTTCACACCTTGTAACATAGGCAAGAACTCCCTCTTTGACTGTTCCATTTTGAACTACTTCAAAATCTTGTCAAGGTATGTACTCATTGAAAAACTTATCAAGCGTCTTGATCTATCTCTATAGATCTTGATGCTCAATATGTAAGCAGCTTCACCAAGGCCTTTCTTTGAAAAACTCCTTTCAAACATTCATTTATGCTTTGCAGAATAATTCTACATTATCTCCGTTCAACAATATGTCATTCACATATACTTATCAGAAATGTTGTAGTGCTCCCACTCACTTTCTTGTAAATACAGGCTTCACCGCAAGTCTGTATAAAACTATATGCTTTGATAAACTTATCAAAGCGTATATTCCAACTCCGAGATGCTTGCACCAGTCCATAGATGGATCGCTGGAGCTTGCATATTTTGTTAGCACCTTTAGGATTGACAAAACTTTCTTGGTGCATCATATACAACTCTTTTTTAATAAATCCATTAAGGAATGCAGTTTTGTTTATCCATTTGCCAGATTTCATAAAATGTGGCAATTGCTAACATGATTCGGACAGACTTAAGCATAGATACGAGTGAGAAACTCTCATCATAGTCAACACCTTGAACTTGTCGAAAACCTTTTAGCGACAATTCTAGCTTTGTAGATAGTAACACTACTATCAGTGTCCGTCTTCCTCTTGAAGATCCATTTAATCTCAATGGCTCGCCGATCAATGGGCAAGTCAATCAAAGTCCATACTTTGTTCTCATCCATGGATCTCATCTTAGATTTCATGGCCTCAAGCCATTTCGCGGAATCTGGGCTCATCATCGCTTCCTCATAGTTCGTAGGCTCGTCATGGTCAAGTAACATGACCTCCAGAACAGGATTACCGTACCACTCTGGTGCGGATCTCACTCTGGTTTACCTACGAGGTTCGGTAGTAACTTGATTTGAAGTTACATGATCATCATCATTAGCTTCCTCACTAATTGGTGTAGTAGTCACAGGAACAGATTTCTGTGATGAACTACTCTAGCTAATTGCTCCCACTTTCAAAATGTATCCAGATTGAGACTTAGAGTCATCTGGATCAGTGTCAAAATTTGCATCGACGTAACCCTTTACGATGAACCTTTTGTCACCTCCATAATCGAGAAACATATCCTTATTCCACTAAGGATAATTTTGACCGATGTCCAGTGATCTATTCCTAGATCACTATTGTACTCCCTTGCTAAACGCATTGTAGGGTATACAATAAATCTGGTACACAACATGGCATACTTTATAGAAACTATGGCTGAGGCATAGGGAATGACTTTCATTCTCTTTCTATCTTCTATCATGGTCGGGCTTTGAGTCTTACTTAATTTCATACCTTGTAACACAGGTAAGAACTCTTTCTTTGACTTTTCCATTTTTAACTACTTCGAAATCTTGTCAAGGTATGTACTCATTGAAAAAACTTATCAAGCGTCTTGATGTATCTCTATAGATCTTGATGCTCAATATGTAAGTAGCTTCACTGAGGTCTTTATTTGAAAAACTCCTTTCAAATACTCCTTTATGCTTTCCAGAAAAATCTACATTATTTATGCTCAACAATATGGCATTCATATATATTTATCAGAAATGTTGTAGTCCTCCCACTCACTTTCTTCTAAATACAGGCTTCACCACCAGTCTATATAAAACCATATGCTTTGATCAACTCATCAAAGCGTATATTCCAACTCTGAGATGCTTGCACCAGTCCACAGATGGATCACTGGAGCTTGCACATTTTGTTAGCACCTTTAGGATTGACAAAATCTTCTGGTTGCATCATATACAACTCTTTTTAATAAATCCATTAAGGATTGCAGTTTTGTTATCCATTTGCCAGTTTTCATAAAATGCGGCAATTGCTAATATGATTCGGATAGACTTAAGCATAGCTACGAGTCAGAAAATCTCATCATAGTCAACACCTTGAACTTTGTAGATAGTAACATTACTATCAACGTCCGTCTTCCTCTTGAAGATCCATTTATTTCTATGGCTTGCCGATCATCGGGCAAGTCAACCAAAGTCCATACTTTGTTCTCATACATGGATCCCATCTCAGATTTCATGGCCTCAAGCCATTTCGCGGAATCTGGGCTCATCATCGCTTCCTCATAGTTCGTAGGCTCATCATGGTCAAGTAACATGACCTCCAGAACAGGATTACCGTACCACTCTGGTGCGGATCTCACTCCGGTTTACCTACGAGGTTCGGTAGTAACTTGATCTGAAGTTACATGATCATCATCATTAGCTTCCTCACAAATTGGTGTAGTAGTCACAGGAACAGATTTCTATGATGAACTACTTTCCAATAAGGGAGCAGGTACAGTTACCTCATCAAGTTCTACTTTCCTCCCACTCACTTCTTTCGAGAGAAACTCCTTCTCTAGAAAGGATCCATTCTCAGCAATGAATATCTTGCCTTCGGATCTGTGATAGAAGGTGTACCCAACATTTTCTTTTGGGTATCCTATGAAGATGCACTTCTCCGATTTGGGTTTGAGCTTATGAGGTTGAAACTTTTTCACATAAGCATTGCAACCTCAAACTTTAAGAAACGACAGCTTAGGTTTCTTGCCAAACCATTGTTCATATGGTGTCGTCTCAACAGATTTAGATGGTGCCCTATTTAATGTAAATGTAGTTGTCTCTAATGCATAACCCCAAAACGATAGTGGTAAATCGATAAGAGACATCATAGATCGCACCATATCTAATAAAGTACGGTTACGACGCTCGGACACACCATTACACCGTGGTGTTCCAGGTGGCGTGAGTAGTGAAACTCTTTCACATTGTTTTAACTGAAGGCCAAACTCGTAACTCAAATATTTTACTTCTACGATCATATCGTAGAAACTTTTATTTTTGTTACAATGATTCTCCCCTTCACTCTAAAATTCTTTGAACTTTTCAAATCTTTCAGACTTGTGTTTCATCAAGTAGATATACTCATATCTGCTCAAATCATCTGTGAAGATCAGAAAATAATGATACCTGCCGCAAGCCTCAATATTCATCGGACCACATACATCAGTATGTATGATTTCCAACAAATCTGTTGCTCGCTCCATTGTTCCGGAGAACAAAGTCTTAGTCATCTTGCCCATGAGGCATGGTTCGCAAGCATCAACTGATTCATAATCAAGTGATTCCAAAAGCCCATCGGCATGGATTTTCTTCATGCGCTTTACACCAATATGACCAAAACGACAGTGCCATAAATAAGTTGCATTATCATTATTAACTTTGCATCTTTTGGCTTCAATATTATAAAATGTGTATCACCACAATCGAGATCCAACAAACCATTTTCATTGGGTGTATGACCATAGAAGGTTTTATTCATGTAAATAGAACAACAATTATTCTATAACATACATGAATAATTGTATTGCAATAAACATGATCCAATCATATTCATGATCAACGCAAACACTAAATAACATTTTTATTTTTAGGTTTAACACTAATCCTGAAAGTATAGGGAGTGTGCGATGATGATCATATCAATCTTGGAACCATTTCCAATACACATCGTCACTTCACCCTTAACTAGTCTCTGTTCATTCTGCAACTCCCGTTTCGAGTTACTATTCTTAGCAACTAAACTAGTATCAAATACTGAGGGGTTGCTATAAACACTAGTAAAGTACACATCAATAACATGTATATCAAATATACCTATGTTCACTTTGCCATCCTTCTTATCCGCCAATTACTTGGGGTAGTTCCGCTTCCAATGACTAGTCCCTTTGAAGTAGAAGCACTCAGTTTTAGGCTTTGGTCCAGACTTGGGTTTTTTCACTTGAGCAGCAACTTGTTTGCCGTTCTTCTTGAAGTTCCCCTTTCTTCCCTTTGTCCCTTTACTTGAAACTAGTGGTTCTGTTTACCATCAACACTTGCTACTTTTCTTGATTTCTACCTTCGTCGATTTCAGCATCACGAAGAGCTTGGGAATCGTTTCCGTTATCCCTTGCATATTATAGTTCATCACGAAGTTCTACTAACTTGGTGATGGTGACTAGAGAATTCTGTCAATCACTATTTTATTTGGAAGATTAGCTCCCACTTGATTCAAGCGATTGTAGTACCCAGACAATCTGAGCACATGCTCACTGCTTGAGCTATTCTCCTCCATCTTTTAGCTATAGAACTTGTTGGAGACTTCATATCTCTCAACTCGGGTATTTGCTTGAAATATTAACTTCAACTCTTGGAACATCTCATATGGTCCATGACGTTCAAAACGTCTTTGAAGTCCAGATTCTAAGCCGTTTAAGCATGGTGCACTAAACTATCAAGTAGTCATCATATTGAGCTAGCCAAATGTTCATAACTTCTGCATCTGCTCCTGCAATAGGTTTGTCACCTAGCGATGCACCAAGGACATAATTCTTCTGTGCAGCAATGAGGATAAACCTCAGATCACGGATCCAATCCGCATCATTTCTACTAACATCTTTCAACTTAGTTTTCTCTAGGAACATATCAAAAATAAAACAGGGGAGCTAAACGTGAGCTATTAATCTACAACATAGATATGCTAATACTACCAGGACTAAGTTCATGATAAATTTAAGTTCAATTAATCATATTACTTAAGAACTCCCACTTAGATAGACATCCCTCTAATCCTCTAAGTGATCACGTGATCCATATCAACTAAACCATGTCTGATCATCACGTGAGATGGAGTAGTTTCAATGGTGAACATAACTATGTTGATCATATCTACTATATGATCCACGCTCGACCTTTTGGTCTTAGTGTTCCGAGGCCATATCTGTTATATGCTAGGCTCGTCAAGTTTAACCTGAGTATTCCACGTGTGCAACTATTTTGCACCCATTGTATTTGAACGTAGAGCCTATCACACCCGATCATCACATGGTGTCTCAGCACGAAGAACTTTCGCAACGGTGTATACCCAGGGAGAACACTTATACCTTGATAATTTAGTGAGCGAGATCATCTTATAATGCTACCGTCAATCAAAGCAAGATAAGATGTATAAAAGATAAAAATCACATGCAATAAAAAATATGTGACATGATATGGCCATCATCATCTTGTGCCTTTGATCTCCATCTCCAAAGCATCGTCATGATTTCCATCGTCACCGGCATGACACCATGATATCCATCATCTTGATCTATATCAATGTGTCATCACATGGTCGTCTCGCCAACTATTGCTCTTGCAACTATTGCTATCGCATAGCGATAAAGTAAAGCAATTATTTGGCGCTTGCATCTTATGCAATAAAGAGACAACCATAAGGCTTCTACCAGTTGCCGATAACTTCAACAAAACATGATCATATTATACAACAACTTATATCTCATCACGTCTTGACCATATCACATCAAAACAAGCCCTGCAAAAACAAGTTAGACATCCTCTACTTTGTTGTTGCAAGTTTTACGTGGTTGCTATGGGCTGAGCAAGAACCGTTCTTACCTACGCATCAAAACCACAATGATAGTTTGTCAAGTTAGTGTTGTTTTAACCTTCTCAAGGACCGGGCGTAGCCACACTCGGTTCAACTAAAGTTGGAGAAATTGACACCTGCTAGTCACCTGTGTGCATAGCACGGCGGTAAAACCAGTCTCGCGTAAGCGTACGCGTAATGTCGGTCCGGGCCGCTTCATCCAACAATATCGCCGAACCAAAGTGTGACATGCTGGTAAGCAGTATGACTTTTATCGCCCACAACTCACTTGTGTTCTACTCGTGCATATTACATCAACGCATAAAACCTGGCTCGGATGCCACTGTTGGGGAACGTAGTAATTTCAAATTTTTCCTACGCACACGCAAGATCATGGTGATGCATAGCAACGAGAGGGGAGAGTGTTGTCCACGTACCCTCGTAGACCGAAAGCATTAGCACAACGCGGTTGATGTAGTCGTACGTCTTCATGATCCGACCGATCAAGTACCGAACACACGGCACCTCTGAGTTCAGCACACGTTCAGCCCGATGACGTCCCTCGAACTCCGATCTAGCCGAGTGTTGAGGGAGAGTTTCGTCAGCACGACGGCATGGTGGCGATGTTGATGTTCTTCCAACGCAGGGCTTCGCCTAAGCACTGTTATAGTCTTGTCGAGGTGGACTATGGTGGAGGGGGGCACCACACACGGCTAAAAGATCAACTTGATCAATTGTTGTGTCTATGGGGTGCCCCCCTCCTCCGTATATAAAGGGGGGGAGGAGGAGGGGGGCGGCCAAGATGAGGAGGCATGCCCAAGGGGGGGGCAATCCTACTCCAAGTAGGTTTTGCCCCCCTTTCCTATTCCAACTAGGAGAAGGGCGAAGGAGGAGGTGGAGAGAAGGAAGAAGAAGGGGGGCCGCGCACCCTCCCCTTTCCCAATTCGGATTGGGGCAAGGGGGGCCGTGCACCACCTCCTGTTGCCTCTCCTCTTCCACCACTTTGGGCCCATGAGGCCCAATAACCCCCGGGGGGTTCCGGTAACCCCCCGGTACTCCGGTATATATCCGATAACCCCCGAAACCATTCCGGTGTCCGAATATAGTCGTCCAATATATCAATCTTCATGTCTCGACCATTTTGAGACTCCTCGTCATATCCGTGATCACATCCGGGACTCCGAACAACCTTCGGTACATCAAAACTCAAAACTCATAATATAACCGTCATTGAAACATTAAGCATGCGGACCCTACGGGTTCGAGAACTATGTAGACATGACCGAGACACGTCTCCGGTCAATAACCAATAGCGGAACCTGGATGTTCATATTGGCTCCTACATATTCTACAAAGATATTTATTGGTCAAACCGCATAACAACATACGTTGTTCCCTTTGTCATCGGTATGTTACTTGCCCGAGATTCGATCGTCGGTATCTCAATACCTAGTTCAATCTCGTTACCGGCAAGTCTCTTTACTCGTTCTGTAATACATCATCCCGCAACTAACTCATTAGTTGCAATGCTTGCAAGGCTTATAGTGATGTGCATTACCGAGTGGGCCCAGAGATACCTCTCCGACAATCGGAGTGACAAATCCTAATCTCGAAATAGGCCAACCCAACAAGTACCTTCGGAGACACCTGTAGAGCACCTTTATAATCACCCAGTTACATTGTGACATTTGGTAGCACACAAAGTGTTCCTCCGGTAAACGGGAGTTGCATAATCTCATAGTCATAGGAACATGTATAAGTCATGAAGAAAGCAATAGCAACAAACTAAACGATCAAGTGCTATGCTAACGGAATGGGTCAAGTCAATCACATCATTCTCTAATGATGTGACCCCGTTTAATCAAATGACAACTCATGTCTGTGGCTAGGAAACTTAACCATCTTTGATCCAACGAGCTAGTCAAGTAAAGGCATACTAGTGACATACTGTTTGTCTATGTATTCACACATGTATCATGTTTCCGGTTAATACAATTCTAGCATGAATAATAAACATTTATCATGATATAAGGAAATAAATAATAAATTTATTATTGCCTCTAGGGCATATTTCCTTCACCTCCCTCCTTATATATAAAGGAGTAGAGGAGGGGGAGGGGGCCGGCCACCCTTGGCGCGCCCCATGAGGAGTCCTACTCCCACCGGGAATAGGACTCTCCCCTTTCCATGTTAGAGTAGGAGAGGAGAGGGAAGGAGAAAGAGGGAGAAAGGAAAGGGGGGTGCCACCCCCCTTCCTAGTCCAATTCGGACATGGGAGGGGAGGAGCGCGCGGCTGCCCCTTGGCCGCCTCTCCTCTTCCACCAATTGGGCCCATGAGGCCCATTAACCTCCAGGGGGTTCTGGTGACCCCCTCAGTACTCCGGTATATATCCGATAACCACCAGAACCATTCTAGTGTCCGAATATAGTCGTCCAATATATCAATCTTCATGTCTCGACCATTTCGAGACTCCTCGTTATGTACGTGATCACATCCGGGACTCCGAACTAACTTTGGTACATCAAAACACATAAACTCATAATATAACCGACATCGAACTTTAAGCGTGCGGACCCTACGGGTTCAAGAACTATGTAGACATGACCGAGACATGTCTCCGGTCAGTAACCAATAGCGGAACCTGGATGCTCATATTGGCTCCTACATAATCTATGAAGATCTTTATCGGTCAAACCGCATAACAACATACATTGTTCCCTTTGTCATTGGTACGTTACTTCCCCGAGATTCGATCGTCGGTATCTCAATACCTAGTTCAATCTCGTTACCGGCAAGTCTCTTTACTCGTTCCATAATACATCATCCCGCATCTAACTCATTAGTTGCAATGCTTGCAAGGCTTAAGGGATGTGTATTACCGAGTGGGCCCAGAGATACCTCTCCGACAATCGGAGTGACAAATCCTAATCTCAAAATACGCCAACCCAACAAGTACCTTTGGAGACACCTGTAGAGCACATTTATAATCACCCAGTTACGTTGTGACGTTTGGTAGCACACAAAGTGTTCCTCCGGTAAACGGGAGTTGCATAATCTCATAGTCACAGGAACATGTATAAGTCATGAAGAAAGCAATAGCAACAAACTAAACGATCAAGTGCTAAGCTAACGGAATGGGTCAAGTCAATCACATCATTATCCTAATGATGTGATCCCGTTAACCAAATGATAACTCATGTCTATGGCTAGGAAACATAACCATCTTTGATTAACGAGCTAGTCTAGTAGAGGCATACTAGTGACACTTTGTTTGTATGTATTCACATATGTATCATGTTTCCGGTTAATATAATTCTAGCATGAATTATAAACATTTATCATGATATAAGGAAATAAATAATAACTTTACTATTGCCTCTAGGGCATATTTCCTTCAGTCTCCCACTTGCACTAGAGTCAATAATCTAGTTCACATCGCCATGTGATTTAACACCTATAGTTCACATCACCATGTGATTAACACCCATACTTCACATCATCATGTGACCAACACCCAAAGGGTTTAGTAGAGTCAACAATCTAGTTCATATCGCTATGTGATTAACACATAAAGAGTACTAAGGTGTGATCATGTTTTGCTTGTGAGAGAAGTTTAGTCTACGGGTCTGCCACATTCACATCCGTATGTATTTTCCAAATTTCTGTGTCAACAATGCTCTGCACGGAGCTACTCTAGCTAATTGCTCCCACTTTCAAAATGTATCCAGATTGAGACTTAGAGTCATTTGGATCAGTGTCAAAATTTGCATCGACGTAACCCTTTACGATGAACCTTTTGTCACCTCCATAATTGAGAAACATATCCTTATTCCACTAAGGCTAATTTTGACCGATGTCCAGTGATCTATTCCTAGATCACTATTGTACTCCCTTGCTAAACGCATTGTAGGGTATACAATAAATCTGGTACACAACATGGCATACTTTATAGAAACTATGGCTGAGGCATAGGGAATGACTTCCATTCTCTTTCTATCTTCTATCATGGTCGGGCTTTGAGTCTTACTCAATTTCATACCTTGTAACACAGGTAAGAACTCTTTCTTTGACTTTTCCATTTTTAACTACTTCGAAATCTTGTCAAGGTATGTACTCATTGAAAAAACTTATCAAGCGTCTTGATGTATCTCTATAGATCTTGATGCTCAATATGTAAGTAGCTTCACTGAGGTCTTTATTTGAAAAACTCCTTTCAAATACTCCTTTATGCTTTCCAGAAAAATCTACATTATTTATGCTCAACAATATGGCATTCATATATATTTATCAGAAATGTTGTAGTCCTCCCACTCACTTTCTTCTAAATACAGGCTTCACCACCAGTCTATATAAAACCATATGCTTTGATCAACTCATCAAAGCGTATATTCCAACTCTGAGATGCTTGCACCAGTCCACAGATGGATCACTGGAGCTTGCACATTTTGTTAGCACCTTTAGGATTGACAAAATCTTCTGGTTGCATCATATACAACTCTTTTTAATAAATCCATTAAGGATTGCAGTTTTGTTATCCATTTGCCAGATTTCATAAAATGCGGCAATTGCTAATATGATTCGGATAGACTTAAGCATAGCTACGAGTCAGAAAATCTCATCATAGTCAACACCATGAACTTTGTAGATAGTAACATTACTATCAACGTCCGTCTTCCTCTTGAAGATCCATTTATTTCTATGGCTTGCCGATCATCGGGCAAGTCAACCAAAGTCCATACTTTGTTCTCATACATGGATCCCATCTCAGATTTCATGGCCTCAAGCCATTTCGCGGAATCTGGGCTCATCATCGCTTCCTCATAGTTCGTAGGCTCATCATGGTCAAGTAACATGACCTCCAGAACAGGATTACCGTACCACTCTGGTGCGGATCTCACTCTGGTTTACCTACGAGGTTCGGTAGTAACTTGATCTGAAGTTACATGATCATCATCATTAGCTTCCTCACTAATTGGTGTAGTAGTCACAGTAACAGTTTTCTGTGATGAACTGCTTTCCAATAAGGGAGCAGGTACAGTTACCTCATCAAATTTTACTTTCCTCCCACTCACTTCTTTCGAGAGAAACTCCTTCTCTAGAAAGGATCTATTCTCAGCAACAAATATCTTGCCTTCGGATCTGTGATAGAAGGTGTACCCAATAGTTACTTTTGGGTATCCTATGAAGACGCACTTCTCCGACTTGGGTTTGAGCTTAGCAAGCTAAAACTTTTTCATATAAACATCACAACCCCGAACTTTAAGAAATGACAGCTTAGGTTTCTTGCTAAACCACAGTTCACACGGTGTTGTCTCAACGGATTTAGATGGTGCCCTTTTTAATGTGAATGTAGTTGTCTATAATGCATAACCCCAAAACAATAGTGGTTAATCGGTAATAGACATCATAGATTGCACTATATCAAATAAAGTATGGTTATGACGTTCGGACACACCATTACGATGTGGTGTTCCATGTGGCATGAGTTTGTGAAACTATTCAACATTGTTTCAAATGAAGGCCAAACTCGTAACTCAAATGTTCGCCTCTGCAATCAGATCGTAGAAACTTTATTTTCTTGTTACGATGATTTTCCACTTCACTCTAAAATTCTTTGAACTTTTCAAATGTTTCAGACTTATGTTTCTTCAAGTAGATATACCCATATCTGCTCAAATCATCTGTGAAGGTCGGAAAAATAACGATACCCACCGCGAGCCTCAACACTCATCGGACTGCATACATCAGTATGTATTATTTCCAACAAGTCTGTTGCTCGCTCCATTGTTCTAGAGAACGGAGTCTTAGTCATCTTACCCATGAGGCATGGTTCGCAAGCATCAACTGATTCATAATCAAGTGATTCCAAAAGCCCATCAGCATGGATTTTCTTCATGCGCTTTACACCGATATGACATAAACGACAGTGCCACAAATAAGTTGCACTATCATTATCAACTTTGCATCTTTTGGAATGAATATGTGTATCACTACGATCGAGATCCAACAAACTATTTTCATTGGGTGTATGACCATCGAAGGTTTTATTGTAAACAGAACAACAATTATTCTCTGATTTTAAATGAATAACCGTATTGCAATAAACATGATCAAATCATATTCATGCTCAACGCAAATGCCAAATAACATTTATTTAGGTTTAACACTAATCTCGAAAGTATAGGGAGTGTGCGATGATGATCATATCAATCTTGGAACCACTTCCAACACACATCGTCACTTCACCCTCAACTAGTCTCTATTTATTTTGTAACTCCTGTTTCGAGTTACTAATTTTTAGCAACCGAACAAGTATCAAATACCCAGGGGCTACTATAAATACTAGTAGGGTACACATCAATAACCTGTATATCAAATATACCCTTGTTCATTTTTCCATCCTTCTTATCCACCAAATATTCTGGGCATTTCCGCTTCGAGTGACCAGTCCCTTTGCAGTAGAAGCACTTAGTCTCAGGCTTAGGTCTAGACTTTGCCTTCTTCACTTGAGCAGCAATTTGCTTGCCGTTCTTCTTGAAGTTCCCTTTCTTTCCCTTTGCCCTTTTCTAGAAACTAGTGGTCTTGTTAATCATCAACACTTGATGCTCTTTCTTGATTTCTACCTTCATCGATTTCATCATCATGAAAAGCTCGGGAATCGTTTTCATCATCCGTTGCATACTATAGTTCATCACGAAGTTCTACTAACTTGGTGATGGTGACTAGAGAATTCTGTCAATCACTATTTTATCTGGAAGATTAACTCCCACTTGATTCAAGCGATTGTAGTACACAGAAAATCTGAGCACATGCTCACTGCTTGAGCTATTCTCCTCCATCTTTTAGCTATAGAACTTGTTGGAGACTTCATATCTCCCAACTCGGGTATTTTCTTAAAAAATAACTTCAACTCCTGGAACATCTCATATGATCCATGACGTTCAAAACGTCTTTGAAGTCCCGATTCTAAGCTATTAAGCATGGTGCACTAAACTATCAAGTAGTCATCATATTTAGCTAGCCAAACGTTCATAACGTCTGCATCTGCTCCTGCAATAGGCATGTCACCTAGCGGTGCATCAAGGACATAATTCTTCTGTGCAGCAATGAGAATAATCCTCAGATCACGGATCCAATCCGCATCATTGCTACTAACATCTTTCAACTTTGTTTTCTCTAGGAACATATCAAAAATAAAATAGGGAGCTAAACGCGAGCTATTGATCTACAACATAGATATGCTAATACTACCAGGACTAAGTTCATGATAAATTAAAGTTCAATTAATCAAATTACTTAAGAACTCCCACTTAGATAGACATCCCTCTAATCATCTAAGTGATCACGTGATCCAAATCAACTAAACCATGTCCGATCATCACGTGAGATGGAGTAGTTTTCAATGGTGAACATCACTATGTTGATCATATCTACTATATGATTCATGCTCGACCTTTCGGTCTCCAGTGTTCCTAGGCCATATCTGCATATGCTAGGCTCGTCAAGTTTAACCTGAGTATTCCATGTGTGCAACTGTTTTGCACCCGTTGTATTTGAACGTAGAGCCTATCACACCCGATCATCACGTGGTGTCTCGGCACGAAGAACTTTCGCAACGGTGCATACTCAGGGAGAACACTTATACCTTGATAATTTAGTGAGAGATCATCTTATAATGCTACCGTCAATCAAAGCAAGATAAGATGCATAAAAGATGAACATCACATGCAATCAATATAAGTGATATGATATGGCCATCATCATCTTGTGCTTGTTTTGCATAAAATAAAGTAAAGCATTGTCACCAGCACGACACTTTGATCTCCATCGTAGCATCATTGTCGTCTCGCCAACTTATGCTTCTACGACTATCGCTACCGCTTAGCGATAAAGTAAAGCATTATAGGGCGATTGCATTGCATACGATAAAGCGACAACCATATGGCTCCTGCCAGTTGTCGATAACTCGGTTACAAAACATGATCATCTCATACAATAAAATATAGCATCATGCCTTGACCATATCACATCACAACATGCCCTGCAAAAACAAGTTAGACGTCCTCTACTTTGTTGTTGCATGTTTTACGTGGCTGCTACTGGCTGAGCAAGAACCGTTCTTACCTACGCATCAAAACCACAACGATAGTTCGTCAAGTTGGTGTTGTTTTAACCTTCTCAAGGATCGGGCATAGCCACACTCGGTTCAACCAAAGTTGGAGAAACTGGCACCCGCCAGCCACCTGTGTGCAAAGCACGTCGGTAGAACCAGTCTTGCGTAAGCGTACGCGTAATGTCGGTCCAGGCCGCTTCATCCAACAATACCGCCAAACCAAAGTATGACATGCTGGTAAGCAGTATGACTTGTATCGCCCACAACTCACTTGTGTTCTACTCGTGCATATAACATCAACGCATAAAACCAGGCTCTGATACCACTGTTGGGGAACGTAGTAATTTCAAAAAAAATCCTATGCACACACAGGAATATGGTGATGCATAGCAACGAGAGGGAGAGTGTTGTCCACGTACCCTCGTAGACCGAAAGCGGAAGCGTTAGCACAACGCGGTTGATGTAGTCGTACGTATTCATGATCCGACCGATCAAGTACCGAACGCACGGCACCTCCTAGTTCTGCACACGTTCAACTCGATGACGTCCATCGAACTCCGATCCAGCCGAGCTTTGAGGGAGAGTTCCGTCAGCACGACGGTGTGGTGACGATGATGATGTCCTACCGACGCAGGGCTTCGCCTAAGCACCGCTACGATATTATCGAGGTGGATTATGGTGGAGGGTGGCACCGCACACGGCTAAGAGATCCAGGAGATCCATTGTTGTGTCTCTAGGGGGTGCCTCCCTCCCCGTATATAAAGGAGTAGAGGAGGGGGAGGGGGCCGGCCACCCTTGGCGCGCCCCATGAGGAGAGGGAAGGATAAAGAGGGAGAAAGGAAAGGGGGGCGCCGCCCCCCTTCCTAGTCCAATTCGGACTTGGGAGGGGAGGGGCGCGTGGCTGCCCCTTGGCCGCCTCTCCTCTTCCACCAATTGGTCCCATGAGGCCCATTAACCTCAGGGGGGTTCCGGTAACCCCCTGGTACTCCGGTATATATCCGATAACCCCCGGAACCATTCCGGTGTCCGAATATAGTCGTCCAATATATCAATCTTCATGTCTCGACCATTCGAGACTCCTTGTCATATCCGTGATCACATCCGGGACTCCGAACTAACTTCGGTACATCAAAACACATAAACTCATAATATAACCGTCATCGAACTTTAAGCGTGTGGACCCTACGGGTTCAAGAACTATGTAGACATGACCGATACATGTCTCCGGTCAATAACCAATAGCAGAACCTGGATTCTCATATTGGCTCCTACATATTCTACGAAGATCTTTATCGGTCAAACCGCATAACAACATACGTTGTTCCCTTTGTCATTGGTATGTTACTTGCCCGAGATTCGATCGTCGGTATCTCAATACCTAGTTCAATCTCGTTACTGGCAAGTCTCTTTACTCGTTCCATAATACATCATCCCGCAACTAACTCATTAGTTGCAATGCTTGCAAGGCTTAAGTGATGTGTATTACTGTGACGCCTCCAATTCAATCGTGCACTAATCATAGACGCAAACGTATACGATCAAGATCAGGGACTCAGGGGAAGATATCACAACACAACTCTACAAAGAAAATAAGTCATACAAGCATCATATTACAAGCCAGGGGCCTCGAGGGCTCGAATACAAGAGCTCGATCATAGACGAGTCAGCGGAAGCAACAATATCTGAGTACAGACATAAGTTAAACAAGTTTGCCTTAAGAAGGCTAGCACAAACTGGGATACAGATCGAAAGAGGCGCAGGCCTCCTGCCTGGGATCCTCCTAAACTACTCCTGGTCACCGTCAGCGGGCTGCACGTAGTAGTAGGCACCTCCCAAGTAGTAGTAGTCATCATCGAAAGTGGTGTCTGGCTCCTGGGCTCCAACGTCTGGTCGCAGCAATCGAGTATAGAAAGGGGGAAAGAGGGAGCAAAGCAACCGTGAGTACTCGTCCAAAGTACTCGCAAGCAAGGAGCTACACTGCATATGTATGCATTGGTATCAAATGGATTAAGGGTATCATATGTGGACTGAACTGCAGAATGCCGGAATAAGAGGGGGATAGCTAGTCCTTTCGAAGACTACGCTTCTAGTAACCTCCATCTTGCAGTAGGAGAAGAGAGTAGAGCGTAAGTTCACCAAGTAACAACGCATAGCATAAACCTAACCGGCAATCCTCTCCTCGTCACCCTGTTAGAGAGCGATCACCGGGTTGTATCTGGCACTTGGAAGGGTGTGTTTTTATTAAGTATCCGGTTCTAGTTGTCATAAGGTCAAGGTACAACTCCAAGTCGTCATGTTACCGAAGATCACGGATATTCGAATAGATTAACTTCCCTGCAGGGGTGCACCACATTTTCCAACACGCTCGATCCCCTTTGTCCGGACACACTTTTCTGGGTCATGCCCGGCCTCGGAAGATCAACACGTCGCAACCCTACCTAGGCACAACACAGAGGTCAGCACGCCGGTCTAATTCCTATGGCGCAGGGGTCTGGGCCCATCGCCCTTTGCACACCTGCACGTTGCGAACGCGGCCGGAAGCAGAACTATCCCCCTTAATACAAGAGCAGTCTTACGGTCCAATCCGGCGCGCGCCGCTCAGTCGCTGACGTCACGAAGGCTTCGGCTGATACCACGACGTCGAGTGCCCATAATTGTCCCCGCATAGATGGTTAGTGTGTATAGGCCAATGGACAGACTCGGATCAAATACCAAGATCTTGTTAAACGCGTTATTCTTGAAATAACCGTGAACGCCGACCAGGGCCAGGCCCACCTCTCTCCTAGGTGGTCTCAACCTGCCCTATCGCTTCGTCGCAAAGATCCACACAGAGGGATGTCGGGAAAGTATGTCCTTCCAGCCCCCAATTCGTGAATCAACCGCGGGTACTCCTCGAGCCGGCCCGTCTTTTGTCACCACAAGTATCATATATTATGTATAAGTATATACCCGTGACCACCTCCCAAGTGATCACGGCCCGATAGTATAGCATGGCAGACAGACAAGAATGTAGGGCCACTGATGATAATCTAGCATCCTATACTAAGCATTTAGGATTGCAGGTAAGGTATCAACAGTTGTAGCAACAATGACAGGCTATGCATGATAATAGGATTAACGGAAAGTAGTAACATACTACACTACTCTAATGCAAGCAGTACAGAGGAGAGTAGGCAATATCTGGTGATCAAGGGGGGGGGCTTGCCTGGTTGCTCTGGCAAGAGAGAGGGGTCGTCAACACCGTAATCGTACTGGGTAGCAGCGGCGTCGGTCTTGGTGTCTAGCGAGAGAAGAGGGGGAAGAAACAATAAATATAATGCAAACAAATGCATGACGATGCATGACATGACAAAACGTGATGCTAGGTGTGCCCTAACGCGGCACGAGGTGGTATCGGTGAAGGCGGAAAACATCCGGAAAAGTATTCTCGGTGTTTCACGTTTTCGGACAAATGAACCGGAGAGGGAAAGTTGCATGTTCTCTATGCTAGGGATGCGTGGAGGACGAACGGGCTGCGTATCCGGATTCGTCTCGTCGTTCCGAGCAACTTTCATGTACAAAGTTTGTTCATCCGAGCTACGGTTTATTTTTTATTGATTTTAAAAGAATTAAATCATTTTTAGGATTTATTTAATTATTTTAATTCAACATTATCGAGAATAGTGTTTGCTGACGTCAACATGACGTCAGCATGACATCAGCAGTTGACCTGGTCAACCTGACAGGTGGGTCCCACCTGTCAGTGACACATTTAGTTATCCAGTTTAATTAACCTAATCAGGATTAATTAGGGGGGTGGGCCCCACTGTCATTGACTAGTTAATTAACTAACTGCAGTTAGTTTAATTAGTTATTTGGTTAATCTTAATTATGATTAATTAGTTTAATTTAATTATCTAGTTTAATTAATCAAGATTAATTAAGTTAATTAATTAATTAATATTAATTTAATTTAATTTAATTTATTTAAAACGTTCCAGGGCAGTGGCCCACTTGTCATAGGCCCCGGGGGCCTTAGCAGATCGGGCGCTAGCGGTTGCGGGCGCGGAAGCAGGCGCACGTTGGGGTCGAAGCCCGCCCGGGCGCGGCGAGGTGCTGGCGCGGCGCGGCCAGGGGACATGGTGCAGGCGGCGATGAGCGGACGGCCGCGGGGCGAGCAGACTGCGGCGCGCAGGGTGCGCATGGGGAAGCAGCAGGGCTGCACGGCGGAGGGAGAGCGGCGGCAGCAGTAGGCGCGATGCGGCCTCATGCGAGGCGGCAAAGACGAGGCCCTGGCGAGGTGAGCGGTGAACGCGGCGGTGAGCGCGGCCGAGCGGCAGTGGGCGCGCGGGAGGAAGAGTAGGCGGGCCCAGCGCCACGGGCGCTGGGCGCCAGCGAGGCGCCGGTGCGGGCGACAGAGCACGGCTAAGCGCGCAGGCGCGCGAGCAAAGACGGGGGGTCGCGGTGGCCAGTGAGGGGTGGCCGCGGGCTCAGTCCCGAGCGGCGCAGCAAGTGCGGGTCGAGCGCGCGCGAAGGCACGGACGTGGGCATGACGGGGTCGGGGCGAGCGCGGGGCGGGGAAGAGAGAGGAGGCCGGGGGCCTCACCGGGTGTCTGTAGGGAACGGGGCAGTGGGGCGCGGGGAGCGACTAGGGGAGGAATGACGAGGATGACGGGGAACGAGAGGAGGCGGGCCGGCGAGGGAGGTCCGGCGAGGACGAGCTCGGGGCGGCGACAGGCGAGGGCGAGGCGGCGGCGTCGACCCCGATCCGATCTGGATCGGGGGAGGGGGCGCGTCGTGGGGAGAGTGGGGGTGGATGGGGTTAGGGTTTCTGGTAGTGGGGGGTTATAGGCGGGGGTGGGCCTTGGCCCAGTTGGGCCTGTGGCCTGCCGGGCTGAAGCCCAAGGGGCAGGGGTTTTCTCTTTTCCCTTTTTTTGTTTTGTCTTGTTTGTTGTTTTACTGTTTAAATCCAACTTAAGTATTTAGGTTTTTTTTATAAAAGCATGGATTCTTCATGACAATAGTTAGGGAATATTTCCAACACATCAAACATTTTAGTTTTGACTTTTGAAAACTTTAATTGTTTTAACTTAATTCAAATTTTGAATTTGAATCCGTCTCGAACTAACGCGAGATTAGGAGCAGTAACCGAGGTGATGTGGCGTCATTAACGCGGGATTACTGTAGCTCAATTACCCGGGCGTTACAAAACTCCTCCACTACAAGAAATCTCGTCCCGAGATTTAGGAGGTAGAAGGAAACAATGTGGGTATTCATCACGCAGGCGGTCCTCACGTTCCCAAGTGGCTTCATCTTTAGAATGGTGCGACCACTGGACTTTGAGGAACTTGATCGCCTTCTGACGTGTGCGGCGTTCAGCTTGGTCGAGAATGCGGACCGGATGCTCTTTATAGGAGAGGTCCTGTTGCAATTCGAGCACTTCATGATCCACTACTCGGATTGGGTCCTTGAAGCAACGGCGGAGTTGTGACACGTGGAACACATCGTGAACCTAGGAAAGGTTTGGCGGAAGCTCTAGTTGATATGCCACTTTTCCACGCCTTTCGAGAATAGTGAAGGGACCGATATAGCGAGGAGCTAGCTTGCCCTTGATCCCGAAGCGGTGAGCACCCTTCATTGGTGTAACTCAAAGATAAGCCTTTTCGCCAGGTTGATAAACCATGTCTTTGTGATGACGGTCATATTGACTTTTCTGACGCGACTGAGCAATCTTGAGATTCTCGCGAATAATGCGAACTTGTTCTTCGGCCTATTGGATAATATCCGGACCGAAGAGTGGACGTTCCCTAGTTTCTGACCAGTTCAGAGGGGTCCGACACTTTCGTCCATATAACACTTCGAAGGGGGACATCTTCAGACTAGCTTGATAGCTATTATTATAAGAGAACTCGGCATATGGAAGAGATTCCTCCCATTTCTTGCCGAAGGAAACTACACAAGCTCGAAGCATGTCTTCGAGAACTTGGTTGACACGTTCAACCTGCCCTTGCGACTGAGGATGAAAAGCAGTACTGAACGACAGATGAGTTCCCATAGCTTCTTGGAAACTTGCCCAGAATCTTGAAGTGAATAAGCTGCCACGGTCTGAACTGATAACCAGTGGAATACTGTGAACTAAAACAATTCTGGACATGTAGAGAGTTGCAAGCTGACTAGCAGTGATTGTTTCTTTGACCGCCAAAAAATGTGCAACTTTAGAAAGCCGGTCGATGACGACAAGAATAGCATCATTACCTTTCTGCGATTTGGGAAATCCAGTGACGAAGTCCATTTCAACATGGTCCCATTTCCATTCAGGAATAGAGATAGGTTGCAGAGTCCCAGCAGGCCTTTGATGCTCAGCTTTGATACGACGGCAAACTTCACACTCAGCAACATAACGAGCAATGTCCTGCTTCATATTAGACCACCAGAATCTCTGTCGGATGTCCTGGTACATCTTTGTACTACCAGGATGAATAGACAAAGGCGTATCATGAGCTTCTTTCATAACCTTTTTAGTATGATCCAGGTTTTTCCTCGAACGTGGTACCACTAGGCGGCCTTTGAAGTACAAGGCGCCATCGTCAGCGATAGTGAAGAATGAGGGCTTTCCTTTTGCTAGATGGCGTTTAATCTTATAGACTTCCGAGTCATAACCTTGAATAGTCTTTATACCATCTACGAGATCTGGTACGACAGCCAGGGTATTTAGAGAACCCTTAGCAACAACACGAAGATTCATCTTCTGAAACTCTGGGGGAAGGGGGCGAGTGCTCCAGGAGGAATAATATGAAGGTTCAGCTTTCTAAATTCTTCAACAAGCGAGGGCTGAACTTTGTGAACCTGGAGGTGGTTGTAGTAAGACTTGTGGCTCAAGGCATCAGCCATTACATTAGCCTTGCCGGGGGTATAGGATATACCCACGTCAAAGTCTGCAATAGTCTCCATCCATCTCTGCTGACGGAGGTTCAGATTTGGCTGAGTAAATAGATACTTCAGACTTTGGTGGTCGGTGAAGATCTCGCAACGATTACCGAGAAGGTAATGTCGCCACTGCTTCAGTGCATGAATGACAGCAGCAAGCTCGAGGTCGTGAACTGGGTAGTTTTCTTCATGAGGGCGCAGTTGACGAGAGGCATAAGCAATCACTCTGCGCTCTTGCATTAGGACACAGCCTAATCCTTGACGGGAAGCGTCGCAGTAAATGATGAAGTCCTTCTTAGTATCAGGTGGAGCAAGCACTGGGGCAGAAGTCAACTTGTCTTTGGGCGCCTGGAAACTTTCCTGACACTTGTTTGTCCATTCGAACGTGACACCCTTATGCAATAGATTAGTCAGAGGCCTGGCAATCTTGGAGAACTTCTCGACGAATCGATGGCAATAGCTGGCGAGACCGAGAAAACTTCGGACTTGCTTGACATTCTTCGGAGGAGTCCAATCAAGAATAGCCTGAACTCGTTCAGGGTTGACGGCAATACCATCCTTGGAGATGACATGCCCAAGATAGGTTACTTCGGGGAGCCAGAATTCACACTTGGAATACTTAGCATACAGTTGATGCTCTCAAAGCTTTTCCAACACAAGACGAAGATGTTCAGCATGTTCTTCTTTGTTCTTGGAAAATACAAGGATATCGTCCAAATAAACCATGACGAACTTGTCGAGGTAATCCATGAATATGTAGTTCATCAGGCGAGAGAAGGTGGAGGGAGCATTTGTTAAGCCGAATGACATGACGGTGTACTTGTATGATCCATACCGAGTCACGAAGGCGGTCTTTGGGATATCCTCTTCACGAACACGGATCTGGTGGTAACCCAACCTCCAGTCGAGTTTGGAGAACACTGATGAGCCAGCCAGTTGATCATAAAGATCATTGATCCGAGGAAGAGGATATTTATTCTGAATGGTAGCTTGGTTTATAGGATGGTAGTCTTGGAGCAATCGGTTTGTCCCATCCTTCTTCTTAACAAAGAGAGAAGGTGCTCCCCAAGGAGAGCAGCTAGGGAAAATGAAACCTTTGCTAAGATATTTGTCAATTTCCTCCTTAAGCTCAATGAGTTCATGCGGTGGCATCTTGTAGGGTCGTTTGGCTATAGGAGTGGTGCCTGGTTTCAACTCGATGATGAATTCAACAGCTCTAGCAGGGGGAATCCCTGGAAGTTCTTCTGGAAAGACGTCTTGGAATTCACGAACGACGAGAATATTTTCAATGCCCTCGAGTGGTGCAGCATTCAATGCATTCAAGGCATAAAGTCGTGCCTCGGTGTTCTGAACTAGATGAGCCTGGTAAGCAATTATTTCATTAGAAGGGTGTAGCAGATGGACGGTCTTAGTAGCGCAAACTATAGAAGCAGTATGCGCTTTCAACCAATCCATTCCCAGAATGAGGTCGATGCTACAGGACTTCAGTATGATGGGACAGGCAAGGAATTCCAGTCCTTCAATTTCAACGGGAACGTTGTGACTAACCATAGAGGTTTGACATTGGCCCGCAGGAGTGTGCACCACGATCGCAGTGTTCATCTCTTCGTATTTAATGCCATGCATGAATGCAAACTCAGCTGATATGAATGAATGTGATGCTCCTGTATCAAATAAAATAGATACTGGTACTGAATTTACTAGGTGTGTACCCATCACGGTAGCAGGCTGGTCTAGCACTTCATTGAGATCAACATGGTTGGCATGAACACGACCATAAGACTTGGCATTGTTGTTGCGAGGCTGGTTGTTTCCACGGCCAGCTGCGGGAAGGGCCAGTTGATTCTGATTCTGATTGCAGTCTCTGGCACGGTGACCTGGCTGACCACACTTGTAGCAGAGACCATTATTGGGAGTGGGAACAGGAGCTTGGGGTGGTGGAGCTGGAAGCCTTGGCTGCCTAGTTGGTGGGGGAGGCAGACGCGGTGCGGCATAGGACTGCCTTGGAGCAGGTGCAGTTGGCCGATACATGCTGTTGGGAATCCATATCCTACGCTTCTGCGAGGATGGGCCCGAAGATGAGCCCGTGTCACGGTTGCGCCTGTGAGAGCTCTGGTGTTCCTGCAGACCAGTTTCGACATTGATGGCCTTGTTCACCAAGGTGGCGAAATCAGCAAAGTCATGCACTAGAAGTGCGAGCTTGATGTCAGCTTGAAGGCCATTGCGGAACTTCTCCTGTTTGCGTGCATCAGTGGCAATGTCTTCTTCGGCATACTGGGACAAGTCCAGAAACTCCCGCTGATAAGCTTCCATAGTTTTGTTGCCTTGGGTGAGGTTGCGGAACTCATGCTTCTTATGGTCCATGACTCCCTGAGGAATGAAGCAAGCACGGAAAGCAGCTTGGAAGTCTGGCCAGGTGATGATTGTTCCAACTGGCAGAGTACGCCTGTGGCTGTCCCACCATTGAGCAGCGGGTCCCTTCAGGAAGAAGGAAGCAAAGGTGACATAGCAGGCAGGGGCTACATCAAGAGACTCCATCTCATAGGTGATGTCACGGAGCCAGTCATCAGCATCCAGAGGCTGAGTTGAGCTGCGGTACACACTTGGGTTGAGACGCATGAAATCCTGCAGAGTCACTTGTGTTGGCTGCTGGTTCATATTGGGGCGAGGAAACTGAGCCATAATATTCTCCATGAACTGGCGATTCAGCTCAAACTGTCGCATCATCCCAGCCATGTACTCAGGCGGTGGTGGGGGAGGGTCACCATGACCACGACCACCTAGTCTAACCATCCTGCTAATATATAACAGGGATGGTTCAGCATTGAGAATTTGCAAGGGCAAAAATCATTCATGATGAAACATGCATAATGAAAGGAACACGATAGATACTACATAGTAGTTGGCATATCTTACAAAAGTGATCATGCATAGAGTTCGGTACACAAAGTTCAGTACAGAGACTAAGGACATCATAGGCGGCACGCAGGCTCGCGACGAATGCATCTAACACTAACAAGCAAGCCTACATCAGTCCCAGGAGGAACTGTGGAGGTAGGTGTAGCCTGACAACTGGTAGTGACGCGAAGCGAAGACCTCCACGCGAGTAGCCTGGGGTCCGCGGATACTCTGGTGCGGAACCCGATGCGCAGGTGGCAGGAGAGGACCAAGTGTGGGAGAGTAGCCTCCCACATCTGGCCAGCCGACACCCTGGGGCATCACGGTCATGGCAGGGTAGATCGCAGAACGCGATAGATCACCAGATCGGACAGAGGGGTGCAACAGCGTCAGAGCACGGTACAGGTGCTGACGGGTGGTGTACAACTCGTGGTGAAGAGCTCGGTTAGCTCTATCCAGCCCATCTGCATGCAGAACCAGGTTCTGATGGTAGAAGGGCTCTCGGGTGATAGTGGAGTAGGCAGCAGTGTAGTATCCCTCTGCACCAACATCGGATGCGATAGCAATGTGCCTGAAGGGGGAGGTGTCCAACTCCTGGTACTCTCCACAAAGACGTGTCAGAGCAGCATAAGCAGCACCGTGGACCACCATGTCGATAGTCACTCCAACACCATGAGCAGTGTGCAACACGGTAGTGGAGTCATACTCCTGAGAGTAGAGGTGGACGATGGTACGATACTACTCCTGGTTGAAGTCCTGGTACTCCTCATAGACGGTGTACTCAGGGTGCCAGCGATAACCCAGATAGGTCATCATCTCAACCAACACAGCAAGTGATCCTGAGGCACCAATGGTCGTCGTGTGGCGCACGACCTGTCTCGTGGGTTCCATCTGAAAACAAAGATGTTTTCACAAGAGTCAAATGACAATGTGAATAATGTTAAATACTACTCTAAAGAATAACTATGGCTTATCCAACTTTGGGGTGAACGTGGTCACGGGATCCTAATGTTAGAGTTAGTAAAATCGTTTAACCCGAGTAGGAGAGAGTTCAGAGTCCCAGAGTAAGGATCGAGGAGTAAAAGATCCTAATACCACCCAGATGGCGACATGGGCCCATAAGGCACACAGCCATGTTAGTAAAAAGTTTTGTAATGTCTAGACTCGACTTCGGCCAACGAGTGTGGAAGGGGGATTCCTACAGGCAGTCGGCGCTGATACCAACTTGTGACGCCCCCGATTCAATCATACACTAATCATACACGCAAACGTGTATGATCAGGATCAGGGACTCACGGGAAGATATCACAACACAACTCTACAAATAAAATAAGTCATACAAGTATCATATTACAAGACAGGGGCCTCGAGGGCTCGAATACAAGAGCTCGATCATAGACGAGTCAGCGGAAGCAACAATATCTGAGTACAGACATAAGTAAACAAGTTTTCCTTAAGAAGGCTAGAACAAACTGCGATACAGATCGAAAGAGGCGCAGGCCTCCTGCCTGGGATCCTCCTAAAGTACTCCTGGCCGTCGTCGGCGGTCTTCACGTAGTAGTAGGCACCTCCCGAGTAGTAGTAGTCGTCATCGACAGTCGCGTCTGGCACCTGGGCTCCAACGTCTGGTCGTAACAATCGAGTATAGAAAGGGGGAAAAGAGGGAGCAAAGCAACCGTGAGTTCTCATCCAAAGTACTCGCAAGCAAGGAGCTACACTACATATGTATGCATTGGTATCAAATGGATTAAGGGTATCATATGTGGACTGAACTGCAGAATGCCGGAATAAGAGGGGGATAGCTAGTCCTTTTGAAGACTACGCTTCTGGTAACCTCCATCTTGCAGCAGGAGAAGAGAGTAGAGGGTAAGTTCACCAAGTAACAGCGCATAGCATAAACCTAACTGGCGATCCTCTCCTCGTCGCCCTATTAGAGAGCGATCACCGGGTTGTACCTGGCACTTGGAAGGGTGTGTTTTATTAAATATCCGGTTCTAGTTGTCATAAGGTCAAGGTACAACTCCAAGTCGTCCTGTTACCGAAGATCACGGCTATTCGAATAGATTAACTTCCCTGCAGGGGTGCACCACATTTCCCAGCACGCTCGATCCCCTTTGTCCGGACACACTTTTCTGGGTCATGCCCAGCCTCGGCAGATCAACATGTCGCAGCCCTACCTAGGAACAACAGAGAGGTCAGCACGCCGGTCTAATTCCTATGGCGCAGGGTCTGGGCCCATCGCCCTTTGCACACCTGCACGTTGCGAACGCGGCCGGAAGCAAAACTATCCCCCTTAATACAAGAGCAGGCTTACGGTCCAATCCGGCGCGCGCCGCTCAGTCGCTGACATCACGAAGGCTTCGGCTGATACCACGACGTCACTGTCCCCGTGTAGATGGTTAGTGCATATAGGCCAGTGGCCAGACTCAGATCAAATAATAAGATCTCGTTAAACGTGTTATTCTTGAAATAACCGCGAACGCCGACCAGGGCCAGGCCCACCTCTCTCCTAGGTGGTCTCAACCTGCCCTGTCGCCTCGCCACAAAGATCCACACAGAGGGCTGTCGGGAAAGTATGTCCTTCCAGCCCCCAATTCATGAATCAACCGCGGGTACTCCTCGAGCCGACCCATCTTTTGTTACCACAAGTATCATATAATGTATAAGTATATACCCGTGACCACCTCCCAAGTGATCACGACCCGATAGTATAGCATAGCAGACAGACAAGAATGTAGGGCCACTGATGATAATCTAGCATCCTATACTAAGCATTTAGGATTGCAGGTAAGGTATCGACAGTTGTAGCAACAATGACAGGCTATGCATCAGAATAGGATTAGCGGAAAGCAGTAACATACTACACTACTCTAACGCAAGCAGTATAGAGGAGAGTAGGCGATATCTGGTGATCAAGGGGGGGCTTGCCTGGTTTCTCTGGCAAGAGAGAGGGGTCGTCAACACCGTAGTCGTACTGGGTAGCAGCGGCGTCGGTCTCGGTGTCTAGCGAGAGAAGAGGGGGAAGAAACAATAAATATAATGCAAACAAATGCATGACGATGCATGACATGACAAAGAGTGATGCTAGGTGTGCCCTAACGCGGTACGAGGTGGTACCAGTGAAGGGGGAAAACATCCGGGAAAATATTTCCGGTTTTTCGCGTTTTCGAACAGATGAACCGAAGAGGGAAAGTTGCGTGTTCTCTATGCTAGGGATGTGTGGCAGACGAACGGGCTATGTATTCGGATTCGTCTCGTCGTTCTGAGCAACTTTTATGTACAAAGTTTTTTCATCCGAGCTACGGTTTATTTTTTATTGATTTTAAAAGAATTAAATCATTTTTAGGATTTATTTAATTATTTTAATTCAACATTATCGAGAATAGTGTTTGCTAACGTCAACATGATGTCAGCATGACATCAGCAGTTGACCTCGTCAACCTGACAGGTGGGTCCCACCTGTCAGTGACACATTTAGTTATCCAATTTAATTAACCTAATCAGGATTAATTAGGGGGGTGGGCCCCACTGTCATTGACTAGTTAATTAACTAACAACAGTTAGTTTAATTAGTTATTTGGTTAATCTTAATTATGATTAAT
Organism: Triticum monococcum; assembly: GCA_034509565.1. Lineage (NCBI taxonomy): Eukaryota > Viridiplantae > Streptophyta > Magnoliopsida > Poales > Poaceae > Triticum > Triticum monococcum. The sequence goes on along the minus strand of CM067843.1, from coordinate 558,892,432 downwards.
TAGTTTAATTTAATTTTCTAGTTTAATTAATTAAGATTATTAAATTAATTAATTAATTAATATTTATTTTATTTATTTTCTTTTATTTAAACGTTCTAGAGCAGTGGCCCACTTGTCATAGGCCTCGGGGGCCTTAGCGGATCGGGCGCTAGCGGTTGCGGGCGCGGAAGCGGGAGCACGTTGGGGTCGAAGCCTGCCCGGGCGTGGCGAGGCGCTGGCGCGGCGCGGCCAGGGGACACGGTGCAGGCGGCGATGAGCGGAAGGCCGCGGGGCGAGCAGACTGCGGCGCGCAGGGTGCGCACGGGGCAGCAGCAGGGCTGCATGCCGGAGGAAGAGCGGCGGCAGCAGTAGGAGCGATGCGGCCACACGCGAGGCGACAAAGACGAGGCCCTGGCGAGGTGAACGGTGAACGCGGCGGTGAGCGCGGCCATGCGGCAGTGGGCGCGCGGGAGGGAGAGTAGGCAGGCGAGTGCGGAGCAGGGCGCGGTCGCCACGGGCGCTGGGCGCCAGCGAGGCGCTGGTGCGGGCGACAGAGCACGGCTAAGCGCACACGCGCGCGAGCAGAGACAGGGGATCGCGGTGGCCAGCGAGGGGTGGTCGCGGGCTCAGTCCCGAGCGGCGCAGCGAGTGCGGGTCGGGCGCGCGCGCGAAGGAACGGACATGGGCATGACGGGGTCGGGGCGAGCGCGGGGCGAGGAAGAGAGAGGAGGCCGGGGGCCTCACCGGGTGTCTGTAGGGAACGGGGCAGTGGGGCACGGGGAGCGACTAGGGGAGGAGGACGAGGACGACAGGGAAGGAGAGGAGGCAGGCCGGCGAGGGAGGTCCGGCGAGGACGAGCTCCGGGCGGCGACAGGCGACAGGCGAGGGTGACGTTTGATAGCACACTAAGTGTTCCCCCGGTATTCGGGAGTTGCATAATCTCATTGTCATAGGAACATGTATAAGTCATGAATAAAGAAATAGCAATAAACTAAACGATCATAGTGCTAAGCTAACGGATGGGTCTAGTCTATCACATCATTCTCTAATGGTGTGATCCCGTTCATCAAATGATAACACATGTCCATGGCTAGGAAACTTAACCATCTTTGATTAACGAGCTAGTCAAGTAGAGGCATACTAGGGACACTCTGTTTGTCTATGTATTCACACATGTACTAAGTTTCCGGTTAATACAATTCTAGCATGAATAATAAACATTTATCATGATATAAGGAAATATAAATAACAACTTTATTATTGCCACTAGGGCATATTTCCTTCACTATTGCTTCTACAACTATCGCTAATGTATAGTGATAAAGTAAAGCAATTACATGGCGCTTGCAATTCATACAATAAAGAGACAACCCTAAGGCTCCTATCGGTTGTCGATATTACAAAACATGATCATCTCATACATCAACATATATCACATCATATCTTGACCATATCACATCACAACATGCCCTGCAAAAACAAGTTATATGTCCTCTACTTTGTTGTTGCAAGTTTTACGTGGGTGCTATGGGCTTCTAGCAAGAACCGTTCTTACCTACGCATAAAACCACAACAGTGATTCATCAAGTTTGTTGTTTTAACCTTCTTCAAGGACCGTCCGTAGTTAAATTCGATTCAACTAAAGTAGGAGAAACAGACACCCGCCAGCCACTTTTATGCAAAACTAGTTGCATGTCAGTCGGTGGAACTGGTCTCATGTGCGTGGACATGTAAGGTTGGTCCGGGCCGCTTCATCCCACAATACCGATGAATCAAAATAAGACATTGGTGGTAAGCAGTATGAATGTCACGGCCCACAACTCTTTGTGTCTACTCGTGCATATCATCTACACATAGACCTGGCTCATGATGCCACTGTTGGGAATCGTTGCATGGAAAACAAAAAATATATATGCACATGCAATGATCTATCCATGAAGATGCATAACAACGAGGGGGTGTCTACGTATCCTCGTAGACCATAAGCGGAAATGTTAAACAACGCGGTGGATGTAGTCGAACTTCTTCGCGCTCCAACCGATCAAGTACCGAACGCACTGCAGCTCCGCGTTCTGCACAGGTTCAGCTCGGTGATGCCCTCCGCCTTCTTGATCCAGCAAGACGGCGAGGTAGTAGATGAGTTTTGACAGCACGGCGGCATGGTGACGGTGATGGTGAAGTGATCTCCGCAGGGCTTCGCCTAGGCACTACGAAAATATGACCGGTGTGTAAACGGTGGAGGGGGCGCCGCACACGGCTAAGGGATTGATGTGCTTGTGCTAGGCTCCCCCTCCCACATATATATAGGTGGGGGAGGAGGGAGCAGCTAGGAGGGTGCCCCAAGTAGGCTGAATCCTACTTGGGGTCCTCCCCAAGTGGCGTCCCCCTTTCCTTATGTGTCGGGGAGGAAAGGAAAGGGGGAAAGAGAGAAGGAAGGGGAGGTCGAATCCTCCCCCCTTTCCTTCCCCACTTGGCCGGCTGCCATCGGGGCGTGCCAGCCCCTTGTGGGCTGGTGTGCTCCCCTCTTGTGGCCCAATAGGCCAATACTCTCCCGGGGTGACCGGTACCCCCTCCGGTACTCCGATGACTATCTAGTTTTCTCCGAAACACTTTCTGTGTCCAAATACCATCGTCCTATATATATATCAATCTTTACCTATCGACCATTCCGAGACTCCTCGTCATGTCCGTGATCTCATCTGGGACTAGGAACAACATTCGGTCACCAAAATCACATAACACATATAATACTATATCGTCAATGAACGTTAAGCGTGCGGACCCTACGGGTTCAAGAACTATGTAGACATGACCGAGACACCTCTACGGACAATAACCAATAGCGGAACCTGGATGCCCATATTAGCTCCTATATATTCTACGAAGATCTTTATCGGTCGAACCGTTATGACAACATACGTAATTCCCTTTGTCCATCGGTATGTTACTTGCCCGAGATTCGATCGTCGGTATCTCTATACCTAGTTCAATCTCATTACCGGCAAGTCTCTTTACTCGTTCCGTAATACATCACCTCGTGACTAACTCCTTAGTCATTTGCTTGCAAGCTTAGATGTGTATTACCGAAAGGGCCTAGAGACACTTCTCCGATACTCGGAATGACAAATCCTAATCTCAATCTATGCCAACTCAACAAACACCTTTGGAGATACCTCTAGAGAATCTTTATGATCACCCAGTTACGTTGTGACGTTTGATAGAACACAAGGTATTCCTCCGGTATCCAGGAGTTGCGTAATCTCATAGTCAAAGGAATATGTATTTTACATGAAGAAAGAAATAACAATAAAACTGAACGATCATTATGCTAAGCTAACGGATGGGTCATGTCCATCACATCATTCTCCTAATGATCCCGTTATCAAATGACAACACATGTCCATGGTCAGGAAACTCTAACCATCTTTGATCAACAAGCTAGTCTAGTAGAGGCATACTAGGGACATGGTATTTGTTTATGTATTCAGACATGTATTTAAGTTTCCAATCAATACAATTCTAGCATGAATAATAAACCTTCATCATGAATAAGGAAATATAAAATAACAGCTTTATTATTGCCCCTAGGGCATATTTCCTTCAATTTATAGCCAGGGGCGACCTGACATGATTTGTCCGAAATGACCCTAGGTTAATGGACAACCGACATCTGGTTGGATTTCAAACACACGCGACAGCTTGACTTAGGCTACAAGCAAATCTTACTCATCCAACTCAGGATAAGATTTTTCTCTCATAAGTCTTCGCTCGAAGACATAGGATTTGGGGTTGAGCATCATGTTAGTTTTTTGACTTGGTTCACCTGGACCCCAATTAACAGTTCGATGGTTCCTATGACTCAGAAAAGAAGAAAATGAAACTACGAAAGAAACTATGTCTTCATGCTCCATTGTCTTCAAGCGAATGTCTTCACACGTCATTATCTTCGACGCGGATGTCTTTGCGAACCACCAATGTCTTCATGCATTTTTAGGGGTCATCTTTGATGGGTAAACCGAATCAATAGGGACTTCTACTTGTGTTCTCATGTGAATCTCACAAACACATTAGTCCCTCAACCAAGTTTGTCGTCAATACTCCAAAGCCAACTAGGAGTGGCACTAGATGCACTTACTGAAGGAAATATGCCCTAGAGGCAATAATAATGTTATTATTTTATTTCCTTATATCATGATAAATGTTTATTATTCATGCTAGAATTGTATTATCCGGAAACATAATACTTGTGTGAATACATAGGCAAACCAAATGTCACTAGTATGCCTCTACTTGACTAGCTCGTTAATCGAAGATGGTTATGTTTCCTAACCATAGACATGTGTTGTCATTTGATTAATGGGATCACATCATTAGGAGAATGATGTGATTTACATGACCCATTCCATTAGCTTAGCACCCGATCGTTTAGTATGTTGCTATTGCTTTCTTCATGACTTATACATGTTCCTATGACTATGAGATTATGCAACTCCCGTTTATCGGAGGAACACTTTGTGTGCTACCAAACTGTTGGGGAACGCAGTAATTTCGAAAATTTTCCTACGCACACGCAAGATCATGGTGATGCACAGCAACGAGAGGGGAGAGTGTTGTCTACGTACCAACGTAGACCGACTGCGGAAGCGATCACACAACGTAGAGGAAGTAGTCGTACGTCTTCTTCCCGATCCGACCGATCCAAGCACCGTTACTCCGGCACCTTCGAGTTCTTAGCACACGTTCAGCTCGATGACGTTCCTCGGGCTCCGATCCAGCAAAGCGTCGAGGAAGAGTTCCGTCAGCACGACGGCGTGGTGACGATCTTGATGTACTACCGACGCAGGGCTTCGCCTAAGCACTGTAACGGTATGATCGAGGTGGAATTTGGTGGCAGGGGGCACCGCACACGGCTAAGGAACGATCTCAAGGATCAACTTGTGCGTCTATGGGGTGCCCCTGCCTCCGTATATAAAGGTTGGAGGGAGGAGGGCTGGCCGGCCAAGGAGGTGTAGGCGCAGGAGGAGTCCTACTCCCACCGGGAGTAGGACTCCCCCCTCCAATCCTATTCCAACTAGGACTCCTTGGGAAAAAGGGAGAGGGAAAGAGAGAGAGGGGGCCGGCCCACCTTTCCTAGTCCTAATAGGACTTGGGGAAGGGGGGGCGCCGGCTAGGAGTGGGCTGCCTCTTCTCTCTTTTCCACTAAAGCCCAATAGGCCCATTTGCCTCCCGGGGGGTTCCGGTAACCCTCCCGGTATTCCGGTAAAATCCCGATTTCACCCGGAACACTTCCGATGTCCAAACATAGGCTTCCAATATATCAATCTTTACGTCTCGACCATTTCGAGACTCCTCGTCATGTCCGTGATCTCATCCGGGACTCCGAACAACCTTCGGTACATCAAAATGCATAAACTCATAATAACTGTCATCGTAACGTTAAGCGTGCGGACCCTACGGTTCGAGAACAATGTAGACATGACCGAGACACGTCTCCGGTCAATAACCAATAGCGGGACCTGGATGCCCATATTGGCTCCTACATATTCTACGAAGATCTTTATCGGTCAGACCGCATAACAACATACGTTGTTCCCTTTGTCATCGGTATGTTACTTGCCCGAGATTCGATCGTCGGTATCCAATACCTAGTTCAATCTCGTTACTGGCAAGTCTCTTTACTCGTTCCGTAATACATCATCTCACAACTAACATATTAGTTGCAGTGCTTGCAAGGCTTATGTGATGTGTATTACCGAGAGGGCCCAGAGATACCTCTCCGACAATCGGAGTGACAAATCCTAATCTCGAAATACGCCAACCCAACATCTACCATTGGAGACACCTGTAGTACTCCTTTATAATCACCCAGTTACGTTGTGACGTTTGGTAGTACCCAAAGTGTTCCTCCGGTAAACGGGAGTTGCATAATCTCATAGTTATAGGAACATGTATAAGTCATGAAGAAAGCAATAGCAACATACTAAACGATCGGGTGCTAAGCTAATGGAATGGGTCATGTCAATCAGATCATTCTGCTAATGATGTGACCTCGTTAATCAAATAACAACTCCTTGTTCATGGTTAGGAAACATAACCATCTTTGATTAACGAGCTAGTCAAGTAGAGGCATACTAGTGACACTCTGTTGGTCTATGTATTCACACATGTATTATGTTTCCAGTTAATACAATTCTAGCATGAATAATAAACATTTATCATGAAGTAAGGAAATAAATAATAACTTTATTATTGCCTCTAGGGCATATTTCCTTCAGTCTCCCACTTGCACTAGAGTCAATAATCTAGATTACACAGTAATGATTCTAACACCCATGGAGCCTTGGTGCTGATCATGTTTTGCTCGTGGAAGAGGCTTAGTCAACGGGTCTGCTACATTCAGATCCGTATGTATCTTGCAAATCTCTATGTCTCCCACCTGGACTAAATCCCGGATGGAGTTGAAGCGTGTCTTGATGTGTTTGGTTCTTTTGTGAAACCTGGATTCCTTTGCCAAGGCAATTGCACCAGTATTGTCACAGAAGATTTTCATTGGACCCGATGCACTAGGTATGACACCTAGATCGGATATGAACTCCTTCATCCAGACTCCTTCGTTTGCTGCTTCCGAAGCAGCAATGTACTCCGCTTCACATGTAGATCCCGCTACGACGCTTTGTTTAGAACTGCACCAACTGACAGCTCCACCGTTTAAAGTAAACACGTATCCGGTTTGCGATTTAGAATCGTCCGGATCAGTGTCAAAGCTTGCATCAACGTAACCTCTTACGATGAGCTCTTTGTCACCTCCATATATGAGAAACATATCCTTAGTCCTTTTCAGGTATTTCAGGATATTCTTGACCGCTGTCCAGTGATCCACTCCTGGATTACTTTGGTACCTCCCTGCTAAACTTATAGCAAGGCACACATCAGGTCTGGTACACAGCATTGCATACATGATAGAGCCTATGGCTGAAGCATAGGGAACATCTTTCATTTTCTCTCTATCTTCTGCAGTGGTCGGGCATTGAGTTTGACTCAACTTCATACCTTGCAATACAGGCAAGAACCCTTTCTTTGCTTGATCCATTTTGAATTTCTTCAAAATCTTGACAAGGTATGTGCTTTGTGAAAGTCCAATTAAGCGTTTTGATCTATCTCTATAGATTTTTATGCCTAATATGTAAGCAGCTTCCCCGAGGTCTTTCATCGAAAAACTTTTATTCAAGTATCCCTTTATGCTATCCAGAAATTCTATATCATTTCCAATGAGTAATATGTCATCCACATATAATATCAGAAATGCTACAGAGCTCCCACTCACTTTCTTGTAAATACAGGCTTCTCCAAAAGTCTGTATAAACCCAAATGCTTTGATCACACTATCAAAGCGTTTATTCCAACTCCGAGATGCTTGCACCAGTCCATAAATGGATCGCTGGAGTTTGCACACTTTGTTAGCTCCTTTTGGATCGATAAAACCTTCGGGTTGCATCATATACAACTCTTCTTCCAGAAATCCATTCAGGAATGCGGTTTTTACATCCATTTGCCAAATTTCATAATCATAAAATGCGGCAATTGCTAACATGATTCTGACAGACTTAAGCATCGCTACGGGTGAGAAAGTCTCATCGTAGTCAACTCCTTGAACTTGTCGAAAACCTTTTGCGACAAGTCGAGCTTTGTAGATAGTAACATTACCATCAGCATCAGTCTTTTTCTTAAAGATCCATTTATTCTCAATTGCTTGCCGATCATCGGGCAAGTCAACCAAAGTCCATACTTTGTTCTCATACATGGATCCCATCTCAGATTTCATGGCTTCAAGCCACTTTGCGGAATCTAGGCTCACCATCGCTTCTTCATAGTTCGTAGGTTCATCATGATCTAGTAGCATGACTTCCAGAACAGGATTACCATACCACTCTGGTGCGGATCTTACTCTGGTTGATCTACGAGGTACAGTAGTATCTTGATCTAAAGTTTCATGATCATCATCATTAACTTCCTCTCTTATTGGTGTAGTTCTCACAGAAACAGTTTTCTGTGATGTACTATTTCCCAATAACGGAGTAGGTATAGTTACCTCGTCAAGTTCTACTTTCCTCCCACTCACTTCTTTCGAGAGAAACTCCTTCTCAAGAAAGTTTCCGAATTTAGCAACAAAAGTCTTGCCTTCGGATCTGTGATAGAAGGTGTATCCAATAGTTTCCTTTGGATATCCTATGAAGACACACTTCTCCGATTTAGGTTCGAGCTTATCAGGTTGAAGTTTTTTCACATAAGCATCGCAGCCCCAAACTTTAAGAAACGACAACTTTGGTTTCTTGCCAAACCATAGTTCAAAAGGCGTCGTCTCAACGGATTTAGATGGTGCCCTATTTAACGTGAATGCGGCCGTCTCTAAAGCATAACCCCAAAAAGATAGCGGTAAATCAGTAAGAGACATCATAGATCGCACCATATCTAGTAAAGTACGATTACGACGTTCGGACACACCATTACGTTGTGGTGTTCCGGGTGGCGTGAGTTGCGAAACTATTCCACAATTTTTCAAATGTACACCAAACTCGTAACTCAAATATTCTCCTCCACGATCAGATCGTAGAAACTTTATTTTCTTGTTACGATGATTTTCAACTTCACTCTGAAATTCCTTGAACTTTTCAAATGTTTCAGACTTATGTTTCATTAAGTAGATATACCCATATCTGCTTAAATCATCTGTGAAGGTGAGAAAATAACGATATCCGCCACGAGCCTCAATATTCATCGGACCACATACATCGGTATGTATGATTTCCAATAAATCTGTTGCTCTCTCCATAGTACCGGAGAATGGTGTTTTAGTCATCTTGCCCATGAGGCACGGTTCGCAAGTACCAAGTGATTCATAATCAAGTGGTTCCAAAAGCCCATCAGTATGGAGTTTCTTCATGCGCTTTACACCGATATGACCTAAACGGCAGTGCCACAAATAAGTTGCACTATCATTATCAACTCTGCATCTTTTGGTTTCAACATTATGAATATGTGTATTACTACTATCGAGATTCAATAAGAATAGACCACTTTTCAAGGGTGCATGACCATAAAAGATATTACTCATATAAATAGAACAACCATTATTCTCTGATTTAAATGAATAACCGTCTCGCATCAAACAAGATCCAGATATAATGTTCATGCTTAACGCTGGCACCAAAGAACAATTATTTAGGTCTAATATTAATCCCGAAGGTAGATGTAGAGGTAGCGTGCCGACCGCGATCACATCGACTTTGGAACCGTTTCCCACGCGCATCGTCACCTCGTCCTTTGCTAGTGTCCGCTTATTCTGTAGTCCCTGTTTCGAGTTGCAAATATTAGCAACAGAACCAGTATCAAATACCCAGGTGCTACTGCGAGCATTAGTAAGGTACACATCAATAACATGTATATCACATATACCTTTGTTCACCTTGCCATCCTTCTTATCCGCCAAATACTTGGGGCAGTTCCGCTTCCAGTGACCAGTCTGCTTGCAGTAGAAGCACTCAGTTTCAGGCTTAGGTCCAGACTTGGGTTTCTTCTCTTGAGCAGCAACTTGCTTGCCGTTCTTCTTGAAGTTCCCTTTCTTCTTCCCTTTGCCCTTTTTCTTGAAACTAGTGGTTTTGTTAACCATCAACACTTGATGCTCCTTTTTGATTTCTACCTCCGCAGCTTTCAGCATCGCGAAGAGCTCGGGAATAGTCTTGTTCATCCCTTGCATATTATAGTTCATCACAAAGCTCTTGTAGCTTGGTGGCAGTGATTGGAGAATTCTGTCAATGACGCAATCATCCGGAAGTGTAACTCCCAATTGAATCAAGTGATTATTATACCCAGACATTTTGAGTATATGCTCACTGACAGAACTGTTCTCCTCCATCTTGCAGCTATAGAACTTATTGGAGACTTCATATCTCTCAATCCGGGCATTTGCTTGAAATATTAACTTCAACTCCTGGAACATCTCATATGCTCCATGACGTTCAAAACGTCGTTGAAGTCCCGGTTCTAAGCCGTAAAGCATGGCACACTGAACTATTGAGTAGTCATCAGCTTTGCTTTGCCAGACGTTCATAACTTCTGGCGTTGCTCTTGCAGCAGGCCTGGCACTCAGCGGTGCTTCCAGGACGTAATTCTTCTGTGCAGCAATGAGGATAATCCTCAGGTTACGAACCCAGTCTGTGTAATTGCTACCATCATCTTTCAACTTAGCTTTCTCAAGGAACGCATTAAAATTCAATGGAACAACAGCACGAGCCATCTATCTACAATCAACATAGACAAGCAAGATACTATCAGGTACTAAGTTCATGATAAATTTTAAGTTCAGTTAATTTACTTAAGAACTCCCACTTAGATAGACATCCCTCTAATCCTCTAAGTGATCACGTGATCCAAATCAACTAAACCATAACCGATCATCACGTGAGATGGAGTAGTTTTCAATGGTGAACATCAATATGTTGATCATATCTACTATATGATTCACGCTCGACCTTTCGGTCTCCGTGTTCCGAGGTCATATCTTATATGCATAGCTCGTCAAGTATAACCTGAGTATTCCGCGTGTGCAACTGTTTTGCACCCGTTGTATTTGAACGTAGAGCCTATCACACCCGATCATCACGTGGTGTCTCAGCACGAAGAACTTTTGCAACGGTGCATACTCAGGGAGAACACTTCTTGATAATTTAGTGAGAGATCATCTTATAATGCTACCGTCAATCAAAGCAAGATAAGATGCATAAAAGGATAAACATCACATGCAATCAATATAAGTGATATGATATGGCCATCATCATCTTGTGCTTGTGATCTTCATCTCCGAAGCACCGTCATGATCACCATCGTCACCGGCGCGCCACCTTGATCTCCATCGTAGCAACGTTGTCGTCTCGCCAATCTTATGCTTCCACGGCTATCACTACCGTTTAGTAATAAACTAAAGCATTACATCGCGATTGCATTGCATACAATAAAGCGACAACCATATGGCTCCTGCCAGTTGCCGATAACTCGGTTACAAAACATGATCATGTCATACAATAAAATCAGCATCATGCCTTGACCATATCACATCACAACATACCCTGCAAAAACAAGTTAGACGTCCTCTACTTTGTTGTTGCAAGTTTTGCGTGGCTGCTACGGGCTTAAGTAAGAACTCATCTCACCTACGCATCAAAACCACAATGATAGTTCGTCAAATAGACTCCGTTTTAACCTTCTCAAGGACCGGGCGTAGTCACACTTGGTTCAACTAAAGTTGGAGAGACAGTCTTCCGCAAGCCATCTGTGTGCAAAGCACGTCGAGGGAACCGGTCTCGCGTAAGAGTACGCGTAAGGTTGGTCCGGATCGTCTCGTCCAACAATACCGCCGAACCAAAGTATGACATGCTGGTAGGCAGTATGACTTGTATCGCCCACAACTCACTTGTGTTCTACTCGTGCATATAACATCAAACCATAAAACCAGGCTCGGATGCCACTGTTGGGGAACGCAGTAATTTCGAAAATTTTCCTACGCACACGCAAGATCATGGTGATGCACAGCAACGAGAGGGGAGAGTGTTGTCTACGTACCAACGCAGACCGACTGCGGAAGCGATCACACAACATAGAGGAAGTAGTCGTACGTCTTCTTCCCGATCCGACCGATCCAAGCACCGTTACTCCGGCACCTCCGAGTTCTTAGCACACGTTCAGCTCGATGACGTTCCTCGGGCTCCGATCCAGCAAAGCGTCGAGGAAGAGTTCCGTCAGCACGACGGCGTGGTGACGATCTTGATGTACTACCGACGCAGGGCTTCGCCTAAGCACTGTAACGGTATGATCGAGGTGGAATTTGGTGGCAGGGGGCACCGCACACGGCTAAGGAACGATCTCAAGGATCAACTTGTGCGTCTATGGGGTGCCCCTGCCTCCGTATATAAAGGTTGGAGGGAGGAGGGCTGGCCGGCCAAGGAGGTGTAGGCGCAGGAGGAGTCCTACTCCCACCGGGAGTAGGACTCCCCCCTCCAATCCTATTCCAACTAGGACTCCTTGGGAAAAAGGGAGAGGGAAAGAGAGAGAGGGGGCCGGCCCACCTTTCCTAGTCCTAATAGGACTTGGGGAAGGGGGGGCGCCAGCTAGGAGTGGGCTGCCTCTTCTCTCTTTTCCACTAAAGCCCAATAGGCCCATTTGCCTCCCGGGGGGTTCCGGTAACCCTCCCGGTATTCCGGTAAAATCCCGATTTCACCCGGAACACTTCCGATGTCCAAACATAGGCTTCCAATATATCAATCTTTACGTCTCGACCATTTCGAGACTCCTCGTCATGTCCGTGATCTCATCCGGGACTCCGAACAACCTTCGGTACATCAAAATGCATAAACTCATAATAACTGTCATCGTAACGTTAAGCGTGCGGACCCTACGGTTCGAGAACAATGTAGACATGACCGAGACACGTCTCCGGTCAATAACCAATAGCGGGACCTGGATGCCCATATTGGCTCCTACATATTCTACGAAGATCTTTATCGGTCAGACCGCATAACAACATACGTTGTTCCCTTTGTCATCGGTATGTTACTTGCCCGAGATTCGATCGTCGGTATCCAATACCTAGTTCAATCTCGTTACTGGCAAGTCTCTTTACTCGTTCTGTAATACATCATCTCACAACTAACATATTAGTTGCAGTGCTTGCAAGGCTTATGTGATGTGTATTACCGAGAGGGCCCAGAGATACCTCTCCGACAATCGGAGTGACAAATCCTAATCTCGAAATACGCCAACCCAACATCTACCATTGGAGACACCTGTAGTACTCCTTTATAATCACCCAGTTACGTTGTGACGTTTGGTAGTACCCAAAGTGTTCCTCCGGTAAACGGGAGTTGCATAATCTCATAGTTATAGGAACATGTATAAGTCATGAAGAAAGCAATAGCAACATACTAAACGATCGGGTGCTAAGCTAATGGAATGGGTCATGTCAATCAGATCATTCTGCTAATGATGTGACCTCGTTAATCAAATAACAACTCCTTGTTCATGGTTAGGAAACATAACCATCTTTGATTAACGAGCTAGTCAAGTAGAGGCATACTAGTGACACTCTGTTGGTCTATGTATTCACACATGTATTATGTTTCCAGTTAATACAATTCTAGCATGAATAATAAACATTTATCATGAAGTAAGGAAATAAATAATAACTTTATTATTGCCTCTAGGGCATATTTCCTTCACAAACGTCACAACATAACTGGATGATTATAAAGGAGCTCTACAAGTGTCTCCAAAGGTGAATGTTGGGTTGGCGTATTTCGAGATTAGGATTTGTCACTCCAATTGTCGGAGAGGTATCTCTGGGCCCTCTCGGTAATGCACATCACATAAGCCTTGCAAGCATTACAACTAATGAGTTAGTTGCAAGATGATGTATTACGAAACGAGTAAAGAGACTTGCCGGTAACGAGATTGAACTAGGTATTGAGATACCGACGATCGAATCTCGGGCAAGTAACATATCGATGACAAAGGGAACAACGTATGTTGTTATGCGGTCTGACCGATAAAGCTCTTCGTAGAATATGTAGGAGCCAATATGAGCATCTAGGTTCTGCTATTGGTTATTGACCGGAGAAGTGTCTCAGTCATGTCTACATTGTTCTCGAACCCGTAGGGTCCGCACGCTTAAGGTTTCGATGACAGTTATATTATGAGTTTATGAGTTTTGATGTACCGAAGTTAGTTCGGAGTCCCAGATGTGATCACGGACATGACGAGGAGTCTCGAAATGGTCGAGACATAAAGATTGATATATATTGGAAGCCTATATTTGGATATCAGAAGTGTTCTGGGTGAAATCGGGATTTTACCGGAGTACCGGGAGGTTACCGGAACCCCCCGGGAGGTATATGGGCCTTAGTGGGCTTTAGTGGAAGAGAGGAGAGGTGGCCAGGGCTGGGCCGCGCGCCCCTCCCCCCTAGTCCGAATAGGACAAGGAGAGGGGGGCGGCGCCTCCCCTTCCTTCTCTCTCTCTCTCCTCTTTTCCCCTCCTGAATCCTATTCCAACTAGGAAAGGGGGGAATCCTACTCCCGGTGGGAGTAGGACTCCTCCTGGCGCGCCCTCCTCCTGGCCGGCCGCACCTCCCCTTGCTCCTTTATATACGGGGGCAGGGGCACCCCTAGACACACAAGTTGATCCACGTGATCATATTCTTAGCCGTGTGTGGTGCCCCCTTCCACCATAATCCTCGATAATATTGTAGCGGTGCTTAGGCGAAGCCCTGCAACGGTAGTACATCAAGATCGTCACCACGCCGTCGTGCTGACGGAACTCTTCCCCGACACTTTGCTAGATCGGAGTTCGGGGATCGTCATCGAGCTGAACGTGTGCTAGAACTCGGAGGTGCCGTAGTTTCGGTGCTTGATCGGTCGGGCCGTGAAGACGTACGACTACATCAACCGTGTTGTGCTAACGCTTCCGCTGTCGGTCTACAAGGGTACGTAGATCACACTCTCCCCTCTCGTTGCTATGCATCACCATGATCTTGCGTGTGCGTAGGAAATTTTTGAAATTACTACGTTCCCCAACAGTGGCATCCGAGCCTAGGTTTTATGTGTTGATGTTATATGCACGAGTAGAACACAAGTGAGTTGTGGGCGATATAAGTCATACTGCTTACCAGCATGTCATACTTTGGTTCGGCGGTATTGTTGGATGAAGCGGCCTGGACCGACATTACGCGTACGCTTACGCGAGACCGGTTCTCCCGACGTGCTTTGCACAAAGGTGGCTAGCGGGTGACAGTTTCTCCAACTTTAGTTGAACCGAGTGTGGCTACGCCCGGTCCTTGCGAAGGTTAAAACAGCACCAACTTGACAAACTATCGTTGTGGTTTTGATGCGTAGGTAAGATTGGTTCTTGCTTAAGCCCGTAGCAGCCACGTAAAACTTGCAACAACAAAGTAGAGGACGTCTAACTTGTTTTTGCAGGGCATGTTGTGATGTGATATGGTCAAGGCATGATGCTGATTTTATTGTATGAGATGATCATGTTTTGTAACCAAGTTATCGGCAACTGGCAGGAGCCATATGGTTGTCGCTTTATTGTATGCAATGCAATCGCGATGTAATGCTTTACTTTATTACTAAGCGGTAGTGATAGTCGTGGAAGCATAAGATTGGCGAGACGACAACGATGCTACGATGGAGATCAAGGTGTCGCGCCGGTGACGATGGTGATCATGACGGTGCTTCGGAGATGGAGATCACAAGCACAAGATGATGATGGCCATATCATATCACTTATATTGATTGCATGTGATGTTTATCTTTTATGCATCTTATCTTGCTTTGATTGATAGTAGCATTATAAGATGATCTCTCACTAATTATCAAGAAGTGTTCTCCCTGAGTATGCACCGTTGCGAAAGTTCTTCGTGTTGAGACACCACGTGATGATCGGGTGTGATAGGCTCTACGTTCAAATACAACGGGTGCAAAACAGTTGCACACGCGGAATACTCAGGTTATACTTGACGAGCCAAGCATATGCAGATATGGCCTCGGAACACGGAGATCGAAAGGTCGAGCGTGAATCATATAGTAGATATGATCAACATAGTGATGTTCACCAATGAAACTACTCCATCTCACGTGATGATCGGACATGGTTTAGTTGATTTGGATCACGTAATCACTTAGAGGATTAGAGAGATGTCTATCTAAGTGGGAGTTCTTTAAGTAATATGATTAATTGAACCTAAATTTATCATGAACTTAGTACCTGATAGTATCTTGCTTGTTTATGTTTGATTGTAGATAGATGGCCCGTGCTGTTGTTCCGTTGAATTTTAATGCGTTCCTTGAGAAAGAAAAGTTGAAAGATGATGGTAGCAATTACACGGACTAGGTCCGTAACTTGAGGATTATCCTCATTGCTGCACAGAAGAATTACGTCCTGGAAGCACCGTTGGGTGCCAGGCCTGCTGCTGGAGCAACACTAGATGTTATGAACGTCTGGCAAAGCAAAGTTGATGACTACTCGATAGTTCAGTGTGCCATGCTTTACGGCTTAGAATCGGGACTTCAACGATGTTTTGAACGTCATGGAGCATATCAGATGTTCCAGGAGTTGAAGTTAATATTTCAAGCAAATGCCCGGATTGAGAGATATGAAGTCTCCAACAATTTCTATAGCTGCAAGATGGAGGAGAACAGTTCTGTCAGTGAGCATATACTCAAAATGTGTGGGTATAATAATCACTTGATTCAATTGGGAGTTAATCTTCCAGATGATTGCGTCATTGACAGAATTCTCCAATCACTGCCACCAAGCTACAAGAGCTTCGTGATGAACTATAATATGCAAGGGATGAATAAGACTATTCCCGAGCTTTTCGCAATGCTGAAAGCTGCGGAGGTAGAAATCAAGGAGCATCGAGTGTTGATGGTCAACAAGACCACTAGTTTCAAGAAAAAGGGCAAAGGGAAGAAAAAGGGGAACTTCAAAAAGAACAGCAAGCAAGTTGCTACTCAAGAGAAGAAACCCAAACCTGGACCTAAGCCTGAAACTGAGTGCTTCTACTGCAAGCAGACTGGTCAATGGAAGTGGAACTGCCCCAAGTATTTGGCGGATAAGAAGGATGGCAAGGTGAACAAAGATATATCTAATATACATGTTATTGATGTGTACCTTACTAATGCTCACAGTAGCACCTGGGTATTTGATACTGCTTCTGTTGCTAATATTTGCAACTCGAAACAGGGACTACGGATTAAGCGAAGATGGGCTAAGGACGAGGTGACGATGCGCGTAGGAAATGGTTCCAAAGTCGATGTGATCGCAGTTGGCACGCTACCTCTACATCTACCTTCGGGATTAGTATTAGACCTAAATAATTGTTATTTGGTGCCAGCGTTAAGCATGAACATTATATCTGGATCTTGTTTGATGCGAGACGGTTATTCATTTAAATCAAAGAATAATGGTTGTTCTATTTACATGAGTAATATCTTTTATGGTCATGCACCCTTAAAGAGTGGTCTATTATTATTAAATCTCGATAGTAGTGACACACATATTCATAGTGTTGAAGCCAAAAGATGCAGAGTTGATAATGATAGTGCAACTTATTTGTGGCACTGCCGTTTGGGTCATATCGGTATAAAGCGCATGAAGAAACTCCATACTGATGGGCTTTTGGAACCACTTGATTATGAATCACTTGGTACTTGCGAACCGTGCCTTATGGGTAAGATGACAAAAACACCGTTCTCCAGTACTATGGAGAGAGCAACAGATTTATTGGAAATCATACATACAAATGTATGTGGTCCGATGAATGTTGAGGCTTGTGGCGGATATCGTTATTTTCTCACCTTCACAGATGACTTAAGCAGATATGGGTATATCTACTTAATGAAACATAAGTCTGAAACGTTTGAAAAGTTCAAAGAATTTCAGAGTGAAGTTGAAAATCATCGTAACAAGAAAATAAAATTCCTACGATCTGATCGTGGAGGAGAATATTTGAGTTACGAGTTTGGTGTACATTTGAAAAAATGTGGAATAGTTTCGCAACTCACGCCACCCGGAACACCACAGCGTAATGGTGTGTCCGAATGTCGTAACCGTACTTTACTAGATATGGTGCGATCTATGATGTCTCTTACTGATTTACCGCTATCGTTTTGGGGATATGCTCTAGAGACGGCCGCATTCACGTTAAATAGGGCACCATCAAAATCCGTTGAGACGACGCCTTATGAACTGTGGTTTGGCAAGAAACCAAAGTTGCCGTTTCTGAAAGTTTGGGGCTGCGATGCTTATGTGAAAAAGCTTCAACCTGATAAGCTTGAACCCAAATCGGAGAAATGTGTCTTCATAGGATATCCAAAGGAAACTATTGGATACACCTTCTATCACAGATCCGAAGGCAAGACTTTTGTTGCTAAATTCGGAAACTTTCTGGAGAAGGAGTTTCTCTCGAAAGAAGTGAGTGGGAGGAAAGTAGAACTTGACGAGGTAACTATACCTGCTCCATTATTGGAAAGTAGTACACCACAGAAACCTATTTCTGTGACACCTACACCAATTAGTGAGGAAGCTAATGATAATGATCATGAAACTTCAGAACAAGATACTACTGAACCTCGTAGATCAACCAGAGTAAGATCCGCGCCAGAGTGGTACGGTAATCCTGTCCTGGAAGTCATGCTACTAGATCATGATGAACCTACGAACTATGAAGAAGCGATGGTGAGCCCAGATTCCGCAAAATGGCTTGAAGCCATGAAATCTGAGATGGGATCCATGTATGAGAACAAAGTATGGACTTTGGTTGACTTGCCAAATGATCGGCAAGCAATTGAGAATAAATGGATCTTCAAGAAGAAGACTGATGCTGACGGTAATATTACTGTCTACAAAGCTCGAATTGTCGCAAAAGGTTTTCGGCAAGTTCAAGGGATTGACTACGATGAGACCTTCTCACCCGTAGCGATGCTTAAGTCTGTCTGAATCATGTTAGCAATTGCCGCATTTTATGATTATGAAATTTGGCAAATGGATGTCAAAACTGCATTCCTGAATGGATTTCTACAAGAAGAGTTGTATATGATGCAGCCGGAAGGTTTTGTCGATCCAAAGGGAGCTAACAAAGTGTGCAAGCTCCAGCGATCCATTTATGGACTGGTGCAAGCCTCTCGGAGTTGGAATAAACGCTTTGATAGTGTGATCAAAGCATTTGGTTTTATACAGACTTTTGGAGAAGCCTGTATTTACAAGAAAGTGAGTGGGAGCTCTGTAGCATTTCTGATATTATATGTAGATGACATATTACTAATCGGAAATGATATAGAATTTCTGGATAGCATAAAAGGATACTTGAATAAAAGTTTTTCAATGAAAGACCTCGGTGAAGCTGCTTACATATTGGGCATTAAGATCTATAGAGATAGATCAAGACGCTTAATTGGACTTTCACAAAGCACATACCTTGACAAAATTTTGAAGAAGTTCAAAATGGATCAAGCAAAGAAAGGATTCTTGCCTGTGTTACAAGGTGTGAAATTGAGTAAGACTCAATCCCCGACCAATGCAGAAGATAGAGAGAAAATGAAAGATGTTCCCTATGCTTCAGCCATAGGCTCTATCATGTATGCAATACTGTGTACCAGACCTGATGTGTGTCTTGCTATAAGTCTAGCAGGGAGGTACCAAAGTAATCCAGGAATGGATCACTGGACAGTGGTCAAGAACATCCTGAAATACCTGAAAAGGACTAAGGATATGTTTCTCATATATGGAGGTGACAAAGAGCTCATCGTAAATGGTTACATTGATGCAAGGTTTGACACTGATCCGGACGATTCTAAATCGCAAACCGGATACGTGTTTACATTCAACGGTGGAGCTGTCAGTTGGTGCAGTTCTAAACAAAGCGTTGTGGCGGGATCTACATGTGAAGCGGAGTACATAGCTGCTTCGGAAGCAGCAAACAAAGGAGTCTGGATGAAGGAGTTCATATCCGATCTAGGTGTCATACCTAGTGCATCGGGTCCAATGAAAATCTTTTGTGACAATACTGGTGCAATTGCCTTCGCAAAGGAATCCAGATTTCACAAGAGAACCAAGCACATCAAGAGACGCTTCAATTCCATCCGGGATCTAGTCCAGGTGGGAGACATAGAGATTTGCAAGATACATACGGATCTGAATATAGCAGACCCGTTGACTAAGCCTCTTCCACGAGCAAAACATGATCAGCACCAAAGCTCCATGGGTGTTAGAATCATTACTGTGTAATATAGATTATTGACTCTAGTGCAAGTGGGAGACTAAAGGAAATATGCCCTAGAGGCAATAATAATGTTATTATTTTATTTCCTTATATCATGATAAATGTTTATTATTCATGCTAGAATTGTATTATCCGGAAACATAATACTTGTGTGAATACATAGACAAACCAAACGTCACTAGTATGCCTCTACTTGACTAGCTCGTTAATCGAAGATGGTTATGTTTCCTAACCATAGACATGTGTTGTCATTTGATTAATGGGATCACATCATTAGGAGAATGATGTGATTGACATGACCCATTCCATTAGCTTAGCACCTGATCGTTTAGTATGTTGCTATTGCTTTCTTCATGACTTATACATGTTTCTATGACTATGAGATTATGCAACTCCCGTTTACCGGAGGAACACTTTGTGTGCTACCAAACATCACAACGTAACTAGATGATTATAAAGGAGCTCTACAGGTGTCTCCAAAGGTGAATGTTGGGTTGGTGTATTTCGAGATTAGGATTTGTCACTCCGATTGTCGGAGAGGTATCTCTGGGCCCTCTCGGTAATGCACATCACATAAGCCTTGCAAGCATTACAACTAATGAGTTAGTTGCAAGATGATGTATTACGAAACGAGTAAAGAGACTTGCCGGTAACGAGATTGAACTAGGTATTGAGATACCGACGATCGAATCTCGGGCAAGTAACATACCGATGACAAAGGGAACAACGTATGTTGTTATGCGGTCTGACCGATAAAGATCTTTGTAGAATATGTAGGAGCCAATATGAGCATCCAGATTCCGCTATTGGTTATTGACCGGAGAAGTGTCTCGGTCATGTCTACATTGTTCTCGAACCCGTAGGGTCCGCACGCTTAAGGTTTCGATGGCAGTTATATTATGAGTTTATGAGTTTTGATGTACTGAAGTTAGTTCGGAGTCCAAGATGTGATCACGGACATGATGAGGAGTCTCGAAATGGTCGAGACATAAAGATTGATATATTGGAAGCCTATATTTGGATATCGGAAGTGTTTCGGGTGAAATCGGGATTTTACCGGAGTACCGGGAGGTTACCGGAACCCCCCGGGAGGTATATGGACCTTAGTGGGCTTTAGTGGAAGAGAGGAGAGGTGGCCAGGGCTGGGCCGCGCGCCCCTCCCCCCCTAGTCCGAATAGGACAAGGAGAGGGGGGCGGCGCCTCCCCTTCCTTCTCTCTCTCCTCTTTTCCCCTCCCGAATCCTATTCCAATTAGGAAAGGGGGGAATCCTACTCCCGGTGGGAGTAGGACTCCTCCTGGCCGGCCGCACCTCCCCTTGCTCCTTTATATACGGGGGCAGGGGGCACCCCTAGACACACAAGTTGATCCACGTGATCATATTCTTAGCCGTGTGCGGTGCCCCCTTCCACCATAATCCTCGATAATATTGTAGCGGTGCTTAGGCGAAGCCCTGCAACGGTAGTACATCAAGATCGTCACCACGCCGTCGTGCTGACGGAACTCTTCCCCGACACTTTGCTGGATCGGAGTCCGGGGATCGTCATCAAGCTGAACGTGTGCTAGAACTCGGAAGTGTCGTAGTTTCGGTGCTTGATCGGTCGGGCCGTGAAGACGTACGACTACATCAACCGCGTTGTGCTAACGCTTCCGCTGTCGGTCTACAAGGGTACGTAGATCACACTCTCCCCTCTCGTTGCTATGCATCACCATGATCTTGCGTGTGCGTAGGAAATTTTTGAAATTATTGCGTTCCCCAACACTTACAGTACGAATAAGTACTCACACTCATGCCTACTTTTATAAGTGTTTCCAATGCCACCTTGATTTACGATACGGTCAAAAGCTGGAATTAAGTCTCTAGCAAAAGCTTGTTTGAGACCTTAGCTTAAACGGCACCGTCCTCTCCTCGGTTCGATAACTCAGAGTCACCTCTAGGGAAAAAGGTGAGAATCCTTTCTGCTTCATTTTCAAAACACCAAAGAAAGTAATCACAGTGAAGCTCTGTCATGCAGCCTCGCCGGCTTGCTCCGCCTCAAGGCACCCGCGAGCCTTTCGGGCTTCACGCATCTCCTGTGTGGTAGCCACCCGGGGATCGGCGGGCTTCGACCACAGTAGGCCATGGGGGAAGTTGTGTCAGGCGTTGACGTCATGGAGGCAGACCGGTATAATGCAGTATTCACGTGTCGCCTGCATCATGAAGTGGGGTGCACTGTATGTGTGCTACTTGTCGCAACCGGGAGTTTTTTTTTTGCTCATTCTTTTTTTCAGAATGTTTTATCTCTTGAACTGTGCATCCAAATGACAACCATTTTCATCGTTGCATTTCTCTCATTGATATCTTTGACAAATCCCATTTTAATAGGTTTGGATGACTTTTTTCTTCAAAAAAAACTGAGAGAAACATGAAAACATAAAACTAAATCTGAAAACTAAAAACCAAAAAATAGGAAAAAACAAAAAAAATACAAACAAAATCAAGTAAAAAACTAAAAACTTAAACAGAACAAGAAATAGAAACCGAAAGCTCATATGTGTTTTTTCACTTCTTTTGGCAATTACTTCTACGCGTTTTCACTTTTTTCAAGAACCATAGCTGTGTTTTCCACTTCCCGAGAAGAACAATTATGCTTCATGCGGAAGCACAACTATGTTTTTTCACTTTTCGGGTAGCACAACTCTGGGAAATACAACATGTGTGTGTGTTTCCGTGAAGCAAAAATGAAAAAACTTCAAAACACATGCAAAGAAATTGTGTTCCCGCGAGGTCCAGCCAGCCCATGTCATGTGGCAGCTTGAGGGCCAGTTTTTTTCGACGATTCTCTCAGAATCGCCCCCCTCCTCAGCTTCTCCCAGAATCGTCATTCCATATTTTTTACAATTCTATCTAGTTAAGGTCTAATTAGTTAGGATTGTAAAAAATATATGGAGTGGCGATTCTGAGAGAAGCTGGGGAGGGGGGCGATTCTAATAGAATCGCCCAAAAGAACTGGCCCTAAGTGCCCCCCCGCGCGCGTCCGCTGGACACGACCCCGAAGGGGAAATTCCTATACGACGCACATTGCGCCCAACTTTCGACGCTTCACACAAGACATGCGAGCGAGCAACTGAGTGGGCCGGGCCATTTCACCACTAAGAATAGGGCATTTACTTCTATTTTTGGAATGTCTAAAAAAACTTCTTTTCTTGGAACTTTCTAGAAGGTTCAAAGCCAGTTTTTACCGGCTTTGGGAACCGTCTAGAAGGTTTTTTGAACATATTATTTCTTTTTCTTTTTCTATTATTTTTTAAAAATATTTTATTTCATTGTTTTTAATTCTTATCATTTTGTTTCTTAAAAAACAGATTTTAGGATTTTTTTCGAATTATTCAAAATTTGTTCTCAATTCCATAAAATTCAAATTTTTGAGTTATATTGTTTTTACAAAATGCGCGAAACTTTCTCTCAGTGTTCATTTTTTTTATAATTTGTCGGCATTCTCAAAATTTGTTCATTTTCTAAAATGTGTTCACTTTTCCCAAAAAAATGTATGGAAACTCAAAATTTCTTTGGTTTAAAAAAAATCACAATTTAAAAAATGTTCCGCACTATCAGAAAATGTTCATGTTTCAATTTATTTTCAAAATTTTAAAAACTGTTCTTTTTTAAGTAAAATAACGTTTTGAGAAATGTTGTTGTATTAAAGCAGCAAAAAAACGCTACAGTAGTGCAGCTGCTACTCCTACTACACTAGTGGGCTGGCTCAGTCGAGGGGCGTCATGTACATTGTGCGCCTATTCCATGTTATGTGCGTCATATAAGAGATCTCCTCGAAGGGGTACCCCCCCCCCCCCCCCCCCCCCTTCTAATCGTAGAAATCTAAATCTGGACCACAAGAGTGAGGAACATTGGTAGCAGCCGCTCGCTCACGTCCCCTCATGAACGTGACCCAGGATGCCTCGTTCGCCTTTTCTTTGTTTGTCCTATCTATAAGAGGAGAGCATATGAAAGATGTTGTTTTTTTTAGCTCACTGGCCATCCGCTGGCAGTTTCGAGCTTAATACCGATATTTTAGCAACAAATATAGTAAATCTAACTGTTATTCATTGATTTACCTTTTTGCTCTGTTCTTCACTGAAAAAACCGATTGCTGGTTTTTAAAAAGTTCATGTGTTTAAACCATGAATTTGAAAAAAGTTCCTTCATTTTTATAAAATGCATGAATTTGAAAAATGATCTATAATTTGAAAAAAAAACATAGATTTAAAAGAGTATGTGAATTTGAAAAAACATAGATTTGATAAAATCTCAAAAAATCAAAAAAAAAAATCATGGATTTGAAAATTTAGTAAATATGGAAAAAAGTTCAACAATTTTAAAAAGTAGGTCAATTTGTAAAAATTTCATGAATTTTTAAATAAGTTCAAGAATTTCACAAAAGTTCATTTTTTAAAAATTTCATGAAAATGAAAAAAATGTCGATAGAGATAAAAAAAGATTTCATGAATTTGAAAAATATTCATGCATTTTAAAAAAGGTCACGGATTCGGAAAAAAGTTCAATAATTTGGAAAAAAACTACATGAATTTAAAATGTTCGCGGATACGAAAAAATATTCCACAAATTCACTATTTTAATAGAATTTTATGAATTCAAAAAATCACTAATTTTGAAAAAGGAAAAATAAGATGGAAAAAATAATGATAAAGAGAAAAAGAAAACAAAAATAGAAGAAAAATCGGCCAAACAAAACCCAAAAAAAAAGAGAGAGAAAACCAGAGTCTAGAAGGCACTGTGTTTTTTTGGCGTTACATTTTTGCACAACGAGAAGAAAAAGAAGGGGTAGTAGGCACAGCAGGTGAGCTGTTCGAGATGATTACTGCGGTTGGAATAGAACAATGAGGTTTGAAGTTCATACCCCTCTTTCGCTTCATTTTGAAGGTTAAGAAAAGAAAAGGAAAAGGGGCCAAGCAAGACATACAAGGTGGTGTGTGCCGGTTTTTAGATTAGCCTATAGCCGGTGCTGAGGGCGCCAATAGGAAGTTGGGGCCAGGTAGAACTAATCTACTCTACTTCTCTACTACTAGTAGTAAGTATGCACGTGAAATTCACGTGCATATGCGTGCCTGGCATGGCAAAGATGACATATCTAGTGCATGCTGACGCATCTTTGTATCCTGATGAAGCATCGAAACCGTACCCAGAGAAATACCTACAAGTGTCTCGAACCAGCTATTATTTTTTCTTTTCTGATGTTGATTTACAAGTGTTTGATTTAGGTTCTTGTGTTGTGAGTTTGAGCTTGTGCTTGTGTTAGACAAGTACAGTAGGAGTACACCGTAAGCATGTTGTACTAAGATGGATATGCTTCATAGCTAACTGTAGCCTGAGTTTTCACAGATTTTTCTTGTACACAAGTTTTACATGTCAAGTAGTAATAAGATGGATATGCTTCATATCTAACTGTTGTCTGGTTTTCCAAAGGATTTACATCCATCCATCGTCGTGCCCACAACATGAACCAAAAACAAAATTCATAGTTCAAATCAAAATACAACCTTTTGCAGCAAACAAACCCATGCAAAAATTAATAAGAAATTCACATATGAAGCAGATGTATCAAAAATTTACATGACCCAGCTGGATCATCTTCATCCGCTGTAAAGGTATATCCAGCATCGGCTTCGAAAATGGCATATCAAACCGCCCTTTTCTCCCTTCAATCCTTCTTAATCTCAGATCCAACGGAGCACGGGCTATTAAATCCTATAGATCATTCACCCATATCTTGTCCTAAATCTAGGGATTATGAGAAAAAGAGAAAATAAAAGCATGTACATCAGAGGCAACTAAACAAAAACATCGCCACGGTTCATTTAACATATAAAGCATTTCAAAAAAAAGCATACGGCGTGTAAGTAGGAGTATCAACATTTGGACATATATTTAACAACTAACACATAGTAAATGAACTGCCCCTGTCCGCCTCCTTGTGCCTACTCCTGGCGCGTCTTGGGGCTACCAAATTTGATGAAGAAAATCAACTTTAAAGAACAATGTCCCGGGCCTGCTCTCCCTAGTATTCCAACTCAGTTCTTCAAAATATATTTGGCCAAAATCTATGTAGCCCCTGGGCATGGTTTCTTTTGCTAGATATTTTTCACTTTTAACCTTTTATATATGTATACATGGTATATCACTGGACATAGCATAACGATATTCCCAAAAGATATGTGTTGATGTGTTTAACTCTCTTCCTTCTATTGGTATAATGTGAGAAAATTGCATTGTCCAGAAAAGTGATTCTTTCAGGGGATCTGCTTACTCCATATCTAAAACCCACATCAGTGTTCCTATGCATTGCATATCTGTTTTTTATATCATTTAGTGACGTAAGTTTTGCAATTATATGTCAGTACATTCTTTGTTTTGAACCATGTACAGAAAAAATCCAACGCCTTGGATATCTTAGAACTTTAGCAATCATTCACACTGTGTGGGGTGCCTTATATCTGTGGGTGTACGTTCAATTGCTGAGGTCCTTTCGCAAAACAAAAAGGAGATAGTAGCAGCCATCGGTATTGAACATGGGAAGAACTATACAATAAACTGTCATTCCAACATGGACGAAGCAGAATATTACTATGAACCAATCACACAGATAAATTCAAAAATTCGTATGGGCCTGTCGGACACATACCAGTGCAGCGTGTGGAGGCGGAGCGTCGGGCACACCACGCGTGTGAACTGTGAAGGGGTCGCAGATCGACGACGAAGGAAGGCGCTGATTCGGGCTTGATTGCGGCGCCGGAGCGGGGGAGAGCGCCCGGGTAGGGAGGCACCTGCCACGACGTGGCTGCGGCGATGCGGCTGAAGACGGGCTCCCTGCTCCCAATCCTCCTCGACAGTGCCGTCTGTGTCTTCCTCCCCGTCGCGCTCACCAAGGCCTTCCGCGGGTGGCATGGGTACGGCCGGGGGTCGTCCTCTCCACCTCCCTCGTCCATGTCCTCATCAGCGCCATCGACGCCTACGCGGCGCTCGCCTACTGCGCCGACCCTGGAGGGACTTCCCCTTCGCCTAGTTCCTCCGCCTCATCGGCGACGGCCGGGCATGAAGGAACGCGAGGTGGTGGCTAGGCGCGGAGGATGCATCAGGGCGGAGGCCATGGAGCGGCGGTGGAAGCGCGTCAGGAAGCTCTCCGACGAGTTCGACTGCATCACCGCCGCGCAGCAGGAGGGAAGAAGAAACCCGCCGCTGCAGAGGTTGGAAAGGAGGTGGACGAAATACGTGCGTGTGTGAGTTCCGGTTAAAGATCGTGGAGCGATCGTGGGCATGGAGCGGGCAGGATAAGTGGGCACAATTTTTCCCATGGGCAGAGGAGTTCGGTTGACAGTAAACCATGTTTGGTGTTAAACATGGGAGGGCTACGGATCGTTGGATTACTTTTATTGAACGGTGTAGATGATTTGGTTCTCCGCCCTCTCATGCTTTTATAGGGGTAGTAGATTAAACAAAAGAACATATTCAACGCTAAACGCACCCAACCTAATCTACACATAACATTCCCGATCAATTGGAGCCTCACGATCAAATCGCTTAATTAGATCTAGCCATCACGATGACAACAACCCACAACCGAAGTGCGCTTAGCAGATTTCCAGGGCGGACGAAAACTCTGGCAACGCCCGCACCAGGGAAACAGCCCACACCCGCACAAAGGAAACATACCATGTTCAATTTACACGGAGAGTCATATACGGAAACAAAAATGTGCTAAATTAGCGGGAGTATATCCAGGGAATCAACCCAGGCATCCAGCTTACATGCGTCGTCGCAATCCTGCGCAACCGCCGAGGCACCCGACGACGGCCGAGACGACGAGTCACACGACGACGGCCGCGACGACGAGCTCTTCCCCAACACAGGTGGAGCTGCCCAGGCGCCATGCCACGACGGCCACGACGAGCCCTTCGCCGGCACAGGTGCATGGTCTTCTCTGATCAGAAGTTCATAATGCTTTTACACGCCGATGCAAGATTTCGTTAGGATTGAAGACGCCTCTGCTCCGCAGAGGCATGCTCATTTGTCAACCTATTTAGGTGATCCATCAATTGCTTTGATTGAATTTATGAAAAGAAAGAGCAATTATAGAAGGAAAATGTAGGAATTGGTGACTTATGCCATGACCATATGCTAACATGATCCCTGATGTGCGTACCCCACCTAAACCTGAAGTCATTCCATGAATCCTTGGCAAATGAGCATTGTACTGACTTCACCTAAATGCCTCATGAAGCTGCATATGGATCGTTCGATGCTCAATTCCAATTCATATGAACACAAATAAAGTCACCCTGAGATATACCTACATGAATAGTATTACAACCTACTACATCCTGATGCATTATTCCAAATATATTAGTGCAAAATGAATTCAATTGGTTGCAGAGGCACCATAAGAAAGCTTTGATGGTAAACAGTGGGATGGAGTTGAACATAAAACTGTACTCTGTCTGCGTTGTGCTAATACTATTCCTTCTGTTACAATTGTGTGATAACATTCTTGACATTCACATGGTTGAAGGACTTCATATGGCCCCGACCAATCCCAATGGGACGCGCACCCCCTTCCAGGATATAAGCAACACCTAATCCTTGGATGATGAGCATCACACAAGCACCCAATTTCAGTTTTTTAAGCTCAACTCCTGAATTGTACCATTGATTGCAGACCCTAAAGAAGTAAAAAGGCATAGGGATAGAGAGTGGTATGCACAAAATAAGAATGAGATTAATAAGAAACGACGTGAGGCCTACAAACAGAAGAAAATTGCCTTTGCCAAGATCAATGGGGCACAAACACAGCTGGCTGTATCACAAGGTAATGAAGATGAACTTCATCCTACATGGCCCAGTTATATTGCTGTATGATGATCTATTCTTCATCTACCCAGGCCGTAATGAGATTAAGAATCGGATGGAAAGGGAGCAGTATGCACAAAATAGAGAGGAAATATTAAAGCGACAATGACAAGCCCGCGAGCAAAATAAGCATATTGTTGCCGTCCTGGATGGCAGTAACATTGTAACACAAGTGCCGGCTACCGGACAATCTGTAGTCACACAACTGCAGAACATAACAAGTGCAGGGGGTGCAGTACCAAATTCCGTTCATGTCAACAGAGACAATGTGGACAATAAGTCTGATTGGTTGCACAGAAATGATGCGTACCAGATGCAATGGAATTCAAGACGACTGACACTCACACAATGTCACTGGATGAGAACCCCCAACTCAATAAAATCGACAACCTGCGTATGCCAGAAGAGTCTTTAAAAAAAGAGTTAGTTTTTTGATTTATTAATGGTGCTAAGTTATCCGATGTTTATTTCTTCTTCATTTTGCCCTTGTATTGTTGATTCAGGTACAGAGCCTTCTTATGGCAAGACATCTCTACCGATCCAACGTAATGACATTAATCGAGGGATGGAACCGGCCCAGATGCGGTTCAAACCACTCATAATCAAATTGGTATGTCTTTGTGGTACCACCTTGTACATAAAAAGGATCCATCTCTTTTTCTTACTCATTTATGCCAGAAAAATGTTTTCAGCCAACGACCACGGCGAAGATGCATACGGAATACTGGAGCCCGATGTCCACACGTTAAACATTGATGGTGTTTATAATATCATTTTTAGTTTCATCTTCCCAATATGCATGACATCAACTGAGCATCATTTACTACTCCTAATGCACTATTATTCAATATTCACAAATAGAATGCTTGGGAGGCGGGAACCTAGGAGAAACTCTGAAGTGCATATGTGATTGTTCGACCTCAGTCTCAAATATAACTGGTTGAATTGCCAAGCACACATGAACTAACTAAACTAAAACTATCCATCTAACATATAGATGGAAGAAAGAAGTGTCAATTTCAGTCTTGACTGGACGTGATCATCATAGAGTAAAAAGTATTCTCAGTCCCTAACACTAACAGTCGTCGATAAAATAGTAATGTATAAATAATGAATCATGTAACGGACTAACATGTTGGATAACCACAGTGGGCAAGAATACCTGTTCCAACATACATCAAACCAGTTGGTGGGAACTCCTGAGAATACCACTTCTAACTTCTCCCATGGGGTGAAGAAAACTGATTCCACTGAAAACATAGAAACAACCATCAACATTTCTTCCAAGTAAAATTTGCATGGTAAACACAAGCTGCAAGACTGCTATCACTCATGCTCAGACTGAGCTACATCTATTTGTCATTTCTAAACAACCAGAAAGAACGAATCTCCAGGTGAAAGACAAATAACGTTAAAAATAATAATGAATGTTATATTAACCGGAGAGACTAAAGAGATCCACAAAGCATCAAAAGAGTTCACATATCCCAATTTGATGCTACTTCCATATAAAGGAACTAAAGAGAAGGCATGCTTTGTTACTAGCAACAGCATTCCATAGAAGATATGCAACAAAACATACTCTTCGTAACATACTTGTTGCTCCCATCCTCTTTCGGCACCTCCTTATTTTCCTTTGGGAAATCTGAACCATCAAGGGCTGCAACATGAATACAGCCACCAACTAAGCAGATGATTTCGATTTCTCATATTACAGTCTTGAAAGGGAACATTCTAACAGAAAAACAAAATTTCTAAAGATTAAACACGACGCTCATTATGGTTCCATTTTATAAAAAAGAATTGCCAGTTTTTATATTCAAATGTCATATCTGAATGCAGTATGCTTAAAATTTTGCATATGATACCTGATTAGATAGTGTAGGCATGAGAGTTGCACTTCTTGTTTCATTTTATCTCTTGAGAACCACATGCCACTGAATTCCTCCTCAATAATAACTTTTCCAACTTCCTTTCTTTTATTATATGAAGATAATGTATCATCTTTCGAAAAGATACGGCATCGTGTTAACCCTCAGATCCATTCACAACCAGAAGGTGCAGCAACCTAGAGCAAAAAAATACAAAGCCAAATCAGTTTTTCTAACAAAGCCCTATAACAGAACAAATTGTGTACAGTCTTGAAAAGGAACATCCAGGGTGATTTCTTAGCGAGGCGATGCACCTGGCGACTAACCGAATTGACGAGGAGGAGCAGATGGTGGGGTTGGAGAGAGAGATTACCTGGACCCGGAGGATCGCGTGGAAGAGGGTGGAGAGGCTCATGGCGGCGACAGCGAGGGCATCAGGAGGATGGAGGGGCCCGACGTCGCTAGCGAGCATGACGAGCTCGAGCGCCTCCTCGAGCACTTCGGGGCCTGATTCGAAGGAGCGGGATAGAGTAGGGCGTGCGAGTTCGCGCCTCCGCGTCCGCATCCGACGGTGCTTAGCGCTGGCACGAGCATGCCAAGCTGGAGGGCCTCCTCGGCCACTTCCGCGACCTGATTCGAAGGGGAGGGGTGGCCTGCCAGCGATCGTTGACGCTGATGACGAAGGGGAGGGCGGCCTGACCAGGGAGCGCAGGCGGTTGTGACGAAGGGGAGGGGGCTACCTGACCAGGGAGCGCCGGCTGTGGAGAGAATGGGGAACGGGGGAGATTGTGATGTGGCGGTGGGGATGACCGGTGGTTTTTTCTTAAGGCCTAGTTTGGCAACAACATTTTTTTCAAAACTATTCCAAAACCTAAGTATTTCAATACATGGGCAATAAATACTTCAGTTTCTAAAAACCATAGTTTTTCTCAGTTTTGATAAAACTGCCGAGGTGTTTGGCAAGTGGCAATTTTTCTCGGTTTTCTTTGGTTTGCATCGACTGTTACATTGTTGCATGCATATTCAACTACACTCAGGGATCAGCTTGTACTAATAGCCACCGTATGCATCCAGCCTTGCACGAGCATGTCCTCCTAGATGTTAAGATCTGTAGTAAAGTTATCTCTTGTAATCAGTCAAAGACCGAGGTAGTTAACACATGCACTGAAGGTCGACGTTTGCAGCGTGTACGTGTACGTTCGCCTCTAGCTGAACATATCGATGGGCTAGCTATCGATTTATGCATCACAAGCGTTGATGGCCAGAAGTTGGACACAAAAAAGATCAAGCAGCAAGCGCTTTCTCAGTTTTAAAAAAAGAGGTCAGGGCCTCTTTTTTATATACAACAAAAATACCACAGTTTTAGAGATACCACGGTTTGTTGAACTGCAGTATTTTTTTCATCCAAACGACTCAAAGTATTGAATACCAAAGTTTTTCCAAAAACCAAAGTATTCCTAAAAAACCACAAAAATACTTTGGCTTCCAAACACACTCTAATACTGTACTCCCTCCATTTTTATTTAGTTCGCATATTAGCTTTGGTCAAAGTCAATCTTTACAAACTTTGACCAAGTTTATATACAAAAATATTAAGATATACAATAACAAATCAACAACATTAGATTTATTATTAAATGTAATTTCACATCGTATAGATTTATTATGATAAATGTCTATATTGTTTTCTATAAACTTGGTCAAACTTTACGAAGTTTGACTTTAATCAACTCTAATATACAGAGTAAATAAAAACGGAGGAAGTACTAGACAGTGATGCGAGAGATTGTGCCAGCGCTAAGCACCGTCGTAAAAAATTCAGAAAAATTCAAAAAATTCCGAAAAAAATTGGATGGTAGACAATTTGATGCGTGAGGTACGCTCCAATTTTCAAAACATTTGGACTTTTGTGCAACTCTCAGCAAAAAAGACAAATCAGACCAGAACAGTATATGAACAGTGCACATTTTTACATACCTCCGATTTGTCTTTTTTGCTGAGAGCTGCACAGAAGTCCAAATGTTTTAAAAATTGAAGCGTACCTCACGCATCAAATTGTCTACCACCCAATTTTTTTTGGAATTTTTTGAATTTTTCTAGTATTTATTTTGATTTTTTTTCGTGAGCGCAAGTGCAGATGAGCCCTGCGGTATTATCCGAACCAAAAAATTATATACTCCGTATCTTCTTTTTACCGGCCATGTCCGATTCACCTCCCATTCTTCTAAAAAACCATTCTTTTATAGTCATAATCATCTGATGCTTTTAAAGGATTTTTGTATAAATACTATTTATAAAAGTTTTCTCACAAAAAATATCTATAAAAGTTGATAAATATTTTACTGGTAAAAAACACATTTTTTGATATATATATATATATATGTGTGTGTGTGTATATATATGTATATAAATTTTGGTTGAGTAAATGAGTATTAGTAAATAAATCCAGACATGAAGCTAAAGCTTTGATATTTTGTTGATTATTAAGCAGAAGATTATCGAGTTAATTGCGGAAAACCACACAAGCTGATCTTCCATCACTGTCGGAAAAAAAGTCATGAAGCACTCTTCCGAGGTAATGAAGAGATAAGCATTCCACATGACTGTAATAGTTGCAACCCCACATGACACGAGGTCCATGTCGTCAAAGTTGAAAAGCTCACAGGGCTGCCTCCCTGACATCCATTGCTCCAACACGCCTCGCGCACTCAATTGGTACCCTTTCTGTGGTTATCACACCAACATGCCACTGAAAATACGTGTGTTGCATGTGCACGCTTACTAGTCTTATAAAAAACATAGTTGATGATGATGGTGTGCCTGTCATCCTGCAATATAGGCCGTCCGATTTATATCTGACGGATAGGAAGAAACTATGGCAATTTTGCAAAAAGATACACACGCCCCTCTTCATATTTGCAAATAAAGTCTTTCCTCATTCATCCTTTTCTTTCATAAGTTAAACTATTTATACAAATGCATTTTTATGTTACGTGCAACGCACTAGCATCTTGCTAGTAGGAAAAACATATAGAGTGTGAGGACATGTAGTCCACTTGACAGTGGGCCTTTCTCAAGAAAAAGAACTAATAGTGGGCCAAGCGAATATGTGGATAGGTCTGGACGCCCCGCTAAGCTCCCCGAGATTTGCCTCCAGTGAAATTTGAACATGCAGACGCTTGTGGTACCCCGTTGGATGACAAAAGGTGTCTAGACCGCATTGTTCGGACCTTTATAGTATCTACAACCAGACATAGCAAAAATGACTCCTTAAACGCCCGCGAATGCGCCCGGTCAGTGAACGGGCGTGTCTGTTTTGACTTTTGAGCCCCTATTTATCTGTCCGCGCATCCACACTTCCTTTTTTCTTCTCGTATGTCTGGTCACTTGCACGTGATTGGTGAAGATGAAGAGAGAGAAATAAAAAAAGAATAAATAAAGAGAAAAGGTGATCCGGGGTGGGGCCGTGTCCTACGTGACGGAATGCCCGGGCACGTCCATGAGACCTCATATCCTCCTCATATTTGAGATGGATATGAGAGTTTGCAGACAACCAAGCGTACATGGATGATATGATGGGTCCGATTGGGTCATGTTTTTTCTTCTCTCTCCTGTCTGATCACTGACCGGGCGCGTCCGCAGGCGTATAAAGGATGGTTTAAGGCGTCCGGCCATAGATGCTCTTATGTGCATTGTGATGCACTGCCTTGGAGATGCCCCAAGTCCTATCGTTTAAAAAAATTTTACTCGATTCATGTCTAGATTGTTTTTCCTTGTGTATTTCAAATTTGATCTTTACTTACTTTTAGTGATTGTAGACACATATCCTATGAGTGTTGATAAAAATTAAATTATCATTAAAGCATTTAAATTTATTTCTCTAAATATGGAATCATGGGAAGATGTGAGGGGTGGAGCTCACGACATGCACTTGTTGAGAGATGAACGGCGACCAAATAAAGGCCAGTTCTTTTCGGCGATTCTCTCAGAATCGCCCCCGTCCTCAGTTTTTTTCAGAATCGTCACTTCATATTTTTTTACAATCCTATCTAATTAAGGTCTAATTAGTTAGAATTGTAAAAAACATATGAAATGGCGATTCTGAGAGAAGCTGGTGAGAGGGGCGATTCTGGTAGAATCGCCCAAAAAAACTGTTCCTAAGGGGCGCGCAGGCAAAAAGAGGAGAATGCAAACACACGCATTGGCAGTGTACGTGTACTGGAGATATGCACGCTGCCATTGCCAATACTTTGAGCATGGACATACCAGTATTGCAGTGCAGTAGCCAGCCCAGTTGTGGGCAAACAAACGATGCAGAGGTAGGGTAGCAGACGCCGGCCACCAGTTGACTTGGAGCCCAGGAGCCCACTCTGGCCGCTGCAGCAGCCAGTTCCCATCCCCACGCCCACGGTACACACAGTGGCGCTGGTGCAGCTGCAGCGGGGCATGGGAGAACTGGCACTGGCGCTAGACATCGGCGCCTTTTGGTCATGCTCCCATACGGGCACGGCACGGGGCGGGGCGGGGCAGGGCACGGGACTGCCCGCGCGCGCGCGTTCGCGGCTGGCTCGCAGCTGTCCCCACGCCGAGAAACAAACAAACAATCGGCAATGGCTTTACTGCCCGCTTCCGTGCGTGTGTGGTTTTTGCTCGCTCGCTGGGTGGTGTCTGCCTGTTGCCGCTGGGCGCTGGGGCAGGGGAGACACGGGCGCTGCCAAAAGGGTGCGTGCGAAAGGGGCTCATCATCATGATGATCCCATGGCTGCCCGTCGCACGGGCTCCTGTCCTACTCCTGCTGCTCCCACCATCGCACTGGCCATGGCACCAGTAACAACTGTGCGTTCTGCAGTACTAGTAGTACTACTTGTTGGCAGTAAACGAATTCGCGCGAGCGTTTCCCGTGCCGTGCTCCACTTTTGACGGTCTCTTGACACGCTCTCGGTGGGACTCCGAAATGTCGAATGAACGCGCTGTTATTATCTGCGGCGATTGGAAATCGTCGAGAACACATGGAAGCAGTGCTGGAAATATGTCGCATTTCCCGCCGACAAGGGGTACTAGTGCCGCTACAAAGCGCGGCATCGCGTACTCTGCTCATGCTGCAAAACGTCTCGATCGCAACACCGTGTGTCGCCACGGAAAGCCTAGCGCGAGTAGCCACTCGAAGCAAAGCACAAAGCGGATTCATCCGGGCACGGCACCTGCATGCACGCACGCACGCGACGGATGATTGAGCGACGCGGCGGGCATGGCGAGGGGCCCGGCCCTGGCTGGTTCCGCGCGACGCAAGGAAATTCGTCGCCGCAATGACGACGAACCGGACGAGGAAGGCGAAGCGAGCGGCACGGCGGCAGCCACGGGCGAAGCTAGCTAGAGGAGGCGAACGCAGCAGCGCTCTCGAGCACCCGCACGCCTAGGCGGAGTAGGCGTGGAGTGGAGCTTCGGGGTGATGATGCACGCATGGACTGGGGAGCAGAGGAGTGGCAGCCTGCCTGCTACGGTGCTAGCTTCGCGCGTTCGTTCGGGCGCGCGGCATGCATGCATCCACGGGCGGCAGCGGGAGCGAACCCACTGCGCCTGCGCGGGCATGTGGCCGGCCGGCCGGCTTTACTAGCCTGCACACGGTGCGCAGCTCAGCAATTGTTGTGACTTGTGGGAATAGGAACTGGCAGTGGAAGCCGGCAGGAATCCAAGAGGCAGTGTGATGCGTCGTTTGACCATTTCTCGCGGAGCCAACACACTATTTGAAAGACTGTACATTATGTTTGAATTCCTTTCCGCCAGTCAGATAAAGTTACAACATGTGAAAGGATCAATATAGTTGATTAAAGGGAGTGAATAGACAACTAACAATTTTTAGTTTTACTTTACCGATTTAAACTTTGCATCAAAATAGGTTGTCTAGATATGCAACTAGGTGAGCAACTTATATGATGCAACAACAATAAGTAAACTAGCAAGCAAAGGATGTAACACAAAATAAATTTGCACGAGTAAAGGGATGAGATAACCAAGAGTGAAGCCATTGAAGACGAGGATGTGTTACCGAAGTTTCTTCCCCTTGACAGTAAGTACGTCTCCGTTGGAGCGGTGTGGAGGCACAATGCTTCCCAAAAAGCCACCAGGGCCACCGTATTCTTCTCACGCCCTCACACAATGCGAGATGCCGTGACTCCACTATTGGCACCCTTAAAGGTGGCGACCGAACCTTTACAAACAAGGTTGGGGCAATCTCCACAACTTAATTGGAGGCTCCCAACAACACCACGAAGCTTCACCACAATAGAGTATGGCTCCGCGATGATCTCAACCGTCTAGGGTGCTCAAACACCCAAGAGTAACAAAATCCGCGAGGGATTAATGGGAGGAATCAAATATCTCTTGGTGGATGTGTAGATCTAGGCCTTCT
Organism: Triticum monococcum; assembly: GCA_034509565.1. Lineage (NCBI taxonomy): Eukaryota > Viridiplantae > Streptophyta > Magnoliopsida > Poales > Poaceae > Triticum > Triticum monococcum. The sequence goes on along the minus strand of CM067843.1, from coordinate 558,855,442 downwards.
CAACCAATCCCTAGAAGACCAACAAGTTTGATCGGTTAGGGAGAGAGATCGGACGAAAATGGAGCTTAGAGCAACAATGGAGCTTGGAGGTGGAAGAGGTAGTCAACTTGGAGAAAAAGGCTCCCCTTTTATAGTGAAAGAACAAATCCAACCGTTATCCACTTACTCAGCCCGCGACGAGCGGTACTACCGCACTCAACAAGCAGTACTACCGCACGAGCCCACGGTACTACTGCAAGGCCCTGCGGTACTACTACTGCCGTGGCAGAAGCTAGGCCAGACCTGAGGCAAGGAAGCCGAGGCGGTAGAACCGCTGGCACGGTACTACCGCTCCCCCTTGCGGTACTACCGCAAGGCAGGATTGGTCTAGACTGGGAAGGCACGGACATATAAAAATACATTCGTAACTACTTTCGCTGAGTTCCGATCCATGCAAAAATCCGACACGGTACTACCGCAAGCCCAGAGCGGTACTACCATGTAGGGAGCGGATGTAAAAAATGACATCCGCCCCTACTTCCGCTCATGTTGTTGTGCCTGCCCAGAGCTCGCGGTACTACCGTGTAGGGCGCGGATGTAAAAAATTACATCTGCCCCTACAACCGCTCGAGCCGCTGAGCCTGGCCTGAGGCCACGGTACTACCGTGCCAGAGGCCGGTACTGTGGTACTGCCGCTCCAGAGAGCAGTACTACCGCATGCCCCAGTTCAGCAACACTAGGAGTCCTTCATTTTGCAGAGGCACGGAGAAACGTAGGATGCCCCAAAGGGTCAACGGAAAGGTGGTGCAATAAGGAATAGATGTGTACGTGTTGATTCCACCCAAACATTTCCAACGCGGACCCCCTCTTAATAGTAAGGCTTTCCTATGACTCAAACCATCGAAAAGAAACGTAGAGAAACACCGTCTTCAATAGTTCGAGGGGCACCAAATCGTCTTGTGCTTAGACATAAGATATCTGAAATGCTCAATGCATACGATTAGTCCGCAAAAGCATTGTCATCAATCATCAAAACTATTAAGGGATAAATATGCCCTTACAATCTCCCCCTTTTGGTGGATTGATGACAATATGGGATTTGCACATAGGAATATACATAAAGCATAGGCAAACCCAACATATATAAAATATAGACGGGCTCCCCCTAGATGTGTGCACTCTGGAGATGTGCTTTGGACTGCACGACACACATACTAGGATCAACACTCCCCCTATATTTTATAGACGAGGCAAATCTTGCAAAGGAGTAACTAATACTAACAGAGAGGCAAGATAATACATAAGAACATAAATTAACTAGCACAAGATAGCATAAGCATAAGATACGATAGAGTGCATATGTCTTACACCATATGATAAGGGAACACGACTCACGACAAACCAAATCAAAGCAAACGAGGTCCAACAGAACAAGAGAAAACACGACACAAGCAACGCAAATTCCTACACTCTCTCCCCCTTTAGCATCGAGACACCAAAAAGGCAGAGAGGACACCTACGACACAGGTGGTAGCTCAAGTTGTAGCAATCACTCGTCATGGTCCTCGTCGGTCTCGGACTCTGTCCACTGGTAGCTCTGCTTTGCCATCCATTCTGCCTCTGGAGTGATGTGCTTCTCGGACCCACTAGATATCTCCTCGTCAAACGTCCTCAAGATCTTCTTGTCGCGGCACCGTCTCTCCTTGGAAGCAACATGGGTCACGTACTGTCCCTTGGCTTGCATGCAGAACAAGGTCTTCATCTTGGCCTTCAGCTTCTTAACGCATGAGGGCTCAGTAGAGGGAGGAGCATACCCAGCAGAGTTGTCCTCATCCGCTTCCTCCTCCTCAATCTCATCCTCATCGACATCCATCTAAGCAGCCGCTGCCTCAGCACGGGTAGTGGTGTTAGCCCACTTAGGCTTGACGCGGAGCTTGATGGGCTCGTGACGGGTCCAGTCGGGGGCCTCAAACTCAACATTGGATAGAGCTTCTCCCAAGTCTTCGAGATCAGGTGAAACAGGTAAGGACCATAGATGGGTACCTTACGGTTGAACACCGCAAACCAAAGCTCACACCACATGATATGTGAGACATCAAGTGGTTGCGTCTGAACACGACGCGCCTCCTCACAGCATCATATCCACGAGATAGGCATGTACCTTATCCTTGTCACCAATACGTGGGAAGAGGCTATTGCGGAAGATCCAATACATGATGTCAAGGAATGGGTTCAGTACCCAAGTCTTCTTGCCACTAGGAAGCTTCTTCTCAACATAGTATTGCTGGAGCCTGTTCTTGTTAGCAGACTCGGAGTTGGCATGAGGGCGAACACCAACAGGCTTGTCGAGCCCCTCATCATGAACATGTAGCAGATCCATGAAGTCCTTCCACTTGGCGGTCAGTTGTTGTCCATTTGTCATCCATGTCAAAATCCATTCCTCATCAGAGTGGAAGTGGACTGAGGCAAAGAACTGAGCCACAATCTCAGGATCAAAGTCCAGGTGGAACGTGATCAAGTCCTCAATCCCAAACTGCTCCACCAGGTCCAACGCCTCACCAAAATAGGCGCGGTGCTTATCCTCCCTCATATGATGCATGTTAATCCAGTGTGTGTCCACATAGAGGTTCTGCCTGGCCTTGATCACATCCAGATAGATAAGATACTGTTGCTTGGTCTAGAACAACTCATTCCCTCTGAAGTTTGCACGGGGATTCACATAGGGGTTCATCTTCCTTCGATTGACAAACTCAGCTAGTGGCATCTCATCCATGCTCATTGTTGGCTCCTTGTGCTTGGTTGCGGTTGACTTGGTTCTGCGTTGGGGGGCATTGGAGCCCTCTGGAGCTTCATCTTGGTTGTGCAGACGCTTCGAGCCCGTGTCGTGAACGGGGTTCGAACGACGGACATTGGAACCGGAGCCACCACCTATGACACACAACACAAGAACACACAAGAAAAACGAGAAGGATCAATGCAAAGACCACAGAAAACCAAATGAAACAAGTAGAAATAACATTGGGTAGTTGCTATAGGGGAGGTTAGGACTCAACGGTAGTACCGCACAAGAGTGCAGAACTAAAATTTTACTGCTGCTCGAGCTGCGGTAGTACCGCGCCGGGATGGCACGGTAGTACCGCGCCTGGAGTGGTAGTAAAATTTACTTCTGTGCCTCCCGCTGTAGTACCGCTCCGCTCCTGAGGAGCGGTAGTATCGTACGAGGTGAACATGGCTGGAGCGGTAGTACCGCTCGGGTTTAGATCTGAAACAAAAACTGATCTGAGAACATCCGTGCCTAAGAAGCGGTACTATGATTGATCAAACCTACCAAGTAGCAACATACCAAATAGCATCTCTACGCATCACTACTCTCCTACATCCTACTCTTGCAAAGATTTGGCCTAAAATCTCAAGAACAACATGCATCTCCCCAAAAACCTAGAGACGACACAATGAGACAAGGAGAGAGGGATTTGGGAAGAAACCTTGTTCCATGGCAAGAGGACGTGGTGGGGAACGATCCCACCGGACGGAATGCGAGGAGAGCGGCCGGAGACGGAGATCCTGCGAGGTTCTCCAGCGCCGTTCTTGGGCAGGAGAGAGAGAGACTTCATGGGGAAGATGAGTTGAATGGGTATGGGGGAGTTGGAACTCCCATGCCTGCTCTTAACCCCCACGCACTCGCGACTGTGCGGTAGTACCGCGGGTCATCGCGGTAGTACCACCCGGGCGGAAGTACTGCACACGGGGCGGTAGTACCGCTCTTCTAGCGGCAGTAAAAAATTATTGCCGTGCTGGTTGCGGTAGTACCATGTACAGCTCCTGCGGTAGTACCATGGCAAGCCACGGTAGTACCGTGAACCAAAGAAGATACACGTTTCACAAACAAAAGAGGAAACAACCTTTGCAATGCAACCTTCAAGCGAACGAACACACCAACGAGCTAACACACGAGGCAACTCAAACACAAGCTCGACACGAAGAAGGGAGGGAAAAGACAACAAGCACCAACCGCGAGACACAAACTCTCCAAGGAGAGGGTGGTGGCCGGAGCCACCTATGTTTGAGTTAATTGGTATGGCATCGTGAAGAATTATCCTTGGGCCCATGACCAAAACTCGTCTTTGAAGCACAAGTACCATCAAGAATGGCGAATGTGAAAGAGTTGATTGATTTATGCATAATTGGGGGAGGGAAAGTTCATTGAGAGAACAACACCCCCCCTATGTCCATGCCTACACCTAACAAGATAACAAGTTGAGTATGGTGGGGTATGCAAGGGTTCAAGCAACATTACTCGAATCAATGATATTTAGCTCATGCCTTAACTCGCGAAATCTTGCTTCATCCAAAGGCTTCGTGAAAATATCTGCAAGGTTATCATGAGTGTTGACATAGTTGATCTCGATCTCCCCTCGCCTAATATGATCCCGGATGAAGTGATACCGAATCTCAATATGCTTCGTCTTGAAGTGTTGCACCGGGTTGAGAGAAATCTTGATGGCATTTTCATTGTCACACCAAAGAGGCACTTTGTCATAAATGACACCGTAATCCTTTAAAGTTTTCCTCATTCATAGAAGTTGTGCGCAGCGGCCACATACTCCACTTCGGTGGACGAGAGAGACACACAACTTTGCTTCTTGGAAGATCAACTCACCAAAGAGCAACCAAGGAATTGGCACCCTCCGAACGTTGACTTCCTATCCACTTTGTCTCCTGACCAATTGGAGTCTTAATAGCCTACAAGGTTGAAGTTTGCTCCTCTTGGGTACCATAAGCCAAAGTTTGGGGTATGAGCCAAATATCGAAAGATTCGCTTGACCGCCACAAAGTGACTTTCCTTAGGTGCGGCTTGAAACCGTGCACAAATTCCCACACTCAACATGATATCCGGTCTAGATGCACAAAGGTAAAGCAAGGAGCAATCATGGAGCGATATACCTTTTGATCCACCGCTTTACCATTGGGATCTATGTCAAGTTGGAATTTGACGAGCATTGGAGTGGAAGCCGGCTTGACTTCACTTTGCTTGAATCTCTTAAGCATGTCTTAAGTGTATTTGGCTTGGTTGATGAAGGTTCCTTCTCTTCGTTGCTTGATTTTGAATCCGAGAAAGAACTTCAACTCTCCCATCATGGACATCTTGAACTTCGAGGTCATGAGAGAGGCAAATTCCTCATTGAAAGCTTTGTTAGGAGAACCAAAGATAATGTCATCAACATATAGTTGGCACACAAACAACTCCCCTTTGACCTTCTTAGTAAAAAGAGTGGGGTCGATTTTCTGAAGTTCAAACCCACGATCTTGCAACAACTCGGTAAGGTGGTCATACCATGCACGTGGGGATTGTTTAAGGCCATAGAGTGCCTTATCGAGTTGGTACACATGATCAGGGAAATAGGGATCCTTGAACCCAGGGGGTTGTTTGACATATACCAACTCATTAATGGGACCGTTAAGAAAAGCACTCTTCACATCCATTTGTTGCAACTTGAAGTTATGATGAGAAGCATAAGCAATCAACAAACGAATAGATTCAAGGCGAGCAACGGGAGTAAAGGTTTCACTGTAGTCGATACCCTCGACTTGGGAGTAGCCTTGAGCTACCAAGCGATCCTTGTTGCGGACAATAATTCCATGAGCATCTTGCTTGTTCTTGAATATCCACTTGGTTCCAATGACATTATGGTTACCCATTGGCCTTGGCACCAATCTCCACACCTTGTTGTGCTCGAAGTTGTTGAGTTCTTCATGCATGGCATTAAGCCAATCCGGATCTTCGAGCGCCTCATAGACCTTTTGGGGTTCAACACAAGAGACAAACGTGTGATGTTCACAATAGTTTTCCAATTGTCTACGAGTGCTTACCCCCTTTCGTATGCTTCCAAGCACATTTTTCATGAGATGACCCCTGGTAGATAGCTTGGATGCAATCTTGGCGACACGACGCTCCAATTCCTCCTCAAGAGAGAGTTGAGGAGCGGTTACTTGATCATCTTGAGCGTCGTCTTGAGCTTGTTCTTGATCTTGAACTTGCTCGGAGGGGAGACCTTGACCTTGGGCATCACTTGGTGGTTCAATGCCATCTTGAGGTAGATCTTGCCCTTGGTCTTGTTCATGAGGTTGAGGACCTTCACTTTGTTCTTCGGAAGCATGCGGGTCTTGGGTTGGTGATGGTTCCACTTGAGTGGAACATTGTCCTTCTCCTTCGGCCACAAGGGGTTCCTCAATGGTTAGGATAAAACCAACACCCATTCTTCTTATGGCTTGGGGAGGAATTTTATCACCTACATCACAAGTACCACTTTGATCCACTTGGGAGCCGTTATTCTCATCAAACTCCACGTTACACGTCTCCTCAATAAGTACCGTGGACTTATTGAGGACACGGTAAGCATGAGAGTTTGTAGCATAACCAACAAATATGCCCTCACGAGCTCTAGCCTCAAATTTAGACAAACGGACACCTTTCTTGAGAATGAAACACTTACACCCGAACACCCGGAAGTACTTGAGGTTGGGCTTGTTACGTGTGAGTATCTCATATGGAGTCTTGTTCAAGCCTTTACGGAGGTAGAGGCGATTGGATGCATGACACGCGGTGTTGATGGCTTTGGCCCAAAAGTTGTATGGAGACTTGAACTCCGCCATCATGGTTCTTGCCGTATCCATCAACGTCCGGTTCTTCCTCTCCGCTACACCATTTTTTTGAGGGGTGTAAGGTGCGGAATATTGATGTTTGATCCCCTCATCACTAAGAAACTCATCCAAGGTGTAGTTCTTGAACTCGGCGCCGTTGTCACTTCTTATTGTCAAAATCTTTGCATTGTGTTGACGTTGAGCTTCATTTGCAAAGTCAATGATGGTTTGTTGGGTCTCACTCTTCCTCTTGAAGAAGTACACCCAAGTGTATCTTGAATAGTCGTTCACAATCACCAAGCAATACTTTCTACCCCCAAGACTATCAAAGGATGGAGGCCCAAAGAGATCCGAGTGAAGGAGATCCAAAGGCCTCTTTGAGTAAATGATAGTCGTGGGAGGGTGAGCCTTCTCATGCAGCTTTCCTTCAATACGAGCACTGCAAGCATGATCTTTGGCGAAAATAACATTTGTTAGTCCATGGACATGGTCCCCCTTGAGAAGACTTTGCAAAGATCTTATATTGACATGGGATAAATGACGATGCCAAAGCCATCCCACGTCAACTTTATGTTGGAAATATGCCCTAGAGGCAATAATAAAAGCATTATTATTATATTTCCTTGTTCATGGTAATTGTCTTTATTCATGCTATAATTGTGTTATCCGGAAATCGTAATACATGTGTGAATAACAGACACCAACATGTCCCTAGTAAGCCTCTAGTTGACTAGCTCGTTGATCAACAGATAGTCATGGTTTCCTGGCTATGGACATAAGATGTCATTGATAACGAGATCACATCATTAGGAGAATGATGTGATGGACAAGACCCAATCCTAAACATAGCATAAAGATCGTGTAGTTCGTTTTGCTAGAGTTTTGCAATGTCAAGTATCTTTTCCTTAGACCATGAGATCGTGTAACTCCCGGATACCGTAGGAGTGCTTTGGGTATACCAAACGTCACAACGTAACTGGGTGACTATAAAGGTAGACTACGGGTATCTCCGAAAGTATCTGTTGGGTTGACACGGATCAAGACTGGGATTTGTCACTCCGTATGACGGAGAGATATCACTAGGCCCACTCGGTAATGCATCATCATAATGAGCTCAAAGTGACCAAGTGTCTGGTCACGGGATCATGCATTACGGTACGAGTAAAGTGACTTGCCGGTAACGAGATTGAACGAGGTATTGGGATACCGACGATCGAATCTTGGGCAAGTAATATATCGATAGACAAAGGGAATTGCATACGGGGTTGATTGAATCCTCGACATCGTGGTTCATCCGATGAGATCATCGTGGAGCATGTGGGAGCCAACATGGGTATCCAGATCCCGCTGTTGGTTATTGACCGGAGAGTCGTCTCGGTCATGTCTGCTTGTCTCCCGAACCCGTAGGGTCTACACACTTAAGGTTCGGTGACGCTAGGGTTGTGAAGATATGTATATGCAGTAACCCGAATATTGTTCGGGGTCCCGGATGAGATCCCGGACGTCACGAGGAGTTCCGGAATGGTCCGGAGGTAAAGAATTATATATAGGAAGTGCAGTTTCGGCCATCGGGACAAGTTTCGGGGTACCCGGTATTGTACCGGGACCACCGGAAGGGTCCCGGGGGTCCACCGGGTGGGGCCACCTATCCCGGAGGGCCCCTTGGGCTGAAATAGGTGGGAACCCAGCCCATAATGGGCTGGGGCGCCAGCCCCCCCAAGGCCCATGCGCCTAGGGTTGGGGGGGAACCCTAAAGGGGGGCGCCCCCTTGCTTGGGGGGCAAGCCCCCACCCCTGGCCGCCGCCCCCCTGGTAGATCCCATCTACCAGGGCCGGCGCCCCCCTGGCATCCCTATATATAGTGGGGGAGAGGAGGGACTTGATCCCGACGCTTTTGGTGCTTCCCTCTCCCCTGTTACTTCTCCCTTTCTCGTAGTACACGGCGAAGCCCTGCTGTCGTGACGCCCTGCATCCACCACCACGCCGTCGTGCTGCTGGATCATCATCAACCTCTCCTTCCCCCTTGCTGGATCAAGAAGGAGGAGACGTCTCCCGTCCCGTACGTGTGTTGAACGCGGAGGTGCCGTCCGTTCGGCGCTGGTCATCGGTGATTTGGATCACGTCGTGTACGACTACTTCAACCTCGTTCTAACGAACGCTTCCGCTCGCGATCTACAAAGGTATGTAGATGCATCTCGTGACTCGTTGCTAGATGAACTCCTAGATGATCTTGGTGAAACGAGTAGGAAATTTTTTGTTTTCTGCAACGTTTCCCAACACTTTAGCCATTAGGCATGTCACGGTCTTAGTGGGTCGCTCCAAAAAGTTAATCACACAAAGAGCGTTCTCGACATGCCCAACAAAGGCCACTTTAAGAGTATTGTTCCACAAGAAGGCCACGATATCAATATCAAAGAAAGTGGAAAAGCCCGTGATTGCAAGTTGACGATGTATGCAAGGGACTCAACAAGCATGACCTTCTCGATCGTGAGATCATGAAAAATGACAACCTTGCCAAGTCCCAATACCTTAGAGGACGAGGCATCACCCCACTCGACATTGGTGGGCATAGATGGAATATTTTGCACGTCCACCACCAAGGCCTTGCTTCCGGTCATATGATTAGTGGCTCCACTATCGAGCAACCATGATCCCCCACCAGAAGCAAACACCTACAAGAGATCAATGCTTGGTTTCAGGTGCCCATTTTGTAATGGGTCCTTTGATGTTAGTGACAAGGTCCTTAGGAACCCAAATAGACCATTCAATATACTCATAAGAAGAACCAACAAATTTAGCATAAACATGTCCATCACTAGCACGACATAACACATAGGAAGGGCTAAAGTCGCCGACTTTGTTGAAAGGGGTGTCATTGCCCTTCGTGACACCACCATCCTTCACGTTGTTCTTCTTCTCCTTAGAGGAACCCTCTCCCTCTTTGACAAAAGTTTGCATGAGAGGAGGAGGTCGTTTGGCCTTGTCATTCTTCTTCTTGTTCTTGGACTTGGGTGCGAACCCAATCCCTTCCTTGGCCACAACTTCCTTTTGATTGCTCAAAAGATCGTTGAGGTTCTTATCACCTTGTATGCATGACACAAGGCCTTTCTTAAGTTGCTCCTTCAACTTTGTATTCTCCTCAACAAGATGCACATGTTCACAACAAGGGTTAGTAGAATTTGCATTATCAATTAAAACCATATCAGGAAAAGTGGCTTCCTCCTTGGTTAGCCTCACTTGGAGTTGATCATGAGACTCTTTAAGACTAGCATGAGTGCTCAGCCCTTGCGAGCCTTGTCAAGTATATCAAACTCCTCCTTGAGTCTAGCAAGATCAACACCAAGTTTGGCCTTCTCGGAATTTAGCACACAAGACACAACAAGAGCATGATCAAGATCTTTCTTTAATTTAGCATGGTCATCATTGTGTGACTCCTCAAGAGCCAAGCGATGACCACACTCTTCCTCAAGAGCATTAGAGAGATCCGATATCTCATCGGCATAGTCACGACTATGCCCCTCCATCTTAGAGATGGTGTCTTCATGAGCCTCGATCATGTCATTGGCTTCACCAAGTTGTTCCAAGAGAGCAACGAAGTGCTTCTTGGATTTACCCTTAAGCTTACTCATAAAAGACTCAAACTCATTTTCCTCCACGTTGGACCCCCCACTTTCATCAATGCAATCCATCAAGGAAGGATGAGTAATGATGGTAGTTTTGATGTTGGGGGTTACCTTGTTGGTGGCTTTAGCCATGAGTCACTTGGTGGTGATGTTCTCATTGGGTGATTCGAAGAGGGACGCCCGCGGGGTTGTCGCAATGGCCACGGAGGCCATGGCAACCGTCTCACCGTCTTCATCATCATCATCCTCCTCATTGTACTCTTCTTGTGCCACCAATACCTTGGGAGGAGCCTTCTTGGTGAAGTGGTTCTTGTTGGGTAAAGACTTGGCCTTGTCCTTCCGGATGAGCTTGCCACCATTGTCTTCCCTCTTTTCATAGGGGCAGTCCGCAACAAAAGTGGCTCACATTGCCACAATTGTAGCAAGTCCTCACACGTTGCTTGCCCTTGGTGCCACTTGAGTTGCTCTTGTTGAAGTTGGGCCTTGATTTCTTCTTGCTCCAAAATTGTCTTGAAGAGAGAGCCATGTGCTAATGATAATCATATTTTGTATCCTCGGGGTTGATCTCCTCTTCTTCTTCTTCCTCCTCTTCTTCCACACTAGCCTTGACTTTCAAAGCAAGGTTGGGCTTCTTTGCTCTTTGAGAACGCAATACCGCATTGTCGGCGGTCTTGTCCAAGATACTCATTGCCACAAACTCATCCAACACTTATCTTGAGGACAAGGTGTGGAAGTCCGGCCTTTGACGGATGACGGAGGACATGGCCTTATGGTAAGGCATCATGGCTTTGAGAAATTCCGCTTGATCCAATTTTCATTTGTATCCTTGCTCCCATGATCATGGAGTGAGACCGCGAGAGTGGTTAGTCTCCGGTAGAGCTCACGAGGTTCTTCACCTTCATTCATAGCAAATTCATCAGCTTCATCTTGCACCACTTCATAGTTAGAGCGTTGAATGCTTGCGCGTCCCTTGTAAAGGGAAACAACATGGTGCCATGCTTCCTTTGCCATGGTGAATGGTCGGAGATGCGCAATATCTTTGCGAGGGATTGCATCTTGGATGATGAAGAGAGCATTCTCGTTGAATTGATGATCCGTGGCTTCTCTTGGGGTGAAGTTGCTTGGGTCATGCGGATAGAACCATTGCTCAATGATTCTCCCAAGGTTAGTATTAACATGATTTAAATGACGTTTAAAGCGATAGACCCAAGCGTCAAAATCCTCATTTTTTACAATCTTAGAAGGAGAACCGGCATGATTTAAATGAGTGGAGGGAATCGGTCCTCCACAGGTAAGTGGAGGTTCCACATGGGCAAAGATGCCATTTCCACTTTTACCACTAGACAAAGGAACTTTATCACTAGAAGCTTCCCCCTTGTCGGAGTTAGCAACTGTCACCTTGTTAGTGGGATCAACCACTTCCAATGGTGCGGCGGACAATTTAAGGCCATCAAGAAAATCCTTAAGCATGCCTTTGACCTCGGCCGTCATGGAGGTTTTAAATGTGTCCAAGGCCACATTGAGCTCCTCACGAGAGACCGAGGTTCCCCCATCGGCCGTACACGAGGACGGAATCACACCGGGGTGCTCCACCTCCCCGTCTACGGTGTCAACCATACTCTCCGAACGACAAAGTCCTTAATAAAGAGACGAGGCTCTGATACCAAGTGAAAGGATCGATATAGTTGACTAGAGGGGGGGGGGTGAATAGGCAACTAACAATTTTTAGCTTTTCTTTACCGATTTAAACTTTGCATCAAAGTAGGTTGTCTAGATATGCAACTAGGTGAGCAACCTATATGATGCAACAACAATAAGTAAGCTAGCAAGCAAAGGATGTAACACAAGATAAGTTTGCACGAGTAAAGGGATGAGATAACCAAGAGTGGAGCCGTTGAATACGAGGATGTGTTACCGAAGTTCCTTCCCTTTGAGAGGAAGTACGTCTCCGTTGGAGCGGTGTGGAGGCACAACGCTCCCCAAGAAGCCACTAGGGCCACCGTATTCTCCTCACGCCCTCACACAATGCGAGATGTCGTGATTCCACTATTGGTGCCCTTGAAGGTGGTGACCAAACCTTTACAAACAAGGTTGGTGCAATCTCCACAACTTAATTAGAGGCTCCCAATAACACCACGAAGCTTCACCACAATGGAGTATGGCTCCGCGATGACCTCAACCGTCTAGGGTGCTCAAACACCCAAGAGTAACAAGATCCGCGAGGGATTAGTGGGGGGAATCAAATATCTCTTGGTGGATGTGTAGATCTAGGTGTTCTCAACCAATCCCTAGGAGATTAAAAAGTTTGATCGGCTAGGGAGAGAGATCGGGCGAAAATGGACCTTAGAGCAACAATGGAGCTTGCAGGTGGAAGAGGTAGTCAACTCGGAGAAGAAGACTCCCCTTTTATAGTGAAAGAGAAAATCCTACTGTTATCCATTTACTCAGCCCGCGACGAGCGGTACTACCGCACTCAACAAGCGGTACTACCGCAAGGCCCTGTGGTACTACTACTGCCGCGGCAGAAGCTAGGCCAGACCTGAGGCAAGGAAGCCGTCGGCGGTAGAACCGCTGGCGCGGTACTACCGCTGCCCCTTGCGGTACTACCGCAAGGGAGGATTGGTCTAGACTGGAAAGGCACATACATATAAAACTACATCCGTGACTACTTCCGCCGAGTTCCTATCCATGCAAAAATCCGACAAGGTACTACCGCAAGCCCGGAGCGGTACTACCGCGTAGGGCGCGGATGTAAAAAAATTACATCCGCCCCTACTTCCGCTCATGTTGATGTGCCTGCCGAGAGCTCACGGTACTACCGTGTAGGGCACGGATGTAAAAAATTACATCTGCCCCTACAACCGCTCGAGCCGCTGAGCCTGGCCTGAGGCCACGGTACTGCCGCACCTAAGGAGCGGTACTACTGTGAGCACCTGCGGTACTACCGCGCCAGAGGCCAGTACTACCGCTCCAGAGAGCACTACTACCGCATGCCCTAGTTCAACAACACTAGGAGTCCTTCATTTTTCAGAGGCACGAAGAAACAGAGGATGCCCCAAAGGGCTAACGGAAAGGTGGTGCAACAAGGAACATATGTCTACGTGTTGATTCCACCGAAACCTTTCCAACGTGTAGTACAGCTTTCTATGACTCAAACCACCGAAAAGAAACATAGAGAAATGACGTCTTCAATAGTCTTCGAGGGGCACCAAATTGTCTTGTGCCTAAACATGATATATCTGAAATGTAAATATGCCCTTACAACATGTATTTTATATTTTTATCCATGGTGCAATATCTCAATCAAGTGTTTTGGAACATGCCCCGCACCTCGAGGCCCACGCACCCCACGTCATCAATGGCGCATGCTGCGGGGGGAATCTACTGGCAATCGGTAGCAGCGGTGTCTGCTAGGGCGATGAGGTATTAATGGATGCGTGGGGTGGTTCGACTTGATATGCCTAAGCGGCGCGGCAAATGTTGTTGGCGATTCATACGGTGTGTGCTTACCGAGGATGCGTGGGATCTCATATGGCGCTGCTCTCCGCCAGGCTTGTCCACGTGGAGGACACACAAGATATCTATAAGAGGGGGCATCGAGATCGCATATGATCTATGGTGCTGCTCTCCGCCAGGCTTGTCCACGTGAAGGACACTGGGGCACAGGGGTAGCGTCCTGAGGGATATGACGTGTAGCGCCAGGATCTGCCTCCCGAGAGGGTGTGCTCTTGGTTGTAGCTGAGAAAGGTGCATTGGTGGTTACAACACGAGGAGGAGCGGGTGGACGTCAGCCAATAGGGTTGTGTGGCGCTTCTGTTTAGTGCATATGTGTCCCATTATCTGAAGGGTGGAGGAGCGCTTGTCGAAAGCCTAGTCTCGACCTTTGGTCGATGCTAACAAAGCCGACGCGTTGGCATTGTTCCCCCTCCTTGAGGCGCCGTCATTGTTGCCCTTCCTTGAGGCATTGTCGTGTAGGTCTGTGCTACTCCAAAAGAAATCCCTAGTTTGGGTTGATGAAGAGGGCGATGCCTACCTCGTTTCATTCTTGGGGGCGTAGCCATTGAGAGTTAGCATGCGATAACCTGCACGAATCTCTTTTGTCATCGCGGTGGTGGACATTGGGGCGACGCCCATAGGGTTGATACTGGTGTGCGTCAAGGTAGTGCTCTCGAGAAGAATACGATTGGGTGTCCTATGGGACGAGGAATCGACTCGGTATTTCACGGGAGACAAACAACCTTGTCCTGCTAGGGTGATGGCCGATGTCGAAACTACCGAGAAGTTCTGGTATTGTTCGGCCAGGGGGCAAAACACTTTGATCACTCCGGCACGTGACCTGACGATGTCCTTCCTACCATAAGCATGGGCTTTTCCTGACATGTTCCCCTTCCAGGTCCTGGGAGGACGCTGGCTGTAGAAAAGAAGTGTGCATGGCTTGAGGAGGCAGGTGCTTATCAAGCGCACAGGCACCCCTTTAAGCTTGCCCATCCAGATCTTGAGGTTCATGACATGAAGGCCACCTTTTCGAGGTGGACCGAAAGAATAGCATCTCCGTCTGAAAGGGTGGTCAGACTTCATGTCTGATACGTCTCCAACGTATCTATAATTTTTTATTGCTCCATGCTATTATATTATCTATTTTGGATGTTAATGAGCTTTATTTTACACTTTTATATCATTTTTGGGACTAACCTACTAATCGGAGGCCCAGCCCAAATTGCTGTTTTTGGCCTATTTTAGGGTTTCGAAGAAAAAGAATATCAAACGGAGTCCAAACGGAATGAAAACTTCGGGAACGTGATTTTCTCAACAAACGTGATCCATGAGACTTGGAGTTGGCGTCAAGAAACTACCGAGGAAGGCACGAGGCAGGGGGGCGTGCCTAGCCCCCTGGGCGCGCCCTCCACCCTCGTGGGCCCTCCATTGCTCCACCGACGTACTTCCTCCTCCTATATATATCCACGTACCCCCCAAACATCCAGGAGCACCACGAAAACCTAATTCCACCACCGCAACCTTCTGTACCCGAGAGATCCCATCTCGGGGCCTTTTACGGAGCTCCGCCAGAGGGGCATTGATCACGGAGGGCCTCTACATCAACTCCATGGCCTCTCCGGTGATGTGTGAGTAGTTTACTTTGGACCTATGGGTCCATAGTTATTAGCTAGATGGCTTCTTCTCTATCTTTGGATCTCAATACAAAGTTCTCCTCGATCTTCTTGGAGATCTATTCGATGTAATCTTCTTTTGCGGTGTGTTTGCCGAGATCCGATGAATTGTGGGTTTACGATCCAGATTATCTATGAACAATATTTGATTCTCCTCTGAATTCTTTTATGTATGATTGGTTTATCTTTGCAAGTCTCTTCGAATTATTAGTTTGGTTTGGCCCACTAGATTGATCTTTCTTGCAATGGGAGAAGTGCTTAGCTTTGGGTTCAATCTTGCGGAGCTCGATCCCAGTGACAGAAAGGGAACCAACACGTATTGTATTGTTGCCATCGAGGATAAAAAGATGGGGTTTATATCATATTGCATGAGTTTATCCCTCTACATCATGTCATCTTCCTTAAAGCATTACTCTGTTCTTATGAACTTAATACTCTAGATGCATGCTGGATAGTGGTCGATGTGTGGAGTAATAGTAGTAGATGCAGAATCGTTTCGGTCTACTTGTCTCGTACGTGATGCCTATATACATGATCATACCTAGATATTCTCATAAATATGCTCAATTCTATCAATTGCTCGACAGTAATTCGTTTACCCATCGTAATACTTATGATCTTGAGAGAAGCCACTAGTGAAACCTATGCCCCCCGGGTCTATCTTCCATCATATTAATCTTCCAATACTTAGTTATTTCCTTTGCCGTTTATTTTACTTTGAATCTTTATCTTTCTTTATCATAAAAATACCAAAAATATTATCTTATCATATCTATCAGATCTCAATCTCGTAAGTGACCATGAAGGGCTTGACAACCCCTTTATCGCGTTGGTTGCGAGGTTCTTATTTGTTTGTGTAGGTGTGTGGGACTTGAGCGTGATCTCCTACTGGATTGATACCTTGGTTCTCAAAAACTGAGGGAAATACTTACGCTACTTTGCTACATCACCCTTTCCTCTTCAAGGGAAAACCAACGCAGTGCTCAAGAGGTAGCAGTGTCATACCAATGGTTGTGATTAGTGGATGGTTGCCTTCACTTTTGGTTGTGGTCGCCTAGGCTGTGCGGCATCGCGGCTCAAGTGCGAGTGGCGACTAATACACAACATATCTAGAAGATTCTACTTTAATAGAGCGGTTTGGCCCTGATATATCATTTTTTCGCATTTAATTGGGCAATAATTTACTCCTTGGTTAATGAAACATGCAAAGCTTTTGTGTCACGTTTAAAAAAATGGAGCACAACTTTGTGTTCCACTAGCGCATGATGCAAGTGGAAGTAAGACCTGTATAGTGAACCGCCGAGGGCTTCTCTAATCAGGATCATCAAACGGACATCATCGAATATCTATGGATACGTTCAGACGTATTTGTGGACACTTGGTAGAGTGGAGGTCATCTAATCGGAGTCATCAAATGTTCGGCCTTCTTCCTTCTTTATCTAGAGATCGATAAAAAATCAACCATACATTTAAATAACTACAAAAAATGCAACTACTACTAAAAGCATCAGATGTTCATCAAATTTTATACATCAATCGATCGAAAAGCCTCCAATCCAGTTGTCCGAGCCAAAGACCTCAAGTTTTGGGCTCCTTTTTGCGATCCTTTTGCACAAAGTATTTGTACAGGCTAACACGGAAGTCTTGAACAAACTTAGCCGTATCGAGATCCAAGTCTGTCACCGTCATGAGCAACAACTTTTACTCCTCGGAAGTGGTATTAATACCAATGCTCATCTTCTTGAGCCCAATCTTCTTGTTTTGCATCTCCATGAAGATGCCGAACATCTACGCCTCCTTTTCCTCTTTCACCTCATTGTGCTTGGCACATGCCTCCTACTTCGCCATGATGTCCTCGAACTTCTCTGTCATCTTGGTCATCGCTGCTCCTCGCTTCTCCCTCTCTGTCTCATACTTCCTGCCCCTCAACCTAGCCACACGGGTGGCAACGCCTGCGACGGTTGGATCAACATCATCGTCCTCACCAGTGGCTCGGCATTGGCAGTCTTAGCGGAATGGGAAATGTTTTCCCTCTTACTTATTTGTTCAATTTGAACCAACAATGCGTTAATGTGAATGGCATTTTCTCAATCTTGCAATACAAGATGTGTGCCCTGTTTGGCTAGTAAAGCAAGACAACGACATGATGAACAACTTGCAACATAGAGCAGGTCAATCCAATGACAAACACATAGAGCATCCCGAAGGGAAACTTACGAACTCATGGATTGACATGCCATTTGACCATCGTTTTTTTGGTTTGTGAATACGCGCCACAATACTTGCTAACCTCATGATGAATGATGTATCATCTATTGCCTCGCAACTTTGCATTGCAGTCATGCTTCACCCCTTTGTCGCACGGGGTAGTTCTTTTGCTCAGGAACTTTATCACTAGAAGCTTCCCCCTTGTCGGAGTTAGCAACTGTCACCTTGTTAGTGGGATCAACCACTTCCAATGGTGCGGCAGACAATTTAAGGCCATCAAGAAAATCCTTAAGCATTCCTTTGACCTCGGCCGTCATGGAGGTTTTAAATGTGTCCAAGGCCACATTGAGCTCCTCACGAGAGACCGAGGTTCCCCCATCGGCCGTACACAAGGACGGAATCACACCGGGGTGCTCCACCTCCCCGTCTACGGTGTCAACCATACTCTCCGGACGACAAAGTCCTTAATAAAGAGACGAGGCTCTGATACCAATTGAAAGGATCGATATAGTTGACTAGAGGGGGGGGGGGGTGAATAGGCAACTAACAATTTTTAGCTTTTCTTTACCGATTTAAACTTTGCATCAAAGTAGGTTGTCTAGATATGCAACTAGGTGAGCAACCTATATGATGCAACAACAATAAGTAAACTAGCAAGCAAAGGATGTAACACAAGATAAGCTTGCACGAGTAAAGGGATGAGATAACCAAGAGTGGAGCCGTTGAATACGAGGATGTGTTATCGAAGTTCCTTCCCTTTGAGAGGAAGTACGTCTCCGTTGGAGCGGTGTGGAGGCACAATGCTCCCCAAGAAGCCACGAGGGCCACCGTATTCTCCTCACGCCCTCACACAATGCGAGATGTCGTGATTCCACTATTGGTGCCCTTGAAGGTGGCGACCAAACCTTTACAAACAAGGTTGGGGCAATCTCCACAACTTAATTGGAGGCTCCCAATAACACCATGAAGCTTCACCACAATGGAGTATGGCTCCGCGATGACCTCAACCGTCTAGGGTGCTCAAACACCCAAGAGTAACAAGATCCGCAAGGGATTAGTGGGGGGAATCAAATATCTCTTGGTGGATGTGTAGATCTAGGCGTTCTCAACCAATCCCTAGGAGATCAAAAACTTTGATCGGCTAGGGAGAGAGATCGGACGAAAATGGACCTTAGAGCCACAATGGAGCTTGCAGGTGGAAGAGCTAGTCAAGTCGGAGAAGAAGGCTCCCCTATTATAGTGAAAGAGCAAATCCAACCATTATCCATTTACTCAGCCTGCGACGAGCGGTACTACCACACTCAACAAGCGGTACTACCGCACGAGCCCATAGTAGTACCGCAAGGCCCTGCGGTACTACTGCTGCCGCGACAGAAGCTAGGCCAGACCTGAGGCAAGGAAGCCGACGACGGTAGAACCGCTGGCGCGGTACTACCGCTCCCCCTTGCGGTACTACCGCAAGGCAGGATTGGTCTAGACTGGAAAGGCACATACATATAAAACTACAGCCGTGACTACTTCCGCCGAGTTCCTATCCATGCAAAAATCCGACAAGGTACTACCGCAAGCCCGGAGCGGTACTACCGCGTAGGGCGCGGATGTAAAAAATTACATCTACCCCTACTTCCACTCATGTTGTTGTGCCTGCCGAGAGCTCACGGTACTACCGCGCCCATGGCACGGTACTACCGTGTAGGGCACGGATGTAAAAAATTACATCTGCGCCTACAATCGCTCGAGCCGCTGAGCCTGGCCTGAGGCCACGGTACTGCCGCTCCTAAGGAGCGGTACTACTGTGAGCACCTGCGGTACTACCACGCCAGAGGCCGATACTACCGCAAGGGCCTGCGGTAGACCTGCGGTACTACCGCTCCCGAGAGCACTACTACCGCATGCCCCAGTTCAACAACACTAGGAGTCCTTCATTTTTCAGAGGCACGGAGAAACAGAGGATGCCCCGAAGGGCTAACGGAAAGGTGGTGCAACAAGGAACATATGTGCACGTGTTGATTCCACCCAAACCTTTCCAATGCGTAGTACAACTTTTACGACTCAAACCACCGAAAAGAAACATAGAGAAATGACGTCTTCAATCGTCTTCGAGGGGCACCAAATCGTCTTGTGCCTAGACATGATATATCTGAAATGTTCAATGCACACGATTAGTCCGCAAAAGCATTGTGAGGAATGAACAAAACTACTAAGGGATAAATATACCCTTACAACATGTATTTTATATTTTTATCCATGGTGCAATATCTCAATCAAGTGTTTTGGAACATGCCCCGCACCTCAGGGCCCACGCACCCCACGTCATCGACGGTGCATGCCGCGGGGGGAATCTACTGGCAATCGGTAGCGGCGGTGTCTGCTAGGGCGACGAGGTATTAATGGATGCGCGGGGTGGTTCGACTTGATATGCCTAAGCGGCGCGACAAATGTTGTTGGCGATTCATACGGTGTGTGCTTACCGAGGGTGCGTGGGATCTCATATGGCGCTGCTCTCCGCCAGGCTTGTCCACGTGGAGGACACACAAGGTATCTATAAGAGGGGGACATCGAGATCTCATCTGATCTATGGTGCTACTCTCCACCAGGCTTGTCCATGTGAAGGACACTAGGGCACAGGGGTAGCATCCTGAGGGATATGACGTGTAGCGCCAGGATCTGCCTCCCGAGAGGGTGTGCTCTTGGTTGTAGCTGAGAAAGGTGCATTGGTGGTTACAACACGAGGAGGAGCGGGTGGACGTCAGCCAAGAGGGTTGTTGAGGGAGTCTTGGATTAGGGGATCTCCGGACAGCCGGACTATCTCCATTGGCCGGACTGTTAGACTATGAAGATACAAGATTGAAGACTTCATCTCGTGTCCGGATGGGACTCTACTTGGCGCGGAAGGCAAGCTAGGCAATACGTATATGGATATCTCCTCCTTTGTAACCGACCTTGTGTAAACCTAACCCTCTCCGGTGTCTATATAAACCGGAGGGTTTTAGTCCGTAGGACAACAATCACAACATACAATCATACCACAGGCCACCTTCTAGAGTTTAGCCTCTCTGATCTCGTGGTAGATCTACTCTTGTAACACCCATATCTTCAATATTAATCAAGCAGGATGTAGGGTTTTACCTCCATCAAGAGGGCCCGAACCTGGGTAAAACTTCGTGTCCCTTGCCTCCTGTTACCATCCGGCCTAGACGCACAGTTCGGGACCCCCTACCCGAGATCCGCCGGTTTTGACACCGACATTGGTGCTTTCATTGAGAGTTCCTTTGTGTCGTCGCTGTTCGGCTTGATGCTCCTACTATCATCGATAGCGATGCGGTCCAGGGTGAGACTTTTCTCCCCGGACAGATCTTCGTATTTGGCGGCTTTGCACTGCGGGCTAATTCGCTTGGCCATCTGGAGCAGATTGAAAGCTACGCCCCTGGCCATCAGGTCAGATTTGGAAGTTTGAATTACATGGCCAACATCCGTCGGGACTCGATCTTCAACGGATTCGAGCCACAGCCGGGCGCGCCACACTGTCGCGATGGGTATGACCTAGCTCTGGCATCGGACGGTACCCCAGAGGCCGCGCCCGCATCAGCTCCGACCCTTAGCTCGGAGCCAGCTGCGCTAATCGAGGACGGGTGGCTAGACACCACCTTAGGGGCTGCAGTCTCAACGGCGATCGAGCCGAACACCAGCATAATCCTCTGCGCAGCTCGTGACTCCAAGGTGTCGGACTCTCCTCCGGACCCCGAACCATCCGCGCCCCTGCCAATCGAATCCGACTGGGCGCTGATCATGGAATTCACCGCTGCGGATATCTTTCAGCACTCGCCCTTCGGCGACATTCTGAATTCACTAAGGTCTCTCTCTTTGTCAGGAGAGCCCTGGCCGGATCATGGCCAACATGACTGGGATACGGACGACTAAGAAATTCGACGCCCACCCACCACCCACTTTGTAGCCACTGTCGATGATTTAACCGACAATGCTCGACTTCGACTCCGAAGACATCGACGGTATGGACGACGATGTAGGAGACGAACATGAGCCAGCACCTATAGGGCACTGGAAGGCCACCTCGTCGTATGACATATACATGGTGGATACACCCAATGAAGGCAACGGCGACGAGATAGCGGAGGATGACCCCTCCAAGAAGCAACCCAGGCGCCGACATCAGCGGCGCCGCTCTAAGTCCCGCCAAAGCAAAAGTGGTGATACCGGCACAGGAGATAATAACACTCCGGATAGCGCCAAAGACAACAAAAATCCCCTCCAGCAAGAATTAGATCAGGAGGATGAAGGAGCCAGCTCTCCTGAGAGAGCGGCTGGCGGAGAGGAGGAGGATGACAATTACATGCCCCCCTCCGAAGACGAGGCAAGCCTCGGTGACGATGAATTCGCCGTACCCGAGGATGCCGTCGAATAAGAGCGCTTCAAGCGCAGGCTTATGGCTGCGGCAAATAGCCTGAAGATCTGCTAGCTGACAAATGGACTGAAGTCCTCGCAGCCGAGGAACATAAACTCGAGCGTCCCTCCAAGAGTTACCCAAGGCGCAGGTTACTACCCCGACTGGAGGAAGAAGCGTATGATACGGCTGATCGGCCACCTCGTGGCCGTGATAGAGAGGCATTCCCGCCGAAAGCTCAGCCTCCACCCCAACGCCATCCAAATAAAAAGGCATGGGGAGATACGCCAGACCCGCGAGACAGATTGGAGGACAAAACAAAGCATTCAAGATCGATCTACGGATCACGAGGGTGCACCACTCTACGAGATAGTAAACGTCACGCCGGATACAGTAAAAGCAAATCCGGCTGGGCCGAACACAGCGGGCAGGACCCATACGAGCTGCGTCGCGATATAGCCCAATACCGAGGCGCCGCACACCCCTTATGCTTCACAGATGAAGTAATGGAACATCAATTCCCAGAAGGTTTCAAACTTGTAAACATTGAATCATACGATGGCACAACAGATCCCGCAGTATGGATTGCGGACTTCCTCCTCCACATCCACATGGCCCGCGGTGATGACTTACATGCCATCAAGTACCTCCCACTAAAAATCAAAGGACCGACACGGCATTGGCTTAATAGCTTGCGAGCGGACTCCATTAGCTGTTGGGAAGATCTGGAAGCCGCGTTCCTTGACAACTTTCAGGGCACTTATGTGCGACCACTAGACGCCGATGACTTGAGCCACATAATTCAGCAGCCAGAAGAGTCGGCCAGGCAATTCTGGACTCGGTTCCTTACAAAGAAAAACCAAATCGTCGACTATCCGGATGCGGAGGCCTTAGCGGCTTTCAAGCACAACATCCGAGACGAGTGGCTAGCCCAGCACCTTGGTCAGGAAAAGCCGAAATCTATGGCAGCCCTCACGATGCTCATGACCCGCTTTTGTGCGGGAGAAGACAGCTGGTTGGCTCGCAGTAACAACATATCAAAGAACCATGGTACCTCAGAAACCAAGGACGGCAACAACAGGTCACGTCGCAACAAGCATAAGCGCCGCATTAACGGCGAAAGTACTGAGGATACGGTAGTCAATGCCGGATTCAAAGGCTCTAAACCCGATCAGCGGAAAAAGCCATTCAAACAAAGTACGCAGGGTCCGTCTAGTTTGGACCGTATACTCGATCGCTCGTGTCAAATACACGGCACCCCAGACAAGCCAATCAATCACACCAACAGGGGTTGTTGGGTGTTCAAGCAGGCCGGCAAGTTAAGTGCCGAAAACAAGGACAAGGGGCCGCATAGCGAGGACGAGGAAGAACCCCGACAGCCGCACACTGGAGGACAGAAGAGGTTTCCCCCGCAAGTGCGGACGGTGAACATGATATACGCAACCCACATCCCCAAGAGGGAGCGGAAGCGTGTGCTCAGGGACGTATATGCGTTGGAGCCAGTCGCCCCAAAGTTCAACCCTTGGTCCTCCTGTCTGATCACCTTCGATCGCAGGGACCACCCCACTAGTATCCGTCATGGCGGATTCGCCGCACTGGTCCTAGACCGAATCATCGACGGATTTCACCTGACTCGAGTCCTCATGGACGGCGGCAGCAGCCTGAACCTGCTTTATCTGGACACAGTGCGCAAAATGGGTATAGACTCCTCAAGGATCAAACCCACAAGGACGACCTTTAAAGGCGTCATTCCAGGCGTAGAGGCCCACTGCACAGGCTCAATTACACTGGAAGTGGTCTTCGAATCCCCGGATAACTTCCGAAGCGAAGAGTTAATCTTCGATATAGTCCCGTTCCGCAGTGGTTATCACGCGCTGCTCAGACGAATCGCATTCGCTAGATTCAATGCGGTACCACATTATGACACAGTGTGCAAAATGGGTATAGACCCCTCAAGGATCAAACCCACAAGGACGGCCTTTAAAGGCGTCATTCCAGGCGTAGAGGCCCACTGCACAGGCTCAATTACACTGGAAGTGGTCTTCGGATCCCCGGATAACTTCCGAAGCGAAGAGTTAATCTTCGATATAGTCCCGTTCCGCAGTGGTTATCACGCGCTGCTCGGACGAATCGCATTCGCTAGATTCAATGCGGTACCATATTATGCATACCTCAAGCTCAAGATGCCAGGATGTAACGCCCCGGACACACCCGTCGGCGGTCGTTACTCCTGGCGGGATCTAGACTGGCCCCACAGATCAATACTAGTCTTTTCTGTGCACTTTGTCCTCACTCGTGCGCACCCGAGAGCAACACGCTTAACTTTGGAGTTCTATCTGAATGGGCTCCCAGAAAAGAAGGAATTCCTTATTGATATGAGTAGTCTATCATCCCTAATAAGCCAGGCCATCACATACACCCCCACTCAGAGGAACCAACGTCCTCGACGGGCCACAGGAACGTTCCCTCTTGGCACATACGTCTATGCTTCCAGTCCGGTACATGTGCCATGTCGTGTGCCACGACGGGTCACAAACGTCATGAACAACATGACTGCGCACCTGTCCGCAAACATCCATGTAACCGCGAGGGTCGGCTCTAATACCAAATTGTAATGCCCTCGATGCGGCTATATCTCCTACGTGTCGAAGTGCGACTTAGAGGCATAACCGCATTGAAAGCAATGTCGCAAGTAAGGTAATCTTCACAACAACCCATGTAAATAGATAATAGGGGAACAGGTACATAGTTGGCTTACACTCGCCACGTCACACAAATACATAAATAACATTACAATCATCCAATACACTCATGGTCTGACTACGGTACCAAAATAAAAGATCAACCCCAACATGCGACATGGTCCCGATCGCCGCAACTGGGCACCACTACTGATCACAAGGGAAAGACACATAGTAACGGTGAGAGGCTTCATCGAACTCCAACTTGAGCTCAAGCGCATCATCTGGAACGGTATCATCGGTCCCTGCATCTGGTTTGGAAGTAATCTGTGAGCCACGGGGACTCAGCAATCTCGCACCCTCGCGATCAAGACTATTTAAGCTTATAGGTAAGGCAAGGTAATATGTGGAGTTGCAGCAAGCGACTAGCATATATGGTGGCTAACCTATTCGCAAAAGAGAGCGAGAAGAGAAGGCAAAGCACGAACGAAGAACTATAGAACAACCTACGTCAAGCATTACTCCAACACCGTGTTCACTTCCCGGACTCCGCCGAGAAGAGACCATCATGGTAACACACGCGGTTGATTCATTTTAATTAAGTTAAGTTTCTTGTTATCTACAACTGGACATTAACAAATTCCCATCTGCCCATAACCGTGGGCACGGCTTTTGAAAGTTCAAAACCCTGCAGGGGAGTCCCAACTTAGCCCATCACAAGCTCTCACGATCAACGAAGGATATTCCTTCTCCTGAGACATTTCGATCAGACTCGGCATCCCTGTTCTACAAGACATCCTTGACGAGGGTAAAACTAAACCAGCAACATCACCCAGATGCGCCGACAAATCCCGATAGGAGCTGCATATATCTTGTTCTCAGGGCACACCGGATGAGCAAGATGTCGGGTAAGCCAGCCCAGAGTTGCCCCTGGTAGCCCCGGACATCGCTCAGTTGGACCAACACTTAGAGAAGCACTGGCCCGGGGGGGGGGGGGGGTTTAAAATAAAGATGACCCTTGAGTCCGCGAAACCCAAGGGAAAAAGGCTAGGTGGCGAATGGTAAAACCAATGTTGGGCATTGCTGGAAGAGTTTTATTCAAGGCGAACTGTCAAGGGGTTCCCATTATAACCCAATCGCGTAAGGAACGCAAAATCCGGGAACATAACACCGATATGAAGGAAACTAGGTCGGCAAGAGTGGAACAAAACACTAGGCATAAGGCCGAGCCTTCCACCCTTTACCAAGTATATAGATGCATTAAGATAACAAGATAATATAGTGATATCCCAACAATAAACCATGTTCCAACAAGGAACGATTCTCCAATCTTCACCTGCAACTAGCAACGCTATAAGAGGGGCTGAGCAAAGCGGTAACATAGCCAATCAACGGTTTGCTAGGACATGGTGGGTTAGAGGTTTGACATGACAATTTGGGAGGCATGATAAGCAAGTGGTAGGCATCATAGCATAGGCATAGCAAAAGAGCGAGCATCTAGCAAGCAAAGATAGAAGTGATTTCGAGGGTATGATCATCTTGCCTGCAAAGTTGTTAGAGTTGACTTGATCCTCGTAAGCAAACTCAACGGGCTCCTCGTTAGCGAACTCGTCTCCCGGCTCTACCCAAACAAGACAACCAAGCAAAAAGGAACACAATCAACCACGTGCAAAGCTCGAACAACATGATGCAAACATGGTATGCTATGCGGGATGCGATATGTGATGCATATGCAAGATTTGACAAGGAATGATTGAACCTGTCCTCAACTTGGAAATCCAAGAGTTCCACTAGAAAGGTGAGGTGATTTCGGTTGAAATCGATATAAAGATCACCGGAATCAGATGCATGGTTTGGAAATGGCAAGCAAAACAAATATGGCACCGGTCTGCGATAATCAGCAAGTAGCCATCTAAATGCATCAAGATAATTATGCTACAACACTCAAACATGACAACAAAATACATGGCAGGGATCCATTCATGATGCTTGACAAAAGATGAACACTGAGCTACGGCCAATTCATCCATTAACAGGTTCAAACGAGCATGGCAAAAATGCAAACGATAACAGGTTTCAGACTTAGTGAAATTAACACAAGTCTGGAATTTAACATCAGGTAGCACACTTTAGAGCAACAAAACTATATGCTACAGGAACTTAACATGGCAAAGTAAGGAATGACATGAAGATACTCAAAGCACTTAACAAAAGTCCCTTAGTGACCTTGAGCCAAAAGGGATCGGAAAATACAATTGCAAGCATGTGAACATGGCAAAAACATAATCAGATTACAGACTTAGTGAAAAACTGGAGCATGCAAATCAGTTAACGAGTAGGCATGTTCACGAGCTCGATGTACTCACTACAGAGCGTGGCAAAAACAATCTAAGCATACAACCATCAAGAATATATGGCATAGAAGCTAGACATGGCAAGAACAACAACATAGCATGCACGGATCAATAACAACATCCTCGGCAAAATCGCTAACAAGTCAACAATCTGCCAGGAATCATGAAATAGCAAAAGTAGAGCTCGATTAACTCAATCTAGGGTGCTCCATAATTTCAAACAAAGACAAGGATGGATAGAGCACCACAATGTTAACAAAACATCCTTACTGATCATCCTCAAAAGAGGCACGGATCACTAGAAAACAACATGAACATATGGCATATTGACAAAATCAGATCAAGGACTTAGTGAAAAACTAAGTCCCTGAAATCAGCATTAACGAATGCACTACTTTGCAAGCTTATGCTAGTCACCACACATATCACAAAAATACATGGTAAGCACCTCTGTAAAGATGGCATGGCATATAACAAAACTCATGTAGAACTCAGGAGCATATCATGCACACATTAATCATGGCAAAAAATGACAAATATCTATTTCATGAAACAGATCTGACAATTATATCACATAGCCCTCTTCCAACAGCATTTCGGGCATCAATATGAGCTCAAATGAAAATGATGCAATGAGATGAAATGATGTACTCTCCGAGACGAACATTTTGATATGCTACACGCGCAAATCGGAGCTATGGATGCGGAGTTACGGCATGATGAAACACGCAAAAAAACTAGGGTTAGCAGGGGAAAAGTCAACCCCGAGATTTCCAGATCCAGATCGCACGCTTCCCGAGGTCACCGGATCTGAGCTCGCCGGAGCTATTGGCTGTGGTGGCCGGAGTCGAGGTCGAGGAGGAGGTAGCCGGGGCCGGGCGCCGGAGTAGGAGAAGGGGGCCGGCGGAGGAGCACTGCCGGCGTCGAAGCCGAGGCGGCGCCGACGTCGGGCGGAGAGGCGGCGACCTCCGGGTAGTCGCCGGCGCGGCGAGGCGGCAGCGGTCACCGGCGATGGCGCGGCGAGGCGGCGAAGCAGCTTCGGGCGACGGGGCGGACGAAGGAGCGGCTCGGGCGGAGGCTTCGGGCCGGGAGGGCCTGCGACGGGCCGAGTGGGCCGGCGGCAATGTGGGGCACGACTCTCCACGTGGCGGCGCGCTATTGGCGCGGGGCGGCGGCGGCAGCTTTGTCCGGCCGGACCGGACGTGTCCGGCGCGGCGGATGTACGGGGTGCTAGGGTTAGGGTGCGAATGACCCGGGATTTTCGGGGAAGAGACATTTTTATAGGTAGGAGGAGCTAGGAGAGTCCAAATGAGCTGCGATTGTCGGCCACGCGATCGTGATCGAACACTCTAGATGATGGAGAGGGTTTTGGTGGGTTGTGGGCCAAATTGGAAGGGTGTTGGGCTGCAACACGAACGAGGCCTTCTCGGTCCGTCGGTTAAACGTTGGAGTATCAAACGAAGTCCAAATGGTACGAAACTTGACAGGCGGTCTACCGGTAGTAAACCAAGGCCGCTTGGCAAGTCTTGGTCCAATCCGGAAATGTTTAACCCCCACACACGAAAACAGGTAGAAAGGACCACCGGAGGAGATAGGAGCCCCGGAATGCAAAATGGACAACGGGGAAAATGCTCGGATGCATGAGACAAACACGTATGCAAATGCAATGCACATGATGACATGATATGAGATGCATGACAATGGCAACAACAGACGGAGACAAAAACCCGAACCCGAGGAAATAAAATAACTTAGCACCGGAAACGGCAAGAGTTGGGATACATATAAGGTAAATTACATCCGGGGTGTTACACAGGACCTCGCGGAGTTATTATAGTCAATGGAAACACAGAGCGCTCTCTCCGAACAGAGGAGCACACCGCAGCCCTCGCAACAGAAGCACAAAGCAGCCTCTCAAGGCAATCTACTAGTTCGGCGTTTCAAAGCCCGGACACCTTCAAGCGCGCTCGGGGCAATCGGCAAATAGACCGCCTGGCGCGATCTGAGCTCGTGTAGCAATACGACGGCCACCCCTATCCCAGCCCAACGACGTTGTTCGTGCCGCGCGTACATAATTACGCATTAAAAATACCATGGGCACAGATGGGGAGGGGGAGGCACAACTACGGCACGCCCCAAAACACGGCCTAAACCGCACCAGGGGCTTCCCGTTTGGTTATTTTTCTTCTTCTTTCAGGACTTCAATCTCTGGAAACACTGTCCGGCAGCTCTATCGCCGAACACATGATACAACAACCAAGGAGGCCGACAACTACACAATTCCCAGGTGGATTACAGATTTCATATAATTCCTCAACTTGCCCTTGGAAGGGACATAGTCCTACTTTTTTTGCTCATTACACTATCTGTATCACTCTGCTTTAATGTAATTTTTTAATATACAATGCATGACATTCCGACTATTATCGCATTTTGTCATATGTATACATATCTATGTGTTCATTAATGATGCCTAGCAACCGTACACTCTGGTACGGCCAATGCACCAGGGGCTTACGTACCCACAATATGGTGTGAAAAGTCCGAACACTTTCACAAGTGCGGCACCCCGAACTTATAGCATTATATGCATCAGCTCTGAATCATGTCTTTGGTCAAATGTTGGGTTTGCCTGGCTCCTATGTTTTGGTACCTTATGTTCTGCTCCATCGGCTAAGGTAGCGCTAGGAGAACTACTGCGATTGTGCCCTGGTTCTGCCGGGCCGAGCACCTCAGTAGAGAAAGCTAAAACTGACTGTCATGATAAGGCGAGAGACTGGTCGCTGTTCGGCGAGGTTTTTTGAGTCCCTAAAGACTAAAGCCGCTTAGGGCAAGGGGCCGGCTCTGTCCGGCTTACAGGCGTGTATCCCGCCCCGAATTCGGCCTTCCGAACACCAGGGGCTTCGCCGAAATTTAAAATTATAGAATTCTATGGCTAAGTGAGAGTGATAAAGCAATATTAGTCCGGTTGCCTTGTTCGTTGTGCTGAGCACCTCCCTCGAAGGACCCAAATATGGGAACAAGAGTGCTCAGGTTTATCCCGAACACCCCAGCACTAGCGGCATGGGGGCAGAAGCTGAGGACTAGCCATCTCTCAGATTGGATAAACAGCCAAACAGAAGGTAATATTTTAAATTCACACAAGCATTGCATAGAGAATACGATACAAGTTTTCATACATACAGGACAAAACGAGCAAGTCTCACTCAAATATTACATTTTGCGAACACTCATCCGCGATAAGACGGGTGCCCGGCAGAACACCCTCGTAGTACATCCCGGGGTGGCGGTGCTCCTTACCCTCCGGCGGCCCCTCCTTGATCAGCTTCACGGCCTCTAGCTTGACCCACTGCATTTTTACACGGGCGAAGGTCCGACGTGCACCTTCAATCCAGACGGATCGCTTGATGACCTCCAGCCATGGGCAGGCATCCATAAGCCGCCTCACCAGGCCAAAGAAGCTGTTCGGAAGGGCGTCGCCAGGCCACAACCGGACTATGAAGCCCTTCATGGCCTGATCGGCCGCCTTATGTAGCTCGAACATCTGCTTTAGCTGGTCGCTCATTGGCACCGGATGTTCGGCCTCAGCATACTGAGACCAGAACAGCTTCTCCGTCGAGCTTCCGTCCTTGGCCTGGTAGAACCGTGCGGCATCGGACACACTGCGGGGCAAATATGCGAATGCTCCTGAAGAGCTCCGGATTCGGGGTAAGTAATCGGTAATTCACCTTTACATGCTTGCTTTGCATATAGAAAGCCTTACTCGTCGCTATCTTCTTCATCACGTCGATCTCCTGAAGGGCCTTCTGGGCCTTGGCCTTGGCACTCTTCGCGCTCTCACGGGCCGCGGCAAGCTCAGACTCTCTCGTCTTCAAGTCAAGCTCCAACTCCTCGTGCTTGGTCACGAGAGCCTGGAGCTCTTGCTGCACCTCGCCCACCCGAGCCTCGTGCCTCTCTCGCTCGGTGCGCTCCTGGGCCGCCTTTTCTTCGACCTAGGACAACGCTTGCTTCAGGGTCGCCACCTCGGTCATGGCCCCTGGCAAACATACAATGATCCTGTCATTTAGCAATCACGTCCTTTTTCTCATCTACAGACGGAGTATTACTTACCCTTGTTCTCCTCGAGCTGCCTCTTAGCAAGGTCGAGCTCTTTCTGTGACCCCTCGAGGGCCTCCTTCAGTACGGAAACCTCCGCAGTCAGTGCGGCGGACGCCAGCAGCGAAGCCTGCATATGCATATTGACATACTTATATTAGACTCCTGCGATATTATTTGATCATCTGTTTGGCTTTTCTTTGTGAACACCGAACAAAGCATCAGGGGCTACTGTCTATGCGGTAATATTTCTACTACATTCTAAAACACTTACCTCGAAGCCTGTTAGAAGGCTAGTAGAGGCTTCAGTCAATCCGCTCTTGGCGGACTGAACCTTCTGGATCACCGCACTCATGATAGTGCGGTGCTCCTCCTTGATGGAAGCGCTGCAGAGCGCTTCCAACATAGTGTCCAGCGCCTCTGGATGGACAGAGGTCACCGGCACAGGCGTCTCACCTCCCTTAGAAGGGGACCGCCTACCCGAGCTCGGAGCCGTTGGAGGGTCCGGTGCGGTGTTCGGCTGAGGGCCGAACTCGGAGCTCTCGGGGACCTCGTCCCCTCGGCTCCCGGAGTCCGGAAGGTCACCTTGAGGCACCTCCGGGACTGTCCCCCTTGATCCGGTGCCTCTTGAGACAGCACCTCGGTGTCATCGGCTGGATGAGGGGAGGTGGCGGTCGGGACTGGATCGCTATCCATGTCCGACGCGCCCAGGGAGCCGTCCGAGGATACCTCGATATTGGCTCGGGGCGGCCTGCACAATTGAGTTCGGCGTTAGGGAAAGCAATGCGACAAAGGAATCCTATGGGTTACTTTGGTATCCGAATACTTACGATCTTCCCTGGGGCTTGGCCCTGGGCAACCACTCCTTCCCTTCTTGGACCCTCCGGCCTCCACAGTTGGGGCGGCCTTCCTTTTCTTGTCTCCCCCAGTCGGTGGGGGAGCCTCTTCTTCCTCTTCCTCGTCTTCGGGGGAAGAGTGCGCCGCAGACTCATCGGACCATGAGTCCGACGACGCCTGGCGTCGGGAACTCTTTCGAGCTCCCTTGGCCTTCTGGGTCTTCTCCGGCACCTTATAAGGGGCCGGAGTCAACATCTTCGCCAGAAGGGTGTCTGTAGGGCCTTCGGCCAAGGAAGCCAGACAGTTGATTTGTCCGGCCATCTTCTGCCAGTCCTGTTAATGGCACAGGAGTTTAGATCCCGCATAGAATCAATCTATATAGAAAACAAGTATCCTGCGAAAGGTAAAAGAACTTACCGCACTGGCGTGGCGCTTCGCGCTGAATCCGCGATCCTCAGTAATGGGGGGAGGGACCGCGGCGCCCTTCAACAACACCCTCCAGGCATCTTCATGAGTCGTGTCGAAGAGCCTGTTCAGAGTTCGGTGCTGCGCCGAATTGAACTCCCACAAGGTAAACTCCCATTGGCACGGGAGTATCCGGCGAACGAGCATAACCTAGACTATGTTGACAAGCTTGAGCTTCTTATCCACCATGTTCTGAATACATGACTGGAGTCCGGTCATCTCTTTTGAATTACCCCAGGACAGGCCCTTCTCTTTCTAGGAGGTGAGCCGCATGGGGATGCCAGATCGAAACTCGGGGGCCGCTACCCATGCGGGGTCGCACGGCTCGGTGATATAGAACCACCCCAATTGCCACCCCTTTATGGTGTCCACGAAGATGCCCTCGAGCCATGTGATGTTGGGCATCTTGCCCACCATGGCACCTCCGCACTCTGCTTGGCGGCCGGTCACTACCTTCGGCTTGACATTGAAGGTCTTCAGCCATAAGCCGAAGTGGGGCTTGATGCGGAGGAACGCCTCGCACACGACGATGAACGCCGAGATGTTGAGGATAAAGTTCGGGGCAGATAGTGGAAATCCAGGCCGTAATAAAACATGAGCCCCTGGACGAAGGGATGGAGAGGGAATCCCAGTCCGCGGAGGAAATGGGTGAGGAATACCACCCTCTCATGGGGCTCGGGGGTGGGGATGAGCTGTCCCTCATCTGGGAGCCGGTGCGCGATATCGTCGTGCAGGTATCCGGCTCTCCTCAGTTTCTTGACATCTCCCTCCGTGACGGAGGAGACCATCCACTTGCCTCCCGCTCCGGACATGGTTGGAGAAGGTTGAGATGGAAGTGAGGACTTGGGCGCTAGAGCTCGAGTATGCGGGAGCGGATGAGCAGAGGAGGAAGAAGGCATGGATAGAAAGGTGAATCCTTATCCCTTTATATGGGCGGACAAAATTAAACGTCCCCAATTGCCTAGTAAAACTCGCTTATCCCCCAAGCGCCGCAATTGATGGCGTGATTGCGTTACCCATGCCCGTATTGATGAGAATCCCATGATAAGGGGACACGATCTCTGCTTTGAAAAGACATGTCGGAAAACTGCCTCGCGTTATGTGCGGGGCTCGTTAAAAGAAATGGTTCGAATAGTCACCGGGCCATGACATGATGTCATGCTGTCAAAACAAGCCAGCAAATTAGATATGCGAAAAAACATTATTCTCTCTACGGTGAAATGTGGGACTTATTTTGCAGGGTCGGACACTATCCTCGTATTCAACTTCTTCTGTAATGTATTCGGAGAGGGAACCCGCCTTGCAATGCCGAAGACAACTGCGCGTCGGACTCATCGTCATTGAAGCCTGGTTCAGGGGCTACTGAGGGAGTCCTAGATTAGGGGATCTCCGGACAGCCGGACTATATCCATTGGCCGGACTGTTAGACTATGAAGATACAAGATTGAAGACTTCGTCTCGTGTCCGGATGGGACTCTACTTGGCGTGGAAGGCAAGCTAGGCAATACGTATATGGATATCTCCTCCTTTGTAACCGACCTTGTGTAACCGTAACCTCTCCGGTGTCTATATAAACCGGAGGGTTTTAGTCCGTAGGACAACAATCACAACATACAATCATACCATAGGCTAGCTTCTAGGGTTTAGCCTCTCTAATCTCGTGGTAGATCTACTCTTGTAACACCCATATCTTCAATATTAATCAAGCAGGACGTAGGGTTTTACCTCCATCAAGAGGGCCCGAACCTGGGTAAAACTTTGTGTCCCTTGCCTCCTGTTACCATCCGGCATAGACGCACAGTTCGGGACCCCCTACCCGAGATCCGCCGGTTTTGACACCGACAGTTGTGTGGCGCTTCTGTTTAGTCCATATGTGTCCCATTATCTGAAGTGTGGAGGAGCGCTTGTCGAAAGCCGAGTCTCGACCTTTGGTCGATGCTAACAAAGCCGACGCGTTGGCATTGTTCCCCCTCCTTGAGGCGTCGTCATTATTTCCCTTCCTTGAGGCATTGTCGTGTAGGTCTGTGCCACTCCAAAAGAAATCCCTAGTTTGGGTTGATGAAGAGGGCGATGCCTACATCGTTTCATTCTTTGGGGCGTAGCCATTGCACGAATCTCTTTTGTCATCGCGGTGGTGGACATTGGGGCGACGCCCATGGGGTTGATACTGGTGTGCGTCGAGGTAGTGATCTTGAGAAGAATACGATTGGGTGTCCTATGGGACGAGGAATCGACTCGGTATTTCGCGGGTGACAAACAACCTTGTCCTGCTAGGGTGATGGTCGATGTCAAAACTACCGAGAAGTTTTGGTATTGTTCGGCCAGGGGTTAAAACACTTTGATCACTCTGACACGTGACCTGACAATGTCCTTCCTACCATAAGCATGGGCTTTTCCTGACATGTTCCCCTTCCAGGTCCTAGGAGGAGGCTGGCTGTAGAAAAGAAGTGTGCATGCCTTGAGGAGGCAGGTTCTTATCAAGCGCCCAGGCACCCCTTTAAGCCTGCCCACACAGATCTTGAGGTTCATGACAAGAAGGCCACCTTTTCGAGGTGGACCGAAAGAACAACATCTCTGTCAGAAAGGGTGGTTAGACTTTGTGTCTGATACGTCTCCAACGTATCTATAAATTTTTATTGCTCCATGCTATTATATTATCTATTTTGGATGTTAATGAGCTTTATTTTACACTATTATATCATTTTTGGGACTAACCTACTAATCGGAGGCCCAACCCAAATTGCTGTTTTTTTGCCTATTTTAGGGGTTCGAAGAAAAAGAATATCAAACGAAGTCCAAACGGAATGAAACCTTCGGGAACGTGATTTTATCAACAAACGTGATCCATGAGACTTGGAGTTAGCGTCAAGAAACAACCGAGGAAGGCATGAGGCAGGGGGCGCGCCTACCCCCCTGGGCGCGCCCTCGACCCTCGTGGGCCCTCCATTGCTCCACCGACGTACTTCCTCCTCCTATATATATCCACGTACCCCCCAAACATCCAGGAGCACCACAAAAATCTAATTCCACCGCCGCAACCTTCTGTACCCGAGAGATCCCATCTCGGGGCCTTTTACGGAGCTCCGCTGGAGGGGGCATTGATCACGGAGGGCCTCTACATCAACTCCATGGCCTCTCTGGTGATGTGTGAGTAGTTTACTTTGGACCTACGGGTCCATAGTTATTAGCTACAGATGGCTTCTTCTCTCTCTTTGGATCTCAATACAAAGTTCTCCTCGATCTTCTTGGACATCTATTCGATGTAATCTTCTTTTGCGGTGTGTTTGTCGAGATCTGATGAATTGTGGGTTTATGATCCAGATTATCTATGAACAATATTTGATTCTCCTCTGAATTCTTTTATGTATGATTGGTTTATCTTTGCAAGTCTCTTCGAATTATCAGTTTGGTTTGGCCCACTAGATTGATCTTTCTTGCAATGGGAGAAGTGCTTAGCTTTGGGTTCAATCTTGCGGAGCTCGATCCCAGTGACAGAAAGGGAACCAACATGTATTGTATTGTTGCCATCGAGGATAAAAAGATGGGGTTTATATCATACTGCATGAGTTTATCCCTCTACATCATGTCATCTTGTGGGATCGAAAGTATGTCTAGAGGGGGGTGATTAGACTACTTGACCAAATAAAAACTTAACC
Source organism: Triticum monococcum (assembly GCA_034509565.1). Taxonomy (NCBI): domain Eukaryota; kingdom Viridiplantae; phylum Streptophyta; class Magnoliopsida; order Poales; family Poaceae; genus Triticum; species Triticum monococcum. The sequence goes on along the minus strand of CM067843.1, from coordinate 558,819,333 downwards.
TTTTCCCAATTTTAGTTCTTGGCAGATTTTAGCTATTTTAGGACAAGTCAAGCAATCATCACACAATTCAAGCAAGCATGCAAAGAGTATATTAGCAGCGGAAAGTAAGGCATGCAACTTTTAAGAATGTAAAGGGAAGGGTTTGGAGAATTCAAACGCAATTGGAGACACAGATGTTTTTCCCGTGGTTCGGATAGGTGGTGCTATCCTACATCCACATTGATGGAGACTTCAACCCACGAAGGGTAACGGTTGCGCGAGTCCACGGAGGGCTCCACCCATGAAGGGTCCACGAAGAAGCAACCTTGTCTATCCCAACATGGCCATCGCCCACGAAGGACTTGCCTCACTAGGGGTAGATCTTCACGAAGTAGGCGATCTCCTTGCCCTTACAAACTCCTTGGTTCAACCCCACAATCTTGTCGGAGGTTCCCAAGTGACACCAAGCTAATCTAGGAGACACCACTCTCCAAGATGTAACAAATGGTGTGTTGATGATGAACTCCTTGCTCTTGTGCTTCAAATGATAGTCTCCCCAACACTCAACTCTCTCTCATAGGATTTGGACCTGGTGGAAAGAAGGTTTGAGTGGAAAGCAACTTGGGGAAGGCTAGAGATCAAGATTCATATGGTAGGAATGGAATATCTTGGTCTCAACACATGAGTAGGTGATTCTCTCTCAGAACATATGAGTTGGAAGTGTATATGTGTTCTGATGGCTCCCTCCACGAATGAAGAGGAGGTGGAGGGGTATATATAGCCTCCACACAAAATCCAACCGTTACACATAATTTACCAATCTCGGTGGGACCTAATCAACAAACTCGGTCGGACCGAAAAGGTAAACCTAGTGACTGTTAGAGATTTTCGGTGGGACTGACATGCAACTCGGTAGGACCGATATGGTTAGGGTTTGGGCATAACGTAATCTCGGTGAGATCGATTACACAAACTCGGTGAGACCGAAAAGTTACAAAAGGGAAATAGAGAGTTTACATTGCAATTTCGGTGGGACCGATCCGCTCTTTCGGTGAGACCGAAAAGTTACGAAAGGGAAACAGAGAGTTTGCAATCCCATCTCGGTGAGACCGAGATCCCTATCGGTAGAACCGAATTGCTAGGGTTTGGCAGTGGCTTATGACAAGTGAAACTCGGTGGCGCCGGATAGAAAGAATCGGTAGGACAGAGTTTGGCTTAGGGTTTAGGTCAAATGTGGATATGGGAAAGTAGTTGAGGGTTTTTGGAGCATATCACTAAGCACATGAAGCAAGAGGCTCATTAAGCAACACCTCATCCCTCCTTGATAGTATTGGCTTTTCCTAAAGACTCAATGTGATCTTGGATCACTAAAATATAAAATGAAGAGTCTTGAGCTTTTGAGCTTGAGCCAATCCTTTGTCCTTAGCATTTTGAGGGTTCCACTTTCACATCCATGCCATGCCAATCATTGAGCTTTCCTGAAATAATCATCTTGGAATAGCATTAGCTCAATGAGCTATATGTTGTTATGAATTACCAAAACCACCTAGGGATAGTTGCACTTTCAATCTCCCCCTTTTTGGTAATTGATGACAACATATAGATCAAAGCTTCGACAAATGACAATAGGCATGAAATATATCGTCGCTTTGAGAAGTATGTGATAAGTAAGAGCTCCCCCTAAATTTGTGCATATTTAGGATTTGCTTTGGACTGCAAATGCACAAAGAGTTAGAGTCATGGGTTACTCTTCCATGTCACATACATCTTGGTGGAGCGCTTAAAATAATAAGAATGAAATACATGCACCCATCACCAAGAATAGTGAATGATCACATAAGATAGATAGGTTAATAGCATTAAGCAAGCATTAAGTGTAGCTTATGATCAAACACATGATCATCAATGTCTCACAGATAATCACATAGTAACATAGTACTCAAGCACTCAAAAGCAAACAAAGTTCGAAAAACCACCAAATAAAGCAAGAGAGAAAAGCAACACTCTCTCTCTCGAAGCCTATGATCTATACATTTTCTCCCCCTTTGGCAACAAGTTACCAAAAAGTTCCTAGAAAATGCATAGTGCTAAATCAACACTTAGGCTTGATCTTCAGGTGGTGGTGGAGTCCGGAGCACTCCAAGGACGAAGCCTTCTGTAGGCGTGGTCGGAGTCAGGGCTGAAGTAGACGCTGGAGCTGGTGGAACTGAGGCTGTAGCTGGTGCAGAAGTGGTGGCTCTGGTGTCAGCAACTGGCACTACAGACGACCTCGGACCTCGTGGCACTCTGGCAAAAGCATCAGTTGTAGTCTTGCCTCTCCTGTCCTGCATGTCATCTTGGAGCTGCTCCACTGCAGTCTGAATCTCTGTCACCTTGATATCCAAGTCATAGAACCTTTGTTCTACGATCCTCTCTAGGCTTGCCTGGTTCTGAGTTAGGGTGGCTAATCCTTTCTCAATCCGCAGGGTGGATGCAATTAGGTAACCAAGCTGCTCTTGTTTGGTTTTCAAGAAATATTCAGATGCCTCCTCTTGACTTGGCATCTTGGCAGCTTTCTCCTTCCTGGCCTTCTCCTTCTTGGCTTGTTCTTGGGCAGACGATGGTTCATTCTCAGTCATGACAACTTGATTATCTTCAAAATCTGGACGGATGGGCAGGTGTTCCTTGTCCAATAAGTATATGCCCGTGCCCATCTTGGAGTTAATGAGCTCCTGAATTTGTGGGGCATACCCACAGCTCCTCTTCTGGTCTGCTGCCATCCTCTTGATGGTCTCTACCATGAGGCTCATCACCTTGAACTTCTGTGGCACATCAAAGATATGTAGCAAATTGATCGCATGGCCTCTGATCATCTTGTGATCACCTGACTTGGGCAAAAAGGTGTGCCTCAGTATCCAATTGATGGTTGGCAGCCCTGACAGAAGATAGTGTACTGAGCCAAACTTGAAAGTGTCAAGTGCTTCATTTGGAATCTACTTGTACATGTTTGACATTGAGTTGTGGTCCATCTTCTTCTTGGCATAGATATCCAAGTCATCCTCGTGCTCTTGTGGGGCATTGATCAGCTGAGCCCATTCAGCAATTGTAGACTAGTACCTCGTACCCTCAGACATCCAAACAATTCTCCCATCTGAATAAAAATGTGCGATGGAGTAGAACTGCATGATGAGTTCCTCGTTCCACTTTGTGAGCTTCTGCCCAATAAAGTCCTCTACTCCAGATGCCTTGAAGCTGTCCTGCACTCCAGGGTAGTACTCTTCATTGTCCTTGATGCATTGCCAATCAACCCATCTCATATCACATACAATTGGCTTCTTGTCCAATAAGACTGTCTCATAGAAGTCCTGCTGTTCCTTGGTGTGAAATCTGTAGTCCACAGCAGTCCTCCTCCTTGAAGCATACGGGTCTGCTTCTCTCCACTTCCGGAGCCCTGAATCTCTCCTGAGCTTCATGTCCTCAGCCACAGGATGAGCATCGTTGTGGTCTGGGATCTTGGGCTTGAGTTTTCTGAGAACTTGCTCTTCATCATCTTCTGCAATGTCAGGCACTGGGGCCTTGTTCTTCTCAGCAGCTAGGATGCTTCTTGTATTCCTCTTTGGTTTTGACTTTGGAGCTGGTTTGGCCTTGGAAGCAGCTGCCCCTGATCTTATGGCATCACCCATCAGCTTGGGTGCCTTTGGTGCCGGTGCAACTACCTCTTCTTCTTCCTCCTCATCTTCCATGATGGAAGCCTTTCCAAGCACTTTGGCTACGGTCTTCTTGACCCTTTCCTTTCTTTTCTTGCCTTCAGCAACAACTGGCTCTATGGGAGTGGGCTTCTCAGATGAAGCTCTGGCCTTTGACATAGGCTGCCTGCTTGCTGGCCTTTTGATCTTTAACCCTGGCTTTGTGCCTTGTGCTGGCTCAACTCTCTTGGAAATTGCTTCCTCTTCTGGCACATAATCCTCATCCTCTGATTCTGAGGTTCTCTTCTTTCTCTGTCTTGTGGCAGCTTTTGGCAGGTTGCTAGGAGTACTTCTGCTGCCATCATCTGAAGAGCTTGAGGGACTAGTGCCCTCACTCATCTGCACTTGCTGCTCTGACAAATTCTGGCTATCACTTTGATCAGACATGTTGCAAACTCTGACTGTTGACCCTGTGAATAGGTTATAGATGAGATAGAGTGGATGAGCATCACAAAATGCAGAGATTTTTGCAAACGAATAATTCAAAAACTTAGTTTTACTTTCCCACTGAAATCATCTCGGTTCTACCGATTTTTAAACTCGGTGATACCGAAGCAGTTTTGGCACCTGAACTAGTGAACTCGGTCAGACCGAGTCACAGTTCGGTGGCACCGAGACTGCTAGGGTTTCACAAAGTTCCAAAATCGGTCACACCGATAAGTAATTCTCGGTCAGACCGAGTCTCACTTGTGCAATGGCATAAGCCAAATCGGTGGGACCGAGTTTTTCAACTCGGTGGGTCCGAGATGGTTTCGGCGGAAACCTAACCCTAAAATTTTCGAATTAAACCTAATCTACGAGTTCATTGACTGGATAGAAGTGTTTCAAACATGGCAAGAATCATGATGATCACAATGTGCTAAGAATCGGATTGGGGAATAGCACAAAGGTCGAGTCCATACCCTAGTTCAGCGGAGACTCGCTACGGCGGCAACGGCGGGGTTGATTCCCGTTGACGGCGACGGAGACCAGCGACTGGAGGCGGCTGGCGGCGAGGAGACGATCCGGAGACCACGTTGGCAGAGCAGGCTATCGCGCGGGCGAAGGGGATCGGAGAACTTTCCAAATTTTTGCCCGTGACTATATATAGCCCGACCCTGTCGGTGTGACCGAGTGGAACAACTCGGTGGCACCGAGATGCAAAACTGTATACAGTTGTTGCAACTCGGTGTGACCGAATGGTTCAAATCGGTTGCACCAAGATAGAAAACCTAGATCAACTTAATGATCTCGGTAGGACCGAAAGTAGGATATCGGTCAGACCGAGAATCACAAAGAGGTTTTGGAAGTTTAAGTCTATGACTAATCGGGGACTCCGAGTGCTCCTCACACAGAGTGGTTCGAATCTGACTTGATCAAATTTTGTGATGTAGCATGAATAGAGTTTGAGACGAGAAAAGCATAGATAGCTAGAGGAGGTTCTTAGGCATTCTTGTCCATCCACTTGGCAAAAGGAAATAAAACCAAACAATCAAAACAACAAGTGGATGTGCTCGAATGAGTAAAATATGCAACCAATATGTTCACACAATAAGATGGCAAATAAAATATGTGACAAAGCATGCACAACCAATTCTAGCATCTATCAAGCAATTTGCGATGACTAGGTCATCTATATATGAGTATATTGACTTAGGAGTCAAGTGAGAACACTTGATCATAGGTCATACTCATCGTTTAAGCTCAAGTGGGGTTACCACTTTTACATAAAGCATTGTTGTGTTCACATCTTTAGAGTTGCTTTAGCTCAAGTCTTAGAGTAAAGCTCCCCCTAGATGTGATATCCCCCTAAGAGGGATGAACTAACCTTGGGTTTTGTCGATGATGACTTCATGTAGATGTTGAAGATGTGGATGCTCAATGTTGATGTAGATCACTTAGAGCTATCCATTTGAGTGAATTGCACTTTCAATACCTACATGGGTTAGTCCCACAAGGAATAAACAAGGATATCCATAGACATAGAGTGATGCACACACAAGATGATGTCCATGAAAACTTTTAGGTTACCTTGTCCCTTGTCTTACCAACAAGAGGGTTTGTGACTCCTTGAACTAGCGCAAGATGTGGAATTTGATTGCACTTGTTCTTGCCAAAATGATAAGAGTGAAGTATGTTGGCGGAGTCACCCTCAAGAACTCTCTAGTTCTTCTTTTGGATCCACACCATCTTGATGGGAATCCTTGGAGTTGTAGTAGTACTTGATGAAGTGGAACTTGACGTGGTCTTGGGAATCCACTTGACTAAGGTCTTGGGAGCTTCTTCAAATGCATCAATTTCCTCTTGAAGCTTGTCCTTGCCTTTTTGCTTGTAGCCTTGTGGTGGAAGATCATCTTGAGCTTGTGTTCCCCTGAAGGAAGTATCATACTTCTGTTGTTGAGGAACAAACTTTGTCTTGGGGTATTGATCTTCTTCCCACTCAACTCCATTGGCATTGAACTTTCGTTCAAAACCAACACCTTGATTCTTCCGGTGCATTCCTTGCTTGCGCACAATTTCCTCGAATTGCTTACTCCCGGCAAGGCTTTTGTACACTCCTTTCTCTATAATTCCCTTCAATAAGCTATTTTCTTGCTCAAGTGTAACTTGGCTAAGAGAATCATTAGTGGAATCAAGAGAACTACTAGAAGCAACAATATTTGATTTAGCATGATCATTGTTACTACTAGAGGAAGAATCTTTCTTGTTCTTGTTACTAGACTTGACATGAGGCATGTAAGTGGATAAGAGTAAACGCTTGGCAATGTAAGAAGAACTTTTCTTGCGGAGATCATCATTGATTGCTTTTAAAAACTCATGCTCTTGCTCAAGATTGAGCTTTTCAAAGCGTAACTTCTCATGAGCTCTTAAAAGTTCTCGATGATCTTCGAAGATAGTTTCATGAGCTAACTTAAGAGTGTTTAGTTCTTTAGTTAGAGCCTCAATCTTCTCCTTATCATTGTTATTCGTTTTATCTTGATTAGCATGATTAATTGACGTTTCATCATAGTATTCATCACTAGAGTTGTCAACAAGCAAATCATCATCACCTAACAAGTCATCTTCATCACTGTTAAAATCAACATACTCGGGGTGTGTTATCTTAGGACCTTTGGCCATGAAGCATCTTCCAATTCCTACGTTTGGTGAGTCAAATATGTCGTAGGAGTTGGTTGCCACAAGTGCTAGACCGGCAACACCTTCATCTTGAGTATCTTCGGAGTCGGAGTGCTAACTTCTCTCGGAGTGGCTGTCGGAGTCGGAGCCGGATACCCATTCACCAACATGAGCTTGATGTCTTCGTTTTGTATAGCTCCTTGATGATTTTTACTTCCTTTCCGAATCCTTGCTTCTCCGTGAGTATCTTCGTTCATAATGATCATCTCTACTCCTTCTCTCTCTTGGTGGTGATTCTTTGCTCCTTCTTTTTGGAGAGTCTTCTGTTCTCTTGTAGGGAGCCGTACACTCATTAGAATAGTGTCCGGGTCTTCCACAATTGTAGCAGTTTCGCTCTCGACTAGAAGATCTTTTGTTATTGTAGGACCTTGACTTGGAGCTTCTATCTTTGCTTCTATTCTTGTAAAATTTGTTGAAGTTCTTCACCATTAAGCTCAATACTTCATTGAAGTTTTGTTTCTCACTTGATGATGTAGGGGCTTCACACGAGGCTTTGTAGGCACCACTTGATTTGTTGTGAAGTTCCTCTTTATCCTTAAGTGACATCTCATGAGCAACAATTCTTCCAATCACCTCCGTTGGCTTGAGATATTTGTAATTGGGCATCATTTAGATCAATGTGCACACGGTATCATATTTTCCATCCAAGGCTCTTAGAATCTTCTTGATGATGAATCTATCGGTCATCTCTTCACTCCCTAAGCCGGCAATCTCATTTGTGATGAGAGCAAGCCTAGAGTACATTTCAGCGACACCTTCACCATCCTTCATTTTGAACTTGTCAAGTTGACTTTGAAGCACATCCAACTTGGATTCCTTGACAGAGTCGGTGCCTTCGTGCATATCAATCAAAGTGTCCCAAATTTCCTTTGCATTCTCAAGACGGTCGATTTTGTTGAATTCTTCGGGGCACAATCCGTTGAAGAGAATATCACAAGCTTGAGCATTGTATTGCAACATCTTCAACTCATCCGCGGTAGCTTCACGGTTTGGTTCTTTCCCATCAAAGAAGTCACCTTGCAAACCAACACACACAATAGCCCAAACGGCGGGGTTATGTCCAAGAATATGCATTTTCATTTTATGCTTCCAACTAGCAAAATTAGTACCATCAAAGTAAGGACCTCTACGGTGATAATTTCCCTCGCTAGACGCCATACTCTCCTAGGTTGTGAAACCAAGGCTATGACCACCAAAAGCTATGGAAATCAAAGCAAATGAAGACCAAAGCTCTGATACCACTTGTGGGATCGAAAGTATGTCTAGAGGGGGGGGGGGTGACTAGACTACTTGACCAAATAAAAACTTAACCTTTTCCCAATTTTAGTTCTTGGCGGATTTTAGCTATTTTAGGACAAGTCAAGCAATCATCACACAATTCAAGCAAGCATGCAAAGAGTATATTAGCAGCGGAAAGTAAGGCATGCAACTTGCAAGAATGTAAAGGGAAGGGTTTGGAGAATTCAAATGCAATTGGAGACACGGATGTTTTTCCCATGGTTCGGATAGGTGGTGCTATCCTACATCCACGTTGATGGAGACTTCAACCCACAAAGGGTAACGGTTGCGCGAGTCCACGGAGGGCTCCACCCACGAAGGGTCAACGAAGAAGCAACCTTGTCTATCCCACCATGGCCATCGCCCACGAAGGACTTGCCTCACTAGCGGTAGATCTTCACGAAGTAGGCGATCTCCTTTCCCTTACAAACTCCTTGGTTCAACTCCACAATCTTGTCGGAGGCTCCCAAGTGACACCTAGCCAATCTAGGAGACACCACTCTCCAAGAAGTAATAAATGGTGTGTTGATGATGAACTCCTTGCTCTGGTGCTTCAAATGATAGTCTCCCCAACACTCAACTCTCTCTCATAGGATTTGGATCTGGTGGAAAGAAGGTTTGAGTGGAAAGCAACTTGGGGAAGGCTAGAGATCAAGATTCATATGGTAGGAATGGAATATCTTGGTCTCAACACATGAGTCGGTGATTCTCTCTCAGAACATATGAGTTGGAAGTGTATATGTGTTCTGATGGCTCTCTCCACGAATGAAGAGGAGGTGGAGGGGTATATATAGCCTCCACACAAAATCCAACCGTTACACATAATTTACCAATCTCGGTGGGACCGAATCAACAAACTCAGTCGGACCGAAAAGGTAAACCTAGTGACCGTTAGAGATTTTCGGTGGGACTGACATGCAACTCGGTAGGACCGATATGGTTAGGGTTTAGGCATAACGTAATCTTGGTGAGACCGATTACACAAACTCGGTGAGATCGATTTTGGTAATTAGCTAACCAGAGAGTTGGTCAGGCAAACTCGGTGGGACCGATTTGCTCTTTTGGTGAGACCGAAAAGTTACAAAAGGGAAACAGAGAGTTTACATTGCAATCTCGGTGGGACCGATCCGCTCTTTCGGTGAGACCGAAAAGTTACGAAAGGGAAACAGAGAGTTTGCAATCCCATCTCGGTGAGACCGAGATCCCTATCGGTAGAACCGAATTGCTAGGGTTTGGCAGTGGCTTATGACAAGTGAAACTCGGTGGCGTCGGATAGAAAGAATCGGTAGGACCGAGTTTGGCTTAGGGTTTAGGTCAAATGTGGATATGGGAAAGTAGTTGAGGGTTTTTGGAGCATATCACTAAGCACATGAAGCAAGAGGCTCATTAAGCAACACCTCATCCCTCCTTGATAGTATTGGCTTTTCCTAAAGACTCAATGTGATCTTGGATCACTAAAATATAAAATGAAGAGTCTTGAGCTTTTGAGCTTGAGCCAATCCTTTGTCCTTAGCATTTTGAGGGTTCCACTTTCACATCCATGCCATGCCAATCATTGAGCTTTCCTAAAATAATCATCTTGGAATAGCATTAGCTCAATGAGCTATATGTTGTTATGAATTACCAAAACCACCTAGGGATAGTTGCACTTTCACATCTTCCTTAAAGCATTACTCTGTTCTTATGAACATAATACTCTAGATGCATGCTGGATAGCGGTCGATGTGTGGAGTAATAGTAGTAGATGCAAAATCGTTTCGGTCTACTTGTCTCAGACGTGATGCCTATATACATGATCATACCTAGGTATTCTCATAAGTATGCTCAATTCTATCAATTGCTCGACAATAATTCGTTTACCCATCGTAATACTTACGATCTTGAGAGAAGCCACTAGTGAAACCTATGGCCCCCGGGTCTATCTTCCACCATATTAATCTTCCAATACTTAGTTATTTCCTTTGCCGTTTATTTTACTTTGCATCTTTATCTTTCTTTATCATAAAAATACCAAAAATATTATCTTATCATATCTATCAGATCTCAATCTCGTAAGTGACCGTGAAGGGCTTGACAACCCCTTTATTGCGTTGGTTGCGAGGTTCTTATTTGTTTGTGTAGGTGCGTGGGACTTGAGCGTGATCTCCTACAGGATTGATACCTTGGTTCTCAAAAACTGAGGGAAATACTTACGCTACTTTGCTACATCACCCTTTCCTCTTCAAGGGAAAACCAACGCAGTGCTCAAGAGGTAGCAAGAAGGATTTCTGGCGCCGTTGCCGGGGAGATTCGTGCCAAGTCAAGTCAAGATTTGACTCCCAACAATGAGTCATTTCTAGTGCCATTGCTAAGTCAGGACATACCAAGTACCCATCACAAACTCTTATCCCACGCATTACATTATTTGCCATTTGCCTCTCGTTTTCCTCTCCCGCACTTCAACCTTGCCGTTTTATTCGTCCTCTCTCTCCGTTCCCCTTCTCTTTCCCTATTTGCCTCTTTTGCCCGTTTGTTGTTTGCTCGTGTGTTGGATTGCTTGTTTGTCATGATGGCTCAAGATAATACTAAGCTGTGTGACTTTACCAATACCAACAATAATGATTTTCTTAGCACTCCGATTGCTCCTCTTACTGATGTTGAATCTTGTAAAATTAATATTGCGTTGTTGAATCTTGTCATGAAAGATCAATTCGCCGGCCTTCCTAGTGAAGATGCCGCTACCCATCTGAATAGCTTTGTTGATTTGTGTGATATGCAAAAGAAGAAAGATGTGGACAATGATATTGTTAAATTGAAGCTATTTCCGTTTTCTCTTAGAGATCGTGCTAAAGCTTGGTTTTCGTCTTTGCCTAAAAATAGTATTGATTCATGGAATAAGTGTAAATATGCTTTTATCTCTAAGTATTTTCCTCCCGCTAAAATCATCTCTCTTAGAAACGATATTATGAATTTTAAGCAACTTGATCATGAACATGTTGCACAATCTTGGGAGAGGATGAAATTAATGATACGTAATTGCCCTACACAAGGTTTGAAAATTTGGATGATTATACAGAACTTTTATGCTGGATTGAATTTTGCTTCTAGAAATCTTTTACATTCGACCGCGGGAGGCACTTTTATGGAAATCACTTTAGGAGAAGCTACTAAACTCCTAGATAATATTATGGTTAATTATTCTCAATGGCACACCAAAATATCTACTAATAAAAAAGTGCATGCGATAGAAGAAATTAATGTTTTGAGTGGAAAGATGGATGAACTTATGAAATTGTTTGCTAATAAGAGTGCTCCTACTAATCCTAATGATATGCCTTTGTCTACCTTGATTGAGAATAATAATGAATCTATGGATGTGAATTTTGTTGGTAGGAACAATTTTGGTAATAACACATATAGAGGTAATTTTAATTCTAGGTCGTTTCCTAGTAATTACTCTAATAATTATGGTAATTCCTACAACAATTCTTATGGAAATTTTAATGAGATGCCCTCTGAATTTGAGACTAGTGTTAAGGAGTTTATGAATTCGCAAAATAATTTCAATGCTTTGCTTGAAGAAAAAATGCTTAAAGTTGATGAATTGGCTCGGAACGTTGATAGAATTTCTCTTGATGTTCATTCTTTGAAACTTAGATATATTCCACCTAAGCATGATATCAATGAATCTCTCAAAGCCATGAGAATTTTCATTGATGAGTGCAAAGAAAGAACCGCTAGGATGCGTGCTAAGAAAGATTGCTTAGTGAAAGCGTGTTCTTCTAGTTTTCATGATATAAAGATGAAGATCTAAAAGTTATTGATGTGTCTCCTATTAAATCCTTGTTTTGAAATATGAATCTTGATAATGATGGGATTGAAGAGGTCGAAACTTTAAATATCAATGAACCCACTATTTTGGATTTCAAGGAATTTAATTATGATAATTGCTCTTTGATAGATTATATTTCCTTGTTTCAATCCATGCTAAATGCCCCTCATGGTTATAGTCAAAATGAAGATTTTACTAAACATATCGTAGATGATTTGATGCAATCTTATGAAGAAAAACTTGAGTTGGAAGTTTCTATCCCTAGAAAACTTTATGATGAGTCAGAACCTACAATAAAAATTAAAATTAAAGATCATGAGTGTTATGCTTTGTGTGATTTGGGTGCTAGTGTTTCCACGATTCTGAAAACTTTATGTGATTTGCTAGGTTTCCGTGATTTTGATGATTGTTCTTTAAACTTGCACCCTACGGATTCCACTATTAAGAAACCTATGGGAAGAATTAATGATGTTCTTATTGTTGCAAATAGGAACTATGTGCCCGTAGATTTCATTGTTCTTTATATAGATTGCAATCCTTCATGTCTTGTTATTCTTGGTAGACCTTTCCTTAGAACGATTGGTGCAGTTATTGATATTAAGGAAGGGAATATTAGATTCCAATTTCCATTAAGGAAAGTGTGGGGACCCCGACTCATAAGTCGAGATCACCGAATGCACGTGTACAGTGATCCCAGAGATCAATGCTCACTGAACACACAGAAGCTGAATAACAAGAGTCTTACATCCATACATATCGTCTTACACAAATTATGACCATTATGGTCAAGTCTTACATTGATAAAGCCTTAAGGGCTGAACATCAAATGAAACACAAGCAGCAGAAATCTTCGTCGATAAGTAGAACCCATGCCATCTGCCTTAACCCTATAGGCATTCTGACTGGGAAACGTCCTAGTTCGCATGTTCGTCTCCAAAGAACTCTTCTTCGAACTCCTGTTCTTCCATGCCTGGCCAATTAAATAACCAATGGCAAGCCAATGAGTACTTTGAATGTACTCGCAAGCAACCCATGTTTTGGTTCAAGGTACAAAAATGCATGTGAAGGAAATATGCCCTAGAGGCAATAATAAAGTTATTATTTATTTCCTTATATCATGATAAATGTTTATTATTCATGCTAGAATTGTATTAACCGGAAACATAATACATGTGTGAATACATAGACAAACAGAGTGTCACTAGTATGCTTCTACTTGACTAGCTCGTTAATCAAAGATGGTTATGTTTCCTAACCATGAACAAAGAGTTGTTATTTGATTAACGAGGTCACATCATTAGTTGAATGATCTGATTGACATGACCCATTCCATTAGCTTAGCACCCGATCGTTTAGTATGTTGCTATTGCTTTCTTCATGACTTATACATGTTCCTATAACTATGAGATTATGCAACTCCCGTTTACCGGAGGAACACTTTGGGTACTACCAAACGTCACAACGTAACTGGGTGATTATAAAGGAGTACTAAAGGTGTCTCCAATGGTAGATGTTGGGTTGGCGTATTTCGAGATTAGGGTTTGTCACTCCGATTGTCGGAGAGGTATCTCTGGGCCCTCTCGGTAATACACATCACATAAGCCTTGCAAGCATTATAACTAAGATGTTAGTTGTGAGATGATGTATTACGGAACGAGTAAAGAGACTTTCCAGTAACGAGATTGAACTAGGTATTGGATACCGACGATCGAATCTCGGGCAAGTAACATACCGATGACAAAGGGAACAACGTATGTTGTTATGCGGTCTGACCGATAAAGATCTTCGTAGAATATGTAGGAGCCAATATGGGCATCCAGGTCCCGCTATTGGTTATTGACCGGAGACGTGTCTCGGTCATGTCTACATTGTTCTCGAACCGTAGGGTCCGCACGCTTAACGTTACGATGACAGTTATTATGAGTTTATGCATTTTGATGTACCGAAGGTTGTTCGGAGTCCCGGATGAGATCACGAACATGACGAGGAGTCTCGAAATGGTCGAGACGTAAAGATTGATATATTGGAAGCCTATGTTTGGACACCGGAAGTGTTCCGGGTGAAATCGGGATTTTACCGGATTACCGGGAGGGTTACCGGAACCCCCCGGGAGCCAAATGGGCCAACATGGGCCTTAGTGGAAAGGTGAGAGGGCAGCCCACATAGGGCTGTGCCTCCCCCCCTCTCCCTAGTCCTATTAGGACTAGGAGAGGGGCCGGCCACCTCTCTCTCTCTCCCCTTTAAGGATTCCTAGGTGGACTAGGATTGGAGGGGGGAGTCCTACTCCCGGTAGGAGTAGGACTCCTCCTGCGCCTCCCTCTCTTTGGCCGGCCAGCCCCCCTCCCTCCATCCTTTATATACGGGGGCAGGGGACACCCCAAGACACACAAGTTGATCCTTGAGATCGTTCCTTAGCCGTGTGCGGTGCCCCCTGCCACCAAATTCCACCTCGATCATATTGTTGCAGTGCTTAGGCGAAGCCCTGCATCGGTAGTACATCAAGATCGTCACCATGCCGTCATGCTGACGGAACTCTTCCTCGACGCTTTGTTGGATCGGAGCCCGAGGAACGTCATCGAGCTGAACGTGTGCTAAGAACTCGGAGGTGCCGGAGTAACGGTGCTTGGATCGGTCGGATCGGGAAGAAGACGTACGACTACTTCCTCTACGTTGTGAGATCGCTTCCGCAGTCGGTCTGCATTGGTACGTACACAATACTCTCCCCCTCGTTGCTATGCATCACCATGATCTTGCGTGTGCGTAGGAAAATTTTCGAAATTACTACGTTCCCCAGCAGCATGATATAGGTAAATTTTTGCGGAAAGCTAGTTTTGAGTGCAATGACATGTTCAACAACTTGTAAGACATGCATCAGGAGAATTCAATTAACCATGAGGACAGGTTACATATATCAACATAAAAAGAGTGGGCACCAACCCAACTCAATCATGTCAAGTCCTTTGACTTGACCCAAGTAGTTCTCCCCACTTATCCACACACACACACACACACACACACACACACACACACACACACACACACACACACACACACACACACACACACACACACACACACACTGGTTTGTAAACATGTGGACGTAGCCCAAGAGCGGTTACCCAACTGTCCTTGACCGTGCACACGGCTATTCGAATAGTTCTACACTCTGCAGAGGTTGCACACTTTACCCACAAGATCCGGGGAACTTTCTTGTCATCCACGACCCGCGGTACCTCAAGTACCCGGGGTAAGCACCCGATCACTATCTTTCCCTAGACGACACTAACATGGAGTCCACTCGATTGGTAGTAACCCCCGTGCCCAACATTTCACAACTTAAAATTGTGGAGCCTCGCTCCTATATTCATCACATACCACTGGCACGGGGTACCAACGGTGTGTCCGGTGCCCCATAAAAATGTTCTTGGCCGCCCTACCTGGCACGACCCTGTCCCGAGGGAGAGCACCAACTCTCCGCCGTCACTAGTAATGCGGGCTCCAAGCTAGTATCGGCCTAGGTAATCAATAATGCCCTTTCCCATATAAGGGTAGAGTGGTTGCGCATGTAAGGTTGGAATAACGGTCGCAACTTAAACCAATCCATTTTTGAAAGCAACACACACACACTGCCTCGGTACACCACTTCGTCATCAAGTGGTTACCCATCTCATTATCTCCCTCGGGCATAAGTGGCACCCGACGGGGTTTTCGAAAAGTCCTTTCAAAATACTTTGTCTCCATCACCATGCATATTCCCGTCCCTTTTTGCGTAGCACTACTTAGCATCCTATCTACTCCCACCGGCATAACCCTCATAGAAAGGTAGGGTCATGCATCATGCAAGTGTCAATGAGAAAAGCAATGGAGGCAAACCACCTCAAGTGGTCACCATTTTATCATGACCTCGATGCAAGCAATAAAAGTGCCATATGACATGCATAAAAGGGGTTTCTTAGACATGGTCAAAGGGCTGCTTGCCTGGCTCAACAAAGTCTTCTGGGTCTTCAAAGTCTTCTGGTCCAATTCCTTCGTCAGCAGCGCAATCTATCGTCGTAAAATAATAACAAGGAAATAAGGCAATAATAAAACAGAAAAACCAAAGTGCTCAGAAAAATGCCAACTCATTTTTGTTAAATACTAGGTTGAAAACTAAGAAGGGGAAAATTCCTAGTTTTGGATTTAGAGTAGCAGAATAGGAGAAATGGGTTTTCAAAGGTTTATTTAAATGCTAAAAATCACATTTAAATATTTACAGTGAAGAAAAGGTTGTTGGATTTGAATGGAAGTTGCACCATAAATAGGTGGGATTATTACAAGAATCTAGGAGTTGGAATTATTGCATTTGGATAAATAATTAATTCTTTGGAATTTTTGGAAAAGCCATAGAAAAAGAAAAAGAAAAAGGGCACTATGCCTGCCAGGCCAGAACAGCTGCGGGGCAGCAGGCCCAGCCAGCGGGCCGGCCCAGCCGAGCCAGCACATAGCGCGCGCCAGCCCATTTCAAACCTGACGGCCAGGACTTGCAGGACAGAGAGAGAGGGGCACGGGAACGAGGGAGAGGATGACAGGCAGGGCCCACCTGTCATCACTAACCCGTGGACAGAGGGGTCGCGGTGCTCACCGGCGACGATGCAGGCCACGGCGAGCTCCGGCGAGTGCGGGGATGGCTTCAGGAGACTGCCGCACGTCGGTGGGTGGTGGACTTGGCCAGTGGGGGTGCCTGGTTCGCCGGTGACGAGGAGCTGCGGCGGAGGAGCTTCGGGAGGTGGTGACTCCGGCCGTTTCCGGCAGCTACAGAGAGGGGAAACAAGGGAGAAAGGATCAGAGGGCTGCAGAGGTTCCAGATCGAGGCAGAGGAGGAGCGGGGGAGGCTTGTACCTCGCGAACTCTGGCGAGCCAAAGCGGCGGAGCTCGAGCTCGATCTCGAGCTCGGGCGGTTATGGAGAGGAACTGGGGGCGCAGGGGGATGTTTAGGGGAGTGAGAGAGCGAGTGGTGAGGAGAGGAGGGCGCGGGGAGGCCTTTAAGTAGGCGAGCGGCGAGGTGCCGTGGACCCATGCGCCGGAGAGCTCACGCTCAACGCTACAGGGCTCGGGGGAAGAGGGCGTGGTGTCTGGGGTGTTCCTGGACGTCGACGACGTCGGGAGGGATAGAGAGAGGGAGTGGGGAGAGGTCAGAGGTGCGCGCGTGTGAGCCGCGCCATTGGCGCGCTCGGGCGGCCGGTGTTTGCTAGCGCGGAGGCACGGGGAGGAGGAGAGAGGAGGGGGCTGACCGCGTAGCGTGCTGCGGACGCCGAGGCGCATCGGCAGGCGCGCGGGGAAGGCCCGAGGTGGTCGGGGGCGTCGGGCAGAGGGCGGCTACAGTACGGGAGTGCATTGTAGCGCGCTCCAGAGCGCCCAAATGGCCGGCATGGCATTTTCTATACCTTGTGGGCGCGGCCAACCGTGTCCAGTAGCTCAAGGGTGGAGTAAAGAAGTAGGGAGAGGCATTGGATGCTCTGGATGGCCAGTAGGAGAGGAGAGAGGTAGAAGAAGAGGGAGAAATGGGCTGTCCAGAGAGAGAAAGAGGTGGTTTCACCCATCCAGTAATGGAGCTGTGGATTTTCCATTGTTACTGGAGGTGAAAGGGGACTAGGAGGAGCTGTGGTAAAAAGTTGAGCTCAAGGAGAATAGTTTTAGTGGTCAAAATGGTGATTTTTGAAAAGTAGCAGAAGGTGTTTGATAAAGGTTTTGGCAAGAAAATGATTTCCAATTGCGATGAGACTCCACAGGGTGAAATGACACATATAATTAGGGCCTCTCACCAATTTGGAGCTTATTTGGGTAAAGTTGCCAATGCAACTTTTGTAAACCCTAGAAATGAGCAGAAATAGACTTGTGTAGATCTAGTTGAGCATAATACTTCTCCTTGATGCACTACTTGGTGTAGTGGCCTCATCTGGTCATATGAACATGCTCACAAAAGTTGAGGTCAAGGAGAGAAAGTTGGTAGTACAAACTTGCTCAAATTAGGTTCTGAACAGAAAGGGTTATGGGGCTTTTTGGTGGACCAAAATGACCTTGATTGAAGTGAGGCTTTGCAAGATCATCACAATATGCATTTGTGACTTGCTGGATTTTTGTTGGATTTTTATGGAAATATTTCCTGTAGAAATATTTCAAATCCTTGAAATGGGCAGAAATGGTTTTGGGAGGTTTTGTCCAATATTTTGAACATGACCATGTGTTGAAACTCTTATATATGGGAAATATATGCCCACTGAGTTTCCCTGATTTTTGTCAAATATTTTTAAAATAATAAAATAATTTTTCCCTATTAAAGACCATTTCTGGCCTTTAGAAAAAGCTTTTAAATAAAATAGGAAAATAACTTTTAAAATTATATTTTTGGGGTTTATGGGAATCCTATATCTAATAGGTTTCAAATATACCTTTTGAAATATTTTTCATACCCCAAATCAGGTACTTGAAGTGCAACCTCAATCCAGGGGTTTTTGGAAAACTAATTTTTGAAAATACTATTTGGCCAAATTATTTTTGTAAGAAAATACTATATTGTACTATACACATGGCATGATCATTGGGTAGAAGTTTGGGCAAGGAGATGAAGTACAGAAGGTGGAGTAGTTGACTCTAAAGAGCACTTGAAAAACCACACAGAGAAATCCAACTCCAAAATAAAAGCCAAATAATGCAAAAGTTTTTGTTGGTCCAAATTTTCATGTTTTATTAATGAAAATGAAGTGTTACAAAATGCAGGGTGTGACAGACCTACCCCCCTTACAAGAATCTCGTCCCCGAGATTCCTAAACTAGGCTTTAAAGAGATACAGAAACTCAGACCTAAGGTAGTCTTCACGTTCCCAGGTTGCTTCTGCTTCAGCATGGTTGCTCCACTGGACCTTGAAGTACTTGATGGTGCGGCTTCGAGTGTGTCGCTCAGCCTCATCCAAAATGCAGATGGACCTCTCACGGTAAGTTAAATCAGGCTGAAGGTCAATGGCTTGGTGATCGGTGTCCTTGTAAAGATTAGGCTTGCCTGGGACTTGGAAACACTTCCGGAGTTGTGACACGTGGAATACGTTGTGCACATCGGATAGTTCAGGTGGCAGTTCCAACTGGTAAGCCACTTCTCCTCGTCGGTCAGTGATCTTGAAGGGGCCGATGTATCTTGGGGCGAGCTTTCCTTTGACATGGAAACGTTGGGTTCCCTTGAGAGGTGTGACACGGAGATAGACATGGTCTCCAACTCAGAAGGTCATGTCTCTCTGACGTGAGTCAACGTAGCTCTTCTGCCTTGACTTGGCAGTTTTCAAACGCTCTTTGACAAGCTGGACTTGCTCTTCTGCTTCACGGAGGATATCGGGCCCAAAGGCTAGTCCTTCTCCGGTTTCTGACCAATTGAGGGGTGTGCGGCACTTGCGCCCATACAACACCTCAAATGGTGCCATCTGGAGGCTTGACTGATAACTGTTGTTGTAGGAGAACTCGGCGAAAGGGAGGCAATCTTCCCACCTAGCTCCATATGCTAAGACACAGGCTCGGAGCATGTCTTCGAGTATCTGATTCATTCGTTCTGTCTGACCTCCGGTCTGTGGGTGGAAAGCAGTGCTGAAGGACAACTTGGTCCCCATGGCCTCTTGGAACTTCTTCCAGAACCTTAAGGTAAACTGGGTTCCTCGGTCTGACACAATCTCCTTGGGAACACCATGAAGACTTACAATCCTGTTGATGTATAGAGTCGCTAGCTGGTTTCCATCATAGGTAGTCTTCACAGGAATGAAATGGGCTACTTTAGTCAAATGATCGACTATGACCCAGATGGAGTCATGTCCCTTGTTTGACCTAGGTAGTCCAGTGATGAAATCCATTCCGACTTTATCCCATTTCCACTCGGGAACCTTGAGTGGTTGGAGCAATCCAGCAGGTCACTGATATTCAGCTTTGACCCTTTGGCATACATCACAATTTGCAACATAGGTGGCAATCTCCCTTTTCATGCCATGCCACCAGAATCTTTCCTTTAGGTCTTGATACATCTTGGTTCCTCCGGGGTGGATGGAATACGGGGTGTCATGAGCTTCTTGCAAGATCAAATTCTTGAGCTCAATATTGTTGGGTACGCAAATGCGATTCCCAAACCACACAATTCCTTGCTCATCCTCTGAGAATCCTAGGGCCCTGCCTGCCTTGATCTTCCTCTTGATGCCTTCAATACTTTCGTGTCCCTTCTGGGCTTCCTTAATATCATCCATCAGGGTAGGCTTGACTTCAAGGTTGGCTAAGAATCCTGGTGCAACCAGTTCCAACCCGAAGCTTTCAAGTTCTTCATACAAGGCGGGTAGCCTTTCCTTAAGCATAGCATTCAAGGAACAAGCCTTCCTGCTTAATGCATCTGCTACCACATTAGCCTTTCCAGGGTGGTATTGAACACTAAGGTCATAATCCTTGATCAACTCTAGCCATCTTCTTTGCCTCATGTTCAATTCCTTCTGAGTGAAAATATACTTCAGACTTTTGTGATCCGTGTATATCTCACACCGCTTCCCTAGGAGGTAATGTCGCCATGTTTTCAGGGCATGAACTACAGCTGCCAACTCGAGGTCATGAGTAGCATAGTTCTCTTCATGAGGCCGTAGTTGCCTTGAAAGGTAAGCTACGACTCTGCCTTCTTGCATCAGAACACCTCCCAGTCCAGTTCTTGACGCATCACAATATATCACAAACTCCTTGTGTATATCTGGTGTGGCCAGAACTAGGGCGGTGGTCAACCTCTTCTTCAGCTCCTGGAAGCTTTCTTCACACTTCGGCGTCCATTCAAACTTCGTGTCCTTCTTCAAGAGCTGAGTCATGGGTCGAGCAATGCTTGAGAATCCTTCAACGAACTTGCGGTAATATCCCGCGAGTCCGAGGAAGCTTCTGACTTCCTTCACATTGCTTGGGGATTGCCATTCAGTCACGGCTTCAATCTTAGTGGGATCGACCGACAATCCTTCTTCAGTCAAAACATGACCCAAGAATCCAACTTCGCGCAGCCAAAATTCGCACTTGCTGAACTTGGCATACAGTTGGTGCTCTCGAAGCTTGTCTAGGACCATCCTCAAGTGTTGCTCGTGCTCTTCTTCCGTCTTCGAGAAGACAAGAATGTCATCAATGAAGACAACGACAAACTTGTCCAAATATTCCATGAAGACCTTATTCATGAGATACATGAAGTAAGCTGGGGCATTGGTCAATCCAAAGGACATGACCATGCACTCATACAGGCCATATCTGGTTACAAATGCCGTCTTCGGAATATCTTGGGGTCTGATTTTCAGCTGGTAGTACCCAGATCTGAGGTCAATCTTGGAGAACACCTTGGCCCCATTGAGTTGATCAAATAGATCTTCAATCTTGGGAAGTGGACACTTGTTCTTGATTGTAACTTCATTGAGGGAGCGATAGTCAATGCATAAGCGGATGGTACCGTCCTTCTTTGCCACAAACAGAATAGGTGATCCCCAAGGGGAGGCACTAGGGCGGATAAATCCCTTCCTCAACTGCTCTTCCAGTTGCTTCTTCAATTCTGCTAACTCTTCTGATCCCATCCTATACGGCTTCTTATAGATGGGTCCTGCTCCGGGTATGAGCTCGATGATGAACTCAATGTCTCGGTCAGGAGGAATTCCCGGTAGCTCATCAGGAAAGACATCGGGGTATTCGCATACTACCGGCACTTGCTCCAATCCAACTTCTGACAGAGAGTTGACTTGGTTGGCTTGAGCAGAGGAGGGGTTGGGGGCAAATTTAACTTCGACTCCTTGGTCATTGGTTACAGTGACAGTCCGGTTGGCACAATCTAGCAAGCCTTGGTGCTTGATGAGCCAATTCATTCCTAAGATCACATCCAAGCCTTGTGATCTTAAGATGATAAGGTCTACTAGGAAGTCTACCCCATTAATGACAATCCTGACTCCTTTACATCCTATCTTGGCTCTCATCTCTGCTCCGGGGGTCTGTACCACCATAGGGTTATTCAGGGGTGTAGGAGTCATGCCACTTTTTAATGCAAACCTTTGGGTGACAAATGAATGCGTGGCTCCAGAATCAAACAAGACAGTTGCAGGTGTTGAGTTGACAAGGAACGTACCCAGCACGATGTCCGGGTCTTCCTGGGCTTCTTCTGCAGTGACATGATTCACACGACCCTTGCCGTTGTTGGGCGGGTTGAGTCCTGGGTTCTGCGCATTGGGGCGCGGGGCATCGGGCTTCTTGTTAGGGCAATTCTTGGAGTAGTGTCCTGGCTGACCACATCCAAAGCAAGTGACTTGGTTGGGGTTGCTGCTCTTGCCGGCATTGTTATTGGGGTTGTTGTAAGCTGGCCTGGGGTTGGCATACTGCTGAGGTGGATAGTTGGTGCGGGGTGCAGGAGCTCTTGGCTGCTGATAGGTTGGCTTGACCGGGGCGGGCAGCCACGGGCGAGGCTTCTAGTTGCTGGAGCTACCCTTGCTGATCATCTTGCGCTTACGGGTATCATCCAAAGCACGTTGCTTGTCTTCAAGCATGAGTGCCTTGTTCACCAGATCAGGAAAGGTCGGGCAGTCACACACAACAAGCGAGTACTGCAGAGTCTGGTTAAGGCCTTCCATGAAGCGCTCCCTTTTGGCAGCATCAGTGCTGACATCTTCAGGGGCATACCTTGAGAGAACACTGAACTTCTGCACGTACTCCTTGACAGTGCTACTACCTTGCTTCAGGGCTTGGAACTCACGCTTCTTGATGGCCATGATTCCGGAAGGAATGTGGGCCTTGCGGAATTCTGCCTTGAGGTTATTCCAAGTGATGTTTTGCTCAGCATGCATGGCCTTGAATCCATCCCACCAAGCTCTAGCAGTTCCCCCGAGACAGTGAGCAGCATATGCCACCTTCTCACGGTCCTCAGTGCATCCGACTAGTTCCAATAGATCCTCAATGGTGCAGACCCAGTCGTCTGCATCCAGGGGCTCAGCAGTCTCGATGAAGGTGGGTGGTGCATGCTTCTTGAACTCCACCAACATGGAACGTCCATTGCCGTTTCCCACCGGCTGGCGATTGACAGCTTGAGCAATCATCTGGAGGGCTGCAGTGTTGGCTTGGCGTTCCTCTCGGAAGGCTTGGATAAGCTGAGCCATGTTCATGTTTGGAGGTGGCGGCGGTGGTGGAACTTGTCCTTGGGTTTGGTCCTAACTGGCTCCTTCTCCGGCTTCTTGCTGCTGGGTAGAGGTACCAGTACGAGTTACAACAAGCATCCTGTTGGAGCGGTCAAGGTCTCATGATTGGGAAAGATGGGGAAAGCAATATAGATGGGACGCCTAGTAAGGGGGTTGGTATGACACTAATTGTTTTCATGCAAGGGCCAAAAGGCCAAACACATTCATTAAAATCCAAATGGGTGATGTAGTCGCTTACAAGTTCCCGAAGGAAAGTACGACGTCCATCAAACACATCAAAAGCAAACACAATACTACATGGTTTCATATGAACCATTACAAGGACTCGACTTTGCATAGGGGTACACGACCTATCCTACCGTAGGGGTTACTAACGGGCATATCCGGGTTGCGAATGATGCCTAAGTGGTGGAATGCTTGGTCGCGTAGTCTGGCTCTTCTGGGTCTTCCTCCTCGTCATCGGTGGCCTGACTTTCCTCTTCACTTGAAGGGGTGGGGGAGTGGAGGAGCTCAACACGGCGTTGCTTCGCCGGTGGTGCGAAGAGCTTGCGGTATTCCTTTGCGCTCATGCGGTGTTGCTGTGGTGGTTCTCCATCCTTTAGGGGTCTTCCGCCTCTGTATGCGATTGCGGGTTGTCCAGGGGGAGCACGTTCCTTCTTGATCCTATCCGTCTTCCCTTGTGCTTGAAGAAGAAGTGCCTTGGTCTCATGAAGTTCCTTTCAGAGTTCCATTGATTCAGAGGCCAAGTGTTGTGCCAAACTATAGGCACAAAGGCTGAAGTAGGTCTGGAATCGGAGTGGAAGTCCTTCTTCTAATGGTGGAGCTGGTGCACTGCTCTCATCCTCACCTTCCATCCGACAAGGCAAGAAACGGGTTGCCAACTCGTCTGCCATCTCTGGAAGAAGGTCTCGGAGGCGGGTGAGAGCCTTGAGGGTTGCCGTCTCGACGGCAAGAACTAGTGTTGCCATCTAGGGTCCCTCGAAGAACCAGCTTGTTGGAGAGTCATTAGACTTCACGATCACTTCCACATGATACTCCATCTCGGTGTCATTGATCCAATGCTCATGGTAAGAACTAATGATGGGATTGAAGAGGTCGAAACTTTAAATATCAATGAACCCACTATTTTGGATTTCAAGGAATTTAATTATGACAATTGCTCTTTGATAGATTATATTTCCTTGTTTCAATCCGTGCTAAATTCCCCTCATGGTTATAGTCAAAATGAAGCTTTTACTAAACATATCATAGATGATTTGATGCAATCTTATGAAGAAAAACTTGAGTTGGAAGTTTCTATCCCTAGAAAACTTTATGATGAGTCAGAACCTACAATAAAAATTAAAATTAAAGATCATGAGTGTTATGCTTTGTGTGATTTGGGTGCTAGTGTTTCCACGATTCTGAAAACTTTATGTGATTTGCTAGGTTTCCGTGATTTTGATGATTGTTCTTTAAACTTGCACCTTACGGATTCCACTATTAAGAAACCTATGGGAAGAATTAATGATGTTCTTATTGTTGCAAAAAGGAACTATGTGCCCGTAGATTTCATTGTTCTTTATATAGATTGCAATCATTCATGTCCTATTATTCTTGGTAGACCTTTCCTTAGAACGATTGGTGCAATTATTGATATTAAGGAAGGGAATATTAGATTCCAATTTCCATTAAGGAAAGTGTGGGGACCCCGACTCATAAGTCGAGATCACCGAATGCACGTGTACAGTGATCCCAGAGATCAATGCTCACTGAACACACAGAAGCTGAATAACAAGAGTCTTACATCCATACATACCGTCTTACACAAATTATGACCATTATGGTCAAGTCTTACATTGATAAAGCCTTAAGTGCTGAACATCAAATGAAACACAAGCAGCGGAAATCTTCGTCGATAAGTAGAACCCATGCCATCTGCCTTAACCCTACAGGCATTCTGACTGGGAAACGTCCTAGTTCGCATGTTCGTCTCCAAAGAACTCTTCTTCGAACTCCTGTTCTTCCATGCCTGGCCAATTAAATAACCAGTGGCAAGCCAATGAGTACTTTGAATGTACTCGCAAGCAACCCATGTTTTGGTTCAAGGTACAAAAATGCATGATATAGGTAAATTTTTGCGGAAAGCTAGTTTTGAGTGCAATGACATGTTCAACAACTTGTAAGACATGCATCAGGAGAATTCAATTAACCATGAGGACAGGTTATAGATATCAACATAAAAAGAGTGGGCACCAACCCAACTCAATCATGTCAAGTCCTTTGACTTGACCCAAGTAGTTCTCCCCACTTATCCACACACACACACACACACTGGTTTGTAAACATGTGGACATAGCCCAAGAGCGGTTACCCAACTGTCCTTGACCGTGGACACGACTATTCGAATAGTTTTACACTCTGCAGAGGTTGCACACTTTACCCACAAGATCCGGGGAACTTCCGTGTCATCCACGACCCGCGGTACCTCAAGTACCCGGGGTAAGCACCCGATCACTATCTTTCCCTAGACAACACTAACATGGAGTCCACTCGATTGGTAGTAACCCCCGTGCCGAACATTTCACAACTTAAAATTGTGGAGCCTCGCTCCTATATTCATCACATACCACTGGCACGGGGTACCAACGGTGTGTCCGATGCCCCATAAAAATGTTCTTGGCCGCCCTACCTGACACGACCCCGTCCCGAGAGAGAGCACCAACTCTCCCCCGTCACTAGTAATGCGGGCTCCAAGCTAGTATCGGCCTAGGTAATCAGTAATGCCCTTTCCCATATAAGGGTAGAGTGGTTGCGCATGTAAGGTTGGAATAACGGTCGCAACTTAAACCAATCCGTTTTTGAAAGCAACACACACACACACACTTGCCTCGGTACACCACTTCTTCATCAAGTGGTTACCCATCTCATTATCTCCCTCGGGCATTAGTGGCACCCGACGGGGTTTTCGAAAAGTCCTTTCAAAATACTTTGTCTCCATCACCATGCATATTCCCGTCCCTTTTTGCGTAGCACTACTTAGCATCCTATCTACTCCCACCGGCATAACCATCATAGAAAGGTAGGGTCATGCATCATGCAAGTGTCAATGAGAAAAGCAACGGAGGCAAACCACCTCAAGTGGTCAGCATTTTATCATGACTTCGATGCAAGCAATAAAAGTGCCATATGACATGCATAAAAGGGGTTTCTTAGACATGGTCAAAGGGCTGCTTGCCTGGCTCAACAAAGTCTTCTGGGTCTTCAAAGTCTTCTGGTCCAATTCCTTCGTCAGCAGCGCAATCTATCGTCGTAAAATAATAACGAGCAAATAAGGCAATAATAAAACAGAAAAACCAAAGTGCTCAGAAAAATGTCAACTCATTTTTGTTAAATACTAGGTTGAAAACTAAGAAGGGGAAAATTCCTAGTTTTGGATTTAGAGTAGCAGAATAGGAGAAATGGGTTTTCAAAGGTTTATTGAAATGCTAAAAATCACATTTAAATATTTACAGTGAAGAAAAGGTTGTTGGATTTGAATGGAAGTTGCACCATAAATTGGTGGGATTATTACAAGAATTTAGGAGTTGGAATTATTGCATTTGGATAAATAATTAATTCTGTGGAATTTTTGGAAAAGCCACAGAAAAAGAAAAAGAAAAAGGGCACTGTGCCTGCCAGGCCAGAACAGCTGCGGGGCAGCAGGCCCAGCCAGCGGGCCGGCCCAGCCGAGCCAGCGCACCGCGCGCGCGCCCGCCCATTTCAAACCTGACGGCCGGGGCCCGCAGGATAGAGAGAGAGAGGGGCGCGGGAACGAGGGAGAGGATGACAGGCGGGGCCCGCCTGTCATCACTAACCCGTGGACAGAGGGGTCGCGGTGCTTACCTTCGATGATGCAGGCCACGGCGAGCTCCGGCGAGTGCGGGGATGGCTTCAGGAGACTGCCGCACGTCGGTGGGTGGTGGACTTGGCCGGCGGGGGTGCCTGGTTCGCCGGCGACGAGGAGCTGCGGCGGAGGAGCTTCGGGAGGTGGTGACTCCGGCCGTTTCCGGCATCTACAGAGAGGGGAAACAAGGGGGAAAGGATCAGAGGGCTGCAGGGGTTCCAGATCGAGGCAGAGGAGGAGCGGGGGAGGCCTGTACCTCGCGAACTCCGGCGAGCCGAAGCGGCGGAGCTCGAGCTCGATCTCAAGCAGTTATGGAGAGGAACTGGGGGCGCAGGGTGATGTTTAGGGGAGTGAGAGAGCGAGTGGTGAAGAGAGGAGGGCGCGGGGAGGCCTTTAAGTAGGCAAGCGGCGAGGTGCCGTGGACCCATGCGTCGGAGAGCTCACGCTCGTCGCTGCAGGGCTCGGGGGAAGAGGGCATGGTGTCTGGGGTGTTCCTGGACGTCGACTACGTCGGGAGGGACAGATAGAGGGAGTGGGGAGAGGTCAGAGGTGCGCGCATGTGAGCCGCGCCATTGGCGCGCTCGGGCGGCCGGTGTTTGCTAGCGCGGAGGCACGGGGAGGAGGAGAGAGGAGGGGGCTGACCGCGTAGCGTGCTGCGGACGCCGAGGCGCATCGGCAGGTGTGCAGGGGAGGCCCAAGGTGGTCGGAGGCGTCGGGCAGAGGGCCGCTACAGTACGGGAGTGCACTGTAGCGCGCTCCAGAGCGCCCAAATGGCCGGCATGGCATTTTCTATGCCTTGTGGGCACGGCCAACCGTGTCCAGTAGCTCAAGGGTGGAGTAAAGAAGTAGGGAGAGACATTGGATGCTCTGGATGGCCAGTAGGAGAGGAGAGAGGTAGAAGAAGAGGGAGAAATGGGCTGTCCAGAGAGAGAAAGAGGTGGTTTCACCCATCCAATAATGGATCTGTGGATTTTCCATTGTTACTAGAGGTGAAAGGGGACTAGGAGGAGCTGTGGTAAAAAGTTGATCTCAAGGAGAATAGTTTTAGTGGTCAAAATGGTGATTTTTGAAAAGTAGAAGAAGGTGTTTGATAAAGGTTTTGGCAAGCAAATGATTTCCAATTACCATGAGACTCCACAGGGTGAAATGACACATATAATTAGAGCCTCTCACCAATTTGGAGCTTATTTGGGTAAAGTTGCCAATGCAACTTTTGTAAACCCTAGAAATGAGCAGAAATAGACTTGTGTATATCTAGTTGAGCATAATACTTCTCCTTGATGCACTACTTGGTGTAGTGGCCTCATTTGGTCATATGAACATGCTCACAAAAGTTGAGGTCAAGGAGAGAAAGTTGGTAGTACAAACTTGCTCAAATTAGGTTCTGAACAGAAAGGGTTATGGGGCTTGTTGGTGGACCAAAATGACCTTGATTGAAGTGAGGCTTTGCAAGATCATCACAATATGCATTTGTGACTTGCTGGATTTTTGTTGGATTTTTATGGAAATATTTCCTGTAGAAATATTTCAAATCCTTGAAATGGGCAGAAATGGTTTTGGGAGGTTTTGTCCAATATTTTGAACATGACCATGTGTTGAAACTCTTATATATGGGAAATATATGCCCACTGAGTTTCCCTGATTTTTGTCAAATATTTTTAAAATAATAAAATAATTTTTCCCTATTAAAGACCATTTCTGGCCTTTAGAAAAAGCTTTTAAATAAAATAGGAAAATAACTTTTCAAAATATATTTTTGGGGTTTATGGGAATCCTATATCTAATAGGTTTCAGATATACCTTTTGAAATATTTTTCATACCCCAAATCGGGTACTTGAAGTGCAACTTCAATCCAGGGGTTTTTGGAAAACTAAATTTTGAAAATACTATTTGGCCAAATTATTTTTGTAAGAAAATACTATATTGTACTATACACATGGCATGATCATTGGGCAGAAGTTTGGGCAAGGAGATGAAGTACAGAAGGTGGAGTGTTTGACTCTAAAGAGCACTTGAAAAACCACACAGAGAAATCCAACTCCAAAATAAAAGCCAAATAATGCAAAAGTTTTTATTGGTCCAAATTTTCATGCTTTATTAATGCAAATGAAGTGTTACAAAATGCAGGGTGTGATAGAAAGGCACGGAACACTTCCCTAGAAATAAAATTAAATTACCATATGAATCTATTATGAGAGCCACTTATGGATTGCCTACCAAAGATGGCAATACCTAGATCTCTCTTCGCTTTTATGCCTAGCTAGGGGCGTTAAACGATAGCGCTTGTTGGGAGGCAACCCAATTTTATTTTTATTCCTTGCTTTTTACTACAGTTTAGTAATAAATAATTTATCTATCCTCTATTTTGGTTGTGTTTTTTGTGTTTAATTAGTGTTTGTGCCAAGTAGAACCGCTGGGAAGACTTGGGGAAAGTCTTTTTGATCTTGCTGTAAAAAAACAGAAAATTTAGCGCTCACGAGAATTGCTGCCATGTTTATTTGGAAAGTGATACTTAGTCAATTCTTTTTGTATATGATTAATAGATAAATTCCTCACGTCCAGCAATTTATTTTAGAATTTTTGGAGTTCCAAAAGTTGTGTTAGCTACAGATTACTACAGACTGTTCAGTTTTTGACAGCTTCTGTTTTTCTTGTGTTGTTTGCTTATTTTGATGAATCTATGGCTACTAAAAGAGTTTATAAGCCATAGAGAAGTTGGAATACAGTAGGTTTAATACCAATATAAATAAAGAATGAGTTCATTACAGTATCTTGAAGTGGTGTTTTGTTTTCTTTCGCTAAGGAGCTCACGAGATTTTCTATTTTGAGTTTTGTGTTGTGAAGTTTTCAAGTTTTGGGTAAAGATTTGATGGATTATGGAACAAATAGTGGCAAGAGCCTAAGCTTGTGGATGCCCATGGCACCCCAAGGTAAAATTCAAGGATACCAAAAAGCCTAATCTTGGGGATGCCCCGGAAGGCATCCCCTCTTTCATCTTCGTCTATCGGTAACTTTACTTGGAGCTATATTTTTATTCACCACATGATATGTGTTTTGCTTGGAGCGTCTTGTATGATTTGAGACTTTGATTTTTAGATTACCACAATCATCCTTCCTGTACACACATTTTGAGAGAGACTCACATGATTTGAAATTTATTAGAATACTCTATGTGCTTCACTTATATCTTTTGAGCTATATAGTTTTTGCTCTAGTGCTTCACTTATATCTTTTAGAGCACGGTGGTGGATTTGTTTTATAGAAATAATTGATCTCTCGTGCTTCACTTATAATATTTTTAGAGTCCTTTAGAACAACATGGAAATTTTCTATAATATAGAAACTTTCATAGAAGTGCATTGAATACTATGAGAAGTTTGATACTTGATAATTGTTTTGAGATATGGAGATGGTGATATTAGAGTCATGCTAGTTGAGTAGTTGTGAATTTGAGAAATACTTGTGTTGAAGTTTGTGATTCCCGTAGCATGCACATATGGTGAACCGTTATGTGCTGAAGTCGGAGAATGATTTATTTATTGATTGTCTTCCTTATGAGTGGCGCTCGGGGACGAGCGATGGTATTTTCCTACCAATCTATCCCCCTAGGAGCATGCGCGTAATACTTTGTTTCGATAACTAATAGATTTTTGCAACAAGTATGTGAGTTCTTTATGACTAATATTGAGTCCATGGATTATACGCACTCTCACCCTTCCACCATTGCTAGCCTCTCTAGTATCGCGCAACTTTCGCCGGTACCATAAACCCACCATATACCTTCCTCAAAACAGCCACCATACCTACCTATTATGGCATTTCCATAGCCATTCCGAGATATATTGCCATGCAACTTTCCATCGTTTTCAGTTATTATGACACACTTCATCATTGTCATATTTCTTGCATGATTATGTAGTTGACATCGTATTTGTGGCAAAGCCACCGTTCATAATTCTTCATACATGTCACTCATGCATCATTGCACATCCTGATACACCGCCGGAGGCATTCACATAGAGTCATATTTTGTTCTCAATATAGAGTTGTAATTCTTGAGTTGTAAGTAAATAAAGTGTGATGATCGTCATTATTAGAACATTGTCCCGGTGAGGAAAGCATGGTGGAGACTATGATTCCCCCACAAGTCGGGATGAGACTACGGACGAAAAAGAAGAAGAGAGAAAGGCCATAAAAAAGAAAAAGGCCCAAAAAATGAGAGAAAAAAAGAGAAGGGACAATGCTACTATCCTTTTCCACACTTGTCCTTCAAAGTAGCACCATGATCTTCATGATAGAGAGTCTCTATGATATCTCTTTCATATACTAGTGGGAATTTTTCATTATAGAACTTGGCTTGTATATTCCAATGACGGGCTTCCTCAAAATGTCCTAGGTCTTCGTGAGCAAGCAAGTTGGATGCACACCCACTTAGTTTCTTTTGATGAGCTTTCATATACTTATAGCTCTAGTGCATACGTTGCATGAAAATCCCTACTCACTCACATTGATATCTGTTGATGGGCATTTCCATAGCCCGTTGACACGCCTAGTTGATGTGAGACTATCTTCTCCTTTTTGTCTTCTCCACAACCACCATTCTATTCCACCATAGTGCTATATCCATGCTCACGCTCATATATTGCGTGAAGATTGAAAAAGTTTGAGAACATCAAAAGGATGAAACAATTGCTTGGCTTATCATCGGGGTTGTGCATGATTTAAATATTTTGTGTGGTGAAGATAGAGCATAGCCAGACTATATGATTTTGTAGGGATAACTTTCTTTGGCCATGTTATTTTGAGAAGACATAATCGCTTAGTTAGTATGCTTGAAATATTATTATTTCTATGTCAATATTAAAATTTTATCTTGAATCTTTTGGGTCTGAACATTCATGCCACAATAAAGAAAAATTACATTCAGAAATATATTAGAAAGCATTCCACATCAAAAATTCTTCTTTTATCATTTACCTACTCGAGGACGAGCAGGAATTAAGCTTGGGGATGCTTGATACGTCTCCAACGTATCTATAATTTTTGATTGCTCCATGCTATTATATTATCTATTTTGGATGTTAATGGGCTTTATTTTACTCTTTTATATCATTTTTGGGACTAACCTACTAATCAGAGGCCCAGCCCAAATTGCGGTTTCTTTGCCTATTTTAGGATTTCGAAGAAAAGAAATATCAAACGGAGTCCAAACGGAATGAAACCTTTGGGAACGTGATTTTCTCAACAAACATGATCCAGGAGACTTGGAGTGGGCGTCAAGAAACAACCGAGGAAGGCACGAGGCAGGGGGCGCGCCTACCCCCCTAGGCGCGCCCTCCACCCTCGTGGGCCCTCCGTTGCTCCACCGACGTACTTCTTCCTCCTATATATATCCATGTACCCCCCAAACATCCAGGAGCACCACGAAAACCTAATTCCACCACTGCAACCTTCTGTACCCGAGAGATCCCATCTCGGGGCCTTTTCCGGAGCTCCGCCGAAGGGGGCATTGGTCACGGAGGGCCTCTACATCAACTCCATGGCCTCTCCGGTGATGTGTGAGTAGTTTACTTTGGACCTACGGGTCCATATTTATTAGCTAGATGGCTTCTTCTCTCTCTTTGGATCTCAATACAAAGTTCTCCTCGATCTTCTTGGAGATCTATTCGATGTAATCTTCTTTTGCAGTGTGTTTGTCGAGATCCGATGAATTGTGGGTTTATGATCCATATTATATATGAACAATATTTGATTCTCCTCTGAATTCTTTTATGTATGATTGGTTTATCTTTGCAAGTCTGTTCGAATTATCAGTTTGGTTTGGCCCACTAGATTGATCTTTCTTGCAATGGGAGAAGTGCTTAGCTTTGGGTTCAATCTTGCGGTGCTCGATCCCAGTGACAGAAAGGGAACCGACACGTATTGTATTGTTGCTATCGAGGATAAAAAGATGGGGTTTATATCATATTGCATGAGTTTGTCCCTCTACATCATGTCATCTTCCTTAAAGCATTACTATGTTCTTATGAACTTAATACTCTAGATGCATGCTGGATAGCGGTCGATGTGTGGAGTAATAGTAGTAGATGCAGAATCGTTTCGGTCTACTTGTCTCGGACGTGATGCCTATATACATGATCATACCTAGATATTCTCATAAGTATGCTCAATTCTATCAATTGCTCGACAGTAATTCGTTTACCCACCGTAATACTTATGCTCTTGAGAGAAGCCACTAGTGAAACCTATGGCCCTCGGGTCTATCTTCCATCATATTAATCTTCCAGTACTTAGTTATTTCCTTTGCCGTTTATTTTACTTTGCATCTTTATTTCTCTTTATCATAAAAATACCAAAAATATTATCTTATCATATCTATCAGATCTCACTCTCGCAAGTGACCGTGAAGGGCTTGACAACCCCTTTATCGTGTTGGTTGCAAGGTTCTTATTTGTTTGTGTAGGTGCATGGGACTTGAGCGTGATATCCTACTGGATTGATACCTTGGTTCTCAAAAACTGAGGGAAATACTTACGCTACTTTGCTGCATCACCCTTTCCTCTTCAAGGGAAAACCAACGTAGTGCTCAAAAGGTAGCAGTGTCATACCAATGGTTGTGATTTGTGGATTGTTGCCTTCACTTTTGGTTGTGGTCGCCTAGGCTGTGCGGCATCACGGCTCAAGTGCGAGTGGTGACTAATACACAAGATATCTAGAAGATTCTACTTTAATAGAGCGGTTTGGCCCTGATATATCATTTTTTCACATTTAATTGGGCAATAATTTACTCCTTGGTTAATGAAACACGCAAAGCTTTTGTGTCCCGTTTAAAAAAATGGAGCACAACTTTGTGTTGCACTAGTGCATGATGCAAGTGGAAGTAAGACCTGTATAGTGAACCGTTGAGGGCGTCTCTAATCAGGATCATCAAACGGACATCATCGAATATCTATGGATACGTTCAGACGTGTTCGTGGACACTTGGTAGAGCGGAGGTCATCTAATCGGAGTCATCAAATGTTCGGCCTTCTTCCTTCTTTATCTAGAGATTGATAAAAAATCAACCATACATTTAAATAACTACAAAAAATGCAACTACTACTAAAAGCATGAGATGTTCATCAAATTGTATACATCAATCGATCGAAAAGCCTCCGGTCCAGTTGTCCGTGCCAAAGACCTCAAGTTTTGGGCTCCTTTTTGCGATCCTTTTGCACAAAGTATTTGTACATGCTAGCACGGAAGTCTTGAAAAAACTTAGCCGTTTCGAGATCCAAGTCTGTCACCGCTCATGAGCAACAACTTTTACTCCTCGGAAGTGGTATTAATACCAATGCTCATCTTCTTGAGACCAATCTTCTTGTTTTGCATCTCCATGAAGATGCCGAACATCTACGTCTCCTTTTCCTCCTTCACCTCATTGTGCTTGGCACATGCCTCCTCCTTCGCCATGATGTCCTCGAACTTCTCTGTCATCTTGGTCGTCGCCGCTTCTCGCTTCTCCCTCTCTGTCTCATACTTCCCGCCCCTCAACCTAGCCACACAGGTGGCAACGCCTGCGATGGTTGGATCAACATCATCGTCCTCACCAGTGGCTTTGGCATTGGTAGTCTTAGCGGAATGGGAAATGTTTTCCCTCTTACTTATTTGTTCAATTTGAACCAACAATGCGTTAATGTGAATGGCATTTTCTCAATCTTGCAGTGTGCGCCCGGTTTGGCTAGTAAAGCAAGACAACGACATGATGAACAACTTGCAACATAGAGAAGGTCAATCCAATGACAAACACATAGATCATCACGAAGGGAAACTTACGAACTCATGGATTGACATGCCATTTGACCATCATTTTTTTGGTTTGTGAATACGCGCCACAATACTTGCTAACCTCATGATGAATGATGTACCATCGATTGCCTCGCAACTTCGCATTGCAGTCATGCTTCACCGCTTTCTCGCACGGAGGTAGTTCTTTTGCTCATGAACGAAATCATGCACAACTTGCCAAAAGAACCAAGCCCTTTTGTTGTGTACCATGCATCAGATCAACACCCGTGCCCAACCATGTGTTGCACAACAATTCATCCTCTTTTATCGAGTAAGATGAACCTCCCGCCTTCTTTTTGTTCACATCAGGAACGTCCGGCTGCGGCTGCAGCGAGTCGTCGTTGTCATTGAATTGTCCGTCCTCGTGGCCGCCATCGCTATGAATCATGTGTTAAACATATATCACGCACGCATTATCATGATAGAGTAGTTAGGAGAATCTAGGTTGTTAGCTTGTTATCCTTTTATTCTCCTTTATCTCTCCATGTATATCTCTGGTTGTTTAAACCACAATCTTGTATGCCTCTGCGAGAGCTGGCTTCGCCTAATCAATATAAAGCACGCGGGCTCCCATGTTACGGGAGTTGAGATGCTTCCACATTTTCCACATGGTATACAGAGCAGGCCTCTTCCATAGCATCTAGATCATCTTCCTCCATCTATTCCCTTCCCAAATCCACCACGCCGCAACCATGTCCTCCTCCTCCGCAGTCACCTCTTCTGGCCTCAACTACAACACATCAGAACCCCTTAGCCGGATGAACTATGTTCTCTGGCGAGCCCAGGCACGATCCCAGATATTGGGCGTCGGCTTGTTTGGCTATATAGATCGGACTATAGAGGAGTGTTGGTGTCAAAACCGGCGGATCTCGGGTAGGGGGTCCCGAACTGTGCGTCTAGGCGGATGGTAACATGAGACAAGGGACACAATGTTTTTACCCAGGTTCAGGCCCTCTTGATGGAGGTAAAACCCTACTCCTGCTTGATTAATATTGATGATATGGGTAGTACAAGAGTAGATCTACCACGAGATCAAAGAGGCTAAACCCTAGAAGCTAGCCTATGGTATGATTGTTCTTCGTCCTATGGACTAAAACCCTCCGGTTTATATAGACACCGGAGAGGGCTAGGGTTACACAGAGTCGGTTACAATGGGAGGAGATCTACATATCCGTATTGCCAAGCTTGCCTTCCACACCAAGGAAAGTCCCATCCGTACACGGGACGAAGTCTTCAATCTTGTATCTTCATAGTACAGGAGTCCGACCAAAGGTTATAGTCCGGCTATCCAGACACCCCCTAATCAAGGACTCCCTAAGTAGCCCCTGAACCAGGCTTCAATGACGACGAGTCCGGCGCGCAGATTGTCTTCGGCATTGCAAGGCGGGTTCCTCCTCCGAATACTTCATAGAAGATTTTGAACACAAGGATAGTGTCCGACTCTGCAAAATAAGTTCCACATACTGCCATGGAGAGAATAATATTTACACAAATCTAATCTGCTGACGTATTCCGTAGCGTGTCATCACGCCATAGCCAAGCCTTTATTTGAACCGTTTTTACTGTCCCACCTCAGCGTGTTTTGCGAGGCGATTTCCCTGGCACGTCTTGTCGAAGCAGAGATCGTGTCCCCTTTATTTACGGGATTCTCATCAATACGGACGTGGGTAACCCAATCGTGCCCGTTGGTGTGTCTCCTCGATCAAAGGCAAGTCCCAAACAGTCACGGGGAGGGCTCTTGGTATTCAACCTCTTATAAAGAGACAAAGGTCTTACTCCTTTCTTTTGATCTCAATCGAATTCGCCCTTCGCCTCGAGTTCCAACACCCAAGGCCCCAGATTTCAGGCGCTTCGGACCTTCGACGATGTCCGGCTCTGACCTTCGAGGCCGATGGACGCCTGACGGAGGAAGACGTGCTAAAGCTAAGAGAGGCCAGGTTTTTGACCGGCGAAATCTCGCATAGGCTGCCTGCTCATGGGCAGGTTATTCCTACTCCCAAGCCTGGTAAGGGCATGGTGTTCGTGTCTCACTTCCTCCGAGGGCTAGGCTTCGCGATGGATCCTTCGTGAGGGGGCTCATGTTTTATTATGGGCTGGAATTTCACGACTTAGCCCCAGAGTCCATCCTCCACATCTCATCGTTCATTGTCGTGTGCGAAGCCTTCCTCCGTATTACTCCTCACTTTGGACTGTGGCTTAAGACCTTTAAAGTAGAGCCGAAGATGATTGCGGGACAGCACGCGGAGTGCAGAGGCGCTGTTATAAGCAGGAATGCTGATGCTCCATGGCCCGAGGGCTCCTTTCAATAGGAGTTCAGCTTATGGCAACAAGAGTGGTTTTATATCATAGCTCCCAGGAGCACCAAGTGGGTGGCGCTGGCTCCTTTCCGCTCAGGTCCCCCGCCACGACTGGCGTCATGGGTCAATAAGGGGCTGGACTGGGGGTCGGCAAAGGACGTGCCCCTGTTGCAGGGCCGCATCCAAGATCTCCTAGAAAGAGACATCAGTCTGGTCGTGGTGACACAGGTTATGTTAATTCGCCGAGTTCTGCCCTGCAAATGTCGCCCCCTCCGCCTGTGGGAGTTCAACCCAGAGGGACCACGAGTTCTCCAACATTTTCTTGGCACGACGCCCATGGAGATGTACAAATTGTTCTTCGGACCACAAGTAGTGTGTCCGGATTCTACGGAGGACGCAGGTCTGAGCTGCAATCGTCCGGATACTCAAGTAAGTAGCCTTATGCCCGGACACACCATCCATTCATTTATCACAACATCACCCTTAAAAGAGTTGTCTTTGAAACAGGAGTGGGTAGCGAAGACAAAGTTAATCAGGTGTCCGGCCCCCCTTCCTGAGACCTCACCGGATCCCGTGTTAACCAGGATGCTAGAGATCGTGCCTTCGGAAGAAAGCGAAGGGGGGGACAAAGAAGCTGCTGCCTCCCCGAAGGAGGCTGCCTGGAAAGGAGGAATCGAAAATTCCTCTACTCAGGGGAGGAAGAGGACTGCCTCTGAAGACCAGGAGTCCATGGTCTCAAAGCAGGGGAAGAAATCTTCGCCAGAGGGTCCTGTGCCGGGGGATGCCTCGGCCGTACTATTCCCTCAAGGGGATCAGCCCTCCACCGAGCCGTAAGTAGAGAGGGGAGGTTTAAAATGAGAGAAATCCTTGTTTTACTTCTGAGGAAAATAACCAAAATTTTACCTTGTAGTTCGAATCTCAGCCCTTCTCAGCAGAGCTCATCTTCGGGGGATCTTCTTCCGGAGATGATGGAGAGCGGAACGCCTCCCCCTGCCGTACCGCCTTACGAGGCGGCCAATCCTGAGGTATCATCGTGGAGGGTTTCTCCGAATCCGGCAGGGCCGGAAGGCAGTCATACGCCCTCCCAAGGCCATCCGTGTCCGGTCTTTGAAAAAGGCCATCGAACGAGTCCGGCACCGCCTGGTGCTCGGTCGGATGAACTGAAGGATCTGTTAGGGCAAGCGTCTATCTCAGAGGAACACCGTACGTTGATGGGTACGGTAATTGAAAGGATTTCGTCCGCTGAAAGCGGGTTGCACGAGGCCGTCAGGAGTTTACTGACAGGTTTTGAGGTACGCGAGGTGATGTACCTTTTGACAGTTCCGCATATAAGATGTGCCCTGTGTAGATAGTAGCCCCTGAGACTCTGTGTGTTGTCGAAGACGACAACACGCAGAGGATCATAGTCCCAGGTGTAATTTTGCCGCCTTCCTATGTAGGTGGCGAAGTGTCCGATGGCCAGCCGGACTGATGAATTTGCCGAGCTAACGCGGCAACTTGATGTGGCAGATGCCAACATCGCGCTTGTTAACAAGCGGCTTGACGAGGCACAAGGTATGTAATTTCTCCGGAGACACCTGGTAAGAGGAGCTTGATGCCAGTATCTTACAGCGTGTGCGCTTGATGCAGATGGGGCCGCTGCCATGGAGAACCTTCGGGCGGAACTTGCCCGAGCCAAGGAGCAAGCCCGGAGAAGTGATGCGGCTGCCATAAAGGCAATTGAAGAGCTGAAAGCCGAACATGCTGCTCACTGCCAAAGCAAGAAGGAAATGGCCGAAATGGCTGTGAAGTTAAAGAACGCTGTTGACCGCTGCAAGCTTCTTGAAAAAGAAGATCGGGCGGACGGACAGACCTGGAGAAGGCCACTACAGCGGCCAAGGATGCTCGTTCTGCGATGAGAGCGATGAAGGAGGAGCTGCGTCAGGCCGGAGATATCGCGGCTGGAAAGCCCTTTATGCCGGGGATGAAGTTTGGAGATCCTAAATACGCTCCGTTGGACTGGATGTGGAGTTCGGCGGACGCATATCTGGATTTAGCTGCGAGTGCCGCTGATGCAGCCGAAAATTTCCGAGATCAGAAAGATAGCGAAGTGGAGAAGCTCTTCTGGTCACAATTCAACAATCGGAGCGTCCGCTTCTGTTGACCGATCGTTTGGCCGAATGGGCCGAACTGAATAGGTTGTCCGGACTCGCCATGAAGGATGTCGTTAATCATCTATGGCCGGAAAGGCCAGCCCCGAA
This sequence comes from Triticum monococcum, assembly GCA_034509565.1. Lineage (NCBI taxonomy): Eukaryota > Viridiplantae > Streptophyta > Magnoliopsida > Poales > Poaceae > Triticum > Triticum monococcum. The sequence continues at coordinate 558,779,966 of CM067843.1, read as the reverse complement.
CAGTTATTTTAGCTTGGTGCGGCAGTTCCTTGGTGTTGTGCCGCATATCAATGCGATGAAGAGGCCAGCATGCATAGAGGGTGCGCGGATGGCCCTTGCCCGTGTCAAGACATACTGGGTGGAGATGGAGGCCGCCGTGGTTGCATCCCAAGATTCGGACGGAGGCCGAACACCTGCTGAGCACTATTTTCAGGAAGTTCTGCAAGGCACTCGTTTAATAGAGACGCAGTTCTCGAAAGATATTATGTTCGAATAACGTGTATTATTGTAAAAAAATATGTTGATGAATTGTAGAAGCTTTTTATACTTGTGCCTGCAAGTATTATAATGCCTCTTGTGCGGCCGTCGAGGTATATGTGTATATAATTTGAAAGATGGCAGTCGTCGGCTTCAGCCCCCACGCATATAATGCGGGGGCATTCGCAGAAGGTGCATTCTCACACTTGATCCAACGTCTTCGTCCATGAAGGAGGTGATAGCGCAGCGAACTAGGCAATCAGACTATAATGCTTTATCACTTTCACTTAGCCATAGGAGTTTGACAGGGGGCTACTATATAGCCCCTGGTGGCGTCGCGCTCGCCCGAACTCGGGGCGCATGTGTGCCTGGCCGGGAAACGGCCCTTCGTTAATGCGGAGGAATCCCGAAGACTCCGATAGGTCATCAAGTGGTTGACCAGTCTCACGCTATATCATGATAGTCAGTTTTCGGCTTTCTCTACTGAGGTGCTCGCCTGGCTGAACCGGGGCACAATCGCAGTAGTTCTCCTGGTGCCGCCTTAGCCGATAGAGCGGAACGTAAGGCAACAAAACACACGAGCCGGGCAAAACCAATATTTGACCAAAGACATGATTCGGAGCTGATGCATATAAGGCCAAACTCGCGACGCCGAACACTCCCTAAGGTATTCGGTCTTTATAAAAATAGGCTGAGCAATGCCCATGATAATAAGCCCCTGGTGTCCAGGTACGTGCGAAATTCTGACGTGGCCACATGCCAAGACGCCAGCCTCCTCCTCGGTTATACTGTGAATCCGAGGGATGTGCATCAACAAGAGACAGTGAAAAAGGTTTACGCAGGGTCTTAATCTAAAGAGAATCCTTGGGACGGGTCCCTGCTGCACGTCTGTGCCTGTGCCTCCATTGCACCGTGTCCTGGACGGGTGTAGCACGGTGTTCATCTGTAAAAGAGAGGAACTTAGTTGAAAGAAGAATAGCCGTGTGAAATATATGTTGTACTAAGTAAACAAAGTATAATTCAAGATGGGGAAAATTAAGCCTTATTGTCGCTTATTTTACATATGCGGAGCCCCTTGTATAGGGGTGTACGGCTACAAAAACCTTTATAAATTATAAGTTTGCTCCGGACTCACCTAGCCATGTCCGTGGTCTTAATGACCTGTTAGATGCTTTTGTTGGTGAAGCTGTTTTGATGTGTGGCTGTCAAGGCAGCCGTATAGTCTTCTACGCGCGAGGAACATTCAATGTTTCCCTTTAGTGAGATGATGCCTCATGGGCCGGGCATCTTAAGCATGAGAGATGCATAATGTGGTATTGCGTTAAAGCGGGTGAAAGCTTCGCGTCCCAGTAGTGCTTGATAGCCACTTGAAAATTGGGCGATGTGGAAGGTTAGCTTTTCACGGCGGAAGTTATCGGGGGAACCGAACATTACTTCTAGCAGGAGAGAACCCGTGCAATGGGCATCCGGGCATGGCGTTACTCCTTTAAAGGAAGTGTTGCTATGGAGAATTTTTGTTGGGTCCATCCCCATTTTGCGGACTGTGTCCTGATATAGCAGGTTTAGACCACTGCTGCCGTCCATCAGGACTTGTGTAAAGTGGAATCCGTCGATTATCGGATCTAATACCAAGGCGGTCCAACCTGCGTTCCGGATACTTCTGGAGTAATCTTGATGGTCGAAGGTGATCGGTTTTAACAACCAGTGGCGAGACTCCTTTGTGATAGGCCGCATGGCGCGTATCTCTATAGGCGCCACTTTGTTTTTCCCTTTTGTCACGTGAAGTAAGTTTACTATTTTGACTTCTTGTGGGAAATTCTTTTGTTTCCTGGTGCTCTGCTTGTGGGGTTCGTCATCGTCCTCACTTGGTGTATCGAGCCCCTTGTGTTCGGCGTTGAGTTTGTCGGATTGCTTGAAGACCCAACATTCTCTGTGGGTATGGTTTGCAGGCTTCTCGGGAGTGCTGTGGATTTGACATATTTTGTCCAAGATTTTGTTTAGGCTAGATAGCTCGTCCCTGTTATCCTTGAGGGGCAGCTTTTTCTGACCCTGCTGAGAGCTTTTGAATCCGGTGTTGACTGCCATGCTCTTCGGGATGTTTCCCTTATTCATGCACTGGTCCATGCTGCGACGCGGTTTCCCGTTTTCGTCCCTGACTTCGGATGTACTTGGGTCGCTGGTGCTGCATCTTGCCAACCAGCTGTTGAAAGAACATGCGGTGCCCCCATGTTTGGTTTTGGTAATTGATGACAATCTCTATGGACTAATGGTTGGCTTGAGTTATATTTGAAGGTTTTGTCCATAGGCTTTTCTTGGAGTACATGTGTTGGTTTCAAGGAGAGTTTGTGTCGACCAAGGTGCTATTCAAGGAATTACCTAAAGATTGGTCTTGTGAGAGGTTGAACAAGACTAAGTTAAAGAGTGAATCCAGATGATCAACACACAAAGCGTAGAAGATGTACCGAGAGGGATCAAGTGATCCCATGGTATGGTAAGCATTGTCAATTATGCTTTGTGTACTAATGTAACGCCCTGAGACTGATGCTTGAGAAGACTTCTATATGTTCCAGGTTTCGTTGTGTGTTTCTTTTGTGCCTGCCCTTTTATTTGTGCATTGCATCATGTCATCATGCAACCCGTTTTAAAAACTAAACCAAATAAACCATATGGATCTTCGATCCATTTAAACCGAGGGAATTCACATGTGAGTTCTCTTTATAACATATCATCCCAGTATTTAGGGACCTACTATAAATATTCCATTCGTTTGGAATTAACCGCAAACACACTTGCAATTTAAACTCTCAAGTGTCTTCTGCTTCAAGTTCCACCTCCAAACTTTGCCAACAATTCTTTTCCCTTTTATCGAGACTCTTCCTGTTTTCCCAACATTTTTTGGACTCTTAAAAAAACCTTGAGTTTATTCAAACCATTTGAATTAAATTCAAATGTATTTGAATTTAAATCTTTCAATCATGCCACTTTCATTTTCCTAGATCGAGCTCAGTTTTGTGAGTCTGAAAAAAATACCCCTTTGCCTAAGTCCCTTCTCTTCCCTTTTTATTTTCCTTTCATTTCTTTCTTTCCTTTTTTTCTTTCCTTCTCTGGTACGAGAGAATGAGGGAGAGAGAGCGCCCCTGCCAACTTTCCCAGCGCCCCACTCCCACCAGGCCCATCCTTTTCCCTAGCACCGGCCCATCCCTCTTCAGCCCAGATGGACCTCCCTCCCTCATGCATCGGCCCAAGGCCAAGGCCCAACCAGGCTCCCGTTGCTTACCCTAGCGATCCCTGCACTCCTCTTCCTCGTCCCCTCGCGCCGCCACACGCACATGCATCGCACCAGGAGAAGCCACACCCGAATCGCCATCCCCATCGTTCTCTCCTTCCTCTCGCTCCCTTCCTCACGCGCCAGGGAAGAGCCCCATCCCTCACCCTCGCTCCCCGCGCCAGTTCCTCCCGCGGCACCTCCCCTCCTGCTTCTCCTTGCCACCACCTCCCTCTGCTGCCCTCGCGTCCCGAGCTCGCAGACCCGGACGACCAGCCAGAGCCGCCCATCTCCCTGTGCTCATCTCCACCTCCTCCCTCGCAGGCTCCCTCGTCGCCTTACCTTGTCACCGGCCCTTGCTCCGCCTTGTCGTGCCTCTGCTCATCGCCCGAACCTCCCGACTGCAGCTCTCTCGCCCTGTTTGATCTGGACACTGGGTCCCGAGCACCTCGACCTGCCGCCTGCTCGCCGGAGCAGCAGTAGCAGCCCCGTGCGCTGCTTGGGCCTTCCATGCATCCCCCTCATAGCTGAACTGGTTCTCCTCTCCTTCCTCCTCGCGCGTGCCTGCGACAAACTTCACCAGCAGCACGCCATGCGCCCGAGCATCGATTGTCGGACCCCGGCAAGCAGGACCCCGCCATCGGTGACCTGAAGGACGAGCAGAGCGCTCCGCCACCATCTCTAGCAGTGCCTCCACACCTTTTCTCCCACCTCCCATGCTGCCTGACGAGTTCCTGCCCGACCTCCTCGTTGACCTCTGTCACAAGTCCAACGAGCAGCGTCTTCGAGTTTTTTTCGCCAAGTCCATCGAAGGCCCTCAAGACCGTACCCCTTCATGCCGGCAAGACCGGCAAGTCGGATTCCGAAAGATCAACGACTTGTGGACCATGTGCATCTACCGTCGCCGAAGACCCGGGTTGCAAAAACACCAAGTTCCTCTCCGCCGAGAACAACTACTTCCACGTCGCGCCGTGTACGACTACCGTCGTTTGGGTTCGACAAGACACCGAGTACCACTACGTTAGCCATGTACATAATACACCAAGACCGGACTGGCAAGTACCCCGACGACCTTGTACCACTACCGCCGCTCGAACATTTACAGAACTTGTACCGTCGACCCTCGAAGACCCGTGGACGGCAAGTTCCTTGTTGACCCCGAACACCTACGGAGTGTGAACATCTTCGAAGTGAGAATGACTACTTCCACTACCGTCGTCGCGAGAACGCCTACTTCCCTCTACGAACGAGAATCGTCCCCTTTGCACGCTCCGAAGGTACAACCCTGAGACAACGTCCGTGAATGAATGCTTGCGATGTTTGAGAGGCTCGTGTTGCACCGTGTCCAAATTGTCACTCGTTTCCTTGTCGCCAACTCGTGGGACACCCGAAATCCGGGAGCGCCCCACCATCTTTTGCATGCATCCGCACACTTCTCCTTTGCATCGGTATCTCAATCGAGTTACCGGAACCGGAACGTTGCCGTGGCACCATTTTCGTTATCGTTGTCGTGGCACCCCTTTTCTTTCCACCACGGTGACAAATGCTTCATAATTCTCTTGTCTACTTCTAATAAAAATTGCTTAAACTTGTTCATGTCATCCGCATCATGATAACAACAATTAAAATGTTTAAATTGTTGTTTGCTTTAATTTGCTAAGGCATATGGGGATTTACCGGATTCGTTATTTGTCATATCCAGTCCCATTTAAATTGTTTAGATGGTGTAGTTTTGTTATGCCCCACCTCTTGCCATGTTTTAACAACATTTAATATTGTTGGGTACCTAAACGAGAGAGAACTAAATAATTGATGTGGTGTTCCGTCAATATGCAACTCATTGCATATTGAGCTCCACTTAACTTGTAGTTTTGTTTGTGCCCTTTGCCATGCCATGCATATTTAAACCGGGCATGCATCATACTTGGTTGTGCATCATGCCATGCTTATGTGGTGGTTGTTTACTATGTTGTTTGCTTCTTTCCGGTGTTTGCTTCTTCGGGTTGGTTCCGGTGACGTCGCGTTTGTGGGATTTGTTCGACTTCGTCCGTTTGTCTTCTTCATGGACTCGTTCTTCTTCCTTGCGGGATTTCAGGCAAGATGATCATACCCTCGAAATCACTTCTATCTTTGCTTGCTAGTTGCTCGCTCTTTTGCTATGCCTATGCTGCGGTGCCTACCACTTGCTTATCATGCCTCCTATATTGTCGAACCAAGCCTCTAACCCACCTTATCCTAGCAAACCGTTGTTTGGCTATGTTACCGCTTTGCTCAGCCCCTCTGATAGTGTTGTTAGTTGCATGTGAAGATTGAAGTTTGTTCCTTGTTGGAACATGGAGATCGTTCCTTGTTGGAACATTGTTTACTTGATGGGATATCACAATATATCTTATTTAATTAATGCATCTACATACTTGGTAAAGGGTGGAAGGCTCGGCCTTATGCCTGGTGTTTTGTTCCACTCTTGCCGCCCTAGTTTCCGTCATATCGGTGTTATGTTCCCGGATTTTGCGTTCCTTACGCGGTTAGGCTATTACGGGAACCCCTTGACAGTTCGCCTTAAGTAAAGCTCTGCCAGCAATGCCCAACATTGGTTTTACCATTTGCCACCTAGCCTTTTTCCTTCCCTTGGGTTCTGCAGACTCAAGGGTCATCTTTGTTTTAACCCCCCGGGCCAGTGCTCCTCTGAGTGTTGGTCCAAACTAGAGTCCTGTGCAGCGCCCCCTCGGCGAAACTCGAGGTTTGGTTTTAGTTGTATGGAGCGCTCATCTGAGTGTGCCCTGAGAAAGAGATATGTGCAGCTCCTACCGGGATTTAACGGCACATTCGGGCGGTGTTGCTGGTTTAGTTTTACCCTGTCGAAATGTCTTGTTGTACCGGGATACCGAGTCTGATCGGAATGTCTCGGGTGGAGGTCTATTCCTTCGTTGACCGTGAGAGCTTGTGATGGGCTAAGTTGGGACACCCCTGCAGGGATTTGAACTTTCGAAAGCCGTGCCCACGGTTATGGGCAGATGGGAATTTGTTAACGTCCGGTTGTAGAAAACCTGAAGTTGAACTTAATTAAAATGAATCAACTGTGTGAGTAACCGTGATGGTCTCTTTCCGGCGGAGTCTGGGAAGTGAACACGGTGTTGGAGTAATGCTTGACGTAGGTTATTCGAGGATCACTTCTTGATCATAGATTCTCGACCGTGCTTTGCCTTCTCTTCTCGCTCTCATTTGCGTATGTTAGCCACCATATATGCTAGTCGCTTGCTGCAGCTCCACCTCATACCTTTACCTTACCCATAAGCTTAAATAGTCTTGATCGCGAGGGTGCGAGATTGCTGAGTCCCCGTGACTCACAAATACTTCCAAAACCAGTTTGCAGGTGCCGATGAGACCGTGCAGAGGACGCAACCAAGCTCAGGAGGAGCTCGATGAAGATCTTGTCTTTTGTGTTGTTTCGTTCTAGTGGATCAGTAGTGGAGCCCAGTTGGGGTCGATCGGGGACGTTTGTCGCATTTGGGGTTCTTCTTTTATTTTGGTTCTGTAGTCGGACCTTGATTGTATCTGGATGATGTAATGCTTTATTCATGTAATTGTGTGAAGTGGCGATTGTAAGCCAACTATGTATCTCTTTCCCTTATGCATTACATGGGTTGTGTGAAGATTACCTCACTTGCGACATTGCTTTCAATGCGGTTATGCCTCTAAGTCGTGCTTCGACACGTGGGAGATATAGCCGCATCGAGGGCATTACAAGTTGGTATCAGAGCCTTCCCCGACCTTAGGAGCCCCCATTCATTGATCGTTATTAGCGGTCGAGTTGTGTCTAGAAAAATGTTTTGAGTCATCTAGGAATTATATATCGGAGAGTTTAGGAATTCTTTTTACTTCCCAGTCTCCTCATCGCTCTGGTAAGGCATCCTGACATAGAGTTTTGACTCTTCTCTTCTCAAATTTCACAAAAAAAATTAGGATCACACGGGTATCTTGGAATCATTTCGATGGTTTTATGATGAGAACATTGTCTTGGTGCCTCCTGTCAGGGGTTTTGTGGAAGTGTCCTGGGGAGTTGAGCTCTGAGGTGTTGTCGTCATAATTTTATCGTTGCAGTTCTGGAATACCTGAGTTTAGTACGCCGACATCGAAAATCTCTTCTATGCAGTTCGTTGGTGAGATAACCTCGACGCCACCCAGTACTGGGGCGGGAGTTCGGGAGTATTGCCATAACTTTTATAACGGATGCTTTTCGAAGGTTGAGGTAGTCGATTTCCGAAGGTTCTTGGTTATGTGTTGAAGGATGGATACAGCTGGATGTAGGATTTGCTAGATTTGGGTGAGATATTATGCTTCCCCTGTATCCCCAACACCTGATTGCATAACTAGGAAAATTTCGGGAGTTTATAAGTGGGAATTCAAGTAGCTCTTAGGATATCTTTCCGACAGATGTATGATATGAAATTGGGATTCGACGTCTAGTGGTCCGCCTATTCATGGTCGGTTTTACAGTGGTCTCGTTGTGTCTTAAAGAGTCCTTGGCTATGCCGACTCGGGGACGCTTCGTATGTCATGTGCACTGCCTTGTACATGATGGTGTTGTACGATCGAGCCCGTGTAGGCCCCACCACGAAAACTTCGGACGAAATGTCTATCATATGTTTGTTCTGGCTTATTCTGCAAGCCAATCCTTTGTTTTGTTTTGAGTTGTGGTATTCGAGCTGCTTCAAAGTCAAATGTTGATTCCATATTTTTCCTAAGCGGTGTTCTCATACTCCGATGTGAATGCTAAACCTTCATGATAATCGAGACTGTCATGTCAATCCTTTTCAACTGGTGTGCTTCTCTTCAAGTGGATCCGATCATTTCAACTTCCGCAAGATCAATTATCACTTCTTCTCAACGGTGTTTGTTTCATCCGTCCCCAAGTTGCCTTTGTTTTCCCGCCCACCCACCCTTTTCTTCGAGGACTCGGATTTCTTAATCAAATATCCTTTTATTTTTGGTGAAGTCTCTTCATTCTTTTCCGCCAATGTTCTTACCCGGTGGTTTCCATGGACATGTTCTACTAGTTCGTCATTCTTCATTCTTTTCTTCTCCGATGGAACCAATTCAAGCTTTCGGTGTCGATCATATTCTTTTCTGTATTTCAAATGCTTTTCTCATGCCGGTGCACCACTTAACCATTATTTTCTCGCTATTCATTTGATCCGGAGTGCTCAAGATATCTCAGAAGGATCGTCTTGTCATTCAAGATCCGTTAATCCTATTTTGAGGATGTTTATCTCATTCAAGCTATTTAACTCAACCGGTGCAATCTCTCCTTCTAATCATTTCAACGGTGTTTATTTTGAGTGGGCCCTAACCCACAGGTCTTTTCCAGGATCTTACCTGACTCTTCTTATTTTCCCGGAGCTATCCAAATTTCTTTTCGAAGTGTGACGTAAGAATGAATTTTCATCAGTCAGAGGGTTTCTCCAAGATCTTTCAAATTCTTTTCATCGTTGGCTCAACCTCTTCGTTTTGATTCTTCCGGAGTATCTCCACAATTCTTGGTGGTGTTTCTCGTCGTCATTCTCTGCTTTTGAAGACCGAAGAAGATTTTTTCTCTCAATCTTGCTTCATTCTCTTCAAGATTTGTGGTTCTAGTTCAAGGCCATCCTCTCATAATTATTTTTCGATTGTGAGAATTCTTTTCACCCATTCGGAGCATTTCATGAGTTGTTTTCCATTTCTTTTCCCCGAAGTCCATCATCTAAGATTTATTCATTCCAGTTTTCAGCTCTCATACTCTAAATCATACCGGTGTCTAAATCAAGGATTCTCTAATCAGCTCGTAATCTTTTCGTTCTCATGGGTCTAAATTCTCTCAAACATCTTCATTTAATTGCTAATTCTTCCCGGTGTGTCTTCATGTTTTAATCGTTCTTTTCAATTCTTACGGTGGTTTGCTCAAGAGTTCTCTTCCTTCTTCATCATATCAATTCATTCGTTGTTTCAATCCTACCGGTGGTCCATTAAGTTTGCGCTATATCTATCTAAATCCTTTCTACGAGAATAAGTCGTATGCGATCCGTTGCTTGTCATCAATTTAAATTGGTGAAGGATAAGCGTAATATAATTCTTATTCTTGTCCCATCCAAGTGATTAATTCTTTTTCCGGAGTGGTTCATCATATCATATTCTCAGTTCGAGATGCTTTATCTTTTCTTTCCCGGAGTTCCAAGATCTAATTATCACGGAGATCCATCTAAATCATTACAAGGTTTCGCCTTGTGTTTTCAACTTCTCTTTCCTTCCTGTTTGATCATCCTTTTGTTACCGGAGTTCTTCATGAAGGTTCTACATGATGGTTCATCAAGGATTTTATCCCTTCTCGAAGTTTTCATCGAGATTCTTTCCTAAGGAGCTCAAGTATTCTTCATCTTGCAATCCGGAGTGCAATTCTTTCTTCCGTACCATTGGAGGTGGTATTACGTCATTCTTGATAATTTGAGTTCATGCTTCATGATTAACATATTGTTAAGAATGAGGTATTTTAAATCCATCAATCCCTTCATTGGAGTTATATTGGGTTATATTTCACCTAAAGCCTTCCCTAAGGGTTGTTGCTAATTATGGTGCTTATAAATGACCCTAGTTCTTCATTTATCCTCCCGGTGAAATAAGTTTCTTGTTCCCTTGTTGATATCAATCCAATCAAATCTTTTTCGTGAGTGGTAAGTTGTCACCTCATAATTTTGAGATGTCTCCTATAAGTCCATATCAAGATTATTCTTTTCGTTGTTGGTTTTCCAACAACCCCGTTCTAGCTTTTATTGTAAGCGTGCTCCCTCGAGATCTGTTTCCCTTCGTTCATCCCATTCCATTCTTACTTTTGTTTCGGAGGCTTTGTGATGTTGCTCTTTTCAGCCCATCTTTTCGTTTTGTCAGGATTGTGTTCTTTTCTTGGTTTATCCATTTAACTAGAGTGTTGTGCCCCTTTGTTCAAGTTCTTTTCGCCTTATCAAGCCTTGCATCTCTTTTCAACCGGTGTGTTGCCCGAATTTGGTCTTCCTTGACCCCCTTCCTTAACCGGAGTGTTTTCAATATATATCTTCCCTTCAACCTCAAGGTTTTCGCAATGTTCTTTGTCCCTCTTTTCTAATGGAGTGTTTTCGACTTTGTTCTCCTTCGTTGTATTCTTTTCTCGAATTTGTTCAACCTCTCAAGGTTCTTTGGTTTCACTCGTTTGCCAAAGAAGCACCTTAGTTTTACCTGTTCTCTTTTTCTTCCGTTTTTCCCTCTGGTGCCATTCTAGGTCTCGGGACGAGATCCTCTTGTAGTGGTGGAGTGTTGTAATGCCCCGAGACCGATGCTTGAGAAGACTTCTATATGTTCCAGGTTTCGTTGCGTGTTTCTTTTGTGCATGCCCTTTTATTTGTGCATTGCATCATGTCATCATGCAACCCGTTTTAAAAACTAAACCAAATAAACCGTATGGATCTTCGATCCATTTAAACCGAGGGAATTCACATGGTGAGTTCTCTTTATAACATATCATCCCAGTATTTAGGGACCTACTATAAATATTCCATTAGTTTGGAATTAACCGCAAACACACTTGCAATTTAAACTCTCAAGTGTCTTCTGCTTCAAGTTCCACCTCCAAACTTTGCCAACAATTCTTTTCCCTTTTATCGAGACTCTTCCTGTTTTCCCAACATTTTTTGGACTCTTAAAAAAACCTTGAGTTTATTCAAACCATTTGAATTAAATTCAAATGTATTTGAATTTAAATCTTTCAATCATGCCACTTTCATTTTCCTAGATGGAGCTCAGTTTTGTGAGTCTGAAAAAAATACCCCTTTGCCTAAGTCCCTTCTCTTCCCTTTTTATTTTCCTTTCCTTTCTTTCTTTCCTTTTTTTTCTTTCCTTCTCTGGTATGAGAGAATGAGGGAGAGAGAGCGCCCCTGCCAGCTTTCCCAGCGCCCCACTCCTACCAGGCCCATCCTTTTCCCTAGCACCGGCCCATCCCTCTTCAGCCCAGATGGACCTCCCTCCCTCATGCGTCGGCCCAAGGCCAAGGCCCAACCAGGCTCCCGTTGCTTACCCTAGCGATCCCTGCACTCCTCTTCCTCGTCCCCTCGCGCCGCCACACGCACATGCATCGCACCAGGAGAAGCCACACCCGAATCCCCATCCCCATCGATCTCTCCTTCCTCTCGCTCCCTTCCTGACGCGCCAGGGAGGAGCCCCGTCCCTCACCCTCGCTCCCTGCGCCAGTTCCTCCCGCGGCACCTCCCCTCCTGCTTCTCCTTGCCACCACCTCCCTCTGCTGCCCTCGCGTCCCGAGCTCGCAGACCCGGACGACTAGCCAGAGCCGCCCATCTCCCTGAGCTCATCTCCACCTCCTCCCTCGCAGGCTCCCTCGTCGCCTTACCTTGTCGCCGGCCCTTGCTCCGCCTCGTCGTGCCTCTGCTCATCGCCCGAACCTCCCGGCTGCAGCTCTCTCGCCCCGTTCGATCTGGACACTGGGTCCCGAGCACCTCGACATGCCGCCTGCTCGCCGGAGCACCAGTAGCAGCCCCGTGCGCTGCCCGGGCCTTCCATGCACCCCCCTCATAGCTGAACTGGTTCTCCTCTCCTTCCTCCTCACGCGTGCCTGCGACAAACTTCACTAGCAGCACGCCATGCGCCCGAGCGTCGATTGTCAGACCCCGGCAAGCAGGACCCCGCCATCGGTGACCTGAAGGACGAGCAGGGCGCTCCGCCACCATCTCCAGCAGCGCCTCCGCACCTTTTCTCCCACCTCCCATGCTGCCTGACAAGTTCCTGCCCGACCTCCTCGTTGACCTCTGCCACAAGTCCAACAAGCAGCGTCTTCGGTTTTTTTTTCGCCAAGTCCATCGAAGGCCCTCAAGACCGTACCCCTTCATGCCGGCAAGACCGGCAAGTCGGATTCCGAACGATCAACGACTTGTGGACCATGTGCATCTACCGTCGCCGAAGACCCGGGTTGCAAAAACACCAAGTTCCTCTCCGCCGTGAACAACTACTTCCACATCGCGCCGTGTACGACTACTGTCGTTTGGGTTCGACAAGACACCGAGTACCACTACATTAGCCATGTACCTAATACACCAAGACCGGACCGGCAAGTACCCCGACGACCTTGTACCACTACCGCCACTCGAACGTTTACAGAACTTGTACCGTCGACCCTCGAAGACCCGTGGACGGCAAGTTCCTTGTTTACCCCGAACACCTACAGAGTGTTAACATCTTCGAAGCAAGAACGACTACTTCCACTATCGTCGTCGCGAGAACGGCTACTTCCCTCTACGAACGAGAATCGTCCCCTTTGCACGCTCCGAAGGTACAACCCTGAGACAACGTCCGTGAATGAATGCTTGCGATGTTTGAGAGGCTCGTGTTGCGCCGTGTCCAAATTGTCACTCGTTTCCTTGTCGCCAACTCGTGGGACACCCGAAATCCGGGAGCGCCCCACCATCTTTTGCACGCATCCGCACACTTCTCCTTTGCATCGGTATCTCAATCGAGTTACCGGAACCGGAACGTTGCCGTGGCACCATTTTCGTTATCGTTGTCGTGGCACCCCTTTTCTTTCCACCACGGTGACAAATGCTTCATAATGCTCTTGTCTACTTCTAATAAAAATTGCTTAAACTTGTTCATGTCATCCGCATCATGATAACAACAATTAAAATGTTTAAATTGTTGTTTGCTTTAATTTGCTAAGGCATATGGGGATTTACCGGATTCGTTATTTGTCAAATCCGGTCCCATTTAAATTGTTTAGACGGTGTAGTTTTGTTATGCCCCACCTCTTGCCATGTTTTAACAACATTTAATATTGTTGGGTACCTAAACGAGAGAGAACTAAATAATTGATGTGGTGTTCCGTCAATATGCAACTCATTGCATATTGAGCTCCACTTAACTTGTAGTTTTGTTTGTGCCCTTTGCCATGCCATGCATATTTAAACCGGACATGCATCGTACTTGGTTGTGCATCATGCCATGCTTATGTGGTGGTTGTTTACTATGTTGTTTGCTTCTTTCCGGTGTTTGCTTCTTCGGGTTGGTTCCGGTGACGTCGCGTTTGTGAGGATTCAATCGACTTCGTCCGTTTGTCTTCTTCATGGACTCGTTCTTCTTCCTTGCGGGATTTCAGGCAAGATGATCATACCCTCGAAATCACTTCTATCTTTGCTTGCTAGTTGCTCGCTCTTTTGCTATGCCTATGCTGCGATGCCTACCACTTGCTTATCATGCCTCCTATATTGTCGAACCAAGCCTCTAACCCACCTTGTCCTAGCAAACCGTTGTTTGGCTATGTTACCGCTTTTCTCAGCCCCTCTTATAGCATTGTTAGTTGCAGGTGAAGATTGAAGTTTGTTCCTTGTTGTAACATGGAGATCCTTCCTTGTTGGAACATTGTTTACTTGTTGGGATATCACAATATATCTTATTTAATTAATGCATCTATATACTTGGAAAAGGGTGGAAGGCTCGGCCTTATGCCTGGTGTTTTGTTCCACTCTTGCTTCCCTAGTTTCCGTCATATCGGTGTTATGTTCCCGGATTTTGCGTTCCTTACGCGGTTGGGCTATTATGGGAACCCCTTGACAGTTCGCCTTAAGTAAAGCTCTTCCAGCAATGCCCAACATTGGTTTTACCATTTTCCACCTAGCCTTTTTCCTTCCCTTGTGTTCTGCAGACTCAAGGGTCATCTTTGTTTTAACCCCCCCGAGCCAGTGCTCCTCTGAGTGTTGGGCCAAACTAGAGTCCTGTGCAGCGCCCCCTCGGCGAAACTCGAGGTTTGGTTTTAGTTGTATGGAGCGCTCATCTGAGTGTGCCCTGAGAAAGATATATCTGCAGCTCCTATCGGGATTTGTCGGCACATTCGGGTGGTGTTGCTGGTTTAGTTTTACCCTGTCGAAATGTCTTGTTGTACCGGGATACCGAGTCTGATCGGAATGTCTCGGGTGGAGGTATACTCCTTCGTTGACCGTGAGAGCTTGTGATGGGCTAAGTTGGGACACCCCTGGAGGGATTTGAACTTTTGAAAGCCGTGCCCGCGGTTATGGGCAGATGGGAATTTGTTAACGTCCGGTTGTAGAAAACCTGAAGTTGACCTTAATTAAAATGAATCAACTGTGTGAGTAACCGTGATGGTCTCTTTCCGGCAGAGTCCGGGAAGTGAACACGGTGTTGGAGTAATGCTTGACGCAGGTTGTTCTAGGATCACTTCTTGATCATAGATTCTCGACTGTGCTTTGCCTTCTCTTCTCGCTCTCATTTGTGTATGTTAGCCACCATATATGCTAGTCGCTTGCTGCAGCTCCACCTCATACCTTTACCTTACCCATAAGCTTAAATAGTCTTGATCGCGAGGGTGCAAGATTGCTGAGTCCCCGTGACTCACAGATACTTCCAAAACCAGTTTGCAGGTGCCGATGAGACTGTGCAGAGGACGCAACCAAGCTCAGGAGGAGCTCGATGAAGATCTTGTCTTTTGTGTTGTTTCGTTCTAGTTGATCAGTAGTGGAGCCCAGTTGGGGTCGATCGGGGACCTTTGTCGCATTTGGGGTTCTTCTTTTATTTTGGTTCCGTAGTCGGACCTTGATTGTATCCGGATGATGTAATGCTTTATTCATGTAATTGTGTGAAGTGGCGATTGTAAGCCAACTATGTATCTCTTTCCCTTATGCATTACATGGGTTGTGTGAAGATTACCTCACTTGCGACATTGCTTTCAATGCGGTTATGCCTCTAAGTCGTGCTTCGACACGTGGGAGATATAGCCGCATCGAGGGCGTTACAACTAACCGATGGTCTTCGTGAGGGTTCTTTGTGGGGTTAGGTTGCGGTGTGCAAGTTCAAGTGGAGCACCACGAAGAGATCAAATGCTTGAAGCTTGTTGTCCTTTGTGGTGACAATGGACCTATGAAGATGTGCGGAAGAGTAGCTCGCCCATAGTAGAGTATGGGGGAGCAATAAACTAGTCTTCATCGACTCAACACAATCAAGAAAAGTTGTGGTGCAAGTTCAAGTGGAGCATCACGAAGAGATCAAATGCTTGAAGCTTGCCATCCATTGTGGTGACAATGGACTTGTGAAGATGTGCGGAAGAAAGGCTCACCCATAGTGGAGTATGGGGGGAGCAATCAACTAGTCTTCATCGAGCCAACACAATCAAGAAAGGTGGTCCAACTTGAGGGAGTCAAGATCGTCATCATCTAGCTCAAGTGGACCATGTGCAAGGCAAAGGTTTGCCCTTGATAGGTTTTCTACTTTACCGGTCTCATGATGGTAGTTGGGAGACCGAGTTATAGGATCGATTGCCATACTATCAAGGGGGGTTCTCAATGAGTAGCTTGATCATATCGTTCGTTGAGAGCTCAAACCATTGCATCCTTGCATCATCTTTCTTCGTTCTTGTTTGGTTCTCTTTGAGAGTCTTAGAGCTTATGGTCATCTTGATGACAAGCTCGAGTTCATCGAAAACGGAGTTCACATGCTTCTTCTATGATGTTTTTGATGTTGGAGGTTTTGCCGGTTCTTCTCGGTTGGAGGTTTCACTCCTCTATTTGTTGGCATACCTCCCCTCGCCTGCCTCTTCTCGGTTGGAGCTTATGGTCGTTGTTTTGATGCTACTCGTCGTCTTGTTTCCAACAAGCTTGAGTTTGCTCAATTCGGAGCTCATATGCAGAAGTTATGGCAGTTCTTGTTTTCTTGAGTGTGGTTTTTGTCAGGGTCCCAGCGGTAGTACCATGGTACCCAGCGGTAGTACCGCTGAGGGGTCACAAGCGGCAGTACCGCTCCGCAGCGGTAGTACCGGCGGTGACTCTGCAGCAGTACTACCGCTGGCTTACCAGGTCCCTACCGCGTCGATTCGAGGGGTCTTTTTCTGTGTCGGGTTGTGCGGTACCTCGCTGCGGCAGTAGTGCGGCAGTACCGCTCCTTAGCGGTAGTACCGCCCTTCCTCCGTGGTAGTACCGCCCGGTTCCCTCTTTCCCTTTACCCTTCGTTCTGCGCGGCAGTACCGCCAAAGGAAGCGGTAGTACCTCTTAACCCAGCGGTAGTACCGCTGTCTCCTGCGGTACTACCACCCCAAGGTTCATGTTTTGTTGCTCCTTTTCCCTGTTTCTTCCACCTAAGCGGTAGTACCGCTCGTGGAGCGGTAGTACCGCTCGTGTGCGGGCTGAGCACTTAACGGTTGGATTTTCCCCCTCCTATAAAAGGGGGTCTTCTTCCCCATTGAACCTTATCCTTTGAGCTCGTGTTCTTCCCCCATTGTTGACCTTCTTCGAGCTTGCTAACTCTCAATCCCTCCATGGATTCTTGCTAGTTTTGAGGGAAAAGAGAGAGGAGATCTAGATCCACATTTCCACCAATCACTTTCTCCTCTATGTGAGGGGAACCCCTTGGATCTAGATCTTGGAGTTCTTGGTGTTCTCCTTCTTGTTCTTCCTCTCATTTTCCTCCCTAGCATTAGTTGCTTCGGTGGGATTTGAGAGAGAAGGACTTGGGCACTCTGTGTGCCCTTGCCATTGCATTTGGTGCATCGGTTTGAGTTCTCCACGTGATACGTGGAAGTTACAAGTTGAGAAGCTTATTACTCTTGGGTGCTTGGTACCCTTGAGCTTGTTCCTCTTGGGTGCTTGGGCGCCCTAGACGGTTGTTGGTGTTCGGAGCTCAATCATTGTGGTGCAAAGCTTTGGGCAAGCGTCGGGGTCTCCAATTAGGTTGTGGAGATCGCCCCGAGCAATTTGACGGGTACCGGTGACCGCCCCCAAGGGTTGCCAAATGTTGGGGAACGCAGTAATTTCAAAAATTTTCCTACGCACACGCAAGATCATGGTGATGCACAGCAACGAGAGGGGAGAGTGTTGTCTACGTACCAACGCAGACCGACTGCGGAAGCGATCACACAACGTAGGGGAAGTAGTCGTACGTCTTCTTCCCGATCCGACCGATCCAAGCACCGTCACTCCGGCACCTCCGAGTTCTTAGCACACGTTCAGCTCGATGACGTTCCTCGGGCTCCGATCCAGCAAAGCGTCGAGGAAGAGTTCCGTCAGCACGACGGCGTGGTGACGATCTTGATGTACTACCGACGCAGGGCTTCGCCTAAGCACTGTAACAGTATGATCGAGGTGGAATTTGGTGGCAGGGGGCACCGCACACGGCTAAGGAACGATTAACTTGTATGTCTTGGGGTGCCCCCTGCCCCCGTATATAAAGGCCAGGGGGAGGGGGTTCGGCCGGCTAGGGGAGAGAGGGCGCAGGAGGAGTCCTACTCCCACCGGGAGTAGGACTCCCCCCCCCAATCCTATTCCAATTAGGATTCAAGGGGAGAAAGAGAGAGAAGGGGGGCCGGCCCCTTGTCCTATTCCTAATAGGACTCTAGGGGGCGCCGGCCAGCTAGAGGGCTGCCTCTTTTCTCTTTTCCACTAAGGCCCAATAGGCCCATTAGCCTCCCGGGGGGTTCCGGTAACCCTCCCGGTAATCCGGTAAAATCCCGATTTCACCCGGAACGCTTCCGGTGTCCAAACATAGGCTTCCAATATACCAATCTTTACGTCTCGACCATTTCGAGACTCCTCGTCATGTCCGTGATCTTATCCGGGACTCCGAACAACCTTCGGTACATCAAAATGCATAAACTCATAATAACTGTCATCGTAACGTTAAGCGTGCGGACCCTACGGTTCGAGAACAATGTAGACATGACCGAGACACGTCTCCGGTCAATAACCAATAGCGGGACCTGGATGCCCATATTGGCTCCTACATATTCTACGAAGATCTTTATCGGTCAGACCGCATAACAACATACGTTGTTCCCTTTGTCATCGGTATGTTACTTGCCCGAGATTCGATCGTCGGTATCCAATACCTAGTTCAATCTCGTTACTGGCAAGTCTCTTTACTCGTTCCGTAATACATCATGTCACAACTAACTTATTAGTTGCAGTGCTTGCAAGGCTTATGTGATGTGCATTACCGAGAGGGCCCAGAGATACCTCTCCGACAATCGGAGTGACAAAACCCTAATCTCGAAATACGCCAACCCAACATCTGCCATTGGAGACACCTGTAGTACTCCTTTATAATCACCCAGTTACGTTGTGACGTTTGGTAGTACCCAAAGTGTTCCTCCGGTAAACGGGAGTTGCATAATCTCATAGTTATAGGAACATGTATAAGTCATGAAGATAGCAATAGCAACATACTAAACGATCGGGTGCTAAGCTAATGGAATGGGTCATGTCAATCAGATCATTCAACTAATGATGTGACCTCGTTAATCAAATAACAACTCTTTGTTCATGGTTAGGAAACATAACCATCTTTGATTAACGAGCTAGTCTAGTAGAGGCATACTAGTGACACTCTGTTGGTCTATGTATTCACACATGTATTATGTTTCCGGTTAATACAATTCTAGCATGAATAATAAACATTTATCATGATATAAGGAAATAAATAATAACTTTATTATTGCCTCTAGGGCATATTTCCTTCAGTCTCCCACTTGCACTAGAGTCAATAATCTAGATTACACTGTAATGATTCTAACACCCATGGAGCCTTGGTGCTGATCATGTTTTGCTCGTGGAAGAGGCTTAGTCAACGGGTCTGCAACATTCAGATCCGTATGTATCTTGCAAATCTCTATGTCTCCCTCCTGGACTAAATCCTGGATGGAGTTGAAGCGTCTTTTGATGTGCTTGGTTCTTTTGTGAAATCTGGATTCCTTTGCCAAGGCAATTGCACCAGTATTGTCACAGAAGATTTTCATTGGACCCGATGCACTAGGTATGACACCTAGATCGGATATGAACTCCTTCATCCAGACTCCTTCATTTGCTGCTTCCGAAGCAGCTATGTACTCCGCTTCACATGTAGATCCCGCTACGACGCTTTGTTTAGAACTGCACCAACTGACAGCTCCACCGTTTAAAGTAAACACGTATCCGGTTTGCGATTTAGAATCGTCCGGATCAGTGTCAAAGCTTGCATCAACGTAACCTCTTACGGTGAGCTCTTTGTCACCTCCATATACGAGAAACATATCCTTAGTCCTTTTCAGGTATTTCAGGATGTTCTTGACCGCTGTCCAGTGATCCACCCCTGGATTACTTTGGTACCTCCCTGCTAAACTTATGGCAAGGCACACATCAGGTCTGGTACACAGCATTGCATACATGATAGAGCCTATGGCTGAAGCATAGGGAACATTTTTCATATTCTCTCTATCTTCTGCAGTGGTCGGGCATTGAGTCTGGCTCAACTTCATACCTTGCAATACAGGCAAGAACCCTTTCTTTGCTTGATCCATTTTGAACTTCTTCAAAATCTTGTCAAGGTATGTGCTTTGTGAAAGTCCAATTAAGCGTTTTGATCTATCTCTATAGATCTTTATGCCTAATATGTAAGCAGCTTCCCCAAGGTCTTTCATCGAAAAACTTTTATTCAAGTATCCCTTTATGCTATCCAGAAATTCTATATCATTTCCAATGAGTAATATGTCATCCACATATAATATCAGAAATGCTACAGAGCTCCCACTCACTTTCTTGTAAATACAGGCTTCTCCAAAAGTCTGTATAAACCCAAATGCTTTGATCACACTATCAAAACGTTTATTCCAACTCCGAGATGCTTGCACCAGTCCATAGATGGATCGCTGGAGTTTGCATACTTTGTTAGTTCCTTTTGGATCGGCAAAACCTTCTGGCTGCATCATATACAACTCTTCTTCCAGAAATCCATTCAGGAATGCGGTTTTTACATCCATTTGCCAAATTTCATAATCATAAAATGCGGCAATTGCTAACATGATTCTGACAGACTTAAGCATCGCTACGGGTGAGAAAGTCTCATCGTAGTCAATTCCTTGAACTTGTCGAAAACCTTTTGCGACAAGTCGAGCTTTGTAGACAGTAACATTACCATCAGCGTCAGTCTTTTTCTTAAAGATCCATTTATTCTCAATTGCTTGCCGATCATCGGGCAAGTCAACCAAAGTCCATACTTTGTTCTCATACATGGATCCCATCTCAGATTTCATGGCTTCAAGCCACTTTGCGGAATCTGGGCTCACCATCGCTTCTTCATAGTTCGTAGGTTCATCATGATCTAGTAGCATGACTTCCAGAACAGGATTACCGTACCACTCTGGTGCGGATCTTGCTCTGGTTGATCTACGAGGTACAGTAGTATCTTGATCTAAAGTTTCATGATCATCATCATTAACTTCCTCTCTTATTGGTGTAGTTCTCACAGAAACAGTTTTCTGTGATGTACTATTCCCCAATAATGGAGTAGGTATAGTTACCTCGTCAAGTTCTACTTTCCTCCCACTCACTTCTTTCGAGAGAAACTCCTTCTCAAGAAAGTTTCCGAATTTAGCAACAAAAGTCTTGCCTTCGGATCTGTGATAGAAGGTGTATCCAATAGTTTCCTTTGGATATCCTATGAAGACACTTCTCCGATTTGGGTTCGAGCTTATCAGGTTGAAGCTTTTTCACATAAGCATCGCAGCCCCAAACTTTAAGAAACGACAACTTTGGTTTCTTGCCAAACCATAGTTCATAAGGCGTCGTCTCAACGGATTTAGATGGTGTCCTATTTAACGTGAATGCGGCCGTCTCTAAAGCATAACCCCAAAATGATAGCGGTAAATCAGTAAGAGACATCATAGATCGCACCATATCTAGTAAAGTACGATTACGACGTTCGGACACACCATTACGTTGTGGTGTTCCGGGTGGCGTGAGTTGCGAAACTATTCCACAATTTTTCAAATGTACACCAAACTCGTAACTCAAATATTCTCCTCCACGATCAGATCGTAGGAATTTTATTTTCTTGTTACGATGATTTTCAACTTCACTCTGGAATTCTTTGAACTTTTCAAATGTTTCAGACTTATGTTTCATTAAGTAGATATACCCATATTTGCTTAAATCATCTGTGAAGGTGAGAAAATAACGATATCCGCCACGAGCCTCAATATTCATCGGACCACATACATCGGTATGTATGATTTCCAATAAATCTGTTGCTCTCTCCATAGTGCCGGAGAACGGTGTTTTAGTCATCTTGCCCATGAGGCACGGTTCGCAAACACCAAGTGATTCATAATCAAGTGGTTCCAAAAGCCCATCAGTATGGAGTTTCTTCATGCGCTTTATACCGATATGACCTAAACGGCAGTGCCACAAATAAGTTGCACTATCATTATCAACTCTGCATCTTTTGGCTTCAACATTATGAATATGTGTACTACTATCGAGATTTAATAAGAATAGACCACTTTTCAAGGGTGCATGACCATAAAAGATATTACTCATATAAATAGAACAACCATTATTCTCTGATTTAAATGAATAACCGTCTCGCATCAAACAAGATCCAGATATAATGTTCATGCTTAACGCTGGCACCAAATAACAATTATTTAGGTCTAATATTAATCCCGAAGGTAGATGTAGAGGTAGCGTGCCGACCGCGATCACATCGACTTTGGAACCGTTTCCCACGCGCATCGTCACCTCGTCCTTTGCTAGTGTCCGCTTATTCTGTAGTCCCTGTTTCGAGTTGCAAATATTAGCAACAGAACCAGTATCAAATACCCAGGTGCTACTGCGAGCATTAGTAAGGTACACATCAATAACATGTATATCACATATACCTTTGTTCACTTTGCCATCCTTCTCATCCGCCAAATACTTGGGCCAGTTCCGCTTCCAGTGACCAGTCTGCTTGCAGTAGAAGCACTCAGTTTCAGGCTTAGGTCCAGGCTTGGGTTTCTTCTCTTGAGCAGCAACTTGCTTGCCGTTCTTCTTAGAGTTCCCTTTCTTCTTCCCTTTGCCCTTTTTCTTGAAACTAGTGGTTTTGTTAACCATCAACACTTGATGCTCCTTTTTGATTTCTACCTCCGCAGCTTTCAGCATAGCGAAGAGCTCGGGAATAGTCTTGTTCATCCCTTGCATATTATAGTTCATCACAAAGCTCTTGTAGCTTGGTGGCAGTGATTGGAGAATTCTGTCAATGACGCAATCATTCGGAAGTGTAACTCCCAATTGAATCAAGTGATTATTATACCCAGACATTTTGAGTATATGCTCACTGACAGAACTGTTCTCCTCCATCTTGCAGCTATAGAACTTATTGGAGACTTCATATCTCTCAATCCGGGCATTTGCTTGAAATATTAACTTCAACTCCTGGAACATCTCATATGCTCCATGACGTTCAAAACGTCGTTGAAGTCCCGGTTCTAAGCCGTAAAGCATGGCACACTGAACTATTGAGTAGTCATCAGCTTTGCTCTGCCAGACATTCATAACTTCTGGCGTTGCTCTTGCAGCAGGCCTGGCACTTAGCGGTGCTTCCAGGACGTAATTCTTCTGTGCAGCAATGAGGATAATCCTCAGGTTACGGACCCAGTCCGTGTAATTGCTACCATCATCTTTCAACTTAGCTTTCTCAAGGAACGCATTAAAATTCAACGGAACAACAGCACGAGCCATCTATCTACAACATAAACAAGCAAGATACTATCAGGTACTAAGTTCATGATAATTTTTAAGTTCAGTTAATTTACTTAAGAACTCCCACTTAGACAGACATCCCTCTAATCCTCTAAGTGATTACGTGATCCAAATCAACTAAACCATAACCGATCATCACGTGAGATGGAGTAGTCTTCAATGGTGAACATCAATATGTTGATCATATCTACTATATGATTCACGCTCGACCTTTCGGTCTCCGTGTTCCGAGGTCATATCTTATATGCATAGCTCGTCAAGTATAACCTGAGTATTCTGCGTGTGCAACTGTTTTGCACCCGTTGTATTTGAACGTAGAGCCTATCACACCCGATCATCACGTGGTGTCTCAGCACGAAGAACTTTTGCAACGGTGCATACTCAGGGAGAACACTTCTTGATAATTTAGTGAGAGATCATCTTATAATGCTACCGTCAATCAAAGCAAGATAAGATGCATAAAAGGATAAACATCACATGCAATAAATATAAGTGATATGATATGGCCATCATCATCTTGTGCTTGTGATCTTCATCTCCGAAGCACCGTCATGATCACCATCGTCACCGGCACGCCACCTTGATCTCCATCGTAGTAACGTTGTCGTCTCGCCAATCTTATGCTTCCACGACTATTACTACCGTTTAGTAATCTAGTAAAGCATTATATCGCGATTGCATTGCATACAATAAAGCGACAACCATATGGCTCCTGCCAGTTGCCGATAACTCGGTTACAAAACATGATCATCTCATACAATAAAATCAGCATCATGCCTTGACCATATCACATCACAACATGCCCTGCAAAAACAAGTTAGACGTCTTCTACTTTGTTGTTGCAAGTTTTACGTGGCTGCTACGGGCTTAAGTAAGAACGCATCTCACCTACGCATCAAAACCACAATGATAGTTCGTCAAATAGACTCCGTTTTAACCTTCTCAAGGACCGGGTGTAGTCACACTTGGTTCAACTAAAGTTGGAGAGACAGTCTTCCGCAAGCCATCTGTGTGCAAAGCACGTCGAGGGAACCGGTCTCGCGTAAGAGTACGCGTAAGGTTGGTCCAGATCGTCTCGTCCAACAATACCGCCGAACCAAAGTATGACATGCTGGTAGGCAGTATGACTTGTATCGCCCACAACTCACTTGTGTTCTACTCGTGCATATAACATCAAACCATAAAACCTAGGCTCTGATACCACTGTTGGGGAACGCAGTAATTTCAAAAAATTTCCTACGCACACGCAAGATCATGGTGATGCACAGCAACGAGAGGGGAGAGTGTTGTCTACGTACCAACACAGACCGACTGCGGAAGCGATCACACAACGTAGGGGAAGTAGTCGTACGTCTTCTTCCCGATCCGACCGATCCAAGCACCGTCACTCCGGCACCTCCGAGTTCTTAGCACACGTTCAGCTCGATGACGTTCCTCGGGCTCCGATCCAGCAAAGCGTCGAGGAAGAGTTCCGTCAGCACGACGGCGTGGTGACGATCTTGATGTACTACCGACGCAGGGCTTCGCCTAAGCACTGTAACGGTATGATCGAGGTGGAATTTGGTGGCAGGGGGCACCGCACACGGCTAAGGAACGATTAACTTGTATGTCTTGGGGTGCCCCCTGCCCCCGTATATAAAGGCCAGGGGGAGGGGGTTCGGCCGACTAGGGGAGAGAGGGCGCAGGAGGAGTCCTACTCCCACCGGGAGTAGGACTCCCCCCCCCAATCCTATTCCAATTAGGATTCAAGGGGAGAAAGAGAGAGAAGGGGGGCCGGCCCCTTGTCCTATTCCTAATAGGACTCTAGGGGGCGCCGGCCAGCTAGAGGGCTGCCTCTTTTCTCTTTTCCACTAAGGCCCAATAGGCCCATTAGCCTCCCGGGGGGTTTCGGTAACCCTCCCGGTAATCCGGTAAAATCCCGATTTCACCCGGAACGCTTCCGGTGTCCAAACATAGGCTTCCAATATACCAATCTTTACGTCTCGACCATTTCGAGACTCCTCGTCATGTCCGTGATCTTATCCGGGACTCCGAACAACCTTCGGTACATCAAAATGCATAAACTCATAATAACTGTCATCGTAACGTTAAGCGTGCGGACCCTACGGTTCGAGAACAATGTAGACATGACCGAGACACGTCTCCGGTCAATAACCAATAGCGGGACCTGGATGCCCATATTGGCTCCTACATATTCTACGAAGATCTTTATCGGTCAGACCGCATAACAACATACGTTGTTCCCTTTGTCATCGGTATGTTACTTGCCCGAGATTCGATCGTCGGTATCCAATACCTAGTTCAATCTCGTTACTGGCAAGTCTCTTTACTCGTTCCGTAATACATCATGTCACAACTAACTTATTAGTTGCAGTGCTTGCAAGGCTTATGTGATGTGCATTACCGAGAGGGCCCAGAGATACCTCTCCGACAATCGGAGTGACAAAACCCTAATCTCGAAATACGCCAACCCAACATCTGCCATTGGAGACACCTGTAGTACTCCTTTATAATCACCCAGTTACGTTGTGACGTTTGGTAGTACCCAAAGTGTTCCTCCGGTAAACGGGAGTTGCATAATCTCATAGTTATAGGAACATGTATAAGTCATGAAGATAGCAATAGCAACATACTAAACGATCGGGTGCTAAGCTAATGGAATGGGTCATGTCAATCAGATCATTCAACTAATGATGTGACCTCGTTAATCAAATAACAACTCTTTGTTCATGGTTAGGAAACATAACCATCTTTGATTAACGAGCTAGTCTAGTAGAGGCATACTAGTGACACTCTGTTGGTCTATGTATTCACACATGTATTATGTTTCCGGTTAATACAATTCTAGCATGAATAATAAACATTTATCATGATATAAGGAAATAAATAATAACTTTATTATTGCCTCTAGGGCATATTTCCTTCACCAAAGTGTACGGGTTCGGTGACCGCCCCCAAGGGTTGCCATTTGTACGGGTTCGGTGACCGCCCTCAAGGATCCCTTAGTGGAATCACGGCATCTTGCATTGTGCGAGAGCGTGAGGAGATTACGGTGGCCCTAGTGGCTTCTTGGGGAGCATTGTGCCTCCACACCGCTCCAAACGGAGATTAGCATCCGCAAGGGTGTGAACTTCGGGATACATCGTCGTCTCCTCGTGCCTCGGTTATCTCTTACCCGAGCCCTTTACTTATGCACTTTACTTTGTGATAGCCATATTGTTTCTTGTCATATATCTTGCTATCACATAGTTGCTTATCTTTCTTAGCATAAGTTGTTGGTGCACATAGGTGAACCTAGTTGTTTTAGGTTTTGTGCTTGGCAAATTAACCGCTAGGTTTATTCCGCATTTGTTCAAGCCTAAACCATAATTATTTTAAAACGCCTATTCACCCCCCCTCTAGGCGACATCCACGATCTTTCAGCTGTCCTCTCCCGCGCAAAAGCGGGTCATGAGGCTTGTTAATGCGGCCATTGTTCTTGGCTTTTCTTGGCCAAGGTGTCTGGCGAGCCATTCGTCTCGAACGCTGTGTTTGAAAGCTACTAAGGCTTCGGCGTCCGAACAGTCGACTATCTGGTTCTTTTTAGTAAGAAATCTGTTCCAGAGTTTCCGGGCTGACTCTCCGGGCTGTTGAGTTATATGACTTAAATCGTCTGCATCCGGAGGCCGGACATAGGTCCCTTGAAAATTTGCCTGAAAAGCATCCTCGAGATCTTCCCAACTTCCAATGGTGTTTTCGGGAAGGCCTTTAAGCCAATGCCGGGCTGGCCCTTTCAGCTTGAGGGGTAAGTATTTTATGGCGTGGAGGTCATCTCCTCTGGCCATATGGATATGGAGGATATAGT
This sequence comes from Triticum monococcum, assembly GCA_034509565.1. NCBI lineage: Eukaryota > Viridiplantae > Streptophyta > Magnoliopsida > Poales > Poaceae > Triticum > Triticum monococcum. The sequence continues at coordinate 558,753,061 of CM067843.1, read as the reverse complement.
CCTCAATCCAGACTCCAGGGTCTATCGTTCCATCGTACACCTCTATGTTTAAGGGCTTGAATCCCGCTAGAAATTCATGGTCCAGCACCTCATCGGTGAAACATAGGGGGTGTGCGGCACCCCTGTATTTGGGTGTGCCGTAGTGTTCGGATGTTTGTTGTGTTGCATTGTTTACTAAAGCTTGCTTTCTTAGCCCGTAGGTAGATCTGGCTGGGCCATCTTTTTGATGTGAATCCTTGAGTGGGTCGCGTGCTGGCTTGTGTGCGGCGCCTCTTGCCGCTCTATATTGGCCATGGGGTCGTTTATCCGACCGGGTGGCTTCCTTATTTGTTGATTGCGGAGGTTCTAAGGCCTCCTCATCAAATTCAGGCAAGAGCTTTCGCTTCGGGTAGCTTTTTGTGTGGCGACTGTCGCCGTATTTGTCTGCGGTGTTGAGTACTTTGCTCCACCTGATTCTGAGTGCTTCTTCCGCAATTTTGAGCTTCCACTTCTGCTTTTTCAGGCTACGCGCAGTGGCGACGAGCCTTTTGTGGAGGTTCTTCTGCTCCGGGAACTTGTCCGGCGTGAGGTCGTCCGGACTGTTATCTTCGCCGGGGACGGGTTGTGCGGTTTGTTTATCCAAGTTGCCTTGTTCGGACGGTTGCTCGATGCCATGTTCATCGTTCGCCGGCTCACCCTGCTCTGTGACTGGGTCTGTATGACCGTTGTCTCCGTCGAGGCAGGGCTTGGAGCGGCGCTTACGCCGCCGCTTTGACTGCTTTTCAGAGGAATGAACCTTTGTTGCGTCCTCCCATTCGTCCTCGTCGTTTCCATTGGGTGTGTCCACCATGTATACATCATAGGATGGGGTGGCTGTCCAGTGCCCTGTGGGCACTGGTTCCTGTTTGCCTCCTACATCGTCGTCCATGCCATCGATGTCTTCGGAGTCGAAGTCAAGCATGTCGGTTAAATCGTCGACAGTGGCTACGAAGTGGGTGGCGGGTGGGTGTCGAATTTCTTCGTTATCCGCATCCCAATCCCGTTGACCATAATCCGGCCAGGGCTCTCCTGACAAAGAGAGAGACCTTAGTGAATTCAGAATGTCGCCGAAGGGCGAGTGCTGAAAGATATCTGCGGCGGTGAATTCCATAATCGGCGCCCAATCGGATTCGATTGGCAAGGGTGCGGAGGGTTCGGAGTTCGGAGCAGGGTCCGGCACCTTGGAGTCCCGGGCTTCGCAGAGGATAAAGCTGGTGTTTGGCTCGATCGCCGTTGAGACTGCTGCCCCTGAGGTGGTGTCTAGCCACCCGCCCTCGATCGGCGCAGTTCGCTCCGAGCTAAGGGTCAGAGCTGTTGCGGGCGCGGCCTCCAGGGCACTGTTCGACGGTAGAGCTAAGTCATGCCCATCATGACAGTGCGGCGCGCTTGGTTGTGGCTCGGATCCGTCGAAGATCAAGTCTCCGCGAATGTCAGCCGTGTAGTTCAAACTTTCAAATCTGACCTGACGGCCAGGGGTGTAGCTTTCAATCTGCTCCAGATGGCCAAGCGAATTAGCCCGCAGTGCAAAGCCGCCGAACACGAAGATCTGTCCGGGGAGAAAGGTCTCACCCTGGACCGCATCGTTGTTGATGATTAGAGGAGCCATCGGGCCTAAAGGTGATGACACAAAGGAACTCTCAATGAAAGCACCAATGTCAGTGTCAAAACTGGCGGATCTCAGGTAGGGGGTCCCGAACCGTGTGTCTAGGCGGATGGTAACAGGAGACAAGGGACACAATGTTTTTACCCAGGTTCAGACCCTCTCGATGGAGGTAAAACCCTACTCCTGCTTGATTAATATTGATGATATGGGTAGTACAAGAGTAGATCTACCACGAGATCAAATAGGCTAAACCCTAGAAGATAGCCTATGGTATGATTGTTGTTCGTCCTATGGACTAAAACCCTCCGGTTTATATAGACACCAGAGAGGGCTAGGGTTACACTGAGTCGGTTACAATGGGAGGAGATCTACATATCCGTATTGCCAAGCTTGCCTTCCACGCCAAGGAAAGTCCCATCCGGACACGGGACGAAGTCTTCAATCTTCTATCTTCATAGTCCAGGAGTCCGGCCAAAGGTTATAGTCCGGCTATCCGGACACCCCCTAATCCAGGACTCCCTCAAGGAGCCTCCCGAAGCAATCACTAGCAAAGATAAAGATGGCAAGGATCAAGTAGTTTCCAACCCTGCTCATAACACCTGGCTAGTTCAAGATCAGCAAATCATAGCATATCTTCTCCAAAATCTGTCCAAGGAGGTGCTTGTTCAAGTGGCCTTGCTTGAATCATCCCATGCGATCTGGACTGCGTTAGCAAACATGTTTTCTGCAGTTTCCTTGTCCCGCGTCAATAACATCATATCGGCCCTCACGAACGCCCAGAAGGGATCACAGTCAGCCTCCACCTACTTCGGGCAGATGCGTGCCCTCTCCGACGAGCTTGCGGCGGTGGGCAAGCCGCTTTGGGAGGACGAACTCATCTCCTTCATCGTCGCCGGGCTTGATATGGAGTATCAGCCAATCATCTCTGCACTCGACGTCCGCACCAAGCCTATCACCGTCGACGCGCTCTTCTTGATGGTGGCAAACTTCGATCAATGCGTTGAGATGTTCAACGACGCTGGTGGCTTCAAGTCATCGGCGAATGCTGCCTCCAGGGGTCGCTCGGCTGGCGGCAGAGGCGGCTACCGCAACCAGAAGCAAGGCGGTCGCGGCGGCGGCTACTTTGGTGGTGGCGGCCAAAACCCTAGCAGTGGCTATCCTGGCACGGGTAGCGGTGGCTACAACCATGGCGGCAGCTACAACAACCACGGCGGCGGCTACAACAACCACGACAACGGCGGCTATAACAACCACGGCAACGGCGGTGGCCAAGACAGTGGCCACCGCGGCGACGGTGGCGGGGGCTACTACAACAACAACGGCCCTCCGCACCACTACTGCAACAACAATCAAGGTGGCCGCTTCGCCGGGTATGAGGAGTATGAAAACAAATGCCAGATCTACAAGAAAACTAAACATATTGCAAAAGAATGTAAGTGGCACTATGCAGAGGATAATCCTAGAAGGAGGCATGTTGCAGCTGCGGCAGATGCCTCATATGGAGTCGATTCCAATTGGTATCTTGACTCCGGCTCAAATGAGAACATCACCTCTGAGCTTGAGAAGATGACCATGCACGAGAAGTATCATGGCCAAGATCGAGTTCACACAGCTGAAAACGGTCCAGGTATGATGATAAGTCATGTTGGAGAGTCTATTATTCAAACCCCACACCATGATATTCTTGTAGATGATGTGCATCACATTCCCAATGCATCCAAAAATCTTTTGTCAGTACATCGCATTACTCTTGATAATGGTGTTTTCATAGAGTTTCACCCCTTCTTCTTTTTGATCAAGGATCAGGTCATGAGGAGGGTGCTTTATCGCGGTAGATGTGTGCAAGGCCTCTACCCAATGATCCCCAAAACTTCCAAGTTCAATAAGCAAGCCTATGGAGTCTTCAAAGTGTCTTCAGAACGATGGCATAATCGTTTAGGCCACCCATCTTTTTCCATTGTTTATCAGATTCTTAGCAAAAATAAGCTCGCATTTGTTGATGAGCATGATCGTGAAACCATTTGTGACTCTTGCCAAAGAGCAAAAAGTCACCAGTTACCATATCCTATATCTACCAGTGTGTCCACAAAACCCTTGCAACTTGTGTTTTCAGATGTATGGGGACCGGCCCCCTCCTTTGTTGGCCGCCACACTTATTACGTGAGTTTCATTGATGATTTTAGCAAGTATACCTGGATATACCTTATTAAAAAAATGCTTCGACGTTTTTCAAGTTTTTCTCAACTTTCAGGCTCTTGTAGAACGACAATTTGATTGCAAAATACTTTCTATGCAGTTGGATTGGGGAGGTGAGTATGAAAAACTCAACTCCTTTTTCCAACAGATAGGAATCTCTCATCACGTTTCTTGCCCTCACGCTCACCAACAAAATGGTTCAGCGGAGCACAAGCACATGCACATTGTTGACATTCGCATCTCCCTTCTTGCTGCCGCATCTATGCCTCTAAAGTTTTGGGATGGGGCTTTTCTCACAGCGGCACACCTCATAAATATTCTGCCTAGCTGTGTCATTAATCACGAAACACCCATTGAACGTCTACTTCACATCAAACCCGACTATTCATCTCTTCAAGTGTTTGGCTGCGCATGTTGGCCCAACCTCCGTCCCTATAACAACAGAAAGCTCATGTTTCGTTCGACACAATGTGTCTTTATAGGCTACAGTGCAAAACACAAAGGCGTCAAGTGTCTTGACGTAGCCACGGGACATGTGTATATCTCTCGAGATGTAGTCTTTGATGAAACAGTTTTTCCCTTTGCCAAACTTCACCCAAATGTCGGCGCATTACTTCGCAAAGAAATTCTTCTCTTGCCCTCCACTTTATCCGGCGTTGATCATGGGGCAGAGAATAATAGTACTAATCAACTTGCACCTAATCATCATATTATGCCTGAGATTACTGCTGCAGATTTCAGTTCAGATAGCGAAAATTCGAGTCAAAATGGGCGAGATTTCATGTGCCCCCCGGCTGGAGACATGGACGCGAACCGAGGAGGATCTACCTCGGGATCCGCACTGCAGGAGACAACACCCCCTCCGGGATCCGGGCGGACACCACCTGGTCGCACCTCGGGCCCCGAGCGCCTTGAGCGGGCGCGCGATCGGGAAAGCGACGTCATCGCCCCGCACCAACAAGCTGGTGACGTGTGGCGGGAGGTCACCCGCACGGCTGAGCCTCGCTCGTCTGGTTGGCCCGCGCCAAATTCATCAGGGGCCGCCACTTCCGCTCGGCCGCATGCGCCAAATTCGCCCGGGCCCTCCACCTCGCCTCGGTCGCGGTCGCCAGCACGCGTGACGGAATCCTCCTCGGGATCCGAGTCGCCAGCACCTGATGCAGATGACGGATCTCCTATAGCTCCGCCTCCTGTGGTTTCCTGTAACACCCTCGATGCGACTATATCTCCCACGTGTCGAGGCACGACTTAGAGGCATAATCACATTGAAGGCATATGTCACAAGTGAGGCAATCTTCACACAACCCATGTATATATATATAATATAAAGGGGGAATAATAATAATAGTTGGCTTACACTCGCCACGTCACATCAAGGTACATAAATAGCATCCATCATACAAACACTCATGGCCCGACTACGGCACCAAAATAGAAAGACCCCCAACATGCGACTAATCCCTGAATCGAACCCCGAGCAGGCACCACTACTGATCATCAGGAAAAGAAACATAGTATCGCTGAGAGTCCTCGTCGTACTCCCACTTCAGCTCGAACGCGCCATCCGAAGGAGTATCATCGGTCCCTGCATCTGGTGTAATAGAAATCTATGAGCCACAAGGACTCAGCAATCTCGCACCCTCGCGATCAAGACTATTTAAGCTTAATAGGTAAGGAAGGGGGGGGTAATGTGAGTGGAGCTGCAGCAAGCGACTAGCATATATGGTGGCTAACTTATTCGCAAAAGAGAGCGAGAAGAGAAGGCAAAGCACGAGCGGAAACTAAATAGAGCAGGCTACGCAAAACATAACTCCAACGCCGTGTCCACTTCCCGGACTCCGCCGAGAAGAGGCCATCACGGCAACACACGCAGTTGATTCATTTTAATTAATTAAGTTCAAGTTGTCTACAACCAGACATTAACAAATTCCCATCTGCCCATAACCGCGGGCACGGCTTTCGAAAGATCAATCCCTGCAGGGGGGTCCCAACTTAGCCCATAACAAGCTCTCATGGTCAACGAAGGAATAGACCTCCACCCAGGACCCACCGATCACACTCGGTATCCCGGTACAACAAGATGATTCGACAGGTCAAAACTAGTCCAGCAACACCGCCCGAATGCGCCGACAAATCCCGATAGGAGCTGCACATATCTCTTTCTCAGGGCACACTCAGATTGTCTAAACTTCCGGTAGGCCAGCCCAGAGTTGCCCCTGGTGGCCACCGGCGGCTGACGTTCCGGACCAACACTCAGAGGAGCACTGGCCCGTGGGGGGCTAAAATAAAGATGACCCTCGGGCTCCGGAAACCCAAGGGAAAGAAAAGGGTAGGTGGCAAATGGTAAAACCAATGTTGAGCATTGCTGGAAAAGCTTTAATCAAGGCGAACTATCAAGGGGTTCCCATTATAGCCCAACCGCGTAAGGGACGCAACAATCCGGGAACATAACACCGATATGACGGAAACTAGGGCGGCAAGAGTGGAACAAAACACTAGGCGAGAGGCCGAGCCTTCCACCCTTTACCAAGTATATAGATGAACAAAGATAACATAGCAATAGAATGATATCCCAACAAGTAAATAAATGTTCCAACAAGGAACGGCTCCAATCTTCACCTGCAACTAACAATGCTATAAGAAGGGCTGAGCAAAGCGGTAACATAGTCAATCAATGGTTTGCTAGGACAAAGGTGGGTTAGAGGCTCAATCATGGCAATTGGGAGGCTGACAAGCAAGTGGTAGGCATCGTAGCATTGGCAAAGCAAAAGAGCGAGCAAACTAGCATAGCAAAGATAGTAGTGATTTCAAGGGTGTGATCATTTTGCCTGCACAGTTGTCAGAATTGACTGGATCCTCAAAAGCAAACTCAACGGGCTCCTCGTTAGCGAACTCGTCTCCCGGCTCTACCCAACAACACAAACAAGCAACAAGGATACAATCAACCACGTGCAAAGGCAACCAATAAGATGCAAAGATGATATGCTATGCGGGATGCGATGCGGGATGCAAGAATGCAACATGTAAACAGGAAATGCATGAACCTGGCCTCAACTTGGAAAACCAAGTGTGCCACTGGATAGAGAGGAAGAAATCCCCTGAAAACGATATAAAGATCATGGCAATCGGAGCTACGGTTAAGAAATGGCAAGCGATTTACTAAATGATCCGATCTGCGATTTACAGCAAGTAGGCTCCTAAATGCAACAAAATGAACATGTTACAGCCACCCAACATGAAAACAAATTGCATGGCAGTGATGTACTCATCAAGCTTAACAAATCATCATGACTGAGGCATAGGCAAATTCATCCATTAAGGGCTTCAAACAAGCATGGCAAAACTGAATAAGCAAAACAGATTTCAGACTTAGCGAAATTAACGCTAGCCTGGAATTTCAGACCACGATGCTCTCTTCGGAGCAGCAAAACAACATGAAGGAAAACCTGAACATGGCAAGTAAGAGCATGGCATGGAGCTACTCACCAATCTTATCAAAACACCCAAAATGACCTGGGGCCAAAAGGGGTTCACAAAATACTCTACCGAGCACACGAACATCGATGAAACACAATCAGTTTTCAGACTTAGTGAAAACTGGGACATGCTGAAATAATAACTCACGGAGGCATGTAAACGAGCTCGATGCTCTCACTACGGTGCAAGTCATGGCAAGGCAAGCATATATCCATTAAGAAGGCACAAAATGCTAGCTAAACATGGCAAGAACAATGGCATAGCATGCATGGATCACTAGCAATCAATCCGGCAAAATCGCAAAAGAGTTCACGATCTGCCCAAAGCAGCAACTATCCAAAAGTTGAGCTCGATTGAGTCAACCTAGGGTGCTCCAACATAACAAGTAAAGACATGGATGGATTAAGCACAACAAGTATAACAAATCACTCTTACTGATCATCCTCAAAAGAGGCACGGATCACTAGGAAACAAGCCGGACATATAGCATCGTGAACTAAAACGGCTCAGACTTGGTGAAAATCACTAAGTCCCTGAAATCAGTAATCTCAGGTAGCCCTCTTCGCAAGCTTGCACAAGACAACACACACATCCTAAAAATACATGGAAGGCACCTCTGGAAAGAAGACAACATGCTTAACAATTCATCCCAAAGGGGCACAGGCATATCATGCACGGATTAAATATGGCAAAAATGACAAAAGTGCATGTTGGATTAACGGATCTGCAATTTAACTCAACATGCCTCCTACCAACAGCATTTTGGGCAACAAGATGACCTCAAATGCAAATGATGCAATGGAACGAAATGATGTACTCGTCGAGACGAAGATTTTGACATATCATACGCTCAAAACGGAGCTACGGATGAGGAGATATGACAGGTCAAAGTAGCAAGAAAAATATAACGGGAGAGGGAAAAAGTCAACCCCTAGGGTTTTACTGTTCACAGATCCGATCCGGATCGGGCGCGGGCACTGTAGCGGGCGCGGCTCTCGAGGTATGTCGGCGCCGGGGTTGAGCTCGCCGGCGAGGGGAGGAGGCCGGCGAGGAGAGGAGGCCGGCGAGGAGAGGAGGTGGCCGGCCCTGCGCGGCTCCCGAGGACGCGGCGACGACGGCGAGGGGCGGCCGGGCGCGGGCGGCGCGGCAGCGGAGTCCCGCGGCGGCGAGCGGCGTCCGGCGAGGTCCCGCGGCGGCGCCGGCGACCGGATCCGGAGAAGAAGCGGCGTGGCGAGGGGAAGAGGAGCGCGGGCGGCGCGGAGCCGATCCGGGCCGCGGGGGCCGGCTCCGGGCTCCCCGGCCCGCGGCGATGGCGGCGGCCTACCAGGAGGCGACACGTGGCAGCGGCAGGAGGAACCGGACACGTCCGGCGGCGGAATTTTTGTCCGGCGGCGGCGGGATCTGAGATTTTTTTAGGGTTTCGAGAGGGGGAGAGATCCGAAAACGGGGGGGGGGGTGTATTTATAGGCATAAGTGGAGCTAGGAGAGTCCAAATGAGGTGCGGTTTTCGCCTACACGATCGTGATCAAACGACCGAGACGATGGAGCAGAATTTGGTGGGTTTTGGGCCAAAATGGAGGGGTGTTGGGCTGCACACACACGAGGCCTTTTCGGTCCCTCGGTTAACCGTTGGAGTATCAAACGAAGTCCAAATGACCCGAAACTTGACAGGCGGTCTACCGGTAGTAAACCAAGGCCGCATGGCAAGTCTCGGCCCAATCCGGAAATGTTTAATCTCCACACACGAAAGAAAGCTAGAAACGGCCACCCGAGGAGAACGAAGCGCCGGAATGCAAAACGGACAACGGGGAAAATACTCGAATGCATGAGATGAACATGTATGCAAAAGCGATGCACGTGACGACATGATATGAGATGCACGAAAAGCAAAACAATACACGGAGACAAAGACCCGATCCCGAGAATTAAATATAACTTAATGCCGGAAACGGCATGAGTTGGAGTACAATTGGGGAAGGTTACATGTGGGGCGTTACAACACTCCACCACTACGAAAAGATCTCGTCCCGAGATCTAGGACTGAAAGAACTCCGGGTACTCAGAATGGAGGTGATCCTCGTGTTCCCAGGTAGCTTCACGGTCGGAATGGTGTGACCACTTGACTTTGAGAAACTTGATTGACTTGTTGCGAGTTTTGCGTTCAGTCTCTTCAAGGATTGCAACTGGGTGCTCACGGTAGGAGAGATCTTCTTGGAGCTCAATGTCCTCGAAGTTGACGGTGCGCTCAGGCGTCTTGAAGCACTTTCGGAGTTGCGAGACGTGGAACACATCATGAACATTGGCAAAGGTTGCAGGAAGCCCGAGTTGATAGGCGAGGTCGCCTCTCTTGCTGACGATCTGGAAAGGCCCGACGTATCTTGGGGCAAGCTTCCCTTTGATACCGAAGCGACGAGTCCCTTTCATAGGAGAGACGCGGAGGTAGACATAATCTCCGATCTCGAAAGCCAAATCACGGTGCTTGCTGTCGTAATAGCTCTTCTGACGAGACTGGGCTGCTTTGAGGTTATCACGAATGACCTTGCACATTTCTTCTGCCTATGTGATCAGGTCATTACCCAGCAGCTGACGTTCACCGGTTTCAGACCAGTTGAGAGGTGTACGGCACTTCCTACCATACAGAATTTCAAACGGGGCCTTGCCGGAACTTGCTTGGAAACTGTTGTTGTACGAGAATTCAGCATAAGGAAGACAATCCTCCCACTTCATGCCGAAGGAGATAACACAAGCTCTGAGCATATCTTCAAGAATCTGGTTGACACGCTCGACTTGACCGCTTGTTTGAGGATGGAAAGCAGTGCTGAAGCGAATGTTGGTGCCCATGGCCTTCTGAAAAGAATCCCAGAACTTGGAGGTAAAGATGCTGCCACGGTCTGAAGATATCACTTGAGGAATACCGTGCAGAGAGACAATGCGAGAGGTGTAGAGCTCCGCCAATTGAGCTGCAGTGATTGACTCTTTGATGGGCAAGAAATGAGCCACTTTGGTCAGCTTGTCGATGACAACGAATATAGCATCATTGCCACGCTTGGACTTAGGAAACCCAGTCACGAAGTCCATTTCAATGTGGTCAAACTTCCATTCTGGAATGGCGAGAGGTTGGAGGAGACCTGCTGGCCTTTGGTGTTCTGCTTTCACTCTTCTGCAGACATCACATTCATTCACGAACTGAGCGATCTCGCGCTTCATTCGAGTCCACCAATAAGTTTGCTTCAGGTCTTGATACATCTTCGTGCTCCCAGGGTGGATGGAGAGGAGAGAGTTGTGAGCCTCATTCATGATCACTTTACGAAGTTCACCTTTGGGCACAACAATTCGATCCTCGAAGAAGAGAGTGTCCTTGTCATCAAGTCGGTAGCACTTGTACTTGGACTGACTCTTTGCAATACCAATCTTCACCTTTTTCACCATAGCATCAAGAAGCTGGGCTTGGCGAATCTGGTCTTCCAAGGTAGGAGAAACTTGAAGGTTGGCAAGGAAACCTTGAGGAACAACTTGCAGATTAAGTTTGCGGAAGGCTTCACAAAGCTCGGGTTGATAAGGCTTGAGAATCAGACTGTTGCAATATGCTTTTTTGCTCAAAGCGTCAGCAATCACATTAGCCTTGCCTGGAGTATACTCGATACTCGGATTGTACTCTTGAATCATTTCAACCCATCGAGTCTGCCTGAGGTTGAGATTAGGCTGAGTGAAGATGTACTTGAGACTCTTGTGATCAGTGAAAATGTCCACTTTCCTTCCCAAGAGAAGATGTCTCCAAGTCAACAATGCGTGCACAACTGCCGCCAACTCAAGATCATGAGTGGGGTAGTTCTTCTCATTTGGCTTCAACTGGCGAGAGGTATAAGCAACAACTTTCTTCTCTTGCATCAGTACTGCACCGAGACCTTGGAGAGAGGCATCACAAAAGACCTCGTACGGCTTGGTTTCATCAGGCGGAGTTAGAACTGGAGCAGTGATCAATTTCTCTTTCAAAGCGTTGAAAGCAACATCACACTCCGGAGACCAAACATACTTGACGTGCTTCTGAAGAAGATTTGAGAGAGGCTTCGCGATCTTGGATAAGTTTTCAACGAATCTTCGGCAATAACTTGCAAGACCGAGGAAGCTACGAAGTTGCTTCACATTCTGAGGAGGTTCCCAATAAATGATTGCAGACACCTTCTCAGGATCCACGGAAATGCCCTTGGCAGAGATAATATGACCAAGATAAAGAACCTCATCGAGCCAAAACTCACACTTAGAGAACTTGGCATAGAATTGATGTTCCCTTAGCTTGTCAAGAACCAAACGCAAGTGTTTGGCATGATCTTCCTATTGGGGAACGTAGTAATTTCGAAAATTTTCCTACGCACACGCAAGATCATGGTGATGCACAGCAACGAGAGGGGAGAGTGTTGTCTACATACCAACGCAGACCGACTGCGGAAGCGATCACACAACATAGAGGAAGTAGTCGTACGTCTTCTTCCCGATCCGACCGATCCAAGTACCGTTACTCCGGCACCTCCGAGTTCTTAGCACACGTTCAGCTTGATGACGATCCCCGGGCTCCGATCCAGCAAAGCTTCGGGGAGGAGTTCCGTCAGCACGACGGCGTGGTGACGATCTTGATGTACTACCGGCGCAGGGCTTCGCCTAAGCACTGTAACGGTACGATCGAGGTGGAATTTGGTGGCAGGGGGCACCGCACACGGCTAAGGAACGATCTCAAGGATCAAGTTGTGTGTCTATGGGGTGCCCCCTGCCCCCGTATATAAAGGCCAGGGGCAAGGGGGTCGGCCGGCTAGGAGGGAGGCGCAGGGAGGAGTCCCACTCCTACCGGGAGTAGGACTCCTTCCCCAAAATCCTATTCCTAGTAGGACTCTTCGGGAGAAAGAGAAGAGAGGGGGGCCGGCCCCTTCTCCTAGTCCTAATAGGACTAGGGAAGGGGGGTTCGGCCGGCCAGCTTGTGGGCTGCCCCTTCTCTCTTTTCCACTAAGGCCCAATAGGCCCATTTGCCTCCCGGGGGGTTCCGGTAACCCTCCCGGTAATCCGGTAAAATCCCGATTTCACCCGGAACACTTCCGGTGCCCAAACATAGGCTTCCAATATATCAATCTTTACGTCTCGACCATTTCGAGACTCCTCGTCATGTCTGTGATCTCATCCGGGACTCCGAACAACCTTCGGTACATCAAAATGCATAAACTCATAATAACTGTCATCGTAACGTTAAGCGTGCGGACCCTACGGTTCGAGAACAATGTAGACATGACCGAGACACGTCTCCGGTCAATAACCAATAGCGGGACCTGGATGCCCATATTGGCTCCTACATATTCTACGAAGATCTTTATCGGTCAGACCGCATAACAACATACGTTGTTCCCTTTGTCATCGGTATGTTACTTGCCCGAGATTCGATCGTCGGTATCCAATACCTAGTTCAATCTCGTTACCGGCAAGTCTCTTTACTCGTTCCGTAATACATCATCTCACAACTAACATATTAGTTGCAGTGCTTGCAAGGCTTATGTGATGTGTATTACCGAGAGGGCCCAGAGATACCTCTCCGACAATCGGAGTGACAAACCCTAATCTCGAAATACGCCAACCCAACATCTACCATTGGAGACACCTGTAGTACTCCTTTATAATCACCCAGTTACGTTGTGACGTTTGGTAGTACCCAAAGTGTTCCTCCGGTAAACGGGAGTTGCATAATCTCATAGTTATAGGAACATGTATAAGTCATGAAGAAAGCAATAGCAACATACTAAACGATCGGGTGCTAAGCTAATGGAATGGGTCATGTCAATCAGATCATTCTACTAATGATGTGACCTCGTTAATCAAATAACAACTCTTTGTTCATGGTTAGGAAACATAACCATCTTTGATTAACGAGCTAGTCAAGTAGAGGCATACTAGTGACACTCTGTTGGTCTATGTATTCACACATGTATTATGTTTCCGGTTAATACAATTCTAGCATGAATAATAAACTTTTATCATGATATAAGGAAATAAATAATAACTTTATTATTGCCTCTAGGGCATATTTCCTTCAGTCTCCCACTTGCACTAGAGTCAATAATCTAGATTACACTATAATGATTCTAACACCCATGGAGCCTTGGTGCTGATCATGTTTTGCTCGTGGAAGAGGCTTAGTCAACGGGTCTGCAACATTCAGATCCGTATGTATCTTGCAAATCTCTATGTCTCCCACCTGGACTAAATCCCGGATGGAGTTGAAGCGTCTCTTGATGTGTTTGGTTCTTTTGTGAAATCTGGATTCCTTTGCCAAGGCAATTGCACCAGTATTGTCACAGAAGATTTTCATTGGACCCGATGCACTAGGTATGACACCTAGATCGGATATGAACTCCTTCATCCAGACTCCTTCGTTCGCTGCTTCAGAAGCAGCTATGTACTCCGCTTCACATGTAGATCCCGCTACGACACTTTGTTTAGAACTGCACCAACTAACAGCTCCACCGTTTAAAGTAAACACGTATCCGGTTTGCGATTTAGAATCGTCCGGATCAGTGTCAAAGCTTGCATCAACGTAACCTCTTACGGTGAGCTCTTTGTCACCTCCATATACGAGAAACATATCCTTAGTCCTTTTCAGGTATTTCAGGATGTTCTTGACCGCTGTCCAGTGATCCGCTCCTGGATTACTTTGGTACCTCCCTGCTAAACTTATAGCAAGGCACACATCAGGTCTGGTACACAACATTGCATACATGATAGAGCCTATGGCTGAAGCATAGGGAACATCTTTCATTTTCTCTCTATCTTCTGCAGTGGTCGGGCATTGAGTTTGACTCAACTTCACACCTTGTAACACAGGCAAGAACCCTTTCTTTGCTTGATCCATTTTGAACTTCTTCAAAATCTTGTCAAGGTATGTGCTCTGTGAAAGTCCACTTAAGCATTTTGATCTATCTCTATAGATCTTTATGCCTAATATGTAAGCAGCTTCCCCGAGGTCTTTCATCGAAAAACTTTTATTCAAGTATCCCTTTATGCTATCCAGAAATTCTATATCATTTCCAATCAGCAATATGTCATCCACATATAATATCAGAAATGCTACAGTGCTCCCACTCACTTTCTTGTAAATACAGGCTTCTCCAAAAGTCTGTATAAAGCCAAATGCTTTGATCACACTATCAAAGCGTTTATTCCAACTCCGAGATGCTTGCACCAGTCCATAAATGGATCGCTGGAGTTTGCATACTTTGTTAGCTCCTTTTGGATCGACAAAACCTTCTGGTTGTATCATATACAACTCTTCTTGCAGGAATCCATTCAGGAATGCAGTTTTGACATCCATCTGCCATATTTCATAATCATAAAATGCGGCAATTGCTAACATAATTCTGACGGACTTAAGCATCGCTACGGGTGAGAAAGTCTCATCGTAGTCAACCCCTTGAACTTGTCGAAAACCTTTTGCGACAAGTCGAGCTTTATAGACAGTAACATTACCGTCAGCGTCAGTCTTTTTCTTGAAGATCCATTTATTCTCAATTGCTTGCCGATCATCGGGCAAGTCAACCAAAGTCCATACTTTGTTCTCATACATGGATCCCATCTCAGATTTCATGGCCTCAAGCCACTTTGCGGAATCTGGGCTCACCATCGCTTCTTCATAGTTCGTAGGTTCATCATGATCTAGTAGCATGACTTCCAGAACTGGATTACCGTACCACTCTGGTGCGGATCTCACTCTGGTTGATCTGCGTGGTTCAGTAGAATCTTGCCCTGAAGTTTCATGATCATCATCATTAGCTTCCTCACTGATTGGTATAGGTGTCGCAGAAACAGTTTTCTGTGATGTACTATTTTCCAATAAGGGAGCAGGTACAGTTACCTCGTCAAGTTCTACTTTCCTCCCACTCACTTCTTTCGAGAGAAACTCCTTCTCTAGAAATGATCCATTATTAGCAACGAATGTCTTGCCTTCGGATCTGTGATAGAAGGTATACCCAACAGTTTCTTTTGGGTATCCTATGAAGACACATTTCTCCGCTTTGGGTTCGAGCTTATCAGGTTGAAGCTTTTTCACATAAGCATCGCAGCCCCAAACTTTAAGAAACGACAACTTTGGTTTCTTGCCAAACCATAGTTCATAAGGTGTCGTCTCAACGGATTTTGATGGTGCCCTATTTAACGTGAATGCGGCCGTCTCTAAAGCATAACCCCAAAACGATAGCGGTAAATCAGTAAGAGACATCATAGATCGCACCATATCTAGTAAAGTACGATTACGACGTTCGGACACACCATTACGCTGTGGTGTTCCGGGTGGCGTGAGTTGCGAAACTATTCCACAATTTTTCAAGTGTACACCAAACTCGTAACTCAAATATTCTCCTCCACGATCAGATCATAGAAATTTTATTTTCTTGTTACGATGATTTTCAACTTCACTCTGAAATTCCTTGAACTTTTCAAATGTTTCAGACTTATGTTTCATTAAGTAGATATACCCATATCTGCTTAAATCATCTGTGAAGGTGAGAAAATAACGATATCCGCCACGAGCCTCAATATTCATCGGACCACATACATCGGTATGTATGATTTCCAACAAATCTGTTGCTCTCTCCATAGTACCGGAGAACGGTGTTTTAGTCATCTTGCCTATGAGGCACGGTTCGCAAGTACCAAGTGATTCATAATCAAGTGATTCCAAAAGCCCATCAGTATGGAGTTTCTTCATGCGCTTTACACCGATATGACCTAAACGGCAGTGCCACAAATAAGTTGCACTATCATTATTAACTTTGCATCTTTTGGCTTCTATATTATGAATATGTGTATCACTATCTTCGAGATTCAACAAGAATAGACCACTCCTCAAAGGTGCATGCCCATAAAAGATATTATTCATATAAATAGAACAACCATTATTCTCTGATTTAAATGAATAACCATCTCGCATTAAACAAGATCCAGATATAATGTTCATGCTCAACGCTGGCACCAAATAACAATTATTTAGGTCTAATATTAATCCCGAAGGTAGATGTAGAGGTAGCGTGTCGACCGCGATCACATCGACTTTGGAACCGTTTCCCACGCGCATCGTCACCTCGTCCTTTGCTAGTGTCCGCTTATTCCGTAGTCCCTGTTTCGAGTTGCAAATATTAGCAACAGAACCAGTATCAAATACCCAGGTGCTACTGCGAGCTCTAGTAAGGTACACATCAATAACATGTATATCACATATACCTTTGCTCACTTTGCCATCCTTCTTATCCGCCAAATACTTGGGGCAGTTCCGCTTCCAGTGACCAGTCTGCTTGCAGTAGAAACACTCAGTTTCAGGTTTAGGTCCAGACTTGGGTTTCTTCTCCTGAGTAGAAACTTGCTTGCTGTTCTTCTTGAAGTTTCCCTTCTTCTTCCCTTTGCCCTTTTTCTTGAAACTAGTGGTTTTGCTAACCATCAACACTTGATGTTCCTTCTTGATTTCTACCTCCGCAGCTTTCAGCATTGCGAAGAGCTCGGGAATAGTCTTGTTCATCCCTTGCATATTATAGTTCATCACGAAGCTCTTGTAGCTTGGTGGCAGTGATTGGAGAATTCTGTCAATGACGCAATCATCTGGAAGATTAACTCCCATCTGAATCAAGTGATTATTATACCCAGACATTTTGAGTATATGCTCACTGACAGAACTGTTCTCCTCCATCTTGCAGCTATAGAACTTATTGGAGACTTCATATCTCTCAATTCGGGCATTTGCTTGAAATATTAACTTCAACTCCTGGAACATCTCATATGCTCCATGACGTTCAAAACGTTGTTGAAGTCCCGATTCTAAGCCGTAAAGCATGGCACACTGAACTATCGAGTAGTCATCAGCTTTGCTCTGCCAGACGTTCATAACATCTGGCGTTGCTCCAGCAGCAGGCCTGTCACCCAGCGGTGCTTCCAGGACGTAATTCTTCTGTGCAGCAATGAGGATAATCCTCAGGTTACGGACCCAGTCTGTGTAATTGCTACCATCATCTTTCAATTTTGCTTTCTCAAGGAACGCATTAAAATTCAACGGAACAATAGCACGAGCCATCTATCTACAAGCAACATAAACAAGCAAGATACTATCAGGTACTAAGTTCATGATAAGTTTAAGTTCAGTTAATCAAATTACTTAGGAACTCCCACTTAGATAGACATCCCTCTAATCCTCTAAGTGATCACGTGATCCAAATCAACTAAACCATAACCGATCATCACGTGAGATGGAGTAGTTTTCAATGGTGAACATCGTCATGTTGATCATATCTACTATATGATTCACGCTCGACCTTTCGGTCTCTGTGTTCCGAGGCCATATCTGCATATGCTAGGCTCGTCAAGTATAACCTGAGTATTCTGCGTGTGCAAAACTGGCTTGCACCCGTTGTAGATGGACGTAGAGCTTATCACACCCGATCATCACGTGGTGTCTGGGCACGACGAACTTTGGCAACAGTGCATACTCAGGGAGAACACTTCTTGATAATTTTAGTGAGAGATCATCTTATAATGCTACCGTCAATCAAAGCAAGATAAGATGCATAAAAGGATAAACATCACATGCAATCAATATAAGTGATATGATATGGCCATCATCATCTTGTGCTTGTGATCTCCATCTCCGAAGCACCGTCATGATCACCATCGTCACCGGCGCGACACCTTGATCTCCATCGTAGCATCGTTGTCGTCTCGCCAATCTTATGCTTCCACGACTATTACTACCGTTTAGTAATCTAGTAAAGCATTACATCGCGATTGCATTGCATACAATAAAGCGACAACCTTATGGCTCCTGCCAGTTGCCGATAACTTAGTTACAAAACATGATCATCTCATACAATAAAATCAGCATCATGCCTTGACCATATCACATCACAACATACCCTGCAAAAACAAGTTAGACGTCCTCTACTTTGTTGTTGCAAGTTTTACGTGGCTGCTACGGGCTTAAGTAAGAACTCATCTCACCTACGCATCAAAACCACAACGATAGTTCGTCAAATAGACTCCGTTTTAACCTTCTCAAGGACCGGGCATAGTCACACTTGGTTCAACTAAAGTTGGAGAGACAGTCTTCCGCAAGCCATCTATGTGCAAAGCACGTCGAGGGAACCGGTCTCGCGTAAGAGTACGCGTAAGGTTGGTCCGGATCGTCTCAACCAACAATACCGCCGAACCAAAGTATGACATGCTGGTAGGCAGTATGACTTGTATCGCCCACAACTCACTTGTGTTCTACTCGTGCATATAACATCAAACCATAAAACCTAGGCTCTGATACCACTGTTGGGGAACGTAGTAATTTCGAAAATTTTCCTACGCACACGCAAGATCATGGTGATGCACAGCAACGAGAGGGGAGAGTGTTGTCTACGTACCAACGCAGACCGACTGCGGAAGCGATCACACAACGTAGAGGAAGTAGTCGTACGTCTTCTTCCCGATCCGACCGATCCAAGTACCGTTACTCCGGCACCTCCGAGTTCTTAGCACACGTTCAGCTCGATGACGATCCCCGGGCTCCGATCCAGCAAAGCTTCGGGGAGGAGTTCCGTCAGCACGACGGCGTGGTGACGATCTTGATGTACTACCGGCGCAGGGCTTCGCCTAAGCACTGTAACGGTACGATCGAGGTGGAATTTGGTGGCAGGGGGCACCGCACACGGCTAAGGAACGATCTCAAGGATCAAGTTGTGTGTCTATGGGGTGCCCCCTGCCCCCGTATATAAAGGCCAGGGGCAAGGGGGTCGGCCGGCTAGGAGGGAGGCGCAGGGAGGAGTCCCACTCCTACCGGGAGTAGGACTCCTTCCCCAAAATCCTATTCCTAGTAGGACTCTTCGGGAGAAAGAGAAGAGAGGGGGGCCGGCCCCTTCTCCTAGTCCTAATAGGACTAGGGAAGGGGGGTTCGGCCGGCCAGCTTGTGGGCTGCCCCTTCTCTCTTTTCCACTAAGGCCCAATAGGCCCATTTGCCTCCCGGGGGGTTCCGGTAACCCTCCCGGTAATCCGGTAAAATCCCGATTTCACCCGGAACACTTCCGGTGCCCAAACATAGGCTTCCAATATATCAATCTTTACGTCTCGACCATTTCGAGACTCCTCGTCATGTCTGTGATCTCATCCGGGACTCCGAACAACCTTCGGTACATCAAAATGCATAAACTCATAATAACTGTCATCGTAACGTTAAGCGTGCGGACCCTACGGTTCGAGAACAATGTAGACATGACCGAGACACGTCTCCGGTCAATAACCAATAGCGGGACCTGGATGCCCATATTGGCTCCTACATATTCTACGAAGATCTTTATCGGTCAGACCGCATAACAACATACGTTGTTCCCTTTGTCATCGGTATGTTACTTGCCCGAGATTCGATCGTCGGTATCCAATACCTAGTTCAATCTCGTTACCGGCAAGTCTCTTTACTCGTTCCGTAATACATCATCTCACAACTAACATATTAGTTGCAGTGCTTGCAAGGCTTATGTGATGTGTATTACCTAGAGGGCCCAGAGATACCTCTCCGACAATCGGAGTGACAAACCCTAATCTCGAAATACGCCAACCCAACATCTACCATTGGAGACACCTGTAGTACTCCTTTATAATCACCCAGTTATGTTGTGACGTTTGGTAGTACCCAAAGTGTTCCTCCGGTAAACGGGAGTTGCATAATCTCATAGTTATAGGAACATGTATAAGTCATGAAGAAAGCAATAGCAACATACTAAACGATCGGGTGCTAAGCTAATGGAATGGGTCATGTCAATCAGATCATTCTACTAATGATGTGACCTCGTTAATCAAATAACAACTCTTTGTTCATGGTTAGGAAACATAACCATCTTTGATTAACGAGCTAGTCAAGTAGAGGCATACTAGTGACACTCTGTTGGTCTATGTATTCACACATGTATTATGTTTCCGGTTAATACAATTCTAGCATGAATAATAAACTTTTATCATGATATAAGGAAATAAATAATAACTTTATTATTGCCTCTAGGGCATATTTCCTTCACTTCCTTGTTCTTTGAGAAAACCAGGATATCATCGAGATAGACCAAAACAAAGTCATTGGTGTAGGGGTTGAAGATGAAGTTCATCATGCGAGAGAACGTCGGAGGAGCATTAGCGAGGCCAAAAGACATAACAGTGTATTCATATGACCCATAGCTTGTTCTGAACGCCGTCTTCGGAATATCTTGTTCACGAATGCGAATTTGATGATAACCCATACGGAGATCAAGCTTGGAGAATACTTGGGCACCCTTGAGTTGTTCGAATAGCTCATTAATGTTGGGAAGTGGATATTTGTTCTTGATGGTCTTCTTGTTCAATGGACGATAATCAACACAAAGTCGGTCCGTTCCATCCTTCTTCTTCACAAAAGAACACCACAACCCCACGGAGAAGTACTAGGCCGAATGAGACCCATCCTTTCTTGCACATCGAGTTGTTTCTTCAACTCCTTCAACTCTTCGGGGCCGAGCTTGTAAGGCCGTTTGCACACCGCTTCCGTACCGGGCTCAAGTTCAATAACAAATTCAACCGGCCGGTTTGGAGGCATGCCTGGGAGTTCTTCAGGGAAGACATCTTGATACTCACAAACAACCGGAATCTGCGAAATAGCATCCAATTCACCCTTCTCATTGAGAGAGAATAACCGGATGGTATTATCCCGAGCAGCAAAGACAATTACATCCTCAGACGAATGAGTCAGTTGAATCTGCTTGGCTGCACAATCCAGCTGAGCTTTATGTTTAGAGAGCCAGTCCATCCCAAGAATGAGGTCGATATCGGAATTGCCAAGAATCATCGGGGAAGCCAGAAACTTAAAGTCACCCAACGAGATAGAAATATCCGGAACTTCATAGTTAGCAAGCAAGCATTTGCTCGGAGAGACGAGTGCTAATGGCTGATGCATAACTTGAGAAAACCACCCGTGCTTAGATGCAAAAGGCTTCGAGATGAAACAATGTGATGCACCTGTATCAAAAAGTACTTTTGCAGGAACATCGTTAACAGGAAGGTTACCCATGATCACATCTGACGAATCCTCTGCTTGAGCTGCATTCACCATATTGACCTTGGCGTGCTTGGGATTATGCTTGACCACAGCTGTACTTGCCGATCTGACAGGAGGAGGAGGAGGAAGACGCCTCTGGTTGAAACACTTGTTGGCGTAGTGACCCTTCTGTTGGCACTTGTTGCACGTGACCTCTGAGAGCGGATGGTGGTACGGAGCACTCGATCTTGGAGCTTGAGACGAAGTCTTGTTCTGAAAGCCTGGGTTGGGTGGGTGGGAAGAACCACTGCCACCTTTGCTCTTCTGCTGATACGGCTGAAGGAACGGAGGAGGAGGAAGCCAATACTTCTGCTGCTTGGCCACTTGAGTAGAGGACGAAGACGAAGTATCTCTGACTCGCTTCCTGGAAGCATCACACCTGAGCAGAGCAGCCTCTTGCTTCAGTGCCATGTTGTAGAACTCATCGTATCTCAGCGGCTCGAAGAGGACAAGAGCGAGCTGAATTTCTTCTCGAAGACCACCCCTGAACTGATAGATCATGCTCTTCTCATCAGGAACATCCTGCTTGGCAAAACGGGCGAGCTTCTGGAACAACTTGTTGTAGTCATAGACAGACAAAGAGCCTTGCTTCAGATTGCGGAATTCTTCACGTTTGCTTTCAGTCACACTTTGAGGAATGTGATGCGCTCGAAAATCACGACGGAAATCATCCCAAGTGATCAAACGTCCACCTCTGGAATCCCGGTACTGCTGAAACCACTCTGCGGCCTGATCCTTGAGCTCTAAAGACGCGAACTTGATGAAATCTTCAGGTCTGACGTTGCTACATTCAAAATGCTTGCCCAGATCGACTAACCAATCATCAGCATCGGTAGCCTCAACACAGTTACTGAACGTCTTTGGACCATTTGCGAGGAACTGGTTCAGAGTTGCAAACTGGTTCTGGTTGTTGCCTTGATTCGCTTGACTGCTTTGATTCCGCTCTTGGATGATTTGCATGATCAGCTGAGTATTTGCATTAGTAGCAGCCATCACAGCCTGCCATGCTTCCGGAGGAGGCGGAGGTGGCGGAGGATCTGGGTTCGGAGTCGTGCGCGTTGGAGGAGCCATCCTGAAGAGGTTGACCACCATTAGCACACAAATAGACAAATATAGAAGGTGAACCCAACGGAATGAAAATTGCAACATAAGTCTTCATATCCGAACAAAACGAACGAATGTACTTCTCTTGAAGTGGTCACATATTCCTAAATTGCGAAGCCACGAAGAATCAGGTAGAAGAGGTACATCAACGAGGGATGGAATCAACATAAGACGCCGAAGAAGAACGAATACCACAAATTGAAATAAAACCAAGGGTTGGCTTGCGGAGTAAGCCGGAACAAACACATGATAGAAATTTCGTCCGAAGTGTTCGTGGTAGGACCTACACGGGCTCGACCATACAGCACCATCATGTACAAGGCAGTGCACATGACATACGAAGCGTCCCCGAGTCAGCAAAGCCAAGGACTCTTTAAGACACAACGAGGCCACTGTAAAATCGACCGTGAATAGGCGAACCACTAGACGTCGAACCCCAATTTCATATCACACATCTGTTGGAAAGATATCCTAAGGCTACTTGAATTCCCACCTATGAAATTCCCGAAACTTTCCGGTTATGCAATCAGGTGTTGAGGATACAGGGGAAGCATAATATCTCACCCAAGCTAGCAAATCCTACATCCAGCTGCATCCATCCTTCAACACATAACCAAGAAACCTTCGGAAACCATCTATCTCAACCTTCGAAAAGCATCCGTTATACAAGTTATGGCGATACTCCCGAACTCCCGCCCCAGTACTGGGTGGCGTCGAGGTTATCTCACCAACGAACTGCATAAAGGAGATTTTCGATGTCGTGCACATATCTCAAGTATGCCAGAATTGCAACGATAGAATTATGATGACAACACCTCAGAGCTCAACTCCCCGGGACACTTCCACTAAACCCCTGACAGAAGGCACCAAGACAGTATTCTCATCATAAGCCATCGGAACAAAACTAAGATACTCGCGTGATCCTAAAAAAAAATTTAGTGAAATTTGAGAAGAGAAGAGTCAAAACTCTACGTCAGGATGCCTTACCAGAGCGATGAGGAGACTGGGAAGTAAAAAGAATTCCTAAGCTCTCCGATATATAATTCCTAAGGACTCAAAACATTTTTCTAGACACAACTCGGCTGCTAGAAACGATCAAGCAATGGGGCTCCTAAGGTCGGGGAAGGCTCTGATTACCAACTTGTAACACCCTTGATGCGACTATATCTCCCACGTGTCGAGGCACGACTTAGAGGCATAATCGCATTGAAGGCATATGTCGCAAGTGAGGCAATCTTCACACAACCCATGTATATATATATAATATAAAGGGGGAATAATAATAATAGTTGGCTTACACTCGCCACGTCACATCAAGGTACATAAATAGCATCCATCATACAAACACTCATGGCCCGACTACAGCGCCAAAATAGAAAGACCCCCAACATGCGACTAATCCCTGAATCGAACCCCGAGCAGGCACCACTACTGATCATCAGGAAAAGAAACATAGTATCGCTGAGAGTCCTCGTCGTACTCCCACTTCAGCTCGAACGCACCATCCGGAGGAGTATCATCGGTCCCTGCATCTGGTGTAATAGAAATCTGTGAGCCACAAGGACTCAACAATCTCGCACCCTCGCGATCAAGACTATTTAAGCTTAATAGGTAAGGAAGGGGGGGCGGTAATGTGAGTGGAGCTGCAGCAAGCGACTAGCATATATGGTGGCTAACTTATTCGCAAAAGAGAGCGAGAAGAGAAGGCAAAGCACGAGCAGAAACTAAATAGAGCAGGCTACGCAAAACATAACTCCAACGCCGTGTCCACTTCCCGGACTCCGCCGAGAAGAGGCCATCACGGCAACACACGCAGTTGATTCATTTTAATTAATTAAGTTCAAGTTGTCTACAACCGGACATTAATAAATTCCCATCTGCCCATAACCGCGGGCACGGCTTTCGAAAGATCAATCCCTGCAGGGGGGTCCCAACTTAGCCCATAACAAGCTCTCACGGTCAACGAAGGAATAGACCTCCACCCAGGACCCACCGATCAGACTCGGTATCCCGGTACAACAAGATGATTCGACAGGTCAAAACTAGTCCAGCAACACCGCCCGAATGCGCCGACAAATCCCGATAGGAGCTGCACATATCTCTTTCTCAGGGCACACTCAGATTGTCTAAACTTCCGGTAGGCCAGCCCAGAGTTGCCCCTGGTGGCCACCGGCGGCTGACGTTCCGGACCAACACTCAGAGGAGCACTGGCCCGTGGGGGGCTAAAATAAAGATGACCCTCGGGCTCCGGAAACCCAAGGGAAAGAAAAGGGTAGGTGGCAAATGGTAAAACCAATGTTGAGCATTGCTGGAAAAGCTTTAATCAAGGTGAACTATCAAGGGGTTCCCATTATAGCCCAACCGCGTAAGGGACGCAACAATCCGGGAACATAACACCGATATGACGGAAACTAGGGCGGCAAGAGTGGAACAAAACACTAGGCGAGAGGCCGAGCCTTCCACCCTTTACCAAGTATATAGATGAACAAAGATAACATAGCAATAGAATGATATCCCAACAAGTAAATAAATGTTCCAACAAGGAACGGCTCCAATCTTCACCTGCAACTAACAATGCTATAAGAAGGGCTGAGCAAAGCGGTAACATAGTCAATCAATGGTTTGCTAGGACAAAGGTGGGTTAGAGGCTCAATCATGGCAATTGGGAGGCTGACAAGCAAGTGGTAGGCATCGTAGCATTGGCAAAGCAAAAGAGCGAGCAAACTAGCATAGCAAAGATAGTAGTGATTTCAAGGGTGTGATCATCTTGCCTGCACAGTTGTCAGAATTGACTGGATTCTCAAAAGCAAACTCAACGGGCTCCTCGTTAGCGAACTCGTCTCCCGGCTCTACCCAACAACACAAACAAGAAACAAGGATACAATCAACCACGTGCAAAGGCAACCAATAAGATGCAAAGATGATATGCTATGCGGGATGCAGGAATGCAACATGTAAACAGGAAATGCATGAACCTGGCCTCAACTTGGAAAACCAAGTGTGCCACTGGATAGAGGGGAAGAAATCCCCTGAAAACGATATAAAGATCATGGCAATCGGAGCTACGGTTAAGAAATGGCAAGCGATTTACTAAACGATCCGATCTGCGATTTACAGCAAGTAGGCTCCTAAATGCAACAAAATGAACATGTTACAGCTACCCAACATGAAAACAAATTGCATGGCAGTGATGTACTCATCAAGCTTAACAAATCATCATGACTGAGGCATAGGCAAATTCATCCATTAAGGGCTTCAAACAAGCATGGAAAAACTGAATAAGCAAAACAGATTTCAGACTTAGCGAAATTAACGCTAGCCTGGAATTTCAGACCACGATGCTCTCTTCGGAGCAGCAAAACAACATGAAGGAAAACCTGAACATGGCAAGTAAGAGCACGGCATGGAGCTACTCACCAAGCTTATCAAAACACCCAAAATGACTTGGGGCCAAAAGGGGTTCACAAAATACTCTACCGAGCACACGAACATCGATGAAACACAATCAGTTTTCAGACTTAGTGAAAACTGGGACATGCTGAAATAATAACTCACGGAGGCATGTAAACGAGCTCGATGCTCTCACTACGGTGCAAGTCATGGCAAGGCAAGCATATATCCATTAAGAAGGCACAAAATTCTAGCTAAACATGGCAAGAACAATGGCATAGCATGCATGGATCACTAGCAATCAATCCGGCAAAATCGCAAAAGAGTTCACGATCTGCCCAAAGCAGCAACTATCCAAAAGTTGAGCTCGATTGAGTCAACCTAGGATGCTCCAACATAACAAGTAAAGACATGGATGGATTAAGCACAACAAGTATAACAAATCACTCTTACTGATCATCCTCAAAAGAGGCACGGATCACTAGGAAACAAGCCGGACATATAGCATCGTGAACTAAAACGGCTCAGACTTAGTGAAAATCACTAAGTCCCTGAAATCAGTAATCTCAGGTAGCCCTCTTCGCAAGCTTGCACAAGGCAACACACACATCCTAAAAATACATGGAAGGCACCTCTGGAAAGAAGACAACATGCTTAACAATTCATCCCAAAGGGGCACAGGCATATCTTGCACGGATTAAATATGGCGAAAATGACAAAAGTGCATGTTGGATTAACGGATCTGCAATTTAACTCAACATGCCTCCTACCAACAGCATTTTGGGCAACAAGATGACCTCAAATGCAAATGATGCAATGGAATGAAATGATGTACTCGTCGAGGCTAAGATTTTGACATATCATACGCCCAAAACGGAGCTACGGATGAGGAGATATGACAGGTCAAAGTAGCAAGAAAAATATAACGGGAGAGGGAAAAAGTCAACCCCTAGGGTTTTACTGTTCACAGATCCGATCCGGATCGGGCGCGGGCACTGTAGCGGGCGCGGCTCCCGAGGTTCGTCGGCGCCGGGGTTGAGCTCGCCGGCGAGGGGAGGAGGCCGGCGAGGAGAGGAGGCCGGCGAGGAGAGGAGGTGGCCGGCCCTGCGCGGCTCCCGAGGACGCGGCGACGACGGCGAGGGGCGGCCGGGCGCGGGCGGCGCGGCAGCGGAGTCCCGCGGCGGCGAGCGGCGTCCGGCGAGGTCCCGCGGCGGCGCCGGCGACCGGATCCAGAGAAGAAGCGACGCGGCGAGGGGAAGAGGAGCGCGGGCGGCGCGGAGCCGATCCGGGCCGCGGGGGCCGGCTCCGGGCTCCCCGGCCCGCGGCGATGGCGGCGGCGGCGGCCTACCAGGAGGCGACACGTGGCAGCGGCGGGAGGAACCGGACACGTCCGGCGGCGGAATTTTTGTCCGGCGGCGGTGGGATCTGAGATTTTTTTAGGGTTTCGAGAGGGGGAGAGATCCGAAAACGGGGGGGGTGTATTTATAGGCATAAGTGGAGCTAGGAGAGTCCAAATGAGGTGCGGTTTTCTCCCACACGATCGTGATCGAACGACCGAGACGATGGAGCAGAGTTTGGTGGGTTTTGGGCCAAAATGGAGGGGTGTTGGGCTGCACACACACGAGGCCTTTTCGGTCCCTCGGTTAACCGTTGGAGTATCAAACGAAGTCCAAATGACCCGAAACTTGACAGGCGGTCTACCGGTAGTAAACCAAGGCCGCATGGCAAGTCTCGGCCCAATCCGGAAATGTTTAATCTCCACACACGAAAGAAAGCTAGAAATGGCCACCCGAGGAGAACGAAGCGCCGGAATGCAAAACGGACAACGGGGAAAATACTCGAATGCATGAGATGAACATGTATGCAAAAGCGATGCACGTGACGACATGATATGAGATGCACGAAAAGCAAAACAACACACGGAGACAAAGACCCGAACCCGAGAATTAAATATAACTTAATGCCGGA
Organism: Triticum monococcum; assembly: GCA_034509565.1. Lineage (NCBI taxonomy): Eukaryota > Viridiplantae > Streptophyta > Magnoliopsida > Poales > Poaceae > Triticum > Triticum monococcum. The sequence goes on along the minus strand of CM067843.1, from coordinate 558,725,195 downwards.
AACGGCATGAGTTGGAGTACAATTGGGGAAGGTTACATGTGGGGCGTTACATTTCCCCTGTGGCACCGCGCACAAGACTACAGAAGGGAGTCACTACTCGCTTAAATTACAAATATTTCTCTAACATTGGCATGTCTTGCACAACTGGTGAGCCTAACAGTTTAATGACATCACTTGATGATCCGAGGTGGAAGGCGGCCATGGAAGATGAAATCATGGCATTGCGCAGAAATAAAACATGGCACCTAGTGCCCCCAGACCAGGCAGAAATCTAATTGATTGTAAGTGGGTTTATAGAATCAAGAAAAAATCCGATGGTACCATAGACAGATACAAGGCAAGACTTGTAGCAAAGGGGTTCAAGCAAAGGTATGGCATAGACTATGAGGACACGTTTAGTCCTGTTGTTAAAGCTGCAACAATTCGTCTTGTGTTATCAATAGTCGTGTCCAGGGGATGGAGTCTGAGGCAGCTAGATGTCTAGAACGCGTTCCTCCATGGTGTTCTAAAAGAGGAAGTGTACATGAAACAACCTCCTGGGTTTGAAGATAAAGATGCACCATCATATGTCTGCAAGCTTGATAAAGCCCTGTATGGTTTGAAGCAGGCGCCCAGAGCATGGTACTCATGGTTAAGTATGACACTCCAGTCACTTGGCTTTGTTCCATAAAAATCCGACACCTCCTTGTTCATTTATAACAAGCATAAAACATCCATATCTATTTTAATATATGTTGATGACATCATTGTCACTAGCTCTTCTGATGGAGCCGTGACAACATTGCTTAAGGACCTAGGCTCTGAGTTTGCTCTCAAGGACTTGGGAGATCTGCATTTCTTCTTGGGTATTGAAGTTAAGAAACATAGTAATGGTATTCATCTGTCTCAAGCAAAGTATGCCACTGAACTGCTGAGTAGAATTGGTATGCAGAATTGTAATCTTCACCAACACCCTTGTCTAGTTCAGAACCCTTGTCCTTGACAGAAGGAGAGCCCTTGCATCAAGAGGACATCACTGGTTACAGAAGTCTAGTTGGTGGACTTCAATACTTGACTCTTACTCGACCTGACATTTCTTTTGTAGTCAACAAGGTGTGTCAGTATCTTCATGCACCTACCACAACCCACTGGGCAGTTGCAAAACGAATTCTCAGGTATATAAGCAACACTATACACTTGGGCCTCACACTCAGCAAGTCATCTTCAACACTTGTTAGTGCATTCTCAGATGCAGACTGGGCTGGTTATTTGAATGATAGAAGGTCAACAGGTGGTTTTGCTATCTTTTATGGATCTAACTTAATATCATGGTGTGCAAGAAAGCAAGCCACTGTTTCCAGGTCAAGTACAGAAGCAGAATTTAAAGCACTGGCAAATGCAATGGCAGAAATCATTTGGGTTCAATCCATGCTCAGAGAACTTGGAGTCGTTCAGACTCAGCCTCCGTGTTTATGGTGTGATAATCTTGGTGCCACATATTTATCTGCTAATCCAGTTTTTCATGCCAGGACAAAGCACATTGAAATAGATTTTCATTTTGTGAGAGAACGAGTTGCCAACAAACAACTTGAGATCAGATTTATACCATCCAAAAATCAGCTTGCAGATGGATTCACAAAGGCCAGAAGCTTTGAAGAGTTTGAACGTAATCTCAACTTGTCGTAGTTGTGATTATGAGGGAGTGTTAAACATATATCACGCACGCATTATCATGTTAGAGTAGTTAGGAGAATCTAGGTTGTTAGCTTGTTATCCTTTTATTCTCCTCTATCTCTCCATGTATATCTCTGGTTGTTTAAACCGCAATCTTGTATGCCTCTGCGAGAGCTGGCCTCGCCTAATCAATATAAAGCACGCGGGCTCCCATGTTACGGGAGTTGAACGCTTCCACAATTTTCACATCATGCTCATCATCACCTCGTCGGTAGCCGCCATCGACCTTGGGAAGGTCTTCCACTGAACATTGACTGGTCACTGTCGAACGAGGGCCCCTCGAACAAAAACTGCAGCCATACGAGCTGTGGCGATTGCGACTTTGTGAATGTGTAGTCCATGTTGAGGTCAACGGTGGATGGTGGAAGGCGTCTTACACTGACTGTTTAGATGTCCGGCGTACTAGTACGACGACTGGACTGGGGGGAGGGCATGGATGTTGTTGCCCTGGCGGTACCGGCACATCGGTCTGTTGTGGACGAGGAGTTGTTGCCGCGACCTTCTTGGTGGCTTTCTCCCTCGTGCGCCGCCCTCGCCGTTCTGCGGACCGGGCCGTGCAAGCGGGCTTGTCCGGGTCCGGCGGGACGACAAACATCTTGAAGGATTCCGACTGTTCAATCGCAGCGGTGGCAGACGGCGGAACGAATAAGGGCAGACGTGGAGGGCGGCCCAGGACTATTCGGTCAGAAGAATTGCATGTGTTTTGATGATCCGCATTGAAGATGCCCTTACAAGAGATGCAATTAAACTGAATTTTATGGTGTAAGGAGACGTCCATGAAATTACTACGAAAATCCGCATTACGCACAGATCGCCCCCAAGTTTCGTTAGGGTGGGCGTGCCGTCCGATCGTATCCAGACATACGCACGGAGGCGTCCAAATTGTCCAATGCAAGTGCCGCGGGCAAGCCTACAAGCAGGAAGGGAGGGGGGCGCACCGGAACGCCGGTGGGCGCGTGCGCATGACGTCCACCATACGGCGACCGGCGAGCGGGCGGGGCGACATCCATGGCCGCGAGCGCGACCCGCCTCATCCGATCGGCGTGGCGCAGAGCAGCGGCGCCGAGCACGAGAGCCCTGTGCTGTACGTAGTGGTGGGGAACGGGAAACCTGAGCGGGTGCGGTGCGGTGGGAGAGAGCGACGTCTCCGCGGCGCTGTCGGAGGGCCGGCAGCTCTCGTGTCGGCAGCTACGCGCACCCACAACCGCTCTCGTCAAACCGGGACTATTTCGTTCGCCACACGTGGAGCCAAATTAGGCTGAACTTGCGGGTGATTTTCGGCCCAACAAGTCAGAAGAGAACAAACTTGCCTTAGAAGGTTTCGAGCGTGCATCACACGTACGTCCCAACATGTCTTAGGAGAGAACGTAACATCGCGTTTTATCTTCTTCTCGCTGATTGTCATCTGCAACTGCAAGCATTTACTAGACAGTTTCCTCTGCCGGGGAAGCTGTCACCTCCTAGCTGGAGCCATTAGCAGACAAAGCCCCTTGTGACACCCAGTGGTGCGGACGCCGGACGGGCCCTAGCTCCGCGCGTGTGATTAGTCGATGCTGAGACAGTTAACAAGCAGTGTCATCCAATGGCCGCAATTTACAAGAACCAAGAGAATTATAATACTCCAGTATTATAGTCACAGCAGTACCCAACTAAAACAAAAATAAAAATTACAGCAGTAGCTCTTGCTTTGACTTGTTGCTCCGAACAATGGTCGAACTGTACTCTACTCGTCGAGACGCGCGCACACAAACAAGGTGGCGCAGGCAGGCAGAGGCGACTGGCAGAGCGCACAAGCGGCAGCAGACAAGAGGACAAGCGGACAAGGGCCGCGCATAAAGAAACCCCCGGGCAAAATAAATCCTCCCGGTCGGCCACTTTTATTAACAAGTCGTCTCCCACTCCCTTCCCTCCCCACTCGCCTCCCTCCAAAGCATAGAGAAGAGAACCTCTCCTCCACCCCCCACCCCACACGCTCCAATGTCGCCGCCCCTCGAGCCGCACGACTACATCGGCCTCTCCGCCCCCACCCCCTCCTCCTCCTCCTGCTCCTCCTCGCCCAGCCCCGCCGCCGAGGCCGGGCCCCGCCTCACGCTCCGCCTCGGCCTCCCGGGATCCGAGTCCCCCGACCGCGACCGCGACGGCCCCGCGGACGACGTCGCGCCGGCGCTCACCCTCGGCCCCGCCCCCCACAAGGCCGCCTCCAAGCGCGCCTTCCCCGACGCCTCCCCCCGCCGCGGGTGCTCCGCCGCCGCCAGGGCCGAGGACAAGCCGCCCTCCGCTGCCCCGCCGGCCGCCAAGTAAGATTCGATTCCATTCCATTCGCCTCTGAAACTGAACGCGCTGTTGGCTGGCCGCTGCTGATCGACGGGGCCTTCCTCCTCTTGCCCAGGGCGCAGGTCGTGGGATGGCCGCCCGTGCGCAACTACCGGAAGAACACGCTGGCGGCGAGCGCCTCCAAGGCCAAGGCGGGAGACGACGGCGCGCCTCACTATGTCAAGGTGAGCATGGATGGCGCCCCCTACCTCAGGAAGGTGGACCTCAAGATGTATTCTAGCTACGAGGATCTCTCCATGGCGCTTCAGAAGATGTTCAGCTGCTTCATCACTGGTTAGTGTTCACTTCTACCACTAGTAGTAGTAGTTTCCATCTTTGCGTTTGAACGTATCCAGCGGTACTATTACCTGGGTGTTCAGTTCCACTAGTAGTAGTTTCCGTCTTTGGCAACTTGCTAAAGCCTGGACGTTGGAAGAGTAAATTTACTACTCCATCTCTGAGTAATAACATCCATCTCTGATTCTAAAGGTCAAAGCTCGCTGCGCAAACCATCAACCAAGGACAGGCTCACTAATCGCTCAAATGTTGATTCCCTCCAAGATCAAGAGTACGTCCTTACATACGAAGACAAGGACGCTGACTGGATGCTTGTCGGTGATCTTCCATGGAAGTAAGCTCTTTTAATTGCTACTCCTATTTACTGTGGAAGCCAGTTCAAGGAGTAATCCCAGAATATCTTTGACTGTCTTAAATACAAATCTCGTCGAACTTTAATCTCTATTGCAGATGGAACTACTAGGAGTACTTAAGATTCACTTGTTGCTAGGTTGGTCTGAGGCTCATTATGAACATACTATGATCATGATTGATTTACTATCTGGGAGATATTACGGCTCCACTGTTTTTTCCCATCTACATGTATTGCCTCATAATCTCTGATAGCACTAGTAGTCACCAACTCTCCCCATACTGAAAATTGTATCCATCCTTGAGGAAAAGAAGACTAACCGTAGAACAAGCTTCCGTTATATTTCCTTTCCCCCTGAAAGAAAGCAACGAATCTGCCAGGCTGTCCACAATTGGGCTATATCTATGATGCTCAATCTCGGTTGCTGTTTCTCTCTGAAACCTCGAGTACGAGGCCCATTGTTTGCCAAATTAACAATCCGGATTATGTAGCCATTTGCAAACATTTGAGGCAATCTCACATGGATCTTCACTGGCCTACAAGCACTGGATAGAAAGCTTAGATTTATTAATATGCTGCTAATAAAAAAATGTTGATTTAGGATTCATGAATTTTTATTCTCATCTTTGAAAAGATAGTTTTGAGATATAGATTTATATGCGCCGACCTCTTTACCTTCTTTTAGTCAAAAATCATGCATGTGGCCTTGATGTTAAATTGGCTACTGGAATCTACTTAAGTGTTGTTGGTGAATTTTCGAAATTGATTTCCATGTCATATTGCCTTAGCTTTCATACATGTGTTGGCTATGGAAGTCAAGTTCTAACAGTACCAATTATTCCTGACCTTAAATTCTTCCTTGCAGTTTGTTTACCACAATATGCAGGAAACTGAAAATTATGAGAGGATCTGATGCAGCTGGAATAGGTATTTGCAGTTTTTACCATATGGAACAGTACTTGTATTTGTGTTTCCCATTGAGTTGCATAGTTTTTACCATATGGAACAGTACTTGTATTTGTGTTTCCCATTGTTTTGCATATGATTTATTTCCACTAGTGTCAATCCTGTACACATAAAAATAAAAATGTATAGTGATTGATGATAGTGGAACCTAAATTAGAATATTATGGCTGGCAAAACACTTGTATGCACAAAGTTTCTCTTGGCTACCATAACTCCATAAGTGACAGAAACCTTGGCTGATATGATAATAAACTGTTGGCTGACAGAAACCTGGGATATGTTAGAACCTGAAACTTCAACTTATAATGTACTTTCACCATCAGCTACCAACACAGACTGTTGAACATTTATACCTCAACATTAGGTTTGTGTAGATTATATCATTAGGGAAAACTTTGTATTACAAACATGCTCTGAACTGAGATGTGTCCATCTGCCTGCAGCTCCAAGATCCCTAGAGCAGACAGGTCAGAACAAATAAGATTGACCTTCCGGAGTAAAGAAAATGAACCGAGCTAAGTTGCGATGATGTCGTTGGTCTAAATTATTCATGTCAAGTAGTACCTCAAATATCCCAAATGTTAGTGTAGTTACACGTGTTTCTTAGACCTGTGGGTCAAATGTCTGTAATGTGGTCTGTCGAGGTATCGCAATTGTGGTCGCCTTATTTTCACTTCGAAGCTTATGTGAGGAAGCTCTGCACTTCCTGAATGCAAGCTTTCCACAAGTATTATTTCATATGTATATTCAAGTGTTGCACTACGTATTATGCTCTCTTGCAATTATCCAATTGCCAAAAACTTTATTTTGGCTACTGTCAATGCAATGCTCTGTTCTGATCGAAGAAAACTGCTACATTGTTGTACAATTTATTTGCGATTGAGAAAACTGCTAATGTACAATCTGATCAAGTTGCTGAACGATTTCTTTATACGCCAAGAAGTACAACAATTTGACAAAACCAAAATGCCTATATGTACCTAATCCGATGTGCATACCAAGAACGAAGAGTAAATTGCAGGCAGAACCATGGGATTTCCCCCCTACTTAAACCTATCCCCTCCCCTGGTGGTGGATACAAAATTCGCTGGGAAAGCATGTTTCAGGAGAAAACTGGGGATCATCTATCTAGTTGTCAAATCTTGAACTGGTAGAACGGTCTGGCGCGTCCTGAAGATTCACCTGCTTTGTGGCAATGGGGTGCGCCGGACTCGCCGGTCATTGGGTCGTCCTCGTCAAGATCCGTCTCCGATCCGTCTTCCTCCTCGGCAGCAGCATCGGGCGTTCCGCGGCGCGACAACGCTGGCTCCATCCCACAGCGAGCGCATCGGTCCGCGCTGGTGTTCTTGTTGCGCCCAGACGTCACCGGCCTCGTCAACTTCAGGACGCCGCGCGCGGTCCTCAGCACGGGACCGGAGTTCCTGCTGTGGGTCTTCCTCTTCTTGTGCCCGGAGGAAGATGCCGACGCCGCCGTAGAATTCCTGGCACCGGCCGCGGGCCCCAGCGTCAGCACGGGCGCCGCTGGGCCAGAGTAGTTGTCGCCGGATTTCCTCTTTCGTCCAGCCGCCGCTGGGGGTTCCACCGGGCCGGCGCGCGGGCTGCGGTACACCTTGCACAGGACGAGCTCGTCCGATGGGCCTTCTTCTTTGCCATGGTCGAGGCCGATCTCAACCATGATCCATCCCGACCGGATGCTCCGGACACGCTGGCCTTCCTCCTTGGTCATGAAGGAGAAGAACTGTCGCCATCCGATCGGATGGTCGCCGTCGAGAACAGGCTTCACGCCGGCCTCCGAGTGCCAGCACCCCTCCCCGGTGCCCACCGTGCGCGGCCGCCGCTGGCCGTGGGCGCTCTTGGCCGGCAGGAGGGTGAAGAAGTACCAGGCCTTCTCGCCGTCGCTTGCCATCGCCGGGGAGTACTTCCTGGTGAGGGCGCCCGGGCTGGCGGTGTAGACGTCGACATCGTGCGTGAACTGGCACGGGTGTTGGCCGGAGGCGACACGCGGGGTGAGGTAGGACTTGATCAGCACTTGGTCCGAAGGGTGAGAAGCGAAGTCCGGGCGCTGCGCCGCGGGAACCGTCGGGATCCGGGGAAGCTGAGAAGCTCGAAGGGCCTTGGAACGGGGAACCCGAGGCGGAGTGGCGGACGGCGACGTGCCAATCACTCCGCCGCCTCGGCTGGTCGAACCCTGCTCGGAGTCGGACTCCTCCATGGACAGGGTACCTGAAGTGGACGCGGAGACTCGAGCGGGCTGCTGGGCCGAATAGCAGCCGGGCCCAGCAGCCCTTGGCGTCCCCTCTTCAGACGAGGTAGAGTCCTCCTCGCTCGCCTTTCCCCTTCCAATCCTGACGGGTCCAACTCCGGTAGCGGTCGGCGCCGTAGATCTCTGGCCTGTCCCGACGCGCGGGCTCCGATACACCTTGCAGAGGACGAGCTCCTCCTCCGCGGAGGCGTCGGGGTTGAGGCCGATCTCGGCCATGAGCCACCCCGAGCGGACCAGGCGGCCGTCCTCCTTGGTCGCGAAGGAGAAGGCCTGGCGGTACCCGATCTGGCGGCTGTGGCCGATGCCGGCGAAGAGGGGCTTGGCGGCGCGCTCCGAGTGCCAGCAGCCGTGGTCCCCGGATCCGACGGTGCGGGCCTTGCGCTGGCCGCGGCGGCTCTTGGCCCGCAGGGACGTGAAGAAGTACCAGCTCTCCTGGCCGTCGCTGGCCGTGGCCGGGGCGTAGGCGCGGGCGAGGTCCTGCGGCGTGGCGGCGTAGACATCGGCCTCGTGGACGAACTTCCAGGGGCGCTCGCCGGTGCTGACCCAGGGGATGAGGTACGTGCTGATGAGCTCGAGGTCAGAAGGGTGGGACGCGAAGTCCGGCCGCTGCGCGGCGCGTCGGATTGGAGCCATGGCGATTTGTTGGGCGGGGCGAGAATTATGAAGGGAGGGAGGGAGGGAGGGAGGAAAGAATGGCTGGGGATTTCGGAGGAAAGTCAAGGCTATATATTAGCACCGGCGAGGACGCGTTTAAGCCTGATAGTCCGAGTTCGCCTCGGCATCCAGACGTACGAACTACGCCAACTCCGCCTGGATTACTACTGTTGATCTCCTGAAATCCGAGTTCGACCTGGAGCCGTACGAGTTTGGCAACCGCAGGGTTGGTGGATTGGAATTCGACCCGGAGTCGGTTTCCTTCACTCTGATGGGCTGGGCCTAGCAATATCTCTAGGCCCAGTCAAACGATCCGCATTAATAACCCGCATTACGACCGCGCCGCGGATAGAGGGATGAGCGTCTCTCAACATAAAAAAATAAAAATAAAATTGAAGAGATGAGCAAGTGTTCTTCAAAAGGAAAAGGATAGGGATGAGCAAACTCTAAAAATATAGGTATCATTAAAAAAGAGATGAGCACGATGTGGAATTTACTCGGTAGTTCAGCAAAAAGCGGAAACGGAGAAAATTATAGAAACTGAAAAAGGGTTTTGCGGAATGGAAACGGAAGTAAAACATATGGTCCCCTTCCCGCGTGGAACATGTAGGGAGACGGAAATTTCCACGTGTATTTTACCTATATCCAGCCAATTTGAAAAAGGTAAAGCCCATATACCTTTAGCTTGGTCCAAGCCCAACCCAATTCTTTACACACCTAAACCTAACCTCTCGGTCGTTCCCCCCTAGTCACTGCCTCATTAGGTCCTGAGCTGCCGCTGTTCAGATGCACCTACACCCAAGCGACTAGTGATATTCCCCGGCTTATGACCATCACAATGTGAAGTGCTTTATGGAAATTTGCACAACGATGTAGAAGTGTTCCACCTCCCGAAGGAGGCCGCGTGAGTCTACTGATATAGATGGGAAAATCCCTCGTCCGGACATTACAAGGAAGGTGAAGCACGATGCATTAATCAAGGAAGGATCAATTACGATTTTAATTGTGCTAGTTTGCATGCATGTGTTGGACATTACAGGAGACTTCTAGAGTCCAAGAGAGATTCTATACAAATTCAAACAACACCCTTAATCACTTCGTTAAGTTGAGATTACGTGTGAATGATTTTATGTCCCTTGTTGGTAGAGCCTTGGTGAAACCATATGCAACTTCATACCTGGAGTGGACAAACTAAATCTCTAACATTTTTTATGCTTCTATTCTCTCACAAAGTGATATCTGTCTCTATGTGATATGTTCCGGCATGGAAGACATGATTTACTTACAAATATGTGGCACCCGAATTGCCATACCAAATATGTTATTACAAGTCCATTGAGCATATACTAAACCCAAATAATTTTTGCATTTGCATTTGCAAGATCTTTATATTCTACTTTATTACTTGACCTTGATATGGTTCCTTGTTTCTTAGCACAGCAAGATATCAAGTTTAGTCCAAATAAAATAGCAAACCCACCAATTGACCTTCTATCATCAACGCATCCGGCCCAATCTGCATAGTGTCCTCGATGTTCCTTAAGATGCGTTGGCCAATGTACTATGGTTGGTACATACAAATACTGGCGCACTCTTTTAATTGGAAAAGAAATTTCAGTTCTTGAAAGTGTCAAGTATTGAAGAGCACCAACTATGCTTCTACATTTTGTAATATCTCCCTGTCCCAAAAGTTCACCATCAAAAGAAGATAATTTCCCGGGCTGGAAAGAGGTGTAGCCATGTAGGTGAACGTTTGCTACCTTGCATTCCAGTTTTAGCCAAAAGATTGTATCATATTTTTCTTGGGTCAGAACTAGTTCTTTAATTTTCTTCACTTCAGTTCCTAATAGAAAGTGCAAATCTCCTAGGACCTCGAGAGCAAACTCTGATCTTATTCCTTTAGCATTTCTCTTATACTCTCTTGAGAAGAACTTGTGACAATGATGTTGTCGCCCGTGCAAGCACGGCACCTGGGTATGAGGGGCGTCCCCTTTGTGTGTTCGGCGAAGGCTAACACACTCAAGATCCACCTCTACTACATGGTGAAGATAATGCAAGATTTTTACCTAGGTTCAGGCCACTCAGAAGCGTAACACCCCCTAATGTTATTCACTGAACATGAGGTTTGGTGTTTACAATAGATGAGCACTTTTTGCTAGGAGGCAGTCTAGCCCTCACTATGTCATGTGCTGCTACTTGCGATGGAGTTGTTAGATTTCCCCGAAGAGGAACAGTGAAGCAGTATAGTATCATAGTATTTCCCTTAGTTAAGAACCAAGGTTATCGAACCAGAAGGAGGCACCACACTAGCAACGTGAACCATACCTGCACACACACAATAATTACTTGCACCCAACAAATGCAAGGGGGTCATCACTCCCCTTGTTCTTGCTAGTTGCAAGATTAAAACTAATAGTGATAGGCAAAACAATAAAAGTAAAAAACAAAATTAATGGAAACACATGAAGCAACTGTAGTTTTTTAGTATTAATGGAGAATGGACCCTGGGGCCATTGATTTGCTAGAGGCATCGCTCTCATAAGCACAACAACGATGGGTAAACAAATTACTGTTGGGCAATTGACAGAATTGTGCATAGTTATGATGATCATCCAAGGCACAATCAATATATAGGCATTACGTCCATTGTCGTGGAATTGCCATGGCAGATGTCCTAGTGTGAGGACTTAGTCGTGGAGCCATCGCACTAGGTTAGCTTAAAGGGGTTAAACGGGACAAAGGACACAGGGGTTTATACTGGTTCGGCCCCTTGCGGTGAAGGTAAAGGCCTACTCCAGTTGAGGTGGTATTACTTATGTCTCAATCACCAGGGAGTGAATATGCTTGACCTAGCTTTCGATTTGTTGTCTCTTGCCCTAAACCGCCGCTGGGTCGTCCCTTTATATACACAGGTTGACGCCCACCGGCTTTACAGAGTCCCGGCCGATTCATATAACGTGTCCGGCTCGGTGACCAAATATACATGCCTTACAATACAAGTTATACATATATGTCGGTTTACGCTTATGGGCTTTAAGCCGTCTCTAAGCCTCGGGCCTTTTAACGAGTCTTCATAGTGAACCACCATCTTCAGCGCCTTTATGGGCTTTGTCTTGATGGGCTGTCGTGGCTTAACCCGACCCCTCCTGGGAGGGTTAACCTAATAGTTATATCCCCAACATTAGGCTTCAGGTTGACTTGAACTTGTTCATGTCAATCTTCAACACTTCAGGAAAAAAATCCGTCTTCATTTGTTCTTCACAAGATATTGTAACCCGCCATGACGTCATCTGCCATTAATTTCGCACGAGACACATCATATCTTAACGGATGTTTATCTTTAATTAACCACCCCGAAAATCGAGGCATCAACACGACTAGATATTCTTCTTTTGGCCTCCTCGTTTCTCGTGCCTGCCTACTGACCCTTTTCATATAAATAGGCCCCAACAGCCCATCCATTCCCCCCTTCTTTCCTTCTCGTCTTCCTCCTCTCTCGCAACGTTCCAGCGTGGCCGAGCTCCGCCGCCGCCGACCTTCGCCCACTGCTCCAACTCCGGCCGCTGCATCACCCTGAACGAACCAGAAACTCACGGCGCCTCTTCGCTGTTTATCAACATCGGTAAGCCTTCGCTTTTCCTATTAATAGATCTGCCTTAGGGTTTCCCTGTTCATCGGTGTTCATCACCGTTCATCCTTCTCTTTCCTAGATTGCATAGTTTTGATCTAAAAACGACACAAATCTTGTGCGGTAGCAGGTTTAGCACTTGTTTTTTAATAGCAGAACATATCCTCATTGCAACAGATCTCATCTGGGCACCCCCACTTTTCTGCTACCGCCATCTTAGGTTTAGATTTTATTTCATTTCTATGAACTGCTGCAGATCCAATCTTATAGCTCCAATCTGTAAAACATGTTTGTACCAACACTTCGTAAAATTCGCTCTTGTCAGATCTTGAATATCAGTGCTTGTCATGGCGGCTTACACCACTGGCTTATAATTATCCATATATCATTAGGCCCCATTTAAGCCACCATTTGGAGCACATGTTGTAGTATTTTATTTCCGGCTTTAATGAATCAACTTAACATGGCAAAAAATTTCTTTTCTTTAGGCTTTTCTCTCCACAATGCCGCCAAAGACAGTCACTTCATGCAGCTGGGTTAAGTCCATTGTTACCGAAGATACTCTCAAAGATTTTGTCAAAATCGGGTACTTGCCAGCAAAGAATGTTATGCCTTATCGTGCCCCCGACCAAGCGAAGAAAGACCTCAACCAAAGGATGGTGAGGTCATTGTTTTCACTGACCACATGAACCGGGGCTTCTCACCGCCCGGCTCTAAATTTTTACGAGATGTTCTGCACTTCTTTCAACTCCATCTGCAAGACATTGGACCCAATTCCGTGTCAGACATTTGCAACTTTCAAGTCTTCTGCAAAGTATACCTTCAAGAGGAGCCCAGTGTTGAACTTTTCAGAGAATACTTTTATTTGAACCGCCAAAACGAATTCACAAACGGACCCAGCTTGTAGCTCGGTGCAATCTCAATTCAACGAAGAAGAGATGCTATCTTTCCCTATGCTTGCTTACCGAGTCATCCCAAGGACTGGAACCAGACATGGTTTTATTGCAAAGATACCTCTCCGGCTTACGAGAATCCATTGTCGGGTTATCGTGTCGAGCGCCTGGACCCAAAACATTTTCTTCCTGAGAAGCTTACCGATGTCGAACGTGGAAAGCTTGCCCCTATCACTGCAAAGGTCAGAGCTTTGCTGGGAAACGGTTTAACTGGCATTGACTTGGTTCGGTGCTGGGTCTCTTGGCGAATGATACCCTTATGCCGTCGGCCTGGCTTAATGTGTACTTACACTGGTGGTATAAAGGATCCGTTGCACCACAGCTCTGTACGCTTAACTGACGAGGCAATCAACGAAATGACCAAGTCTCTTCTGAACGAAGATCCGGAAGATTGTAGCAAAGTGGGTCTGAACCCTTTCTACAAACTTAACCCGCCACCAGATGTAAGTCTCCAATTTTCTTACCTTTACCTCATCATTTAAACGTTTTATTAACTCAACTTTGATGATTCTTCATAGGCTGATTCTGATTTTTGGAAGAAGAAGTACAACCATGAAGCTGCCAAGAAGGCCAGGGCTGCCAAGAAAGCCGCCAAGAAAAACACTAAGAAAAATAAGAAGAAACCAAGCGCCTCCAACATGTTTGAACTGGATGACAGCTCTGAGTCGGAGGTAGCCCTTGACTCCCTTGGCTCCTTTTTCAATCACATTATTGACACTGGTTATGCTCAGGATGACACGGGGGCCAGCCAAGTAGCTAAAGAAGAGGTAACTATTATTTCATCTGACTCAGAGCCTTTGCCAAGACAGAAAATTCGACAAGTAATCAGGAAAGTAAGCTTTTCGCACCCCTTAGGATCCTCACTTTCTTTTGAAGCAACAACAGCACGAGAGCTGGCGACAAACTCGAACCGGTGGCGGTGAAGAGTTATCGTCCAGTTTACCGAATACTCCAGCTCCGCGAAAACAGCAAAACAAGGTCTTTCCAAACTTAACTTTTTTTATCCCATGGCGGGTCTCATTCGTCAGCCACTTACTTCTTTCAATTCAACCCTTTCTGGAGGTTTCTCGCTCTTCCTCGGGCGATTCATCTCAAACCCAGCTACCGGATTTCAAGACCGCCCTGGGTAACATCTCTTTTGTTTTCTAGCTCCTTATGCTCTTATACTTATACTGATCTCTCATGAATCATGCAGTGGAAAAGCCAAGCCTAACAAGAGGGCAAAGGTGATCAAGCTGGCTGAAGACCCCAAAGCTCCTGAGCCAGAACAACAAATTCTAGCATCTGATACATCCATGGTACCACCCGATGAGCCTGTCCTTGATGGTCCACCAGAAATTCCTGACCTCTCCAACGACCAGACAAGACTCAATCCTTTGAATATTGAATCGTCAAGCTCACTTAAACCGTCAGAGACTCATACTGATGATGTTACAATCACTGGCACCGGCTTTATAGAGCCGGGAAATCCAACTGTGTTGGCTCAACACTCCTCTAAGCAGGAATTCATTGAAAAGCGGAAAGTGAGATTTGACGTTGCTCACTATTCTTACTTGAGCAGCAGTGAAGTACTCTCTGGCTACCTCAACCAAGTACATACCAGCCGAGATCTTGAAATTGATATGGTTAAGCAAATGCATAAAAAATATGAGGTATGAATTCCGGCTTAAGTTCAGTATGCATATCCTCTCAGCCCCCAAGTCTACTGTGTATAATAGAATTGAATATGCTATAGACTTTAGAATAGCAATGAGTATAAAGCATCTTTGAGAAAAAATCCTTCAAAAAGCCATCTTTCACTTAGACCGGATTTGAATGATCAACATTGCATTTGTAGCCCCCAAGGGCCGGTTTAATCAACATGAATAAGCCGGTACTTATCAGTGTTTGTAGATCAGAATTTTACTCACGTAGCCCCCATGAGCCGGTTGTGGTGTCCGTGGCACTGGCGGGTCATCATAAAGTAGTAATGAAATATGAACAAATATGCATTAGCCCCCAAGTGCTAAGTACTATTGCTTGCAAAGTGCTTGGGACTTAATCATATAAACCATTATAGGAAGAATTTTTCGATAGGCATTAGCCCCCAAGTGGCAAGTGTTGTTGCTTGCAAAAGGCTTGAGACTTATATTCCTGTAACCCGGATAGAAATGTGTTTGTACAGGAGGCCACTATTGAACTTCAATCACAATTGGCTGAGGCAAAGACCCGGCTGGATATTCAAGAGTCAGAGACCCGGAAAGCCGATTTAAAATTCAAGTTTAGTCTGGAGGAAACGGAAAAGCTGAAGACCGGTTTTTTCATGCTAAAAGAAACTCCTGGGCCAAAGAGAAAAGCGCTCTAACACAACACACTGAAAAAAAAGCTGAAGCTGATCTGAAAAAGGTGACCTCTGAGCTTACCGGTTTAAAGCGTCGGGTGTCTCAGATGGTTTCTGCTATCTTTGGTAAGTCGCCGTGTGAATATTGAAATTGAATCGCTTCCGTGAGGGTATAAACCACCACCGATTACTTCCACGATTGTCACACAAGTCCAAGGAGCAGTAATCTGAATCAAGACGTGCTGGTGAAGCTTAAAGCCATACATACGCTGGTTGAACAGCTATATACCGGAACGCAACGCACATTAGCCACAATTTCTCCAACAAATCAAGGACCCAACCTGCTAAGCGACGTGTTGAAAAAATTGTCAATTCTGCCCGCGAGGATTGAAGAGATAAATCGGTCATGTGTGAGAGCCGGCGCCGTGATGGCCTTGAGCCGTGCCAAGGCATGGGTACCCGAGCTAGACCCGACCGAGGTAGCTACCGGGTATCCAAGCCTGAAAGAAGATGGCACTCCTTTTGATCAGCAAGACTTCGCTGCCTGCGTAAAAGAAATTCGTCCTCATGTGACAGTAATTGCTGATGAAACCAATCTCTCAAAATATCAGCCGGCTTATGACACAGAGAACCAGAAGATGTTCACGCCAGCTTATAAAGTGATGGATATGATTCCTCCAATTCGTAAGCATACTTTCACCCCTGAAGTTGACCCGTCAAATCTTATTAATGATGAAGATGAATTCCATGCCTTATGTGGCATTGATTCGTCAACACCAAACTTCCAGACGGCGGAGGAGGACGAAGAACCGGAGAAGGATGATCCGGAAGGCTCAAGTCGGCAAGGCCAGGATGAATGATTCGCCGGGCAGTTTATATTTGATCCTTTGAAAACACTTGATCTTGTTTGGCTCACGGAGTCATGTAATAGGCGAGTAAACTTTGATGTGTCGTGCCATCGTGCACGTTCTTTGCTTTGTGCTACATCGTTTGATCCGCCATTTAAAGAGTGTATCACTTTATGCTTATGATAACCTCAATTTATGCAGAAGGAGCTTTATCATTATCATGCACATAAGTAAATCACAAGTGCCTCGGCGTTTTACCATGGGGCAGGTCATGATACCATATATAAACCACAGGCAACTAAAATAGATCATAATCATGGCCAGTTTAACCATAACTAAATATATATATGAAATATCATACCCGTGATACTCCCTCCATTCCCTTATACAAGGCCACTATCAAAAATACATTTTGCATCAATACAAGGCCACTAGCAGTAATCGAGGCAAAAATTAATGATGTTTCCTCATACTAGCAACTTTTTAATACTTACATGCATGTAATCATAATGACACTCAGCCACTTCCTTCCCATTCATTCGTTGCATGCTTGTGGTGTATTAATGATCCTGGTTAATGAAAAGAAAATTTGACTTGCAAAGGAGTCATTAAATTTTATCTTGGTACCTGTAATATGAGTTTGTGGCCTTGTATAAGGGAATAGAGGCAGTATGTGATTGAACATTGCCGGCTTATTATACCAAAGCAGTTAGGATGATAACCCAAAACTGAGAAGACAATATTCTCAAGTACTTAATGTCATCATATGCTGCCGGTTTACCAGAGACCTATGTTTGAGTTGTGCTACGCAGCAAACTCTCTTTGATCTTTGTAACCCGGTAATTAACCCACCACATATGTCAGATCTATGCTCATATGAAGTGATAATATTGGCTTGATAGCAGAAATCCCAAGGTAATCAGAGCTGTGCTCTTATGAAATTTTCATTTTGGCTTGATAGCTGAATTATCAAGGTAATCAGAGCTGTGCTCTCGAATCACGTGACTTAGGTCATCGGCGTTTGGGGGTTGCACATAAGTGCCCTGGAAATTGTCGAGGAATGCGGCTTCCAGGTCCTCCCAACAACTGATTGATCCTGTTGGCAAGCTGTTAAGCCAATGCCGAGCTGGTCCTTTAAGCTTGAGTGGTAGGTATTTGATGGCGTGGAAATCATCGCCGCGGGCCATGTGGATATGAAGGAGATAATCCTCGATCCATACCGCAGGATCTGTTGTGCCATCATATGATTCGATGTTTACAGGTTTGAAACCCTCGGGGATTTGATGATCCATTATCTCGTCTGTGAAGCATAGTGGGTGTGCGGCGCCTCTGTACTGGGCTATATCACGACGTAGCTCCAATGAGCTTTGTCTACTGTGTTCGGCCCTGCCGAATTTGTGGCTGGCGTGACGGTTACCGTCTCGAGCCGTGGGGCGCCCACGCGATCCGTAGATCGATCTTGTTTGCCTTGCCTTGTCCTCCAACATATCTCGTAAGTCCGGCGCATATTCCCGTGCCTTGGTACGGGGTGCGGCTTGAGTGGAGGGCCTATAGGCCTCTCTGTCGCGGCCACGAGGTGCCCGGTCAACCGCATCAAGTGCTTCCTCCTCTAATCGGGGTAGCAACCTGCGCTTTGGGTAGCTCTTGGAGGGGTGTTCGAGTTTATGCTCTTCGGCCGCAAGGACTTCTGTCCATCTGTCGACTAACAAATCTTGATCAGCTCTAAGCTGTTGCTGTTTTTTCTTGAGGCTTCTTGCCGTGGCCATAAGCCTGCGTTGAAAACGCTCTTGCTCGACGGGATCCTCTAGCACGATGAATTCGTTGTCGTCGAGGCTTGCCTCGTCTTCGGAGGGAGGCATATAATTATCGTCCTTGACCTCTCTGTCTGCCGCTCTCTCATGAGGGTTGGTTTCTCCATCCTCCTGTGCTAAATCTTGCTGAGGGGGTTTTCTTCGGCACTTTCCGGAGTATTATTATCTCCGATGCTGGAATCACCATATTTGTTTTGGCAGGATTTTGAGCGGCGCCGCTGACGCCGGCGCGTAGGCTGTTTCTTGGAGGGGTCATCCTCCGCTGTTCCATCGCCATCTCCTTCTTTTGGGGTGTCCACCATGTATATGTCATATGACAAGGTGGCTTTCCAGGGCCTGATAGGCGCTGGTTCTTCATCGTCTCCTTCATCGGCGTCCATACCGTCGATGTCTTCGGAGTCGAAGTCGAGCATGTCGGTTAAGTCGTAGACAGTGGCTACAAAGTGGGTGGTGGGTGGGCTTTGAATTTCTTCATCGTCCGAATCCCAACCTTGCAGACCGTAGTCCGGCCAGGGCTCTCCTGATAAAGAGAGAGACTTCAGTGTCTTCAGAATATCGCCGAAAGGCGAGTGCTGAAAGATGTCCGCGGCAGTAAACTCCATGATCGGCGCCCAATCGGATTCGATCGGCAGAGGCGCGAATGGTTCAGAGTCTGGAGAGGAGTCCGGCTCCTTGGAATCATGAGTCTCGCAGAGTGCGGGGCTGGTGTTCGGCTCGATCGCCGTTAGGATCGCAGCCCCCGAGGCGGCGTCCAACCACCCATCCTAGGTCGGCGCAGTTGGCTCCGAATTAAGGGTCGAAGCCGATGCGGGTGCGGCCTTCAGGGCACTGTTAGGCGGCAGAGCTAGATCATGCTCGTCGTGGCAGTGCGGCGCGCTCGGTAGTGGCTCGAATCCGTCGAAGATCAAGTCCCCGCGGATGTCAACCATGTAGTTTAAACTTCCAAATCTGACCTGGCGGCCAGGGGCATAGCTTTCGATCTGCTCCAGATGGCCAAGTGAATTGGCCCGCAGTGCAAAGCCGCCGAAGACAGAGATCTATTCGGGGAGACAAGTTTCACCCTGGACCGCATCACTATCGATGATCGTAGGAGCCATCAAGCCTGACGGCGACGACACAGAGGAACTCTCAATGAAAGCACCAATGTCGGTGTCAAAACCGGCGGATCTCGGGTAGGGGGTCCCGAACTGTGCGTCTAGGCCGGATGGTAACAGGAGGCGAGGGACACGAAGTTTTACCCAGGTTCGGGCCCTCTCGATGGAGGTAAAACCCTCCTGCTTGATTAATATTGATGATATGGGTAGTACAAGAGTAGATCTACCACGAGATCGGAGAGGCTAAACCCTAGAAGCTAGCCTATGGTATGCTTGTTGTTGCGTATGTTGTCCTACGAACTAAAACCCTCCGGTTTATATAGACACCGGAGAGGGTTAGGGTTACACAAAGTCGGTTACAATGGTAGGAGATCTGCATATCCATATCGCCAAGCTTGCCTTCCACGCCAAGGAAAGTCCCTTCCGGACACAGGACGAAGTCTTCAATCTTGTATCTTCATAGTCCAGGAGTCTGGCTGAAGGTATAGTCCGGCCATCCGGACACCCCCTAATCCAGGACTCCCTCAGGCAAAAAGGGAAATTCTTCTCTAACATGAGGACCGCTGAGCCGTCATTGATGTTATGTGATGAATGTAGGATGGCCTTGACCCGGCGCACCCAATGGGTTGTTGATTCGCCCTCCTCTTGGGCGCAGGCATCTAAATCCACAATTGACATGGGTTGTTTGCACGTATCCTTAAAATTATGGATGAACCGGGCCTTCAACTCAGCCCATGATCCAATTGAATTGGCAGGCAGTCCCTTTAGCCAAGTACGGGCCGTCCCATCCAACATCATGGTGAAATATTTAGCACACGCGTCATCGCTGACCTCAAGTAGTTCCATGGCCATCTCGTAACTTTCAGTCCACGCCTCAGGGGGTAAGTCGGCTGTGTAGTTGGGCACCTTACGCGGTCCTTTGAAGTCCTTGGGCAGACGCTCATTACGTAGAGCCAGAACCAAACATGGTACACTCGTGCTTCGAGAGGTCATGCCTGCCTCCACCGAGGTTGTCGGATAAACCGGAGATGGTTGATGAGTCGCGTACTGAGCCGCCAGCTCAGCCTCCCAACATGCTCTATCTTGATCCATCAAGGCCTGAGTGTTACGGGGCGGGTCATGTCCAACGGGCGGGTTACGATGCCGCTCGCCGCTTGACACCGCTGGGGAGTCCATGTGTCTGCTATAACTCCGGCTTGGGCGAGGGGTTGAATGGATCCTCTCACGTGTTGGGACCCCGATTCCAAATCACATCGATCTAGCCGGTAACACCTCATATCACTTTGCGGCCTCACGCACGGTATCCCCACGGGTGTCGCCTTACCCTGGCCCGGGACCGTTTGCGCCTTTTGGTTCGCATATATGATTGTGTCGCTGGCATCCATATGACAGAGAACCCGGGCCGACATGGCCAGTCGTGAACTCAAAGCGGCACTAACCTATGGGAACAGGCATACATGATTCACATCGAGCGTGTCGGTCAGCAGCGTGTGAATCCGGGCTGTAGCACTGGGCTAACAGGACTCCGGTTGTCACCGCGTGACATTTCCCGAAGGGACAGACACTGGAAGGAAGTGAAACACATGCCGGCCAGTCAAGTGTCCTGAGCAGTAGTGCTGGGCTAGCAGCACTCCGGTGAACCGGGCTGTAGCGGACTACTATGGCTCAAGGAAGCACTAGACTACATTTCCCCATAAGAGAGACTGCCAAGGATAAACAACTAGATTGTTGGATCCCACACATAGCAATACATGTTACACGTACGCATAACACGCAAGTATGTGCTGTACAACATGGCATCACAACATAATGCAAACTCATATAAATAAAGGCTCAGAAGAGCCATATACATAAATACAAACAGGGGTCACATGACCCATCATTCAGAGCATACAAGCAACGGAAGCATTACATGTCTGAGTACAGACAACTACAAAAGAAAAGGGCTGAGAAGCCTGACTATCTACAAGACCCTCCCAAGGGTACAAGATCGTAGCTGCGGTAACAAGCTACTCGTCGAAGTCCAAGCTGAACTACTAGTAAGACAGATGTCTCATCTGCAAAACATAAATAAAGCAAACGTGAGTACAAAGGTACTCAGCAAGACTTACATCAGATCCTATCATATATGCATTTGTATCAAGAAGGTAATGTGGGGTTTAGTTGCAGCAAGCCAGCTTTGACTCAGTGGCTATCCTGTTCTACGACAACGAGAAACTTCTTAGAGATGAGGCAGCGCACACGAGTCCACAAATCACCACATCAATACACTACTATGGATTCATCCTCGTCTCCCTACGAGAAGGCCATCCATAGCACTCACACTTGTCTTGAGCATTTTAGAGTATCCACTTTAAGTTGTCTATGTACCACGTAAGCATCCAAGAAGTCCATAACCGAGGACACGGCTATTCGAATAGATCATGATAACCCTGCAGGGGTGTACTTCATCACACACGCTCTCACCACTTATCACCATGTACACGTCATGTATCTCGGCAACCTTCAAGCGGAAGCCTGGCGAGGGTGTCGGCCACGACCTAACTAACCACGCAAGACTCTAGTCCAGGTTTATCGCCTATTCGGGTTCCATCTGCAAGGAGATCCGGCCGAGGTTTCGCTCACGGCCCCAAACGATGTGTACAGGGTTCTCGAGCCCACCATCCGGGTGCCACTCGGTACACCGGGCCACGTGTGCCTAGTCTGTCCCAAGTCCACCCTGTCGGGTGCCACTCGGTAGAAAAATAGCACTACCTACAAACACCAGAAACTATTTGCAACTCCTGGACAGAGTTCAAGGCGGTTAATAAGTTGAGAGAGCTTGGAGCGCCCGGAGCCCAATGTGTGGTAGTAGCTAGTCATTGGACAACTTACATAGAACTCAGTTCTTAAGGACGGTCTCAATGAGACAACCCACCATGTACTCCTACATGGCCTCTCACCGCTACCTTTACCAAATCGTGTTCACACGCTTAACTCTCATAACCAGAACATATCATAACATTCCAATTCATTCCCGATGAATCAGACCTGACATACTCTAAGCAATAGCAGGCAAAGCATGGTAGGAACAAAACATGGCTCAATCAACTCCTACACATGCTAGTGGGTTTTAACTATTTACTGTGGCAATGACAGGTCATGCAGAGGAATGGGTTCAACTACCGCAGCATAAAGTAGCAGTTGAATCATTGTTGCCCTAATGCAATAAATGAGAGCAGGAGCGAGAGAGTAGGATTGTATCAGAATGAACAAGGGGGGGGTGCTTGCCTGGTAGATCAACAGGGGGGACACTGCTCCTCAGACAGGTACTCTCGAACACTTCCGGCGCAGGACCTATCGAGATGGAATGGTGCCAACAATCAATACACAAGCATATGCAACAATCTGATGCATGAACATGCCATGAAGGTGTGATGCTGTTTGAGCTAATGCAACTAGTATTCAAATTGAATGAAGTCCATTTGAACCAAGGGTTCAAGTGCAACTCCAAATTAAGCTCTTATATATGCCATTTATATGTGTTCACCTATACAGCAGGTATAAGTTGTTTTGTCATGCATGAAACTGGTACAGATGGAAAGATTGAATTGTCCTGATAATTTTTCATATATAAATTATTTCAATCTGAGCTACGGTTGAATTTCTATGAATTTTTGAAGTTTATACCATTTTCTGGAATTTCCTGATTTATTTTAAAACCAGAAAAAGATATATTGCGTCAGCACTAAGTCATGGTGATGTCAGCATTGACCAAAGTCAAATCTGACTGGTGGGCTCCACCTGTCAGTGTTATAGTTAATTAACAGAGGTTAATTAATTGTTAAACCAATCCTAAACTAGAATTAGCAGGGCCGGGCCCCACCTGTCATTGAGCCAGGGGAGGTCAAACCCCCTGGTCAACTGGGGCTAATGCGCCGGCGTTTAGCCGCCGGCGGCAGCAGACGCGGCGGAGGGCGCGAGATTGCTCCTTCGGCGCCCAATCGAGCAGCGGAGGGCACGCGCGGGGAGCTGGGGCTCGCCCGCATTCAGGGCGGCATGCACCAGCAGCGGGGATGACCGGAGCTCGCCGGAGCGGAGCTCGGGGCGGCAGCCGGAGCACGGGCTTCAAGCGGGAGCGGGCTGTGGGGCACAGGGAGGCCACCCGAGGGGCTCTGCGGCACCCTTGTGGCACCAGGAGCACGGTGACGTGCTCGATTGCGGGCTGCGGTGGCCAGGGCGACCGCAGCGACATAGACGGCGGCGAGGAGCTACGGCCATGGCGGGGAAAGGGGCTACGACGTGCAGGCGGCTAAACGGGGAGAGGGGAATGGCGTAGAAGCTCACGGCGGTTCGGACGAGGCGGTCGGCAAGCTCGGGGATGCGTTGAAGACGACGGGGCGGCGAAGACGATCTCCGGCGACCGGAGATGAAGACGAGGTCGGGGGGCGGCGTTTTGGGGCGTCCGGCGTTGAGCGAGTCTACGAGGAGGACGAGGGCGTCGAGGCGGAGGTCATGGGCACGTCGGAGAAGCGAGGGGGAGGCGGTGGCTACGACGGTGACGAGCTGCGGCGACGGCAGCGCTCGGTCGCGGGGAGAGGGAGGAAACCAGGGGAGGAGGGAGAGCGAGAGAGAGTGCGAGAGGTCCGGGGCGGCGCGTGGCGTCGTCCAGGACGGCCCGGGCGTCGGGGGAGAGGCCAGGCAAGCAAGTGGCGTGGCCGCGCGCGCCGGGCGCGTGCCCCTGTCCTCCTGGCACGAGGAAGGGGACGACTGGCACTGCGAGTCGGCTGGGCCGGCCTGTTGGCCACTGGGCTAGGCCAGGCTGCACAGGGAGGTAAGTGCAGGTGGGTTTCTTCCCTTTTGCTTCTATTTTGTTTTTGTTTTCTATTTTCTGGCATTTGTTTTGATTTAATAAAAATACTAAATCATTTAATTTAATTCTGACAATTTTTGCAGGGGCCTAAGGGATTATTCCAGAGAACCTCACCAAAATTCAGAATTATTGGACAATATTTTATATATAAAAAAATATTTATCCAACACAAATAATTTCTGAATTAATTCCAAATGTCCAAAATAAATATTTATGAGCTCCTGAAAATATTTGTTAGAATTTTAACTCTAACCAATATTTTCATAGAGCAACATGAACATTTTCTTGGACCCTTTTGGAGCAATTTTTATCTGGGTTATTTCCAGAAATAATTTCTGAGGGTTTCACAAATCCCCATTTCAAATTTCAATGGAATTTAAACATGATGCACACATGACATAGCTAGCCTAGGTCATACCAGAACTAGGGATGTGACATCACGGCTGTAAGAATAAGCCTCCTGCTGAACCAATGTTGTCTGAAGAAGCTCTCTAGCCCTTCGCGTTTCAACCGTGGCTGGAGACTCACCTTCCACTGGGAGAGCCGCCAATCATGACGCCACAACGATCATGTTATCCAAAGGGTTAGAGTAATGACCCGGCGGTGTCGGGATGTGTTGCGGTGGGATATTATTCTGACGGGGCGGGTCAATCGTGCGTGGTTGAGCCAGTGCTCCAGTCCCAGGCATGGCTGCTGCCCGGTTTACCCCTGGCGGGTCACTAGTCCCTACACCAGGCGTATTGAAGAGGTTCCTTACCTCATAAACCGGAGGCAGACGACTTCGGTGCCTTCTCCTCAAAACTTCATTTGATGTGTTATGATCCAACGAGAGCCGGAAGGAATCGGCCTGGATTCTTTGCGCCTGAGCCTCTAAGGCCGGTTCTTTCCGCAGTCATTCTCGCGTCCTCCGCTGCCAGATCCTCCTTGGCATGAGCGATCTCATCTCATAACTTCACGACTTCCGTGTTATGCTGAGCTTGATTTGTCGGGTTAACCTTTGTGGTGAACAATGCTGTCAAAGTGTCTAGTAAATCGGACAGGACCTGAGCCGGCGGGCGCACGGGGCCTCCTGCCTCGGCCGTCGTCGCCGCTGCGGACCCGGAAACCATTACCGCCGCAGTTGAAGAATTCTGTACTGACTGCATACCGGCCATGAAAATTGCGACCCGGTTCGGCGGCTCATAGGTGTCCGGAATACTGTCGCCATCGGAACAGCCCCCAAGCCTGCCGTCCTGCAGTTGATACAACGAAGTAGTCTCGCCCGTGGACGACTCACCATCAGAGTAGATATCCGTCTCACCGCCAAACACGGATCCTTCCTCAAATTCTGCTCCATGGATGAATCCCACGAAGGCACGTTTCATAGCGGGCTGAACTCAGGCGGGTCTCGCACGTTGAGCCGTCTCGATGATGTCGGTGCAGATGTCCGGCAAAGGCCCAGCTCACCGATTTTGCCAATGAAGACGTGTATTCCGCCGAAGGGGACCCGGTACCCGTACTCAATTGAGCCGGCCTCGGGACCCCAGCCAGCATCGTCGATGTAGATCTTGCCGTGACGACTCTTGGTCATCCGGCCCACAGCGTATCCCTTGATCCCTTCAAAGTTGCCTTTTAAGAACTCAAAACCACCATGCGCTAGCCCCACTGTGGGCGCCAACTATCGTGGAAATGTCATGGCAGATGTCCTAGTGTGAGGACTTAGTCGTGGAGCCATCGCACTAGGTTACCTTAAAGGGGTTAAACGGGACAAAGGACACACGGGTTTATACTGGTTCGGCCTCTTGCGGTGAAGGTAAAGGACTACTCCAGTTGAGGTAGAATTACTTATGTATCGATCACCAGGGAGCGAATACGCTTGACCTAGCTTTCGATCTATTGTCTCTTGCCCTAAACCGCCGCTGGGTCATCCCTTTATATACACAAGTTGACGCCCACCGGTGATACGTCCACTTTGCATCATGCTTTTATATCAATATTTATTGCATTATGGGCTGTTATTACACATTATGTCACAATACTTATGCCTATTCTCTCTTATTTTACAAGGTTTACATAAAGAGGGAGAATGCCGGCAGCTGGGATTCTGGGCTGGAAAAGGAGCAAATATTAGAGACCTATTCTGCATAGCTCCAAAAGTCCTGAAACTTCACGGATGATGTTTTCCAAATATATAAAAAATACTGAGCGCAAGAACCTCACCAGGGGGCCACACCATTCCCACAAAGGTGGGGGCGCGCCCTACCCTCCCAGGGCGCGCCCCCTACCTTGTGGGCCCCCTGGTGGCCCTCCGGTGGCCATCTTCTACTATATGGAGTCTTTCGATGGGAAAAAATCATAAGCCATCTTCTCAGACGAAACTCCGCCGCCACGAGGTGGAACCTTGGCGGAACCAATCTAGGGCTCTAGCGGAGCTGTTCTGCCAGGGAAACTTCCCTCCCGGAGGGGAAAATCATCGCCATCGTCATCACCAACGCTCCTCTCATCGGGAGAGGGAAATCTCCATCAACATCTTCATGAGCACCATCTCATCTCAAAACCCTAGTTCATCTCTTGTATCCAATTCTTGTCTTCAAGTCCGGGATTGGTGCTAGTAGGTTGCTAGTAGTGTTAATTACTCCTTGTAGTTGATGCTAGTTGGTTTAATTGGTGGAAGATCATATGTTCAGATCCTATATGCATATTAATACCCCTCTGATTATGAACATGTTTATGCTTTGTGAGTAGTTACTTTTGTTCCTGAGGACATGATAGAAGTCTTGCTATTAGTAGTCATGTGAATTTGGTATTCGTTCGATATTTTGATGAGATGTATGTTGTCTCTCCTCTAGTGGTGTTATGTGAATGTCGACTACATGACACTTCACCATTATTTGGGCCTAGAGGAAGGCATTGGGAAGTAATAAATAGATGATGGGTTGCTAGAGTGATAGAAGTTCCTTCGGGTATGATAGAAAAACTGCTAGCTAGTCCTTTTTTAGGAGATGGAACAAAACATCCTGATGAACATTTGATATATGTGGATCAAGTTTGTGGATTATTTAAGCTTGCAAGTGTACTCGGAGATGTTGTTAAGAAGAAGGTCTTCCCCTTATCTTTGAGGGGATATGCATCGACATGGTATATGCTATGTGATGATATGAGGTCTTGGAATTACAAACGATTGAAATTGGAATTTCATGAGAAGTTTTATCCTATGCATCTTGTTCATCGTGATCGCAATTATATATATATATATATATATATATATATATATATATATATATATATATAAGTTTTGGCCTCGCGAGGGAGAAAGCATCGCTCAAGATTGGGGGAGGCTTAAGTCAATGTTATATTCATGCCCCAATCATGAGCTCTCAAGAGAAATGATTATTCAAAAAATTTATGCCTGGCTTTCTGGTAACAATCGCACCATGCTTGATACTTCTTGTGCTGGCTCTTTTATGACGAAGACTATTGAATTCAAATGGGATTTATTGGAAAGAATTAAACGCAACTCTGAAGATTGGGACCTCGACAATGGTAAGGAGTCAGGTATGACACCTAGTTTTGATTGTGTTAAATCTTTATGGATACCGATATTTTTCGTAAATTTGGCACTAAATATGGACTTGACTCTGAGATAGTAGCTTCTTTCTGTGAATCTTTTGCTACTTATGTTGATCTCCCCAAGGATAAGTGGTTTAAATATCATCCTCCCATAGAAGTAAAAGTAGTTGCACCTATTAAAGTTGAAGAAAAGACTATCACTTATAATGATCCTATTGTTCCTACTTATGTTGAGAAACCACCTTTCCCTGTTAGGATAAAGGATCATCCTAAAGCTTCAACTGTGGTTCGTAAAAGCAATATTAAAACATATACACTTCTTGAGCAAGTTAAAGTTCAACCTAATATTGCTATTGTTAAAGATATCTTGTCTGATAATATTGATGGGCATGTTATTTATTTCTGTAATGAAACTGCTGGAATTGCTAAACCCCGTGATAAAGATAAACTTAGACCTGTAGTAGGCATGCCTGTTATTTCTGTTAAAATAGGAGATCATTGGTATCATGGCTTATGTGATATGGGTGCCAGTGTTAGTGCAATACCTTATTCCTTATACAAAGAAGTTATGCATGATATTGCACCTGCTGAGATGGAAGATATTGATGTCACAATTAAATGCCAATAGAGATACTATTTCACCAATGGGAATTGTTAGAGATGTTGAAGTCTTGTGTGGGAAAACTAAATGTCCTGCTGATTTTGTTGTTCTTGGTTCCCCACAAGATAGCTTTTGTCCCATTATATTTGGTAGGCCCTTCTTAAATACTGTTAATGCTATCATAGATTGCAAAAGAGATGTTGTTACTGTCGATTTAGATGATATGACTCATGAATTTAATTTTTCTAAATTTAGTAGACAACACAGTGAAGAAGAATTACCTAGTAAGGATGAAATTGTTGGTCTTGCTTCTATTGCCGTACCTCCTAGTGATCCTTTAGAACAATATTTGCTAGACCATGAAAATGATATGTTTATGAATGAAAGAAGGGAATTAGATGAAGTATTCTTTAAATAGGAACCTATGCTGAAAAAACAATTTACTTGTTGAAATCTAGGGGACCATCCTCCACCCAAGGGTGATCCCGTGTTTGAGCTTAAACCGTTACTTGATACTCTTAAATATGCTTATCTTGATGAGAAACAGATATATCCTGTTATTATTAGTGCTAACCTTTCAGAACATGAAGAAGAGAGATTATTGAAAACTCTGAAGAAGCATCGTGCTGCTATCGGGTATACTCTTGATCATCTTAAGGGCATTAGTCCCACTCTATGTCAACATAAAATTAATTTGGAAGAAGATGCTAAACCAGTTTGTGATCATCAACGCCGGCTGAATCCTAAAATGAAAGAAGTGGTAAGAAACGAGATACTAAAGCTCCTTGAGGCAGGTATAATTTATCCCGTTGCTGATAGTTAGTAGGTAAGCCCTGTCCATTGTGTCCCTAAGAAGGGAGGTATTACTGTTGTTCCTAATGATAAACATGAATTGATTCCTCAAAGAATTATTACAGGTTATAGGATGGTAATTGATTTCCGCAAATTAAATAAGGCTACTAAAAAGATCATTATCCCTTACCTTTTATCGATCAAATGCTAGAAAGATTATCTAAACATACACATTTTTGCTTTCTAGATGGTTATTCTGGTTTCTCTCAAATACCTGTGTCAGCCAAAGATCAATCAAAGACTACTTTTACATGCCCTTTTGGTACTTTTGCTTATAGACGTATGCCTTTTGGTTTATGTAATGCACCTGCTACCTTTCAAAGATGCATGATGGCTATATTCTCTGACGTTTGTGAAAAGATTTGTGAGGTTTTCATGGACGGCTTTTCCGTCTATGGATCTTCTTTTGATGACTGCTTGAGCAACCTTGATCGAGTTTTGGAGAGATGTGAAGAAACTAATCTTGTCTTGAATTGGGAAAAGTGCCACTTTATGGTTAATGAAGGTATTGTCTTGGGGCATAAAGTTTCTGAAAGAGGTATTGAAGTTGATAAAGCCAAGGTTGATGCTATTCAAAAGATGCCATGTCCCAAGGACATCAAAGGTATAAGAAGTTTCCTTGTTCATGCCGGTTTTTATAGGAGGTTCATTTAGGACTTCTCAAAAATCTCTCGGCCTCTGACTAATTTATTACAAAAAGATATACCATTTGTCTTTGATGATGATTGTGTAGAAGCATTTGAAATACTTAAGAAAGCATTGATTTCTGCACCTATTGTTCAGCCACCTGATTGGAATTTACCCTTTGAAATTATGTGTGATGCTAGAGATTATGCTGTAGGTGTTGTTCTAGGACAAAGAGTTGATAAGAAATTAAATGTTATTCAATATGCTAGTAAAACTCTAGACAATGCTCAAAGAAATTATGCTACTGCTGAAAAAGAATTCTTAGTAGTTGTATTTGCTTGTGATAAGTTCAGACCTTATATTGTTGATTCTAAAGTAACTATTCACACTGATCATGCTGCTATTAAATATCTCATGGAAAAGAAAGATGCTAAACCTAGACTTATTAGATGGGTTCTCTTGCTACAAGAATTTGATTTGCATATTGTTGATAGAAAAGGAGCTGAGAACCCCGTTGCAGACAACTTGTCTAGGTTAGAAAATGTGCTTGATGACCCACTACCTATTGATGATAACTTCCTTGATGAGCAATTAAATGTCATAAATGCCTCTCATATTGCTCCATGGTATGCTGATTATGCTAATTACATTGTTGCTAAGTTTATACCACCTAGTTTCACATACCAGCAAAAGAAAAAGTTCTTCTATGATTTGAGGCATTACTTTTGGGATGACCCACATCTTTATAAAGAAGGAGTAGATGGTGTTATTAGACGTTGTGTACCTGAGCATGAACAGGAACAGATCCTACGCAAGTGTCACTCCGAAGCTTATGGAGGACACCATGCTGGAGATAGGACTGCACATAAGGTACTGCAATCCGGTTTTTATTGGCCTACTCTCTTCAAGGATGCCCGTAAGTTTGTCTTATCTTGTGATGAATGTCAAAGAATTGGTAATATTAGTAGATGTCAAGAAATGCCTATGAATTATTCACTTGTGATTGAACCATTTTATGTTTGGGGCTTTGACTATATGGGACCTTTTCCTTCCTCTAATGGTTATACACATATTTTAGTTGTTGTTGATTATGTTACTAAGTGGGTAGAAGCTATTCCAACTAGTAGTGCTGATCATAACACTTCTATTAAAATGCTTAAAGAAGTTATTTTTTCCAAGATTTGGAGTCCCTAGATATTTAATGACTGATGGTGGTTCATATTTTATTCATGGTGCTTTCCATAAAATGCTTGCTAAATATGATGTTAATCATAGAATTGCATCTCCTTATCACCCTCAGTCTAGTGGTCAAGTAGAATTGAGTAATAGAGAGCTCAAATTAATTTTGCAAAAGACTGTTAATAGGTCTAGAAAGAATTGGTCCAAGAAACTTGATGATGCATTATGGGCCTATAGAACTGCATATAAAAATCCTATGGGTATATCTCCGTATAAAATGGTCTATGGAAAAGCATGTCACTTACCTCTCGAACTAGAACACAAGGCTTATTGGGCTATTAAAGAACTTAACTATGATTTTAAACTTGCCAGTGAGAAGAGGTTATTTGATATTAGCTCACTTGATGAATGGAGAACCCAAGCCTACGAAAATGCCAAGTTGTTTAAAGAAAAAGTTAAAAGATGGCATGACAAAAGGATACAAAAGCGTGAGTTTAATGTAGGTGATTATGTATTGTTATACAACTCTCGTTTAAGATTTTTTGCAGGAAAACTTCTCTCTAAATGGAAAGACCCTTACGTTATCGAGGAGGTCTACCGTTCCGGTGCCATAAAAATCAACAACTTCGAACGCACAAATCCGAAGGTGGTGAACGGTCAAAGAATCAAACATTATATCTCAGGTAATCCCATAAATGTTGAAACCAATGTTATTGAAACCGTAATCCCGGAGGAATACATAAGGGACACTTTCCGGAATGTTTCAGACACCGAAAAGGAATAGGTATGTGGTACGGTAAGTAAACCGACTCCAAAACAGTTTTTAAGGCAATATTTCTCCGTTTTGGAATATTTAGAAAAATAGAAAAATAAGCAGTAGTCCGGGAAGGACATGAGGGCTCCACGAGGGTGGAGGGCGCGCCCTACCCTACTGGGCGCGCTCCCTACCTCGTGGGCACCTCGTGTCCTCTCCGGACTCCGTTTTCGTACACGACACGTATTTTGGTCGGTAAAAATTCATTATATAATCTCCCGGGGGTTTTGACTCCCGTATCACGCAAAAATCTCATGTCTTTGTTTCGAGCTGTTTCTGTCAGGGTTGTCAAGGCCAGGCACTATGTCGTCTCCTTCCTCCTCAAACCATGAGGGCAATGATGCTTGGCTAATGAAGATAGAGCTGAAGAGAGAAGAACCTATGGAGATCAACGAGGATGAAGGGATCAAGAAGGCCATGGAGGACCAAGTTCCAGCAACAGAAGACACCCTTCAGCTTGATCACAATATTCTTACCCCAACAGAAATCGAAGCTTTCAAGATGATTGAGTTGGCTCGTATACAAAATAAGTATCTCACACGTGAAAATATTTTGTTGAAGGAGCATATCATCGCACTCAAGGGCATTATCCGCAAGTTAGAAGACCTCCTACGCTCGATGTGGGACTATCCATCACTAACAACCCCACCGTCTTCACCAGCAAAGGAGACATAATCACATGGGTATGGGCACTCCACTTGGCAACTGCCAAGCTTGGGGGAGTGCCCCGGTATCGTATCACCATCACTTTTATCTTTACAGTTTTTCTTAGTTCGATCCTTTTGATAATATCTTGATCTAGTAGAATAAAAGTTCTTAGTATGATCTAGTTGTGAGTTTTGCTTTATTATCCTTCTATGTAATCGAGTCCGTGAGCTATATAATAAAGATTAGTGTTGAGTCAAGGGCTTGATTATTTTGCCATGATCCTAAAGGAATAAAAGAAAAGAGAAAGAAATAAAAAGAAACAAAGAGATCATACGAGTCTTATGGAGAGTAATGAGCTCACATAGAAAGAGTATGATGAATAAAAGTTATTGAGGGTTGACAAACACAGTTTTGGTCATCGTTGCAATTAATAGGAAGTAATAAATAAAGAGAGGTCTTCACATATAAATATACTATCTTGGACATCTTTTATGATTGCGAGCACTCATTAAAATATGACATGCTAAAGAGTTGACATTGGACAAGGAAGACAACATAATGGGTTATGTTTTCTTACATCTGAGATAAATTATATTGTCTTGGATCTTCCAACAAGATGAGCTTGCCTTTCCCTCTCATGCTAGCCAAATTCATTGCACCAAGTAGAGATACTACTTGTGCTTCCAAATACCCTTAAACCAGTTTTGCCATAAGAATCCACCATACCTACCTATGGATTGAGTAAGATCCATCAAGTAAGTTGTCATCGGTGCAAGCAATAAAAAATGCTCTCTAAATATGTATGATTAATTGGTGTGGATGAAATAAGCTTTATACGATCGTGTGATATGGAAGTAATAAAAGCGACAGACTGCATAATAAAGGTCCATATCACAAGGGGCAATATAAAGTGACGTTCTTTCGCATTAAGATTTTGTGCATCCAACCATAAAAGCGCATGACAACCTCTGCTTCCCTCTTCGAAGGGCCTATCTTTTACTTTTATCTCCTACATTGCATAAGAGTCATGGTGATCTTCACCCTTCCTTTTTACATTTTATCCTTTGGCAAGCACAATATGCTGGAAAGATCCTGGTATATATGGCTAATTGGATGTGAGTTTTCATGAACTATTACTGTTGACATTACCCTTGAGGTAAAACGTTGGGAGGCAAAACTATAAGTCCCTATCTTTCTATGTGTCCGATTAAAACTCCATACCCATAAGTATTGCGTGAGCGTCAGCAATTGTGAAAGATTATATGATAGTTGAGTATGTGGACTTGTTGAAAAGCTCTTATACATTGACTCTTTCCTATGTTATGATAAATTGCAATTGCTTCAATGACCGAGATTGTAGTTTGTTAGTTTTCAATGAAGTTTATGATTCCTACTTGATATTGTGATTGAATTATTACTCTAGCATTAGATATTATATGACAAAGAATTATGTAAGTTACTGTTCTAAGAATGATCATGATGCCCTCATATCCGTATTTTATTTTTATCGACACCTCTATCTCTAAACATGTGGACATA
The DNA here is from genome assembly GCA_034509565.1 of Triticum monococcum. Lineage (NCBI taxonomy): Eukaryota > Viridiplantae > Streptophyta > Magnoliopsida > Poales > Poaceae > Triticum > Triticum monococcum. The sequence goes on along the minus strand of CM067843.1, from coordinate 558,691,322 downwards.
TTTTTTTATTTCGGCTTTTCGCTTGAGGACAAGCGAGGTCTAAGCTTGGGGGAATTGATATGTCCATTTTGCATCATGCTTTTATATCAATATTTATTGCATTATGGGATGTTATTACACATTATGTCACAATACTTATGCCTATTCTCTCTTCTTTTACAAGGTTTACATAAAGAGGGAGAATGCCGGCAGCTGGGATTCTGGGCTGGAAAAGGAGCAAATATTAGAGACCTATTCTGCATAGCTCCAAAAGTCCTGAAACTTCACGAATGATGTTTTCCAAATATATAAAAAAAATATTGAGCGCAAGAACCTCACCAGGGGGCCACACCATTCCCACGAGCGTGGGGGGCGCGCCCCCTACCTCGTGGGCCCCCTGGTGGCCCTCCGGTGGCCATCTTCTGCTATATGGAGTCTTTCGATGGGAAAAAAATCATAAGCCATCTTCTCGGACGAAACTCCGCCGCCATGAGGCGGAACCTTGGTGGAACCAATCTAGGGCTCTGGCGGAGCTGTTCTGCCAGGGAAACTTCCCTCCCGGAGGGGGAAATCATCGCCATCGTCATCACCAACGCTCCTCTCATCGGGAGAGGGAAATCTCCATCAACATCTTCATGAGCACCATCTCATCTCAAAACCCTAGTTCATCTCTTGTATCCAATTCTTGTCTTCAAGTCCGGGATTGGTGCTAGTAGGTTGCTAGTAGTGTTAATTACTCCTTGTAGTTGATGCTAGTTGGTTTAATTGGTGGAAGATCATATGTTCAGATCCTATATGCATATTAATACCCCTCTGATTATGAACATGTTTATGCTTTGTGAGTAGTTACTTTTGTTCCTGAGGACATGGGAGAAGTCTTGCTATTAGTAGTCATGTGAATTTGGTATTCGTTCGATATTTTGATGAGATGTATGTTGTCTCTCCTCTAGTGGTGTTATGTGAACGTCGACTACATGACACTTCACCATTATTTGGGCCTAGAGGAAGGCATTGGGAAGTAATAAGTAGATGATGGGTTGCTAGAGTGATAGAAGCTTAAACCCTAGTTTATGCGTTGCTTCGTAAGGGGCTGATTTGGATCCATATGTTTCATGCTATGGTTAGGTTTACCTTAATACTTTTGTTGTGTTTGCGGATGCTTGCAATAGAGGTTAATCATAAGTGGGATGTTTGTCCAAGTAAGGACAACACCCAAGCACCGGTCCACCCACATACCAAATTATCAAAGTACCGAACGCGAATCATATGAACGTGATGAAAACTAGCTTGACGACATTCCCATGTGTCCTCGGGAGCGCTTTACATCATATAAGAGTTTGTCCAGGCTTGTCCTTTCCTACAAAAGGATTGGGCCACCTTGCTGCACTTTATTTACTTTTGTTACTTGTTGCTCGTTACAAATTATCCTATCACAAAACTATCTGTTACCACTTATTTCAGTACTTGCAGAGAATACCTTGCTGGAAACCGCTTATCATTTCGTTCTGCTCCTTGTTGGGTTCGACACTCTTACTTATTGAAAGGACTACGATAGATCCCCTATACTTGTGGGTCATCAACCGGCTTTATAGAGTCCCGGTCGGTTCATATAACATGTCCGACTCGGTTACCAAATATACATGCCTTACAATATAAATTATACATATATGGCAGTTTACGCTTATGGGCTTTAAGCCGTCTCTGGGCCTCGGGCCTTTTAACGAGTCTTCATAGTGAACAGCCATCTTCAGCGCCTTTATGGGCTTTGTCTTGATGGCCCGCCGTGGCTTAACCCAGCCACTCCTGGGCGGGTTAACCCAATAGTTATATCCCCAACATCCATGACAAGTAGATCATTAATCCAACTGCAGCTAATACTATTACTCCACCCCAAGACTATTATCAAGTATGCATCTCAAAGTATTAAGTTCATGATAAACAAAGTAACATTCTAAGCAAGATGATATAATGTAGACAAAGTAAGACCAATCACTATGACCAAACCCCGTCGTTTTATTCTTAGTAGCAACAATACAAATATGTGCCTTTGCACCTCCTATCACAGGGCAAGTGTTGGCAATATGCCCTAGAGGCAATAATATTTGTATTATTATATTTTCATATTCATAATTATAGAGTTTATATTCTATGTTGTAACTACTATGATACTGGAATATGCCATTTAGTGGAAAACTCATATGCACGTGTGGAATGATAAAAGATTAAATAGAAGGTTCCGAGTTTTGCATCTAGGACTAGCTCAAGTGTTGTTGGTGATCACGTCTTTCAGATCTTAGGATATCGTTAAGTGTAACGGTACTCCTAAAACAACATTGAGATTATGACGTTGGAAGAACGATCATGTTGAATCGACCCAAAATTATCTGTTATGAATTGAGTTAATATCGTCTGTAATCTATTGTAATAACACAAAGTGTTAACATGTGATTTTGCTCCTTAGACCATGAGAGTATCATGGTCACTTCTTACTATACGGCTTTGAGGTTTCTCAAATGTGACACGTAACATAGTGATCATAACATTAAGAACAACTTATTACAGGATGACCAGAAAGTTTGACAAGAGACTAGATAGCTCAAGAGTGGGATTTGCTCCTTCGATGATGGAGATATATTCTTAGGGCCTCTCAGTGTGATGGCATCCATCATTGTCTGGCCAGACACAGATGACTACGTCACGGGAATGCCCGGACACAATAACGAGAAAGAAGAACATAACTGGTAACGGGTATAATGGTATAGTGAGCATGTGATGACTCAGGAGGATACTGATGCATCCCGAGTTTTGTGAAGTATCACTAAGCAAAGGGAACATCACATGATAACCAAAGGTTCTCTTGAATATCATTTTTTTGCTCATAGGGATTGATATGGATGTCCAAGGTTCCACTGTCGGTCATTAAGCGAAGGGGTTTCAATCATGTCTACGAGTTACCGAACCTACGAGGTCACAAGCTTAGGGCAACCATGATCTGCTAAGTGTTAGTAGGATGGAAGTGATGAGAACATATTTGCGGAATTGTTTCATAAATATTCGGAATAGTTTCGAGAGGATCCAAAAGCATTTTGGGTCACCGAAAGGGTTTCGGAGAGTATCGGGTAATACTGGGTATTACCGATAAATATATATATATATAGGTGGAAAATGTTTCTAGGGATGTTAAATTATATATAAAATGGTCTGAAAATATTTAGAACACTTTTATATTTAATTTAATATCAACGGGCCTAAAAGGCCAAGAGGTGGAAGGCAACTTGGGCCCACAAGGGCCCAAGTGGGGAGGCCCCTTGTGACGCCGCCAGACCGTTGTGCCACGTGTCTTCCAGTTAGTCGCTGCGTTGCCATGTCATTTGCTTGCGTGTTGCATTTCATCATGTCATCATTTGCATAGCATCATCATGTTTTTCAAAAACTTGCATCCGTCCGGGTTCCCCCAGTTCCGTCCGTTGTCCGTTCTGAGCCCAACCACACTCGCATGCGCCCGCGGCATGTCCGAAATAGTATCTTATAAGTGGCCGAAAAATGTTCTTGGAATGGGTTGAAAGTTGGCATGTGGTGTTGTTATGTTGTTAGTAGGTCGCCTGCCCAGTTTCAGCGCATTCGGAGTTCGTTTGACGCCCCGACGATTAACTATAGCGGCAATATAGCCGATCAAACATCAGACGTTTTCGGTCTCCGGAAATAGTCGCCGGGCCTCCCTCTCTTCTCTTCTCTCAGCTCGAGACCGTCTACACAGCTCACTACCTACCGCCAGGTCCAACCTAACCTCTCTCGTCAGCCCGCAGCTCCTCGCGCACGCGTTCGAAAATTGTCCCGGACCCGACCCGAGCAGTCGTCACCGTCGTGTCCGGATCATCCCCAAACATCTACAAAACGTCTCCGTTTTCTTAATTGGGCTCCCTAACATATTTATCCGAGACCGTCTGATTTTGATCGGAGGGTCCAAACCTAATACGATTGTCCCTATATATATAGTCCACCACCTACCCAATCAAGCCAACCCTAAAATCTAGGGGATTTGTCCCTGCCACCGCTGCCGCACTATCTCCCACCTCGGGATCTCTCCAAGTCCAAAAAACCCCCCTCGAAACCTCCCTCTGCCCGATCCAACCAACCAGTGCTCCTCCTTCGATCCCGACCGCAGTCACTTGCCCAAACTCTGAGAATCCCCACGATCCTACCCGCGCCTCCCCTGGATCCCCTCGTCCAGCCATCGCCCCGTGCCCCACGCTCATGCTCGTCTTCCACACACTGACGGGAGAGGAGCTCCCGATCCATGTGTCCAAGGCGTCCTCATCGCCGTTGCTCGAGTCTCCTCCGGCAGCCTTCGCCGGCGACCACCTACAGGACCCCATCGTGCCCCTCACCTTCCTCCTCCTTTCTCGTTTCCTCCTTCCCGCCTCACTTCTCTCCCCTATTTCTCTTGACAGGCATCGAGCCACCAAGTCCGCAGCCAAGGTCTTGCCGGGAGCGATGCCGCCCAGATCCGACTGTCTCTGTGTCGTCCGTGCCCCTGCCTCACCATGGACGCGCCTCCCCAGCTTGCCGGAGTCCCAGCGGCCCGCCTGCTCCCCTGATGCTGCCGCTGTTAGGCTCTGTCGAAGACGGCAAGCCCCGCCTCATCTGCGCCCCGATCAGCCACGGGCCGCCCTCAAAATGGAGTTCCACCGCCACCTGGCCTCGGATCCGGCCGGTTCCTGTACGCCCCCGCCGGAGCAAGTCCCATCGCCGCCCGCACCAGTGCTGCCCTGCTTCCCCTGCATCTCCTCCGCTTCAGGTCGAACAGCAAGGAACTCGTCCGATCCAGCCCCACGCCTGAACGCGCTGGCTAGCTGCGTGGGCCAGCCTCCTCTTCAGCCGCGGCCCAGCACCGCTTCCAGCTAAGCCCAGTCGCGCGCCCCTGCCGACCTCACCTCTTCCACCGACTTGGGCTTGGCCCATGGTGAGGCCCATTTCAGCGCCTCTTTTGTTTTTTTTCTTTCTTTCTTTTCTGCTGGCCCAACATGCTTAGATTTGGCCTGTTTAGGTTTTTCCCCAGATCTGGGAATTTAGTTATTTTTCCAGGATCTGCAGTTTTACAGAAAAGTCCTCCTAGTTCATGCATAACATAACTCTCAAACCGTGCATCGGATTAAAACAATTTATATAGGAAACTTGCTTAGAATTTCATCTAATTTATTAATATGCAACTTTCATCCATGGTTAAAATGTTTAAATTGTTGTTTGTTTAAATTTGCCCCTATGCCATGTTAAAATGATTTATTTCATAACTTTATAACCGTAGCTCCAAACCTAATAAACTTTATATGTAAATGGGGTAGAATTTTGCCTAGTTTAACATGGTGGAATCTCTTTGCATGTTTAACAACTCAAAAATTGTGTTTAGGGCAGAACAGTACCATAACCAAAATATGCACATGGGGATTTACCGGAATTGTTGTTTGTTGTTTCCGGCCTCATTTAAACTTGACTAGATAGGTAGTTTTCTTTTGCTTCACCCTCTTGCCATGCTAACAACATTTAATCTTGTTGGGTACATAAACGAGAGAGAACTAAATAACTCATGTGGTGTTTTCTTCAATATGCAACTACGTTGCATAATGAGCTCCACTTAATTTGTAGGATTGTTTATGCACTTTGCCATGCCATGCCTCATTAAACCGGACATGCATCATACTTGTTTGCGCATCGTGCCATGTTGTTGTAGTGGTTGTTTACTATGTTGTTTGCTTTCTTTCCGGTGTACTTCGTCTCGGTAATCCGGTAACGTCGTGTTGTGAGGATTCGTTCGCCTACGTCCATTTGTCTTCTTCATGGACTCGTACTTCTTGCTTGCAAGATTTCAGGCAAGATGACCATACCCTCGAAATCACTTCTATCTTTGCTTGCTAGTCGCTTGCTCTTTTGCTATGCCTATGCTGCGATACCTACCACTTGCTTATCATGCCTCCCATATTGTTGAACCAAGCCTCTAACCCACCTTGTCCTAGCAAACCATTGTTTGGCTATGTTACCGCTTTGCTCAGCCCCTCTTATAGCGTGGTTAGTTGTAGGTGAACATTGGAGCTTGTTCCATGTTTGGAACATGGATATTTTGTTGGGATATCACAATATCTCTTATTTAATTAATGCATCTATATATTTGGTAAAGGGTGGAAGGCTCGGCCTTATGCCTGGTGTTTTGTTCCGCTCTTTCCGCCCTAGTTTCCGTCATATCGGTGTTATGTTCCCGGATTTTGCATTCCTTACGTGGTTGGGTGATAATGGGAACCCCTTGACAGTTCGCCTTGAGTAAAACTCTTCCAGCAAGGCCCAACATTGGTTTTACCATTTGCCACCTAGCCTTTTCTTTCCCTTGAGTTGGTCGGCTCAAGGGTCATCTTATTTTAACCCCCCCGGGGTCAGTGCTTCTCTAAGTGTTGGTCCAAACTGAGCGATGTCCGAGGCTACTAGGGGCAACTCTGGGCTGGCTTACCCGACGTCTGGCTCATCCGGTGTGCCCTGAGAACGAGATGTGTGCAGCTCCTATCGGGATTTGTTGGCACATCTGGGTGGCTTTGCTGGTCTTGTTTTACCATTGTCGAAATGTCTTGTAACCGGGATTCCGAGTCTGATCGTGTCTTCCCGCTAGAAGGAATATCCTTCGTTGATCGTGAGAGCTTGTGATGGACTAAGTCGGGACACCCCTGCAGGGTTATGAACTTTCGAAAGCTGTGCCCGCGGTTATGGGCAGATGGGAATTTGTTAACGTCTGGTTGTAGAAAACCTGAAGTCGACCTTAATTAAAATACATCAACCGCGTGTGTTACCGTGATGGTCTCTTTCCGGCGGAGTCCGGGAAGTGAACACGGTGTTGGAGTTATGCTTGACGTAGGTTGTTCTAGGATCACTTCTTGATCATAGTTTCTCGATCGTGCTTTGCCTTCTCTTCTCGCTCTCATTTGCGTATGTTAGCCACCATATATGCTAGTCGCTTGCTGCAGCTCCACCTCATACCTTTACCTTACCTATAAGCTTAAATAGTCTTGATCGCGAGGGTGCGAGATTGCTGAGTCCCCATGACTCACAGATACTTCCAAAACCAGCTTGCAGGTGCCGATGAGTCCGTGCAGATGACGCAACCAAGCTCAAGGAAGAGCTCGATGAAGATCTTGTCCTTTGTGTTGTTTCATTCTAGTTGATCAGTAGTGGAGCCCAGTTGGGGCCGATCGGGGACCTTGTCGCATTTGGGGTTCTTCTTTTATTTTGGTTCCATAGTCGGACCTTGATTGTATTTGTGTGATGTAATGCTTTATTCATGTAATTGTGTGAAGTGGCGATTGTAAGCCAACTATGTATGTCTTTCCCTTATGTATTACATGGGTTGTGTGAAGATTACCTCACTTGCGACATTGCTTTCAATGCGGTTATGCCTCTAAGTCGTGCTTCGACACGTGGGAGATATAGCCGCATCGAGGGTGTTAGAAGTTGGTATCAGAGCCTTCCCCGACCTTAGGAGCCCCCACTACTTGATCGAATTATCTGACGAATTGGGAAAAATGTTTTGAGTCATTTAGGAATTATATATCGGAGAGTTTAGGAATTCTTTTTACTCCCCAGTCCCTTCATCGCTCTGGTAAGGCATCCTGACATAGAGTGTTGACTCTTCTCTTCTCAAATTTCACTAAAAAAAATTTAGGATCACGCGGGTATCTTGGAATCGTTCCGATGGTTTTGTGACGAGAACATTGTTCTTGGTGCCTCCTGACATTTAGGGGTTGTGGCAGTGTCCCGGGGAGTTGAGCTCCGAGGTGTTGTCGTCACAATTTTATCGTTGCAGTTCTGGAATACCTAAGTTTAGTTTCGCCAACATTGAAAATCTCTTTTATGCAGTTGTTGGTGAGATAACCTCGACGCCACCCAGTACTAGGGTGGGAGTTCGGGAGTATTGCCATAACTTGTATAACAGATGCTTTTCGAAGGTTGAGGTAGATGATTTCCGAAGGTTTCTTGGTTATGTGTTGAAGGATGGATACAGCTGGATGTACGATTTCCTAGTTTTGGGTGAGATATTACGCTTCCCCTGTATCCCCAATACCTGATTGCATAACTGGGAAAATTTCGGGAGTTTATAAGTGGTAATTCAAGTAGCTCTTAGGATATCTTTCTGGCAGATGTATGATTTGAAATTGGGGTTCGACGTCTAGTGGTCCACGTATTCACGGTCGGTTTTACAGTGGTCTCGTTGTGTCTTAAAGAGTCCTTGGCTATGCCGACTCGGGGACGCTTCGTATGTCATGTGCACTGCCTTGTACATGATGGTGTTGTACGATCGAGCCTGTGTAGGCCCCACCACGAAAACTTCAGACAAAATCTCTATCATATGTTTGTTCCGGCTTATTTTGCAAGCCAATCCTTTGTTTTGTTTTGAGTTGTGGTATTCGAGTTGCTTCGAAGTCAAATGTTGATTCCATACCTGTACCTAAGCGGTGTTCTCATACTCCGATGTGAATACCAATCCTTCTTGATTATCGAGATTGTCATGTCAATCCTTTTCAACCGGCGTATTTCTCTCCAAGTGGATCCGATCAACATCTGCAAGATCAACTCAAGTTTTCTCAATGTTGTTTGTTTCATCCATCTCCAAGTTGTCTTTGTTTTTCCCGCCCTCCCTCCCTTGTTTTTTTTCTCCGAAGACTCATATATCTCAATCAAGTATCCTTTTATTCTTTTGAAGTCTCTCCATTCTCTTCCGTCAATATTCTTACCCGGTGGTTCTCGTGAAGATGCTCTACAAGTTCATCATTATTCGTTCTTTTCTTCTCCGGTGGATTCAATTCAAGCTTTCGGTGCTGATCATATCTTTTTCCTCGTTTCAAATACCCTCTCATGCCGGTGCTCCTCATATTCATTCACTTCTCGCTATTCTATTATTCTGGAGTGCTGAAGATATCTCCAAGATTCGTGTTTCCACTCTGCTTTCATTCAAACTCTTTCGAGGATGTTATATCTTTCAAGTCATTTAATTCAACCGGCACAATCCTCTCTTTTAAATCATTTCAATGGTGTTTCTTTTGAGCGGGCCCATAACCCACAGGTCTTTTCCCAGGATCTTACCTGACTCTTCTTATTCTCCCGGAGTTAGTCTCAAATTCATTTCAAAGTTTGACGTAAGAATGAATTGTCATCAGTCAAATGCCTTTCTCCAAGATCTTTCATTTCTTTTCATCTTTGGCTCAACCTTTCCTCTTTTAATCATTCTGGAGTGTCTCAACGATTCATGGTGGTGTTTCTCGTCGTCATTCTCAGATTTTGAAGACCGATAAATCTTGTTCCATTCTCTTCAAGATTCGTGATTCTAGCTTGTTGCCATCCTCTCATAATTATTTGCGATGGTGGGAATTCTTTTCACCTATCCGGAGCAATTCAAGAGTCTTCTCAGTTTGATTATTCGGAGTCCATCATTTCAGGTTTTTTTTTCATTCTCAGCTTTCAGCTCTCTTTCTCTAAATTTTACCGGTGCATCGATCAAATATCCTCTAATCAGTGCATGATCTCTTCGTTCTCTCATATATAATTTCTCTCAAGCATCTTCATTCATTTGCTAATTTTTCTCGATGTTTCTTTATCTTCTCTTCGTTCATTTTCAATTCTTACGGTGGTTCGTTCAATAGTTCTCGTCATTCGTTATCATATCAATTTATTCGTTGTTTCTATCCTACCGGTGGTTCGTTGAAGATTTTCTCGAGTTTATGCGATATCTCTCTTAATCCTTTCTACGAGAATAAGTAATATGCCAAATCCGTTGCTTCTCATCAATTAAATTGGTGAAGGTTAAGCATAATGTAATTCTTATTCTTGTTCCATCCATATGTTAATCTTTTCTTCTGGAGTTTGCTCATGACGAATAGATTCTTGATCTCTTTGGTTAATATTTCTTTCACGGAGCTCCAATTTATTTCAATTATATCATTTCAAAGCTCCATCTAATCATTGCAACGTTTCAATCTTATTCTTTTCATCCTTCACTTCCTTTTGATCATCCTTTTATTACCAGAGTTCTCACGAAGGTTCTACATGATGGTTCATCAAGGATTTAATTCCTTCTCGAAGTGTTCATCAAGATTCTTTTCAGAGGAGCTCAGGCATTCTTCTTCTTGCTATCCGGAGTGCAATTCTTTCTTCCGTATCATTGGAGTTCATGTTTCATGATTCATAGGTTGTTAAGAATGGGGTATTTTAAATCCATCAATCTCGTCATTTGAGTTATCTTGGGTAATATTTTCACCTAAAGCCTTCCCTAACGATTGTTGCTATTATGGTGCTTATAAATGACTCAAGTTCTTTTATCCGCCCGGTGAAATAAGTTCTCGTCTCCTTGTTGATATCAATCCAATCTATCGTTTCCGTCAGTGGCAGAATTTCAACTCAGTTTTGAGAGGTTTTCCATAAGCCAACAACAAGCTCACTCTTTTCGTTGTTGGGTTTTCCAACAACTCCATTCGACCATTCTCCTAAGGATGCCTTTTCAAGCTCTTTTGTGGCATAAGATGGCATTTTCGTCTCCATTCTTTTATTTCAATTATCTATCTTCTATTCTTTTGTTACTGAGCCTTTGTGATGTTTCTCTTTTCTCTCATCATCTTGGATCGTGTTCTTTTCGTGTTTATCCATTTAACCGTAGTGTTGTGTCCTTTAGCTCAAGCTCTTTCATTTTATCAACTATTTCATCTCTCTTCAATCGGAGTGCTGCCCGAAGTTGTTCTTTCGTGTCCCTCTTTTCTAATGGAGTGCTTTCAACTTCGTTCTTTTCCGTTGTATTCTTTCTTTCACGAATTTGTTCAACCTCTCAAGGTGCGTGGTTTCACTCGTTTGTCCAAGAAGCTACTTAGTTTTACCGCTGCTCTTCCTCTTCCTTTTCCCTCTGGTGTCATCCTAGATCTCGAGACGAGATCCTCTCGTAGTGGTGGAGTGTTGTGACGCCCCGAGACCGTTGTGCCAGGTGTCTTCCAGTTAGTCGCTGCGTTGCCATGTCATTTGCTTGCGTGTTGCATTTCATCATGCCATCATTTGCATAGCATCATCATGTTTTTCAAAAACTTGCATCCCTCCGGGTTCCCCCAGTCCCGTCCGTTGTCCGTTCTGGGCCCAACCACACTCGCATGCGCCCGCGGCATGTACGAAATAGTATTTTATAAGTGGCCGAAAAATGTTCTTGGAATGGGTTGAAAGTTGGCATGTGGTGTTGTTATGTTGTTAGTAGGTCGCCTGCCAAGTTTCATCGCATTCGGAGTTCGTTTGACGCCCCAACGATTAACTATAGCGGCAATATAGCCGGTCTAACGTCGGACGTTTTCGGTCTCCGGAAATAGTCGTCGGGCCTCCCTCTCTTCTCTTCTCTCAGCTCGAGACCGTCTACACAGCTCACTACCTACCGCCAGGTCCAACCTAACCTCTCTCGTCAGCCCGCAGCTCCTCGCGCGCGCGTCCAAAAATTGTCCCGGACCCGACCCGAGCAGTCGTCACCATCGTGTCCGGATCATCCCCAAACATCTACAAAACGTCTCCGTTTTCTTAATTGGGCTCCCTAACATATTTATCCGAGACCGTCTGATTTTGATCGGAGGGTCCAAACCTAATCCGATTGTCCCCATATATATAGTCCACCACCTACCCAATCAAGCCAACCCTAAAATCTAGGGGATTTGTCCCTGCCACCGCCGCCGCACTATCTCCCACCTCGGGATCTCTCCAAGTCCAAAAAATCCCCCTCAAAACCTCCCTCTGCCCGATCCAACCAACCAGTGCTCCTCCTTCGATCCCGACCGCAGCCACCTGCCCAAACTCCGAGAATCCCCACGATCCTACCCGCGCCTCCCCTGGATCCCCTCGTCCAGCCATCACCCCGTGCCCCACGCTCATGCTCGTCTTCCACACACTGACAGGAGAGGAGCTCACGATCCGTGTGTCCAAGGCGTCCTCGTCGCCATTGCTCGAGTCTCCTCCGGCAGCCGTCGCCGGCAACCACCTGCAGGACCCCATCGTGCCCCTCACCTTCCTCCTCCTTTCTCGTTTCCTCATTCCCGCCTCACTTCTCTCCCCTGTTTCTCTTGACATGCATCGAGCCACCAAGTCCGCAGCCAAGGTCTTGCCGGGAGCGACGCCGCCCGGATCCGACTGTCTCGGCGTCGTCCGTGCCCCTGCCTCACCATGGACGCGCCTCCCCAGCTTGCCGGAGTCCCAGCGGCCCGCCTGCTCCCCTGATGCTGCCGCTGTCAGGCTCTGTCGAAGATGGCAAGCCCCGCCTCATCTGCGCCCATATCTGCCATGGGCTGCCCTCAGAACGGAGTTCCACTGCCACCTAGCCTTGGATCCGGCCGGTTCCTGTACGCCCCTGCCGGAGCAAGTCCCATCGCCGCCCGCACCAGTGCTGCCCTGCTTCCACTGCATCTCCTCCGCTTCAGGTCGAACAGCAAGGAGCTCGTCCGGTCCAGCCCCGCGCCTGACCGCGCTGGCTAGCTGCGTCGGCCGGCCTCCTCTTCAGCCGCGGCCCAGCACCGCTTCCAGCTAAGCCCAGCCGCGCGCCCCTACCGGCCTCACCTCTTCCACCGACTTGGGCTTGGCCCATGGTGAGGCCCACTGCAGTGCCTCTTTTGTTTTTTTCTTTCTTTCTTTTCTGCTGGCCCAACATGCTTAGATTTGGCCTATTTAGTTTTTTCCCCAGATCTGGGAATTTAGTTATTTTTCCAGGATCTGCAGTTTTACAGAAAAGTCCTCCTAGTTCATGCATAACATAACTCTCAAACCGTGCATCGGATTAAAACAATTTATATATGAAACTTGCTTAGAATTTCATCTAGTTTATTAATATGAAACTTTCATCCATGGTTAAAATGTTTAAATTGCTGTTTGTTTAAATTTGCCCCTATGCCATGTTAAAATGATTTATTTCATAACTTTATAACCGTAGCTCCAAACCTAATAAACTTTATATGCAAATGGGGTAGAATTTTGCCTAGTTTAACATGGTGGCATCTCTTTGCATGTTTAAATACTCAAAAATTGTGTTTAGGGCAGAACAGTACCATAACCAAAATATGCACATGGGGATTTACCGGAATTGTTGTTTGTTGTTTCCGGCCTTATTTAAACTTGACTAGATAGGTAGTTTTCTTTTGCTTCACCCTCTTGCCATGCTAACAACATTTAATATTGTTGGGTACATAAACGAGAGAGAACTAAATAAGTCATGTGGTGTTTTCTTCAATATGCAACTCCGTTGCATAATGAGCTCCACTTAATTTGTAGGATTGTTTGTGCACTTTGCCATGCCATGCCTCATTAAACCGGACATGCATCATACTTGTTTGCGCATCGTGCCATGTTGTTGTAGTGGTTGTTTACTATGTTGTTTGCTTTATTTCCGGTGTACTTCGTCTCGGTAATCCGGTAACGTCGTGTTGTGAGGATTCGTTCGCCTACGTCTGTTTGTCTTCTTCATGGACTCGTACTTCTTCCTTGCGGGATTTCAGGCAAGATGACCATACCCTCGAAATCACTTCTATCTTTGCTTGCTAGTTGTTCGCTCTTTTGCTATGCCTATGCTGCGATACCTACCACTTGCTTATCATGCCTCCCATATTGTTGAACCAAGCCTCTAACCCACCTTGTCCTAGCAAACCGTTGTTTGGCTATGTTACCGCTTTGCTCAGCCCCTCTTATAGCGTGGTTAGTTGCAGGTGAAGATTGGAGCTTGTTCCATGTTTGGAACATGGATATTTTGTTGGGATATCACAATATCTCTTATTTAATTAATGCATCTATATAGTTGGTAAAGGGTGTAAGGCTCGGCCTTATGCCTGGTGTTTTGTTCCACTCTTGCCGCCCTAGTTTCCGTCATATCGGTGTTATGTTCCCGGATTTTGTGTTCCTTACGCGGTTGGGTGATAATGGGAACCCCTTGGCAGTTCGCCTTGAATAAAACTCTTCCAGCAAGGCCCAACATTGGTTTTACCATTTGCCACCTAGCCTTTTCTTTCCCTTGAGTCGGCCGGCTCAAGGGCCATCTTATTTTAACCCCCCCCCCCCCCCCCCGGGCCAGTGCTTCTCTAAGTGTTGGTCCAAACTGAGCAATGTCCGAGGCTACCAGGGGCAACTCTGGGCTGGCTTACCTGACGTCTGGCTCATCCGGTGTGCCCTGAGAATGAGATATGTGTAGCTCCTATCGGGATTTGTCGGCACATCTAGGTGGCTTTGCTGGTCTTGTTTTACAATTGTCGAAATGTCTTGTAACCGGGATTCCGAGTCTGATCGGGTCTTCCCGCTAGAAGGAATATCCTTCGTTGACCGTGAGAGCTTGTGATGGGCTAAATTGGGACACCCCTGCAGGGTTATGAACTTTCGAAAGCCGTGCCCACGGTTATGGGCAGATGGGAATTTGTTAACGTCCGGTTGTAGAAAACCTGAAGTTGACCTTTATTAAAATACATCAACTGCGTGTGTTACCATGATGGTCTCTTTCCGGCGGAGTCCAGGAAGTGAACACGGTGTTGGAGTTATGCTTGACGTAGGTTGTTCTAGGATCACTTCTTGATCATAGTTTCTCGATCGTGCTTTGCCTTCTCTTCTCGCTCTCATTTGCGTATGTTAGCCACCATATATGTTAGTCGCTTGCTGCAGCTCCACCTCATACCTTTACACTACCCATAAGCTTAAATAGTCTTGATCGCGAGGGTGCGAGATTGCTGAGTTCCCGTGACTCAAAGATACTTCCAAAACCAGCTTGCAGGTGCCGATGAGTCCGCGCAGATGACGCAACCAAGCTCAAGGAAGAGCTCGATGAAGATCTTGTCCTATGTGTTTTTTCGTTCTAGTTGATCAGTAATGGAGCCCAGTTGGGGCCGATCGGGGACCTTGTCGCATTTGGGGTTCTTCTTTTATTTTGGTTCCATAGTCGGACCTTGATTGTATTTGTGTGATGTAATGCTATTCATGTAATTGTGTGAAGTGGCGATTGTAAGCCAACTATGTATGTCTTTCCCTTATGTATTACATGGGTTGTGTGAAGATTACCTCACTTGCGACATTGCTTTCAATGCGGTTATGCCTCTAAGTCGTGCTTCGACACGTGGGAGATATAGCCGCATCGAGGGCGTTACACCCCTCCCTCCCCTAAGGAAGGAGGCCTAATTGGGGACTCCTCCCCCTAGCCGACGCACCAAGGGGGAGTCCTTCCTCTTTTGTGGCGGCCCTTCCTCTTCCCCCAACCTATATATACTAGGGTTTTTTGTTATATTGATAAGACAAGTTTTTGAGCCTCCTCTAGTTCTTCTAGTTCCAGTTCTAGTTGGTCCCAGTTGACTAATTAGAGCTAGACTAACCCTCTAATCCTCATAATTAGAAGCCTAGTGTGGTTCTAATCTCCTCCCTCTAATTCTCCGGTGACGATTAGCCTTGGACGGCGAAGCGCTGCCGGATAATGAAGGCAAGACGCTTGCAACCTAGTAGAGAGGTCGTGCTTTCGGTCTTTGGTTCGAGGGACTGTTTGTGGGATCGTTCATCGACGGTTCGAGGGACTCCAAGTACCATCTACACTAACACAATCTTCTTCTGCTGCACTCGATGATGGTAACGATCATGATTACAACCCATTATGTATATTCATATTGATCTTGGGTGTGCGTAGGTACATTTTTTTTGTTTTCTACTATGTTACCCAACAGTGGCATCATGAGCAGTTATATGAGTAGGTGGACATTGCAATCTAGATCACATGCAGATGTGAGGGTTTGATGTTCTTGCTATGCTTCCCTTGAGTGTTGCTTCCATTCAGTTCATTGATGGCGTGGTGTCGCTTTTCACAAGGTCTGACAATCGCTCGGCTCTGGCTGTTGACGATCTGCTAATGGTTTCTTGGGCTTCACCATAGTCAAGAATAGTGAATAGTTGCATACAAAAAAGGGTGATGAAGATGATCGATCTTCTAGGGGTTCACGCGTATTTGACGAAGTTTAGTGTGGGGGACGGATTTTTTTTGTAAAAGCCTCTTCTTTTACACACCCCAAAACTTAATCTAGCATCAAGATTTATCACCTTCGTTGTGGACGTAGGTAGATAGTATTATATGTTAAAACGGGTTAACCACATAACTAAAACTTGCTAAAACCCACTAGAGGACATCTAAGTTGGTTTTGTAGGGTATGCATATGATGTGGTATAGCCTTTGTCATGATAATGAGTTTATGTATGAGATGGTTATATGTTGTAATGTTAAGTGGCCTGCACGTCAAAACATGATGGCTGGAGCAAGGAGATTGCCACGTTAATGTAAATATCATAGAGATAGCCTACATGTTACAGGTGACGATGGCAAACGTACATGGAGGACCCCGAAGTGGAGAAGGTGTACTAAGGTGCGGGACAAGGAGCTATAAGTTCGTGCCACGACAAGGTTTTCTGAAATGGTCGCCAAGACAACATTTTTTGAAATTACTGCCACGACAACAAAATATTGGCCATCACGACGCTTCAACTAAATATTGGAGATGATCATGAAGTATTCCCGGCGCCCAGGGCTATACCATATCATACTTTTATGAATTGCCTGAGATGTTTATTCCTTTGTTGTTTGCACCCTTTGATTGCGCATTAGTCCATTATTAGGGTGATCTCTCACAATAGATATCAAGTTAAAAGGTGTCCTTCCCAGTGTTGCAACCGTCTATAACATGTGGCCTTCGGAGTACTACATGCTACCATGAGTACAAACAAGAAGTAAAGTGTAAGGCGGGTGAGGTAGGAATTCACAACAGAAACACTCGGTTGCCTTGAAGTTCTACCAGAAAAGTTCCGGGCTCGGAGCACGAAGCATCGAAAGATAAACAAGAGTCATATGGTGATATAATCTACAGATTGAAATTCACATCATATGAGATGCTACCATCCATGGGTGTCAATGAGATCAGGATCTTGAATCACTTAAAATCAATTATGAGAGATATTGATTTGAGTAGGAGCACAATTATGTATCAGTTTAATTTAATCACCAGTGCAAATTAATTATGTACTACGACTAGTTCTACTTCTAGTTAGTCCTTTTTAACTAATTAGAGCTAGACTAATCCTATAATCCTCATAATTATAAGCATATTGTGGTTCTAATCTCCCCCTTCTAGCGACGATTAGCTCTGGATGACGAAGCGCTACCGGATCATGAAGGTTGCACACTTGCAACCAAGTAGAGAGGTCGTGCTTTTGGTCTTCGGTTTGAGGGACTGTTTGTGGGATCATTCATCGACGGTTTGAGGGACACCAAGTATGATCTACACTGACACAATCTTCTTTCCGCTGCAACTCGGTGACGGTAACGATCGTGATCACAACCCGTTATGCATGTTCATATTGATCTTGGGTGTGTGTAAGTGCAAATTGTTTTGTTTTCTACTACGTTACCCAACAACAAGATCACTCCAAGATTGAACCTACTACAAAGAACCTCTCCGGCTAAAGATAAATCAATCTAACTTGGCCAAAGTAGACGGATAGATCAAAGAGAAATACAAAGCTATAAAGTTACGCAGCAAATAAATCTCAAGAGACTCATATAGCTTCAATGAATGATATGATCATAAACCCACAATTCATCAGATCCCAACAAACACACCACAAAAAAATTACATTATATTGATCTGAGAAGATCATTATATTGAATATCGAGAGAGAGAGAGAGAGAGAGAGAGAGCCATCTAGCTACTACTATGGACCCATAGGTCCTGAAGGAACTACTCACACATCATCATGAAGTAACAATGTTGATGAAGATAGCCTCCCCAATGATTCCCCCCTCCGGCAGAGTACTGGAACATGGCTCTAGATGAGATCGCCGAAAAACAGAAGCTTGCGGCAGCGGAAGAATGGTCTTGGGCCTCGCTCCGAGGGTTTCAGAATATATGTGAATCTATAGACCAAGTATTAGGGGAAATGGAGCTACGTGGAGCCCACAAGTTAGGGGGCGCGCCACCCTGGCTTGTGGGGCCCTCGTGGGTCTTCTCGTCCTCCCCTGGAACTTCTAGTGTATCCTATTGTCCAAAAAAATCATCATAAAATTTCATCATGTTTGGACTTCTGTAGGTATAGTTTTTCTACAAAATAAACAACATGCAAAAAATAGGAACTGACTTTGGGCACTAAATTAATACGTTAGTCCAGAAAAATAATATAAAATGGCATACAAAGCATACAAAAATGATAATATAATAACATGAAACAATAAAAAATTATAAATACGTTGGAGACGTATCATGTGCTCAAATGCTGAAGGTTGGCACCCTTTTCTACGTAGTAATGGACCTCCTTTTATACATGCAAAGGGGCGACCACAATGGCTGGTACAGTGGAATACATACAGTTGAGAAAAATAGTAGAAAATAATTTTTTTTGCCCTACGATCAACGAAGAACACTATGGAGATGCAAAAATGGTTTGGGTCAGATCGTTACCAACTCCGAGATGCAGTGGAAGAAGATGAGTCGCTGTAGAACGATCCCTCGAACGAGTCGGTGTAAGCACTTGATTTTTTTTTGGAATATCACATATATACATATGTTGATTTTTGTGTTAAAGGGCTTCATGTTTTAGTTTCACAGTGGATCCCGAAAACCTCATGACCAACCCCACAATTGCTCCTGGATCGACCATGCAGCGTTGAGCGCTGCCGACAAGTGGGGTTCGGCCTTGCGCCCTTGCAACACTGGGCCTCCTTTGCAATAGTGTGGTGTGTCTAGGAACCGAAGGGCATGGAGCATCAACAACGAGGAGCGTGAGGCTTGCATTAGTGGGGCCTCATTTGCGACGACGTGTGGTTGGGCCCTGCAACACCGAGCACCGGTTACAAGCACTGGCTAGGTTGGAACGGTAGGGTGCAGCTTTGCATCAACACGCATGAGACAACAACATTTGCAATGTGTCACAATGGAGGAGCAAATGCGGGCAAGGAAGGGTTAACATTGGTTACAATAAGAGTATCATAGGTAATATCATGCAAATCAACTAGACATTTTTACTAAGATGACATACAATTAAATGAGAAAATTGAGTATCATGATATGATAGTGTATCAGATTAAATGATGTATTAGTATGTGTCATGCATAACAACAAATGAGGTCACTATGATATCAAACTATGATACTATGCACTGTGGAGATAGTATCACACACTAATATCATAGGCATGATACTAGAGTATGATACTACTTTCCATTGTGACCACCCTAACGCAAAAGGAAAAGTAGTGCGTGGGCCCATGGGCACCTATCACCTGCACATGACGGCCGAACAAGGCTTGTGATTAGTCGGTAGATTAGAGAGACCTCCTCCTCAACGCCTAGTCTTGCGTGTGAGCGCTCATGCGAACGCTCGGTTGGGCGCCCATTAAGCACCCCTTGATCGCTCGCTCTCTTGATTGCTAGGCCACAGTCATTTGATCGCTAGATCGGCTCGGGCTTGCTTGATTGCTAGACCGATCTGCTGGCTCGCTCGCTTGTTGTTAGTTCAGAAAAAACTAGTGATGGTTTGAGGGGGAAAACAGGCTTCCCATTTATATATAGACTTGAAAAAAACATACTTTAAAAGTGTTCATGGATTCGAAAAAATGGTTTGCAGATTTGGAAAAAGTGTGTGAATTCCAAAAAAAGTTCACAAATTTGAAAAAGGAAATTCGTGGATTTAAGAAAAAAATCATGAATTTGGAAAAAATTGCAAATTTGGAAAAAAAATCATGAACTTAAAAAGCGTTCACAAATTTAGGAAAAGTTTGTGAATTCAGAAAAAATCATGAATTTGGAAAATTTCAAAAATTTGATTTTTTTGTAAATTTGAAAAAGTTCATGAATCTGAAAAATGTTTGTGGATATAACAAATGTTCACAAAATTTGAAAACTTTTGGGAAGTTGAAAATTTTCAACAATTTGATAGAAAATTCATGAATTTGAAAAAAATTGGCGAATTTTAAAAATGTTCATGGATTTGGAAAAACTTCATGAGTTTGAAAAATATTCATGAATTTTTAAAAGTTCAAAATTTGAAATTAAAGGAGAAAAGAAAACGAATCTGAAAAAAAGAAAAATAGATGAAAACCAAAAGAAAAAACCTGAAAGAGAGTAAAGAGAAAGACAAAGATGAAGAAAACCAAACAAAAGCAGGCAGAATCTTTTAGAATGTTCACAAAACCAGATTGGAGGCCTATTGTACGCTTGGCTAAGATGGGCCGGCTCACTGTGTCGCTGGGGTTGCTCACTGTGTCTCTAGATGAGCCTGAGCCGGCATATCATCTAGAGATTTATGAAATCATCGTAGACGCTTCGTCGTCGATGAGAACATCTTCTTTAACTGAATGCGCATCGCGAAAAATTCTGAAATAAATCCAGAAATAAATGCGAGCATCAGGATTTGAACCCTGATGAGCTGGGGATCAGGAGCCCCCCCTCCAGCACTGCAAGAATTTTTTTTACTACTAGTTTCATGGCCCAACTCAGCACTTACAAACCCAACCCAACCGATATTGGCATGATACAGGCTTTGAACCCACCCTTCAGTTTCTGTCTAGATTAGCCACTGCTGAGGATACCATCGTCTTTCTAACCATCCATCCAACTACATTTTCTTAAAAAAAAAAAAAATCCATCCAACTACAGATTGATTCACAAAATTCACACTACTTGAAGTGTAGATTAGAAGCCCTTTTCCTGATTTAATCCTGTTCCCACAAATATCGATTCGATCCAGCTCGAGTCTGATGTCTCTTCTCTGTTCTCGCGCGGCGACAGAGCGCATTTGTAAGCTTATCTCCAAACCTACCTATCACGTAGAAACTGCACAGCCATTCGCTTCACCATTTCCCACCACGCCTCATCCGCAATGGCCGCCTCCTTCCTCCGCCCTCTCCTCCCTCCCAAACCTTTCCTCTCCACTCCCAAACCACAAGTCCCTATCGCCCCCATCACTGCCGTACGCTGCACCGCGGCGCCCAAACCGACCACCTCCACCCCAAAGCCCGCCCAGCAAGAGGGCAACCAGGACGAGGAGCAAGAACCCACTCCCGACGAGGCCGACGCCAACCCCCACCGCATCCCCGACGACGAGACCCCGCCGTCGGCGACGGCGACCACCTCCTTCTCGGTGGTCCGGCGCGTGCCGTCGGCCATCTCGACGGACGGACGCCTCCGCCGGACGGCGCTGACGCAGGAGGAGCCGCCCAACTACGAGATCGGGTGGAAGCGCACCAAGAATCTCCCCCTGGAGAAGCCCAAGGGGTGGGCCATCGCCGACTTTCTGGAGAAGCTGGAGGGGCTGATGGAGCGCGGGCGGTACGGGTCAGGCGCGCTGCTGGGCACGGTGGCGGGCGTGGTGACGGAGCGCGCCCGGGAGGAGGCGGAGATCCTGATGGCCGAGGGCGGCGTGGACGAGCGCGTGGCGACGGAGCTCTTCCGCGTGCTGCGGCTGGTGGAGATGGACGTCGAGATGGTCAAAGCCGCCGTCAAGGAGGAGACCGTCAAGGAGCGCGTCGAGACGGCGCGCGCGCGGTGCCGCCAGGCCATCCTCGTCGCGCTCTCGCTGTGACCGTGCACGCACGCTTAGGGACGGGTGTAATCACGTCTAAGTATACTACGACCAGCAATTAATCTGTGCACGCCAACACGTAGAAATTTTGTTATCAAATGGTGCAATGAGGTCAGTCTACTCAAGCTGCAGCAAATCTGAATGTTCTGCACCGGTCAACTGTACGCCGTTGTGTCTCATTCTGTGAGAGCACGGTCACAGATTCGAGCAGTATGTGGTAATGTCATGGCCTGATCGGGTCCACGATCCCTCCGCATAAGATTTGTGTTACAGATGACGAGACGTGGCACCATCTTTTCTGAGGGTTGTAAACGAATCAAGTACAGTTCAGTCTAGCTGTACTTTGCATTTGATGCTAAATAAAACAAGTATTGCTAGGAAAAAAACGTCGGCTGCTTCTAAGAGCATGGTTAATAATATAGTCAACAATCGGTTACAAAGAGTTGCCATGTCATCTAGAGCCAATCTAATAGCCGACATGTACAATAGTAAATTTTTAATGTGTCATATTTTATTAATAGTTAGCCCATCTTGCAATCTCATAAAGTTTATTAGGGCTCGTGTTGCAACCGGCTACTAACGAAAAGCTCGCTTTTCTCCTCTCTCCTCTTCTCTTTTCTCCAACTAAGCAAAAATATAATATTTTAGTCCTTTAACCTACTTATGTCACCCTATTGTACTTGTTCTAAACATTTCTTAACTTTTTCTTAAACAAACCCACGAAGCTTCATTAAATCATCATACTGTTTACAGGAATGAAAAGAAGACCATCCACTGTCCTAAACCAAGCATTATGGCCAGCCCTAAAATTAAAGCATGCTTTGCAATGTTGTTAGCCTCGACATTCAAGCTCGTATATTCATGAGTGATGTTACATGAGGGAAAGAGAGTTGATCCATCAACAATTTATCTGATAATCACCCTATTTGTTGCACTTCCTTGTTTGATGCCGTCCACCATAATATTGCAATCGGAGGCCACGAGAATTCTATGAACATAAATATTCTCGGGGCTGCGTTAGTGCTTCTCTCACTGTTATTGCTGTAAACACAGGAGATAGATTGGATCGCACATCAACAGATGGCGCTGGCTTTGGTATTTATACAGGTTGTCAACAACCACCACCGATTCGTTTCACAACAGAAGATAACAATCGGGGTGCAGGATCTACAGGAGATAAACGCCAACTAATAACAACCTATTGATCATAACTAATTACCAGCTGTCATCGGCTCTATCCGCTAACACCCCCCTCAAACTCAGCTCCCGAGAGATTGAGGTTGCATCATAGAAGCCGAAGTGGTGCAGCTCCAACTGGTTTGGTTAGTCCGTCAGCTAGCTGATCGTGTGACGATACAAACCGTATGTCCAGCGCCTTGCGAGGTACTCTTTCACGGACGAAGTGAAAATCGACCTCGATGTGTTTGGTGCGTGCATGAAATACTGGATTGGCCGACAAATATGTCGCTCCTATGTTATCACACCACAACACCGGCGGACGCCATTGCGGTACGCCGAGCTCGCCAAGAAGAGTCTGAAGCCAGATCAACTCTGCCGTTGCATTTGCGAGTGCCTTATACTCGGCCTCGATACTTGATCGAGACACCGTCGCTTGTTTCCTTGTGCTCCAGGACACCAAGTTAGGGCCAAAGAATACTCCGAATCCGCTCGTAGAGCGCCGGTCATCATTCGAGCTGGCCCAGTCAACATCTGAAAAGGCGCTGAGCATGGTGGATGTAGATTTGGTGATTTTCAGCCCTATGTCTGCGGTGTATCTCAAGTACCTAAGGATGCGTTTCGTGGCCGTCCAGTGCTCCTCTGCTGGCGAGTGAAGGTATTGGCACACTTTATTCACAACATAGCTGATGTCTGGGCGTGTCAAAGTTAAGTACTGTAGCGCCCCTACAATGCTTCTGTATCTCGTGGCCCCTTCTGGCAACAATAGTGGTCCTCCTTCCCGAGTGAGTGTCTCAGAGGTGGACATAGGTGAGGTGACTGGCTTACAATCTGTCATCATGCCGGCTCTCCTCAAGAGATCTGATGTGTACTTAGCCTGTTTCAGCAGCATAGACTCCCACTGACATTGTACTTCTATACCCAGAAAATAATGGAGATCGCCTAGATCCTTCAAAGCAAATGCTTCTTGCAGATTTCGAACAAGTGCAGCTAGAGCCCGAGGTGATGACCCAGTGATAATGATATAGTCAACCTAAATCAGCATATACATGGTTACTCCCCCTTGCTAATAAATGAACAATGATGTATCAGCGAGAGAGGGGCAAAAACCAAGCTCCTGAAGCTTGCTACCGAGCCGAGAAAACCAAGCACGTGGGGACTGCTTCAGACCATAGAGAGGTTTATCCAATATGCACACATGTTGCGGAAGTTATGAATCAACATATCCAGGAGGTTGCTTCATGTAAACATCTTCTTCGAAAATGTCATGGAAAAACGCATTCTGCACGTCCAACTGACAAAGCACCCAGCCGCGAGAGACTGCAATGGACAAGATTAACCTGATAGTGGTGTGCTTAATGACTGGACTGAATGTCTCTGCATAATCGACACTGTGGCGTTGCTTGAATCATTTAGCGACCAGACGAGCCTTATGGCGACCAACTGACCCGTCAGCTCGGTACTTCAGTTTGAAGACCCACTTGCAGTCAATGAGGTTGCAACGAGCTGGGCGAGGTACAAGATGCCAGGTGCGTTTTTTGAGCAAAGCTTGATATTCGCAGTCCATGGCAGCACGCCAGTTCTCATCAGCAAGAGCATCAAGGTGATTAGCTGGTTCAATCATGGCCAGCCAGGCGTGCCACCAGCGTCGGTGAGTGACATACGGAATAGTGCCATCCGTGCGCACCTTCTCACGGCGAGTGCCGTCACTGGTGCGAGTGGCATAGCGAGGATGCGCGTCCTCGCTGGCGGGAGCAGCCGTTGCAGACGGCGGTGCAGACGGTGGAGCCGGCTGTTGGGAGAGCCCGGGAGAAGGCACCCCATCAGTGGCCTGCTCAGCGGAGGTCTGCCGAGAAACGGCACTGGGTGAGGCAGCAGATCGCACAGGAGAGGCATGGCCAAAGCCGTGCTGGACGGAGCACCATGTATTCGGTTCTTGCATGACCGGTGCATGCATGGACTGATCAACTTGACTCGTATTGCTTGTGAGCGTCATTGTAGGTGCCTGCACAGGAAAAACAGTAACCAAACTCGGATCATTCTGCAGCGCGTTAGACGAAGCAGGTGCAATATTACCCATGGAAAAAGATTCCTCATCCACCGCATTGTTCGGAACAGTAGGACCGAACGAAGCCGGAGATGCAAGCAGCCGGAGTTCATCATAGGATGAAGGTAGCGAGTCTGACTATGATGGATCGGCATAAGGAAAAATTTGTTCGTCGAAAATGACATCTCGCGAGATATAGACCCGGACGGATGACACATGGAGACATTTGTACCCTTTATGCATGCTACTATATCCAAGAAAAACACAACGTTTTGAACGGAATTGGATTTTACGATTGTTATATGGACGAAGGCACGGCCAGCAGGCGCACCCGAAGGTTCGAAGAAAAGTGTAATTTGGAGCAGTGCCGAACAATCATTGGAGAGGTGTGGTCATACCGATTGTACGACTGGGAAGACGATTAATGAGGAAGCATGCAGTGTGGAACGCTTCATCCCAGAAACGTAAGGGCATAGAGGCTTGGGCTAGTAAGGTGAGTCCGGTTTCGACGACGTGACGGTGTTTTCTTTCCGCCGATCCATTTTGCTGGTGGGTGTATGGGCAAGATACATGGTGTTCAATACCAATTTTTTGAAAGAAAAGCATTGAGCTTGTGGTATTCCCCTCCTCAATCTGTTTGGATATGTAGGATTTTGCGATTGAGAAGGCGTTCAACATGAGCTTGAAAGCGATGGAAAATATTAAAAACATCAGATTTATGCTTGAGGTAGAACAGCCAAGTAAACTTGCTAATATCGTCTATGAAACTCACATAATAACTGAAACCTCCTTACGAGGTGCACGCAGGCCCCCAAACGTCAGAGAAAACAAGTTCAAGGGGAAATGAAGTAACCCTTGTGGGGCTAGCATAAGGAAGTTGACGGCTCTTCACTTGCTCACATGCATCACACACATGTTCTTTATTCGACTCACGACTAAACTGCAGATTGAAATTGCCTAAGACATGATCTACGATCCTTGAAGAGGGGTGGCCGAGACGGAAGTGCCACCAATCATGACTGGGCTTGGTGGAGGCAGAAAGCGTCGTCTTATTCCTACTGGACTGATGGGAATGAACAGGATAGAGACCCCCCTCGCTAGTTCCGCGAAGTAGAACCTTCTTCGAAGCCCGATCCTTGATAAGAAAATAGAGTGGATGAATTTCAACAAAAACATTATTATCAGTGGTGAGTCGATGAGTAGATAGAAGATTTTTAGTTGTATGTGAAACGCAAAGAACATCATTAAGGGCAAGGGATGCATGCGGTGTAGGAAGAAGTGCTTTTCCAACATGGGTAATAGCCATACCTGTTCCGTTTGCAGCGTGCACTTGGTCCTTGCCGGTGTACTGTTCACTCATGTGGAGCTTGTCCAGGTCAGCAGTGATGTGCTCAGTGGCACCGGAGTCCATGTACCACGCCGGATCAAGCGCCGGTGAGCCTGCGGAGATGTTGTTGGCGAAGCGGGCGTCCTCCGGCTAAGAGTTGTGGTTGTAGCAGTCGTAGCACGTACGTGTACTATGACTGGGTTTGTTGCAGATTTGGCATGGCGCACGCGGGCGGTCGGAGTTGGAGTTCCTCCTGTTGTAGCCACCCTGATTTCCAGCGCCGCCGTTGCCGCCACTACCGTTGTTGCCGGAGACGTTGTTGTTGCTGCTGTTGCCGCCCTTGCGCCCTTGATAGCCTCCTTGATTCCCGTGGCCATCGTTGCCGCGGTTACGTCCTTGGTAGCCGCCTTAGCCACCGGAGCGGCCGCCCCGATTGCCGCTGCTCCTCCCGGCAAGGTTGGCTGAGAGCTGGTACCCAGTATTGTTGCTCTCCTGACGGGCCTCGTAACTCATCATGTGAGAGTACAGTTCATCAAGAGAGACACCTCCACTGGCCTGCAGCAAATTGATTGATGTGACGAGGGCGTCGTATGAGTTGTCAAGGCCTGAGAACAAGTAGTCGATCACATCATCATCCGAGACGTGGCTGCCGGCCGCAGCAAGCTGGTCAACAAGACCCTTGACACGACCAAAATAATCAGTCATGTTCATGTCCTTTTTCTGGGCATGCGTGAGCTACCTCTTGAGCTGCATGATCCTAGAGCGAGACTGCGAGGCATACATGCGCTCGAGTGCCGCCCATATCTGCGCCGAGGTCGTGAAGTTCAGCGTGCGCGCGATGACCTCGGGCGAGAGCGTGGAGAGGATCCCAGCAAGGAGCAGCTGATCCTGGGCGTGCCAGACCGTGTGGGCTGGGTTGATCACCATCTCCGCCCCTTCGGCAATGGAGGCAGAGGCGTTCCGGAGGAGTGCTCTCGCTGTTGACGAAGCCGAGGAGTTGATGCCCCCGCAGGATGGGGACAATCTGGGCCTTCCAGAGCAGGTGGTTTTCCCGTGAGAGTTTCAAGGTCACAATCTGGGCGAGATTGGGCACGGCGACCTACCCTGTCATCATCGACCCAACTGGAACGGAGGAATTGGTGAGAGCGCCAGCAGTGCCGAAAAGGTGGCAGCTCATGGTCGTCGATGCCATGGAAGCGGAGGTGTTTGGAGAGGTGGTCATCGCGGCGAGGAGAATCGCGGCGAGGGATGGAGTTTGTGGACGTGCGTTGAAGCTAGGCTCTTGTTACCATGTAAACACAGGAGATAGATTGGATCGCACATCAACAGATGGCGCTGGCTTTGGTATTTATACAGGTTGTCAACAACCACCACCGATTCGTTTCACAACAGAAGATAACAATCGGGGTGCAGGATCTACAGGAGATAAACGCCAACTAATAACAACCTATTGATCATAACTAATTACCAGCTGTAATCGGCTCTATCCGCTAACAATTGTCTCTAAAATTGTTGGATCTATAATACCTCTAAATACATAGCAAAGGTGCAAAAAAGCACCAAAAAGGTCTCGGCTCCCATGCACCTCGGCCTGAGGGGCAGATGAGGGCGTTTTGGGAAGCTATTGATGAGTGTGAGCTCCAAGATCTCGGCTGGACTGGGGTGCCATTTACTTGGGATAATCGTCAGGCGGGAGGAGCCAATGTCAAAGCGCGAATTGATCGGGCCTTCGCAAACGAGGCATTCAGGCAACAATTCGGGCATACTGCAGTTCGTCACATCAATGCAGTCGAGTCAGATCACTGCTTTGTACGCATGGAATACAGGGAGTAGCGCGGTGACGCAATGTGTAGGGGTGGCCGACCCTTTCGGTATGAAAATGTGTGGCAGACACATTTGGACTATGAGAGAGTTGTGGCTGAATGCTGGCTAGCCCAGCAACGCACACCTAACCTACAAGGAGTACTGAACTCTTTGAGTGCCATGCAATAGAAACTTGAACCATGGGGGAAGAAAGAATTTGGCTGCCTTGCGAGGACAGTTCATAAGCTACAGCAAAAGCTGGTCAAACTTCGGAGGTAGTCAGTTGGGCGAGGCCCTTCGGAAGAGGAGAAGAGCACGGTGGCCAAACTACGCGAAGCTCTTCGCCAGGAGGAAATCTAGCTTCGTCAACGCTCGCGAGTGCTCTGGCTTCGCGAGGGGGATCGAAACTCAGGCTATTTTCAAGCGCAAGCGAAACAGAGACAGAGAATTAACAAGATATCTGGGCTGCGAAGACCAGATGGAACAGTTTGCGCTAGTGAAGAGGAGGATCAGGAGGAGATAATGAATTTCTACCAGAGCTTGTATGCATCGCAGGGGCCTTCGGACGCCAGCGAGCTGTTATCACATGTTCCAGAGCGTGTCACACCTGCCATGAATGCTGCACTGAATAAAATCTTCGAGCCAGGCGAAGTGCGCATGGCTCTCTTTCAGATGTCACCGTCGAAAGCACCAGGGGTCGATGGTTTCACGGCCGGTTTCTTTCAGAAGCATTGGAAAATCCTAGGAGAGGATGTAACCCTTGCAGTTCTGGATTTTTTGAACGGAGGAGAACTACCGTTGGGTTTGAATGACACGTCAATCACGTTAATTCCCAAGGTACGAAATCCGCAGTGAATTTCTCAGTACCGTCCAATCTCTCTATGCCCTGTCCTGTACAAACTAGCGGTGAAGGTTATCACCAACAGACTTCGGGAATTCATGGATGAGATTGTTAGTGAAGAACAGAGTGCTTTCATCCCTGGGCGACTGATCACAGACAACGTCCTCGTGGCGTTCGAGAGCATTCATACAATGCGAAGAAGAAAGAAGGGGAAGAACTACACATGCGCTGTCAAACTTGACATGATGAAAGCGTACGATCGTGTTGAATGGAGTTACTTGGAGGCTATTTTGCTCAAATTTGGATTTGCGGCAAATTTTGTTAGACTGATCATGAAGTGTGTGACTTCCGTTCGGTTCTCGGTTCGGGTGAATGGGAAGCTATCGCCTTATTTTGATCCATCCAGGGGCCTGCGCCAAGGATGCCCCATGTCACCCTTCCTTTTTCTTTTATGTGTAGAAGGTTTCTCTTGTCTTCTTAAACATTATGGTGTTGTTGACAAAGGCATACGAGTGAATCTTCAGGCACCTCGGGTAAACCATCAGCTTTTCGCAGATGACAGTCTCATATTCATGAAGGCCGACCCTTGCAGTGCGGAAAGATTGAACAGTATTTTGCGCATCTATGGTGCGGCTTCGGGACAGAGAGTCAACAGAGAAAAGAGTGCAATTTTCTTTAGCTCGAACACAACACACGGATGCAGGCAAGCTATCAAAAACATACTGGATGTCCATGTCGAGGCTTTCAGTGGGAGATACTTGGGTCTCCCAACCGCAGTGGGTAAAATCACCAGCGGCACCTTTGAACATATAGGGGAAAGATCCAGAAGTAAAATGCAAGGCTGGTCAGAAAGACTTTTTGCTTGTGCAGGGCGGGAAACTTTGCTAAAATCCATCATTCAGGCCATCCCAACATTCAGTGTCTTTCTGTTAACCAAAAAGGTATGCAAGAGTTTGACGTCTTGCATGGCCAAGTACTGGTGGAGTAGTTCAATTGATAAGCGGTCTATGCATTGGATTTCTTGGAAGGAACTGACGACACCCAAATGTAAGGGTGGAATGGGTTTTCGAGATCTCCATCTTTTCAACATAGCACTATTGGGTAAACAAGGATGGCGTCTGATCACGAACCCGAATAACCTATGTGCGAGAGTACTCAAGGGAAGGTATTTCCCCGACACAGACTTCATGCACGCTCTAACTCCAGGTTCTTCCTCCGCCACATGGAGGGCCATTATAGCGGGCAGGGAGGCCTTGATCACGGGGCTCATCAAACGTGTGGGAGATGGAACGACAATCTCAATATGGGAGGACCGCTGGATACCATCTACACACACAATGACTCCCCTGTTTCGTCTACCCGCAGCAAACGTCACATTGGTCAGCGACCTAATTGACACGGACAACTGGACTTGGCAGCGGGAGCTTATTCGTGAAAACTTCATCGCTCCGGACGCAGAAGCAATCCTGAACATTCCATTACGCGCGGGAGAAGGGGATGATTTCTTGGCGTGGGCACATGAAATATCAGGCAACTACACCGTTAAGTCGGCGTACCGAGCTCTAGTGACTTGTAACGAGCTTCAGGCTCTAGAGGAAGGGCAGGCTACCAGAGCTTCAACAGATAAACAACGGATGTGGAATGATCTTTGGAAATTGAATGTTTTGTCCAAGGTGCGTGTGTTCTTTTGGCGAGTGCTGCGTGGCGTATTACCAGATGAGAGCACTCTTATGCACAGGCATATTTGACAACAAAATCTATGTAAGATTTGTCAGGCATCGCAGGAGAACCTAATGCATGCACTCTTGGAGTGTCCACATGCGAGACAGTTCTGGGAAGAGGCGCAACAACTCTTCGACTTCAAGCTACCGCGGCTCCATCCTGCGACCTAGGCCGATGACATCATTTTTGATGACCGCCTTACTTCCAGGGACCGTGCAGTGGCCGTTTCGGTCATGTGGTCCATTTGGCATTCGAGGAACAGATTAACACATGGTGAGGATCAGCTCGATCCGACAAGCTCTGCACGACGCACTCGGGAGGCGTTATCCCTTCTGGAGGTGCCGCGGCAAATAGCACTGATCATGCCTGGACATGGATGGCGGCCGCCCGACGCGGGCTTCGTCACCATCAACACTGATGCGGCAATCAAACGTGAAGATGGCAAAGGAGGAGCAGGGGTCGTAGCCCGATCCTCTTGCTCATTTCTGGGAGCATGGAGCAAGCCATATCCCGGAGTTACGGATCCCTTCATTGCAGAGGCGATGGCAGTGCGTGACGGAGTTATCTTCGCATGCTTGAGGGGTTATACACACGTCATTGTGGAAACGTATTGCTCGGAGGTCGCCAACCTCTGGACCACTCGCCACGGCTCTCGATCGGCCGTGGCACCTATCTTGTTAGAAATTGGAGAGCTCTCTGATAGTTTCACTTTTTTTGATATCCGACATATTGTAAGATTGGCTAATGGTCCTGCTCATATTTGTGCCAAGCAAGCTTGCACAATTGACGTGACCGAAAGCTGGATCGAAAGTACTCCTAGCTTCCTGATCAGTAGCCTATTGGCAGACTGCCCAGCGAATGCTTTTCAGCAATAAAGCTCTCACTATTTTCCCCGCAAAAAAGGTCTCGGCTCCCACTGCACCAAAACCATCGTTCCTTGACGTGGCCGCATCAACATTGACCTGGGTAAGATTGTCAGGAGATGCCACCCGGTGCGTTGGTTTGATTCGAGCTGTCGTGGTGTCCTCTCTCGCCGGCTTGTCAAGTATAGCTTGGTTAATAAGAGGAAACTATCCAACACCTACTGGTGGGTTGTGTCTTTGCTAAACATGTCTGGCATTGGATGGGGAGCATCACGGGCATGCCAGATTTCGAGCCCCAAGATAGAGGGCCTCGGCGAATGGTACCTTCGACATGATCGTTGCTCAGCTCATCGCAAGTCCACTCGCGCTAAATGCCTGCATGGGATGTGGATTCTTTGGAAGCACCGGAACGACATCGTGTTCAATGGTGTTGCCCCGTCTCTTCCCGTGACATTACTTAGGATTAGGGAGGAGAGTGTTCTTTGGGTGAGGGTTGATCTCATGAAAGGCAACACAGTAGGGTTTGAGGTAGAGGATGGTGGGCCGGATCGCGAGTAGTAATAACTAGGTCTTCCGGTGCTGCCGGAGAATCCTGATATGTAATTATGTGAAGTAAGCGTGGACTTGGGAGTCTTCCCTTTTCTTCTTTAATGAATGATACGCACACTCATGTGTATTCAAGAAAAAAAAAGAAAAAAAAAGCAAGGTGTAGACAAGGGACTCTGGAAAATCTCCTTGTGGATTGCTGTTCGCCCAGCGCTTCAAATAGCCCATATAGTCACCACCAAATGAATGAACTACTCATGAGACAGTGACTCGATCATTGAGAAAATCTAGTTCTTGGTGTTAGGACCCCTCTTAGCACAGATGCTCAACCAACTCCTCTTGGAATAGCACCCAGATGGACCTGGCCATATTACATTCAATAATTAAGCGTGTCTCGCCAAGAGTGTGCAGCTTAGGCCTATTCGGCTTAGTAATTGGGTTCAGCCTATAGCAGAAAGGGTGCCTGGACCAAACTGTGGAGGTACGAGCACCAGCGCCTGCAGCATGGCTCTGCCATTTTTTAGAACACCTCGAGAGGGGTAGGGAATTCATGCATCTATACCAACTAGTAATAATGTACGTGCAATGAACGTTTATATCAGGTATGATATTAGTTACACGTTATATTATATAAGATACATCTGTTGCACGTTGGCATTTGCTAAGATATCAATTGCTTTTTCACAGGAATAGTAAGATATTAATTACATGACGGATTTTATGGGATAGCGTTGAGCCAAAACGTGTTTATAACCAATGGCAGTGGTGGGTAATTAGAGCGTTAAACGTGTTTGGTGCTCAACATTGGAGCGATTTGAACCGCTAGATAACATGATTTGACGGTCGAGATGGTTTGGATCTGCCCCTTTGAGTCTTTTTACAATGTTGAGCACCAAACACGCCTAACGCTCTAATTACCCACCACCGCCATTGGTTATAAATACGTTTAGACTCAACGATATCCCACGAAATCTTCCATGTAATTAATATCCTACCTTCCCGCGAAAAAGTAATTGATATCTTACCAAATACCAACGTGCAACAGATATATCTTACCTAATATAACATGCAACTAATATTCTACCTAATATAAACATGCAGTGCATGTACATTATTACTAGTTTCATTAAGAAGAAGAGAATTGCCTAGTTAATCGGGGATAATTGGGCGAAAACCACACACACACGCACGCACGACCACACGGTTGATAAGGGACAACTCTACGAAAACCCCGACCACACGATTGATTAAGGGACAACTCTACGAAAACCCCGACCACACGATTGATTAAGGGACAAGCATGCAGAAACCCCGGCTACATGATTGATGAAGGGACAATCATGCAAAAACCCACAGCCATGACAGACCTCGCCACCCTCGAAGCACTGGAATGCCACCAACGTGGAGCAAACCCGCAACACCACCACATAGGGCCACCGCCGCACTGAAGCCTGGGGCTGCCACCCTGACATCCAACCAACAAACTAAAGATCGTTGTCTTAACGTCCTCCACGCCGCCGACGAGACCAAACAACACGGCAAGAGCAAAGCCAACATACGCAGGCTGTGTCTCCAAAAGAGACGCCTCCAAGGGGGGGGGGGACGAAGACACCGCCATCGCGCGCTTCAGACAAATCGGAGCTAGATTTTCACCTGGAGAACCCATGGATTTGGGGTAGTGAGAGATCAGAGTTCCGTAGTGGCGCATGCAGGGAGGAACAAGGTCCAAAGACGCTGCCGCTGCCGGCGCCGACCTATTGGGAAACATAGTAGAAAACAAAAAAAATCGCACCTACGCACACCAAAGATCAATATGAAGTGCATTACGAGTTAGGATCACGATCGCTGCCATCACTGAGTTGCGGCGGAAGAAGAATGTGTCGGTGTAGATCGTATTTGGAGTTGCTTGAACCATCGACGAACGATCCTACTAACCATCCACGAACAGTACCTCGAACCAAAGACTGAATGCACAACCTCTCTACTTGGTTGCAAGCGTGCAACCTTCACGGCCCGGCAGTGCTTCACCATCCAGAGCGAATCGTCGCCGGAGAACTAGAGGGAGGAGATTAGAACCACACTTGGCTTCTAATTATGAGGATCAAAAGATCTAGATCTGGCTCTAGTTAGATCAACTAGGATGAACTAGAACTAGAATTAGAGGGAACTAGAGGAGGCTCCAAAATTTGTGTATCTCCATAGAGAAAAAAAACCCTAGTATATATAGGTTGAGGGGGAGGGAGAGGGCAGCAACCAAGGAGGGAAGCCCACACCTTGGTGCGCCAGCCTAGGGGGAGGAGTTGGACTCCTCCCCTAGTAGGATTCGGCCTTCCATTATGGAAAAGGGGCGCGCCACCTCCACTTGGGCCCTTGTGGCCTTCTCCGGTTTGGCCTTTTAAGGCCCGTTGATATTAAATTTAATATAAAAGTCTATAATAAATATTATATCCTTCATGGAAACATTTTTCACCTATATATTGTTTATCGGTAATACCCGGCATTACCCGGTACTCTTCGAAATCCTTTTGGTGACCCCGAAACGCTTCCGGATCCTCTAGAAACTATTTTGAATATTTATGAAACAATTCCACAAATATATAGGTCATTGTTTCATAAATATTCATAGACCCCGTACTGACACTCGTACTGACACTCTGTAGATCATTATTGCCTTAAGCTTGTGGCCCCGTAGATTCGGTAACTCATAGACACGAATGAAACCGTTTGTTCAATGAGCGATAGCGGAATCGTGGACTTCCATATCTATCACTATGAGCACATGAATGACATTCGAGTGAAACTTTGGTTATCATGTGAAGTTCCTTTTGCTTCGTGATACTTCACAAAACCCAGGATGCATCGGTATCCTCCCGAGTCATCACATGCTCACTATACCGTTATCCTCGTTACCTGTTTTGTTCTTATTTCTCTTTGTCGTGTTCTAGCATCCCCGTGACGTAGTCACCTGTTGAAAGTGCGTTATATCGACTAGAGGGGGGGTGAATAGGCGATTTTTATGAAAGTCTTCAAAACGTGGAAGTTATGAAGACAAACAGAGTGAACAAGCCTATCACTATGCAGCGGAAGGTAGATTACACAACACAAGCCATAGTCAAAAATACAATACGGTGAAAGCACAGAGACAAATAGCTTCAGTGTAATGAGGATCAGGTTGGAAGAAGTTATGAAGCCAAACATATCATACAGTCAGGTTGTGAAGTCAGAAGATAAAGCAAGCATGCAATAGCTTCACAATATGTACTGGTAAGTAAAGGGAGGTGAAGATGAAACCAGTGACACGTTGAAGACAATGATATGTTGGACCAGTTCCAGTTGCTGTGACAACTGTACGTCTGGTTGGAGCGGCTAGGTATTTAAACCAAAGGACACACAGTCCCGGACACCCAGTCCTGAACACGCAGCTCAGGACACCCGGTCCTCACCGTTTTCTCCTTGAGCTAAGGTCACACAGACCCCGCCCAATCACTCTGGTAAGTCTTCAAGGTAGACTCCCAAACCTTCACAGACTTTGTTCACCGGCAATCCACAATTCCTCTTGGATGCTCAAAACGCGACGCCTAACCGTCTGGAGGATGCACAGTCCTCAAGTGTAATAAGTCTTCAGATCACTCAGACAAGAAGACTTAAGTGATGCCCAATTACTCTGGCTCTGGGTGGTTAGGGCTTTTCTCCTCACTAAGGATTTTGAATCAAAGGCTTCGAGGTGGGTTGCTGTCAAACGACAAAAGCCGTGCACTGAAATCTGAGCAGCCAACCGTTTATGGTTGTGGGGGTGGACTATTTATAGCCACTTGGCAACCCGACCAGATTTGTCCGAAATAACCCTGGGTCACTAAGGAACTGACACGTGTACTAACGGTCGGATTTTGAACTCTTACGGCAACTTTACTTGGGCTGCAAGTAAAGCTGACTTGTCTGACTCTGGACAAGATTTTCTCTCATTGTCTTCACTCGAAGACATAGGATTTGAATTAGGCATCACTTCAGTCATCCTGACTGGTTCTCTTGGACCCCACTTAACAGTACGGTGGTTCCTATGACACAACATGAGTAAAGTAAAACTACGAAGGATCTAAGTCTTCGAGTTCCAAAGGCTTCATGGGGAGTCTTCATATGTCATTGTCTTCGACATGAATGTCTTCATGAACCACCATTGTCTTCAATGTCTTCGTACATTTTTGGGGGTCATCTCTGGTAGCTAAACCGAATCAATGAGGGACTTCTGCCTATGTTATCCTGCAATTCTCACAAACACATTAGTCCCTCAACTAGGTTTGTCGTCAATACTCCAAAACCAACTAGGGGTGGCACTAGATGCACTTACAATCTCCCCCTTTTTGGTGATTGATGACAAACTAGTTGAAGTTTTCAACGGGGAATATAATTTGTGAAATTGTAAAGGAATTGTCTTCATAAGCTGCAAGGGCTCCCCCTGAAGATGTGCATATAAGTGATTTGCTTCTGGAATGCAAATGCACATAGCAGGTTGTATTTGTGGGAATCCACTTCAACTTATGATGACAATCCATCATGCACGTAAAGATATATGAAGATAATGATATGCATAATGAAAAATGGACGTCTGCGAAATGATAAGAGTGCGGAAATTATCGTCGTACATGCGGAATTTATCTTCGCAAAAACACAGTGGCAAACATAGTAGCAGACGACCATCAAGTTTTAGTGTTACAACTCAAAGAACCAAATGTAGCAAAACGAGAGTTGTAAGCACGAAGCAAAATGCAAAATATAAAGCACCCGCCCATATTATTGACCCGCTTGAAGACTATAAACATCATATGCTTCTCCCCCTTTTGTCAGTGATGACCAAAAAGGTTTGAAGACATAGAGTTTTCTATGCGTTCCCAGGCGCAGCAGGGTCGGTGGAGGCGTTTGGTGGTGCAGGCGAGCTTGGTGCAGTGACGACGCGCGCAGAAGACATTGGTGGTGATGTAGCGTCGTCTTCTTCCTCAATAATTTTTCCCGTCACGGTGGCAGTAGAGGAAGAGAACTCGGATTCTTCAAGCGACGGAGTCCCACGCAACACAGCTCTTCCGGGGGGTGTGGAGTCAAACTTGAATCGCTCCTTGAAGCCATCCTCTTGCAATTCAGCTTCAGTGCACATCATTGTGAGGCCTTTCCAAGTGCGGCGACAGGTTTCATGTGCGACGAAGGCGTTCTTGGTGGCCAGATTCCTGATGCGATTGACGTCTTGCATGATACTGTGCATCTGCCTCTTGAGCCAGTCGTGATGCCTATCTTGCTTTTGATGTAGAGCCACAAGAAGTTCACGATCAGTGAGTGTACGAGCGCGTTTCTTGGGTCTCTGTGCAGCTCCGCTGTCAGTGGCTTCAGTGGATGCAGGGGCACGTGTGGTGCCAGCCATTGGATAGACTCTGGAAATGGCTTCAACACCTTCATCATGTTGAGTGAAGCTTTGGTGTTCTGCATTCTGAAGACTTAGTGGCTGTTTAGCACGCTCAGGATAAATCGCTTCAGCAGAGGTGTCCACATCAGGTAAGAAGATTCTGTGGTTGCGGGCTGAGGGTTGATATGATATTGTAGAGTGGAGCTTGATTAGCCTCATAACCCATGGAGCATAAATCTTCAGACCAAAGAGATCTGAGCCAGACGCAGCAAGTTGACGTATGAAGAGATCCTGGGCATTGAAGCATTTGCCATGCAGGATGCAGAAGATGAGAGTCTTCATGGCACCTTCAACCTTGGCATATCGAGAGTGCCCCTTAATGGGCCATAGAGTCCGCCTGATGATGTGATAGATAGTTCTAGGCAGGTACTCTAAGTCTTCAACGAAGAACTCCATCGGGTAAGGTGCGTCAGAAGGCAACGGCTTCATCATTGAGAGCATCTGACTCATATTTGGCTCAGGTCGCTGAAATATGCTCTCAACTGCTTCAGCATGGAGTTGGCAGCCTTCTTCGAAGAGTTCGCCTGGAGTGGGTAGGCCGGTGAGCTCAATGATATCAAATGCATTGGCTTCATGATGGACGTTGCCGGTCATCCACTCCAGGACCCAAGTCTTCGGATCTCTGTTGTAGCCCTTTATGTGCAATGTGGCATAGAACTGAAGCAGAAGCTCTTCGTTCCAGTGCTCTTCATCCGTGACAAACGGCAGCAGGCCAACTTGCTTGAAGCAGTCCAGCGCTTCTTCCAGACCAGGCAGACCAGCAAAAGCTTCAACTTCAAGGCGCTGATGTGGAAAGATACGGCTCTGGTTGTAAAGGACGCAGGAGTAGTAGCTGCGCTGTGGGTAGCTCCAGAACCTATCTGACACAATCTTTTCCCTTGAGTAAGGGTTCTTGGAGCGGTTGAAGAAGGTGTTATCTGCCCTGAAGCTATTGACATTGAAGGAGCCAGGAGCAGTGACTGGACCTGGGAACCTTGGCAGTCGTGGGATTGGCTTCTGTACCTGGGGCCTGTGCGCAATATGATAGTTGAACTGTGGTCCGGCAGCAGACACAGGCACAGAAGGGTCAGAGGCAGTAGCTTCAGTATCTCTTGAAGCTGTTGGTTGGTCGGGCTCCACAAATGCTTCAGTATTATGTGTGGCAGCCGCAGTGGAGTCAGCCTCCTTGAGAACTTCTTCTTGCTGGTGTGAGGGAGATGGAGCTTGAGGTTCTGTATGCTCTTCTGCATGTTCTTCGGCTGATGCAGCCGGAATGTCGTCAGCAGTCTGAGCCCTTGGCCCTTTGCGAAGCCTACGGAATGCAGGCGACGTCGGTGGAGTTGCAGTGGGCTGGGGCTCATCCTCTTCCTCCTGCGGGCGATCTGCCCACGATGCATCTTGGGTGATTGGCGTCAAGGGACGACCAATGCTGATCATTTCGCTCGATTCGAGTTGAGGAAGGACTGCATCACCTTGCACATTGTCTTGGAGACCAATGTCTTCAGCAGCCTTGGGGTCGGCTGCTGGAATGTCTTCAGCATGCGGAGCCTCTGTGAGAGCAGGCTCATGCACGGTCATCTGACGATCTTCATGAGGAAAGCGAACGGAAAGGGGTTCGACTATCAAGGGCTCTGTGGGAGCAGCCCGAGACTTCTTGGTCTTGTGCTTCTTGATGGTGGGGTCTGAAGGAGAGGCTTCAGGGTGTTTCCGCTTCCTTGCTTTAGCTTCGGCGATCCTTGTCTTCTTAAGCTCTGAAGCGGTTGAGCGGTGCTTTGGCTTCGAGCTAGGCTTGGCGGTGGGGAAGACAGTCGGAACAGCTTCTTGGCGTGGGGCCTCTTCTTCAGCCACAGTGGGCGTCTTCTTTTTCTTAGCGGCCATCCTGGGGTCGATGCCGGGACGCCCAAGTGCCTTTCGCTTCTCGGCCTCATTGTAGGCCTGCACACAGAGATCAGCCGAATTCTTCATGCGCTCGCGTGAACCCTGAGCCTCTGCACGTTTCTGCATAAAGTTTTCCTTCAACTCATGCAGCATGACTTTGAAGTCTTTGATTTCTTGGACGCTGAGCGTGGCCATGTTCTGCTTGAACTGAGCCTTTTCAAAATCTATCTTTTGCTTCAGTTCCACGATGCGCTGGGCAATTGCGAGTTCTGAAGCAATAGCTCCTTGGAAGGCTACGCTGAGGCCAATGGGCAGCTGCAGATCATCAAAGTTGATGTTGGGTGTGTCAAACCACTCATCTATGAAGTTGTGGATGATAGTTGCATCGAACAGAGGCAGATTGTTGAAGATTTCAGCCTCCTCCTTGCTCTTGATTAGCTGCTCAAGAGCGTCATCGGCAAGATCGTCGTCACTTGACAGATCTATGGCTTCGCAGCGCAGAACGGCAGCGGCGGTGAGTTCTTTGCTGGTGTGTGGCTGTGGCTTCTTGGCTTCTTGAGGCTTAGAGACTCGTGACAAGTCTTCAGACTGCACACTTGCTTCAGGAGGTGTAGTGGCCAATGGCTTCACTCTGGAGATCTTGGGAGAAGCGGTTGGCTTGGAAGCTTTTGGCTTCTTCTTCATCTGCTTCAGCTCCGGGGCAGCAGGAGCATCATCAGACTCAGTGTCTGCTGGAGGATCGTTCACGGCAGTCCCTTGGACTATAATGCGAGTGATGAGGCCTTCGAGATTGGCAAATGGTCCGATGACATTGGGATTTGCGTCGCGTGTGCCATCTGCCCTTGGTTTGGAGGGACCAGGGTTGAAGTCCAACCCAAACTCCTTCTTGTTTTGCTTCGCAGAGTTCTGGGCAAATTTGAAGTTGCGCTTGAACAGAGTGTCATCGCGACACCAGAGAAGGGATGACGGATGTGCGTCAGCTGGCTGTTGTCCCCTGACCATGCATGGAAAGAAGCCTTGAGCAATGGCTTCGTCTCTGGTTCGGGGTACGAGATTCTTGTACAAGACATCTCCCCATGGCCTCTTGATGGCGCACTTCTCTGCATATTCCTTGGTGACGAAGCGGTATTGGAACCACTGCTTTGCCCAATATCTTCGAATCCATTGGATTCGTGTCTTGCGCTGACCATAGCTCTCTTCGGGATCTGTTTGATACATTTCTGCCAAATCTTCAGGCAGATCTTTAGATGTGTCACCACGTCTCTATCTGCCTCCCTTCCTTGATTGTTTCTCGGATGCCATGAAGCTTAACTTGGAAGGCTTCAAAAGATTCAAAGGCTTCAAAGGATTCAAAGGCTTCAAAGGCTTCCTTTTGCTTGACCAACAGGAACTTGCTTCGGGTGAATTGATGTGACGCTGTAGGAACTTTGCAAATGAATGCAGACTATGAGAACCAAAAGATTCTCCCACGGACATGTACCTGTGACAGCATTAAGGTGCGAGGGAAGGGGAAGAGGTCATATGCATTCTCAGAAGATTTTGAAGATAAATCAGTTTAGAAGACATTGACCTCATCATGCGAAGACATTCACTTTATAGAAAAGAAGTTGGTTCCAGATTTGTACGAACCCATAGATCAGTACAAGTGAGGAATCTAACTACTTCATGAAGAACAAGTGAATATGCTAGGCAAGTTATGAGATTCAGACAAGAGGAATGAAACTTGAAGGAACAGAAACCTCTTTTGGCAGAAAGTGATGGAGCAATAGGATCAAAAGAGGCTGTAAAATGGCTTGTTATTTACCAGACTTGGAACTGCTAGACGAGATGAGAGGTGAGGCCGAGCAGTTCGATCCTCCGTGCCCTAACTTGGCGACGGAAGACACCTAGGGCGACGGCGGAGAGACTGATGTCCGCTGTCGACGTGAGAACGGCGTCGGAGAGGTCGCGGCAGTGAAGCACTTCGTCGCCGGCGTCGTTGAGAGTTAGCGGTGGTGCTAGGGTTCGTGCGAGGGAGGAAGAAGAGATAATGACCGCAGTGAAACGTGTATTTATAGGGATACGGGCGGCACTGCGCTATTACTCAGGTGCCCCTGGCGATTCGCATCTGATCAGTACGTGGCCAGCATGCGAAATTGTGGGGGCAGTTTCACCCCACGCACGCCTGGTTTGTCGGGAGTCGTTCCTACTTCTCCGGAATTCTAGTTGATGGAAAAACATTGAAAGCTGTTTTAAAGTTTGTCTCTGTGTCTTCTTCTGACAAGGATGCAGTGAAGACATTCGACAGTTTCAATAGAGTGCATATGACTTGGAGAGATAGAGTTTGAGGTAGGAAGTCTGGAGAGGTTAGGGTCCGATCACATTCACTTAGTTCAAAAAATTCAAACAAGAAGACATAGCTATAAGTGAATGCTGTAGAGGACAGAACACTAGTACATATATATATATACTTAACATGGTGAAGACAATCATGAAGACATGTTGAGATTGAAGCCAAACCAAATGTGAAGACATAACAAATGTAATGCCATGAGTGAAACACTTCAAGCAGAAATTTTTTTGGTGGTGGCGCTACCCACCGTATAGGAAGTATTGGACCCAGACACGGCGCACAATTATCGTGGCGCTCCGAGGTCAAATTCCACGTTAATGTATTCACACTTAGAATGTATGTCTTCATTGATTGAAGATATACGTTACTTTGTGTGTTGCACATCTAAGTCATCATCATGCATAAGTGTTAGGATGTGTGCCTGATCACAGGACATTTGAGGATTCCAAGATATTTAGCTCACACCGTAACTTGCAAAATCTCCTCTCATCCAAGGGCTTGGTGAAGATATCCGCCAATTGCTCTTCAGTGTTGACGTGTATGATATCAATGTCTTCCTTTGCAACATGATCTCTGAGAAAATGATGACGAATTTCAATGTGCTTTGTCTTCGAGTGTTGAACTGGGTTGTTGGCGATCTTGATGGCGCTTTCGTTGTCGCAGTAAAGTGGCACTTGCTTCAGATGAATGCCATAATCCTTGAGGGTTTGCTTCATCCATAGAAGCTGAGCGCAGCAGGATCCAGCAGCAATGTATTCGGATTCAGCAGTGGAGAGAGATACACAGTTCTGCTTCTTTGAAGACCAACAGACAAGAGATCGGCCCAGAAAGTGACATGTGCCTGATGTGGACTTCCGATCAACCTTGTCACCAGCGTAATCAGCGTCCGAAAATCCAACCAGATCAAACTCTGAGCCCTTTGGATACCATAACCCTAGAGTTGGTGTGTGAGCCAAATATCGAAGAATTCGCTTCACTGCTAAGTGATGCGACTCCTTTGGTGCCGCTTGAAACCGAGCACACATGCAAACACTAAGCATAATATCTGGCCTAGATGCACATAAATAAAGCAAAGAACCAATCATGGAGCGGTATACCTTTTGATCGAACTCTTTACCATTGTCGTCAGGACCCAGATGATGTTTGGCTGGCATTGGTGTTGTGAAGCCTTTGCAGTCTTGCATACCGAACTTCTTCAGGCAGTCTTTGAGATATTTCTCTTGAGATATGAAGATGCCATTGCGTTGTTGCCGTATCTGAAGACCGAGGAAGAATTTCAGCTCCCCCATCATAGACATCTGATATTGCTCTTGCATCATATATCCGAACTCCTCATTGTACTTCTGATTGGTGTAGCCGAAGATAATGTCATCCACGTATATTTGGCACACAAACAGTTCACCATCATATGTCTTTGTGAAGAGAGTGGGATCCAGGGAACCAGGTATGAAGCCTTTGCTCTTCAGGAAGTATTTGAGCGTATCATACCAGGCCCGAGGGGCTTGTTTGAGGCCATATAGTGCCTTTTTGAGCTTGTACACCATGTCAGGATGTTTTGGATCTTCAAACCCAGGTGGTTGTGCAACATACACTTCTTCTTCAATTTTGCCATTGAGGAAGGCACTTTTTACATCCATTTGATACAGGATTATGTTGTGATAATTTGCATAGGCCAGCAGTATACGGATGGCTTCAAGTCTGGCAACAGGAGCAAATGTTTCATCGAAGTCAATGCCTTCCACTTGAGTATATCCTTGAGCAACGAGACGAGCCTTGTTTCTGACGACTTGGCCAT
This sequence comes from Triticum monococcum, assembly GCA_034509565.1. Classification (NCBI taxonomy): domain Eukaryota; kingdom Viridiplantae; phylum Streptophyta; class Magnoliopsida; order Poales; family Poaceae; genus Triticum; species Triticum monococcum. The sequence continues at coordinate 558,647,969 of CM067843.1, read as the reverse complement.
GCTCATCTTGCTTGTTGCGGTATATCCATTTGGTGCCTATTATGTTATGCTTCCGTGGATCAGGACGCTTAACCAACTCCCATACATTGTTCAGCTCAAATTGTTGAAGCTCTTCTTGCATGGCTTGAATCCATTCAGGTTCCATAAAGGCTTCATCAATTTTCTTGGGTTCTGTGATTGAAACGAATGCAAAGTGTTCGCAAAAGTTTGCCAGTTGAGTTGCCCTTGAACGAGTCAGTGGACCAGGTGCATTGATGCTATCAATTATTCTGTCAATTTGCACTTCATTGGCAACACGAGGATGTAGGGGTCGAAGACTTTGCTCTTGCTGATCTACGTTGTCATGGGGAGGAATGTCTTCAGGCTGAGCATTGTCTTCATGTGGATCAGGTGCTGAGATGATAAGTTCTTCTTCAGGACGGGCTTCTGTAGGTATAATCTCTCTAGTTCCCATTAGCTTGATTGATTTACTAGCTGGAACTTCATCTAGCACATCTGGTAGTTGCTCTCTTTGTGACCCATTGGTCTCATCAAACCGCACATCCACTATTTCAACCACTTTGTAGTGAAAGAGATTGAAGACTCTGTAGGAGTGCGAATCCTTTCCATATCCAAGCATGAAGCCCTCATGTGCTTTTGGAGCAAATTTTGAGGTGTGGTGAGGGTCCTTGATCTAGCATCTTGATCCAAATACTCTGAAGTAGCTTACATTTGGCTTCTTGCTAGTCAGAAGTTCATAAGATGTCTTGTTCAGCAGCTTGTGAAGATATACACGGTTGATAGTATGGCATGCAGTGTCAATGGCTTCAGTCCAGAATTTCCTTGGTGTCTTGTACTCATCTAACATTGTTCTGGCCATCTCAATGAGTGTTCTGTTCTTGCGTTCGACGATGCCATTCTGTTGTGGCGTGTATGGAGCTGAGAATTCATGAGTGATGCCCAATGTATCAAGATATGTGTCAAGGCCGGTGTTCTTGAATTCTGTGCCATTGTCACTTCTGATGTGCTTTATCTTGGCGCCATAATTGTTCATTGCCCGATTTGCGAAGCATCTGAAGACATCCCGCACTTCAGTCTTGTAAAGGATTATGTGCACCCAAGTATATCTAGAGTAATCATCAACAATGACGAAGCCATAGAGGCAAGCAGTAGTGGAGAAAGTTGAGTAGTGGGTAGGACCGAAGAGATCCATGTGAAGCAGTTCGAAGGGTTGAGTAGTGGTCATGATTGTCTTCGAAGGATGTTTTGCCCTTGTCATCTTCCCAGCTTCACAGGCACCGCATAAGTGATCTTTCTTGAACTTGACGCCCTCGATGCCTATGACACGCTTCTTCTTCGCAAGGGTGTGGAGGTTCCTCATGCCAGCATGCCCAAGTCTTCGATGCCAAAGCCAGCATTCTGAAGCCTTTGCGAGAAGACAAACTGCAAGCTGTGGCCCTGCTGAGAAATCTACCACGTACAGATCATCTTTTCGATACCCTTCAAACACTAGAGACTTGTCAGATTCCATTAGTACCAGACAACGATATTTTCCAAAGATTACAATCATGTTTAAATCGCAAAGCATTGAGACAGACATTAAGTTGAAGCCAAGGGATTCAACAAACATGACTTTATCCATGTGTTGATCCTTTGAGATTGCAACTCTACCTAGACCCAGTACCTTACTTTTACCAGTGTCAGCGAATGTGATGTGGCTCTTGTCAGATGGACGTAAGGTTGAGTCCATAAAGAGACTTCTCTTGCCAGTCATGTCATTTGTACACCCACTGTCAATAATCCATTCTGAAGACTCTGAAGTCACTGGTGTCATACCCTACAGTGCAGTTAGGGGGATAGGCTTCACCAAGAGTGTTGTGAAGCAAAAACATTTGACGAACCAGTGGATTATGAAAACTGAGATCCAGGTTAGGACAAGCAGGGAGAGTAGCATGTGATTCAGATATGAAATACATAGTGATGCCATTCGGGCATTTGAGCTTGCGCCCCATGAGTTTTTTAAGGTCCCCAGCAATAGCATCAGAAGATTTTGGTTTTGTGCTGGAGACCTTTCCCTGCAAAAGAGAGTTAAGCTTTCTTAACCACCCACATCTTCAAGGGTGGCTTAGAAGCAATAAGTCTAAGTGCAGCATCTGAGAATTTTGGCTTTGGGGCCCTAGCAAACAGTCTAGCAGGTGGGCAATAGTACTCATAAGAATAGGCAGAATAGTTTTTGGTCATATGAGAATGACGGTTTGAAGAACCGTTCTCATAAGACTGAGCATGGTTTCCCTGCAAAACATTTGCGTTAGTGCGACTCAGATGAGCCCTCTGCCTGTATGAAGCCTTTGGACCATATGAAGCCTTTGGTCTGAGGTTTGTCTTCTTCATGTGAGGTGTCATGAGGACATTCACAGGAAGATTCTCAAGACACGTTTTTGGAACCCAGATCTTCTTCATAGGCGGTCCATTCCTGTAGTTAGTACCAATGTACCTGGCAAATACTTCACCATTCTGATTCCTAAACAGTTTATAATTTGCATCAAAGGATTCATCAATGATAATTGGATTAGCACAAGTGAAGCCAGATAGATTGGATGGATCTGATGAGGATTCCTTTCCAGCAACCCATGTGGTTTTGGGGTACTGCTCAGGTTTCCAGTAAGAGCCATCTGCATTAATTTTCCTCACGAACCCAACACCCTCTTTGCTAGGGTTTCGGTTCAGAATCTGCTTCTTGAGGACATCACATAGTGTCTGATGTCCTTTGAGACTTTTGTACATCCCTGTTTCAAGCAATGTCTTCAACCTAGCATTTTCATCAGCAATAGCAGTGGTATCCTCAGCAGAGGGGTTAGTTACCACTTCAACAGTTGAAGATATTGCAAAAGCAGTAGCAGTGGAACATTCAGCAACAGAAATAGCATTATCACGCTCAATGCATTTAAGGCATGGTGGTTCAAATCCTTCCTGAGCAGAACTGATCTGTTCGGCTCGAAGTGACTCGTTTTCCTTTTGAAGATCTTCATGATCCGCTCTCAACTTCTCAAGATATTGCTTCTTCTGAAGATAATCATAGGAAAGCTTTTCATGAGTAGTTGTGAGAGTCTCAAGACGATCTTCGAGTTCCTGATACTTAACATGAAGATTTTTTATGTCTTCAATTAAGGATTCAGAACGAGTCATTTCAGCACCCAACAGATCATCGCTTCTGTCTAACAGTTTTTGAATATGTTCCATGGCCTTTTGTTGTTCAGTTGCAATTTTAGCAAGTGTTTTGTAACTGGGTTTTGAATCACAATCAGAGTCATCGTCACTAGATGTTCGATAGTGAGTAGTGCGTGTGTTTACCTTGGCACCACGTGCCATGAAGCAGTAGGTGGGAGTAGAGTCGTCCTTGTCATTTGGATCGGTGATGGTGATGGAGTCATTGTCTTCAGTGTTGAAGATGGACTTGGCGACATAGGCTGTAGCCAAACTCGCAATGCCTGAATCAGACTCCTCCTCAGACTCCACCTCTGCCTCCTCAGACGCGGACTCCTCCTCTGAATCCATTTCCTTGCCAACAAACGCACGAGCCTTGCCAGATGAACTCTTCTTGTGTGATGAAGACTTTGAGGAAGACTTGGACGAAGACTTTGAGTATTTCTTCGTCTTCTTATCGTCAGAGTCATATTCCTTGCTCTTCTTCTTTTTTCTGTTCTCATTGTCCCACTGTGGACACTCAGAGATGAAGTGTCCAGTTTTCTTACACTTGTGACAAGTTTTCCTCTTGTAGTCATGCGCAGAAGCTTCATCATTCCTTGAGCTTGATCGTGAAGACTTTCTGAAGCCTTTCTTCTTGGTGAATTTCTAGAACTTCTTCACTAGCATTGCAAGTTCCCGTCCAATGTCTTCAGGATCATCAGAACTGCTGTCAGATTCTTCTTCAGATGATGACACGGCTTTTGCCTTCAAGGCACGAGTTCGCCCATAGTTTGGACCGTAGATATCTCTTTTCTCAGAAAGCTGAAACTCATGTGTGTTGAGCCTCTCAAGTATGTCAGACGGATCGAGTGTCTTGAAGTCTGGACGTTCTTGAATCATCAGGGCTAGGATGTCAAATGAACTGTCAAGTGATCTTAGCAGCGTCTTGACGATTTCATGTTTGGTGATCTCAGTGGCACCGAGGGCTTGAAGCTCATTTGTGATGTCAGTGAGCCGGTCAAATGTGTGCTGGACATTCTCATTGTCATTTCGCTTGAAGCGGTTGAAGAGATTGCGAAGAACACTGATTCTCTGATCTCTCTGGGTTGAGATGCCTTCATTGACCTTTGAGAGCCAGTCCCAGACCAGCTTGGATGTCTTCAAGGCACTCACACGGCCGTACGGTCCCTTGGTCAGATGACCACAGATAATATTCTTGGCAGTGGAGTCCAGTTGAGTGAACTTCTTGACATCAGCCGCAGTGACACCTTCTCCAGCCTTGGGAACGCCGTTTTCGACGACATACCATAGGTCGACGTCAATGGCTTCAAGATGCATGCGCATCTTATTCTTCCAGTAGGGATATTCAGTTCCATCGAAGACGGGGCACGCAGCGGAGACTTTAATTATCCCTGCAGTCGACATAGCTAAAACTCCAGGTGGTTAAACCGAATCACACAGAACAAGGGAGCACCTTGCTCTGATACCAATTGAAAGTGCGTTATATCGACTAGAGGGGGGGTGAATAGGCGATTTTTATGAAAGTCTTCAAAACGTGGAAGTTATGAAGACAAACAGAGTGAACAAGCCTATCACTATGCAGCGGAAGGTAGATTACACAACACAAGCCATAGTCAAAAATACAATACGGTGAAAGCACAGAGACAAATAGCTTCAGTGTAATGAGGATCAGGTTGGAAGAAGTTATGAAGCCAAACAGATCATACAGTCAGATTGTGAAGTCAGAAGATATAGCAAGCATGCAATAGCTTCACAATATGTATTGGTAAGTAAAGGGAGGTGAAGATGAAACCAGTGACACGTTGAAGACAATGATATGTTGGACCAGTTCCAGTTGCTGTGACAACTGTACGTCTGGTTGGAGCGGCTAGGTATTTAAACCAAAGGACACACAGTCCCGGACACCCAGTCCTGAACACGCAGCTCAGGACACCCAGTCCTCACCATTTTCTCCTTGAGCTAAGGTCACACAGACCCCGCCCAATCACTCTGGTAAGTCTTCAAGGTAGACTCCCAAACCTTCACAGACTTCGTTCACCGGCAATCCACAATTCCTCTTGGATGCTCAGAACGCGACGCCTAACCGTCTGGAGGATGCACAGTCCTCAAGTGTAATAAGTCTTCAGATCACTCAGACAAGAAGACTTAAGTGATGCCCAATTACTCTGGCTCTGGGTGGTTAGGGCTTTTCTCCTCACTAAGGATTTTGAATCAAAGGCTTCGAGGTGGGTTGCTCTCAAACGACAAAAGCCATGCACTGAAATCTGAGCAGCCAACCGTTTATGGTTGTGGGGGTGGACTATTTATAGCCACTTGGCAACCCGACCTGATTTGTCCGAAATGACCCTGGGTCACTAAGGAACTGACACGTGTACTAACGGTCGGATTTTGAACTCTTACGGCAACTTTACTTGGGCTGCAAGTAAAGCTGACTTGTCTGACTCTGGACAAGATTTTCTCTCATTGTCTTCACTCGAAGACATAGGATTTGAATTAGGCATCACTTCAGTCATCCTGACTGGTTCTCTTGGACCCCACTTAACAGTACGGTGGTTCCTATGACACAACATGAGTAAAGTAAAACTACGAAGGATCTAAGTCTTCGAGTTCCAAAGGCTTCATGGGGAGTCTTCATATGTCATTGTCTTCGACATGAATGTCTTCATGAACCACCATTGTCTTCAATGTCTTCGTACATTTTTGGGGGTCATCTCTGGTAGCTAAACCGAATCAATGAGGGACTTCTGCCTGTGTTATCCTGCAATTCTCACAAACACATTAGTCCCTCAACTAGGTTTGTCGTCAATACTCCAAAACCAACTAGGGGTGGCACTAGATGCACTTACACCTGTGTCTGGCCAGACAATGATGGATACCTTCACACCGGGAAGGCCCTAAGAATATCTCTCCATTGTCGGAGGAGCAAATCTCACTCTCGAGCTATCTAGTCCCTTGTCAAACTTTTTGATGAGCCTGTAATTTGTCGTTATGATCATCGTGTTATAGGTGACGTTTGAGAAACCCCATAGTCCACCATATGGTAAGAAGTGACGACGATAATCTCATTGTCGAAGGAGAAAAATCATACATTAACACTCCATGTTATTACAATTGATTACATACGATATAAACTCAATTCATAAGAGACAAGTTTGAGTCGATTCAATATGATCATTCTTCAAATGTCATAATCTCAATGTTGTTTTAGGACTATCGATTACACTAAATAATATCCTAGAATCCAGAAAACGTGATCACCAACAACATTTGAGCTAGTCCTAGAGGCAAGACCGGGAACCTTTTTATTTAACCGTTTATCATTCCACACGTGCATATGAGTTTTTCACTGAATCGCATATTCTAGGATCATAACAGCTAAAGCATAGAATATAAATTCTTTAATTATAAATAAAGAAATATAATAATACAAATATTATTGCCTTTAGGGCATATTCCCAACACGACCATAGTCAGCACAAGGTTTTTACTCGGAACGAGTCAACGAACACCAGCCGCACCCACACCTGAACATCCAAGTTGTCCCCGCGTACAAGCCAAGCCAATCCCGCCGAGCCGAAGCTACCCACCGTCGTCCACCACGCCAACCATAGCAGCCAGCCGTAGGATGACACCTCACGTCGCCGAGCCGATGCCCACAACCCAGCGCCAGAAATGAACACACCGGGGCCACCCAGAGCGGCACCACCGCACTACCGTCCTCGATCCATGGCTCGTTGTCACACCACAGATTCACGGGCACTAGCAAAAGCTTCCACCGTCACGGCGCCGCGGCGCCGCCATCAAAGAACTACAGCTTGCCGCTGCCACCACAACTCCCCCGACCGAGGGAGGGGATCCTAGAAACCCCCGCCCCCATAGCCGCATCACCAGACCGTCGTCATCATAGCACACCAGGGAGCCTCTATCGCCAGATCCGGGCGCCGGGCGCCAGATCGACGGTGGTTGGCATTAGCACCGCCCCACATGCCCCAGTCGGGGGAAGGGAGGAACAATGCCGCCGCTGAGCCCGAGGCCGTCGCCTCGGCTTGCCTGCGTCGCCAAGACGCAGTCGCCGCCAGATGCAAGCCTCCATTCTAGGCCGAAGCCGCACGACGCGTGACAAAGGGGCCCCGCCGCCACCATCCGTCGGGTGGGCTTTGCCCGTCGACATCCTCCGGCAGCGAGAGCTAGAGTGAAGAAGGGGGATGAACGGGGGGTGCAGCTAGGTTATCGCCAGAGCCATGCCCCGGGGAGCGACACAAGCGAGTGAGTAAATAAGTTTCTGCCATTTATTTTGACTCCTAAAAAATGCCAATCATTTTTACCGTTTTCTTCTTATATTTTCCATTTTTAATACAAGAACACTTTCCAACTTTTGTGAATATTTTTTATAATTTTTCTTTATCATTTAAAAATGCATGAACCTTTTTCTTAAATCCATGAACATCGCTATAAGACTCATATTTTTTCAAATCAAATTATGAGCTTTCTCTAACTCATGAACATTTCATTTTACATTTTTCTAAATTCATGTTCGGAAAATTTTGTGAACGCATCAAAAATTGTTGAAATAAAAAAGTCGATTGAAAATCTGACCGAAATAAAGAAACGGCTGAACATACTGGAACCGAAAAAAGAAGCGCAACATGGGCTGTCGACCCAGCACGCAGTAGCACGCAGTTAGAGGGGATATTCTACAAATAATGGGTTGAATAGGAGCTTTCATTGTGAAAGTACCATTCTTCTCCTGAGCATAAATGCACATTGACCCATGAAAAATAAAAATGAATAACAACAGAAATTCTGAAGTTTTTGGAATTAAACATTGTTGAATGTCTTACATACGTACACAGTTTCGTGATGAGAAAAAAAAATTCCCAATGCTCTGGACAAAAAATATCAGTCCTTGGAAATGCATTCCATACTAGTATTTTTTATCATCGATTCTTTTTTTGGGCCAGAACATGTAGAAATGTTTTTTCTTCAAAAAATTGCAAGCATGTAAAAAAAATCATCAATGCTTGTTGCCATTAAAAAAAATCAATTTTCGATTTTACAATTTTTGTGTTTTTATTGCTTATCGGGGACATTTGAGGTTGCGAGTAGATAGTCCATGTCTCTCTCTTGTTTGGAGCTGATAGCGCAAGAAATGAGGAGTAAGAGCAACTCTAGCAGACCCCGCAAAATACCGACCCGCAAAACGTGTTTGCAGTTTGACGAAGATCTCATTTGCAGGTCGAAAACGAGCGCAGCCGATCAGAAACCATAGTTGAAACTGCATAATTTGAAAAAAAACAGTTTCGCCAGAGAAATTGCACCATAATAGTTCATCACATACTACATATATTGCATGATCAAACACTACAAAAATTAATTCATACTACATACTACACAAGTACTAGTACTAGAGGGGGTGGGGATCTCACGGCGTCGAGCTCGCGGCCATTGACGATGCCGTGGAGGAGCTCAATCCTCCTCGCCGGAGCTGCCGAGGTCAATGTACTTCTCCCTCTGCTCCTCGCGGATGCGCCGCCATTCGTCGCGCTTCTCCTTGGCGGCGAGGTTGGCCGCGACCACCTGCTGGAACACGAGGTCGTCGAGCTCCTCGTGGTGGCACCGGCGTTCCGCCTCCTCGCGCAAGCTCCGCTCGGCAATGGCGGCCGCGACCGCGTCGACATCGGCGATGAAATCCTCCGGCCCGACGACTCTGCGGCTTCCGAGCTCCTCGGGCTCCTACTTGACGGGGATGGACTCAATCTCGTCCGGCTCCTCCGACCACTCCCTCTTCACGGGGAGAAGGCTCACGCCGGAAGAGGAGGAGCTCGCGGCGTGGGAAGATCTCGCCATGGAGGACGAGCCCGTGGCCGAGGACGGCGTACAGCCGTGCCGACGGTCGTATTCATCCGTCTCGCGGACGTGGAAGCTCGACGATGGTGAGAGGCCGCGGTTGGTCCACTTCCTCGCCCCGCGCTCCCTCGCGCCGTCCGGCCGGACGCCCCGCCGCGCTCGGGGTCGCTGCCGCCGCCGGATCTGCTCTCGGAGCCGCGTCCTAAGCTCCACATGCGGCCCCACATGGCGGCTGGAGGCGGAAGGGGCTTGCCGGCGGCGAGAAATGTGAGAAGGGGAGTGGCGAATTGCGGAGCTCGGCGGCGGCGGGGGGATAGGGTTTCGACCCGCAAACACACCACAAACTGTAGCGACCCGACCCGAATGGTTCGAAGTCTCTGTGCTTAAGTGTCATTCCTAGATCAGTATGTAGACACACACGATACTCGAGGATTTATAACAGAGGTAAATCACATGTATAGAGTAATGTAAATAATATTACCTCAATCCATATAACGGAAGAAACAACAAAGCTGTGGAGTCCCAACAACACCAATGGCAAAGTTGAGTGTAGACATCGTGACCCTAACGTATCACTTACTCGTCGTAAGAATTCTGCAACATGAGATGTTGCAGCCATATAGGTCAGTACATTGAAAGTACTGACAATTTGGCACCATAGAATAATAATGAAAATATCTATCTTTATATGCATATTTGACTGGTGGAGGCTCTAAGTTTAAATTTTACATAAAGCTAATTTTTCCCTACAACAAAGAAATAAATTTTATTTACTACTAAGTTAAATTACCCATATTGAGAAGGTAACCCCAACTCAATCCCAAAATCACCAAATCATTAATAACCCAACAATTTCATTAAATAGAGTGATGCGATCAACAAATAATTCACTTCTAGATACTCAAGATGTCCATAACCGGGGACACGGCTAATTATGATTAGTTTGTACACTCTGTAGAGGTTTGCGCACTTTTTCCCACAAGACTCGATCTCCTCTATTGAATTCCTCGCACTGCTTGATGTTTGAGAACCGGATGATCGAGACACAGTCTTTCCGAAGAGGTCCCCTTAACTGATAGATAGGCCGGTACACCTACAATCCCCCTACATCTACTAGCCCATCATGGAAAAGTTTCCCACAACTTACTTAACTATACCAGAGCCCATAATGGCTTGTGGCTGCACACGAAAGTTTCTAGGCATGAATAATCTTATGATCCCTTTGAGTCTGGGTGGCATTCCATAGGATGATCACACAGATACTCCGGGATCTCCTAGGGCAACACTGGATTCCCCAGGTGCCTGCAACCAATCGACCCAGATGTTTATTAAAGTAGCCACCTTTAGTTTCCCTTAGTTATTAACTCTCACAACTTGCATCATTCGCACATACCAATCCCCGTCTATGAGCATGGCTAAGCAATATGAGCATAACGTATATTCCCTGGGTGATCAAAAGTATTAGGTTCCTACCTCATCAACTACATAGCAATAACCACATGTTCCCAATCCTACTCATGCAATCTTTGAGGGTGTATCTAATGCAAGTAAAACTAGGTATATGAAGAGTATGATCAAAGTGTGAACTTGCCTTGTACTGTTGATGAAGATTCTTCACACTCATAATTCCTGACAGTTCTACTCGTCACACTCCGATTAATCTATCGTAAACAATCGATTATAACCACATAAGCAATCACTCAAAGACCCCCAAAAATGCAAAGGAAGATTGCAAAAACTCCAAAAGAACCGAATCAAATTATTTTGCAAGATCAGATCCTAATTTCGGTGAAAAAAATGTGCTGATGGCTCAAGATGATAGATTACGTCTAGGGATTCAATTGCAGTAAGGAATCAATTGAAAATGCACTACCGTTTACAAGATATGATCAAATGAAGGTTCAAATAGTTTGAAAGGTTCCAAACTTGAAACTAATGATGCTACTGGATGTAGGAATTCAATAGGAACATGTAGGAAGAAATATTACTAGATTGGAAATAATGGATCAAAAGATACAAATGATTCAACATAACATTGAATCTGCTTAGAATGTTGTGTGATAACTCTTTGTGGACTAGTAGAGTAATCTGACTATGATCATAATTATATGTTGAAAAGATGACACTAATTTTGTGAACTGAAAGATTACTTCAATATGGATCTGATGCAGTTGGGTTCATCGGAAACAGAGCTACAGATAAAAAGTTATGATCAAAAGAAGTTTGAATATGAATCTGAGCAAATTTCGAAAGTTGAAAGTTCCAAAATGTTTATTTGATAGATTCACAAGATAGGCGGAATCAAGACGAAAATGTAAGCGTTGGTTTTATCTAATTTGGTTAACGACTAAAAAATTATGGCTATTTGAAAAATCAGGGCCAAACTATTTTACGGAAGAAAAATAGTTACAACTAAAAGAATTCTAGGTCTAATGTATAAATACAGAGACTAATTGATAATCTAATTATTCTACCATACACTAGTCTAAAAATAATAAGCTACGGGAGTATATAAAAAAATACGAAGAAAGATACCTTTATAAGATAGAGAAAAGACGACTTCGGAGAGAAGAGACACTTCCTGAAGTCCCGCCGGAGAGAAGAATTTTTTTTATTGAATCTAGTCAAACCAAAATATTGATTTAATTCGAATCGGATAATTTTTGAAGGCTGTATAGGTTCATATTTATGGGTGCAAAAATGGATTAGGAGTTAAAGGTTAGGAAATATGGGACTAAAAATATAAATATGCAGATGAAATTGAAATAGTTCATGCGCATGGGCTAAAAGTACGGCCCGGCCGCGCGTACACTGCTCGACTGTTTTTTATTAATATTTTTCATTCCAGAAATTTAATTTTTTTCGGAAAAAATAAAAGAATTGTAAACCTTAACGAAAATAAAAAGAGAAAAATAAAAATACGGGCCGACCTGTCTACTATGCTGCGCATGTGGGCGATTAATAATTATGAACCGCACGCACAGTCTTTTTATATAGAAACAGAAAGGAAAACTGTACAACAAAAATAAAATAAAATTTTATATAAACATATTATATATCAAAATTTTCAGAAAAAGATTTTCTAAAATATGACCATATTTTCAATGGCAAATAAATTCTACAAAAAATTAAATAAAGCAAACTGTGCTGCTGGCTCATTGAAAAACCAAATAAAAATATTTTAAAATAGAAAAATAATTTCAAATTTATTTCTCTCCATTTTCTATTGTAGGGAATAATTTTACCCTACTTTCCATATATTTTATTTTTTGAAGAAAAATAATTTGATAAGAACCAAATAACTCCAAATTGAAAGTGGGTTTCAAAATAACTTCAAAGGACATTCAATTTGATTCTTTGAAACTTCCAACTCTCTTTCTTAGCATTTGAAGAAGTCATTTTATCTTCTCTCATGAAACTCATTGAGTTGCATATAGTTTCCGAATTTGAAATAGTTCCAAATGGAATTCAAATCTTTTCAAAACCCTTTTCATTTATTTAAATGGAAGAAGTCATATCATCTTCACTCTATGGTTTCATGATGAAATGAATTTTAATTCATGGAGATCATAAATGCAAGGTGAAAGTTTGGGAAAGTCATTTCATTCCCTCTCATTCAATTGCGAAAATGTTTCAAATTTCACTCAGTTTCACACAAGCAACCACACCACAAGCAATCAATATTACTTAATTAATATAACATTCCAAAATATAAAATTTTGGGATGTTACAAACCTACCACACTTAAAATGAATCTCGCCCTCGAGATTCGAAGAGGCTAGCAAGAAATAGGTTAGGTTCGGGGTCTTCTCAAAATCCATCGATTGACACGAAGGTCTGGGGTGGTACCACCCTTAGGAACATGGTTACGGTTCCATCAAAACTCATATACTCCATCCTTATTGTTGACAGGGTCAGTCTTCTGGGGTCCTCGGGAGAATTTCTACCCTGGCCTCTTCCGGTAGTGTGATAACCCACAAGTATAGGGGATCACAACAGTTTTCGAGGGTAGAATATTCAACCCAAATTTATTGATTCGACACAAGGGGAGCCAAAGAATATTCTCAAGTATTAGCAGCTGAGTTGTCAATTCAACCACACCTGGATAACTTAATATCTGCAGCAAAGTAATATGATAGTAGTGGTAATGATAGCAAAAGTAACGGTAGCAAAAGTAATATTTTTGGTGTTGGTAAGAGGAGCAAATGCAGCATAATTTCACAAGATTCAACATCGATAAGAGGAGCAATCGGAGTGCTAATAAAATCATTGTTGTTGGTATTGGTAAAGTCACACAATTTAGTGTTATCTTGAGCCATCGTGACAAGCAAACGAGGAACAGACGAAAAAGAGGCAAATAGAGAAAGAGAGGAAGGATAGAGAGAGAGGGCGAATAAAACGGCAAGGGTGAAGTGGGGGAGAGGAAAACGAGAGGCAAATGGCAAATAATGTAATGCGGGAGATAAGGGTTTGTGATGGGTACTTGGTATGTTAACTTTTGCATAGACCTCCCCGGCAACGGCGCCAGAAATCTTTCTTGCTACCTCCTGAGCACTTGCGTTGGTTTTCCCTTGAAGAGGAAAGGGTGGTGCAGCAAAATAGCGTAAGTATTTCCCTCAGTTTTTGAGAACCAAGGTATCAATCCAGTAGGAGGCTACGCGCGAGTCCCTCGCACCTACACAAAACAAATAAATCCTCGCAACCAAAGCGATAAGGGGTTGTCAATCCCTACATGGTCACTTACGAGAGTGAGATCTGATAGATATGATAAGATAATATTTTTGATATTTTTATGATAAAGATGCAAAGTAAAATAAAAGCAATGAAAATAACTAAGTATTGGAAGATTTAATATGATGAAGATAGACCCGGGGGCCATAGGTTTCACTAGTGGCTTCTGTCAAGAGCATAAGTATTTTACGCTGGGTGAACAAATTACTGTTGAGCAATTGACAGAATTGAGCATAGTTATGAGAATATCTAGGTATGATCATGTATATAGGCATCACGTCCAAGACAAGTAGACCGACTCCTGCCTGCATCTACTACTATTACTCCACACATCGACCGCTATCCAGCATGCATCTAGAGTATTAAGTTCATAAGAACAGAGTAACGCCTTAAGCAAGATGACATGATGTAGAGGGATAAACTCATGCAATATTATGAAAACCACATCTTATTATCCTCGATGGAAACAATACAATACGTGCCTTGCTGCCCCTACTGTCACTGGGAAAGGACACTGCCAGATTGAACCCAAAGCTAAGAACTTCTCCCATTGCAAGAAAGATCAATCTAGTAGGCCAAACCAAACTGATAATTCGAAGAGACTTGCAAAGATGACCAATCATACATAAAAGAATTCAGAGAAGATTCAAATATTGTTCATAGATAAACTTCATCATAGACCCACAATTCATCGGTCTCAACAAACACACCGCAAAAGAAGATTACATTGAATAGATCTCCACAAGAGAGGGGGAGAACTTTGTATTGATGTCCAAAAAGAGAGAAGAAGCCATCTAGCTAATAACTATGGACCCGAAGGTCTGAGGTAAACTACTCACACTTCATCGGAGAGGCTATGGTGTTGATGTAGAAGCCCTCCGTGATCGATGCCCCCTCCGGCGGAGCTCCAGAACAGGCCCCAAGATGGGATCTCGTGGATACAGAAAGTTGCGGTGGTGGAATTTGGGTTTTGGCTCTGTATCTGATCGTTTGGGGGTACGTAGGTATATATAGGAGGAAGAAGTACGTCGGTGGAGCAACAGGGGCCCACGAGGGTGGAGGGCGTGCCTGGGGGGGTAGGCGCGCCTCCTACCTCGTGGCCTCCCTGTTGGTTGCTTGACGTAGGGTCCAAGTCTCCTGGATCTTGTTCGTTCCAACAATCACGTTCCCGAAGGTTTCATTCCGCTTGGACTCCATTTGATATTCCTTTTCTTAGAAACCCTAAAATAGGCAAAAAAACATCAATTCTGGGTTGGGCCTCCAGTTAATAGGTTAGTCCCAAAAATAATATAAGAGTGGATAATAAAGCCCAATAATGTCCAAAACATAAGATAATATAGCATGGAGCAATCAAAATTATAGATACGTTGGAGACGTATCAAGCATCCCCAAGCTTAATTCCTGCTCATCCTCGAGTAGGTAAATGATAAAAACAGAATTTTTGATGTGGAATGCTACTTGGCATATTTTCAATGTAATTCTTCTTAATTGTAGTATGAATATTCAGATTCAAAAGATTCAATACAAAAGTTCAATATTGACATAAAAATAATAATACTTCAAGCATACTAACTAAGCAATTATGTCTTCCCAAAATAACATGGCCTAAAAAGTTATCCCTACAAAATCATATAGTCTGGCTATGCTCTATCTTCACCACACAAAGTATTTAAATCATGCACAACCCCGATGACAAGCCAAGCAATTGTTCCATACTTTTGGTGTTCTCAAACTTTTTCAATCTTCACGCAATACATGAGCGTGAGCCATGGACATAGCACTTTAGGTGGAATAGAATGGTGGTTGTGGAGGAGACGAAAAGGAAGAAGATGGTCTCACATCAACTAGGCGTATCAACGGGCTATGGAGTTGCCTATCAATAGATATCAATGTGAGTGAGTAGGGATTGCCATGCAATGGATGCACTAGAGCTATAAGTATATGAAAGCTCTCTAAGTGGGTGTGCATCCAAATTGCTTGCTCACGAAGACCTAGGGCATTTTGAGGAAGCCCATCATTGGAATATGCAAGCCAAGTTCTATAATGAAAAATTCCCACTAGTATATGAAAGTGATAACATAGGAGACTCTCTATCATGAAGATCATGGTGCTACTTTGAAGCACAAGTGTGGTAAAAGGATAGTAGCATTGCCCCTTCTCTCTTTTTCTCTCATATATATATTTTTTGGGCCTTCTCCTTTTTTTATGGCCTCACTTTTTTTCGTCCGGAGTCTCATCCCGACTTGTGGGGGAATCATAGTCTCCATCATCCTTTCCTCTCTTGGGACAATGCTCTAATAATGATGATCATCACACTTTTATTTTCTTACAACTCAACAATTACAACTCGATACTTAGAACAAGATATGACTCTATATGAATGCCTCAAGCGGTGTACCGGGATATGCAATGACTCATGAGTGGCATGTATGAAATAATTATGAACGGTGGCTTTGCCACAAATACAATGTCAACTACATGATCATGCAAAGCAATATGGCAATGATGGAGCGTGTCATAGTAAACGAAATGGTGGAAAGTTGCATGGCAATATATCTCAGAATGTCTATGGAAATGCCATGATAGGTAGGTATGGTGGCTGTTTTGAGGAAGGTATATGGTGGGTGTATGATACCGGGGAAAGGTGTGCGGTATTAGAGAGGCTAGCAATGGTGGAAGGGTGAGAGTGCGTATGATCCATGGACGCAACATTAGTCATAAAGAAGTCATATACTTATTGCAAAAATCTACAAGTTATCAAAGCAAAGTATTACGCGCATGCTCGTAGGGGGATAAATTGGTAGGAAAAAGACCATCGCTCGTCCCCGACCGCCACTCATAAGGAAGACAATCAATAAATAAATCATGCTCCGACTTCATCACATAACGGTTCACCATATGTGCATGCTACGGGAATGACAAACTTTAACACAAGTATTTCTCAAATTCACAACTACTCAACTAGCATGACTCTAATATCACCATCTCCATGTCTCAAAACAATTATCAAGTATCAAACTTCTCATAGTATTCAACAAACTCATAAGAGAATTTTATTATTAATCTTGTATACCTAGCATATTAGGATTATTTAAGCAATTTACCATGCTATTTAAGACTCTCAAAATAATCTAAGTGAAGCATGAGATATAAAAAGTTTCTATAAAACAAATCCAACACCGCGCTCTAAAAGATATAAGTGAAGTACTAGAGCAAAACTATATAACTCAAAAGATATAAGTGAAGCACATAGAGTATTCTAATAATTTCCGAATCATGTGTGTCTCTCTCAAAAGGTGTGTACAGCAAGGATGATTGTGGTAAACTAAAAAGCAAAGACTCAAATCATACAAGACGCTCCAAGCAAAACACATATCATGTGGTGAATAAAAATATAGCTCCAATTAAAGTTACCGATAGAAGTAGACGAAAGAGGGGATGCCATCCGGGGCATCCCCAAGCTTTGGATTTTAGGTGTCCTTAGATTATCTTGGGGGTGCCATGGGCATCCCCATGCTTAGGCTCTTGCCACTCCTTGTTCCATAATCGATCGAATCCTTACCCAAAACTTGAAAACTTCACAACACAAAACTCAAAATAGAAAATCTCGTGAGCTCCGTTAACGAAAGAAAACAAAACACCACTTCAAGGTACTGTAATTAACTCATTCTTTATTTATATTGGTGTTAAACCTACTGTATTTCAACTTCTCTATGGTTTATAAACTATTTTGCTAGCCATAGATTCATCAAAATAAGCAAACAACACACAAAAACAGAATCTGTCAAAAACAAAACAGTCTGTAGTAATATGTTGCTAGCGCAAGATATGAAACCCGAAAAATTATAAAATAAATTGATGGACGTGAGGAATTTATCTATTAATAATATTAAAAAATAATTAACTAAATAGCACTTTGCAAATAGAAATGGCAGCAGTTCTCGTCAGCGCTAAAGTTTCTATTTTTTTTACAGCAAGATTAACAAGACTTTCCCCAAGTCTTCCCAACGGTTCTACTGGGCACAAACACTAATTAAAAACAAAAAACACAACCAAAACATAGGCTAGATAAATTATTTATTACTAAACACGAGAAAAAAGCAAGGAATAAAAATAAAATTGGGTTGCCTCCCAACAAACGCTATCGTTTAACGCCCCTAGCTAGGCATAAAAAGCAAGGATAGATCTAGGTATTGCCATCTTTGGTAGGAAATCCATAAGTGGATCTCATAATAGATTCATAAGGTAATTTAATTTTCTTTCTAGGAAAGTGTTCCATGCCTTTCCTTAACGGAAATTGGAATCTAATATTTGCTTCCTTCATATCAATAATTGCACCAATCGTTCTAAGGAAAGGTCTACCAAGAATAATAGGACATGAAGGATTGCAATCTATATCAAGAATGATAAAATCTACGGGAACATAATTCCTATTTGCAACAATAAGAACATCATTAAATATTCCCATAGGTTTCTTAATAGTGGAATCCGCAAGGTGCAAGTTTAAAGAGCAATCATCAAAATCATGGAAACCTAACAAATCACACAAATTCGTTGGAATCGTGGAAACACTAGCACCCAAATCACACAAAGCATAGCATCATGATCTTTAATTTTAATTTTAATAGTTGGTTCCCACTCATCATACAGTTTTCTAGGGATAGAAACTTCCAACTCAAGTTTTTCTTCATAAGATTGCATCAAAGCATCAACGATATGTTTGGTAAAATCTTTATTTTGACTATAAGCATGAGGAGAATTTAGCACGGACCGTAACAAGGAAATACAATATATCAAAGAGCAATTATCATAATTAAATTCCTTGAAATGCAAAATAGTAGTTTCATTAACATCAAGAGTTTTGATCTCTTCAATCCCACTTTTATCAAATTTAGCATCATGATCTAAAAACTCCGAATTTTTGGAACGCCTTCTAGGTAAAGGTGGATCATATTCATTCCCATAATTATCAATATTCATATTTCAAAACAAAGATTTAATAGGGGACACATCAATAACTTTTAGATCTTCATCTTTATTATCATGGAAACTAGAAGAACACACTAATATAAAGGAATCTTTCTTAGCACGTATCCTAGCGGTTCTTTCTTTGCACTCATCAATGGAAATTCTCATGGCTTTGAGAGAATCATTGATATAATGCTTGGGTGGAATAGATCTAAGTTTCAAAGAATCAACATCAAGAGAAATTTTATCAACGTTCCTAGCCAACTAATCAATCTTAAGCAATTTTTCTTCAATCAAAGCATTGAAATTATTTTGCGAAGTAATAAATTCTTTAATATTAGATTCAAAATCAGAGGGCATCTTATTATAATTTCCATAAGAATTGTTGTAGGAATTACCATAATTATTAGAGGAATTGCTAGGATAAGGCCTAGGATTAAAGTTTCCTCTATACGCATTGTTACCAAAATTGTTCCTACCAACAAAATTCACATCCATAGATTCATTATTATTCTCAATCAAAGTAGACAATGGCATATCATTAGGATTAGAAGAAACACTTTTATTATCAAATCATTTCGTAAGTTCATCCATCTTTCCATTCAAAACATTAATTTCTTCTATCGCATGCACTTTCTTATTAGTAGATCTTTCAGTGTGCCATTGAGAATAATTAACCATAATATTATCTAGGAGTTTAGTAGCTTCTCCTAAAGTGATTTCCATAAAAGTGCCTGCCGCGGCCGAATCTAAAAGATTTCTAGAAGCAAAATTCAATCCGGCATAATTTTTTTTGTATAATCATCCACAAATTTAAACCATGTGTTGGGCAATTACGTATCATTAATTTCATCCTCTCCCAAGCTTGTGCAACATGTTCATGATCAAGTTGCTTAAAATTCATAATATCGTTTCTAAGAGAGATGATCTTAGCGGGAGGAAAATACTTAGAGATAAAAGCATCTTTACACTTATTCCAAGAGTCAATACTATTTTTAGTGAAAGATGAAAACCAAACTTTAGCACGATCTCTAAGCGAAAAAGGAAATAACTTCAATTTAACAATATCATTATCAACATCTTTCTTCTTTTGCATATCACACAAATCAACGAAGCTATTTAGATGGGTAGCGTCATCTTCACTAGGAAGGCCGGAAAACGGATCATTCATGACAATATTCAGCAAGGCAACATTAATTTCACAAGATTCAGCATCGGTAAGAGGAGCAATCAGAGTGCTAATAAAATCATTGTTGTTGGTATTGGTAAAGTCACACAATTTAGTGTTATCTTGGGCCATCGTGACAAGCAAACGAGGAACAGGCGAAAAAGAGGCAAATAGAGAAAGAGAGGGAGGATAGAGAGAGAGGGTGAATAAAACGGCAAGGGTGAAGTGGGGGAGAGGAAAACGAGAGGCAAATGGCAAATAATATAATGCGGGAGATAAGGGTTTGTGATGGGTACTTGGTATGTTGACTTTTGCGTAGACCTCCCCGGCAATGGCGCCAGAAATCCTTCTTGCTACCTCTTGAGCACTTGCGTTGGTTTTCCCTTGAAGAGGAAAGGGTGGTGCAGCAAAGTAGCATAAGTATTTCCCTCAGTTTTTGAAAACCAAGGTATCAATCCAGTGGGACGCTACACGCGAGTCCCTCGCACCTACATAAAACAAATAAATCCTCGCAACCACACAATAAAGGGTTGTCAATCCCTACACGGTCACTTACGAGAGTGAGATCTGATAGATATGATAAGATAATATTTTTGGTATTTCTATGATAAAGATGCAAAGTAAAATAAAAGCAATGAAAATAACTAAGCATTGGAAGATTTAATATGATGAAGATAGACCCGGGGGCCATAGGTTTCACTAGTGCCTTCTCTCAAGAGCATAAGTATTTTACGGTGGGTGAACAAATTACTATTGAGCAATTGACAGAACTGAGCATAGTTATGAGAATATCTAGGTATGATCATGTATATAGGCATCACGTCCAAGACAAGTAGACCGACTCCTGCCTGCATCTACTACTATTACTCCACACATCGACCGCTATCCAGCATGCATCTAGAGTATTAAGTTCATAAGAACAGAGTAACGCCTTAAGCAAGATGACATGATGTAGAGGGATAAACTCATGCAATATGATGAAAACACCATCTTGTTATCCTCGATGGCAACAATACAATATGTGCCTTGCTGCCCCTACTGTCACTGGGAAAGGACACCGCAATTGTCGGTGTCAAAACTGGCGGATCTCGGGTAGGGGGTCCCGAACTGTGCGTCTAAGGCGGATGGTAACAGGAGGCAGGGGACACGATGTTTACCTAGGTTCGGGCCCTCTCGATGGAGGTAATACCCTACGTCTTGCTTGATTGATCTTGATGATATGAGTATTACCAGAGTTGATCTACCACGAGATCGTAGAGGCTAAACCCTAGAAGCTAGCCTATGGTATGATTGTTGTATATCTCTATAGACTAGCCTAGCCTCGGTTTATATAATGCACCAGAGGCCTAGGATAACAAGAGTCCTAGCCGAATACGTTGGTGGGGAGAGAAGTCCTTGTCTTGATCGCCAAGTCTTGTGGAATCTTCCTTGTATGCGGCAGCTGTCCGAACTGGCCCATGAGTATACAACCATGGGGGTCCTCCGCCCAATCTAACAGATCGGGAGATGACGTGGTGAGTACCCCCTAGTCCAGGACACCATCAATAGCCCCCTGAACCGGTCTTCAAGTTAGGGATGCTCCTCGATTCTTCCGAACTGTTCTTCACCTTCGGTCATCGGTCTTGAAAACTGGTTCAACAAATCTTCTCATCTTTGATCTTGAGGATCGCCGAAGTGCATCCGAAGAGTTTACACGTCGGGTATCCGAGGAGCCCCTTTAAGTTTCCGTCCTTTATCAATGCCTTGTTATTTTTATGCCACACCTCGGGTTTTGAAGTTGTTCCCGGGAGACCGTGCCTCTTGCGTCCGAGCTCCAACGCCAGACTGCATTCGAGGTATCTTTTGCAGCCGAGCACCAATGCCGGACTGCTTCCGATCTCCAACGCCGAAATGTATCCGAGCTCCAACGCCGGACTGTGTCCAAGCTCCAACACCGGACTATATCCAAGATGTCATAGTTCATCCTAGTCCAAAAAAGTTGAAGGAGTTTAGTCGAGCTTAATGTCGGAAATGCCCTCTATGGAGCTAGCCGCTAGCGCCCAAGCTTTATGCCGGACTGCTTCCAAGGTGGTGCACCACCCCGACCGCGGGCTGATTTTTTGTGAATATTTTTAACTGGTGCAGTTTATTCTCTGCCGATGTATATCCAGTATCCCTCAAGGTGTGTATCAGTCTAAAACCCGAGATGCACCTGAAGGTAAGCATAAAACCGCTGTTCCCAGTAGCCCCTGAGACTCAGGTCAATGCACGAAATCGGCCTGAGGATCAACTCCTAGCTCGGCAGCATATATAGGAATAAAAACGCAGTGTAATATATTAGAGATAATAGTGATCGGCGAACGGGCCCCTAAGAGAGGGTCGTGAGAAGTCGCCGTGATATATTAGCTTGATGCCAGATAGGTCCAGATGGTACTTATTGTTGTTCGAAGCCGCTGTTTCCCATAGTTCGATCAAGCCGAACACTGAGCCCTTTGAATTTTCTGCATTGAATAGGCAATGCAGTAGCCCCCGAGACACTGGTCGGGTGGCAACACCAGATCAGGGGATCGATGTGCCCCTTTAATATTTGTAAATAATGAGCACAAAGCCCAGTAGCCCTTGAGCCTTAATGTGGGCACGGGTGGCCGAATTAAGGATTGATATCCAGAGTAAAATCACAAATTATGTGTAATGATTCTATGTATGCAAGTACTTTACATCATTATTTTGACTCCATTGCGACCGTTTATCAGTTGAAAGTGGCCCATCGTCGGCCTCTACCCCTTAGATACTACGCAGGGTGTTTCCGCAATAACAAAACAACCCTTAGCCGACGTCTCGGTGCCCGAAGGCGGTTGTGTTAGCGGAAACGAGGCAATCAGATATGCGGGGTTTATAACTTTCACTTAGTCATAAGAGCTTTAAACTGGAGAAGCTAGCTATGAGCCCCTAGTTACTGTTCGGCAACATCCGAGGCAAGCCGTAAACACTTCGACCAATGTTATGAACGGCCCGTCATTTAACATAGTCATCAGATCACTGACCAGTTTACGCCTATTGTGACAGTCAGTTTTCGGGTTTCTCCACTGAGGTGCTTAACCATGCGAGCTGGAAGCACAATCGCAGTGGTTCTCCCTTTGCACACCAGCCGAACAAAGCGGAACGTAGGAGGCAAGCACAGGAGCCGGGCAACCCAACTATTGACCGAAGACACAATTCAAAACCGATGCATATATGGCAATATCCGAGAGTGTTTTTGCGGAATCTCTAAAGGTGTCTGGCGTTGCACTACGAGACTAATGCTGGAAACACACAAATAGTTTAAAAGTGCCATAGGCTTGGAAAACCAAAAAACGTCAGTGAAAACCTGACGTTCGAATAAGATCAAGTGTTCGGTGCCAATCTGAAAATTGGACTTTAGAAAAAAAAGTGCTTCTGTCATGCTTTAACATGTCACATCCTATCTCAAGATTTCAAGCGGGTCAGCCTATGGCTTCAACCTCCTATCCCGAAGGCGGAGTACTTCTCATTAGGCCAGTTTAGCAAACTAAACTCTAGCGGCTTTGAGAGAGAAATCAGGCTCCCCGGCTAGTGACCACACACTCGTGTCAAAAAAGGGAGTGGTAGTTAATAATAATAATAAAAACTTTGCAACGACTAAGAAGAAGAACACTTATATAAAACGACTTATATAAATTTAAGAGCCCCCAAGTGACTTGGGTAAAAGAATTTTGTGTATAATGATTCTATGTATCGAAGTACTTATATCATATATGTGTTCACCCGAACTTTAAACGCGTCTTAACCGACCGTCGGCTTCTCCCTCTTCGGTTAAGGGCCGAAGAGTGATATGCACTCCACTTGTCGAGAATATCGACGGTGTTTCCGATAACGAGGCAATCAGGCCATAAGGCTATAACAGACAAAGCGCGCTCAGGGAACTTATGCTATATTACTGACGAAGTGTAAGAAGCATCTTCGAAGAAAATAGTACCCCCACCGATACCTTTCTTTGGTTGCTCGTTGCTACTATGAGACTTGTGCAATAGATTTTTTGTACTCATGAGTTCCGTTGTGTGCCGACCATAATTGAAAACAATAAGAGCGCTAGCTTTCGGCTTCACCCAGTTTGAGGTCCGGCTCAGATGACCCGATCATGACAATCGCAGAGGTGCTCCCTTTACTCCCTAGCCGAACAATCGGGAACGTAGGGGTAAACACAGGAGCGAGGCAACCTAGCTTGCAAATCGCTTAAGTCAACATGGTGCATATTGTGGCGTAATACACGAACAAGGAACAAAGCCATACAAGTGTAATCATTTGCAAGAGGAAAGGCTTCATAAAGTAAGCCTCCAAGTAAACGGGGTATTTGAATTTGTGTGTCACAAACAAAGTTTTGACAAGGAAATTTTTTACAAGCTACTTTTTTCCAAAAAAGTATAATGCTTGGTCGAACCGAACACAAGACAAAAATTTAAAACTTTGAGCATTAAGGCAACTTAGCTGGTTAATGTGTTTGGTATTGATGACGCGGTCCGAGCTTGATGCGGGACAAGGTGACATCCCCCAAGCCGGTCCCGAGGTGGCGGAGCAAAGAGCTCGGCAGTCCGAAGTGGTGACATCGCACGATCAATGCAGGCCGGCAAAGTGATGCTGAAGTCCCCGGCATGGGGTAATGAAGTGTTGACGAAGCCCCCCGTCCAGCGGAGCTGACGTGGTATGTCAGTACGTCGAGTTGACAATACTACCCAATCCGGATCATTTTCCTATGCACAAAAAATAATGCAAACCAGAGATAGTAGTAATAATAATAATTAGAAAAAATCATTGCATACTAAATAATTTATGCAAAGTGAGTAATAAAATAAATATGGCCTGGCGCCGAAGTCAATGTCGATGCAGGGCGTCGGCGTGATGCGGTAAAGGCGTGGGAAAGCTTGAATTCACAGGTCGGTCCGAGTTCCGGATGCGGCATTCGCCGGACCATGTAAGAAAACTGACCGAACCACCATGCGACCATCGTTAATGCGGCCACCATTTGATAGACCTGTGTACATATGATGGACAAACCAGAGTAATAATTCCTTGGGAAAAATGAACCCAAACAAGCAAAAAATATTAGGATTAATAACACCTGGTTTATTTGTTGTAGCAATCCGAAGAAAGGTGATTCCAAAATTGGGACTCGATCTGCATACCCATTGTCTGATGGGCGATAAAGCGACGGCATGGCGATGGTGGCAAAGGTTGGCTCGCCGAGGCAAAGCCCTCGGTCCAGCTAACGGGACGGACCTGGTCGGCTAGTGACGCCGAAGTCTCCGGAGTAGGTTGATGAAGAGATGGCGAAGCCCCCGGTCCAGCCGAGATGTCGAAGCCTCGATGTCAGCCGATGAGTCGAAGTAGGTCGGCATGATGGACACCAGCTTGAAGAAGCAACAGTGCGGCCCTGCCGATGCAGGTCGTGACGTGGTCAATGCCGGCTTGATGAAGTGACCGTGCGGCGATGCCGGTGTGCCCGCTCCGTATAATCCGTGGGGCGGCAATGTTGGTGATGAGTTATCCTTCGTGATGCCGAACTCTTGTTCGGCTTGCCGAGATGATGATCCGAAAAAGTTGAGCTCGGCTCAACAAAGTGACGACGTGTCTAGCGTAGGTCGGCAGCCTTGGAGTAATATTGCCGGACTGGTTTGACACCAGCATGATGATGAAGATGACCTTAGGGGAGGCTTAAAATTTTACGGGCACGTGTTTAAAAACGACGCACAATACCCTAGAAGAGAATTCCTCTAAAAAGGTTGTCTAATATCACGTTCATAAAGAAAGATGAATTCGGGTCGGATGCGTATTCGCGTAGAAAACATATCCGAAAATTGGTCCACTCATTGGAAGGTTCCCGGAGTTTGAACCGTCGGATCGAGCTGAAATTTGGAGAGGTGGTAGATATGGGAATTCTACAGTAGATTAACGGTTGGATCTTCCAAAGGACCTTCGAGCTGGGCTCTGGAGACCACGCCCTAAACTCGTACAGATTCCCGTCCAGATTTGACAGGGCTCCGGTATATCGTAGATTGTCGGAGATTCCTCCATCGGAACTCGACGAAATTTTGCATGGACGTTGTAGACGTAATTCCGCACTATTCCCCAGAAGCAATCGTCAAACTGACGCTCGATGAGGTGGTGACGGCGGATACAAGTTTGCTGTCCATAAAAACAGCACGGCCGCCCGAGAGCAATGTTGACGTTGAGCCCTCGAGCTCCATGGATGATTCCTCTATGATCATGATAGAGATCGGAGTTGATGTTGAAGAAGGCCCCCGTACGAACATGACGATCAGAGATGGTGCACGGCCCTCGGTCGAGCCAAGGTGACCAGTCGAGCCGGCGACGAAGATGCCGACATCGCAGTTGACCTGCGGGCGAGCCGTTGATCCTTTTGGCGATCACACAGCGGAACTCTCAATGAAAGCACCAATGTCGGTGTCAAAACCGGCGGATCTCGGGTAGGGGGTCCCGAACTGTGCGTCTAAGGCGGATGGTAACAGAAGGCGGGGGACACAATGTTTACCCAGGTTCGGGCCCTCTCGATGGAGGTAATACCCTACATCCCGCTTGATTGATCTTGATGATATGAGTATTACAAGAGTTGATCTACCACGAGATCATAGAGGCTAAACCCTAGAAGCTAACCTATGGTATGATTGTTGTATATCTCTATCAGCTAGCCTGGCCTCGGTTTATATAATGCACCAGAGGCCTAGGATAACAAGAGTCCTAGCCGAATACGCCGGTGGGGAAAGTCCTTGTCTAAATCGCCAAGTATTGTGTAATTTTCCTTGTATGCGGCAGCTGTCTGAACTGGCCCATGAGTATACGGCCATGGGGGTCCTCGGCCCAATCTAACAGATCGGGAGATGACGTGGTGAGTACCCCCTAGTCCAGGACACCGTCAGCAAGAAATATCAATCTAGTAGGCCAAATCAAACTAATAATTCGAAGAGACTTGCAAAGATAACCAATCACGCATAAAAGAATTCAGAGAAGATTCAAATATTGTTCATAGATAAACTTGATCATAAACCCACAATTCCTCGGTCTCAACAAACACACCGCAAAAGAAGATTACATCGAATAGATCTCCACAAGAGAGGGGGAGAACTTTGTATTGTGATCCAAAAAGAGAGAAGAAGCCATGTAGCTAATAGCTATGGACCCGAAGGTCTGAGTAAACTACTCACACTTCATCGGAGAGGCTATGGTGTTGATGTAGAAGCCCTCCATGATCGATGCCCCCTCCGGTGGAGCTCCGGAACAGGCCCCAAGATGGGATCTCGTGGATACAGAAAGTTGCGGCGGTGGAATTAGAGTTTTGGCTCCGTATCTGATCATTTGGGGGTACGTAGGTATATATAGGAGGAAGAAATACGTCGGTGGAGCAACAAGGGGCCCACGAGGGTGGAGGGCGCACCTGGGGGGGGGGGGGGGTAGGCGCGCCCCCTACCTCGTGGCCTCCCTATTGGTTGCTTGACATAGGGTCCAAGTCTCCTGAATCTTGTTCGTTCCAAAAATCACATTCCTGAAGGTTTCATTCCGTTTGGACTCCGTTTGATATTCCTTTTCTTCGAAACTCTAAAATAGGCAAAAAAAATAGCAATTCTGAGCTGGTCCTCCGGTTAATAGGTTAGTCCCAAAAATAATATAAAAGTGGATAATAAAGCCCAATAATGTCCAAAACAGAAGATAATATAGCATGGAGCAATCAAAAATTATAGATACGTTGGAGACGTATCAGTGTCAACTTATTCAAATCGAGTCTACGATATAAAAAGAGAGGCATAACACTAACACCGGCTCCAAGATCACATAAAGCAGTTTTAACATAGTTTCTTTTAATGGAGCATGGTATAATTGGTATTCCGGGATCTCCTATTTTTTTAGGTATTCCACCCTTAAAAGTATAGTTAGCAAGCATGATGAAAGTTCCAGCTTCCGGTATCTTTCTTTTATTAGTAACAATATCTTTCATTACTTAGCATAAGGATTCATTTTAAGCATATCAGTCAAATGCATACGCAAGAAGATAGGTCTAATCATTTCAGCAAAGCGCTCAAAGTCCTCATCATCCTTTTTCTTGGATGGTTTAGGAGGAAAAGGCATGGGTTTCTGAACCCATGGTTCTCTTTCTTTACCGTGCTTCCTAGCAACAAAGTCTCTCTTATCATAACGTTGATTCTTTGATTGTGGGTTATCAAGATCAATAGCAGGTTCAATCTCTACATCATTATTATTGCTAGGTTGAGCATCAATATGAACATCATTATTAACATTATTACTAGGTTCATATTCATTACCAGATTGTGTTTCAGCATCAGAAATAGAAATATTATTGGGATTCTCAGGTGTGTCATCAACAGGTTCACTAGAAGCATGCAAAGTCATATCATTTTTCTTTCTCTTCCTTTTAGAAGGACTAGGTGCATCAATATTATCTCTCTGAGAATCTTGCTCAATTCTCTTAGGATGGCCCTTAGGATACAAAGGTTCCTGAGTCATTTTACCACCTCTAGTCATAACTCTAACAACATTATCATTTTTCTTACTATTTAATTCACTGAGCAAATCATTCTGAGCTTGAAGTACTTGTTCTACTTGAGTGGTACTCATAGAAGCATGTTTACTAATAAGTTCTAGTTCACCTTTAACATTAGCCATATAATCACTCAAGTGTTCATCATGTAAGCATTGCATTTTAATTCTCTACCAAAATAAGCACTGAAGTCTTCTGGCTTAAACATAAAGTTATCAAACTCATCCAAACATTGGCTAGCAAACTTAGTAGGAGGGATTTCAGCTTTATCATATCTATAGAAAGAATTTACCTTTACTACCCGTGTCAGGTTATCAAGACCATGTGTTTCTTCAATAGGTGATGGATTAAAACCATGTATTTCTTCAACAGGCGGTAAATTAAGACCATGTATTTCTTCAACAGGAGGTAAATTCTTAAAATCTTCAGCTTTTATACCTTTTTCCTTCATAGATTTCTTTGCCTCTTGCATATCTTTAGGACTGAGAAATAGAATACCCCTTTTCTTCGGAGTTGGCTCAGGAGTTGGTTCAGGAATTAGATCAGGGATTGGATCAGGAAGTGTTCAATTATTTTCATTAGTCAACATATTATTCAATAGAATTTCAGCTTCATCAATAGTTCTTTCCCTGAAAACACAACCAGCACAACTATCTAGGTAATCTTTGGAAGCATCGGTTAGTCCATTATAAAAGATATCAAGTATTTCATTTTTCCTGAGAGGATGATCAGGCAAAGCATTAAGTAATCAAAGAAGCCTCCCCCAAGCTTGTGGGAGACTCTTCTTCAATTTGCACAAAATTATATATTTCCCTTAAAGCAGCTTGTTTCTTATGAGCGGGGAAATATTTAGCAGAGTAGTAATAAATCATATCCTGGGGACTACGCACACAACCAGGATCAAGAGAATTAAACCATATCTTAGCATCACCCTTTAATGAGAATGGAAATATCTTAAGGATATAATAGTAGCGAGTTTTCTCATCATTAGTGAACAGGGTGGCTATATCATTTAATTTAGTAAGATGTGCCACAACATTTTCAGATTCATAACCATTGAAAGGATCAGATTCAACCAAAGTAATTATATCAGGGTCGACAGGGAAATCACAATCCTTATCAGTAACAAAGATAGGTGAAGTAGCATAAGCATGATCATATTTCATTCTAGCATTCAAAGTTTTTTGTTTCAGCTTAGCTAATAGTTTCTTAAGATCACTTCTATCATTGCAAGCAAGAAAGTCTCTAGCAGTTTCTGCATCCATAACATAACCTTCAGGAACAACAGGCAATTCATATCTAGGGGGAGAATCTTCATCATCACTTTCATCAATATTATCAGTTTCAATAATTTCATTCTCTCTAGCCCTAGCAAGTTGTTCATCAAGAAATTCACCAAGTGGCACAATATTATCAAGCATAGAAGTAGTTTCATCATAAGTATCATGCATAGCAGAAGTGGCATCATCAATAACATGCGACATATCAGAATTAATAGCAGAAGCAGGTTTAGGTGTCGCAAGCTTACTCAAAATAGAAGGTGAATCAAGTGCAGAGCTAGATGGCAGTTCCTTACCTCCCCTCGTAGTTGAGGGATAAATCTTGGTTCTTGGATCTTTCAAGTTCTTCATAGTGATAAACAGATATAAATCCCAAGTGACTCAAAGAATAGAGCTATGCTCCCCGGCAACGGCGCCAGAAAATAGTCTTGATAACCCACAAGTATAGCGGATCGCAACAGTTTTCGAGGGTAGAATATTCAACCCAAATTTATTGATTCGACACAAGGGGAGCCAAAGAATATTCTCAAGTATTAGCAGCTGAGTTGTCAATTCAACCACACCTGGATAACTTAATATCTGCAGTAAAGTATTTAGTAGCAAAGTAATATGATAGTAGTGGTAACAATAGCAAAAGTAACGGTAGCAAAAGTAATATTTTTGGTGTTTTTAGTGATTGTAACAATAGCAACGGAAAAGTAAATAAGCAAAGAAAAATATATGAAAAGCTCGTAGGCATTGGATCGGTCATAGAGAATTATGCCGGATGCGAGCGATCATGTAACAGTCACAACCTAGGGCGACACAGAACTAGCTCCAATTCATCAATGTAATGTAGACATTTATTCCGAATATAGTCATACGTGCTTATCGAAAAGAACTTGCATGACATCTTTTGTCCTACCCTCCCGTGGCAGCGGGGTCCTAGCGGAAACTGGGGGATATTAAGGCCTCCTTTTAATAGAGTACCGGACCAAAGCATTAACACATAGTGAATACATGAACTCCTCAAACTACGGTCATCACCGGGAGTGGTCCCGATTATTGTCACTTCGGAGTTGCCGGATCATAACACATAGTAGTTGACTATAGACTTGCAAGGTAGGATCAAGAAATCTCATATATTGATGAAAACATAATAGGTTCATGTAACATCCCAAAATTCTAAATTTTGGAATGTTATAATAAATAGATAGATTTGATTGATTGTTTGATTGATTGTCTGAAAGTGAGTGAACTCGAAACTTTTTGAAAGTTAAATGAGAGGGAATAAAAGGACTTTCCCAAACTTTCATTTTGCTTTTATAATCTCCATGAATTCGAATTCTTTTCAAATACAAAACCCCGAGAGAAGATGACATGACTTCTTCCATTTATTTAAATGACAAGGGGTGTTGAAAATATTTGAATTTCATTTGAGAATATTTCCAATTCTGAAACTTCATGCAGCTCAATGATTTTCATGAGAGAAGATAAAATGACTTCTTCAAATTATATGAAATATGAGTTGGCAGTTTCAAAGAATTAAATTCAAAGTTCTTTTGAATTTATTTTCAATTTGGAGTTATTTGAGTTTTATTCAAATTATTTTTCTCCAAAAATAAAATATATGGAAATTAGGGTAACATGATTCCCTACAACAGAAAATTGGAGAGAAATAAATTTGAAATCATTTTGATATTTCTAAAATGATTTTTATTGGATTTCATTAGACCAGTAGCACTCTTTGAATTATATGAATTTGTGTGTATTTTATTTAATGCTAGAAAAATGTGCATGTTGCTGGAAATCTTTTTCTGAAAATTTTGATATATTATATGCCTATAAAACATGTTTAGTTATTTTGTGTTTATTATTTTAGTTCTCTGAAAAAAAGAGGTTTATAAAAAAAAGTTTCCCTCCGCCGAACTGGGCCGGCCCAGCCAACCGGCCAGGCCACGGGCCAACCTAGCCCTACTGCCTCCTTCCACCCGAGAAGGAGACCGCCGCCGCCACGACTGCTGCTACCGACCTCGGCGTCCGTGCCGAGGCAGGGCACCTCTGCCCCCTTGCCCAAGGCGCTCCGCCCCACCGCCCTAAAATAGCGCCGCCGCCGCCCCGCTCCTCCTCTTCTCGCCGCCGCCCGCACAGCCGCGTCGCCACCGCATCCCGCCACTGCACGCCGCCGCAACCGTCGCTTGCCGCGCCGCCGTAGTCCACCTCGTCGGCTCCGCCGTTTGCCACGCCGCCCCACGCCGTCTTCGCCTGTCGCCTTCGCGCCGCGCCGCTCGCCCCGCATCGCCGAACGCCACCGCTGCCCGGACGCCCGCGCCGGAGTTCGCCGCCGGCCGGATCCGCCCCGCCGCCCGTCGAAAACCGCCCGCCCTGGTTTTCTTCGGAAAACCCCGAACCGGTAATAAACCGTCCCGGTCCGGTTTATCCCTTTTAGGTTTTCTTCGGTTTTCTCTTTAACCGGTTTAATTTTTTAGACTTATTTTACGAACGTTCACTGGTTAGGTATTCACAGTGAATGCTTTTCGTTCGTTAGGGTTTCATAACGAACGTTCGTATATAGTCTTTTTCTTTTTCTGTTTTAATTTCAGCCAGGGACCTAGATGTGAATACTTTATTTACAGAATAGTCCCTGATCTTCAAACAAGCACAACTTTTTACTCGTTTGTCCAAATCCAACGAAACCAACGCCCACATCTTTGTTATGATCTCCTCTATCCATTAAAACAACTCAAGCATGTTTTTGAAAGTTTTAAAATTTTAATTAGATCAGATTTGAATTCAAACTTCGTTTGATCATAACTTGAGTTTCGTAGCTCCGTTTGAGTTGATTCTTTTTGCAAATCAAAGCTCTTGACCTAAACCTTCTGATAAGGCCAAATTCACATAATTGTGGTTCTGTTAGAAATTCTTTTATGTTGCAAGAGCTATTTTCTTGGTTTTGATGTTTTCCGAATCGTCTTCTTCGATCTTTTTGATCTTTTGAGTGATTGCTTATGTGTGGTTACTATTGCTTGCTTACGATAGATTGACCGGAGTGTGACGAGTAGAACTATCAAGAGTTTTGAGTGCGAATCATCTTCATCAACATTGCAGGCAAGTTCACACTTTGATCATACTCTTTATCACCCAATTTTTATGCATTAGTTCCAATCCTCAAACATTGCATGGTTAGGATGTCATTAACTTGTGGGTTGGGAAGTAGTTGATGAGGTAGGAACCTATTACCTGTTTATTATCAAACCCTTTGGAGTTACTATTACGTTATGCTTATATTGCCATGCTATGCTCATAGACGTGGATTGGGTTTGAGAGTATTTCATGACAGATGTGAGAGATTATTGTTAACTAAGATTTAACTTAAGGTGGCTAATTTAATACACATCTGGGTGGATTTGTTGGGGCACCCTGGGGATATACCCGTGGACTTGCCAGGACACCTGGGGATATACCAGTGTTGTCCTAGGAGATCCCGGGGTTACCGTGTGATCCTCCTATGGTTCGCCACCCAGGCTCAAAGGGATCATAAGATTATTCATACTAGAACCTCCGTGTGCAGCCACAAGCTATTATGGGCTCTAGCATAGTTGATTAAGTCGTGTGAACTCTTACAGTGGTAGACTAGAAGATGTAGGGGTTGTTGGTGGTACGGTCTACCCATCGTAAGGTGCAAACGCTTCTGAAAGACTATGTCTCGGTCATCCGTCTTCTCAAACACCATGTAGTGCGAGAAACCAAACGGAGGCGATCGAGTCTTGTGGGGAAAAGTGCGCAAACCTCTGCAGAGTGTATAAACTAATCATGATTAGCCGTGTCCCCGGTTATGGACGTCTTGAGTATCTAGTTCTTGGATTATCCTGTTGATCTTATCACGTTACTTTAAATTAAGTTTGTTGGGTTTAATGATGTTATTTAATTGGGATTGAGAATGCTGTCAACCATTCTCAATGTTCAACAACCACCATAGTAGTTAAATAAAATTTATTCCTTTGCAGTAGGGAAAAATTGGCTTTTCGCAAAAACCTTATAACCGTAGAGCTTTTCCACCAGCCATATATGCATGTAGTGATAGCCATTATTCATCATTGCTCTATAGTGTGAATTTGCCAGTACATTCAATGTACTGACCCTTTGTGGCTGCAACGTCTCATGTTGCAGGATTATCTTACGACGAGTAAGTGATACATTAGGGTTACGATTTCTACACTCAACTTTGCCGTTGGTGTTCATGGGAATCCACAACCTTGTTACTTCCGCTATTTTGGATTGAGGTAATAGTATTTACGTTAATTTTACATGTGATTTACCTCTGTTATAAATCCTCGAGTACTGTGTGTGTCAGCATACCGATCCAGGGATGACACTTAAGCACAGAGACTTGATCCATTCGGGTCGGGTCGCTACAGTTCAGATCTGAAATCATGGCACTCGGGCCCTAGTGACAAGCATTAAGCATAGCAAAGGCATAGCAACATCAATCTCAAAACATAGTGGATACTAGGGATCAAACCCTAACAAAACTAACTCGATTACATGATAAATATCATCCAGCCCATCACCGTCCAGCAAGCCTATGATGGAATTACTCACGCACGGCTGTGAGCATCATGAAATTGGTGATGGAGGATTGTTGATGATGACGATGGCGACGGATTCCCCTCTCTGGAGCCCCGAACAGACTCCAGATCAGCCCTCCTGAGAGAGTTTAGGGCTTGGCGGTGGCTCTGTATCGTAAAACGCGATGAATCCTTCTCCTTCGGTTTTTTCTCCTCGAAAGTAAATATATGGAGTCCAGGTTGAGGTCGGTGGAGCATCAGGGGGCCCACGAGGTAGGGGGCGCGCCCAGGAAGGTAGGGAGCCCCCCACCCTCGTGGACAGGTGGAGGTCCCCCTAACGTGGATCTTCCTTCCATTATTTTTTATATATTCCAAAATAATTCTCTATTGATTTTCAGGTCATTCCAAGAACTTTTTTTTCTGCACAAAAATAGCACCATGGCAATTCTGCTGAAAACATCATCAGTCCGGGTTAGTTCCATTCAAATCATGCAAGTTAGAGTGCAAAACAAGGGCAAAAGTCTTTGGAAAAGTAGATATGACGGAGACGTATCGTAGTGGCATAACCTTTTCCTGAATTCCTGTGTCCTTTCATCTTGGTAAGGTTCTTCCGAGACTGGGTCTTCTTAGCTGACAGGTCTGGCACCAATACTAAACAACTATCGATATCTCATGGTGGTCATCAATTTATGGTTTCTCCTGCAGGAAATGGGTCTGGGCTTCATTCTCACCGTATGACCTACAATTGGCAACAGATGCCTTGTACAAGGGAAAATTGTCATACCATTCTAAGGTTCAATTCAAGGTTTTGATATCGTCGTCTCTCTACTACGGGTAAGTCACTCAGATTTACCATCCCATATAGCAAAGGCGAATAACAAGAGTAAGTCAGCATGGTGATCGATCCATTCCGCACCCAAATCATTACCTTGTATATGGTTTGGTGAATCTCGCATTCTAGCACTCGGTCATCCTCACAAGCATTGCAGAAATTCTCTTGTCGACGAACTAAGTTCGGATAAATCCATGGATTCTGCAAGCCAAACAAATATCTATCATTCCTACACAACTCTCAGGTTTTGCGTAACTCCTATAAGATCGTTTGTTGTTAAAGTCATAACTTCTTTGAGGGTTTTTTCCTTCATCAAGAGTGTGCTTGCTTTTCGTCAAGTCCTGGAGCCTGTGGGTTATGGCCCATCTCATCACTTGTAAACATTGAACTCTGTTGGGGAACGTAGTAATTTCAAAAAAATTCCTACGCACACGCAAGATCATGGTGATGCATAGCAACGAGGGGGAGAGTCTGATCTACGTACCCTTGTAGATCGCAACGGAAGCGTTGACACAACGTAGAGGAAGTAGTCGTACGTCTTCTTTCCAATCCGACCGATCCAGGCACCGTTACTCCGGCACCTCCGAGTTCTTAGCACACGTACAGCTCGATGACGATCCCCGGACTCCGATCCAGCAAAGTGTCGGGGAAGAGTTCCGTCAGCACGACGGCGTGGCGACGATCTTGATGTTCTACCGACGCAGGGCCTCGCCTAAGCACTGCAACGATATGACCGAGGTGGAATATGGTGGAGGGGGGCACCGCACACGGCTAAGGAACGATCACGAAGATCAACTTTTGTGTCTATGGGGTGCCCCCTGCCTCAGTATATAAAGGATGAAGGAGGAGGAGGCCGGCCAAGGCTATTGGTGCGGCCAGGATGGGAGTCCTACTAGGACTCCAAGTCCTAGTAGGAGTCCATCAAGAGGGGAGGAAGGGAGAAGGAAGTGGAGGAGTAGGAAAGGTGGCTGGCCCCCTTTTCCCTAGTCCAATTCGGACTAGAGGGGAGGGGGGGCGCAGCAGCCTTTTTCCTCTTCCCACTAAAGCCCATCAAGGCCCATTACTTCTCCCGTAACTCCCCGGTACTCCGAAAAATACCCGAATCACTCGGAACCTTTCCGATGTCCGAATATAGTCGTCCAATATATCGATCTTTACGTCTCGACCTTTTCGATACTCCTCGTCATGTCCCCGATCTCATCCGGGACTCCGAACTCCTTCGGTACATCAAAACTCATAAACTCATAATATAACTGTCATCGAAACCTTAAGCGTGCGGACCCTATGGTTCGAGAACAATGTAGACATGACCGAGACACGTCTCCGGTCAATAACCAATAGCGGGACCTGGATGCCCATATTGGCTCCTACATATTCTACGAAGATCTTTTTCGGTCAGACCGCATAACAACATACGTTGTTCCCTTTGTCATCGGTATGTTACTTGCCCGAGATTCGATCGTCGGTATCCAATACCTAGTTCAATCTCGTTACCGGCAAGTCTCTTTACTCGTTTCGTAATACATCATCTCACAACTAACATATTAGTTGCAGTGGCGCGCCAAGGAGGAGTCCTCCTCCTAGTAGGAGTAGGACTCCTACTAGGAGGGGGAAAGAGGTGGAGTGGGAGAAGGAAAAGGGGGGCGCCACCCCCCTCCCCTAGTCCAATTCGGACCAGGGAGGAGGTGGCACGCGGCCCACCTCTGGAAGCCCTTCTCTCTCTCCACTAAAGCCCATAAGGCCCATTACTTCTCCCGGTAGGGTTCCGGTAACCCTCCGGCTCTCCAGTTTTCTCCGAAATCACCCGGAACACTTCCGGTGTCCGAATATAGTCATCCAATATATCAATCTTTATGTCTCGACCATTTCGAGACTCCTCGTCATGTCCGTGATCACATCCGGGACTCCGAACTAACTTCGGTACATCAAAATGCATAAACTCATAATAACTGTCATCAGAACCTTAAGCGTGCGGACCCTATGGTTCGAGAACAATGTAGACATGACCGAGACACGTCTCTGGTCAATAACCAATAGCGGGACCTGGATGCCCATATTGGCTCCTACATATTCTACGAAGATCCTTATCGGTCAGACCGCATAACAACATACGTTGTTCCCTTTGTCATCGGTATGTTACTTGCCCGAGATTCGATCGTCGGTATCCAATACCTAGTTCAATCTCGTTACCGGCAAGTCTCTTTACTCGTTTCGTAATACATCATCTCACAACTAACATATTAGTTGCAGTGCTTGCAAGGCTTATGTGATGAGCATTACCGAGAGGGCCCAGAGATACCTCTCCGACAATCGGAGTGACAAATCCTATTCTCGAAATACGCCAACCCAACATCTACCTTTGGAGACACCTGTAGTACTCCTTTATAATCACCCAGTTACGTTGTGACGTTTGGTAGCACCCAAAGTGTTCCTCCGGTAAACGGGAGTTGCATAATCTCATAGTCATAGGAACATGTATAAGTCATGAAGAATAGCAACAGCAACATACTAAACGATCGGGTGCTAAGCTAATGGAATGGGTCATGTCAATCAGATCATTCAACTAATGATGTGACCTCGTTAATCAAATAACAACTCTTTTGTCCATGGTTAGGAAACATAACCATCTTTGATTAACGAGCTAGTCAAGTAGAGGCATACTAGTGACACTCTGTTTGTCTATGTATTCACACATGTATTATGTTTCCGGTTAATACAATTCTAGCATGAATAATAAACATTTATCATGATATAAGGAAATAAATAATAACTTTATTATTGCCTCTAGGGCATATTTCCTTCAGTCTCCCACTTGCACTAGAGTCAATAATCTAGTTCACATCGCCATGTGATTTAACAGCAATAGTTCACATCACCATGTGATTAACACCCATAGTTCACATCGTCATGTGACCAACACTCAAAGGGTTTACTAGAGTCAGTAATCTAGTTCACATATCTATGTGATTAACACCCAAAGAGTACTAAGGTGTGATCATGTTTTGCTTGTGAGATAATTTTAGTCAACGGGTCTGTCACATTCAGATCCGTAAGTATTTTGCAAGTTCTATGTCTACAATACTCTACACGGAGCTACTCTAGCTAATTGCTCCCACTTTCAATATGTATCCAGATTGAGACTTTAGATTCATCTGGATCAGTGTCAAAAACTTGCATCGACGTAACCCTTTACGACGAACCTTTTTGTCACGTCCATAATCGAGAAACATATCCTTATTTCACTAAGGATAATTCTGACCGCTGTCCAGTGATCTACTCCTAGATCACTATTGTACTCCCTTGCCAAATCAATGCAGGGTATACAATAGATCTGGTATACAGCATGACATACTTTATAGAACCTATGGCCAAGGCATAGGGAATGACTTTCATTCTCTTTCTATCTTCTGCCGTGGTCGGGCTTTGAGTCTTACTCAACTTCACACCTTGTAATACAGGCAAGAACTCTTTCTTTGACTGCTCCATTTTGAACTACTTCAAAATCTTGTCAAGGTATGTACTCATTGAAAAAACTTATCAAGCGTCTTGATCTATCTCTATAGATCTTGAAGCTCAATATGTAAGCAGCTTCACCGAAGTCTTTCTTTGGAAAACTCCTTTCAAACACTCCTTTATGCTTTACAGAATAATTCTACATTATTTCCGATCAACAATATGTCATTCACATATACTTTATCAGAAATGCTGTAGTGCTCCCACTCACTTTCTTGTAAATACAGGCTTCACCGCAAGTCTGTATAAAACTATATGCTTTGATCAACTTATCAAAGCGTGTATTCCAACTCTGAGATGCTTGCACCAGTCCATAGATGAATCGCTGGAGCTTGCATATTTTGTTAGCACCTTTAGGATTGACAAAACCTACTGGTTGAATCATATACAACTCTTCTTTAAGAAATCCATTAAGGAATGCAGTTTTGTTTATCCATTTGCCAGATTTCATAAAATGCGGCAATTTCTAACATGATTCGGACAGACTTAAGCATAGATACGGGTGAGAAACTCTCATCGTAGTCAACACTTTGAACTTGTCGAAAACCTTTTGCGACAATTCTAGCTTTGTAGATAGTAACACTACTATCAACGTCCGTCTTCCTCTTGAAGATCCATTTATTTTCTATGGCTTGCCGATCATTGGGCAAATCCATCAAAGTCCATACTTTGTTCTCATACATGGATCATATCTCAGATTTCATGGCCTTAAACCATTTCGCGGAATTTGGGCTCATCATTGCTTCCTCATAGTTCGTAGGTCCGTCATGGTCAAGTAACATGACCTCCAGAACAGGATTACCGTACCACTCTGGTGCGGATTTCACTCTGGTTTACCTACGAGATTCGGTAGTAACTTGATCCGAAGTTTCATGATCATTATCATTAGCTTCCTCACTAATTGGTGTAGGAGTCACAAGAACAGATTTCTGTGATGAACTACTTTCCAATAAAGGAGAAGGTACAATTACCTTATCAAGTTCTACTTTCCTCCCACTCACTTCTTTCGAGAGAAACTCCTTCTCTAGAAAGTATCCATTATAAGCAACGAATGTGTTGCCTTAGGATCTGTGATAGAAGGTGTACCCAACAGTCTCCTTTTGGGTATCCTATGAATACATATTTCTCCGATTTGGTTTTGAGCTTATCAGGATGAAACTTTTTCACATAAGCATCACAACCCCAAACTTTAAGAAACGACTACTTTGGTTTCTTGCTAAACCACAGTTCAGATTGTGTCGTCTCAACGGACTTAGATGGTGCCCTTTTTTAACGTGAATGCAGCTGTCTCTAATGCATAACCCCAAAAAGATAGTGGTAGATCTGTAAGAGACATCATAGATCGCACTGTTGGGGAACGTAGTAATTTCGAAAATTTTCCTACGCACACGCAAGATCATGGTGATGCATAGCAACGAGGGGGAGAGTATTGTCTACGTACCAACGCAGACCGACTGCGGAAGCGATCTCACAACGTAGAGGAAGTAGTCGTACGTCTTCTTCCCGATCCGACCGATCCAAGCACCGTTACTCGGGCACCTCCGAGTTCTTAGCACACGTTCAGCTCGATGACGTTCCTCGGGCTCCAATCCAGCAGAGCGTCGAGGAAGAGTTCCGTCAGCACAACAGCGTGGTGACGATCTTGATGCACTACCGACGCAGGGCTTCGCCTAAGCTCTACAACGATATGACCGAGGTGGAATTTGGTGGCAGGGGGCACCGCACACGGCTAAGGAACGATCAACAATGATCAACTTGTGTGTCTATGGGGTGCCCCCTGCCCCCGTATATAAAGGAGAAGGGGGAGGGGTTCGGCCGGCTAGGGAGAGAGGCGCAGGAGGAGTCCTACTCCTACCGGGAGTAGGACTCCCCCCAATCCTATTCCTAATAGGACTCTCCAAAGAGAAGAGAGAAGAGAGGGGGGGGGCGGCCCCTTCTCCTAGTCCTAATAGGACTAGGGAAGGGGGGAAGGCGCGCAGCCCTTGTGGGCAGCCCCTTTTCACTTTTCCACTAAGGCCCAATAGGCCCATTTGCCTCCCGGGGGGTTCCGGTAACCCTCCTGGTATTCCGGTAAAATCCCGATTTCACCCGGAACACTTCCGGTGTCCAAACATAGGCTTCCAATATATCAATCTTTATGTCTCGACCATTTCGAGACTCCTCGTCATGTCCGTGATCACATCCGGGACTCCGAACAATCTTCGGTACATCAAAATGCATAAACTCATAATAACTGTCATCGTAACGTTAAGCGTGCGGACCCTACGGTTCGAGAACAATGTAGACATGACCGAGACATGTCTCCGGTCAATAACCAATAGCGGGACCTAGATGCCCATATTGGTTCCTACATATTCTACGAAGATCTTTATCGGTCAGACCGCATCACAACATACGTTGTTCCCTTTGTCATCGGTATGTTACTTGCCCGAGATTCGATCGTCGGTATCCAATACCTAGTTCAATCTCGTTACTGGCAAGTCTCTTTACTCGTTCCGTAATACATCATCTCATAACTAACATCTTAGTTATTATGCTTGCAAGGCTTATGTGATGTGTATTACCGAGAGGGCCCAGAGATACCTCTCCGACAATCGGAGTGACAAACCCTAATCTCGAAATACGCCAACCCAACATCTACCATTGGAGACACCTGTAGTACTCCTTTATAATCACCCAGTTACGTTGTGACGTTTGGTAGTACCCAAAGTGTTCCTCCGGTAAACGGGAGTTGCATAATCTCATAGTTATAGGAACATGTATAAGTCATGAAGAAAGCAATAGCAACATACTAAACGATCGGGTGCTAAGCTAATGGAATGGGTCATGTCAATCAGATCATTCAACTAATGATG
Source organism: Triticum monococcum (assembly GCA_034509565.1). Taxonomy (NCBI): domain Eukaryota; kingdom Viridiplantae; phylum Streptophyta; class Magnoliopsida; order Poales; family Poaceae; genus Triticum; species Triticum monococcum. The sequence continues at coordinate 558,606,479 of CM067843.1, read as the reverse complement.
TGACCTCGTTAATCAAATAACAACTCTTTGTTCATGGTTAGGAAACATATCCATCTTTGATTAACGAGCTAGTCAAGTAGAGGCATACTAGTGACACTCTGTTGGTCTATGTATTTACACATGTATTATGTTTCCGGTTAATACAATTCTAGCATGAATAATAAACATTTATCATGATATAAGGAAATAAATAATAACTTTATTATTGCCTCTAGGGCATATTTCCTTCAGTCTCCCACTTGCACTAGAGTCAATAATCTAGATCACACAGTAATGATTCTAACACCCATGGAGCTTTGGTGCTGATCATGTTTTGCTCGTGGAAGAGGCTTAGTCAGCGGGTCTGCAACATTCAGATCCGTATGTATCTTACAAATCTCTATGTCTCCCACCTGGACTAAATCCCGGATGGAGTTGAAGCGTCTCTTGATGTGTTTGGCCCTTTTGTGAAATCTGGATTCCTTTGCCAAAGCAATTGCACCAGTATTGTCACAAAAGATTTTCATTGGACCCGATGCACTAGGTATGACACCTAGATCGGATATGAACTCCTTCATCCAGACTCCTTCGTTTGCTGCTTCCGAAGCAGCTATGTACTCCGCTTCACATGTAGATCCCGCTACGACGCTTTGTTTAGAACTGCACCAACTGACAGCTCCACCGTCTAAAGTAAACACGTATCCGGTTTGCGATTTAGAATCGTCCGGATCAGTGTCCAAGCTTGCATCAACGTAACCTCTTACGGTGAGCTCTTTGTCACCTCCATATACGAGAAACATATCCCTAGTCCTTTTCAGGTATTTCAGGATGTTCTTGACCGCTGTCCAGTGATCCACTCCTGGATTACTTTGGTACCTCCCTGCTAAACTTATAGCAAGGCACACATCAGGTCTGGTACACAGCATTGCATACATGATAGAGCCTATGGCTGAAGCATAGGGAACATCTTTCATTTTCTCTCTATCTTCTGCAGTGGTCGGGCATTGAGTCTGACTCAACTTCACACCTTGTAACACAGGCAAGAACCCTTTCTTTGCTTGATCCATTTTGAACTTCTTCAAAATCTTTTCAAGGTATGTGCTTTGTGAAAGTCCAATTAAGCGTCTTGATCTATCTCTATAGATCTTTATGCCTAATATGTAAGCAGCTTCCCCGAGGTCTTTCATCGAAAAACTTTTATTCAAGTATCCCTTTATGCTATCCAGAAATTCTATATCATTTCCAATCAGCAATATGTCATCCACATATAATATCAGAAATGCTACAGAGCTCCCACTCACTTTCTTGTAAATACAGGCTTCTCCAAAAGTCTGTATAAAGCCAAATGCTTTGATCACACTATCAAAGCGTTTATTCCAACTCCGAGATGCTTGCACTAGTCCATAAATGGATCGCTGGAGTTTGCATACTTTGTTAGCTCCCTTTGGATCGATAAAACCTTCTGGTTGCATCATATACAACTCTTCTTCCAGAAATCCATTCAGGAATGCAGTTTTGACATCCATCTGCCATATTTCATAATCATAAAATGCGGCAATTGCTAACATGATTCTGACGGATTTAAGCATCGCTACGGGTGAGAAGGTCTCATCGTAGTCAACCCCTTGAACTTGTCGAAAACCTTTTGCGACAAGTCGAGCTTTATAGACAGTAATATTACCGTCAGCGTCAGTCTTTTTCTTGAAGATCCATTTATTCTCAATTGCTTGCCGATCATCGGGCAAGTCAACCAAAGTCCATACTTTGTTCTCATACATGGATCCCATCTCAGATTTCATGGCCTCAAGCCACTTTGCGGAATCTGGGCTCACCATCGCTTCTTCATAGTTCGTAGGTTCATCATGATCTAGCAGCATGACTTCCAGAACTGGATTACCGTACCACTCTGGTGCGGATCTCACTCTGGTTGATCTACGTGGTTCAGTAGTATCTTGTCCTGAAGCTTCATGATCATCATCATTAGCTTCCTCACTAATTGGTATAGGTGTCGCAGAAATAGTTTTCTGTGATGTACTATTTTCCAGTAAGGGAGCAGGTACAGTTACCTCGTCAAGTTCTACTTTCCTCCCACTCACTTCTTTCGAGAGAAACTCCTTCTCTAGAAATGATCCATTCTTAGCAACGAATGTCTTGCCTTCGGATCTGTGATAGAAGGTATACCCAACAGTTTCCTTTGGGTATCCTATGAAGACACATTTCTCCGCTTTGGGTTCGAGCTTATCAGGTTGAAGCTTTTTCACATAAGCATCGCAGCCCCAAACTTTAAGAAACGACAACTTTGGTTTCTTGCCAAACCATAGTTCATAAGGCGTCGTCTCAACGGATTTTGATGGTGCCCTATTTAACGTGAATGCGGCCGTCTCTAAAGCATAACCCCAAAACGATAGCGGTAAATCAGTAAGAGACATCATAGATCGCACCATATCTAGTAAAGTACGATTACAACGTTCGGATACACCATTACGTTGTGGTGTTCCGGGTGGCGTGAGTTGCGAAACTATTCCACAATTTTTCAAATGTATACCAAATTCGTAACTCAAATATTCTCCTCCACGATCAGATCATAGAAATTTTATTTTCTTGTTACGATGATTTTCAACTTCACTCTGAAATTCCTTGAACTTTTCAAATGTTTCAGACTTATGTTTCATTAAGTAGATATACCCATATCTGCTTAAATCATCTGTGAAGGTGAGAAAATAACGATATCCGCCACGAGCCTCAATATTCATCGGACCACACACATCGGTATGTATGATTTCCAATAAATCTGTTGCTCTCTCCATAGTACCGGAGAACGGTGTTTTAGTCATCTTGCCTATGAGGCACGGTTCGCAAGTTCCAAGTGATTCATAATCAAGTGGTTCCAAAAGTCCATCAGTATGGAGTTTCTTCATGCGCTTTACACCGATATGACCTAAACGGCAGTGCCACAAATAAGTTGCACTTTCATTATCAACTCTGCATCTTTTGGCTTCTACATTATGAATATGTGTATCACTACTATCGAGATTCAACAAGAATAGACCACTCTTCAAAGGTGCATGACCATAAAAGATATTACTCATATAAATAGAACAACCATTATTCTCTGATTTAAATGAATAACCGTCTCGCATTAAACAAGATCCAGATATAATGTTCATGCTCAACGCTGGCACCAAATAACAATTATTTAGGTCTAATATTAATCCCGAAGGTAGATGTAGAGGTAGCGTGCCGACCGCGATCACATCGACTTTGGAACCGTTTCCCACGCGCATCGTCACCTCGTCCTTTGCTAGCGTCCGCTTATTCCGTAGTCCCTGTTTCGAGTTGCAAATATTAGCAACAGAACCAGTATCAAATACCCAGGTGCTACTGCGAGCTCTAGTAAGGTACACATCAATAACATGTATATCACATATACCTTTGTTCACCTTGCCATCCTTCTTATTCGCCAAATACTTGGGGCAGTTCCGCTTCCAGTGATCAGTCTGCTTGCAGTAGAAGCACTCAGTTTCAGGCTTAGGTCCAGACTTGGGTTTCTTCTCCTGAGCAGCAACTTGCTTGCTGTTCTTCTTGAAGTTCCCCTTCTTCTTCCCTTTGCCCTTTTTCTTGAAACTAGTGGTTTTGTTAACCATCAACACTTGATGCTCCTTCTTGATTTCTACCTCCGCAGCTTTCAGCATTGCGAAGAGCTCGGGAATAGTCTTGTTCATCCCTTGCATATTATAGTTCATCACGAAGCTTTTGTAGCTTGGTGGCAGTGATTGGAGAATTCTGTCAATGACGCAATCATCTGGAAGATTAACTCCCATCTGAAACAAGTGATTATTATACCCAGACATTTTGAGTATATGCTCACTGACAGAACTGTTCTCCTCCATCTTGCAGCAATAGATCTTATTGGAGACTTCATATCTCTCAATTCGGGCATTTGCTTGAAATATTAACTTCAACTCCTGGAACATCTCATATGCTCCATGACGTTCAAAACGTCGTTGAAGTCCCGATTCTAAGCCGTAAAGCATGGCACACTGAACTATCGAGCAGTCATCAGCTTTGCTCTGCCAGACGTTCATAACATCTGGCGTTGCTCCAGCAGCAGGCCTGGCACCCAGCGGTGCTTCCAGGACGTAATTCTTCTGTGCAGCAATGAGGATAATCCTCAGGTTACGGACCCAGTCCGTGTAATTGCTACCATCATCTTTCAACTTTGCTTTCTCAAGGAACGCATTAAAATTCAACGGAACAACAACACGAGCCATCTATCTACAATCAACATAAACAAGCAAGATACTATCAGGTACTAAGTTCATGATAAGTTTAAGTTCAGTTAATCAAATTACTTAGGAACTTCCACTTAGATAGACATCCCTCTAATCTTCTAAGTGATCACGTGATCCAAATCAACTAAACCATAACCGATCATCACGTGAGATGGAGTAGTTTTCAATGGTGAACATCGTCATGTTGATCATATCTACTATATGATTCACGCTCGACCTTTCGGTCTTTGTGTTCCGAGGCCATATCTGCATATGCTAGGCTCGTCAAGTTTAACCTGAGTATTCTGCGTGTGCAAAACTGGCTTGCACCCGTTGTATATGGACGTAGAGCTTATCACACCCGATCATCACGTGGTGTCTGGGCACGACGAACTTTGGCAACGGTGCATACTCAGGGAGAACACTTCTTGATAATTTAGTGAGAGATCATCTTATAATGCTACCGTCAATCAAGCAAGATAAGATGCATAAAAGGATAAACATCACATGCAATCAATATAAGTGATATGATATGGCCATCATCATCTTGTGCTTGTGATCTCCATCTCCGAAGCACCGTCATGATCACCATCGTCACCGGCGCGACACCTTGATCTCCATCGTAGCATCGTTGTCGTCTCGCCAATCTTATGCTTCCACGACTATCACTACCGCTTAGTAATAAAGTAAAGCATTACATCGCGATTGCATTGCATACAATAAAGCGACAACTATATGGCTCCTGCCAGTTGCCGATAACTCGGTTACAAAACATGATCATTTCATACAATAAAATCAGCATCATGCCTTGACCATATCACATCACAACATGCCCTGCAAAAACAAGTTAGACGTCCTCTACTTTGTTGTTGCAAGTTTTACGTGGCTGCTACGGGCTTAAGTAAGAACACATCTCACCTACGCATCAAAACCACAACGATAGTTTGTCAAATAGACTCCGTTTTAACCTTCTCAAGGACCGGGCGTAGTCACACTTGGTTCAACTAAAGTTGGAGAGACAGTCTTCCGCAAGCCATCTGTGTGCATAGCACGTCGAGGGAACCGGTCTCGCGTAAGAGTACACGTAAGGTTGGTCCGGATCGTCTCGTCCAACAATACCGCCGAACCAAAGTATGACATGCTGGTAGGCAGTATGACTTGTATCGCCCACAACTCACTTGTGTTCTACTCGTGCAAATAACATCAAACCATAAAACCTAGGCTCGGATGCCACTGTTGGGGAACGTAGTAATTTCGAAAATTTTCCTACGCACACGCAAGATCATGGTGATGCATAGCAACGAGGGGGAGAGTATTGTCTACGTACCAACGCAGACCGACTGCGGAAGCGATCTCACAACGTAGAGGAAGTAGTCGTACGTCTTCTTCCCGATCCGACCGATCCAAGCACCGTTACTCCGGCACCTCCGAGTTCTTAGCACACGTTCAGCTCGATGACGTTCCTCAGGCTCCGATCCAGCAAAGCGTCGAGGAAGAGTTCCGTCAGCACAACGGCGTGGTGACGATCTTGATGCACTACCGACGCAGGGCTTCGCCTAAGCTCTACAACGATATGACCGAGGTGGAATTTGGTGGCAGGGGGCACCGCACACGGCTAAGGAACGATCAACAATGATCAACTTGTGTGTCTATGGGGTGCCCCCTGCCCCCGTGTATAAAGGAGCAGGGGGAGGGGTTCGGCCGGCTAGGGAGAGAGGCGCAGGAGGAGTCCTACTCCTACCGGGAGTAGGACTCCCCCCCAATCCTATTCCTAATAGGACTCTCCAAAGAGAAGAGAGAAGAGAGGGGGGACGGCCCCTTCTCATAGTCCTAATAGGACTAGGGAAGGGGGGAAGGCGCGCAGCCCTTGTGGGCAGCCCCTTTTCACTTTTCCACTAAGGCCCAATAGGCCCATTTGCCTCCCGGGGGGTTCCGGTAACCCTCCCGGTATTCCGGTAAAATCCCAATTTCACCCGGAACACTTCCGGTGTCCAAACATAGGCTTCCAATATATCAATCTTTATGTCTCGACCATTTCGAGACTCCTCGTCATGTCCGTGATCACATCCGGGACTCCGAACAACCTTCGGTACATCAAAATGCATAAACTCATAATAACTGTCATCGTAACGTTAAGCGTGCGGACCCTACGGTTCGAGAACAATGTAGACATGACCGAGACATGTCTCCGGTCAATAACCAATAGCGGGACCTGGATGCCCATATTGGTTCCTACATATTCTACGAAGATCTTTATCGGTCAGACCGCATCACAACATACGTTGTTCCCTTTGTCATCGGTATGTTACTTGCCCGAGATTCGATCGTCGGTATCCAATACCTAGTTCAATCTCGTTACTGGCAAGTCTCTTTACTCGTTCCGTAATACATCATCTCATAACTAACATCTTAGTTATTATGCTTGCAAGGCTTATGTGATGTGTATTACCGAGAGGGCCCAGAGATACCTCTCCGACAATCGGAGTGACAAACCCTAATCTCGAAATACGCCAACCCAACATCTACCATTGGAGACACCTGTAGTACTCCTTTATAATCACCTAGTTACGTTGTGACGTTTGGTAGTACCCAAAGTGTTCCTCCGGTAAACGGGAGTTACATAATCTCATAGTTATAGGAACATGTATAAGTCATGAAGAAAGCAATAGCAACATACTAAACGATCGGGTGCTAAGCTAATGGAATGGGCCATGTCAATCAGATCATTCAACTAATGATGTGACCTCGTTAATCAAATAACAACTCTTTGTTCATGGTTAGGAAACATAACCATCTTTGATTAACGAGCTAGTCAAGTAGAGGCATACTAGTGACACTCTGTTGGTCTATGTATTCACACATGTATTATGTTTCCGGTTAATACAATTCTAGCATGAATAATAAACATTTATCATGATATAAGGAAATAAATAATAACTTTATTATTGCCTCTAGGGCATATTTCCTTCACGCACTATATCTAATAAAGTACGGTTATGACATTCGGACACACCATTACACTATGGTGTTCCTTGTGGCGTGAGTAGTGAAACCATTTCACATTGTTTTTAACTGAAGGCCAAACTCGTAACTCAAATACTCTTCTCTACGATCAGATCATAGAAACTTTATTTTCTTGTTACGATGATTTTTCACTTCACTCTGAAATTCTTTGAACTTTTCAAATGTTTCAGACTTATGTTTCATCAAGTAGATATACTCATATCTGCTCAAATCATCTGTGAAGATCAGAAAATAATGATACCTGTCGCGAGCCTCAATATTCATCGGACCACATACATCAGTATGTATGATTTCCAACAAATCTGTTGCTCGCTCCATTGTTCCGAAGAACAGAGTCTTAGTCATCTTGCCCATGAGGCATGGTTCGCAAGCATCAACTGATTCATAATCAAGTGATTCCAAAAGCCCGTCAGCATGGAGTTTCTTCATGCGCTTTACACCAATATGACCTAAACGGCAGTGCTACAAATAAGTTGCACTATCATTATTAACTTTGCATCTTTTGGTTTCAATATTATGATTATGTGTATCACTACGATCGAGATCCAACGAACTATTTTCATTGGGTGTGTAACCATATAAGGTTTTATTCATGTAAACAGAACAACAATTTATTCTCTTACTTAAATGAATAACCGTATTACGATAAACATGATCAAATCATATTCATGCTCAACGCAAACACCAAATAACACTTATTTAGGTTCAACACTAATCCCGAAATTATAGGGAGTGTGCGATGATGATCATATCAATCTTGGAACCACTTCCAACACACATCGTCACTTCACCCTTAACTAGTCTCTGTTTATTCTGCAGCTCCTGTTTCGAGTTACTAATCTTAGCAACTGAACTAGTATCAAATACTGAGGGTTTGCTATAAACACTAGTAAAGTACACATCAATAACATGTATATCAAATATACTTATGCTCACTTTGCCATCCTTCTTATCCGCCAATTACTTGGGGTAGTTCCGCTTCCAGTGACCAGTCCCTTTGCAGTAGAAGCACTCAGTCTCAGGCTTAGGTCCAGACTTGGGCTTCTTCACTTGAGCAGCAACTTGCTTGCTGTTCTTTTTGAAGTTCCCCTTCTTCCCTCTGCCCTTTTCTTGAAACTAGTGGTCTTGTCTACCATCAACACTTGATGTTTTTCTTGATTTCTACCTTCATCGATTTCATCATCATGAAAAACTCGGGAGTCGTTTTCATCATCCCTTGCATACTATAGTTCATCACGAAGTTCTACTAACTTGGTCATGGTGACTAGAGAATTCTGTTAATCACTATGTTATCTGGAAGATTAACTCCCACTTGATTCAAGCGATTATAGTACCCAGACAATCTGAGCACATGCTCACTAGTCGAGCGATTCTCCTCCATCTTTTAGCTATAGAACTTGTTGGAGACTTCATATCTCTCAACTCGGGTATTTGCTTGAAATATTAACTTCAACTCCTGGAACATCTCATATGGTCCATGACGTTCAAAACGTCTTTGAAGTCCCGATTCTAAGCCATTAAGCATGGTGCACTAAACTATCAAGCAGTCATCATATTGAGCTAGCCAAATGTTCATAACGTCTGCATCTGCTCCTGCAATAGGTCTGTCACCTAGCGGTGCATCAAGGACATAATTCTTCTGTGCAGCAATGAGGATAAACCTCAGATCACGGATCCAATCCGCATCATTGCTACTAACATCTTTCAACACAATTTTCTCTAGGAACATATCAAAAATAAACACAGGGAAGCAACAACGCGAGCTATTGATCTACAACATAATTTGCAAAATACTACCAGGACTAAGTTCATGATAAATTTAAGTTCAATTTAATCATATTACTTAAGAACTCCCACTTAGATGGACATCCCTCTAATCCTCTAAGTGATCACGTGATCCAAATCAACTAAACCATGTCCGATCATCACGTGAGATGGAGTAGTTTCATTCGTGAACATCACTATGTTGATCATATCTACTATATGATTCACGCTCGACCTTTCGGTCTCTGTGTTCCGAGGCCATATCTGTATATGCCTGGCTCGTCAAGTATAACCTGAGTATTCCGCGTGTGCAACTGTTTTGCACCCGTTGTATTTGAACGTAGAGCCTATCACACCCGATCATCACGTGGTGTCTCAGCACGAAGAACTTTCGCAACGGTGCATACTCAGGGAGAACACTTCTTGATAATTAGTGAGAGATCATCTTAAAATGCTACCGTTAAACTAAGCAAAATAAGATGTATAAAATATAAACATCATATGCAATCAAAATATGTGACATGATATGGCCATCATCATCTTGCTTCTTTGATCTCCATCTCCAAAGTACTGTCATGATCTATATCGTTACCGGCATGACACCATGATCTCCATCATCTTGATCTATATCAATGTGTCGTCACGTGGTCGTCTCGCCAACACTTGCTCTTGCAACTATTGCCATCGCATAGCGATAAAGTAAAGCAATTATTGGGTGCTTGCATCTTATGCAATAGACAGACAACCATAAGGCTTTTGCCAGTTGCCGATAAGTTCAACAAAACATGATCATTTTATATAACAACTTATAACTCATCACGTTTTGACCATATCACATCACAACATGCCCTGCAAAAACAAGTTAGACGTCATCTACTTTGTTGTTGCAAATTTTACGTGGCTGCTACGGGCTTAAGCAAGAACCAATCTCACCTACGCATCAAAACCACAACGATAGTTTGTCAAATAGACTCCGTTTTAACCTTCGCAAGGACCGGGCGTAGCCACACTTGGTTCAACTAAAGTTGGAGAAATAGTCACCCGCAAGTCACCTATGTGCAAAGCACGTCGGAGAAACCGGTCTCGCGTAAGCGTACGCGTAATGTCGGTCCGGGCCGCTTCATCCAACAATACCGCCGAACCAAAGTATGACATGCTGGTAGGCAGTATGACTTATATCGCCCACAACTCACTTGTGTTCTACTCGTGCATATAACATCAACACATAAAACCTAGGCTCGGATGCCACTGTTGGGGAACGTAGTAATTTCAAAAAAATTCCTACGCACACGCAAGATCATGGTGATGCATAGCAACGAGGGGGAGAGTCTGATCTACGTACCCTTGTAGATCGCAACGGAAGCGTTGACACAACTTAGAGGAAGTAGTCATACGTCTTCTTCCCGATCCGACCGATCCAGGCACTGTTACTCCGGCACCTCCGAGTTCTTAGCACACGTACAGCTCGATGACGATCCCCGGACTCCGATCCAGCAAAGTGTCGGGGAAGAGTTCCGTCAGCACGATGGCGTGGTGACGATCTTGATGTTCTACCGATGCAGGGCTTCGCCTAAGCACTGCAACGATATGACCGAGGTGGAATATGGTGGAGGGGGGCACCGCACACGGCTAAGGAACGATCACGAAGATCAACTTTTGTGTCTATGGGGTGCCCCCTGCCTCAGTATATAAAGGATGGAGGAGGAGGAGGCCGGCCAAGGCTATTGGTGCGGCCAGGATGGGAGTCCTACTAGGACTCCAAGTCCTAGTAGGAGTCCATCAAGAGGGGAGGAAGGGAGAAGGAAGTGGAGGAGTAGGAAAGGTGGCCGGCCCCCTTTTCCCTAGTCCAATTCGGACTAGAGGGGAGGGGGGCGCAGCAGCCTTTTTCCTCTTCCCACTAAAGCCCATCAAGGCCCATTACTTCTCCCGTAACTCCCCGGTACTCCGAAAAATACCCGAATCACTCGGAACCTTTCCGATGTCCGAATATAGTCGTCCAATATATCGATCTTTACGTCTCGACCATTTTGATACTCCTCGTCATGTCCCCAATCTCATCCGGGACTCCGAACTCCTTCGGTACATCAAAACTCATAAACTCATAATATAACTGTCATCGAAACCTTAAGCGTGCGGACCCTACGGTTCGAGAACAATGTAGACATGACCGAGACACGTCTCCGGTCAATAACCAATAGCGGGACCTGGATGCCCATATTGGCTCCTACATATTCTGCGAAGATCTTTTTCGGTCAGACCGCATAACAACATACGTTGTTCCCTTTGTCATCGGTATGTTACTTGCCCGAGATTCGATCGTCGGTATCCAATACCTAGTTCAATATCGTTACTGGCAAGTCTCTTTACTCGTTCTCTAATACATCATCTCACAACTAACATATTAGTTGCAGTGCTTGCAAGGCTTATGTGATGAGCATTACCGAGAGGGCCTAGAGATACCTCTTCGACAATCGGAGTGACAAATCCTATTCTCGAAATACGCCAACCCAACATCTACCTTTGGAGACACCTGTAGTACTCCTTTATAATCACCCAGTTACGTTATGACGTTTGGTAGCACCCAAAGTGTTCCTCCGGTAAACGGGAGTTGCATAATCTCATAGTCATAGGAACATGTATAAGTCATGAAGAATAGCAACAGCAACATACTAAACGATCGGGTGCTAAGCTAATGGAATGGGTCATGTCAATCAGATCATTCAACTAATGATGTGACCTCGTTAATCAAATAACAACTCTTTTGTCCATGGTTAGGAAACATAACCATCTTTGATTAACGAGCTAGTCAAGTAGAGGCATACTAGTGACACTCTGTTTGTCTATGTATTCACACATGTATTATGTTTCCGGTTAATACAATTCTAGCATGAATAATAAACATTTATCATGATATAAGGAAATAAATAATAACTTTATTATTGCCTCAAGGGCATATTTCCTTCGTCCTGGGATTACAATTGCTCCCTATTACCAACATTATACCTCCTTTATATCCAATAGTACTTCATCCCTTCGTATTATTGGGGTACCCCACATATCGAGATAAAACTCATACTTATTTTGTCCGAAGTCCACTCCGTAGAATATCATTATCTTTTTCAGGGGTCAAGTGTCCTCACAGGGTACTACCACCCTTGAAATGCACAAATTCTTCCATAGACCATATTTCTCATATCCTTGAAAAATGGTCAAAATCCTTCATAGAGTAACAACTCCTAAAATTCAACATATGAAATCATGACACATGAACTTCATTGATTTCATGAACTTATGACAATCTCTTTCATATCCATTACATGCCTCAACTCAACACCTCAATATAAAAGAAATGTTCCCACTACTACTATTATATTTCTTTTTTAGCTCAACTATTCAGCACAAGTCTCCTTGTGATTGGGACAATCTATGACAAAGTGCCCTGCTTCACTACAACGGAAACATATTACTTCTGACAAGTCTCGTGGCTTCCTTGTGATTACATAGCCTCCTTGGGTCCTCGCCTTCCTTTTTGGGCAACCGCTGAAGTAGTGCCCTGAATCTTTGCACCTGAAACATGTGATATGACTTAGGTCCTTCTTTGTAGAAATTGGGTTGTTCCTGGAATCCAATCTATTTCTCTTCTTGGACTTTTCCGTGCCAATCAGGGCTTCTATTTCCTGTGGGTCATACTCTACTTCCACTGTCGGGAATGCTACTAGATTCCACTTCAAACAATTCTGGGAAATGTGTCCTTCTTCTCCACATGAATAGAAAGACTTGGTGCAGGGTTTAATTGGGTCTTCTTCGGGTGTGTCCTCCACCTCTTCCTTCATGACGGGTTCTTCTAAAATTTCTATGAGGGTTCCTTTCATTGCTTCTTTCTTCTGCTGGATGGTTTGTTGTAATATGGGGTAAATGTGACACTGAGCAGGGTAGTGGGTAGTCCCTTCACACAAGAAACAAGTAATCTGCCTAGTTGGACATTTTTCAGCTTGGTGACTTTCTTCACAATGAGGTCATTCATCCTTGTGTTCTTTATGGTTGTGTCCTATTTCTCCATAGAGCTTGCATGCACAAGGTTTCTTCATATCATTTCCATAAGGCTTTAATTTCTAGGACACAAGCCAAGACTTTAGCAGAGTCAACTTAAATTCTTTCCAAGTGGTTACTCCTTGCCATCCATTGATGGTTTTGGTACATCCTCCACCAAGTAGCAGCACCTCTTTCAAAGCACTGAAGAGCATGATGGGCCATAACTTTTTCCAGCTATAGTGTTATCCTTCATGTGATCTTCCATGTTCTGAATCCATCTGTCTGTCTCCAATTGACTTATTGGTCCCGAAAAGGTGAGTTCATCTCCATTCATCCTCTATTGGTTCCAAGGGTTTTGGGGTGAGATAAGAGAGATAGAGAGGAATACACACAATACAAACAATAGTTTTGAAGAGACAGATTTTGTTTTGTGGCTCCCGGAAAAACATCAAACAAATGACAACTCACAATCGTCGCATCTAACGTAAGTATATAACAGGGGTTTGGTCTTCTTCTGATCCTGCTTGCTGATCTTCTCAAGTTCTTCTGCCAAGTCATTTTTTTTGACGCGCAGTCTCTCGTGACATCCTTTAATATTCTGGAGTTGCGTTCCAAACCTCTGGGTTTCAACCTCCTTGGCATGATCCATGGTCCTACTGTCCTTCAGTTCCCGACGAATCTTCGGTATCTCAAGGCTTTGCTCCTCCAGCTTGGCTACTTTCAGCTTTTGGGTCCTGAATTCTTCACGAAATGCTTCCTTGTCAAATACAGCTTCCTGAAGGTCCATCTTAAAATTCTTGATGTAATACTCCAGATCCTGGTGATACACCAGCTAAGGTTAAAACTTCATATTTTGCTGATAGGTTCTCCATTAGCCCTTTTGTCATCCAATCCTTCCAAAGACATGCATGCTTAACTCAGCACGGTGACAATAGCATAAGCGAGTGATAACATCATGGATAGTCGTGTTTATGCCCATGTCATTGCCATGGGCTATCATTCCATAGTTGATATCTCCTGCCTTAGGGTTTTCTTGACAAAAACTTTGAGTTTTAACTCTCCATGCTCCGGTCTTTCTCCGACACACCTTGATCTCAGGTATTGGCAGCTTCAATAGTCTGACAAGTTCCATAAGGGTAGCTTTCCTAGGTCATACCAATCTGGGAATTCTTCAGATCCTTCAAATTCTTCGAGCCTTCGGAGCCTTCAACCGTTGTAGTTCTAATTATCCAAATGCACGGCAAAATTCTCTTTATTCCGAAGTGGTCTTAGTTGTCCGATATCTTATACTTCTTAGAGTGGTCTCATCAGTCGAATCTTCGTGTGGTCAAAAGGGGAAAGGGTATAGTCTAACTATGTGAGATGAGAGGAAATACTTGGTAAAGCTTAGAAAAGATGAGAGTTAAGGGATCTCTTTTGAAAATAAAGTTTTAGAGAAATATTTTCCTAAGGGCTTGCCAGTTTCTAGGGGTCATGTCCTACAGTCAACATGTGCTCTCCTACCATCTTGTAGCGACCTGACCCGAATGGATCGAAGTCTTTGTGCTTAAGTGTCATCCCTGGATCGGTATGCTGACACACACAATACTCGATGATTTATGACAGAGGTAAATCACATGTATAGAGTAACATAAATACTATTACCTCAATCCATATAGCGGAAGAAACAACAAAGCTGTGGAGTCCCGACAACACCAACGACAAAGTTGAGTGTAGACATCGTAACCCTAACGTATCACTTACTCGTCGTAAGAATCCTGCAACATGAGACGTTGCAGCCATGTAGGTCAGTACATTGAATGTACTGGCAATTTCACACCATAGAATAATAATGAAAATATCTATCTCTATATGCATATTTAGTTGGTGGAGGCTCTAAGTTTAAATTTTGCATAAAACTAATTTTTCCCTACAACAAAGGAATAAATTTTATTTACTACTAAGTTAAATTACCCATATTGAGAAGGTAACCTCAACTCAATCCCAAAATCACCAAATCATTAATAACCCAACAATTTCATTAAATAGAGTGATGAGATCAACAAATAATTCACTTCTAGATACTCAAGATGTCCATAACCGGGGACACGACTAATCATGATTAGTTTTTACTCTCTGCAGAGGTTTGCATACTTTTCCCCACAAGACTCGATCTCCTCCATTGGATTCCACGCACTGCTTGATGTTTGAGAACCGGATGATCTAGACACAGTCTTTCCGAAGAGGTCCCCTTAACCGATAGATAGGCCGGTACACCTACAATCCCCCTACATCTGCTAGCCCATCATGGAAAGGTTTCCCACAACTTACTTAACTATGCCAGAGCCCATAATGGCTTGTGGCTGCGCACAGAAGTTTCTAGGCATGAATAATCTTATGATCCCTTTGAGCCTGGGTGGCATTCCATAGGGCGATCACACGGATACCCCGGGATCTCCTAGGACAACACTGGATTCCCTAGGTGCCCGCAACCAATCCACCCAGATGTGTATTAAAGTAGCCACCTTGAGTTTCCCTTAGTTATTAACTCTCACAACTTGCATCATTCTCACATACCAATCCCGGTCTATGAGCATGGCTAAACAATATGAGCATAACGTATATTCCCAGGGTGATCAAAGGTATTATGTTCCTACCTCATCAACTACATATCAATAACCACATGTTCCCAATCCTACTCATGCAATCTTTGAGGGTGTATCTAATGCAAGTAAAACTAGGTATAGGAAGAGTATGATCAAAGTGTGAACTTGCCTTGTACTGTTGATGAAGATTCTTCGCGCTCATAATTCCTGCCAGTTCTACTCGTCACACTTCGATCAATCTATCGTAAGGAATCAATTATAATCACACATAAACAATCACTCAAAGACCCAAAAAAATGCAAAGGA
Organism: Triticum monococcum; assembly: GCA_034509565.1. Lineage (NCBI taxonomy): Eukaryota > Viridiplantae > Streptophyta > Magnoliopsida > Poales > Poaceae > Triticum > Triticum monococcum. The sequence continues at coordinate 558,590,518 of CM067843.1, read as the reverse complement.
AGATCGCAAAAACTCCAAAAGAACCGAATCAAATTATTTTGCAAGATCAAATTCTAATTTCGGTGAAAAAGTGTGGTGATGGCTCAAGATGATAGATTACGTCTAGGGATTCAATTGCAATAAGGAATCAATTGAAAATGCGCTACCGTTTACAAGATATGATCAAATGAAGGTTCAAATTGTTTGAAAGGTTCCAAAGTTGAAATTAATGATGCTACTGGATGTAGGAAGTCAATAGGAACATGTAGGAAGAAGAAGTACTAGATTGGAAATAACGGATCAAAATATAGAAATAATTCAACATATCATTAAATTCGCTTAGAATGTTGTGTGATAACTCTTTGTGGACTAGCAGTGTAATCTGACTATGATCAAAATTATATGTTGATAAGATGACACTAATTGTGCGATCGGAAAGATTACTTCAATACGAATCCGATGAAGTTGGGTTCATCGGAGACGAAGCTACGGATAAAAATATATGATCAAAAGAAGTTTGAATATGAATCTGAACAAATTTTGAAATTTGAAAGTTGCAAAAAGTTTATTTGATAGATTCACTAGGTAGGCGTTGGTTTTATCTAATTCGGATGACCGAGTAAAAATTATGACTATTTGAAAAATCAGGGATAAGCTGTTTTACGGAAGAAAAATAGTCATGACTAATTTTTTTTAGGTCTAATGTATAAATATATAAACTAATTGATAATCTAATTATTCTACCTTACACTAGTCTAAAAATAATAAGTTATGGAAGTATATAAAAACCACGAAGAAAGATACCTTTATAAGATTGATAAAATACGACTTTGAAGAGAAGAGACAACTTCCTGAAGTCCCGCCGAAGAGAAGAAATATATTTTTTATTTAGTGAATATAGTGAAACCAAAATATTGATTTAATTCGAATCGGATATATTTTGGAGGCTCTATGAGTTAATATTTATAGGTGGAAAAGAGACTTAGGAGTTAAATGCTAGGCAATATGGGACTAAAAATATACATACGCAGATGCAATTGAAAAAGGTCATGCACATGGGCTAAGAGTTCGGGCGGCCGCGCAGCAGTTTTTTTTTAAAAAAATTTCTTTCCTGAAATTTTATTTTTTTTAGAAAAAAATAAAAATAATTGTAAACCTTGACGAAAATAAAAAGAGAAAAAGAAAAATACGGGCCGGCCTGTCTACTATGCTGCACATGTGGGTGACAAATAATTATGAGCTGCACACACAGTTTTTATATAAAAACAGAAAGAAAAACTGAATAACGAAAATAAAATAAAATTTATATAGGCATATTATATATCAAAACTTTCAAAAAAATATTTTCTAAAACATGACCATGTTTTTAGTGGCAAATAAATTTACAAAAAATTAAATAAAGCAAACAATGTTGCTGGATCATTTAAAAACCAAAAAAATATATTTTAAAATACCAAAATAATTTAAAATTTATATCTCTCCATTTTTATATTGTACGGAATCATTTTACCCTATTTTCCATATATTTTATTTTTTTTGACAAAAATAATTTAATAAGAACCAGATAACTCCAAATTGAAAGTGACTTTCAAAATAATTTCAAAGGACTTTCAATTTCATTCTTTGAAACTTCAAATTCTCTTTCTTAGCATTTGAAGAAGTCATTTTATCTTCTCTCATGAAAATCATTGAGTTGCATAAAGTTTCCGAATTTGAAATAGTTCCAAGTGGAATTTTAATCTTTTCAAAACCCTTTTCATATTTAAATGGAAGAAGTCATATCATATTTACTTAGGTTTTTGTGATGAAATGAATTTTAATTCACGGAGATCATAAATGCAATGTGAAAGTTTGGGAAAGTCATTTCAATCCATCTCATTCAACTTTCAAAAAATTTCAAATTTCACTCAATTTCACACAAGCAACCACACCACAAGCAATCAATATTACTTAATTAATATAACATTCTAAAGTTTAAAATTTTGGGACGTTACACAAACCCGTAGATATACTGGTCGGGGTGGGTGTTTTGCGGGCCGCGGTAAATATTTTTACGGGCTGGGCGAGTATACGGACTCTGTTTTGGCCAAAAAATTGGGCTGAGCATGTATGCTCGCCGGAATTTTGCGGGTTTGCCGATTTTGCGGGGTCTGCTAGAGTTGCTCTAACGTCCACACGTGGGAGCTAAAGGTCTGGGCAAGTCCCCATATTGGGCTAATTGTTATGGAATTTTCTATTTGACAGGTTTTAAAAATTTATTCGGTTTAGGAAGACGGAAAAAAACATTCATGTTCACGCATATAAAAATCTATTGGATATCATATCCCATGGTAACATCTATTCAATTTGCTATCGGCAAAGTACGCATTTGAAAATAAGTTCACAACATATTTCAATATATTCAACGCTTATTTTTGTAAATTATGGTGCCATGACAGGCAAAGTACGCATTTAAGGTTGTTTAATGGGCCATGCAGCTCTGCAGGAGTACCTTTTTTAGATGGATAGTGTTTACCATGGCCCATCAAACAAGATACATTTGTTATATTCACATAATTTGTTCATGGTATGAAAATATAATTATTCTTATACTTCAAAACAATTTTTTATGTATAATAAAAGTAATGTTCATATATATCAAAAGAAAATTATTGTAATATTTAATCTTGGATTTATGAAGAAATACAAATTTAAAAGTAATATTAAAAATATACATGGATTTATGAAAATAATAATAAAAGTAAAACACAAAACGGGGAATGTGAAAAATAAAAGCATCTCCAGCCGCGCCCTCAAGAAGACCTCCCAGACGATTTTTCGGGCGCCGGCGTCAAAAAATCGGCCCAGTCGCGCCTCTAAAGGCCCAGTTTTCGCCGGCTCGGGCTGAAATTGGCGCCGGCGGACCTAACCCGAATCCGGCGCGCTAGGGTCGCTCGGGCGTGCCGGAAAAATCTTTTTTGGCGCGAAGAGCCGCGGGCCAGCCGCGTTAGCGACTCGACTCTCTTGTCGCCGCTTCATTGTCCTCATCGCCTCGTTTCTTGCGGCGGATCAATGCCAAAGCTGCGCGCTGCGCGCGCTTCCGCGCTGGTCAGCCTCCATTAATGCCTCACGGGCGGCGCAGTGAAGACCGGGCGACGCGCGTCCCCTCGGCCGCCACGTCATCAAGCCATGCGTAACGCGCCGGCCAAGCCTACCACGCGGCGCCTCCGCCTATATAAGCCGACCACCAGCGCGCCGGAGGCACGCACAAACACTCCACCGCCGACGCGCCCATTTCTCCCCCCTTCCTCCTCTCGCCGTCTCCACTTCAGAAGAATGACCGAGCGCTTTTCAGGCGACGGCGCGCGCGGCGAATGGCTTCGGGCGCCACCATCTTCACGAGGACGAGACTCGCCTCCTTTTCGAGGCCGAGTACCCGGTCCCGCCGGATATGCGGGTGCCCGGGGCTTGGAGGATCAGTGCCGACGGCGTGCCGGTGCCACCACCACCCACCGGGGCGGCCCGGCGTGCGGAGAACGCACGTATCCGCGCGTCCCTCCCGCGGGCGGCGTGGGAGGGGCCACTGTACGTCCCCGACAGCCTGCTCTGGGAGCCCTATTTCCGCCGCCGTCACGCCGAGCAGTTCGAGGCCACCAACGGCGTCGTGCCCTCCGGCAGGCTCAACTCCGATGGCCGGCGCCGGTGGTGGGGCGTGCCCGGCCGCACATTGGAGGCCGTCCTCGAGTACATCGAGGGTGGCAACACGCCGCGCCTCGAGTACCCCGCTCCCCCGTCCTTCTCACGCCGCCGTGGAAACTCCTGGACGCCGAGGCGCATGGAGCGGCCCGGGGCGTCCTCCTCCTCGTCCGGCCGCTCGTCGGGCTCTCCCTGCCTCCGCCCCGTCAAGCCGGAGCCCCAGGACACGCCTGTCAGCACGCACACCCGCAGCTCCGGCGTCCGCATCGGTGACTCCGCCCCCCCCTCACCGGCCGCTTCGTCCTCGTCGAGCCCAAGCCGGAGCCCGGCCTCTCCGTGGAGTACGAGGAGATAGCCCGGCGCGGCTTCTCCGACGAGGACGCCTTGCGGTGGGCGCGGGACGACTACCTCCGGACGGAGATGACCCGGCAGACCCGGGCCCTGGAGAAGATCGTCGCCCGCAAGCGTGGGCGCGAGGACGAGCACGACATCGTCCTCCTCGACAGCGACGACGATGACGACGCCCCCGGACCGTCCAACCCGCCATGCCAACCGGGGGAGTGATGCAACAGGGACGGCGGCGGCGGAGACGACGACGATGACGGCAGCGGCGGCGACTACACGCGGTTCTATCGCCTCCTCGGCATGTAGAACTGCAAATGCGGGCGGCGGGCGGCGAGCGGCGAGGTAGACGGCGAGGAGCGGCGATGGAGACGGCGGGGGTAGCCCGTGCTAGTTTTTTTTAAATATGTTTAAATTTGAACGAACTCGCTGATGTTTGCGATAAATTTAAGCCGTGTTTGCGCCGTATTTGACTTTTTCAAAAAAAACGTGGGCGCCGCGACTGGGGGGCATCACGCCCCCAATGCACGGTTTAGCGCCGGTGCGCCTTCAGAAGGCAATTTTTAGCCTCTCCTGAGGGGCCAACGGCTGGAGATGCTCTAAACACACGAAAAGTAAATTAAAAAGGAAAAGGATAAAACAAAACATAAACAATTAAGCTAGCAAAAATATAAAAATGGAAAAGGTAAAAAAAAATCTGGAAAATGAAACAACCAAAAACGAAAAGCCAAGGTAAAAAGATCCAGATGGGTCGGTCCCATTAAGATATGTTGGAGAGGGGGTTGTCTTCACGGATTATTTAGCGTCGGATTTTCGATAGTTTAGATACTTTGTACGCTCATAGAGGATTGACAGAAGAGAGGGGACTAGTAACCCTAGCCTATTGGAGAGTATTTAACTCACAACTTATTTTAGTATTTGGAGAAGGAGAAACCATATCATGTTGTATTGTAGTACTTCCTCCGTTTCATAATTTAGTGCTTGTAGATTTATGTAAAATTATACTTTGCAAACTTTGATCAAATTTATAGGGAAAACTATTTTTACCTACAATACCAAATATATATAATATTAACTACATCTTACAATACCAAATATATAAAATATTAAACTACATCTTACAATCCCCGCCTAGTATCTCTGAGGTTTTGGGTTTATGTACTGCATATGCGCAAGAAAATCTGAGTATAGTAAAGAAACAAATGAAACTTGAATGCTAGTGACACCATGTCTGCTATAAGTGGAGAATTATTCATATTGCTCTCCACAACCAATACAAGAGTTACGAAATCAAAAACAGAAAGAATTGATTTCACGTACATTTTACTCTGCGTTCTTCCGCTTTACAAGACTAAGCACACTACAAAGTTGCAGGTTGGATCGATTAACCTTTTCGATCCAAGTCTCTAGTGTAAATATATATTTGTGCACTAGTAAGTACATTTGGAGAGACCATATATACCATGAAGAGATGAGATTCATATGGGCGGTGTGGACTGCCTACGCCCCATGGAAATCTTCTGCTTGGCGGGCCGCGGGCATGCTGTTACTCTATGGCATATCGTCGTGCCAGTCGCCATCCGAGGAACAGCATGCATGCACCCGGAGAGTCAGCTCATCAGGGGTGTATCTTCACCCAAGCGGCTTTGCTCGGCACCCCCTTGACCAGAACGAACACGAAGTAGTAGCCTGGCGGCGCGAGGGTCGGCTTCGACGGCGTCTGGGCCGTGATCTTGTACCTGTTCCCTTCTGGCTTGAACGCGGTGACCTGCAGTACCAGCAGCCGCTGGTTCTGCGAGAAGCCGTGTGTGGTGAACGGCGGCGCGTACATGGTCACCTTCATGTCGGCGTCGGTCACGGCTGGCCCGGGCGACGTGAACCTGAGTGTGAGCTTGTCCCCGTACTTCACCCCGTTCGCTGGGACCGACGCCATGTCGATCTCCGGCCTGGTGGCGGCAAGCTCCGGGGCGAGGTACGGCGGGTTGAACCGCTCGACGCGCACCTCCGTCGGGAAGTCGACGCCAGAGAAGTTGTAGGCCGAGTTGGTGTTGCCGCCAGCCACGAGCACGGTGGCGTCGGGCAGCACCGCGCTGCTGGAGTGGTACATGCGTGGGATGTTGGACGCGGCCAGGGCGCGGAACCGCGCGCCCCGTCGTTTCCGCGGAGAGTAGAGAAGCGGGGTCAGCACCGGTTCCCGGGCGAAAACCCACCCCGAGCAGCCCTGGGCCGCGCCGTTGAGCAGCAGGAGGTCTCCGGTGGGCAGTATGAGCATGTCGCCCATCACGCGGCCCACTGGCATGAAGTCGATCGCCCACCGCGCCCCGGGCTTAGACGGGTTGATGCGCGCGCAGTCCCGGAGCGCGTGCGGGAACTTGTTGACCTCGCCGAGCTTGAAGGCTTCCTTGGGGGCGCCGCCGCAGACTATCACCTCCGCGCTAAGCCTCTCGCCGCGGCGGAGGTCGAGGGGAAGGAGAGCGGACATGCCGGAGGCAGGGTAGTTCCGTGCACCGCCGTTGAGCTTCGGGAGCTCGCGGAGGACCTGGCCGTTCTGGGGGTCGAAAATGATGGAGCGGTCGTTGGCGAAGAGGAAGATGGTCCCCTCCGGGAGGAGGTGGACGAAGGGGTACAGGTTGTTCTCCACGTCATCGGTCGTTTGTTGAAGAAGCGGGAGGGGAGTGAATTGGGTGTTCAACTGGCCGGCGGCCGGGACGAACTCGTAGCTGAACGATCGCCGCCCGCCGACCACGATGAAGCGGCCGTCCGGGAGCACCTGCTGCGTTGCGTACCTGCGAGCTCATGCATGCAGAAACCAGTTGTAAATTCCTTCTTGATCATTTCTGTTATACTACTGTCAATTAGTATTGCTTAATTCCACATATGAAAATTGGTTGATTAATATAACTAGCTAAGTCATGAAGCACGACTCTAATCATTAGCTAGCTAGACTATGTACGTAGGAGTACCATCTTCCTTCTGCCAAGGTATTGGGGAACTCGACCCAGTCGGCATTTCCTTGTGGGTTCAGGCGTCTCACAACCTTCACCCCTTCGAAGTAGCCGCCCGTTTGCACCAGCATGCCGTCCACGTCGAACGCTCCCGACGAGCACCACGTATCAGTTAAGATCTGCAGGCACGCTCCCGATGAACAGCGTGCACGCGAGAAGCAAATCGGCGCGGCGAACAGTCAGCCAAGCAAACCAACCTTGAGAGGCCGGACCGCGCCAGTGTTGTAGTCGAACTCCACGGCGTGCGCCGAGCAGTCCATGCCGCCCGGCGGGTCGCTCCGGGGGTCGACGCGGCAGTTCCCTGCCGGCAGCTGCATGAGCGACGGCCCCGTCGTGGTCGTGTCGAACATGACGGCCTTGCCATGCCGCATCACGGCCATGTGCATCGCGGACACGCCCGCGTTCTCGGTCAGGATGTTCCACAAACCGGCGAATCCCCCGGCATTGTCCACGGGGAGCACCACCCTGTCCATGTTTGCCTTGGTGGGCGGGGACCTGTTCGGCACCCTCAAGAGTCCCACCTGCTGGCCCTGCGCCACCCCGACGACGGCGAGGGCGAGTAGCGCCGCGGCGAGGGCGCCAGGGCGGAGGAGCGGTGCCATTGTGAGAGAGAAGATGCTCCTCATTCTTCCTTCCTACGATCTTGTGGAGAATGGAATGGTGCACCCTCCCTTCCCTTTGTGACCATTGTGTCGTCGCGAGCTTATAATTCTATACAGCGGGCGTGCCTTGTTTGGGTTGGGAGATTGGAGAAGCACGAGGAGCGCTCGTTCAAATATAGAAATTTCTGAACGGTGGCCGTGGTTCGCGCCAAAACCAGGAAAGAACAGAGGGCTTCTCTTTTACGCATGTGAACCTACAGCACTGCACGTGCTTGGTTTATTCTGGGATCCTCGGACATGATTAAGATCATGGATAGAGTATGTTTTCATATGCACGTGGTAATTTGTTTCTTCAACTATAAGATTATTGCAATTATTCGAGAAAGAGATATTTTCTCCATATTTGTTTTTTTAGAAAAGGAGGAAGACCCCCGGCCTCTGCATATGAGAGATGCATGCAACCATTTTATTAATTATTCACAAAAGACCTTACAAAGAAATATTCTCTCCGTTCCGAATTATTTGTCCCAGCTATGGTTGTATCTAGATGTATTTTAGTTTTAAATACATCCATTTCTGCAACAAGTAATTTGGAACAGAGGGAGTACATTTAGTAAGTCTGAAGCCACCGTCTAGACAACATGTGTCACTACTCTTGTCCAGTTGATGAAAGGATGTTGATAGTCCGGGTCTAATATCACATACCTCGCAACTAAGCCTAACATCTAAGACCCGAGACCCCAACCAAGCCCCTTGCCGGGTATGGGGCACACACCGGTCCAGCGTGCTCTCAGAGGCCGCCGCCGCCAACTGCCACCACTCTATCTTCAGAGCTGTACTCACACATCATCCTTGCCCGGTCTAGCTGCCGTCGACGCCACCACGGCGCCCAACGACACCACCTCCCTGCGCGCGAACTGCTGAGCACATCGCGATCGCTGCTGGTACACCTCCGCACCATGCCGCCAAGTATCACCAGCCGACATAGCTTGAAGTCTTTGAAAGATCTGTCGTGCGTAGCACCTGCTGACCAGGCATGACACGTCGTAGCACCTATCGGCCAGGCATGACTTGACATCTCCACCGAAACTCCGTGCAAGACGAAGTCGCTCCACCTCCTGCTTCTGACTTCCAGTGCTTCTCCACAAATGATGCTCCCAAGAGAGAAACAACACCGCAGTGCCGCCTTCGTCGGATCTGGAAAACCAAATCCTAGGGTTTCCTCCGGAGCAGCACGAGTGGGTTGACAATAGTTACATGACGATGCCTTCATCATGGTAACGACGCAGAACGCCGCCATCGCCTGCCATCGGCTTTGTTTTCACCGGCAACTATGTCTTCCCGACTCGCAACCGAAGCTAGATGACGGATCTCGAGATTTGCCCATCTAGCGTTAGGCCGACCACCTCCGGCGAAGGAGATGGCCACCACCGTCGCGCTTAGGGCCGGAGCCCCTGACGTCCTCGTGTTGCAGGTCCAGCCTAGACGCCGCTTGACGTAGCCGGATCAGCGGAGATGCACGATAGCATGTGGAGCGGCCCGTTGAAGCCCATCTGGCCCAGATCGGGCGTCCTAGCCACCGTCACGGAGATTTCGCCGTTGCCGGCTCTAGCACGCCGACCCTGGTTGTCGTCGGCCCGTGCCACCGCCCATAGTTCGACCGGAGTAGAACGGCGCCACCCAGATCCAATTGCGGGCCGAGGAGGATTGTCGCCGCCGCCGCCGCGGCCCGTAGGCTTAGCCTGCGACACCGTTGGTGACGGTGGCGGGAGGTGGGGCCGCTGGTGGCAACTGGAGGCGGCCGACGCGGTTGCCCCGGTGTGGCGGGCGCTGCCGCACCGGGGGGGGGGGGGGGGGGAGCTCAGCTACGAGATGTGTCTAAAATTGGGGGAGAATTTTACTTCCCCGACCTCTGCACTAACTAGGGATGCATACGACCTTTTAAGTATGACTACTAGGATTTTTAATCTTGGATACACACCGAGCTTAGTCCTCAATAAATGCTTGAATACCAGGAAAGCCCGGTCCTCATGAACTAGGACATGATTATGGTAGTGTATCTTTCAAAATATTATAATTTGCACTTAAATTGCATGTATATGCTCATATTGTACTCATTGTTCAAACAACTGGATAAGGACGTTAGAGATTAATCATCCCTTGAAAGGCCGGAATTGACTAACATGTTAAGAACATCTACAATGGTGCTATCTTCAGAGTGCCACATGGGATAAACAATAAGGTGGAGGGGAGAGAAATCATAAGAAAATGCTCGTCTTCTCTTATTTGAGAGATGATCTCTTAGCACAATTATGTTGCATCATGTTTTTAGAAATTGCTAGTTATTGAAGATAAGACTAAGAGTGTAACGCCCAAGATATGATTCTATCCCAATCACGTCATGAATTCATGATTGGGGCACAACCGCATTTCGAGCACATAGCAAGGTAGATATCATTACAACATACCATGTACTGAATAGATGAGAATACAAGATAAATTCTTACACTCACCACAAGCTACAACATGAATACAACAGTTCATCAATACATAGCAATCATCATACAGAAGAGTAGGATCCGACTATGGATGAAACCAAACAAAAAACAAGGACGACATCCACCCTGCTAATCCCAGGCTCCCCCGACCCGGAACCTATCCCTTGATTGAAGAAGCAGAAGAACTCCAAAACAAGCAAGCATCGCTCTCACATCAAAGCATCGCTCTCACGTCAAAGCATCGCTTTACCTATACTTGCAACAGTTGTTGTAGTAATCTGTGAGCCACGAGGACTCAGCAGTCCCATTACCATCGGTATCAAGACTAGCAAAACTTAATGGGCAAGGAATGGATACGTGGTGAGGTTGTAGCAGCACTAAGCATTGTATGGTGGCTAACTTACGAGTACAAGAGTAAGAAGAGTTACTACGCATAACGGTCGCAAAATAATAATGATCAAGAAGTGATCCTGAACTACTTACGTTCAAACATAACCCGACCGTGTTCTCTTCTTGAACTCACTCGAAAAGAGATGGTCACGGTTACACACGCGGTTGGTGTATTTTATTTTGAATATCGTGTCAAGTTCTCTACAACCGGACATTAAAAATTCCCATCTGCCACATAACCGCGGGCACGGCTCTTGAAAGTTTAAACCCTGCAGGGGTGTCCCAACTTAGCCCATGACAAGCTCATGATCCACGGAGACAATCCTCCATCTCGGGACCCTCCGATCAGACTCGGAATCCCGGTGCACAAGACATTTCGACAATGGTAAAACAAGTCCAGCAAGACCTCCCGGCGTGCCGAAACCCTGATAGTAGCCGCGCATATCTCGTCTCAGGCCACGACCGGATGGGACATCCTATGAGTAAAACCAGATCCTCGGGTTGCCCCGTGGTGGCCCCCAGTCTACCCGTTTGGGACCAACACCATCAGCACCGCCCCCCTGTATTATGTTAAAAGAATCCTCGGGGACAAGACCCCCGATGCCAATTAATTAATTATCAGGTTTATTATGTTGGGCAAATGTTAAAATCAATGTTGGGCCTTGCTGGAAGAGTTTTATTCAAAGAGAACTATCAAGGGGGCCCCATAAACCCCAACCATGTTAGGAATGCAAAATCAAGGAACATAACACCGATATGACGGAAACTAGGGCGGCAAGAGTGGAACAAAACACCAGGCAAAAGACCAAGCCTCCCACCATTTACCAAGTATATATGTGCATTAATTAAATAAGAGATATTGTGATATCCCAAAATATCCATGTCCTAACATGGAACAACCTGCACTGCACCTGCAACTAGCAACGCTATAAGAGGGGCTGAGCAAAGCGGTAACATAGCCAAACAACGGTTTGCTAGGATGGTGAAAAAATGTTAGAGGCTTATCATGGCATATTGGGAGGCTTGAGAAACATGTGGTAGGTAGCACGACATAGCGATAGCATCGATACAACCGCAACATACCAGAACTATCGAGAAGAAGCAACACCGGAAATAAGCAAACATCACGGTGAACCAACAAGCATAAACATGACATGATGCACAACAAAGTATGATGCATGTCCATTTAAATAAGGCATGGCATGGCAAGTGCAATAAACAATACTACAAGTTAAGTGGAGCTCAATATGCAACGGGTTGCATATTGGAGAATCACCACATTTAATTATTTAGTTAACTATTGTTTATGTACTCAACAATATTAAATGTTGGTTAACATGGCAAGAAGTGAGCCATAAGTAAACTACACATTTTAGGCAATTTAAATGAGGCCAGAAATAATAAACAACAATTCCGGAAAAGCCCCATATGCATATTGGAATTTAATGCAAACAACAATTTTCAACATTTTAAATATTGTTATCATGATGTAGATGACGTATGCAAGTTATATGCAAATTTTATGAAAAAGGTGATATGGGCATGTTATGAAGCATTTGGTCACCATGGCGGAACGAAAGGGGTGCCACGGCAACGACAACGGAAATGGTGCCACATGAACATTTCGATGATCCGACAACTCATTGAGATACCGGTGCAAAAGAGCAAGTGTGTAGATGTGCGGAACATGCTAGAGATGTTGGGGTGATCCCGGCTATCGGGTTCCCATGAGTTGACGACATGGCAAATGAGGAGGAACGTGCAACGTACAATTTGGTCATGAGCATCGCATACAACATGCATTCGTTCTCGGAAGGTCATCTCGGCGGTTATACATTTGAAGCGTGCATTTTGAGGTGGAACGAGTTCAATACGGTGTAGACGGAAGTAGTGGTACACGGCATCGGTAGAGGTACTCATTGGTAGTCGTACATGTTTGGAGAGGAACTTGGCGTTACTCCATGTTTGATAGTCGTCCAACTTGTCATCAACGGCAACAGCAAGAGTAGGTGCACGTGAAGGAAATATGCCCTAGAGGCAATAATAACGTTGTTATTTATATTTCCTTATATCATGATAAATGTTTATTATTCATGCTAGAATTGTATTAACCGGAAACTTAGTACATGTGTCAATACATAGACAAACAGAGTGTCACTAGTATGCCTCTACTTGACTAGCTCGTTGAATCAATGATGGTTAGGTTTCCTGACCATAGACATGAGTTGTCATTTGATTAACGGGATCACATCATTATAGAATGATGTGATTGACTTGACCCATCCATTAGCTTAACACAATTATCGTTTAAGTTTACTGCTATTGCTTTCTCCATAACTTATACATGTTCCTATGACTATATGATCATGCAACTCCGGAATACCTAAGGAATAGTTAGTGTGCTATCAAATGTCACAACGTAACTGGGTGACTATAAAGATGCTCTACAGGTGTCTCCGATGGTGTTTGTTGAGTTGGCATAGATCGAGATTAGGATTTGTCACTCCGTGTATCGGAGAGGTATCTCTGGGCCCTCTCGGTAATGCACATCACTATAAGCCTTGCAAGCAATGTGACTAATGAGTTAGTTGCGGGATGATGCATTACGGAACGAGTAAAGAGACTTGCCGGTAACGAGATTGAACTAGGAACTGAGATACCGAGTCGAATCTCGGGCAAGTAACATACCAGTGACAAAGGGAACAACCTATGTTGTTGTGCGGTTTGACCGATGAAGATCTTCGTAGAATATGTAGGAACCAATATGAGCATCCAGGTTCCGTTATTGGTTATTGACCGGAGATGAGTCTCGGTCATGTCTACATAGTTCTCGAACCCGTAGGGTCCGCAAGCTTATCGTTCAGTGACAATCGGTATTATGAGTTTATGTGTTTTGATGTCCCGAAGGTAGTTCGGAGTCCCAGATATGATCACGAACATGACAAGGAGTCTCGAAATGGTCTATACATAAAGATTGATATATTGGACGGCTATATTAAGACACCGGAAGTGTTCCGGATGATTTCGAAGAACACCAGAGTGCCGGAAGGTTACCGGAACCCCCCCGGGAACTAATGGGCCACATGGGCCTTAGTGGAGAGAGAGGGCCGGCCAGGGCAGGCCGCGCGCCCCCTCCCCCTCTAGTCCAAATTGGACTAGGGAAGGGGGGCGGCACCTCCCTTTCCTTCTCCCTCTCCTCCTTCCTTTTCCCCCTCCTAGTAGGACTAGGAAAAGGGGAATCCTACTCCTACTAGGAGGAGGACTCCTCCTCTCCTGGCGCGCCCCAAGGGCTTAAAGGAAATATGCCCTAGAGGCAATAATAAAGTTATTATTTATTTCCTTATATCATGATAAATGTTTATTATTCATGCTAGAATTGTATTAACCGGAAACATAATACATGTGTGAATACATAGACAAACAGAGTGTCACTAATATGCCTCTACTTGACTAGCTCGTTAATCAAAGATGGTTATGTTTCCTAACCATGGACAAAGAGTTGTTATTTGATTAACGGGATCACATCATTAGATGAATGATCTGATTGACATGACCCATTCCATTAGCTTAGCACCCGATCGTTTAGTATGTTGCTGTTGCTATTCTTCATGACTTATACATGTTCCTATGACTATGAGATTATGCAACTCCCGTTTACCGGAGGAACACTTTGGGTGCTACCAAACGTCACAACGTAACTGGGTGATTATAAAGGAGTACTACAGGTGTCTCCAAAGGTAGATGTTGGGTTGGCGTATTTCGAGAATAGGATTTGTCACTCCGATTGTCGGAGAGGTATCTCTGGGCCCTCTCGGTAATGCTCATCACATAAGCCTTGCAAGCACTGCAACTAATATGTTAGTTGTGAGATGATGTATTATGAAACGAGTAAAGAGACTTGCCGGTAACGAGATTGAACTAGGTATTGGATACCGACGATCGAATCTCGGGCAAGTAACATACCGATGACAAAGGGAACAACGTATGTTGTTATGCGGTCTGACCGATAAGGATCTTCGTAGAATATGTAGGAGCCAATATGGGCATCCAGGTCCCGCTATTGGTTATTGACCGGAGACGTGTCTCGGTCATGTCTACATTGTTCTCGAACCATAGGGTCCGCACGCTTAAGGTTCCGATGATAGTTATTATGAGTTTATGCATTTTGATGTACCAAAGTTAGTTCGGAGTCCCGGATGTGATCACGGACATGACGAGGAGTCTCGAAATGGTCGAGACATAAAGATTGATATATTGGATGACTATATTCGGACACCGGAAGTGTTCCGGGTGATTTCGGAGAAAACTGGAGAGCCGGAGGGTTACCGGAACCCTACCGGGAGAAGTAATGGGCCTTATGGGCTTTAGTGGAGAGAGAGAAGGGCTGCCAGAGGTGGGCCGCGTGCCACCTCCTCCCTGGTCCGAATTGGACTAGGGGAGGGGGGTGGCGCCCCCCCTTTTCCTTCTCCCACTCCACCTCTTTCCCCCTCCTAGTAGGAGTCCTACTCCTACTAGGAGGAGGACTCCTCCTTGGCGCGCCACTCCTGGCCGGCCGGCCTCCTCCCCTTGCTCCTTTATATACGGGGCAGGGGGCACCCCAAGACACACAAGTTGATCCACGTGATCGTTCCTTAGCCGTGTGCGGTGCCCCTGCCACCATATTCCACCTCGATCATATCGTTGTAGTGCTTAGGCTAAGCCCTGCGTCGGTAGAACATCAAGATCGTCATCACGCCGTCGTGCTGACGGAACTCCTCCCCGAAGCTTTGCTGGATCGGAGCCCGGGGATCGTCATCGAGCTGTACGTGTGCTAAGAACTCGGAGGTGCCGGAGTAACGGTGCTTGGATCGGTCGGATCGGGAAGAAGACGTACGACTACTTCCTCTACATTGTGTCAACGCTTCCGTTGCGATCTACAAGGCTACGTAGATCAAACTCTCCCCCTCGTTGCTATGCATCACCATGATCTTGCGTGTGCGTAGGAAATTTTTTGAAATTACTACGTTCCCCAACAGTGGCATCCGAGCCTAGGTTTTATGGTTGATGTTATATGCACGAGTAGAACACAAGTGAGTTGTGGGCGATATAAGTCATACTGCCTACCAGCATGTCATACTTTCATTCGGCGGTATTGTTGGATGAAGCGGCCCGGACCAACATTACGCGTACGCTTACGCGAGACCGGTTTCCCCGACATGCTTTGCACATAGGTGACTTGCGGGTGACTGTTTCTCCAACTTTAGTTGAATCGAGTGTGGCTACGCCCGGTCCTTGCGGAGGTTAAAACGGAGTCTATTTGACAAACTATCGTTGTGGTTTTGATGCGTAGGTAAGATTGGTTCTTGCTAAGCCTGTAGCAGCCACGTAAAATTTGCAACAACAAAGTAGAGGACGTCTAACTTGTTTTTGCAGGGCATGTTGTGATGTGATATGGTCAAGACATGATGCTAAATTTTATTGTATGAGATGATCATGTTTTGTAACTGAGTTATCGGCAACTGGCAGGAGCCATATGGTTGTCGCTTTATTGTATGCAATGCAATCGCGATGTAATGCTTTACTTTATCACTAAACGGTAGCGATAGTCGTGGAAGCATAAGATTGGCGAGACGACAACGATGCTATGATGGAGATCAAGGTGTCGTGCCGGTGACGATATAGATCATGACAGTACTTTGGAGATGGAGATCAAAGAAGCAAGATGATGATGGCCATATCATGTCACATATTTTGATTGCATATGATGTTTATCTTTTATACATCTTATTTTGCTTAGTTTGACGGTAGCATTTTAAGATGACCTCTCACTAATTATCAAGAAGTGTTCTCCCTGAGTATGCACCGTTGCGAAAGTTCTTCGTGCTGAGACACCATGTGATGATCGGGTGTGATAGGCTCTACGTTCAAATACAACGGGTGCAAAACAGTTGCACACGCGGAATACTCAGGTTATACTTGACGAGCCAAGCATATATAGATATGGCCTTGGAACACGGAGACCGAAAGGTCGAGCGTGAATCATATAGTAGATATGATCAACATAATGATGTTCACCAATGAAACTACTCCATCTCACGTGATGATCGGACATGGTTTAGTTGATTTGGATCACGTGATCACTTAGAAGATTAGAGGGATGTCTATCTAAGTGGGAGTTCTTAAGTAATATGATTAATTGAACTTAAATTTATCATGAACTTAGTCCTGGAAGTATTTTGCAAATCATGTTGTAGATCAATAGCTCGTGTTGTTGCTTCCCTGTGTTTATTTTGATATGTTCCTAGAGAAAATTGTGTTGAAAGATGTTAGTAGCAATGATGCAGATTGGATCCGTGATCTGAGGTTTATCCTCATTGCTGCACAGAAAAATTATGTCCCTGATGCACCGCTAGGTGACAAACCTATTGCAGGAGCAGATACAGACGTTATGAACGTTTGACTAGCTCAATATGATGACTACTTGATAGTTTAGTGCACCATGCTTAATGGCTTAGAATCGGGACTTCAAAGACGTTTTGAACGTCATGGACCATATGAGATGTTCCAGGAGTTGAAGTTAATATTTCAAGCAAATACCCGAGTTGAGAGATATAAAGTCTCCAACAAGTTCTATAGCTAAAAGATGGAGGAGAATCGCTCAACTAGTGAGCATGTGCTCAGATTGTCTGGGTACTACAATCGCTTGAATCAAGTGGGAGTTAATCTTCCAGATAAGATAGTGATTGACAGAATTCTCTAGTCACCATCACCAAGTTAGTAGAACTTCGTGATGAACTATAATATGCAAGGGATAACGGAAACAACACCCAAGCTCTTCGTGATGCTGAAATCAACGAAGGTAGAAATCAAGAAAAACATCAAGTGTTGATGGTTAACAAAACCACTAGTTTCAAGAAAAAGGGCAAAGGGAAGAAGAAGGGGAACTTCAAGAAGAACGGCAAGCAAGTTGCTGCTCAGGAGAAGAAACCCAAGTCTGGACCTAAGCCTGAAACTAAGTGCTTCTACTGCAAGCAGACTGGTCACTGGAAGCGGAACTGCCCCAAGTATTTGGCGGATAAGAAGGATGGCAAAGTGAACAAAAGTATATTTGATATACATGTTATTGATGTGTGCTTTACTAGTGTTTATAGCAACCCCTCAGTATTTGATATTGGTTCAGTTGCTAAGAGTAGTAACTCGAAACAGGAGTTGCAGAATAAACAGAGACTAGTTAAGGGTGAAGTGACGATGTGTGTTGGAAGTAGTTCCAAGATTGATATGATCATCATCGCACACTCCCCTATACTTTCGGGATTAGTGTTGAACTTAAATAAGTGTTATTTGGTTTTTGCGTTGAGCATGAATATGATTTGATCATGTTTATTGCAATACGGTTATTCATTAAAGTCAGAGAATAATTGTTGTTCTGTTTACATGAATAAAACCTTCGATGGTCATACACCCAATGAAACAAGTTCGTTGGATCTCGATCGTAGTGATACACATATTCCTAATATTGAAACCAAAAGATGCAAAGTTAATAATGATAGTGCAACTTATTTGTGGCACTGCCGTTTAGGTCATATTGGTATAAAGCGCATGAAGAAACTCCATGCTGATGGGCTTTCGGAATCACTTGATTACGAATCACTTGATGCTTGCGAACCATGCCTTTTGGGTAAGATGACTAAAACGCCGTTCTCCGGAACAATGGAGCAAGCAACAGATTTGTTGGAAATCATACATACTGATGTATGTGGTCCGATGAATATTTAAGGCTTGCAGCGGGTATCATTATTTTCTGACCTTCACAGATGATTTGAGCAGATATGGGTATATCTACTTAATGAAATAGAAGTCTGATACATTTGAAAAGTTCATATAATTTCAGAGTGAAGTGGAAAATCATCGTAACAAGAAATAAAGTTTCTACGATCTGATCGTGGAAAAGAGTATTTGAGTTACGAGTTTGGTCTTCAGTTAAAACAATGTGAAATAGTTTCACTACTCACGCCACCTGGAACACTACAGCATAATGGTGTGTCCGAACGTCATAACCGTACTTTATTGGATATAGTGCAATCTATGATGTTTCTTACCAATTTACCACTATCGTTTTTGGGGTCATGCATTAGAGACAGCTGCAGTCACGTTAAAAAGGGGCACCATCTATATCCGTCGAGACGACGCCTTATGAACTATGGTTTGGCAAGAAACCAAAGTTGTCGTTTCTTGAAGTTTGGGGTTGCGATGCTTATGAGAAAAAGTTTCATCCTGATAAGCTCAAACCCAAATCAGAGAAATATGTCTTCATAGGATACCCAAAGGAGACTGTTGGGTACACCTTCTATCACAGATCCTAAGGCAAGACATTCGTTGCTTATAATGGATCCTTTCTAGAGAAGGAGTTTCTCTCGAAAGAAGTGAGTGGGAGGAAAGTAGAAAACTTGATAAGGTAATTGTACCTTCTCCCTTATTGGAAAGTAGTTCATCACAAAATCTGTTCTTGTGACTACTACACCAATTAGTGAGGAAGCTAATGATGATGATCATGTAACTTCAGATCAAGTTACTACCGAATCTCGTAGGTAAACCAGAGTAAGATCCGCACCAGAGTGGTACGGTAATCCTGTTCTGGAGGTCATGTTACTTGACCATGACGAACCTACGAACTATGAGGAAACGATGATGAGCCCAGATTCTGTGAAATGGTTTGAGGCCATGAAATCTGAGATATGATCCATGTATGAGAACAAAGTTTGGACTTTGGTTGACTTGCCCGATGATCGGCAAGACATAGAAAATAAATGGATCTTCAAGAGGAAGACGGAAGCTGATACTAGTGTTACTATCTACAAAGCTAGAATTGTCGCAAAAGGTTTTCGACAAGTTCAAGGTGTTGACTACGATGAGAGTTTCTCACTCGTATCTATGCTTAAGTCTGTCCGAATCATGTTAGCAATTGCCGCATTTCATGAAATCTGGCAAATGGATAAACAAAACTGCATTCCTTAATGGATTTCTTAAAGAAGAGTTGTATATGATGCAACCAGTAGGTTTTGTCAATCCTAAAGGTTCTAACAAAATATGCAAGCTCCAGCGATTCATCTATGGACTGATGCAAGCATCTCTGAGTTGGAATACACGCTTTGATAAGTTGATCAAAGCATATAGTTTTATACAGACTTGCGGTGAAGCCTGTATTTACAAGAAAGTGAGTGGGAGCACTACAACATTTCTGATAAGTATATGTGAATGACATATTGTTGATCAGAAATAATGTAGAATTATTCTGTAAAGCATAAAGGAGTGTTTGAAAGGAGTTTTTCAAAGAAAGACTTCGGTGAAGCTGCTTACATATTGAGCTTCAAGATCTATAAAGATAGATCAAGACGCTTGATAAGTTTTTTCAATGAGTACATACCTTGACAAGATTTTGAAGTAGTTCAAAAATGGAGCAGTCAAAGAAAGAGTTCTTGCCTGTATTACAAGGTGTGAAGTTGAGTAAGACTCAAAGCCCGACCACGGCAGAAGATAGAAAGAGAATGAAAGTCATTCCCTATGCCTCAGTCATAGGTTCTATAAAGTATGCCATACTGTGTACCAGATCTATTGTATACCCTGCACTGATTTGGCAAGGGAGTACAATAGTGATCTAGGAGTAGATCACTGGACAACGGTCAAAATTATCCTTAGTAGAATAAGGAAATATTTCTCGATTATGGAGGTGACAAAAGGTTCGTCGTAAAAAGGTACGTCGATGCAAGTTTTGACACGGATCTGGATGACTCTAAGTCTCGATCTAGATACATATTGAAAGTGGGAGCAATTAGCTAGAGTAGCTCTATGCAGAGCATTGTAGACATAGAAAATTGCAAAATACATAACGGATCTGAATGTGAAAGACCGTTGACTAAGATTCTCTCACAAGCAAAACATGATCACACCTTAGTACTCTTTGGGTGTTAATCACATAGCGATGTGAACTAGATTACCGAATCTAGTAAACCCTTTGGGTGTTGGTCACATGACAATGTGAATTATGGGTGTTAATCATATGATGATGTGAACTATCGATGTTAATCACATGGTGATGTGATCTAGATTATTGACTCTAGTGCAAGTGGGAGACTGAAGGAAATATGCCCTAGAGGCAATAATAAAGTTATTATTTATTTCCTTATATCATGATAAATGTTTATTATTCATGCTAGAATTGTATTAACCGGAAACATAATACATGTGTGAATACATAGACAAACAGAGTGTCACTAATATGCCTCTACTTGACTAGCTCGTTAATCAAAGATGGTTATGTTTCCTAACCAGGGACAATGAGTTGTTATTTGATTAACGGGATCACATCATTAGATGAATGATCTGATTGACATGACCCATTCCATTAGCTTAGCACCCGATCATTTAGTATGTTGCTGTTGCTATTCTTCATGACTTATACATGTTCCTATGACTATGAGATTATGCAACTCCCGTTTACCGGAGGAACACTTTGGGTGCTACCAAACGTCACAACGTAACTGGGTGATTATAAAGGAGTACTACAGGTGTCTCCAAAGGTAGATGTTGGGTTGGCGTATTTCGAGAATAGGATTTGTCACTCCAATTGTCGGAGAGGTATCTCTGGGCCCTCTCGGTAATGCTCATCACATAAGCCTTGCAAGCACCGCAACTAATATGTTAGTTGTGAGATGATGTATTACGAAACGAGTAAAGAGACTTGCCGGTAACGAGATTGAACTAGGTATTGGATACCGACGATCGAATCTCGGGCAAGTAACATACCGATGACAAAGGGAACAACGTATGTTGTTATGCGGTCTGACCGATAAAGATCTTCGTAGAATATGTAGGAGCCAATATGGGCATCCAGGTCCCGCTATTGGTTATTGACCGGAGACGTGTCTCGGTCATGTCTACATTGTTCTCGAACCATAGGGTCCGCACGCTTAAGGTTCCGATGACAGTTATTATGAGTTTATGCATTTTGATGTACCGAAGTTAGTTCGGAGTCCCGGATGTGATAACGGACATGACGAGGAGTCTCGAAATGGTCGAGACATAAAGATTGATATATTGGATGACTATATTCGGACACTGGAAGTGTTCCGGGTGATTTCGGAGAAAACCGGAGAGCCGGAGGGTTACCGGAACCCTACCGGGAGAAGTAATGGGCCTTATGGGCTTTAGTGGAGAGAGAGAAGGGCTGCCAGAGGTGGGCCGCGCGCCACCTCCTCCCTGGTCCGAATTGGACTAGGGGAGGGGGCGGCGCCCCCCCTTTTCCTTCTCCCACTCCACCTCTTTCCCCCTCCTACTCCTACTAGGAGGAGGACTCCTCCTTGGCGCGCCACTCTTGGCCGGCCGGCCTCCTCCCCTTGCTCCTTTATATATGGGGCAGGGGGCACCCCAAGACACACAAGTTGATCCACGTGATCGTTCCTTAGCCGTGTGCGGTGCCCCCTGCCACCATATTCCACCTCGATCATATCGTTGTAGTGCTTAGGCGAAGCCCTGCATCGGTAGAACATCAAGATCGTCATCACGCCGTCGTGCTGGCGGAACTCCTCCCCGAAGCTTTGCTGGATCGGAGCCCGGGGATCGTCATCGAGCTGTACGTGTGCTAAGAACTCGGAGGTGCCGGAGTAACGGTGCTTGGATCGGTCGGATCGGGAAGAAGACGTACGACTACTTCCTCTACGTTGTGTCAACGCTTCCGTTGTGATCTACAAGGGTACGTAGATCAGACTCTCCCCCTCGTTGCTATGCATCACCATGATCTTGCGTGTGCGTAGGATTTTTTTTGAAATTACTACGTTCCCCAACAGGGCTGGCTAGCTTCCCCGTTGCTCCTTTATATACAGGGGCATGGGGCACCCCATAGACACACATGTTGATCATTGATCTCTTAGCCGTGTGCGGTGCCCCCCTCCACCATAATCCACCTCGGTCATATCGTCGTAGTGCTTAGGCGAAGCCCTGTGCCGATAGCTTCATCATCACCATCATCACACCGTCGTGCTGATGAAGCACTCCTTCGACACTCAACTGGATCAAGAGTTTGTGCGACGTCACCGAGCTGAACGTGTGTTGATCACGGAGGTGCCGTACTTTCGGTACTAAGATCGATCGGATCGTGAAGACGTACGACTACATCAACCATGTTGTCATAACGCTTTCGCTTACGGTCTACGAGGGTACGTGGACAACACTCTTCCCTCTTGTTGCTATGCATCACCATGATAGATCTTGCGTGTGCGTAGGATTTTTTTTGAAATTACTGCGTTCCCCAACAGCACAGGGACAACGGAGACCATCAGGAGGGAACATCGGCTACCAGGGCTGATGCAGGGGACTCGGGCTGGACGTGAAGGAGATGCAACGACGCGTTCTCCAGCGAGAAGGTGAAGCAAAGGAGGCCGAGGTCGAGCACGGGGAGGTTGAGGTCGCCACTGCGGATCCTGAGGACGTAGTCGGACCTGGAGGTTGAGGCGACTGGTGGCGGAGCTTGGGGCGGCGGCGCCATGGATGTTCGGTCACGGGGAGAAGGCCGGGCGCTGCAGGCACGCGAGGACGGATGGCGACGCTGTTGCCGGCACAAAGGGTGGAGGAGTCGAGGAGGAGGCCTCAGGTGTGGAACGTGGGCGACGACTCCGATGGCCGACCAGCGAGGCCGCGGCCTTGGCGCAGACGAGGCGCCTGACTGCACTTGCAGGGAAGCAGCGACGCAGCAGCTTGCACGGAAGGACGGCGCAGGGCTGCAGGATCCGGTAGAGGGCATGGCCGGCGGCGCGGCTTGGAGCAGATCGGGTGCGGGCGCTCCTCTTGGCGCTGGCTGTGCGTGGCGGCGGCGCACAGGAAGAGATGGGGATTGGAAGGAGAGTGGGAGGACGAGAGGAGCTAGCCTATAGGATTAGGTGGGTAGCGGGCTGGGCTAAAGGGCCGGCCTGGTTGCTGGGAGCAGGCCGAGCTGCGGTAGCTGGGAGGCCCAGTTGGGCTGGCTCTCTTCTCTCTCCCTCTAATTTTCTTTAACTGAAAAGCATTAGAGGGAAGGAAAAGGAAGAGGGGCTAGGGAAAGGAAGTTGAGCAGGAGGACAATTTTCCTGGACTCATAAAAATAAGCTTGATCTAATAAAATAGAGAGTGGGCGTGGGCGTGGAGTTGAATTCCACCTCATTTGAATTGATTCAAATGGGTTTGAACTAGGACTAGGATTTAGAAGTGCCAAAAATGTTGAGAATTTAGAAAGAGCCTCGATAGATTGGAAAAGAATTATAGGCAAGGTTAGAGAGTCAAAACTTGAAGAAGGAAAGGCCAAGGGATTTAACATGCACGTGTGTTGTGGTAAATTCCAAATTAATAGAATATAATTTTATAGCTCCCTAATAATATTGGGAGGATATATGTTATAAAGAGAAATCACCATCACATTTCCCTCGATTTAAATGGATCGAAGATCCATACAATTTATTTATGAGAAAACATTTAAGTTGGTAATGATGACATGATGCAATGCAAATGATGCAATGAAGAATGCAACAAACAAAACAAATCACCCGACGAAACTCGGAATACATGGAAGGCATCTGAAGTGTCGGTCTCGGGTCGTCACAACACTCCCCCACTTACAAGAGATCTCGCCCCGAGATCTAAGGATGGCACCGGAGAGAAGCGGAAGAGGAAGAGGTACAACAAAGTTGCTTCTTTGACAAACGAATGAAACCACGAACCTTGAGAGATTGAACAACTTGAAATAAAGATACGACAGAGATGAACGAGATTGCAAACAGTCTGTTGGACAAAAGGAATTAGGAATACGATGAGAACCAAGAGCTTGAGGAAGAAGATAGACTTTGAAGCCGCTCCGATTAAAATTAGCTGGACAAGGAATAAGAATAAAAGAATTCAGGCAGCACTCCGGTTGAAAAGAGACACAAGACTTGATAAGTTGAAAAGTACTTAAATATAGGACACAACACTCCTGTAAATGAATAAACAAGTAGATAAAATGGTCTTGGAGAAAGGAGATAATGGGTCGAAGAGAGCAACATCACCATGCCTCCGGAACAAATGAATGGAAAACTAGATGGTTGGAAAGAAAAGAACGGAGAAGAAGAATGACAACTCTCCCAGTAAAATTGAAAGAACATCCTTACGAAGAAGGGTTGAACGGAGTTGTTGAAAAAATCAACAACAAAAGAATAAGCTTGTTGTGGGCTTGTGGAAAACATCTCAAAACTAGAGGTGAAATTCTGCCACTAACGGAAACAATTGCTTGCTTGAGATCAACGAAGAGATGAACACTTCTTTCGCCAAGAGGATAGGAGAAAACTTGGATCATTGATAAGCACCACAAATAGCAACATTCCTTAGGGAAGGCTTTAGGTGAAATCTTTACCAAGATAACTCCAACAAAGAGATTGATAGTTTTAAAATACCTCATTCTTGACAACATGTGCATCATGAAACACGAAGGGAAATTATCAAGAATGTCATAACAGCACCTCAAAAGATAAGATAGAAAGAACTTCACTTCAGAATGCAAGATGAAGAATACTTGAGCTCCTCCAACAAGTATCTTGAAGAACACTTTGAGAATGAATTATATCCTTGATGAACCATCATGTAGAGCCTCCATGAAGAACTCCGTTAATAAAAGGATGGTTGAAAGAAAGAGAAGTTGAAAGAACAAGGTGAAGCCTTGCCATGATTTCCTTCGAACAGAGATAAAGAAGAAGAAGCTCCGGAAAGAAACATGAACAACTTGGAACCAAGAATTTATTCCTCCAGAACAAACTCCGAAGGAAGGAATTAATCACTTGGATGAAACAAGAATAAGAATTATGTCATGCTTGCCCTTCATCAACTTAAATTTATGAGAAGCAATAGATTTGTCATACTACTTATTCTCGTTGAAAGGATTAAGGGAGATATAGCGCAAACTTGGGAATGTCTTCAACAAACCACCGGTAGGATTTGGAAACAATGAACGAATTTATATGAAAACAAAGGGAAGAGGAATCTTGAACGAACCACCATAAGATTTTGAAATGGATGATGAAAAGAGAATGAATCGCCGGAAGGAGCTATAACACGAACAAAGATACTTGAGGGAATATCGAAGCACCGAAAGAATTTGAGAACGCGAAAAGAATGTCGTGAATGAAGAATTCTTCTGAAGTGAAGTCCTACGGAGAATCAAAAATGAAAGAACACATGAAATGCAGCAGATGAGTATGAAATAATTCTCATAATCGAAAACCATTATGAGGATAGCAACAAGCTAGAACCACGAATATTGAAGATAATAGACAAGGATTTAAGAGAAACTCTTCTTCGGTCTTCAAAGCTTAGAATGACAACGAGAAACACCTTGAAGAATTTGGAGATAGTCCGGAAGAACGAAGAATATAAAGGTTGAATCAACGATGAAAAGAATTTGAAAGCGATCTTAGAGAAGGCATATGACTGATGGAATCCATTCTTACGTCACACTTTGAAAAGAATTTGAGAATAACTCCAGAAAATTAGAAGAGTCGGGTATGATCCTGGGAAAAGACCTGTGGGTTATGGGCCCACTCAAAAGAAACACCGTTGGAAAAGATTACTTGAAAGAGAGATTACACCGGTTGAATTACATGCCTTAAATGAGGTAACAAGCTCAAAACAGTTTGAACGGATCTAGAATAGAAGCACAAATCTTCCGAGATATCTTTAGCACTTCAGAACAAATGGAAGGCGAAAGGTGAATGATGGAGAGGTGCACCCGCATGAAAAGCATTTGAAACGAGGAAAGGGATATGATCAACACTGAAAGCTTGAATTTAGTCCACCCAAGAAGAAAAAAACTAGAACGAAAGATGATAAACTGGAAGCTTCCTTCGCATCTTCATGATAAATGACCGGCTAAGAACATTGAAGGAAAGAATGAAAATAACTTCACATCAATAAAATGGATACTTGATTGAGAATTTTGATTTCTTGAAGAAGAAGGGTGGGAGGGTGGAAATATAAAGACTATTTAGGACGGATGGAACGGACACCACGGAGAAAACTTAGAATCCATCTTGTAAATGTTGAAATGATCGGATCCACTTGAAGAGAAGCACATCGTTTGGAAAGAATTGACATGACCATCTCGATGATCAAGAAGAATTAGCACTCCCATAGAAATATGAGAACACCGCTTAGGAAAAGGTATGGAATCAACACTTTACATTGAAGCAACTCAAATACCACATGTCAAAACAAAATAAGGGATTGGCTTGCGGAATAAGCCGGAAACAAATACATAAACCCTCATGCATTTGTTGGAAAGATAAACCTAGGTAACTACTTGAATTCCCACCTATGAACTCCCAAAACTTTCTGGTTATGCAATCTGGTGTTGGGGATACAGGGAGGCACAAATATCTCACACAACTAACAAATCCTACACTCCAACTGTATCCATCTGTCAACACATAACCAAGAAAACCTCGGAAATCGTGTACCTCAGACCTTTGAAAACATCCGATATACTAGATGTGGCAATACATCTGATCGCTCTTCCCAGTACTAGGTGTCGTCAAACTACTCTCACCACAAAGAGTATAGAAGCGTTTTTGATGTCGATGTCCTGTGGTATTCGGAACTAAGATGATAAGAACTGTGAAAAAAACACCTTGGAGCTCAACTCTCCGGGACACTACCACAACCCCTAAATGTCAGGAGGCACCAAGACAGAATTCCCATCACAATGATATCAGACCA
Source organism: Triticum monococcum (assembly GCA_034509565.1). Lineage (NCBI taxonomy): Eukaryota > Viridiplantae > Streptophyta > Magnoliopsida > Poales > Poaceae > Triticum > Triticum monococcum. Next base: position 558,563,281 of record CM067843.1, on the reverse strand, counting down.
ATTCCACAATACCCGCGTGATCCTAAAATTTTTTTGAGTGAAAAAGAGGAGAGTGAAGTCAAAACATCTACGTCAAGAGTCCTCACCAGAGCGACAAAGGGGCTGAGGAGTAAAAAGAATTCCTACTCTCTGATATATAGCTATACTCAAAATAGCTTTTTTCTAGACTCAACAACGAGAGTGGTTCGATCAATCAAGGGGGCTCCTAAGATCGGTACGGCTCTGTTACCAACTTGTAACTCCCAAGATGCGATTCTATCCCCAATCACGTGATGAATTCATGATTGGGGCACAACCGCATTTCGAGCGCATAGCAAGGTGGATATCATTACAACATACCATGTACTGAATAGATGAGAATACAAGATAAAGGCTTACACTCTCCACAAGCTACAACATGAATACAACAGTTCATCAATACATAGCAATCATCATACAGAACAGCAAGATCCGACTACGGATGAAACCAAACGAAAAACAAGAACGACATCCACCCTGCTAATCCCAGGCTCCCTTGACCAAAGAAGCAAAAGAACTCCAAAACAAGCAACAATCGCTCTCACGTCAAAGCATCACTTTACCTGTACCCGCAACTATTGTTGTAGTAATCTGTGAGCCACGAGGACTCAGCAATCCCATTACCATGGGCATCAAGACTAGCAAAGCTTAATGGGTAAGTAATGGATAAGTGGTGAGGTTGCAGGAGCACTAAGCATTGTTTGGTGGCTAACTTACGAGTACAAGAGTAAGAAGAGTTACTACGCATAACGGTCGCAAACTAAGAATGATCAAGAAGTGATCCTGAACTACTTACGTTCAAACATAACCCCATCGTGTTTTCTTCTCGAACTCACTCGATAAGAGACGGTCACGGTTACACACGCAGTTGGTGTACTTTATTTCAAATCTCGTGTCAAGTTCTCTACAACCGGACAATAAAAATTCCCATATGCCACATAACCATGGGCACGACTCTCGAAAGTTTAAGCCTTGCAGGGGTGTCCCAACTTAGCCCATAACAAGCTCACGATCCGCGGAGACAATCCTCCATCTCGAGACCCTCTGATCAGTCTCGGAATCCCGGTGCACAAGACATTTCGACAATGGTAAAACAAGTCCAGTAAGACATCCCAGTGTGCCAACACCCTGATAGTAGCCGCGCGTGTCTCGTCTGATGCCATGACCGGGTGGGACATCCTACGAGTAAAACCAAATCCTCGGGTTGCCCTGTGGTGGCCCCGCAGTCTAGCCGTTTGGGACCAACACCATCAGCACTGGCCCCCCTGTATTATGTTAAAAGAATCCTCGGGGACGCACCCCCTATGCCAATTAATTAATTATCAGGTTTATTATGTTGGGTAAATGTTAAAACCAATGTTGGGCCTTGTTGGAAGAGTTTTATTCGAAGCGAACTATCAAGGGGGCCCCATAAACCCCAACCGTGTTAGGAACGCAAAATCAAGGAACATAACACCGACATGACGGAAACTAGGGTGGCAAGAGTGGAACAAAACACCAGGCAAAAGGCCAAGCCTTCCACCCTTTACAAAGTATATATGTGCATTAATTAAATAAGAGATATTGTGATATCCCATCCATGTCCCAACATGGAACAACCTGCACTACACCTGCAACTAGCAACGCTATAAGAGGGTCTGAGCAAAGGAGTAACATAGCCAAACAATGGTTTTCTAGGATGGTGGAAAAGTGTTAGAGGCTTATCATGGCATATTGGTAGGCTTGAGAAACAAGTGGGAGCTAGCGCGAGATAGAGATAACATCGATACAACTAGCATAACAAAGATAGTAGTGAGATCCAAGGTGACGGTCATCTTGCCTGAAATCTCGCTAGGAAGAAGACCGAATCCATGAAGTAGACGAACCAACGTAGTCGAACGAATCCTCACAACCGCAACATACCGGAACTATCGAGAAGAAGCAACACCAGAAATAGGCAAACAACACGGTGAACCAACAAGCATAAACATGACATGATGCACAACCAAGTATGATGCATGTCCATTTAAACAAGGCATGACATGGCAAGTGCAACAAAAAATACTACAAGTTAAGTGGAGCTTAATATGCAACAAGTTGCATATTGGAGAAACACCACATTTAATTATTTAGTTAACTCTCATTTATGTACTGAACAATATTAAATGTTGGTTAACATGGCAAGAAGTGAGCCATAAGTAAACAACACATTTTAGGCAATTTAAATGAGTCCGGAAATAACAAACAACAATTCTGGAAAAGCCCCATACACATATTTGAATTTGATGCAAACAACAATTTTAAACATTTTAAATATTGTTATCATGATGCGGATGACATATGCAAGTTATATGCAAATTTTATGAAAAAGGTGATATGGGCTTGTTATGAAGCATTTGGTCACCATGGCGGAACGAAAGGGGTGCCACGACAACGACAACGAAAATGGTGCCACAACAACATTTCGATGATCTGAAAACTCATTGAGATATCGGTGCAAAAGAGCAAGTGTGCGGATGTGCGGAACATGCTAGAGATGCTGGGGTGATCCAAGCTACCAGGTTCCCACGAGTCGACGGCATGGCAAACAAGGAGGAACGTCACTGTACCATATAAACAGTTTTTAACCCCTTTCCGCGACAGCATTTGGAACCGTCGCCAAGTGAGTGTGGGCGATAGGGGGGTCCTTCCCACACGACCTAGAAATCGTCGGGGATAGGCCCTCTTGAGACACAGGCTGGGGCCATGTGTGATCGGGCGTTGCATCGAAACTCAATCATTTCCATAGGTATGTACATTCCACACGGTAATCTAAGAAAAACATTTCCGTAGGTATGTACATCCCACATGGTGAATCCTAGAAAATCATTTCCGTAGGTATGTACATCCCACACGGTGAATCCCATAAAATCATTTCCGTAGGTATGTACATCCCACACGGTGAATCCTAGAAAAACATTTCCGTAGGTATGTATATCACACACAGTTCTTTGTGTGGAAATGTTTGTGCCAGGTGGCCTAACGCAAACAGTTTACTGCCGGAAGCCATGTGTGATTGTTAGTTGATCGAACATGCCTACTTTCTAGAAACCGTGCGGGTTGTTTGAGTTCATCGCCCACGGTTATGTCTGAGTTCATCGCCCACGGTTATGTCTGAGTAACCATCTGCAAGAGAAAACCCCAATAAGCAGGGTAATTAGCCTATTATTGATAATCCATGCACTAATCAAACTGATATTTCTTATAAAACACTCCAGATATTTCATATGCATATAAAAGCAACCAGGATTTCATAATCAAATTACATCAGATAGCTTCGGCACTCAGTTACGCCATTACACAACAACACCAAGTTTCACATGCAACATCAAAAACCTTTGAAAAGTAGCATCATACACGGTAAATAGACAGTTGAATCTCATCTAGGAAACTGCAGAAGCGGAAGGCATATATTGAGCCTTCAGTGATGTTGAATGTCCTTGCAACTTTAGGCCAGTGGCTATGGATAATTGCCTGCCCAACCTTCGTCCTCTTTAGCAAGACTTCAATATTGTACCATGGGTGTTGAATGAATACCTTCCTCGCCTCTTGACCATGCAGGTGGTTTGAGAGGTAATCATTGGTGAACTGCTTTGAGAAGTACTGAAAACAAAGCTATGCATAAATTGCTATTGTAAATTTTGAAATGGCGAAAGGGGTAAAAACAAGGTAAAAGAGTTGGTACCATCCTATAGTTGACCGATGTCTTCTTCATTGTGCAAACAAAGATTTTGCTGTTATTCATCGCCAGTTTCTTCATCCTAACAATCTTTCCGAGTTTCTTGACTTGACTGATATTCATGGACATCTAATTTCCCCATATGCAAAATGGGTCGAACAGTGGGTCTAAGCCTCTGACAGCAGGACCTACATGTGCAAGACCAAATTGTAAGAAACCTAAATATTAGAATGATTCCTGCAACTGCACAATAATGTGTTATTATCCAAAGGACCCTGCTTGAACAAACCACGATGGTAAACTACAGCGTCTCCCATTGTTTCCCTGCAACACACATAAGGAAGATCTTGATCAGGTTAACTAAGAGTTGCCATACTACCAGTAGAATATGTATTGAGTACAGCCAAATTAGATTGTTGTCACATGCATAACAATACAAAATTGTACCCACAACAAATGAAAATCAAATTGCAGAACTGAACCAAACAAATGGACAACAGACCAAATGAACCAAAATAGTTAACCGAGCACGACATTACAGAATAGAAACATGTACTAGAAGATAAGACAGTTATCAAAACAAAGAATGCTTGAGAACAGTACTACAAAATGTAGTAATTGTTGGACCAAAGTGTTAACTAAACATTACAATTCAGAGGACCAAACTGTTAACCGAACATCAGATTGCATATTAACATTACAGAGGACAAATCACTAGAAGGCACTAGCGGTGGCCACGAGAAAACAGCACAAACTGTATTTTAAAGTAGACAACCGCGTGGCTGTGTCGATGGTGGCCTCGAAGACGAGGTGCTCCTCCAAGATCTGGCGGTCGTCACACATGGCAGCCATAGCGACCTCGTGCGTGCGTGCGGCCGCATGCTATTGAGCTCCACGTTACACTGCATGCAAAATGGCTGTGGGCGGCGCTTAATTGAAGGAGGGGGCAGTGATTTTGGTGGAAGGTGTCGCGCCATCGGTCGGGGCATGTGGGACAGGAAAGGAGGAGGATGGTGTGGGTGGGGTGTGGATTACCTGACCATATCGACGAGGCCGCGTAGCAAGAAGAAGGATCGGCGGCGGGGAGGACGCGCAAGAAGGATCATCGGCGAGGAGGCCGTACAGCAAGAAGAAGGATCATCGGCGAGGAGGCGGCGTTGCAGGAAGAAGGGTCACTGGCGAGGAGGCGGCACTGCAAGAAGAACGGTAGCCGGCGAGGAGGCCGCACTGCAAGAAGAAGGGTCGCCGGCGAGGAGGTTGAGCTGCCAGTAAGCACCAGTGAAGGTTTGAACTTGGAAAACAAGGAGGAACAGTGGAAATGTGGCTTTTGGTAGGAGGGAGGGGGCGGGGAGATAGATATTTCCGCGGTGGCAAAAATTTTTCGCTCGGTGCCGCGAGAAACTGGCGCGCAAGTGTGGTTCAAGCAGGGGTGGTGGACTGTAGACGACGAAGCTTCCTGCGTAAGCCAGACAAGACAGTGCGCCAAGATATTTTTTATCGCATCCCACACGATTATTTCTAGTAAACTGTTTGTGGTATACCTGATTTTTTCATTATGTTTTGAAAGACAAAATGGTGTTACGGAGGTAAAGGATGGTGTTTGAATTGCTAGAACATTTACGTACAATGAACATGCAACTAGTACATGAGTGTCGTGTTTAAATCTGGAATTATTCTGGGTTCATTTGGTATTTTTATGCATTAATTGAGTTTCTGGGCATTTAATGTGCATAATTCAAATTTGAACTACAAGCACATGCTCCAATGCACCAAAGTTTGTTGAAAAATCACATGTGTGTCTTTGGGTGAAATTATAGGTCCCATGCAAGAAATGGGAATGAAATTCAAACATCTGGGCGTCGTGGCTTGGCCGCAAAGATTGAGAAACTTGGTTTTTTAATTCCTGTAAATCCAAAACACGTCTCAAAATCATGAAACTTGGCTCCTGGTTCCGAGAGGGAACGTGTCACCTCCGTGTGCGAAATGAGAAACGTACACTGCCGTCTCCCGCCTTAATTTTTCTACACTGGCAGATTAGACCAAATAGAAGTATCGTGCTAAATTTTGGAATTATTTTGGGTTCGTTTCGCCTCTTTTATACATTAATTGAATTCCCGGGCATTACATGTGCACAATTCAAGTTTGAACTACAAGCACATGCTCCAGTGCACCAAAGTTGGTTGAAAAATCACATGTGTGTCTTCGGGTGAATTTATAGGTCCCATGCAAGAAATGGGAACGAAATTCAAACATCTGGGCGTCGTGGCTCGGCCGGAAAGATTAAGAAACTTGGTTTTTTATTTCCTGTAAATCCAAAACACGCCTAAAGATCATGAAACTTGGCATGGTGTCATGACATGGCACCAACATGCTGCGGTAATTTTTTTGGCCGAATTGAGACAAGCTTTGGTGTAAGCTTCTTGCAAACCGGAGCTTTCCTCAATAAGGCTCATGGTTCCGAGAGGAAACGTGTCACCTCCGTGTGCGAAACGAGATACGCACACTGCCGTCTCCCGCCTTAATTTTTTTACATAGGCAGATTAGACCAAATAGAAGTATCGTGCTAAATTTTGGATTATTCCGGGTTCGTTTGGCCTTTTTAATATATTAATTGAGTTTCTGGGCATTTAATGTGCATAATTCAAATTTGAACTACAAGCACATGCTCTAGTGCACCAAAGTTGGTTGAAAAATCACATGTGTGTCTTTGGGTGAATTTATAGGTCCCATGCAATAAATGGGAACGAAATTCAAACATCTGGGCGTCGTGGCTCGGCCGGAAAGATTGAGAAACTTGGTTTTTTAATTCCTGTAAATCCAAAACATGCCTGAAATCATGAAACTTGGCATGGTGTCATGACATGGCACCAACATGCTACGGTAATTTTTTTGCCGAATTGGGACAAGCCTTGGTGTAAGCTTCTTGCAAACCGGGGCTTCCCTCAAGAAGGCATGTGGTTCCGAGAGGGAACGTGTCACCTTCGTGTGCGAAACGAGATACGTACACTGCCTTGTCCCGCCTTAATTTTTTTACACAGGAAGATTAGACCAAATAGAAGTATCGTGCTAAAGTTTGGAATTAATTTGGGTTCGTTTGGCCTTTTTATACATTAATTGAGTTTCTGTGCATTTAATGTGCATAATTGACATGCTCCAGTGCACCAAAGTTGGTTGAAAAATCACATGTGTGTCCTTGGGTGAATTTATAGGTCCCATGCAAGAAATGGGAACGAAATTCAAACATCTAGGCATCGTGGCTCAGCCGGAAAGATTGAGAAACTTGGTTTTTAATTCCTGTAAATCCAAAACATGCCTGAAAATCATGAAACTTAGCATGGTATCATGACATGGTAATTTTTTGGCCGAATTGGGACAAGATTTGGTGTAAGCTTTTTGCAAACCGTTGCTTCCCTCAAGAAGGCTCGTGGTTCCGGGAGGGAACGTGTCACCTCCGTGTGCGAAACGACATACGTACACTACCTTCTCCCGCCTTAATTTTTTTTAAACATGCAGATTAGACCAAATAAAAGTATCATGTTAAATATATGAATTATTCCGGGTTCGCTTGGCCTTTTTAATGCATTAATTGAGTTTTTGCGCATTTAATGTGCATAATTCAAATTTGAACTACAAGCACATGCTCCAGTGCACCAAAGTTGTTTGAAAAATCACATGTGTGTCCTTGGGTGAATTGCTAGGTCCCATGCAAGAAATAGGAATGAAATTCAAACATCTGGGCATCGTGGCTCGGCCGAAAAGATTGAGAAACTTGGTTTTTTAATTCCTGTAAATCCAAAACACACCTGAAAATCAGTAAACTTGGCATGGTGTCATGACATGGCACCAACATGATGTGGTAATTTTCTGTCCGATTTGCGAAGGCGCACACATTAACAATCAACAAAGTCATTTTGGAACAAGTGCTGTCACGTTACAAATCGGAAACACAAGTATTATTGAAACCGTGAGCGTTCTACTTACTAATTACGCGCCGCCACGCGTCCCCTTTTTTATTGGCTAGGAGGTGCCGTGCGGGGTAGCTATTTGAGTACGGGAGGCGTGTGATCAGACCCCTGCACGTGCTCATCGGGAGGAGAGCCCTTTGATCGCTACCCGCCGCACACCTCCCTCCCAACATCTCCATTAAAGGCGCCCGAGCCCCTGTTCTACGGCGTGGCTATATGTTTCACTAGACTTAGATTTAAGAGAGAAAAATGAAAATCTGAAAAGAAAGTTTTGCACGAATCTTGATGTAAGATCTGACGGACCTATATAGCATCGACTGCGACTTATAGCAAGCATGATGAATATAAGGATGATGACAGTACATAACAATCGTATTACATATTTAGGAACATAATTAAAAAAGCCACATGTGGCAACACCCGAAATACACAAGGGCAAAAAAAGAAGGGAGACAACGATCTGGCTCGCTGTTCTCTACGTTGCTGCAGGACGCGGGAACTAGTCTCCGCGGCGAGCGGCGATGAGCTCTTTCTTGTGCTCAAGATGCTGCTTGAGAGCATCCTGTAGGATCAAAAGTATGTCTAGAGGGGGGGGGGTGATTAGACTACTTGACCAAATAAAACTTATCCTTTTCCCAATTTTACTTCTTGGCAGATTTTAGCAACTTTGGACAAGTCAAGCAATCTTAACACAATTCAAGCAAGCATGCAAAGAGTATATCAGCAGCGGAAAGTAAAGCATGCAACTTGCAAGAATGTAAAGGGAAGGGTTTGGAGGATTCAAACGCAATAGGAGACACAGATGTTTTTGTCGTGGTTCCAATAGGTGGTGCTATTGTACATCCACGTTGATGGAGACTTCGACCCACGAAGGGTAACGGCTGCGCGAGTCCACGGAGGGCTCCACCCACGAAGGGTCCACGAAGAAGCAACCTTGTCTATCCCACCATGGCCGTCGCCCACGAAGGACTTGCCTCACTAGGGCAGATCTTCACGAAGTAGGCGATCTCCTTGCCCTTACAAACTCCGTGGTTCAACTCCACAATCTTGTCGGAGGCTCCCAAGTGAAACCTAGCCAATCTAGGAGACACCACTCTCCAAGAAGTAACAAATGGTGTGTTGATGATGAACTCCTTGCTCTTGTGATTCAAATGATAGTCTCCCCAACACTCAACCCTCTCTCACAGGATATGGATTTGGTGGAAAGAAGATTTGAGTGGGAGGCAACTTGGGAAGGCTAGAGATCAAGATTCATATGGTAATAATGGAATATCTTGGCCTCAACACAAGTGTAGGTGGTTCTCTCTCAGAAAAGGTAAGTTGGAAGTGTAGGTTCGTTCTGATGGCTCTCTCCATGAATGAAGAGGAGGTGGAGGGGTATATATAGCCTCCACACAAAATCTAACCGTTACACACAACTTGCCAATCTTGGTGGGACCGAATTGATAAACTCGGTCGGACCGATTCAGCAAATCTAGTGACCGTTAGAATTTTCGGTGGGACTGACATGGAACTCGGTAGGACCAATATGGTTAGGGTTAGGGCATAACGTAATCTCGGTGAGACCGATTACACAAACTCGGTGAGACTGATTTTGGTAATAAGCTAACTAGAGAGTTGGCTAGGTAAACTCGGTGGGACCGATTCGCTCATTTAGGTGAGACTGAAATGTTACGAAAGGGAAACAGAGAGTTCACATTGCAATCTCGGTGGGACCGATCACTCATCTCAGTGGGACCGAAACGTTACGAAGGGAAACAAAGAGATTGCAATCCCATCTCGGTGAGACCGAGATCCCTATCGATGAGACCGATTTGCCTAGGGTTTGTGGCAATGGCTATGACATCTGAACTCGGTGGCGCCAGATAGAAAGAATTGGTGGGGCCGAGTTTGACTTTTGGTTTAGGTCATATGTGGATGTGAGAAAGTAGTTGAGGGCTTTGGAGCATATCACTAAGCATCTTGAGCAAGAGCCTCATTAAGCAACACCTCATCCCTCCTTGATAGTATTGGCTTTTCCTATAGACTCAATGTGATCTTGGATCACTAAAATCGAAAATGTAGAGTCTTGAGCTTTGAGCTTGAGCCAATCCTTTTGTCCTTAGCATTTTGAGGGGTCCACTTTTCTCATCCATGCCATGCCAATCATTGAGCTTTCCTGAAATATTAATCTTGAAATAGCATTAGCTCAATGAGCTATATGTTGTTAGGAATTACCAAAACCACCTAGGGATAGTTGCACTTTCAATCTCCCTATTTTTGGTAATTGATGACAACATATAGATCAAAGCTTCAACAAATGATAATAAGAGTGAAAAACATTGTCGCTTTGAGAAGAATGTGAAAAGCAAGAGCTCCCCCTAAATTTGTGCATAGTTTAAGATTTGCTTTGGACTGCGAATGCACAATGAGTTAGGATCATGGGTTACTCTTCCATGTCACATACATCTTGGTGGAGCGCTCAAAATGATAATAATTAAATACATGCACTCATCACCAAGCAAAGAGAATGATCATATGGGGATATAAAAGGATAATGTCATCCAACAAGCATTAAGGTAGCATATGATCAAACACATGATCATCCAAGTATCACACAAAAGTATAAAGTATCTCAAACAAGCAAATAACAAAGTTCAACCACCAAACAACAAGAGAGAACAAAGAGCAACACTCTTTCTCGAAGACTATGATCTATACATTTTCTCCCCCTTTGGCAACAAGTTACCAAAAAGTTCATAAAAAATGCATAGTGCTAGATCGACTCTCAGGCTTGGTCTTCAGGTGGTGGTGTAGATAAAACTCCAAGGACGAAGGCATCAGTTGATGTAGATGGAGCTGGTGGAGTGGGTGCTGGAGCTGGTGGCACTGAAGCTGTAACTGGTGCAGATGAAGTTGCTCTGGTGTCTGTAACTGGCACTGCAGCAGATCTCTGTCCTCTGGGCACTCTAGCAAAAGCATCAGTGGTAGACTTGCCCTTCTTCTCCTGCACTTCATCCTGAAGTTGCTCAATAACTGACTGTATCTCTATGACCTTCACATCTAAATCATAGAACTTCTGCTCCATGATCCTCTCCAAGCTCTCCGGGTTTTGAGTCAGGGTGGCCAATCCCTTCTCAATCCTCAGAGTGGAGGCAATCAAGTAGCCAAGCTGATCTTGCTTGCTCTTCAGAAGATACTGAGATGCCTCATCAATGGTTGGCATCTTTGCAGCCTTTTCAGTCATTGCCTTCTCCCTCTTTGCTTGTGCTTGCACAGAAGATGGTTCATTCTCATCCATTACCACAGTGCTGTCCTCAAAGTCTGGGTAGATGGGCATATGATACTTGTCCAAGAGATATTTGCCAGTGCCCATCTTGGAGTTGATTAGCTCCTAGATCCGTGGGGCATACCCACAACTTCTCTTCTGATCTGCAGCTGTTCTCTTTATAGTTTCGACAATTAGGCTCATGACTTTGAACTTTTGAGGCACATCAAATATGTGAAGTAGGTTAATTACATGGCCTCTGATCATCTTGTGATCACCTGACTTTGGCAATAGAGTGTGCCTGAGGATCCAGTTGATTGTTGGCAAACCTGACAGAAGGTAATGTACTGATCCAAATTTGTGTGTCTCAAGAGCAGCATCTGGGATCTCTCTGTACATATGTGCCATGGTGTTGTGATCCTTCTTCTTCTTGGCATAGACATCCAAGTCATCTTCATTCTCCTTAGGATCATTGATAAATTTTGCCCATTCTTCAACCGTTGACCGGTGCCTAGTACCTTCAGACATCCAGACAATCCTTTCATCTGGGTAGAAATGAGCTGTGGAGTAGAACTGCATAATAAGTTCATCATTCCACTTTGTGAGCTTCTGCCCAACAAAGTCCTCTACTCCACAAGACTTGAAACTATCATAGACTCCAGGATAGTGTTCTTCATTTTCCCTGATGTACTCCCAGTCCACCCATCTCATATCACATACTATAGGCTTCTTGTCAAGCAACACTGTCTCACAGAAGTCCTGATGTTCCTTTGTATGGAACCTGTAGTCCACAACAGTTCTTCTCCTGACTGCATAGGGATCAGTCAATCTCCACTGTCTGAGTCCTGCATCCTTCCTGAGCTTCATGTCCTCAGCTACTGGATGAGCATCATTATGATCTGGAATTTTGGGCTTCAACTTCCTCAAGACATGTGACTCATCATCTTCTTCTTCTATAGCAGCTTCAGGCACTGGGGCCATGTTCTTCTCTGCAGCTGGAATATTCCTTGTACTCCTCTTGGGTGCAGCTTTGGGTTTTGGAGCAGCTGCCTTGGGAGCTTTTTTGGGCTTAGATGGAGCAGTCCCTGATCTTATAGCATCTCGCATAAGCTTTTGAGCTTTAGGTGCTGGTGCAGCAACCTCTTCCTCTTCATCTTCCATCATTGAGGGCTTCCCAATTACTCTGGCAATGGTCTTCTTGGCCCTTTCTTTCCTCTTCTTACCATCTCCAGTTTCCTTGGGTTCAAGAGTGAACTCCATTGTTTCTCCTGTGGCAACTTTCCTTGCCTTAGACATGGGCTGTCTTCTTGCTGGCATCTTAGTCTTCAGACCTGGATTAGTTGCAGCAACTATGCCATATTCCTTTTTCAGAACTTTCCTCTTTGAGGTGGCCTCTTCCTCAACAGCCACATAGTCCTCATCCTCAAAATTTGAGGTTCTCTTCTTTCTGGCCCTGGTGGCTGCCTTAGTCAAGTTGCTGGGTGTACTCCTACTTCTATCATCATAGCTGCTAGAAGGACTAGTGCCCTCACTCATGTGAACTTGCTCCTCAGACTTGTTCTGACTGTCACTCTGATTTGACATGATGCAAACACTGACAGTAGACCCTGTGAATAGATATAGATGAGATAGATTGGATGAGCATCACAAAGTGCAGAGGTTTTTGCAAAAGAATGAGTCAAAAACTTAGTTTTAGTTTTCCACAGAAAGCATTTTGGATCTACCGATTTGAAATCTCGGTGATACTGAAGCAGCTTTTGGAACCTAAACTAGTGAACTCGGTCAGACCGAGTCACAGTTCGGTGGCACCGAGACTGCTAGGGTTTCACAAAGAATTGAACTCGGTCACACCGATTTGCAATTCTCGGTCAGACCAAGAATCACATGTGCAATGGCCTTAGCCAAATCAGTGGAACCGATTTCAACAATTCGGTTGGTCCGAGATGATTTCGGCGGAAACCTAACCCTAAATTTTCAATCCACAACTAAACTACGGAGTGATTTCGCTGGATAGAGTGATCTCAATCGTGGCAAGATACATGGCAAAACAATGTGCTAGGAATCGGAGTGAGATTAGCACAAGGATCAAGTCCATACCCTAAGTGCGGCGATGGACCTACTACGGCGGCAACGGCGGAGACGATTTCCGTTGATGGCGGCGGAGACCAGCGGCAGGAGGCAGCTGGCGATGAGGAGGACGATCCGGAGACACAGGGAGGCAGAGCAGGCTGAGCGTGGGCGAAGGGGTTCGGAGAATTTTCCAAATTTTGGCCCGAGGATATTTATAGCCTGACCCTGTCGGTGTGACCGAGTGGAACAACTCGGTGGCACAGAGATGCATAACTGCAAGCAGTTACTTCAACTCGGTGTGACCGAAAAGTTCAAATCGGTTGCACCGAGATTGAAAACCTAGATCGACTAAGTGATCTCGGTATGACCGAAATGGATGAATCGGTCAGACCGAAACGCACAAAGAAGTTTTGGAAGTTTAAGTCTATGACGAATCGGGGACTACGAGTGCTCCTCACACAGAGTGGTTCGAATTTGACTTGATCAAACTTTGTGATGTAGCATGAATAGAGTTTGAGATGAGAAAAATCATAGATAGCTAGAGAAGGTTCTTAGGCATTCTTGTCCATCCACTTGGCAAAATAAAAAGGAACCAAACAATCAAAACAACAAGTGGATGCCCTTGAATGAGTAAATTATGCAACCAACATGCTCACACAATAAAATGGCAAATCAAATATGTGGCAAAGCATGCACAACCAATTCTAGAATCTATCAAGCAATTGGCTATGACTAGGTCATCTATATATGAGTATATTGATTTAGGAGTCAAATGAGAACATTTGATCATAGGTCATACTCATCGTTTAAGCACAAGTGGGGTTACCACTTTTACATAAAGCGTTGTTGTGTTCACACCATTAGAGTTGCTTTAGCTCAATTCTTAGAGTAAAGCTCCCCCTAGATGTGAGATCCCCCCTAAGAGGGATGAACTAACCTTGGGTTTTGTCGATGATGACTTCATGTAGGTGTTGAATATATGGATGCTCAATGTTGGTGTAGATCTGTCACAGCCCTAGAAATCTTCTTGTAATTAGTGGCATTGCATCCTTGCATCATTTTCAACTTCTATTAATTTTGAAATGGGGACTGATAAACCCTAGCAGCAAGTGAAATACAACTAGGGTCAAATTAAATCTTTTCCATCTACCCAAAATGGCTTTTAGAAAAGTTCATCAATTTTGGAATGGGTGAAAACTTCCTCCAAAAAAGATGCACACATTTCTAGGACATTCCTGGATTTTGGAGTTAATTCATACGTATTTGAATTTGGACAATTAAATGCTATATAATATCTTGAATGTCCAAATAATTCTGAACTTAAGTGAGGGCTGTTGGAAATATTCCATACAGAGCCCACAATTATTTTCAGGGTTTTTGAAAATGCCTTAGCATTTTAATTAAGTCAAAACAATTACAAAAAAATAGAAACAGAAACTAAATAAAAGAGAGAGAGAAGGAAACAAACCTGGCGCCACCTGGGCCTCACCTGTGCTGGCCCAGCCCACCTGGCCTGGTGCCAGTCATCCCTAACCTCTGCCAGTAGGCAGAGGTGGGATAGCGCACGCGCACGCGAGGCACCATGCCTCCTCCTGCTTGCCGACGAGCCTCTGGACGCGTGGGTGAACGCCCCAGCGTCGTCCCGATCCGCCCGACCTCTCTCACTCTCCCCCATGCTCTCTCCCTCGCCTCCGCGCCTCGGATCGAATGCGCCCGCCACCGACGACGAGCACCACTGCGGCCATCGCCTCCCCCTCGTTCCCTCGAGCAGCCCAGAAGCACCGCCGCGTCCTCCCCTTCCTCTCCACCGAGCCACGACCCGCCGGATGCCTCGAAGCACCGTCCCCGACCCTTCATCCTCCTCGGGTCGCCGGAGATCCGCCTCGCCGCCCCGCTCACTCCGACACCTCCCCGGCCCCGCCATCTGTACCGGAAGACTCATCGTGAGCCACTGAACCTCTACCCTCCGCCTTTTCCTTCGCACACACCCCGTAGCCGCTGCCCTGCGAGCACCCGAAGCTGCCGTCCGCCATGGCCGGCGAGCCCCGTGCCCCCGAGCCCCTCCGCTCCTACTAGATGCTCCGACGTGTTTCTGATGACCGTTAGGTGCTGCCTAGCACCTCCGTTTGCTCGCCCTCGAGCTGCAGCCCTGCGCCCATGGAACCTGAGCCCCGCCACCGCTTGACCTCATCGCCGAGCCCAACTCCGGCAACCCCAGGGCCTCCGTCCACCTCCGTTGGATGCGGCCGAGTGCCAGCTTTCCAACGGGGCCGCCCGCGGCCCAAGAAACCTCCTGTAGGTGAAACCCGAGCCACTCCGGAGCACACCCGCCGCGGATTTGGTCGCCGGCGTTCACACGCCGGTGGTGATGACGTGGCACCATCATTAGGGACTAAGTACCAACTTAATTACCCCCCGACCCACTGACACACGGGCCCACGCCCTTAGTTAACCACAGTTTAAATTCCTGTTAGTTTTAACTAATCACCGTGGCCCCACGCGTCAGCGTTGACCTGGCTGACGTGGCCCTTGACCGACACCACCTGTCTGTGACCCTAGGCAGCACTGGGTCACTGACCAGTGGGCCCCATAGGTTAGGTTTGACCTGGGCCGCTCCGTTGACCACTGACGTCAGCGTGATGCAGTGCTGACGCAATAAGCTATTTTCTGGATTTAAAATAATTCAGGAAATTCCAAAAAATGCCCAAAACTTCTAAAATTCATAGAAATTAAACCGTAACTCCAAATGAAATAATTTATATATGAAAAATTATTAGAAAAATTCAAGGAATCTGTTTATGGAATTTTCATGCATGTTTGAACAAGAGTTTGAATTTCAATTTTGTATTCAAACCAACTTCATTTAATTGTGTTGCTAGTTGCATTAGCTCAATCAACAACATATTGCCATGTCATTATCATGCATCATGCTATGCATTGCATTGATTGTGTTCCTTCTCTGTTGCCGCTGGTTGTCCCCTCTCGGTAGACATTGTACCGACGCTGTGATCGTTGACACTTATGAAGACCCAATGATATCTTCAGAAGTGCCAGGAAAGCAAAACCCCCTTGTTCATTCCGATACAATCCCACTCTCTTGCTCATGCTCTCTTTTACTGCATTAGGACAACAACGATTCAACTGTTACATGCTGCGGTAGTTGAACCCCTTTCCTCTGCATGACCTGTCATTGCCACAGTAAATAGATGAAACCCACTAGCATGGGTAGGAGTTGTTTGAGCCCTGATGTGCCTACTCATTCATGTTTGTTTGTCATGCCTGCTACTTCTTAGAGTTGAGTCAGGTCTGATTCATCGGGGATGAATCGGAGGTGTGTAAACATGTCCTACTATTGAGAGCTAAGTGTGTGAACACGATTTGGTAAAGGTAGCGGTGAGAGGCCATGTAGGAGTACATGGTGGGTTGTCTCATTGAAGCCGTCCTCAGGAACTGAGTTCTGTGTTTGTGATCCATGAAATAGTTACTACCACGCATTGGGCCCGAAACCAATGGACCCTCTCGGCTTCTTGATCACCCTTGTCCTCTGTCCAGGAGTTGCAACTAGTTTCTGGTGTTTATAGGATATGTGTTGGCAGCCGTGCGTAGCACTGACCCTAGGGGTGGGCTATGATGCGGTAGATACACCATGGCCGGGCATGCCGGGCGCCCATTTGGTGTCTCGGAACCCTGTACACATCGTCCGGGGCTGTATGTGGAAACCTCGGCCGGACTCCCTGCGGATGGAACCTGGATAGACGATAAACCTGGACTAGAGACTTGAGTGTTTAGGTAGGCCATGGCCGACACCCTCATTGGGCTTCCGCTTGAAGGTTGCCGAGCACATGTCGTGTAAACGGCGGTAAGTGGTGAGAGCGTGTGTGAAGAAGTACACCCTTGCAGGGTTAACATCATCTATTCGAATAGCCGTGTCCGCGGTAATGGACCTCTGGGTTGCCTATAACAGTTCATAGACAAGTGAAAGTGGATATGATAAAACTCGCAAGATAAGTGTGAGTGCTATGGATGGCCTTCTCGTAGGGGGACGGGAGCGGATCCATAGTGGTGTATTGAATGGTGAATATGTGGACTCGTGTGCGCCACCTCAAAAGAGTTGCTTGCAGTCATAGTTTAAGATAGCCACCGAGTCAAAGCTGGCTTGCTGGAGTTAAACTCCACCACCCCCCTGTTGATACCAATGCATATGTAGCTAGTTCTGACGTAAGTCTTGCTGAGTACTTTTGTACTCACGTTTGCTTAATTTATGTTTTTGCAGAGAGGCTTCAGTCTGGCTAGTAGTTTCGCGTGGACTTCGACGTTTAGCTTGATACCTCAGCTACGATCTTGTGCCCTCGGCGGGATCTGGTAGATAGTCAGGCTTCTTAGCCTTTTTCATTTGTAGATGTATGTACTAAGATATGTTAAGCTTCCGCTTGTGCCTTGATTTGTATGCTATGACTGTTGGGTCATATGACCCATGTTTGTAATATCTCGCTCCTCGGAGCCTAATAAATAAATACTTGAGTTGTAGAGTTATGTTGTGATGCCATGTTGTATTTGCACATATTGAGCATATTGTGTGTATGATTGAAATGCTTGGTATGTGTGGGATCCGACAACCTAGTGGTTTATCCTTGGTAGCCTCTCTTATGGGGAAATGTAGTCTTGTGCTTCCATGAGCCATAGTAGTCCGCTACAGCCCGGTTCACCGGAGTCCTGCTAGCCTAGCACTACTGCTCTGGAACACTTGACTGGCCGGCATGTGATTCACTTCGTTCCTGTGTCTGTCCCTTCGGGGAAATGTCACGCGGTGACATCCGGAGTCCTGCCTAGCCTGCTACAGCCTGGGTTCCCGGAGTCCTGTTAGCCCAGTGCTACCGCCCGGATTCACACGCTGCTGACCGACAGGCTCGATGTGATTCATGTATGCCTGTCCCCATAGGTTAGTGCCGCTTTGGGTTCACGACTAGCCATGTCGGCCCGGGTTCTCTGTCATATGGATGCTAGCGACACTATCATATACGTGAGCCAAAAGGCGCAAACGGTCCCGGGCCATGGCAAGGCGACACCCGTGGAATACCGTGCGTGAGGCCACAAAGTGATATGAGGTGTTACCGGCTAGATCGAAGTGACTTGGAATTGGGGTCCTGACAAGATCATTTGGAGCAATCCTTTGGAGTGAGTTGCACTTTCAATACCTACACGGGTTAGTCCCACAAGGAACAAACAAGGATATCCATAGACATAGAGTGATGCACACATAAGATGATGTCTATGCAAGCATTAGGTTACCTTGACCCTTGTCTTACCAACAAGAGGGTTTGTGACTCCTTGAACTAGTGTAAGATGTGGAAGTTGATTGCACTTGTTCTTGCCAAAATGATAAGAGTGAAGTATGTTGACGGAGTCACCCTCAGGAACTCTCTAGTTCTTCTTCTTCGGGATCCATATCATCTTGATGGGAATCCTTGGAGTTGTAGTCGTTCTTGATGAAGTAGAACTTGATGTAGTCTTGGGAACCCACTTGACCAAGGCCTTAGGAGCTTCTTCAAATGCATTAATCCACTCTTGAAGCTTACCCTTGCCTTTTTGCTTGTGGTCTTGTGGTGGAAGATCATCTTGAGCTCGTGTCCCTTTGAAGGAAGTAGGATCATACTTCTTTTGTAGAGGAACAAACTTCGTCTTGGGGTATTGATCTTCTTGCCACTCAACTCTATTGGCATTGAACTTTCATTCAAAACCAACACCTTGGTTCTTCCGGTGCCTTCCTTGCTTGCGTACAATTTCCTCGAATTGCTTACTCCCGGCAAGGCTCTTGTAAACACCTTTCTCTATAATTCCCTTTAATAAGCTATTTTCTTGCTCAAGTGTAACTTGGCTAAGAGAATCATTAGTGGAATCAAGATAACTACTAGAAGCAACAACATTGGATTTAGCATGAATATTTTTACTACTAGAGGAAGAATCTTTCTTGTTCTTGTTACTAGACTTGACTTGAGGCATGTGAGTGGATAAGAGTAAACACTTGGCAATGTAAGAAGAACTTTTCTTGAGAAGATCATCATTGATTGCCTTTAAGAACTCATGCTCTTGCTCAAGGTTGAGCTTTTCAAAACGTAATTTCTCATGAGTCCTTTAAAGTTCTCGATGATCTCCTAAGATAGTTTCATGAGCTAACTTAAGAGTGTTTAGTTCTTTAGTTAGAAACTCAATATTCTCCTTATCATTGTCATTCGTTTTATCTTGCTTAGCATGATTAATCGATGTTTCATCATAGTATTCATCACTAGAGTTGTCAACAAGTAAATCATCATCACCTAACAAGTCATCTTCATCACAATTGAAATCAACATACTCAGGGTGTGATACCTTTGGGCCTTTAGCCATGAAGCATCTTCCAAGTCCTTCATTTGGTGAATCAAATATGTCGTAGGAGTTGGTTGACACAAGTGCTAGACCGACAACACCTTCATCTTGAGTGTATTCGGAGTCGGAGTGATAGCTTCTCTCGGAGTGATTGTCGGATTCGGAGCCGGATACCCATTCACTAACATGAGCTTGATGTCTTCATTTTGTGTAGCTCCTTGATGACTTGTCCTTCCTTTCTGGATCCTTGCTTCTCCGGGATGTTCTTCATTCATAACGATCATCTCTACTCCTTCTCTCTCTTGATGGTGATTCTTCTCTTCTACTTCTTCTTTTTGGAGAATCTTCTCTTCTCTTGTAGGGTGCCATACACTC
This sequence comes from Triticum monococcum, assembly GCA_034509565.1. Taxonomy (NCBI): domain Eukaryota; kingdom Viridiplantae; phylum Streptophyta; class Magnoliopsida; order Poales; family Poaceae; genus Triticum; species Triticum monococcum. The sequence continues at coordinate 558,543,546 of CM067843.1, read as the reverse complement.
ATTGGAATAGTGTCCGGGTCTTCCACAATTGTAGCAATTTCGCTCTCGACTATAAGATCTTTTGTCATTGTAGGACCTTGACTTGGAACTTCTCTCTTTGCTTCTACTCTTGTAGAACTTGTTGAAGTTCTTCACCATTAGGCTCAATTCTTCATTGAAGGTTTGTTTCTCACTTGATGATGTGGGAGCTTCACATGAGGCTTTGTAAGCACCACTTGACTTGTTATGGAGCTCCTCTTTATCCTTGAGTGACATCTCATGAGCAACAATTCTTCCAATGACTTCTGTTGGCTTGAGATCTTTGTAATTGGGCATCATTTGGATCAATGTGCATACGATATCATATTTTCCATCCAAAGCTCTTAGGATCTTCTTGATGATGAATTTGTCGGTCATCTCTTCACTTCCTAAGCCGGCGATCTCATTTGTGCTAAGAGCAAGCCTAGAGTACATTTCAGCGACACCTTCACCATCCTTCATTTTGAACTTGTCAAGCTGACTTTGAAGCACATCCAACTTGGATTCCTTGGCGGAGTCGGTACCTTCATGCATATCAATCAAAGTATCCCAAATTTCCTTTGCATTCTCAAGACGACTGATTTTGTTGAATTCTTCGGGGCACAATCCGTTGACGAGGATATCACAAGCTTGAGCATTGTATTGCAGCATCTTCAACTCTTCCACGGTAGCTTCACGGTTCGGTTCTCTCCCATCAAAGAATTCACCTTGCAAGCCAATACACACAATAGCCCATACGGCGGGGTTATGTGCAAGAATATGCATTTTCATCTTATGCTTCCAACTAGCAAAATTAGTACCATCAAAGTAAGGACCTCTACGGTGGTAATTTCCCTCGCTAGACGCCATACTCTCCTAGGTTGTGAAACCAAGTCTATGACTACCAAAAGCTATGGAAATCAAAGCAAATGGAGACCAAAGCTCTGATACCACTTGTAGGATCGAAAGTATGTCTAGAGGGGGGGTGATTAGACTACTTGACCAAATAAAACTTATCATTTTCCCAATTTTAGTTCATGGCAGATTTTAGCAACTTTGGACAAGTCAAGGAATCTTAACACAATTCAAGCAAGCATGCAAAGAGTATATGAGCAGCGGAAAGTAAAGCATGCAACTTGCAAGAATGTAAAGGGAATGGTTTGGAGGATTCAAACGCAATAGGAGACACGGATGTTTTTGTCGTGGTTACGATAGGTGGTGCTATCGTACATCCAGTTGATGGAGACTTCAACCCACGGAAGGTAACGGCTGCGCGAGTCCACGGAGGGCTTCACCCACGAAGGGTCCACGAAGAAGCAACCTTGTCTATCCCACCATGGCCGTCGCCCACGAAGGACTTGCCTCACTAGGGTAGATCTTCACGAAGTAGGCGATCTCCTTGCCCTTTCAAACTCCTTGGTTCAACTCCACAATCTTGTCGGAGGCTCCCAAGTGACACCTAGCAAATCTAGGAGACACCACTCTCCAAGAAGTAACAAATGGTGTGTTGATGATGAACTCCTTGCTCTTGTGCTTGAAATGATAGTCTCCCTAACACTCAACTCTCTCTCACAGGATATGGATTTGGTGGAAAGAAGCACTACAAGAAACCTGCTTATCTGTGACAGATACAAACCATCACAGCAGAGCAGAAAACCGTCAGGCCTTGGCATCGGTGACGGATATGATATCTGTCATGTATCGCGCGTCATAATTTTCCAATAGCACAAGCTGTGACGGAAATGCCTAGCCGTCACAAATATATGACGGTGCCGGACCGTCACTGATCCGGCCCCCGGCCCTGCCCGGCCCGCCCTCGGCCCGGGTTTCGGTGACGGACAAATCCGTCATGGATCTGAATGCCCTGATGTATTGCGTGGCATCCACGTGGATCTGATGTGGCATCATCTGGGCCTCTAGCCTTTGGGCCCATATAATTTTGGCCCAGTTAATTTGTCAAGCCACGCCGAATAGTCGAAAAAAGTTAAGGCATACAGGACTGTTTGGCCCATTAATTTTTTTGGGCCCATATTTTTTTTGAACTTCTATCTGGTAGCCTATTTCTGCTCGACCATTATGCTGTTTGTCAGCCTGTTTATACTCCAGCCCATTAGTGCTCAATAACCAATTTTGCTCCATCACAATGAAGAACTTCTCTTTCGGTACAACAACAATGTCAAATAGACAAAAAAGATGCACATCACCACACACCACAAATTAAACTCTAGCATTACAATAAGATAATTACTGATCTAGCATTACACATCCAACATAAATAAACTTCCTGTCCAAATCCACTAACCGTCAAACATAACAAAACTTCCGCCTACTAGCAAAATAGTTTGCATCCAGAAACATCATAAGCAGTTTCCACTATAAACTAACATTTAGCAAAAGGCTGGTTCCAGCACATTCAGAGCTTCCAGCAGAATTTTGCTTGGACAAACAACTTACTCTTGAGCTCATCTTGGAGTAATCTGATTTAGTAAGAAGTCTAATTTAGCTTCCAGCTCCGCTTGCTTTTTCCTGTTCTCCTCTTCTTGCTTGGTCCTTGCTTCTTCTTGCCTGATCCTTGCTTCTTCTGATTCCTTTAACTGATTGGTCAAGGTTTCAACACGGGCCCGAAGCTCGGCTGTTCCCCTCTTCCGCGCTTCCTGTTCTGCCTCACGGTCGCTACGACTGGATCTTTCATGCACGTGTTGGACCCCCACATGCTTAAGAAACATTGGCTTCTTAGTGTGCTTAGTAAGAACTTCAGCCACAACCTTGGTTGCACAGTTGGATTGTTGGCCATCTTCTGTAGGCTGAGAAGTACTCTTTTCCATTTCAACCTAGCCATGCAAGCAAACAAACACAGTGAGCAAAATAGGAGACAAATAGGTTATTTGCCTATAGGTATGCCACATTTACATGTACAGATGTAGACATGTAGTTATACTCTAGTCACTACATGTATGCTGCAAGTACTGTAGGCCACGGACATCAAGTATTTTAGCACAAGGACTGAAAATAGCAAGTACTTTACACAAGGACAAAATGTGGCAAGTATTATAGCACAAGGACAGAAAATAACATGTATTTTTTGCAATTATTTATTATCCTACTACTGGATCTATGGCAAAAGGTTAACATTTTGATGGTTGGTGATCTTTGAAAGCTGACTTACAATTGCAGCTTGCACAACATCAGTGTAGCCTTTCTTTTTGCTGCTGTAGTGGCACTCCTTGAATAAATCCAGTGCAGTAGGTTCTTTCTCCTTGTATTTGTCTCCCTGAAAACAACGGATATGCATCAAGCTAACATTTGTGAAGAAACACATGTACAGTACCAATATTGAACTCTACTTTATTCATTTATTCAGTATGATATACCATTAAGGGGAAAAAGCATGTATGGGCTGTAGGCAAGGAAGCATCATATACATTTATATTCATTACTGCTAGCAATCTAAGAAAATATCGTACCTAATGTACCTAACAATAGCAGGAGCAGCTGAGGTCAGAATATAGTTCGAGCCCGAAACACTGAACCTTAACGTGCTAGCATCAAAAATTTAATATAGAGAAGAACAATAGCTGCAATGGCAAGTTTTACATGAACTTATGGTCAATAACATTTGTCAAGACCATGCAAAAAATTCTCATGAAAACAGTTGCCAGTTACTTTCACGTAAACAGTTTGCACATCCAGACACATGTTTAACTTACCAGGTTATCACAATGCACAGGGTAGCTGCGCGAACCAGTAGTTTGGTGAAACTTGACTTGAGCACGGTTATTTTTGTTAATTCCACATATCTCCTGCATGGATCAGTCATTTGGTTAGCTAAATGCATTTATTCATGAGTTATTATGGAAACAAATAAAACATTCGAGAAGGATTCATCTTATATACACGCCCCGACATTTCCGAGGTTGATGTTCACACAATAACATTGTAACTTTAATTGACTGATCTTCTGACAGACAACCTCATGCTAAAATATGAGCTATATTGTAAAGAAGGCTGTTTTCAAGTACTTCCAGATCAGGAGCTTTATGGCAGTGTGTTACACAAGAGTAGACATTTTGATCATATGTTGAGTTGTCATAATCAACAGATGGATGACAAAGTTAATTGACAAGCACGCAAAGAAGTAAATAAGTCATAATTTTTTGCTTTTACATATATATTGACTTATATTATTTCCTAAATGTAAGTCTGGTACCTTGCAGGACCTCTGACTCATGAGTAATGAGTTAGAACCATCCAATTTTGATGCTACTAGCTAATACATGATGTAGTGGAGTGTTGTGTTCGGTGCTGAAGTACAAGAAACAATAACAAGTTGCTGATATACATGCTTATTGTTTCTATTTTTTCCTTCTTTGAATCTGGCAAGAAAGGGTGGTTGGCAGCACGAAGATATTATTTGTCTCTAAGAAGAAATGTACCATTTTTTGGGATCCTTCCAGCTTTCCACAAGCTCATTCCATTGTTCATTAGTCATCGAGCGGACTGGAGAATTTTCCATCACCAAATTGAATGGGAAAGGATCGAAATACTTCTGCTTGAGTCTGTATCGTTGTTGGCGAATCACACCTTTTAGCATTTGCGTACAAGCCTTCCTAACTGGTACAACTTGTACGTCCATCTCAAACTTGTTCTAGTAAGATGAAAGAACATGTGTAAGAATCATGATTGCACATAATTAAAATAGCACAAAATTGACAGGTTACTAGCGATTTGATTGAGAAAGGGTTGGATCATGTACTTACACCAACTTTGCCTACAAAGTTCTGGAAGATCCCTTCTTGGACATTTCCGTCTGGGTCCTTGTAATCCTTCCACCGTTTAAACACAGGCACATGGCCTCTGACTGTCACGTTGCATTCAGTTGCAAACTTTGCAGCAAGAAGAGGTGTCTCCGGCCTTAACCTCCCTTCTGAAATGACGAGCGGCAGTTTGCCCCCCCCCCCCGACGTCGACTGATCCTTTCAAGGCCTTTTCTAATATTGACCCCCCTTTCCCTTTTCTCCTTATAGGAGCGTGGCCCTACAAAGAAGGTAAATCAAGAAAGGATACATATATCAATAAAAAATAGAAAGTAAAAAGTGGATTGATAAATGGAGAACATCATTTCAAAATCAGTAACTAGAACAACATGAATTAAGCTCATAGCTTCAGTCTAATTTTAGAGAACTATTTTAAGCTCCACGAATCATTAGTTCAGTTTAACAAAAAGCACCACTGTTGTAACTCAAATAACATGCTAGAAATATTCCGGGTTTTATAACATGCCTTGAGTGTCATTATCAGGTTCACTTTGTGTTTGCTCGTGAGGTTTGACACTACCACCAGCTTCGAAGTGCATCTGATTGCCATCATGACGGGCAATGAGATCAGATCCATTAGTCATCCAGTGGTCATCATCAGAATGGGCACGGCCGTCATCTATTAAAAAAAGGCATCAGATGAGAGTATGCTCATATTGCAATCAATGTTAATGAACAGGGCTAACGATCCATAAGACAGAACATGAGTATGATAGAAAACTTGCCTTCAAGACCATGTGTGTTGTTATCAAAGTTGGGAACGGTTTCTTCATCTTCAGGCACAGAAACAGATGGCTTCTGGATTGCAATTGGTGTTTGGTGTTTAGGATGCGACATCCCTTCACTTTGAGGACTTGCATCAACATCTAGTAATGGTCTTTTGTTTGACCTTGTGACTCGCGCATTTGTTGGAAGCTCCGCATGAATTCTTTTAGGAGGCCGAGGCTTGATTCCACCAGGGGCCATGTCAGTAGATCTTTTCTTATTTGTTTCCTGACTGGTCTTCTTACAGTCGTTCAACCCCTGATAGAAATGAAAACATGGTTAAATCAACAAAATGTAACAAAAATTCTGTTGCAATAGCAAACAAGCAACATATCTAGGAATGACTAGTTGGAGGATTTCAGCACCTTCAACTTTGAGCTAGGAGATGGTGTGGACTTTAAGTCTTGCAGTACTTCTCTCTCATCTATTAAACTATCATCAGACGAGTCTCCTTCACTGGTATCCTCCTCGTTAGGATGGTACTCAGCTTCAGATTCATCACTAGTGTGCTCGGGCTTTCTTTTTTCAGGTGAAATGACAGCTTTTTTCAGGTGTCTGACTTGGTGCGTTGCTGTAGTTCAGCACAGCACACATTCAGATATGCACAACATACATTCAGATACACATACTGTATGCATTGAAGAAACCACATAAGGGATTCAAATATACACAGAAAAAATTCAAGTGTGCAGTAGCTAACAATTATCTCCCAGCAGAAACATTTAGATAACAACATCCACATCATGCAGGTTTTGCAAAGTGACACAACATCTTTCAGTAAAACAAAAGTGACACAACATCTTTCGATAAAAATGGAAGTGCACAAAATCAATGTAAATCATCTACTCATCATCGCTGTCAACATCCATCATTCCGCCTCCATCGTCTTCGTTGCAATACTCCATACCTGTATCATCTTCATCTTCATTGCCACCTTCATACACTTCTGTGTTCTTTTCTTTCATCAAGCGTGCAATTACATCAGCTTCAAAAATAATTCCTTGATCATTGTCTCTATGCAAAGGCTTCTCAGATGTATCTTCAGAAACCGACGTTCTCGTACCCTCCTCATCACAACACTCCTCCTCTTGATATGCAGGACTAGTAAAAGGTGCACCCTCAGTTTCACTAATATTAAAGAGATGCCTATGGTCAAATGTTTGCACAACTTGCCAATTTTTCCCGTACTTTGTGTCTGGCAAATAAAAGATCTTTCTTGCCTGAGGAGCCAGAATAAGAGAATCATCCTTGTACCATAAACTTTCAACATTGATGCTTTTGAAAAACCGGTCATTTTTTAGCTCCTTCTTCTTTCCATCAAGTTTAAACGAGTCACATTTAAACAAAATAACTGACCTGCCGTCCAAGTTATCGTTGGAGTTATAGTCCAACTAGATGATCTCTTTCAAGGTCCCATAAAAATCTATGACCTTACTGCCATGTTCACCTTCGGCCATGACTCCACTGTTCTGTGTTCTCTTGTTGCTATCACGGTCAACAGTGCTATATCTAATACCATTCACTATGCATGATGAGTATTTTCTGACTCTCCGATCAGGTTCACATGCCAAGGAAAAGAGATCTTCATCTATTTCTTCGCTATGTTCATCCCGCAACCTCATTATCTACAACACACAAATTTATACATTAGAAACTGTAGTGAAGTCTAACAACCAAATATTATAACTAGATGTGAATGAAAACTAACATACTTCTTGAACCATGTCTGGAATTCTTTCCGAAGCTCTTTATCAATGTTTGGCACCCATTTTCTTTTTAACTCATCTCTGAACATTCTGTAAAATAGGATAAAACATATTAGTCAATAGAATACATGTGTACCACAAAAATGCAACATACGCAAGTTCAGAAGTGGGAACATACTCGATATATTTCTGAGCTTGACCACAATTGTTCAACACATACCACATCATTTGATCAAATTCTTTTTTGTCATATACATATTGATATTCATATCCTGAAGTAAAATTTACTCCATGTCCAAAAGCGTCAACACCATAGGCTTCTTCATTTGAATAACCTACATTTCTTGGTTTCTGATAAGATATGGTTTCGAAATCATCCATGTACTTGGAGCAAAATGTCAGGCATTCATCGGCAATATATGCCTCAACAATTGAACCTTCTGGTCTTGCCCTATTCCTCACATACCGCTTTAAAGTATACAACCTCCTTTCAACTGGGTACATCCACCCATATTGTATGGGACCTCGGAGTAATGCCTCTTCGGGTAAATGTACGACAAGGTGCACCATCACATCAAAGAAAGCAGGAGGGAAAATTTTCTCAAGCTTGCACAAAATTATAGGGATTTCTTTCTTCATTTCAGCCAACACATCCCTGTTAAGAGTTTTGCTACACAGGCCCATAAAAAACTTGCCCAACTCAGCTATTGCTTCATATATATCACTATCCAGAAATCCTCTCATGCCAGCAGGTAAGATTCTTTGCAAAAGAATGTGACAATCATGTGTTTTTAGGCCTTGGACCTTGGTTCCATCAGCACTTGTACATCTGGATATGTTGGAAGCAAACCCATCTGGAAACTTTAACTCTCGTAAAAATTGACAAAATGCAACAGCTTGTTCTTTAGACAAGGTATACTGGGCCCGAGGCATCTCATATGAGTTTCCATCCTTCCTCAAATGCAACTCCTCTTTAATATTTAAATCTTGGAGATCAAGCCTAGCATTAAGTGTGTCCTTCGTCTTCCCCTCCATGTTGAGAATTGTCCCAATGAGGTTTTCACAAATGTTTTTCTCGATATGCATGACATCAAGATTATGTCTTAGCTTCAATTTATCCCAATAATCCAAATCCCACAAACAAACCCTCCGACTCCAAATTGGCACATGAGCCTTCTTGCTGCCCAAGTCAGAACGCTTTCTTTTCTTGCTTTCTTCTTGTCGCCTAGGTCTAACCTTCTCCAATTCTGCTTGTAGCTCTTCCTTTGAGAATTTACTTGGCTCATCATTGCGTTCATGAAGACCAACAAATCCATTGTTTCTTCGCAAACGATGTCCCTTTGGAAGGAATCGATAATGCCCAATATACCCAATTTTGTGCCTTAGGCCGTAGGAAAGAGGGTGTTTGTCACAATGAATACATGCAGCATAGCCTCTTGTGGTACGCCCTGAAAGAGTGCTCAGAGCTGGGTAATCATGAATGCACCATAGAACTGCAGCATGAAGATCAAACATTTTCCTTCACGAGCATCATATGTACGCACAACCTTCCAAAGCTCAAGTAAATCTTCTACAAGTGGCTGTAGGAAGACATCAAAGTGCTTGCCAGGTGATTTAGGACCTGGAATTAACAGAGCCATCATGAAATTTGACTGGTCCATGCATGCCCAAGGTGGAAGGTTGTATGGCACAACAAATACAGGCCACATACTATAGGTTGTGTTAAAGTTTCCAAAAGGATTGAACCCATCAGTGGCAATGCCAAGCCTCATGTTTCTGGCATCTTCTGCAAATTTTGGATAGTTTTTATCAAAATCTTGCCACACATCACCGTCAGCTGGATGGCTCATTTCCTTCTCACTGGGTTGCCTCTTTAGCTTGTGCCACTGTGCTTCTTCTGATGCTTTTTTGGAAAGAAACATCCTCTTCATCCTAGGCACCAATGGAAAATGCCTCAGAACTTTCTGTGGTATCTTCTTTCTAGCAGGGTCTTTCCACCTTGACATGCCACAATCTGGGCAGTTGTCACGCTTGGCATATTGCTTTCTGAACAAAACACAATTATTGATGCACACATGTATAGACTCATACCCAAGGCCTAATTCCTTTAGAAGATTCTTTGCTTCGTCATAAGATTTTGGGAGTGTATTGGGTTGAGGGAATGCTTCAGCCAGTAGCTTCAAAATGTCAGTAAATGCACTATTTGTGATCCTATGGCATGACTTCAAATGAAGAAGATTCACCACAAATGAGAACCTTGAAAACTTGGTACAACCATGATAAAGGTGCCGCTTTGCCTCTTTCCTCACGTTCTTCAAAAAGGACCCTGTCTCAGAAGGATTTGCATCATTGTTACCGTCTTCATTTTTAGTTTCCTTCTGATCTTGTTCTACTGCTGTGCGTAGGTCGCCAAACATCTCTTCAAATCGGTCAGCACCATTGTTACCATCCTCGGAGTCATGCACATCAACAGGATGCTCAATAACATCTGCATTGAAGTCTTCTCCATGATATATCCAGTGAGTATATGTACTTTCCATGCCATGCGTAAATATGTGCTTGTTCACAACAGCTTGATGCCAGTATTTGCGATTAAGGCATTCTCTACATGGGCATAGTATTTCTTCATCCTCGCTGAATTTTGCTTGAATTAAGTTCATAAACTCTTTGACACCATTGACGTACTCTCGAGAGAATAGTGTGCCACGAATCGAAGATCTATCCATCTGCATTATAGAGAAAGGATAAACTTAATCAAAGGTAAATAATCAATGAGGAAACATGTTTACTAGTAGTTCCCAGGAAACATGCTCTGCAAAACATCAATTCACAGTAAGATACATGACCTACAAAAACAACTTGCACAGAGGAGGAAAAGCAAGTTCACTTACTGTTACATAATGTACAAAATCGCAACACAAACGTATAGTAAAATTTAGATGTTTATAAGTGCATCACGATGCTTTGGGTGTGGTGTGACACGAGAAATAAAAGGAACACCGGCGAGCCGCTGAGAAATGCCACAACTGTAATCAAGCGAGTCAAGAGTGCAGTATAGGATATTATGTTGGTTGAGGAAAAGAAGGATACTACTACGCTGCTACAGGACAGATGGATTCCTCCGAGATATGATGTATTGAAGGTTAATATTGATTTGGCAATTAATGGGATCCTCTTCAAGGAGATTAAATATTTTGCTTGTTTCTGAAGCATACTCTAGTAGGTGTGTTTCTGTAGGTGTATTTCTCAAGCAGATTAAACAAACTGTAGGTGTATTTCTCAAGGAGATTAAACAAACTGTAGGTGTATTTCTGAAGCATGCTCCAGTCGGTGTATTTCTGAAACTTCACAATCTCTCCATCTTACATTTAGATACGACTAACTGACTGGTGGTATTATTATAAGCTACGACACAATCGCTCCATCTTACATGTAGATTAGTTCAAACCGATAAACTTTCATACGAATTGGCTAGTCTGTACTAACACACAATATTGCTGATCTGTGAGAAACTGAGAACATGGTGACTGCAAAGTACTTTTCCTATCCTACAGTCTATCAACACCACTGGAGTCAGCAAGAGGAATTTGTTTTTGAATGACACCACTCAAATTTGCAGTACCCAAAAAGACATTCGACTCAATAAATCAACTAGTACAATGGAATAACAATACCAATGAGAAAACCATATTATTTCTCTATGTACGCTCAAGCGTTCAGAAACAAGATCAAATTCATATTTTAATCTGAGACGTACCTAACTGGGCCGATGTTCAGGCGGGGCAACGAGGAGTAACTGTTGCAGAAATGGCGGTCGGTGGCTGACTCCTATGCATGAGACAATGGTGGGCGGCGGTTGGTGATTTGCTCGTCAGGGTTGGCGGTGACTTGGTCAGGATCTGGAAGATGGCGCCCACACTCCCAACTCGCCGGATCTAAGAACCCTCGCCTGGGCAGTCGACGGCGGCGCTGGTGGCACCGACGGCAGAGGGGCAGTCGGCGACGGCGCTGGTGGCACCGAGGGCTGACGGGATTGAGCGGTAGTTTTCTTTTCGTTCTTCTGTTCTCAGGTAATTGAGGAATATACACGAACATTTTTTTAATCCTATTGTATTATCCAACTTACATGTGGGAAACACAAGGCGATGCACGCCACATCAGCGTAAGTGGTAATCCATGACGGTCTGACTTATATATATATATATATATATATAATAAAAACTAAGCCCGATCAGGCCCATTTGTTCAATCCCTGACGATTTGCGTAACAGTTTCCATCAGGCCGTCATTACGGAGATGCCCAGCGCAGGCCCATCCACGGCTCACTGATTAGTGACAGTTTCCGTGACGGCAAACTGAGGACCGTCATAGACTGTGACGGATTACAGGACCGTCACCCGAAAACTGTCACAGATAAGCAGATTTCTTGTAGTGAAGATTTGAGTGGAAAGCAACTTGGGAAGGCTAGAGATCAAGATTCATATGGTAAGAATGAAATATCTTGGCCTCAACACAAGTGTAGGTGGTTCTCTCTCAGAAAAGGTAAGTTGGAAGTGTAGGTTCGTTCTGATGGCTCTCTCCACGAATGAAGATGAGGTGGAGGGGTATATATAGCCTCCACACAAAATCTAACTGTTACACACAACTTGCCAATCTCGGTGGGACCAAATTGATAAACTCGGTCGGACCGATTCAGCAAATCTAGTGACCGTTAGGATTTTCGTGGGACCGACATGCAACTCGGTAGGACCGATATGGTTAGGGTTAGGGCATAACATAATCTCAGTGAGACCGATTACACAAACTCGGTGAGACCGATTTTGGTAATAAGCTAACCAGAGAGTTGGTCAAGTAAACTTGGTGGCACCGATTCGCTCATTTCGATGAGACCGAAATGTTACGAAAGGGAAACAAAGAGTTTACATTGCAATCTCGCTGGGACCGATTCGCTCAATTCGATGAGACCGAAATGTTACGAAAGGGAAATAGAGAGTTTACATTGCAATCTTAGTGAGACCCATCGCTCATCTCGGTGGGACCGAAATGTTACGAAGGGAAACAGAGAGATTACAATCCCATCTCGGTGAGACCGATTTGCCTAGGGTTTGTAGCAATGGCTATGGCATTTGAACTCGGTGGCGCCGGATAGAAAGAATCGGTGGGGCCGAGTTTGACTTTTGGTTTAGGTCATATGTGGATGTGAGAAAGTAGTTGAGGGCTTTGGAGCATATCACTAAGCATCTTGAGCAAGAGCCTCATTAAGAAACACCTCATCCCTCCTTGATAGTATTGGCTTTTCCTATAGACTCAATCTGATGTTGGATCACTAAAATAGAAAATGTAGAGTCTTGAGCTTTGAGCTTGAGCCAATCCTTTTGTCCTTAGCATTTTGAGGGGTCCGCTTTTCTCATCCATGCCATGCCACTCATTGAGCTTTCCTGAAATGTTAATCTTGAAATAGCATTAGCTCAATGAGCTATATGTTGTTAGGAATTACCAAAACCACCTAGGGATAGTTGCACTTTCACATCCACGAATTCCTCCACCAGCCTTCTGCGCTAGATGCGTAGCATTGAATTCTCGTCCATAAGTTTCTCGATGATGACGCCGGTCCTCTTCAACAAGGCAGTAGTCTCCTCCTGCTGCTCCACACTTCCGATGATCTTCGCCCTCAGCAGGTCGCACTCAGCCTAGAGCTTCGCATTGCTCTCATTTAGTTGCCGGATGACGCCGGCAAAATAGGCTTTCATGTCGTTGTGCAACCTTGCCCAGCCGGAGATCTGATCCATCTGGCTATGGACGATCGCATGCATGCGCCTGTAAGAGTCCTCGCCTGCTCGTGAGAAATTTTCCCAGGCTGCCGCGGTGCGGGAGGACATCTCTGCTGCATTCACGGCACGGCGGGACATCTCTTCTGCTTCCGCGGCGCGGCCGGACTAGTCTGCCGCATGGAGGGCGCGGCGGGACCTGCGTGCTGCTGCTTCGGCGGTGCGGCGGGACCTCTGTGCTGCTACGGCCATGCGGCGGGACATGCCGGCTGCGTTCGCGGCAAGGCAGGACGTCTCTCGTGCTTCCGCTTCCATGCTCGCATCTCCTTGGTGGCAATCTCTTGACCCAAAACTCACGCTGGCCATGGCAGATGCAAAGCAAAGGGAACGATGATGAATGACTTTGTTTTTGTGGATGAGGAGTTGAGGAGGAATATGCAGTCATCTTGGAGTAGTAGTATTTATAACCGAGTAGTAATACACTCCTAAGTGGGAAACCGTTTAGGTTCTGATCGGTGCGAACAGGCTTGCAATTTGGAATGTGACGGGACGCATGCTCAAAATTTATTTACGGTTATTAGTGCGGCACTATTCTTGAAAGGCGTAACATGAGCACGTACGCCTTCTCGGCCGCGTACGTGGCGTTTGCACCATAGGGTGCACCGCAATAGGCAATGTCAGCACACGTCTTGTTCCAACAACCGTGCGCGCTCGTTATTACCATCGCGCACACTTCTTTTAATTAGAATGTGTGTGCCCGTCTAGCACACACGTTGATCTATCTAACTGTTTCAGTTTGTTGTGGCTAATTGCAAATAGTTCGTCCATGTGAAGTGTATGCCATCAATCACAGACACTTTGATTTGGCTGACCCATTTCTGTTCTGTTGCCTAATCACAAATAGTTAATCCTTATGAAGTGTATGCCCCCAATCACACACACCTTGATCTGGCTGACCGTTTCTTTTGTGTTGGCTAATCACAAATAGTTCATCCGAGTGAACCATATGAAGGAAATATGCCCTAGAGGCAATAATAAAGTTATTATTTATTTCCTTATATCATGATAAATGTTTATTATTCATGCTAGAATTGTATTAACCGGAAACATAATACATGTGTGAATACATAGACCAACAGAGTGTCACTAGTATGCCTCTACTAGACTAGCTCGTTAATCAAAGATGGTTATGTTTCCTAACCATGAACAAAGAGTTGTTATTTGATTAACGAGGTCACATCATTAGTTGAATGATCTGATTGACATGACCCATTCCATTAGCTTAGCACCCGATCGTTTAGTATGTTGCTATTGCTTTCTTCATGACTTATACATGTTCCTATAACTATGAGATTATGCAACTCCCGTTTACCGGAGGAACACTTTGGGTACTACCAAACGTCACAACGTAACTGGGTGATTATAAAGGAGTACTACAGGTGTCTCCAATGGTAGATGTTGGGTTGGCGTATTTCAAGATTAGGGTTTGTCACTCCGATTGTCGGAGAGGTATCTCTGGGCCCTCTCGGTAATACACATCACATAAGCCTTGCAAGCATAATAACTAATATGTTAGTTATGAGATGATGTATTACAGAACGAGTAAAGAGACTTGCCAGTAACGAGATTGAACTAGGTATTGGATACCGACGATCGAATCTCGGGCAAGTAACATACCGATGACAAAGGGAACAACGTATGTTGTTATGCGGTCTGACCGATAAAGATCTTCGTAGAATATGTAGGAGCCAATATGGGCATCCAGGTCCCGCTATTGGTTATTGACCGGAGACGTGTCTCGGTCATGTCTACATTGTTCTCGAACCGTAGGGTCCGCACGCTTAACGTTACGATGACAGTTATTATGAGTTTATGCATTTTGATGTACCGAAGGTTGTTCGGAGTCCCGGATGAGATCACGGACATGACGAGGAGTCTCGAAATGGTTGAGACGTAAAGATTGATATATTGGAAGCCTATGTTTGGACATCGGAAGTGTTCCGGGTGAAATCGGGATTTTACCGGAATACCGGGAGGGTTACCGGAACCCCCCGGGAGGCTAATGGGCCTATTGGGCCTTAGTGGAAAAGAGAAAAGAGGCAGCCCACAAGCTGGCCGGCGCCCCCCCCCTTCCCCAAGTCCTAGTAGGACTAGGAGAAGTGGGCCGGCCCCCTCTCTCTCTCCTTTCCCCCTTGAGTCCTAGTTGGAATAGGATTGGAGGGGAGGAGTCCTACTCCCGGTGGGAGTAGGACTCCCCCTGCGCCTCCTCTCTCTTGGCCGGCCAGCCCCCCCTCCTCCAACCTTTATATACGGGGGCAGGGGACACCCCAAGACACACAAGTTGATCCTTGAGATCGTTCCTTAGCCGTGTGCGGTGCCCCCTGCCACCAAATTCCACCTCGATCATACCGTTGTAGTGCTTAGGCGAAGCCCTGCGTCGGTAGTACATCAAGATCGTCACCACGCCGTCGTGCTGACGGAACTCTTCCTCGACGCTTTGCTGGATCGGAGCCCGAGGATCGTCATCGAGCTGAACGTGTGCTAAGAACTCGGAGGTGCCGGAGTAACGGTGCTTGGATCGGTCGGATCGGGAAGAAGACGTACGACTACTTCCTCTACGTTGTGTGATCGCTTCCGCAGTTGGTCTGCGTTGGTACGTAGACAACACTCTCCCCTCTCGTTGCTGTGCATCACCATGATCTTGCGTGTGCGTAGGAAATTTTTTGAAATTACTGCGTTCCCCAACAGTGGTATCAGAGCCTAGGTTTTATGGTTTGATGTTATTTGCACGAGTAGAACACAAGTGAGTTGTGGGCGATACAAGTCATACTGCCTACCAGCATGTCATACTTTGGTTCGGCGGTATTGTTGGTTGAGACGATCCGGACCAATCTTACGCGTACTCTTACGCGAGACCGGTTCCCTCGACGTGCTTTGCACATAGATGGCTTGCGGAAGACTGTCTCTCCAACTTTAGTTGAACCAAGTGTGACTACGCCCGGTCCTTGAGAAGGTTAAAACGGAGTCTATTTGACGAACTATCGTTGTGGTTTTGATGCGTAGGTGAGATGAGTTCTTACTTAAGCCCGTAGCAGCCACGTAAAACTTGCAACAACAAAGTAGAGGACGTCTAACTTGTTTTTGCAGGGTATGTTGTGATGTGATATGGTCAAGGCATGATGCTGATTTTATTGTATGAGATGATCATGTTTTGTAACCGAGTTATCGGCAACTGGCAGGAGCCATATGATTGTCACTTTATTGTATGCAATGCAATCGCGATGTAATGCTTTACTTTATTACTAAACGGTAGTGATAGTCGTGGAAGCATAAGATTGGCGAGACGACAACGACGCTACGATGGAGATCAAGGTGTCGCGCCGGTGACGATGGTGATCATGACGGTGCTTCGGAGATGGAGATCACAAAGCACAAGATGATGATGGCCATATCATATCACTTATATTGATTGCATGTGATGTTTATCCTTTTATGCATCTTATCTTGCTTTGATTGACGGTAGCATTATAAGATGATCTCTCACTAAATTATCAAGAAGTGTTCTCCCTGAGTATGCACCGTTGCAAAAGTTCTTCGTGCTGAGACACCACGTGATGATCGGATGTGATAGGCTCTACGTTCAAATACAACGGGTGCAAAACAGTTGCACACGCGGAATACTCAGGTTATACTTGACGAGCCAAGCATATACAGATATGGCCTCGGAACACGGAGACCGAAAGGTCGAGCGTGAATCATATAGTAGATATGATCAACATAGTGATGTTCACCATTGAAAACTACTCCATCTCACGTGATGATCGGTTATGGTTTAGTTGATTTGGATCACGTGATCACTTAGAGGATTAGAGGGATGTCTATCTAAGTGGGAGTTCTTAAGTAAATTAACTGAACTTAAAAATTATCATGAACTTAGTACCTGATAGTATCTTGCTTGTTTATGTTGATTGTAGATAGATGGCTCGTGCTGTTGTTCCGTTGAATTTTAATGCGTTCCTTGAGAAAGCAAAGTTGAAAGATGATGGTAGAAATTACACGGACTGGGTCCGTAACCTGAGGATTATCCTCATTGCTGCACAGAAGAATTACGTCCTGGAAGCACCGCTGAGTGCCAGGCCTGCTGCAAGAGCAACACCAGAAGTTATGAACGTCTGGCAGAGCAAAGCTGATGACTACTCAATAGTTCAGTGTGCCATGCTTTACGGCTTAGAACCGGGACTTCAACGACGTTTTGAACGTCATGGAGCATATGAGATGTTCCAGGAGTTGAAGTTAATATTTCAAGCAAATGCCCGGATTGAGAGATATGAAGTCTCCAATAAGTTCTATAGCTGCAAGATGGAGGAGAACAGTTCTGTCAGTGAGCATATACTCAAAATGTCTGGGTATAATAATCACTTGATTCAATTGGGAGTTACACTTCCGGATGATTGCGTCATTGACAGAATTCTCCAATCACTGCCACCAAGCTACAAGAGCTTTGTGATGAACTATAATATGCAAGGGATGAACAAGACTATTCCCGAGCTCTTCGCAATGCTGAAAGCTGCGGAGGTAGAAATCAAGAAGGAGCATCAAGTGTTGATGGTTAACAAAACCACGAGTTTCAAGAAAAAGGGCAAAGGGAAGAAGAAGGGAAACTTCAAGAAGAACGGCAAGCAAGTTGCTACTCAAGAGAAGAAACCCAAGTCTGGACCTAAGCCTGAAACTGAGTGCTTCTATTGCAAGCAGACTGGTCACTGGAAGCAGAACTGCCCCAAGTATTTGGCGGATAAGAAGGATGGCAAGGTGAACAAAGGTATATGTGATATACATGTTATTGATGTGTACCTTACTAATGCTCGCAGTAGCACCTGGGTATCTGATACTGGTTCTGTTGCTAATATTTGCAACTCGAAACAGGGACTACAGAATAAGCGGACACTAGCAAAGGACGAGGTGACGATGCGCGTGGGAAACGGTTCCAAAGTCGATGTGATCGCAGTCGGCACGCTACCTCTACATCTACCTTCGGGATTAATATTAGACCTAAATAATTGTTATTTGGTGCCAGCGTTGAGCATGAACATTATATCTGGATCTTGTTTGATGCGAGACGGTTATTCATTTAAATCAGAGAATAATGGTTGTTCTATTTATATGAGTAATATCTTTTATGGTCATGCACCCTTGAAAAGTGGTCTATTCTTATTGAATCTCGATAGTAGTAATACACATATTCATAATGTTGAAGCCAAAAGATGCAGAGTTGATAATGATAGTGCAACTTATTTGTGGCACTGCCGTTTAGGTCATATCGGTGTAAAGCGCATGAAGAAACTCCATACTGATGGGCTTTTGGAGCCACTTGATTATGAATCACTTGGTACTTGCGAACCGTGCCTCATGGGCAAGATGACTAAAACACCGTTCTTCGGTACTATGGAGAGAGCAACAGATTTATTGGAAATCATACATACCGATGTATGTGGTCCGATGAATATTGAGGCTCGTGGCGGATATCGTTATTTTCTCACCTTCACAGATGATTTAAGCAGATATGGGTATATCTACTTAATGAAACACAAGTCTGAAACATTTGAAAAGTTCAAGGAATTTCAGAGTGAAGTTGAAAATCATCGTAACAAGAAAATAAAGTTTCTACGATCTGATCGTGGAAGAGAATATTTGAGTTACGAGTTTGGTGTACATTTGAAAAATTGTGGAATAGTTTCGCAACTCACGCCACCCGGAACACCACAACGTAATGGTGTGTCCGAACGTCGTAATCGTACTTTACTAGATATGGTATGATCTATGATGTCTCTTACTGATTTACCGCTATCATTTTGGGGTTATGCTTTAGAGACGGCCGCATTCACGTTAAATAGGGCACCATCTAAATCCGTTGAGACGACGCCTTATGAACTGTGGTTTGGCAAGAAACCAAAGTTGTCGTTTCTTAAAGTTTGGGGCTGCGATGCTTATGTGAAAAAACTTCAACCTGATAAGCTCGAACCCAAATCGGAGAAGTGTGTCTTCATAGGATATCCAAAGGAAACTATTGGATACACCTTCTATCACAGATCCGAAGGCAAGACTTTTGTTGCTAAATTCGGAAACTTTCTTGAGAAGGAGTTTCTCTCGAAAGAAGTGAGTGGGAGGAAAGTAGAACTTGACGAGGTAACTGTACCTACTCCGTTATTGGGAAATAGTACATCACAGAAAACTGTTTCTGTGAGACCTACACCAATAAGAGAGGAAGTTAATGATGATGATCATGAAACTTTAGATCAAGATACTACTGTACCTCGTAGATCAACCAGAGTAAGATCCGCACCAGAGTGGTACGGTAATCCTGTTCTGGAAGTCATGCTACTAGATCATGATGAACCTATGAACTATGAAGAAGCCATGGTGAGCCCAGATTCCGCAAAGTGGCTTGAAGCCATGAAATCTGAGATGGGATCCATGTATGAGAACAAAGTATGGACTTTGGTTGACTTGCCCGATGATCGGCAAGCAATTGAGAATAAATGGATCTTTAAGAAAAAGACTGACGCTGATGGTAATGTTACTATCTACAAAGCTCGACTTGTCGCAAAAGGTTTTCGACAAGTTCAAGGAGTTGACTACGATGAGACTTTCTCACCCGTAGCGATGCTTAAGTCTGTCAGAATCATGTTAGCAATTGCCGCATTTTATGATTATGAAATTTGGCAAATGGATGTAAAAACCGCATTCCTGAATGGATTTCTGGAAGAAGAGTTGTATATGATGCAACCCGAAGGTTTTGTCGATCCAAAAGGAGCTAACAAAGTGTGCAAACTCCAGCGATCCATTTATGGACTGGTGCAAGCATCTCGGAGTTGGAATAAACACTTTGATAGTGTGATCAAAGCATTTGGGTTTATACAGACTTTTGGAGAAGCCTGTATTTACAAGAAAGTGAGTGGGAGCTCTGTAGCATTTCTGATATTATATGTGGATGACATATTACTCATTGGAAATGATATAGAATTTCTGGATAGCATAAAGGGATACTTGAATAAAAGTTTTTCGATGAAAGACCTCGGGGAAGCTGCTTACATATTAGGCATAAAGATCTATAGAGATAGATCAAAACGCTTAATTGGACTTTCACAGAGCACATACCTTGACAAGATTTTGAAGAAGTTCAAAATGGATCAAGCAAAGAAAGGGTTCTTGCCTGTGTTACAAGGTGTGAAGTTGAGCCAGACTCAATGCCCGACCAATGCAGAAGATAGAGAGAAAATGAAAGATGTTCCCTATGCTTCAGCCATAGGCTCTATCATGTATGCAATGCTGTGTACCAGACCTGATGTGTGCCTTGCTATAAGTTTAGCAGGGAGGTACCAAAGTAATCCAGGAGTGGATCACTGGACAGCGGTCAAGAACATCCTGAAATACCTGAAAAGGACTAAGGATATGTTTCTCGTATATGGAGGTGACAAAGAGCTCACCGTAAGAGGTTACGTTGATGCAAGCTTTGACACTGATCCGGACGATTCTAAATCGCAAACCGGATACGTGTTTACTTTAAACGGTGGAGCTGTCAGTTGGTGCAGTTCTAAACAAAGCGTCGTAGCGGGATCTACATGTGAAGCGGAGTACATAGCTGCTTCGGAAGCAGCGAACGAAGGAGTCTGGATGAAGGAGTTCATATCCGATCTAGGTGTCATACCTAGTGCATCGGGTCCAATGAAAATCTTCTGTGACAATACTGGTGCAATTGCCTTGGCAAAGGAATCCAGATTTCACAAAAGAACCAAACACATCAAGAGACGCTTCAACTCCATCCGGGATTTAGTCCAGGTGGGAGACATAGAGATTTGCAAGGTACATACGGATCTGAATGTTGCAGACCCGTTGACTAAGCCTCTTCCACGGGCAAAACATGATCAGCACCAAGGCTCCATGGGTGTTAGAATCATTACTGTGTAATCTAGATTATTGACTCTAGTGCAAGTGGGAG
This sequence comes from Triticum monococcum, assembly GCA_034509565.1. Classification (NCBI taxonomy): domain Eukaryota; kingdom Viridiplantae; phylum Streptophyta; class Magnoliopsida; order Poales; family Poaceae; genus Triticum; species Triticum monococcum. The sequence goes on along the minus strand of CM067843.1, from coordinate 558,522,500 downwards.
ACTGAAGGAAATATGCCCTAGAGGCAATAATAAAGTTATTATTTATTTCCTTATATCATGATAAATGTTTATTATTCATGCTAGAATTGTATTAACCGGAAACATAATACATGTGTGAATACATAGACCAACAGAGTGTCACTAGTATGCCTCTACTAGACTAGCTCGTTAATCAAAGATGGTTATGTTTCCTAACCATGAACAAAGAGTTGTTATTTGATTAACGAGGTCACATCATTAGTTGAATGATCTGATTGACATGACCCATTCCATTAGCTTAGCACCCGATCGTTTAGTATGTTGCTATTGCTTTCTTCATGACTTATACATGTTCCTATAACTATGAGATTATGCAACTCCCGTTTACCGGAGGAACACTTTGGGTACTACCAAACGTCACAACGTAACTGGGTGATTATAAAGGAGTACTACAGGTGTCTCCAATGGTAGATGTTGGGTTGGCGTATTTCAAGATTAGGGTTTGTCACTCCGATTGTCGGAGAGGTATCTCTGGGCCCTCTCGGTAATACACATCACATAAGCCTTGCAAGCATAATAACTAAGATGTTAGTTATGAGATGATGTATTACAGAACGAGTAAAGAGACTTGCCAGCAACGAGATTGAACTAGGTATTGGATACCGACGATCGAATCTCGGGCAAGTAACATACCGATGACAAAGGGAACAACGTATGTTGTTATGCGGTCTGACCGATAAAGATCTTCGTAGAATATGTAGGAGCCAATATGGGCATCCAGGTCCCGCTATTGGTTATTGACCGGAGACGTGTCTCGGTCATGTCTACATTGTTCTCGAACCGTAGGGTCCGCACGCTTAACGTTACGATGACAGTTATTATGAGTTTATGCATTTTGATGTACCGAAGGTTGTTCGGAGTCCCGGATGAGATCACGGACATGACGAGGAGTCTCGAAATGGTCGAGACGTAAAGATTGATATATTGGAAGCCTATGTTTGGACATCGGAAGTGTTCCGGGTGAAATCGGGATTTTACCGGAATACCGGGAGGGTTACCGGAACCCCCCGGGAGGCTAATGGGCCTATTGGGCCTTAGTGGAAAAGAGAAAAGAGGCAGCCCACAAGCTGGCCGGCGCCCCCCCCCCCCCTTCCCCAAGTCCTAGTAGGACTAGGAGAAGTGGGCCGGCCCCCTCTCTCTCTCCTTTCCCCCTTGAGTCCTAGTTGGAATAGGATTGGAGGGGAGGAGTCCTACTCCCGGTGGGAGTAGGACTCCCCCTGCGCCTCCTCTCTCTTGGCCGGCCAGCCCCCCCTCCTCCAACCTTTATATACGGGGGCAGGGGACACCCCAAGACACACAAGTTGATCCTTGAGATCGTTCCTTAGCCGTGTGCGGTGCCCCCTGCCACCAAATTCCACCTCGATCATACCGTTGTAGTGCTTAGGCGAAGCCCTGCGTCGGTAGTACATCAAGATCGTCACCACGCCGTCGTGCTGACGGAACTCTTCCTCGACGCTTTGCTGGATCGGAGCCCGAGGATCGTCATCGAGCTGAACGTGTGCTAAGAACTCGGAGGTGCCGGAGTAACGGTGCTTGGATCGGTCGGATCGGGAAGAAGACGTACGACTACTTCCTCTATGTTGTGTGGTCGCTTCCGCAGTCGGTCTGCGTTGGTACGTAGACAACACTCTCCCCTCTCATTGCTGTGCATCACCATGATCTTGCGTGTGCGTAGGAAATTTTTTGAAATTACTGCATTCCCCAACACCATATGTTGTATATCGCACACGCCTTCATCAGGCTGCCCATTTCTTTTGTTCTGCCTCATCACAAACAATTCATTGGACTGAACCGTATGCCCTGCATCGCACACGCAACTAAAATATGAACCGTGTTTGATGGCTCCACCATCACAAACGTTTGCGCCTTTTTGACGGTTCTTTTACACCACCATTTGCGATTATTGCATCGCACACAGTTTCGTCGAAGGGTCTCTGATTTTAGTGTCGCGTTAGTACCATCCTGCAATAGTGGTGCAACGTACAATTTTGTCATAAGCATCGCATACAACATGCATTCGTTCTCGGAAGGTCGTCTCGGCGATTATACCTTTGGAGCGTGCATTTTGAGGCGGAACGAGTTCAATGCGGTGTAGACAGAAGTAGTGGTACACGGCATCGGTAGAGGTACTCATTCGTAGTCGTACACATTTGGAGAGGAACTTGGTGTTACTCCCTGTTCGGTAGCCGTCCAACTTGTCGTCAACAGCAACATCAAGCGTAGGTGCACGGGGACAGCGGAGATCGCCGGCATGGAATGACGGCTACCGGGGCTGATGCAGGGGACTTGGGCAGGAGGTGAAGGAGACGCAGCGACGCGTTCTCTGGCAAGAAGGCAAAGCAGAGGAGGCTGAGGTTGAGCACGAGGAGGCTAAGGAAACCACCACGAATCTCGAGGATGTCGTCGGACCTAGAGGTCGAGGCGACCGGTGGCGGAGCTTGGGGCGGCGGCGCCATGGAGGTTTGGGCATGGGGAGGAGGCCGAGCGCTGCGGGCGCGCGAGGACGGATGGGGACGCCATTGCTGGCGCAAAGGGTGGAGGAGTCGAGGAGGAGGCCTCGAGTGTGGAATGCGGGTGACGACTCCGATGGCCGGCCAGCGAGGCCGCGGCCTTGGCGTAGAGGAGGCACGCGGCTGCACTTGCAGGGAAGCGGCGACGCAACAGCTTGCATGGAAGGACAATGCGGGGCTGCAGGATCCGATAGAGGGCATGGCCGGCGGCGCGGCTTGGAGCAGATCGGGCGCGGGCGCTCCTCCTAGTGCTAGCTGTGCACGACGGCGGCGCACAGAGAGAGATGGGGATCAAGAGGAGAGTAGGAGGACGAGAGGAGCTAGGTTATAGGATTACGTGGGTAGCGGGCTGGGCTAAAGGGCCGGCCTGGTTACTGGGAGCAGGCCGAGCTGCGGTAGCTGGGAGGCCTAGTTGGGCTGGCTCTCTTCTCTCTCCCTCTAATTTTCTTTAACAGAAAAGCAAAGAGGGAAGGAAAAGGAAGAGGGGCTAGGGAAAGGAAGTTGACTAGGAGGACAATTTCCCTGGACTCATAAAAATAAGCTTGATCCAAGAAAATAGAAAGTGAGCGTGGGCGTGGAGTTGAATTTCAAATGGGTTTGAATTAGGACTAGGATTTAGAAGTGCCCAAAAATGTTGAGAATTTAGGAAGAGCCTCGATAGATGGGAAAAGAATTACATGCAAGGTTAGAGAGTCAAAACTTGAAGAAGGAAAGGCCAAGGGATTTAACATGCACGTGTGTTGTCGTAAATTCCAAATTAATGGAATATAATTTTATATCTCCCTAATAAAATTGGGAGGATATATGTTATAAAGAGAAATCACCATGTACATTTCCCTCGATTTAAATGGATCGAAGATCCATACAATTTATTTATAAGAAAACATTTAAGTTGGTAATGATGATATGATGCAATGCAAATGATGCAATGAAGAATACAACAAACAAAACAAATCACCCGACGAAACTCGGAATACACGGAAGGCATCTGAAGCGTCGGTCTCGGGTCATCACAAAGAGATACCCCATTATAGGCATGATTTTATTGCCATCTCTTGATAAATAAGTTGAGAGGCAACACATTAAGCCCCTATCTTTCTGTGTGTTCGGTGGATGCCATTTGTTCTAAAGATATGCATTGAATATTAGCAATCATAGAAGACTATATGATAATTGAGTATGTAGAGCTCTTACTTAGACTTTGTTAAAAATAAGTTGAATTGCAATTGTTTGATGACTAAGAACATATGTTGTTAAGTTTCGAAAGAATGCATTGTTTGGACCATAACATGTGAATTGATTGCTACTTTATCATGATGAGTTTTATGAGAAAAAGTTGATGTTATAATGCTAGGAGAAGTGATTGAAATTATCATAGATCAAACTTATATACTATGCTAGCATTCACACTTCATAATTTTTTTATCATTTACCTACTCGAGGACGAGCAGGAATTAAGCTTGAGGATGCTTATTCGTCTCCAATGTATCTATAATCCTATATACTTAAGAAGTTTACCCTCAGTACTTGATTTATCTCAACATGCAGCATAAAAACCTAAGCATCCAATCACATTGATCCACGTCACCTCATGCAGTTCCCCTCAAGCCCACCTTAGTTCTGACCTTTAAACTCCTAGAATAATATCTTCAAATTATTTCATTAGAAAAATAGGACACTATAAGCTTTCCCCCCATGCTTGGTCTCCTCTAGAGTTATTTCGTCCACAACATCGTTCATCTCCTCCGTTACTATCCCAAATCTTTGTATCCTCGATTCCACTCACACAAATAAATCTGAATGCTTCGTGATCGTGTCACATCCTACAAAAAGAGAAGCCCAACCGGTCTTTCCCCACGTCATTTTTCTGTTTCCATCTCTTCCCAAAATAAAGGACCAATCTTTTCCCTTGGCAAAAGTACAACGCAGCGGTTAGAAAAGAAAGGAAGCGACTTCCGCATGTGGGTCTGGTCCTCTAGTACGCCCACCGGACTTTGGAGCATCTGCTGGCTCTCTCCGACTGCGGTTTGGTGTGAATTGATCTGGTGCCCGGCAGCGCCGTCGAGAAGGCGGTGGTCTCTCTCTCTCTCTCTCTCTCTCTCTCTCTCTTTTCTGGCAAAGTTAACTTCAATTTCGTTAGGGAAATGGTGGAGATTGGTTTCCGTTGTATCCAGTGGGATCTAATCAGATTTAGAAGAGTCTCGTGTAGGCTTCCTTTTGAATAGGCAGGTGGAGATGCCGGCCAGGTATTGCAACCAATGATGGCCACGCCCCTACTACTCTATCCTTCTAACTTTGCATTTTTGCATGTTTTCTTAACCCATCCGCTAATCTGATTTGAGTCATTTTTTTAAAGTCATATTCATGTAGTTCAACTGGATAGTCGGTACTTTACTAGGTACGCGTGTTCTTGCCCCATATTTATTCTTTTGCACTACTGCTTTCCCTTCATTGATTTATTTTCTCTTGCTCGGTCATATCCTTCAAGTCCTTTTAGCTTTTTACTAATCCTCAATGTTGATGACCGAAATGTATTTCTGGCAGTGCTTAGGGATACCCACGAAGAAATATGACATGATGATGAGTACTAAATTCCACGAGCTGGCATATTGCAGTCTTTTCATAACTATTGGTCGTCAAGGTCAGTCAAATTGTCAAATATAACACATTAGTATCTCAAGTAACCTGTTTGAGCAGATCACACATATTTGATTCAATTTCCCAGTGCTACAATTTTCAGAAAGTCCGGCAAGTAGGTGTTCATCGTGTGGTGTTCAAACTTTCATATATTTACTGGGACAATATTACCATTAATTAGTGCAAATTTCCGACATCTTTCAATTGGAGGTTACTATGGTTTGTGGGTTAAACACATTAGGTATGTAGGTGCCAAAAATAAATATGGTGAATGGGCCAAAAAATTGTTTTAGTATTTTTCATTTTTTTTTACATTTATTTTATGCATACCTCTTTGATAGGTATTTTAGACCAAATGTTCCGCAGCAACGCGCGGGGTGTTATCTAGTTTATGAAGTATTCATGCCATGTGTGCAACAATTTCATATGGTTTTGGTATGATTTGATTAGAACTAAACCGGACTGACGCTGTTTTCAGCAGAGATGTTGTTTTTTGTGCAGAAATAAAATTTCTCGGAATGGGCTGAAAATTTATGATGATTTTTTATGGGAAAAATAGACCCCTGAAGCTTCCAGGAAGGACTAGAAGCCTCACAAGGAAGCAATAAGCCTAGGGGCACGCCCTCCCCCTAAGGCATGCCGGACAGGCTTATCGCTCCCTCGTGGGGTCCCCTTGACGTGAGACCAACGCCAAAACTTCATATAAATACCCAAAACCCCAGAAAGAACCCTAGATGAGAAGTTCCGCCGCCGCAAGCCTATGTATCCATGAAAAATCAATTGGGACCCTATTTCGGCACCTTGTCGGAGGGGGAAATCATCACCGGAGGCCATCTTCATTGTCCCGGCGGCCACCATGATGAGGAGGGAGTAGTTCACCCTCGGGGATTGCTACATCTTGAGCTTGCATTGGTTTTTCCCTTGAAGAGGAAAGGGTGATGCAACAAAGTAGAGATAAGTATTTCCCTCAGTTTGAGAACCAATGTATCAATCCAGTAGGAGGCAATGTTGGGGAACGTAGTAATTTCAAAAAATTTCCTACGCACACGCAAGATCATGGTGATGCATAGCAACGAGAGGGGAGAGTGTTGTCTACGTACCCTCGTAGACCGATAGCGGAAGCGTTATGACAACGCGGTTGATGTAGTCGTACGTCTTCACGGCCCGACCGATCAAGCACCGAAACTACGGCACCTCCGAGTTCTAGCACACGTTCAGCTCGATGACGATCCCCAGACTCCGATCCAGCAAAGTGTCGGGGAAGAGTTCCGTCAGCACGACGGCGTGGTGACGATCTTGATGTTCTACCGTCGTAGGGCTTCGCCTAAGCACCGCTACAATATTATCGAGGAGTATGGTGGAGGGGGCACCGCACACGGCTAAGAGAACGATCACGAAGATCAACTTGTGTGTCTATGGTGTGCCCCCTGCCCCCGTATATAAAGGAGTGGAGGAGGGGAGGGCCGGCCCTCTCTATGGCGCGCCCTAGGGGAGTCCTACTCCCACCAGGAGTAGGATTCCCCTTTTCCTAGTCCAACTAGGAGTCCTTCCAAGTAGTAGGCGTAGGAGACAAGGAAGGGGAAGAGGGAAGAGAAGGAAGGAGGGGGCGCCGCCCCTCCCCCTAGTCCAATTCGGACTAGTCAATGGGGGGGGGGGGCCTGCCTCTCCCTCTCCCCCTAAAGCCCAATAAGGCTCATATACTTCTTCCCCCGTATTCCCGTAACTCCCCGGTACTCTGAAAAATACCCGAACCACTCGGAACCTTTCCGATGTCCGAATATAGTCGTCCAATATATCGATCTTTACGTCTTGACCATTTCGAGACTCCTCGTCATGTCCCCGATCTCATCCGGGACTCCGAACTCCTTCGGTACATCAAAACTCATAAACTCATAATATAACTGTCATCGAAACCTTAAGCGTGCGGACCCTACGGGTTCGAGAACAATGTAGACATGACCGAGACACGTCTCCGGTTAATAACCAATAGCGGAACCTGGATGCTCATATTGGCTCCTACATATTCTACGAAGATCTTTATCGGTCAGACCGCATAACAACATACGTTGTTCCCTTTGTCATCGGTATGTTACTTGCCTGAGATTCGATCGTCGGTATCTCAATACCTAGTTCAATCTCGTTACCGGCAAGTCTCTTTACTCGTTCCGTAATACATCATCTCGCACTAACTCATTAGTTGCAATGCTTGCAAGGCTTATGTGATGTGCATTACCGAGAGGGCCCAGAGATACCTCTCCGACAATCGGAGTGACAAATCCTAATCTCGAAATACGCCAACCCAACATGTACCTTTGGAGACACCTGTAGAGCTCCTTTATAATCACCCAGTTACGATTGTGACGTTTGGTAGCACACAAAGTGTTCCTCCGGCAAACGGGAGTTGCATAATCTCATAGTCATAGGAACATGTATAAGTCATGAAGAAAGCAATAGCAACATACTAAAGGATCGAGTGCTAAGCTAACAGAATGGGTCAAGTCAATCACATCATTCTCCTAATGATGTGATCCCGTTAATCAAATGACAACTCATGTCTATGGTTTAGGAAACATAACCATCTTTGATCAACGAGCTAGTCAAGTAGATGCATACTAGTGACACTCTGTTTGTCTATGTATTCACACATGTATTATGTTTCCGGTTAATACAATTCTAGCATGAATAATAAACATTTATCATGATATAAGGAAATAAATAATAACTTTATTATTGCCTCTAGGGCATATTTCCTTCAGTCTCCCACTTGCACTAGAGCCAATAATCTAGTTCACATCGCCATGTGATTTAACATTGATAGTTCACATCACCATGTGATTAACACCCATAGTTCACATCGACATGTGACCAACACCCAAAGGGTTTACTAGAGTCAATAATCTAGTTCACATCGCTATGTGATTAACACCTGTCGGATTTCAGGTTCCGGCAGACCCTTGAGGTTCGAACACTGGGGTGCGCGCGGAGATTTCGCCTCCTACCTACCTGCACCCCTCCGCCATGCTAGGATTAAACTACGAAAAGAACAACACAAGGGACACAGGGTTTATACTGGTTCGGGCCACCGCTGTGGTGTAATACCCTACTACTCCAGTTTGTGGTGTGGATTGCCTCTTGGGCTGATGGTGATGAACAGTACAAGGAAGAACAGACTCATGAGGGTCTGTTCTTGGCTGAAGCGATGAACTGCTGGGAGGAGTTCAGTCACCTTTCTCTCTCTCTCTCTCACTGCTTCCAACCTCTCTAATGAGCCTCCTTCTTCCTATCTCCCAACCCCCTTGCTCTGTGGGTGGCTGGTCCTATTTATAGAGGCCCTGGTCCTCTTCCCAAATATTGAGCGGGAAGGGAGCCAACAATGGCGGGCTAATTTGAAGGGGGACAACAAGTATCAACTATCCTGACAAAAGTAGTCTTTGCCTGCGCAAAGCTCTGGTGATGACGCCGTCTTGGGCTCCACGGTGAACTCCTTCTCGTAGTCCTCCTGGTCTTGGTCTCGTTGCACCGAAATGGCAACCTTTGCCTGATGCCTCGGTACTCCGTGGCTGCACTTGCCCCCTTTGCACCAAAGAGGAAAGGAGGACGCTGCGCGGGCTGGCACCTGCCTGGCGCCTTGAGTCGTCATGGCTTGCGTCACGGGCACCTCGCGAGGTATCCTGTCTTGATCTCTCCACCTCCTCGTGAGCCAGCCTGACGAGGCCGTGCCTGAGGGGGCTCCGCGTCGTCCGCCCCGCGAGGCTTGGCCCCTCGCGAGGGTCTTGAGTTTGTGTTGGTGAAGATGGGCCGTGCTGGGCCCCCCTTTTGAGCCACGTCGCAGGCCGCAGGCAGGCAAGTCTGGGGACCCCCATTCCCAGTACACCGACAGTAGCCCTCGGGCCCAAGGCGTGCCCGGATTTGGCCTCGCAGGGAGGCAGAAGGGCAAGAGCGAAGCGCCGCGGGCCCTAACAGCCTGCGGCCTTGGGCGCCGCGTGGCAGTTGATTGGACGTGGGCGTCTCCACTTCCCCATGATGCCTCGGCAACTGCACGGACTGGACAAGTCCCTGCATGCAAAGCGGGTCGTAATTACCTGCGATCATGGGGGCCGTTGGTTGGCCATCGCCAGCCATAAGTATGGACCGGCGCGCGCCCTTCCAGTTCATCCCCCCTTGCTTCTCCTCTTTCTTCATGGCCCCATCGAGGAGGTTCTCGGCCGCCGAGAAGGGGAAGGCTTGCCGGGTTGAGCCCGCCTCTACCCCACCCAAGCGCGGCCGAGGGCGCCCTCGCAAGCATCCTGTGGCCACCACAGTGGCTCCCCGCGGCCGTGGAGGCGATCTCCAGCACAACGACGGGCGGGTTGCTGCGGCCGGGGGGCGCGCTCCGGCTGCGCGTCCCCCCAGGCCGCGCGTTCGTGTTGCTGAAGTGCTGCCGGAGTTCGTCGTGTGGTCGGCGGAGTCGGCTAGCACCCGGCTTCCGCTTCCTCGCTTCCTCCTCGGCGAGCTCCCGGGCGGCCTCTGGCTCCAGGCCGACGGCTGCTGTAGCCGGGCCTCATGGGTCTCTCTGGAGGTCTCCGTGACCGGGAGCCTGTCCCTGGCCCGCGGTTGGCAGACGTTTGCCCGCGCGCGTGGCCTGAGCCGTCGGTGCACCCTACACTTCAAGTTCGACGACGACACCACCCTCTACGTGAGGGTGTTTGGGGAAGATGGTCCCCGCGCAGGGTGTTGCCCCGAGGGTGACGACCGCGGCTGGGAACCGAGCTTTGGTGATGATGGAGAGAGCAGCGCTCGCGCGGTTGGCAGCGTTCGGGGTTCCTCAAGCTTCTCTGGTTCTTCTTCAGGCGGCGACTCCTCTAGCAGTGGCCGCGGTCAGCCTCCACGCCGTCATATCTGCTTGGGGGTGGCAACGTGTCCGCCCGCCGTCGCGCCCTGGTGAAGCGCGAGAGGGAGTCCGCCTGAGCTCCGGAGGCAGCTCGGGCCTTCCCTGCGGGCCGGTGTGAGGCGAGCCGCGCCGGATTTGTTCTTCCTTTTCTCTTTTTCTTGTGTAACAAAGACAATAGTGCGGAGCCCCGCGGGGGCGTGTTTGGGTTATCGCTGTTAATCATCATTTTTCTTTTGTTACCGTACCTTCCGGCTATGTGCCCGAGCGTGGATAGCTCCCGGCCCCGGCCATGGGGTGGCGACCGACCCAGGCCCTGTGTTTGTGTCGCGGTGCCCGAGGGGCACGGACTGGAGGGGTGTTCCTGCAAGGGGCCCAGGTCATGGACCCTTTGAATGACTAGGATAGGAACACTCGCGAGGGGGTTCGGCTCCCCCCTCGCGAGGCCTTCCGCAAGAGAAATCGAGGCAGGGGAGTGAAAAGCCGAAGAACCGCAAGCCAAAGACGGCAACAACTTCAATAAAACTTCAAATGAGAAGGAACAAGCCAACTGCGGAAAGCAAATGAAAAGCCGCGTCCGGCACATAATCTAGTCTTCGACGTCTTCTCACCAGCGCGGAGCTAAGTGCTGCCACTGGGTGTGGGAGGGAGCCCCAGGGCCTGAGGCCGGCGCTCCTGAGACTCCGAGGCGTGTACATCCCCAACTCATTATTACGTGAGAGTGTCACGGGCGGCGAGCTTCACAGGCGTTGGCCTTCTTCACAGGCTCCGGGCCTTTTCCAAAACGCGATAGCTTCACAGGCATTTGCCTTCTTCACAGGCTCCGGGCCTTTTCCAAAACGCGATAGCTTCACAGGCACTCGCCTTGCTTCACAGGCTCTGCGCCTTCTCCAAAACGCGATAGCTTCACAGGCACTCGCCTTGCTTCACAGGCTCTGGGCCTTTTCCAAAACGTGATAGCTTCACAGGCACTCGCCTTGCTTCACAGGCTCTGGGCCTTTTCCAAAACGCGATAGCTTCACAGGCACTCGCCTTGCTTCACAGGCTTTGGGCCTTTTCCAGCACGCGATAGCTTCACAGGCACTCGCCTTGCTTCACAGGCTCTGGGCCTTTTCCAAAATGCGATAGCTTCACAGGCACTCGCCTTGCTTCACAGGCTCTGGGCCTTTTCCAAAACGCGATAGCTTCACAGGCACTCGCCTTGCTTCATAGGCTTTGGGCCTTTTCAGGGGTAGAACCTCCGAAGGTGCTGGATGTTCCATGCATTCTGGACCTGCACTCCCTCCTGAGTCTCCAAGCGCACGGAGTCGGGCCTGGAAACATGAACAACCTTGAACGGGCCCTCCCACATGGGAGAGAGCTTGTGCAGGCAACTAGGTAAAACACATTAGCCGCGAAGGAGTGGATTCATTCAAATAAATGCCGGGAATGTGGAGACCACTGGGTCAGGCCCGAGCAGCTTGGGGATCATGCAGCCCGAGGGGCGCCCCCAACAAGGTAAGCTAATCGACGTGAAATAAAAGGGATACACGCCGCAGGGACGGACCCACGCGGCCTGGGAATAATGTGGCCCTGGGGGCGCTCCCAGCTGGAAGTGAAACTTGAAAGATGTCACCTGATGACGCTGAAGACGAAGGGGTGTTGGTGTAGCCGGCTCGGTGGGTTGCGGAAGCCGATCCTCATGAGCCCCCAGGCCTGGGGGCCTCGTGAGGCTCTGGAGGCGCTGGCGGTTCCTCGTGGACCATCTCCATCTCCGCTAGGGCTGCAGAGCGCCTGGCCTCTTGTGCCTCCGTGATGCTCCTCGTGAGGCGCCGGTGCGTGTCAGCCGCGCTCGGCAAGCCGTAAGGCATGCGAACGTAGTTGTGGGGTGGACCTCCGCAGCGCCCCACTCGCAAGGGCCAGAGGCACTCCAGGGAGGTGACTCGGTTGAGCCCTGGTACGTCGATGCAGACGCGCAACCCGCCATCCTCGCCTGGATGGGGAGCCACTGCTGGTAGGCGGCGGCCGCCTCTCATGACTCTTGACTCCTGTAGCTCCTGAATGGCCTTGCTGACGAACTCCTGTGGGTCTGGATCTCCTTGCCTCGCTCCTTCTTGAGGGAAACATGCTTCGAAACACGCCTCCATGTGGTGCCCAAGCGCCTCCCTCGTGACCCTAGCTAGGTCGGTGGCCCTCCAGGGGAGAGCCCCCGAGCCCTGCCTGAGGAGGGCGCCGGGCGCGCTTTCCTATGCGATGGAAGGAGGTTTCCCCTAGGCAGGCACGGGCCCAGAGGGGCCAGCCTCTTGAGGGGCCAGGCCGGACGACGTCTTCTTCTTCTTGGGGGCGGCCTCAGTAAGCCTCCTGCTTCCGTGATCTGGGTCTTCCAGTGATGCGGCCTGGAAGGCTCGCTCTAGGGAACACACCGCGTCCTTCTCCTCGCAGGGTACCGTGATGACTTCGCCGCTTCCCAGCATCTTGAGGACGTTGTAGCCATGGTGAGTTACGGCCATGAACTTGGCCAGCGCTGGGTACCCAAGGATGGCGTTGTACGGTAGGCGGATGTGAGCGATGTCGAAGTTGATGAGCTCGGTGCGGTAGTTGTCGTGTGCCCCGAAGGTGACTGGGAGGCGGACCTGCCCGATCGGGACCGTGGAGCCGTCGGTGATACCGGAGAAGGGCTTGGTTGGCTGAAGCTGGTTGTAGGGCACTTGGAGGTTGTTGAATGTTTCTACGGACAGGACGTTGAGCCCTGCCCCGCCACGTTGCTGATGATTGGGGAACAAAGCATCGGGAGGACTCTGACTGTAGCTGTGCACTTGAGTTGATCTGCTGAGCTGAACGTGATGGCGCACGCCGACCACCTGAGAGGGCACGTGGCTTCGAGCCTGGGAGGGCTGCATTCACTTCGCGGGCGAACTGCTTGAAGATGCGTTGAGAGGCTGGGGCTTGTGCTCCGCCCAGGATGCAGGCGATCACGCGCGGCTCCTGGAAGCCCCCAGCCTCCTCATCCTGGTGGCGGTCCTCGTTTCTCCTTGGCTGCGGCGACAGCGGTGGGAGGTCTGCGTTGCCCCGCGGGCGATCCTCGCGAGGCTGATCCCTCCAGCCTCCCTCGCGAGGTGGGTCTTGCCAGCGATCCTCGCAAGGTTGGTCGCGCCACCCCTGGCGCGGGCCACGGTCTTCCCAGCGTCCTGCGTTCCTTCCTCCTCCTCGACCGTAGCCCCGGTCACCGCGGTTGGGGCGACGGCCGATCCTTCCTTCTCGCACGGCTCGGAGTTCTTGGCATTCATTGGTGTTGTGGGTGTGGAGGTCGTGGTACACGCAGTACCGGCTGCCCTTGGGAGGTTCGGGCTGATTTCTGCCCCGCTTGGTGTCTGGTTCTGCCGCGAGCACTGCAGCCCCCTTGCGCTTCACTTCCTTGGCCTTGAGCTTCTTCTCTTCAGGGTCTGCGGCAGGTAGCTTGAGGAGGGAGAGTCGCCCCTCCTCAGCCCTGGCGCACTTGTTCGCCAAGTTGAACAGCTCCAAGGAAGTGCACAAGGCTTCGTGCATCGCCAGCTCCTCCTTCATCTTGACATCGCACATGCCGTCGGAGAAGGCTGAGATGATGGCCTCTTCAGTCACTTTGGGAATCTTGAGGCATGTGTTGTTGAAGCGCTGGATGTACTTCTACAGGGTCTCCCCGGGCTGTTGCTTGATGCGGCGCCTGTCGCTCACGGCGGGTGGCCGGTCGCGAGTACCTTGGAAGTTGGTGATGAAGCAGGTGCGCATCTCTTCCCAGGAGGAGATTGTGCCTGGAGCCAGGTTCAGGACCCAGGTGCGGGCCCTGTCCTTGAGCGCCATGGGAAACCAGTTCGCCATGACCTTCTCGTCTCCGTTGGCAGCTTCGATGCCCAGTTCGGAGAGCTGGAGGAACTCCGTAGGGTCAGTCGTGCCGTCGTAGCGAGGAGGCAGGTCTGGCTTGAACTTGCCGGGCCACGCGACGCTGCGTAGTTCGGTGGTGTAGGCGCGACAGCCTGCTGTGGCCACGGGAGGCCTTGGGTGATGGAGAGCCTGGTCTTGCATGTCCCCACGCGCTGGAGCAGGAGGATGGTCGCGACGTGCTGGAGCAGGGAGCGCCCCGAGCAGCTTCTGGCGGGCGAGGGACTTCTTGGCAGCTCTGTTCTTGCCGTGCTGGCACCTGACGGGGCGGGTTCCGCCCAGGGGCCGCGCGCCTTGGAGCCATGGCATCTTCTTGAGGAGGAGGCGGCGGGGGCGCCGCTGCAGCCTCTTCGCCCGCGCGGGGCGGGGTGCGGTGCAGCGGAATGGACGGCGCGGAAGAGCCCCCTGCGGCGCGGACGAGCTTGGCGACGCGGTCGAGCCATTCTTCGTAGATGTCGCTGATGGGACGGTAGCGCAGGAGCTCTTTTGCTGCGATGAGTGTAGCCCGAGCCTCCATGGGCGCGCGGAGCGCGCGGGACGAAGATCCAGCTGGGGCGAGCGAGGGAGTTGCGGTGCGGCCGTCTTGGCGCACGGATGGATGCTGAGACGATGCTTGCTGCTCGTCCCCCGCCAGGCCGGTGGTAGGGTTGACGGCAGGTGACGGGGAACGGCGAGGACGCCCGCCGACAGGGGCTGTCTGGGCGACGCGGGAAGCGAGGGCGGCCCGGCGCTCCGCGCGGTCCCGACGAGCGTCACACATGAGCGTGACGGTCGGAGGAGAACGGGGTGATGGAAGACGAATTCCGGCGCACCCCTACCTGGCGCGCCAAATGTCGGATTTCGGGTTCCGGCAGACCCTTGAGGTTCGAACACTGGGGTGCCATGGAGATTTCGCCTCCTACCTACCTGCACCCATCCGCCATGCTAGGATCAAACTACGAAAAGAACAACACAAGGGACACAGGGTTTATACTGGTTCGGGCCACCGTTGTGGTGTAATACCCTACTCCAGTTTGTGGTGTGTGGATTGCCTCTTGGGCTGATGGTGATGAACAGTACAAGGAAGAACAGCCTCGCAAGGGTCTGTTCTTGGCTGAAGCGATGAACTGCTGGGAGGAGTTCAGTCACCTCTCTCTCTCTCACTGCTTCCAACCTCTCTAATGAGCCTCCTTCTTCCTATCTCCCAACCCCCTTGCTCTGTGGGTGGCTGGTCCTATTTATAGAGGCCCTGGTCCTCTTCCCAAATATTGAGCGGGAAGGGAGCCAACAATGGCGGGCTAATTTGAAGGGGGACAGCAAGTATCAACTATCGTGACAAAAGTAGTCTTCGCCTGCGCAAAGCTCTGGTGATGACGCCGTCTTGGGCTCCACGGTGACCTCCGTCTCGTAGTCCTCTTGGTCTTGGTCTCGTTGCACCGAAATGGCAACCTTTGCCTGATGCCTCGGTACTCCGCGGCTGCGCTTGCCCTGTTTGCACCAAAGGGGAAAGGAGGACGCTGCGCGGGCTGGCACCCGCCTGGCGCCCTGAGTCGTCATGGCTTGCGTCACGGGCACCTCGCGAGGTATCCTGTCTTGATCTCTCCGCCTCCTCATGAGCCAGCCTGACGAGGCCGTGCCTGAGGGGGCTCCGCGTCGTCCGCCCCGCGAGGCTTGGCCCCTCGCAAGGGTCTTGAGTTTGTGTTGGTGAAGATGGGCCGTGCTGGGCCCCCCTTTTGAGCCACGCCGCAGGCCGCAGGCAGGCAAGTCTGGGGACCCCCGTTCCCAGTACGTCGACAACACCCAAAGTGTACTGAGGTTTGATCATGTTTTGCTTGTGAGATAAGTTTAGTCAACGGGTCTGCCACATTCGGATCCATAAGTATTTTGCAAATTTCTATGTCAACAATGCTCTACACGGAGCTACTCTAGCTAATTGCTCCCACTTTAAATATGTATCCAGATTGAGATTTTGAGTCATCTGGATGAGTGTCAAAACTTATATCGACGTAACCCTTTTCGACGAACCTTTTTGTCACCTGCATAATCGAGAAACATATCCTTATTCCACTAAGGATAATTTTGACCGCTGTCCAGTGATCTACTCCTAGATCACTATTGTACTCCCTTGCCAAAATCAGTGTAGGGTATACAATAGATCTGGTACACAGCATGGCATACTTTATAGAACCTATGGCTGAGGCATAGGGAATGACTTTCATTCTCTTTCTATCTTCTGCCGTGGTCGGGCTTTGAGTCTTGCTCAACTTCACACCTTGTAACACAGGCAAGAACTTCTTTTTTGACTGTTCCATTTTGAACTACTTCAAAATCTTGTCAAGGTATGTACTCATTGAAAAACTTATCAAGCATCTTGATCTATCTCTATAGATCTTGATGCTCAATATATAAGCAGCTTCACCGAGGTCTTTCTTTGAAAAAATTCCTTTCAAACATTCCTTTATGCTTTGCAGAATAATTTTACATTATCTCCGATCAACAATATGTCATTCACATATACTTACCAGAAATGCTGTAGTGCTCCCACTCACTTTCTTGTAAATACAGGTTTCACCGCAAGTCTGTATAAAACTATATGCTTTGATCAACTTATCAAAGCGTATATTCCAACTCCGAGATGCTTGCACCAGTCCATAGATGGATTGCTGGAGCTTGCATATTTTGTTAGTACCTTTAGGAGTGACAAAACCTTCCGGCTGCATCATATACAACTCTTATTTAATAAATCCATTAAGGAATGCAGTTTTGTTTATCCATTTTCCAGATTTCATAAAATGCGGCAAATGCTAACATGATTCGGACAGATACGAGTGAGAAACTCTCATCATAGTCAACACCTTGAACTTGTCGAAAACCTTTTTGCGACATTTCTAGCTTTGTAGATAGTAACACCACTATCAGCATCCGTCTTCCTCTTGAAGATCCATTTAATCTCAATGGCTTGCCGATCATCGGGCAAGTCCACCAAAGTCCATACTTTGTTCTCATACATGGATCCCATCTCAGATTTCATGGCCTCAAGCCATTTTGCGGAATCTGGGCTCATCATCACTTTCTCATAGTTCGTATGTTCGTCATGGTCAAGTAGAATGACCTCCAGAACAAGATTACTGTACCACTCTGGTGCGGATCTCACTCTGATTAACCTATGAGATTCGGTAGTAACTTGATCTGAAGTTACATGATCATCATCATTAGCTTCCTCACTAATTGGTGTAGTAGTCACAGGAACAGATTTCTGTGATGAACTACTTTCCAATAAGGGAGAAGGTACAATTACCTTATCAAGTTCTACTTTCCTCCCACTCACTTCTTTCAAGAGAAACTCCTTCTCTAGAAAGGATCCATTCTTAGCAACGAATGTCTTGCCTTCGGATCTGTGATAGAAGGTGTACCCAACAGTCTCCTTTGGGTATCCTATGAAGACATATTTCTCCGATTTGGGTTTGAGCTTATCAGGATGAAACTTTTTCATATAAGCACCACAATCCCTAAACTTTAAGAAACGACAACTTTGGTTTCGTGGCAAACCACAGTTCAGATTGTGTTGTCTCAACGGACTTAGATGGTGCCCCTTTTTAATGTGAATGCAGCTGTCTCTAATGCATGATCCCAAAACGATATTGGTAAATCGGTAAGAAACATCATAGATTGTACTATATCCAATAAAGTACGGTTATGACGTTCGAACACCATTATGCTGTGGTGTTCCAGGTGGCATGAGTTTGTGAAACTATTCCACATTGTTTTAATTGAAGAACAAACTCGTAACTCAAATATTCGTTTCTGCGATCAGATCATAGAAACTTTATTTTCTTGTCACGATGATTTTCCACTTCACTCTGAAATACTTTGAACTTTTCAGACTTACGTTTCATGAAGTCGGTATACTCATATCTGCTTAAATCATCTGTGAAGGTCAGAAAATAATGATACTTGTCGCGAGTTTTAATATTCATCGGACCACATACATCAGTATGTATGATTTCCAACAAATCTGTTGCTCGCTCCATTGTTCCGGAGAACGGAGTCTTTAGTCATCTTGCCCATAAGGCATGGTTCGCAAGCACCAAGTGATTCATAATCAAGTGATTCCAAAATCCCATCAGCATGGAGTTTCTTCATGTGCTTTACACCAGTATGACCTAAACGGCAGTGCCACAAATAAGTTGCACTATCATTATTAACTTTGCATCTTTTGGTTTCAATATTATGAATATGTGTATCACTACGATCGAGATCCAATGAACCATTTTCATTGGGTGTGTAACCATATAAGGTTTTATTCATGTAAACAGAACAACAATTTATTCTCTTACTTAAATGAATAACCGTATTACAATAAACATGATCAAATCATATTCATGCTCAACGCAAACACCAAATAACACTTATTTAGGTTCAACACTAATCCCTAAAGTATAGGGAGTGTGATGATGATCATATCAATCTTGGAACCACTTCCAACACACATCACCACTTCACCCTTAACTAGTCTCTGTTTATTCTGCAACTCCCGTTTCGAGTTACTAATCTTAGCAACTGAACTAGTATCAAATACCGGGGGATTGCTACGAACACTAGTAAAATACACATCAATAATCCGTATATCAAATATACATTTGTTCACTATGCCATCCTTCTTATCCGCCAATTACTTGGGGTAGTTCCGCTTCCAGTGACCAGTTCCTTTGCAACAGAAGCACTTAGTCTCAGGCTTAGGACCAGACTTGGGCTTCTTCACTTGAGCAGCAACTTGCTTGCTGTTTTTCTTGAAGTTCCCCTTTTTCCCTTTTCCCTTTTCTTGAAACTAGTGATCTTGTCAACCATCAACACTTGATGCTCTTTCTTGATTTCTACCTTCATCGATTTCATCATCATGAAAAGCTCGGGAGTCGTTTTCGTCATCCTTGCATACTATAGTTCATCACGAAGTTCTACTAACTTGGTGATGGTGACTAGAGAATTCTGTCAATCACTATCTTATCTGGAAGATTAACTCCCACTTGATTCAAGCAATTGTAGTACCCAGACAATCTGAGCACATGCTCACTAGTTGAGCGATTCTCCTCCATCTTTTAGCTATAGAACTTGTTGGAGACTTCATATCTCTCAACTCGGGTATTTGCTTGAAATATTAACTTCAACTCCTGGAACATCTCATATGGTCCATGACGTTCAAAACGTCTTTGAAGTCCCGATTCTAAACCGTTAAGCATGGTGCACTAAACTATCAAGTAGTCATCATATTTAGCTAGCCAAACATTCATAACGTCTGCATCTGCTCCTGCAATAGGTCTGTCACCTAGCGGTGCATCAAGGACATAATTATTCTGTGCAGCAATGAGGATAAACCTCAGATCAGGGATCCAATCCGCATCATTGCTACTAACATCTTTCAACACAATTTTCTCTAGGAACATATCAAAATAAACACAGGGAAGCAACAACGTGAGCTATTGATCTACAGCTTAATTTGCAAAATACTACCAGGACTAAGTTCATGATAAATTTAAGTTCAATTAATCATATTACTTAAGAACTCCCACTTAGATAGACATCCCTCTAATCCTCTAAGTGATCACGTGATCCAAATCAACTAAACCATGTCCGATCATCACGTGAGATGGAGTAGCTTCATTGGTGAACATCACTATGTTGATCATATCTACTATATGATTCACGCTCGACCTTTCGGTCTCCGTGTTCCGAGGCCATATCTGTATATGCTTGGCTCGTCAAGTATAACCTGAGTACTCCGCGTGTGCAACTGTTTTGCACCCGTTGTATTTGAACGTAGAGCCTATCACACCCGATCATCATGTGGTGTCTCAGCACGAAGAACTTCATCATCTTAAAATGCTACCGTCATCATACTCAAGGAGAACACTTCTTGATAATTAGTGACATATCATCTTAAAATGCTATCGTCAAACTAAGAAAAAATAAGATGTATAAAAAGATAAACATCATATGCAATCAAAATATGTGACATGATATGGCCATCATCATCTTGCGCCTTTGATCTCCATCTCCAAAGTACTGTCATGATCTCTATCGTCACCGGCATGACACCATGATCTTCATCATCTTGATCTATATCAATGTGTCGTCACGCGGACGTCTCGCCAACTATTGCTCTTGCAACTATTGCTATCGCATAGCGATAAAGTAAAGCAATTATTTGGCGCTTGCATCTTATGCAATAAAGAGACAACCATAAGGCTTTTGCCAGTTGCCGATAACTTCAACAAAACATGATCATCTTATACAAAAACTTATAACTCATCATGTCTTGACCATATCACATCACAACATGCCCTGCAAAAACGAGTTAGACGTCCTCTACTTTGTTGTTGCAAATTTTACGTGGCTGCTATGGGCTTAGCAAGAACCGTTCTTACCTACACATAAAAACCACAACGATTGTTTGTTAAGTTGGTGTTGTTTTAACCTTCGCAAGGACCGGGCGTAGCCACACTTGGTTCAACTAAAGTTGGAGAAACTGACACCCGCCAGCCACCTGTGTGCAAAGCATGTTGGTAGAACCAGTCTCGCGTAAGCGTACGCGTAATGTCGGTCCGGGCCGCTTCATCCAACAATACCGCCGAACCAAAGTATGACATGCTGGTAAGAAGTATGACTTATATTGCCCATAACTCACTTGTGTTCTACTCGTGCATATAACATCAACACATAAAACCTACGCTCGGATGCCATTGTTGGGGAACGTAGTAATTTCAAAAAATTCCTACGCACACGCAAGATCATGGTGATGCATAGCAACGAGAGGGAAGAGTGTTGTCTACGTACCCTCGTAGACCGATAGCGGAAGCGTTATGACAACGCGGTTGATGTAGTCGTACGTCTTCATGGCCCGACCGATCAAGCACCGAAACTACGGCACCTCCGAGTTCTAGCACACGTTCAGCTCGATGACGATCCCCGGACTCCGATCCAGCAAAGTGTCGGGGAAGAGTTTCGTCAGCACGACGGCGGGTGACGATCTTGATGTTCTACCATCGCAGGGCTTCGCCTAAGCACCGCTACAATATTATCGAGGAGTATGGTGGAGGGGGCACCGCACACGGCTAAGAGAACGATCACGAAGATCAACTTGTGTGTATATGGGGTGCCCCCTGCCCCGTATATAAAGGAGTAGAGGAGGGGAGGGCCGGCCCTCTCTATGGAGCGCCCTAGGGGAGTCCTACTCCCACCGGGAGTAGGATTCCCCTTTTCCTAGTCCAACTAGGAGTCCTTCCAAGTAGTAGGAGTAGGAGACAAGGAAGGGGAAGAGGGAAGAGAAGGAAGGAGGGGGCGCCGCCCCTCCCCTAGTCCAATTCGAACTAGTCAATTGGGGGCGCGCGGCCTGCCTCTCCCTCTCCCCTAAAGCCCAATAAGGCCCATATACTTCTTCCCCCGTATTCCCGTAACTTCCCGGTACTCCGAAAAATACCCGAACCACTCGGAACCTTTCCGATGTCCGAATATAGTCGTCCAATATATCGATCTTTACGTCTCGACCATTTCGAGACTCCTCGTCATGTCCCTGATCTCATCCGGGAATCCGAACTCCTTCAGTACATCAAAACTCATAAACTCATAATATAACTGTCATCGAAACCTTAAGCGTGCGGACCCTACGGGTCTCGAGAACAATGTAGACATGACCGAGACACGTCTCCGGTCAATAACCAATAGCGGAACCTGGATGCTCATATGTGCTCCTACATATTCTACGAAGATCTTTATCGGTTAGACCGCATAACAACATACGTTGTTCCCTTTGTCATCGGTATGTTACTTGCCCGAGATTCGATCGTCGGTATCTCAATACCTAGTTCAATCTCGTTACCGGCAAGTCTCTTTACTTGTTCTGTAATACATCATCTCGCAAGTAACTCATTAGTTGCAATGCTTGCAAGGCTTATGTGATGTGCATTACCGAGAGGGCCCAGAGATACCTCTCCGGCAATCAGAGTGACAAATCCTAATCTCGAAATACGCCAACCCAACATGTACCTTTGGAGACACCTGTAGAGCTCCTTTATAATCACCCAGTTACGTTGTGACGTTTGATAGCACACAAAGTGTTCCTCCGGCAAACGGGAGTTGCATAATCTCATAGTCATAGGAACATGTATAAGTCATGAAGTAAGCAATAGCAACATACTAAACGATCGAGTGCTAAGCTAACGGAATGGATCAAGTCAATCACATCATTCTCCTAATGATGTGATCCCGTTAATCAAATGACAACTCATGTCTATGGTTTAGGAAACATAACCATCTTTGGTCAACGAGCTAGTCAAGTAGAGGCATACTAGTGACACTCTGTTTGTCTATGTATTCACACATGTATTATGTTTCCGGTTAATACAATTCTAGCATGAATAATAAACATTTATCATGATATAAGGAAATAAATAATAACTTTATTATTGCCTCTAGGGCATATTTCATTCAGGCAATGGACAAGTCACTGAATACATGCACAAACAATCAAACAACTTGCACCCAACGCAATAAAGGGGTTGTCAATCCCTTCACGGTTACATGACAAAGGGAGATCTGATAGAGATAGATAAACGGTAAAGAAAATATTTTGGTATTTTTGGTTTATAGATCGGAAAGTAAAAGATTGCAAAATAGTAGACCGGAAACTTATATTATGGATAATACACCCAGGGGCCATAGGTCTCAAGATAGAAAATAATACGGTGGGTGAACAAATTACCGTCGAGCAATTGATAGAAAAGTGCAAAGTTATGACGATATCTAAGGTAATGATCATGAATATAGGCATCACGTATGTGTCAAGTAGACCGAAACAATTCTGCATCTACTATATTACTCCACACATCGACTGCTATCCAACATGCATCTAGAGTATTAAGTTCGTAAAGAATGGAGTAACGCATTAAGCAAGATGACATGATGTAGAGGAATTAACTCAAGCAATATGATGAAAAGCCCATCTTTTTATCCTCGATGGCAACAATACAATACGTGCCTTGCTGCCCCTGCCGTCACTAGGAAAGGACACCGCAAGATTGAACCCAAAGCTAAGCACTTCTCCCATTGCAAGAAAAACCAATCTAGTTGGCCAAACCAAACCGATAGTTCGAAGAGAATTACAAAGATATCAAATCATGCATAAAAGAATTCAGAGGAGATTCAAATAATATTCATAGATAAGCTGATCATAAATCCACAATTCACCGAATCTCGACAAACACACCGCAAAAGAGTATTACATCGAATAGATCTCCAAGAACATCGAGGAGAACATGGTATTGAGAATCAAAGAGAGAGAAGAAGCCATCTAACTACTAGCTATGGACCCGTAGGTCTGAGGTAATTAAACTACTCATGCTTCATCTAAAGGGCAATAGAGTTGATGTAGAAGCTCTTCGTGATCGAATCCCCCTCCGGCAGGGTGCCGAAAAAGGTCCCTAGATGGGATCTCACGGGCACAGAAGGTTGCGGCTGTGGAACAGTATTTTCGTGGACGCCTCTGTTGGTTTGGGGATATATGGGAATATATAGGTGCAAGAATTAGGTCAGGGAGTGCACGAGAGGCCCACAAGGGTGGGGGCACGCCCTCCATCCTTGTGGCCGCCTCGTGGCTCCTCCGACTTCATCTTCAAGTCTCCTGGTTGTCTTATGGTCCAAGAAAAATCACCGCAAAGGTTTTATTCCATTTGGACTCTGTTTGGTATTCCTTTTCCGCAAAACTCAAAAACCGGGAAAAAACCGGGAAAAATCCCGTTCATCAAATGTCAACTACATGATCATGCCAAGCAATATGACAATGATGATATGTGTCATAATAAACGAAACAGTGGAAAGTTGCATGGCAATATATCTCAGAATGGCGATGGAAATGCCATAATTGAAGGAAATATGCCCTAGAGGCAATAATAAAGTTGTTATTTATATTTCCTTATATCATGATAAATGTTTATTATTCATGCTAGAATTGTATTAACTAGAAACTTAGTACATGTGTGAATACATAGAAAAAACAGAGTGTCCCTAGTATGCTTCTAGTTGACTAGCTCGTTAATCAAATATGGTTAAGTTTCCTGACCATAGACATGTGTTGTCATTTGATGAACGGGATCACATCACTAGAGAATGATGTGATGGACAAGACCCATCCGTTAGCTTGGCATAATGATCGTTTAGTTTTATTGCTATTGCTTTCTTCATGACTTATACATATTCCTCTGACTATGATATTATGCAACTCCAGAATACCGGAGGAACACCTTGTGTCGTGGTTTTGTCACGGCAGATGTCCTAGAGAAAGGACTTAGTCGTGGAGCCATCGCGACGGGTTAGCTTGAAGGGGTTAAAGCGGACACAGGGACGCAAGATAGTTTATACTAGTTCGGCCCCTTCGATGAAGGTAAAAGCCTACGTCTAGTCGTGATGGAATTGATGGGGTTTCGATGACTAGGGAGCAAACAAGCTTCGCCTATGTCTCGAGTTGTTGTCTGTTGTCCTTGAACCGCCGCCGGGTCGTCCCCTTATATACACGGGTGACGCCCGTCGGTTCACAAAGTCCCAATACCGGCTCATAGATGTGTCCGGTTTGGTCTCTACTTATTCCTAACTTACAATACAAGTTTAACTACTAACGCTAGTTTACGGCTACATGCCTTGAATGCCTTGAACCGACCATGGGCTTTGAGCCCTCATCTGCCTTCTTGGGCTTTAACATACTTAACTACTGACGAAGTTAACCCGGCCCAGGTAGGCCGGTTTACGCCCAGTAGTAATATACCCAACATTAGGCCCCAGATTGATTTGAACATGTTCATGTCAATCCTTTAGCAAAAATCTTCATCTTCAATATCTTCTTGTAGTTTGTTGAACCGCCGTGATGTCATCTTCTCTGGTCGTTGTAAACCGGAGTGACGTCACCTGTCATAACGAAGCTATCCATTATGCTTCCTTGTTTAATAGATCTGCGGAAATCGAGGCGACAACTCCGTTTCATGGCCCCTTGATTGTCGCGCCTGACACATGTCCCTTTGCCTTATAAATACGACCGAAGGGTCATTTCTTTTCTCCCCTTCGTGCCTTTCTTCTTCGTCTTCCTCGCGTCGCCAGCCTCAGAGCTCCGCCGCCGCCGTCAACTTCTGCACCAACCTTGGCCGCTGCATCAACCTGAACGCACCAGAGCACCGCGGCAACCTTCCGCGTCTTCCTCAACTCTGGTAAGCCTTCTACTCTTCTCAACATAGATCTATTCTAGGGTTTCGTGTTCTTGCAGTGTTCATCACCTGTTCATGTTCATATACTAGCTCCTGGATGCATCTGTGGATCCTTGCTCTATGTAGCGGTAGGTTTTAGCATCCGCCTTCAGTTTCCTGCTTCGAGACCATAGATCTATATGTATCTCTGCCCATTGATTTAGTACTGTTCTTTTTTGAACCTTGAATATTTTCCTTCTTTTCTGAACTTGCTTCAGATCCGTCGCTGTAGAGAAGTCTTGTGAAATCTGTTTCTGCAAACTTACTCATCTGCTTCAATGTTTAGCCCAGGCGGTTTAACTTTGTAGAAAAAAATTGCCAAACCGGTATATACCATTAGTCCCCTTGTTGAACCGCCAGACGTTGTTGCTTCATAGAACTCCGGTTTAGATAGATCTGTCTCTGGTTTAACATTGCACATACCAATGTACCTTGATCAATGCATTTTTAAACCGGGATCTTCCACCTTGTAGATTTCCTCATGGCCAAGCTAGTATATGAGTGCAATTGGGTTCCTTCTCGTGTCACAGAGGCTCAACTGGACGATTTAGTCCTGATTGGCGCTTTAGGCAGCAAAGATACCATCCATTAGAGGGCTCCTGGCAAAGAATGCCCTCCCACACCTCAAGAAGGAGAGGTCGTTGTTTTCGTAGATCACTTAGCCAGGGGCTTTAAGCCGCCCGGTTCTAAATTTTACCGAGATGTTTTAGCCGATTTCCAACTCCATCCACAAGACACTGGCCCCAACTCTGTTACAAATATGTGTAACTTCCAAGTGCTCTGTGAGGCGTTCTTTCAAGAAGAGCCCACAGTGGAATTGTTTAGAGACCTTTTCCATCTAAACCGCCGTACTGAGTTTACTCACGGCTCCAATACGGAGTTGGGTGGCGTGGCGATTCAGAAAAGGAAAGAGGTCACATAACCTCACGCCAAACTGCACAGCCACCCCAAAGAGTGGAATCAGACATGGTTCTATTGCAAAGACACCTCCCCTGCTGGTGAGAATCCCTTACCTGGCTTTCGTCCGGAGCGGCTCAGCAATACTCACCCTTTTCCGCAAAGGTTGACTGCCTAGGAGAGAAGCAAATATGCTCCTCAACTGTCGAAGCTCAGAGCCTTTATGGCTAACGGTTTAACAGGGGTTGATCTCGCTCACTGTTGGATATCATGGAGCATACTGCCTCTGAGTCAGCGCTCCGGTTTGATGTGCGAGTATACTGGCAGTGTTGATGACCCACTGTGACATTCCAACATCCAGCTCACCGATGAAGAAATAACAGAGGCGGTGAATAAGATGCTGAATGAACCAGAACACATCTGTGCTAAAAACGGCCTGCTTCCCTTCTGTGCTACCAACAAACCGCCAGCTGTAAGACTTTGATTTTTCTTTTTGCTGAATCTGTTATTGATATATCTGGTCATTGTTTAATGTCAGTGTCTATGTAACCAGGGAAATGATCCATTTTGGAGCAAGAAACTGCCGCAGGAGAAACCAGAAAAAACCAGACAAACCGGAAAGAGCAACCCGGCAAAAGACTAAAGCTGTGAAGAAGACTGCCCACAGGAAAAGAACCACTGCATCCTCTAATCCGGCCCCTGATGATGATGTGGATAATCCGGACCTTGAGGTAGGGCTTGACTCACTTGGCTTATTTTTCATGCGTCTTATTGATGATGATATTTGTCAGGATGATGCCGAAGCCAGCCATGCTGATGCTGCAGAGGTAATTATTCTCTCTTCCGATTCAGAATCATTGCCTTCACTAAAAATCCGTCAGGCAAACCGGAAAGTTAAATTTTCTCATCCTCTTGCTTATTTGGATCCCAAATTTCTTATGAAGACCCAACAGCACGAAGCTCGTCGCACCACCCGGCACAGCGGCCAGGTAGTTACCTCCGCTGGTTTACCGAATAGTCCGGTTCGGAAATGCCGCTTAGAGGTCTCTAATTTGCTTTTCAGTGCTTGTCCTAAAGCAGGCTGGTTTCGTCAACCTCTTAATCCATCTGACTCGATTACCAGGTTACCTCTCACTCATCTTCTGGCGAATCATCGGCTACTCAACTGCCACCGCTCAAAACGGTGCTTGGGTAAGCTATACTTATCATAATATTTGTAGTACATTACCTTGGAACATATGCTGTATTTGATTTTGTTATTCCTTTTAGGGCCAAGCCTAGGCCAAGCAAGAAGGCTCGCTTGGACAAAGCGACCGAAGAGGATGCCATCCTTGAACTGGGCAAAACACCAGATCTTGAAGCGGCTATTCCTGAGGATATACCCAATGATCTGCCGCAGCAAGACGACGATTTTATTACTGAAGAAAGACCTATTGATACATCCACTCCTGTCAATCAGCCCACAAGTTCCATACGGATTGAGAAATCCACCGGTCCAACCAAACCTACTGACAAGCCAACAGCCCCAGTGCAAACCGGCGATGCCAAGGATGATGAAGTTGTCATTACTGGCATTGGCCATACAGAGCCAAGCAATCCTGTCGCTTTGTCCAAACATACTGGCAAGGAAGAATTTGCTACCTTTGGCAAAGGCAAGTGGAATGTTGATCTGGTGACTTACGCTGCTCTGAACGCCCAAGATATCCATTCTGGCTACTTGAACCGGCTGTATACCAGTCATGACTATGAAGCCGGTCTGGTTAACATGATGAAAGATAAATACGAGGTAACGTCCATATGCTCTTTCCTGCTTGTATGCTTCAATTCTTGCTGACTCTCCTAGCCCCCAAGGGCCGGTTTGTAATCTTCTTTCAAACCGGGACTTAGTAATATAAATCTTAATGCTTTGAAATTCGCTGATGTAGCCCCCAAGGGCCGGTTCAACTTAGCGTAGTTTAAACCGGGACTTTAAGTGATTGAGCTTGCCGCATCAGAATATATACGAGCGAATAGCCATTAGCCCCCAAGTACCAAGTTGAATACTTGTATTGATCTTGGGACTTTGTAAGCAATTGAAAGATGAAGATCAAATATGCATTAGCCCCCAAGTACCAAGTTGAATACTTGTATTGATCTTCGGACTTTGTAAGTAATTGAAAGATGAAGATCAAATATGCATTAGCCCCCAAGGGCCAAGGGCATAACTTGTTATGTGGTTGGTACTTCAATCCTTGTACCATTTTGCTGAAGCATATAACTGTCTGCATGCAGGCTGAGCTGAAGACGAAAGAAAGCCAAGTCGCCGATCTCCAAGAAAATCTGAAATCCCAACAAGCTGAAACCTCCAAAGAAAAAGAGGAATTAGCCAGCGCTTTAAGCGCCATGGAACAGCTTAAGGAGAGCTTCAAGAAGAAGCGGGCAGATTGGGCCACTGAAAAGTCCGCTTTAATCAAACAAGCAGAGGATGCCGAGGCTGCACTAAAACCGGTGGCAGATGAACTGACCAGCATAAAGCGGCACATGCATGCCATGACCACTGCTATCTTTGGTAAGCCAGTTTGACTTCTGAATTGATTCTGTCGTCCTACAGAGCTGCCGATTTGTTTAACCCTTTATGATATTTCAGGGACACGCATTGGTCACTTGGGGTCAGATGTGCGGAAGAAATTGAAAGCCGCCTATATGTTGATCGAACAACTGTACACTGGTGCACAGCGTATCATCTGTACTACATCCCACAACAAACCGGCGCCCACTTTGATTCAAGACACTCTGATGAAACTGCCGGTGCTTCCTGCCCGGGTTGAAGAACTGAAGAAATCTGCTGCTCGAACCGGTGCGATCAATGCCTTAATCCGGGCAAAAGCTTGGGTGCCGGATTTTGATCCTATTGAAGCGGCTCAGGGCTATCCCATCTTGAAGGAAGACGGGTCAGAGTTTGGTGAAGCGGATCTGCGAGCAATAAACCGGGAGGTGCGTCCGCTAGCTTGTCAATTGGCTGAAGAAGCAGACTTGTCTCATTATCAAGCCCGATACGACAATCAGAACAAGCGAATAGCTGCACCAATTCATGAATCGGAAAATCTTATCCCTCCAATCCATAAGCATACTTACGCTCCCGATATTGACCCGTCATTGCTGATCCATGATGAAGCTGTCTTTCAAGCATTAATGGGAATCGACTGGGCAACTGTTGATTTCCAGCCGCTGGG
Source organism: Triticum monococcum (assembly GCA_034509565.1). NCBI lineage: Eukaryota > Viridiplantae > Streptophyta > Magnoliopsida > Poales > Poaceae > Triticum > Triticum monococcum. Next base: position 558,493,183 of record CM067843.1, on the reverse strand, counting down.
TAGAGAAACTGAAGCTGAAGCGGCGCGGGATGATCCACAACCATCAGGCCAGGCTGGTGGCCAAGCGTGAACCGGAAGCCGGTTTAAAACTGCTTCTCCCTTGCGAAAAACAATGATCTTATTGTGGGCACCGTGTTGCCTTGTAATAGGCTAGCTGATACTTTTGATGTTGATATGCCTTCATGCATAATTACTGCAACTTGCTCTTCCTTTGGGTGATGAACTTTCCAAAGTACTTTCTGCAATAAAAAAATCTTAAAGTGACACCGCGGTTGTACCGTCGGGCGAAATATGATGTCTGCATACATGAAATCAAAACATCCAAAAAATTTAAGTATATGACCAAATTTTTGAGATACATAATACCTGCCATCATTGAGCGTGAAGTTGGCTTTGCCAATCTTGAAGTGGAGTTTTATAAACCCACACTGTTGGAGGAGATAGCAGCTCCTATATGTATATGATGCCGGTTTACCATGTAAACCATGCCGGGTTATACTAAACACCGTGTTACTCCATAATAGGATGTTAACAAAAAGATCAAACTGGGCAAATAGTCTCCGGATTGAAATGAACCGTGTTCCGTCAATTGACAGTTTAAACCGGCTTAAAATTTTGTTGGTTTAAAAAACGCAATAAAAAGAAAGAAATATCTTTCAAAGAAAAATGTGAAGCAAAGGCAAAGACAAAACCGTTTTGCAAAAAAGAGGCTTATTCGAGTTGATCAGATGTCGTTACCATGGCCGAACACAACCAAGCTCCCGATAGGTGTAACTATGGTTCTAGTCAGCCAGGTCCCCAAATGAAACCGTGGCATTTATGCCGATCAAGTGGCATGGCAATGGTTCGGGTTCGACCAAGCCCCCAAGTGATTCTGTGGCCTTAGGCCGATCAAGAGGCATGACTGGTTCAGATGTGACCAAGTCCCCAAGTGATCTAGTGGCTCTCGCCTATCAAAAGGTATTGTATTGGTTCGGACACGACCAAACCCCCAAGTGATATAACATGATGCTTTTAAAAAGCTAACTCAAGGGGTAAACCGGAGGCCGCTTTAGAACAACTCCGTGTAACCACACATGATGTAAAAGAACAGATACCCCACTTTAGCTGAGGTTCCGGTTTATTATATTTAATCATAATATATGCATCGTCGTAATATGTACATAAGTAGAGCCAATGGCTCAGGTATAGTAAGGCCGAAGATGAGCTATGTTCCACGGCCTGTTGGTCTCCTCCTCTGATGTACATGAGTCCTTATGTTCTCGAATATCGATCAGATAGTATGACCCGTTGTGCAGATTCTTGCTGACCACGAAGGGCCCCTCCCAAGGTGGGGATAGCTTATGCATATCAGTCTGATCTTGGATAAGCCGAAGCACCAAATCTCCCTCCTGAAAGGCTCTGGTTCTGACTCGGCGACTGTGATAACGACGAAGATCCTGTTGGTAAATCGCCGATCGGGCGGCTGCTATGTCACGCTCTTCATCCAACCGGTCCAAAGCATCTTGCCGTGCTGTCTCGTTGTCCACTTCAATATAAGCCGTCACACGAGGTGAATCATGACGGATATCACTGGGGAGAACCGCCTCTGCTCCATAAACCATGAAGAACGGTGTGTATCCTGTTGATCTGTTGGGTGTTGTATTGATGCTCCATAACACAGATGGTAATTCTTCTACCCAACAACCCGGCGTTCTCTGCAAATGAACCATGAGCCGGGGCTTGATGCCTCTCAAGATCTCTTGATTAGCCCTTTGTGCTTGACCATTGGACTGTGGGTGTGCCACTGATGAAACATCGAGCCGGATGTGCTCTCGTTCGCAGAACTCCTTCATGGCACCTTTGGACAAATTGGTACCATTATCTGTGATGATACTGTGTGGAAAGCCAAACCGGAAAATCACTTTTTTGATGAACTGAACCACCGTGGCCGCATCACACTTGCTAACAGGTTCTGCCTCCACCCACTTTGTAAACTTGTCAACCGCCACGAGGAGGTGGGTCTTCTTATCTTTGGACCTTTTGAAAGGCCCAACCATATCCAGCCCCCAAGTCGCAAACGGCTAAGTAATTTGAATCATTCTCAATTCTTGGGCCGGTACATGAGCATGTCTTGAAAACCTTTGGCAACCATCACATCGTCTGACCAAATCCTCCGCATCAGCATGAGCAGTTAACCAATAGAAGCCATGGCGAAACGCTTTAGCCACCAGAGATTTTGAACCGGCATGGTGACCACAATCTCCTTCGTGGATCTCACGCAAAATTTCATGGCCTTCTTCAGGAGACACACAACGTTGAAACACTCCTGACACACTGCAATGATGCAACTCGCCGTTGATAATAATCATGGACTTGGATTGCCGGATTATCTGTCGGGCCAGAGTCTCATCCTCTGGTAACTCGCCCCGGTTCTTGTACGCCAGGTAAGGAAACGTCCAATCCGGAATAACATGAAGAGCTGCCACCAATTGAGCCTCCGGATCAGGAATAGCTAAATCCGCTTCACCAGGGATCTTGACCGACGGGTTGTGCAGCACATCCAGAAAAACATTGGGTGGGACCGGTTTGCGCTGAGAGCCCAGCCGGCTTAAGGCGTCTGCCGCTTCATTTTTCCGCCGGTCCACGTGGTCCACCTGATAGCCTTTAAAATGACCTGCAACAATATCCACCTCATGACGATATGCTGCCATGAGTGGGTCCTTGGAGTCCCAAGTGCCAGACACTTGCTGAGCCACGAGGTCCGAGTCACCGAAGCACTTAACTCGACTTAGATCCATCTCCTTAGCCATCCGGAGACCATGAAGCAATGCTTCATACTCAGCTGCATTGTTAGTACAAGGGAACATTAAGCGGAGAACATAACAAAACTTATCACCTCATGGGGAAGTTAATATGACTCCAGCCCCCGAGCCTTCCAATTGCCTGGATTCGTCAAAATGGATGGTCCAATATGTGTGATCCGGCTTTTCTTCAGGTGCTTGCATTTCCTTCCAATCATTGATGAAATCAACAAGTGCTTGAGACTTAACCGCCGTCCGAGACACATACTTCAAACCGTACGGCCCAAGCTCTATAGCCCACTTGGCAATCCGGCCAGTTGCTTCCCGGTTCTAGATGATATCCCCCAAAGGAGCAGAACTGACCACCATAATTGGGTGCCCTTGGAAGTATTGTTTAAGCTTCTGGCTTGCCATAAAAACTCCATACACCAGTTTCTGCCAATGCGGATACCTTTGCTTGGACTCAATGAGTACCTCGCTGATATAATAGACCGGACGTTGAACCGAATGCTCCTTACCTGCCTCCTTTCGCTCCACCACAATAGCCACGCTGACCGCCCGAGCATTAGCAGCAACATATAGCAGTAACGGCTCCTTGTCAATGGGAGCGGCGAGCACATGCGGATTGGCCAATTGCCGTTTTAAGTCCTCAAATGCTTCATCAGCAGCAGAACTCCAGACAAACGGATCCGTCTTCTTCAACATCTGATACAAAGGGATTGCCTTCTCACCAAGACGACTGATAAACCGGCTTAACGCGGCAATCCGGCCTGCCAGGCGTTGAACATCATTGATACACTTCGGTTTAGCCAGGGAGGTGATGGCTGTGATCTTCTCCGGGTTAGCCTCAATTCCCCTATTGGACACCAGAAAGCCCAATAACTTGCCCGCCGGTACACCGAAGACGCACTTGTTCGGATTAAGCATCATCTTGTATGTCCTTAGGTTATCAAAGGTTTCCTTCAAATCATCAATCAGAGTCTCCTTCTCCCTGGACTTAACCACGATATCATCCACGTAAGCATGTACATTACGGCCAATCTGCTTGTGAAGACAATTTTGTACACACCGTTGATAAGTTGCCTAGGCACTCTTGAGCCCAAAGGGCATAGACACATAGCAGAAGGCTCCAAAGGGAGTTATAAATGTCGTCTTCTCCTGGTCCTTAACTGCCATTTTGATCTGATGATAACCAGAATATGCATCTAAAAAACTTAAACGCTCACAACCTGCCGTAGCATCAATAATTTGATCAATATGGGGGAGGGCAAAAGGATCTGCTGGACAAGCCTTATTAAGATCTGTGTGATCCACACACATGCGCCAGGTGCCGTTTTTCTTAAGGACCAGCACCAGATTGGCAAGCCACTCAGGGTGAAAAACTTCAACAATAAAGCCAGCTGCTAAGAGCCTGGCTACCTCTTCTCCAATCGCTTTGCGTCTTTCTTCGTTAAACCGGCGGAGGAACTGTTTCACCGGTTTGTATTTAGGATCCACATTAAGGGTGTGCTCAGCGAGTTGCCTCGGGACACCTAGCATGTCGGAGGGCTTCCATGCAAAAATGTCCCGATTCTCACGGATGAACTTGATGAGCGCGCTTTCCTATTTTGGATCCAAGTTGGCACTGATGCTGAACTGCTTGGACGAATCGCCAGGTACGAAGTCAACAAGCTTAGTTTCTGCTGCCGATTTGAACTTCAGGGCCGGATCATGCTCCGTAGTTGGCTTCTTTAATGGAGTCATGTCCGCCGGATCAACATTGTCCTTATAATACTTCAGCTCCTTGGTGGCACAAACCGACTCTGCATAGGCCGCATCTCCTTCCTCGCACTCCAAAGCGATTTTGCGGCTTTCGTGAACCGTTATTGTCCCCTTGTGACCCGGCATCTTGAGCTGCAAATACACATAATAGGGCCGTGCCATAAACTTGGCGTAGGCCGGTCGCCCAAACAGGGCGTGATATGGACTTTGGATTTTCACCACTTCAAACGTCAAGTCTCCGACCTGGAATCATGATCATCCCCAAAGGCCACCTCTAGGGCTATCTTACCAACAGGATATGCTGATTTGCCAGGTACTACACCGTGAAACACCGTATTAGACGGTTTGAGATTTTTATCTGTTAGTCCCATACGACGGAAGGTCTCATAGTACAAGATATTAATGCTGCTCCCTCCATCCATGAGCACTTTGGTGAACTTGTAACCTCCCACCTGAGGCGCCATCACTAGAGCCAACTGACCCGGATTATCAACCTGGGGAGGGTGATCCTCTCTGCTCCATATGATTGGCTGTTCAGACCAGCGTAGGTAACGGGGTATGGCCGGTTCAACAGAGTTAACCGCCCGCCTCTGAACCTTCCGGTCTCGCTTGTCCAAGCTAGTGGTGAAGACATGGTACTGCCCACTACTCAACTGCTTTGGGTTGCTCTGGTAACCTGACTGTTGCTGTTGTTGGTTGTAACCACCCTAGTTGTCCTGACTATTTTGATTATTATGCCCGCCCGGATTACCATTAAATCCTGAACCGGAATTCCCTCCGCCGTAACCCGACCCAAACCCTGAGCCACCGCCAGAGCCGTGATCATACCGGAAAGCATTAGAATTCTTGAACTCCTTCATAATGAAGCTATCCTTCCAAAGGTGGTTTGCTGGCGCCTCCTTCGTCCCATGTCTTGGACAGGGCTGGCTTAGTAGATAGTTTAGGCGGTCCGGGTTAGGGTTGGGTGCCCTGTTGCGATTTTTCAGTTTACCCTTGCGTCGCTGGCCATTGTCCTGCGCGTTGGTATTAGCCACAAAGTCCATGTTACCATCTGCTTTATGCTTGCCTCCACCACCATTGCCTGCCCAGTGATGCTGCTGACCTTTGGAGTTGCTATTCCTCTTTCCCTTCCCTGCCTTGTCATCATCAGATTCGGGATCCTTGGTACTATCAGAATCAGCATACTTCACCAAAGTGGCCATGAGGGTCCCCATGTCAGTGCAATGACGCTTCATCCATCCCAACTTCAGCTTTAGGGGCCCAAACCGGCAGTTGCCTTCTAGGGTTAATACTGCGGTGTCAGCATTGATGCGGTCTGATGAGTGCAATACTTGTGAAACCCGGTGCACCCAATGAGTCGTTGACTCTCCTTCCTCCTGGACGCAGGCAGCTAAGTCCACTATCGACATAGGTTGTTTACATGTATCCCTGAAATTGTTGATAAACCGGGCTCGTAATTGGGCCCATGAACTGACAGAATTAGCCGGCAAGCTTTTTAACCAAGTACGGGCTGTTCCTTCAAGCATCATGGTGAAGTATTTCGCACACGTCGCATCATCCACATCAAGCATCTCCATGGCCATCTCATAGCTCTCCACCCATGTCTCTGGAGGTTGATCCGCCGTGTAATTTGGTACTTTGCGCGGGCCTTTGAAATCCTTGGGCAGGCGCACATTGCGTAAAGCGGGGATAAGGCAAGGCACCCCCAAAGAACTAGAAGTAACACCAGGTTTGATCTAGATAGTTGGACGAACCGGCGTGATCTGCCGAGCCTGATGCTGTGCGGCTAACTCGGCCTCCCTGCGCGCTCGGGCCCGGTTTACCACTTCCTGAGCGTTATCAGCACCACCCGCCGGGTTGTTGCCACGGGGTGCTCCACGTCGTTCATTACTCGACACTGCCGGTTCATCCATATGCCTGCTATAGCTCCGGCTTGGACGGGGGGTCGAGTGGATCCGGTCACGGCTGTATGAGTATGCTTCCTGTTGGACCAAAGCTGTCCTTAGAAGCTCCTTGACCCGTCGCATCTCTACTGCTTGCGGCGAGTCACCTTCAATGGGAATGGCCTCCAGCCATGCAGCAGCGGCGACGAGATTGTCCATTGGGTTGGAGTTGTGTCCCGGAGGTGTTAAAATAGCCTGAGGTATAATGGTGTTTTGACGAGGCGGGTCCATCTGACGAGGCTGAACCGGTGCACCGGTCCCAGGAGCTTCCGCCCGGTTTCCCTCCAGTGGATTACTGGTTCCTGCTCCTAGGGTGTTGAAAAGGTCTCTGGCCTCGAAAACCAGAGGAAAACGGGATCGGTGCTTCCTCCTCATGACTTCATGTGACACGCTCTGGTCCAACATGAGCCTGTAGGCTTGTGCGTCTAGAGCGGCCCGCTCTATGGCCATCCTGGTGTCCTCAGCTGCCACATCCGCCTTGGCCTGGGTGATCTGTTCCTTCACCTTTGCAATCTCCGCATTGTGAACGCCCTGATCCGCCGGATTAGCTTCCGCCATAAGCACAGCCAATGCATCAAATAGCTCTGATAGAACTTGAGCCGGCGGGTGCACAGGGCCTCCTACCCCAGCAGCCATCGCCGCTGCTGAACCGGAGGTTGTTGCCGCAGCGGTTGAAGAATGAAGCGCTGCTTGTGTGCCAGCCATGAATATTCCAACTCGGTTGGGCAGATCAGAGGGGTCCGAAATACTGTCGCCATCGGAACAGCCGCCAATCCGGCCGTCTTGTAGCTGATAAAGAGATTCGGTTTCTCCGATTGATGACTCGTCCTCGGGACAAACGACGGTCTCGCCGCGAGATTCCAATCCATCCTCATAACCTCCTCCATGGATGACTCCCACGAAGGCACGCTTCATGGCCGGCTTAACCCGGGCGGATCGCGCACGCTGAGCCGTTTTGACGAGGTTGGTGCAGATGTTCGGCTCAGGGCCCGGTTCACCGATATTGCCGATGAAAACGTGAATGCCACCAAAGGGGACCCAGTACCCGTACTCAACTGACCCTGCCTCGGGGCCCCAGCCTGCGTCGTCGATGTAGAGCTTGCCGCGATGACTCTTAGTCATCCGGCCTACAGCGTAGCCCTCGAGTCCTTCAAAGCGGCCCTCCAAGAACCTGAAGCCATCGTGCGATAGCCCCACGGTGGGCGCCAACTGTCGTGGTTTTGTCACGGCAGATGTCCTAGAGAAAGGACTTAGTCGTGGAGCCATCGCGATGGGTTAGCTTGAAGGGGTTAAAGCGGACATAGGGACGCAAGAGAGTTTATACTAGTTCGGTCCCTTCGATGAAGGTAAAAGCCTATGTCTAGTTGTGATGGAATTGATGGGGTTTCGATGACTAGGGAGCAAACAAGCTTCGCCTATGTCTCGAGTTGTTGTCTGTTGTCCTTGAACCGCCGCCGGGTCGTCCCCTTATATACACGGGTTACGCCCGTCGATTCACAAGTCCCAATACCGGCTCATAGATGTGTCCGGTTTGGTCTCTACTTATTCCTAACTTACAATACAAGTTTAACTACTAACGTCGGTTTACGGCTACAGGCCTTGAACCGACCATGGGCTTTGCGCCCTCATCTGCCTTCTTGGGCTTTAACATACTTAACTACTGACGAAGTTAAACCGACCCAGGTAGGCCGGTTTACGCCCAGTAGTAATATCCCCAACACCTTGTGTGCTATCAAATGTCACAAACGTAACTGGGTGATTATAAAGATGCTCTACAGGTGTCTCCGATGGTGTTTGTTGAGTTGGCATAAATCGAGATTAGGATTTGTCACTCCGTTTATCGGAGAGGTATCTCTGGGCCCTCTCGATAATGCACATCACCATAAGCCTTGCAAGCAAAGTGACTAATGAGTTAGTTGCAGTATGATGCATTACGGAACGAGTAAAGAGACTTACTGGTAACGAGATTGAACTAGGTATGAGGATACCAACGATTGAATCTCGGGCAAGTAACATACTGATGACAAAGGGAATAACGTATGTTGTTATGCGGTTTGACCGATAAAGATCTTCGTAGAATATGTAGGAACCAATATGTGCATCCAGTTTCCGCTATTGGTTATTGACTGGAGATGTGTCTTGGTCATGTCTACATAGTTCTCGAACCCATAGGGTCCGCACGCTTAACGCTCGATGTCGATTTGTATCATGAGTTATATGTTTTGGTGACCGAAGTTTGTTCGGAGTCCCGGATGAGATTGCAGACATGACGAGGAGTCTCAAGATGGTCGAGAGGTAAAAATTGATACATTGGAAGGTTATATACGGACACCAGATGGTTCCGAAGAAGATCGGGGATTTTTCGGAGTACCGGGAGGTTACCGGAACCCCCCAGGAAATTTAATGGGCCTATTGGGCCATAGAGGAGAGAGGGAGACTGCCACAGGAGGTGGCGCGCGCCCCCCAAGCCCAATCCGAATTGGATAAGGGGTGGGGTGGGGTGCGCAGGCGCGCAGCCTCCCTTTCCTTCTCCGTCTCCCCCTTTCCCCTTTCCCCTCTCCATTGGAAGGAAGGAGGGGGGCCAAATCCTACTAGGAACGGAGTCCTAGTAGGACTCCCGCCTCTTGGCGCGCCCTGCCTTGGGCCGGCGTCCTCCTCCACCCTCCTTCATATACGTGGGCAGGGGGCACGCCAAAGGAACAACAGTTATTTCTTAGCCGTGTGGGGTGCCCCCTCCACAGTTTACTCCTCCGGTGATATTGTCATAGTGCTTAGTCGAAGCCCTGCGCGGATCACATCACCTTCACCGTCACCACAGCGTCGTGTTGTCGGAACTCTCCCTCTAACCTCTACTAGATCAAGAGCTCGAGGGACGTCATTGAGCTGAACTTGTGCTGAACACGGAGGTGACGTACGTTCGGTACTTGGATCGTGAAGATGTTTGACTACATCAACCGTGTTAACCTAACACTTCCGCTTTCAGTCTATGAGGGTACGTGGACACACTCTCCCCGTCTTGTTGCTATGCATCTCCTAGATAAATCTTACGTGATCGTAGGAATTTTTTTAAAATTACATGCTATGTTCCCCAATAGTTGCATCCAAGCCAGGTCAATGCATAGATGATATGCACGAGCAGAACACAAAGAGTTGTGGGCGATAATTGTAACACCCCGGTAGTTGAGCTACAGTAATCACTCAGTAATGGTGCCATGTCATTGCAATTAGTTTGCTAAACCTCACTTTGCGCCAAATCGAGTTCAAATTCAAAATTGAAAATAAAGTCAAATAAATTGTTTCTTCAATCAGTAAAACAAAAATGTTAATAATATTGCAAATAATCGCTGAGTCATTGTCATGTTGAAGCCAGCATTATTTGACTCACCGGTTAATCTCTAGTAATTTGTGAAGTGGACCAACAGCTTAATAATGGACCATTTAGATTCAACCATGATTTTAAACCTTTCGTAATAACCCCAAATTTTTTGTGGAAGTGTCCAAATTGCAATACAAATTATGAGCCAAGTTTCTTATTTTACAAAATCCATTTGGTGACCCAACTTAACACATAGCAGTAGCTTTAAAAGAAAAGAAAAAAACAAAAAGGTTTAAAGAAGTGAAAGGAAGAAAAGAAAGAGAAAGATGGGAGGCCCAAGAGGGGCTGGGACATCCAGCCCACCTCCCCTCATCTCCCACCTAGCGCTACAGGAGATGGGGAGGGCGTGGCGGCCATCCCGCGGCCTTGGCCGTTCCCCCAGCCACGTGCGGCCATCCCGTGTGCCCCAGCGGTGGATAAGGCCACCCCTCAGCCCACGGACAAACCCTAGATACGCATCCCCCCTCGCTCTCTCCCTTGTCTATCCCGCCCGCAACCGCAGCCGTCGTCGCCATGACCCCCGCCGTTCCCGTGCTCCCCGTCATCGCCGCGCTGGGTTAGCATGTCCAGGAGCACCTCCGCCTTCGCCTTCGTCGCCGGAGCCACCGGATCGAGCCCGGGAAGCTGCCCCATCGACGTCGTGTCTTCTTCATCTGCCATGGCGGCCACGAAGATCTGCTCGATTCACTCGCCCTCGACCTTCTTCGGCTTCACCGAGCTGCTCGTCAATGATGTGAGCTTGCCGTCATTTTCCCCTTGCCCCCCCTTCTCGTCCCCGTCCTTTAGCCGCTGGTTCCACCGCGTCCGATGCTCCGCCGTGGCTGCGGCCAGAGCTCTGCTCGCGTGGGCGCCCAACCCCACACACTGGCCGTGCCACGCGCGTGCGCGTGCGCGCCCGCTATGCCCGGCCAGCATGCTGGTCGCGCCCGTCTGATCTCCCCTGTGTGCAGCCGCTGGTAGTGCTGCTGCTCTCTGCTGAAGCCTCCCACTGCTGCCGCCGCTGCTACATGTTGTTGCTGCTGCTCTCTAATGCTACTGCTTGCCGCCGGCTGCTTTCTTCTTGCTATGTTGCCGCCGTCGCTGCTGCTCAATTGACTGCTACTGCTTTTTGCTTGCTGCTCCGTGTGAGCCCCTGGCCACTCATGCATCTCTTAGCCACTCCCGTACGCCTCTTGTGCCATGGCCATGGCCACCATGTGCGTACACATGTGTGTGAGGCACGACTATGCCTTGGCATCTGCAGCTGGCCTACTTCATTGCCTTAGGATTTAATTAGTCAGGACATAATTTTAGTGTAGTTAGCCTACTGTATCAATGGCACTAGGCCCTGCTACTATAATGACTAGATTAATAAATCTGTCCAGATAATTACTCCATGACATGCGGGACCGTTTGACCATGTTGACCAGTCAACGCTGACTGAGTCAACTGTTGATTGGATACTGTTGACTTTGATCCTGGCCCATTGTCAGCCACACATTACACCCCTTGGGTACACTTCTCTGTGTACCCACAACAGTTAGTATGTATTATTATTATTTTTGATTTAAATTAGATTCAGTAAATTAGAGAACCTTTTAAAACTTTAAAAATTAATATAAAATAATCTATAATTCGGATGAAAATACTTTGTACATGAAAGTTGCTCAGAACAACGAGACAAATCCGGATACGCAGCCCGTTCGTCCGTCACGCATCCCTAGCATAGCAAACACGCAACTTTCCCCCTCTGACCCATCTGTCCGAAAACGCGAAACACCAGGAATACTTTCCCGGATATTTCCCTCCTTCACCGGTACCACCTCGTACCGCGTTAGGGTACACCTAGCATCATGCTTTGTCATGTCATGCACCGTCTTGCATTTGTTTGCATTATATTTATTGTTTCTTCCCCCTCTTCTCTCGCTAGACACCGAGACCGGCGCCGCTGCTACCCAGTTCGACTACGGTGTTGACGACCACTCTCTCTTGCCAGAGCAACCAGGCAAGCCCCCCCCTTTGATCACCAGATATCGCCTACTCTTTCTTTATACTGCTTGCATTAGAGTAGTGTAGCATGTTACTGCTTTCCGTTATTCCTATCCTGATGCATAGCCTGTCCTTGCTACTACTGTTGTTCCCATTACCTGCTATCCTACTGCTTAGTATAGGATGCTAGTGTTCCATCAGTGGCCCTACACTCTTGTCCGTCTGCCATGCTATACTACTGGGCCGTGATCACTTCGGGAGGTGATCACGGGCATATACTGTATACTTTACACAGTTACATTACCTGTGGTACTGTTCGGAGTTGGTGGCTGAACGGGCAGGTGGCTCCATCCCGGTAGAGGTGGGCCTGGGTTCTCGACGGCCCCCGACTGTTACTTTGTGGCGGAGCGACAGGGCAGGTTGAGACCATCTAGGAGAGAGGTGGGCCTGGCCCTGATCTGTGTTCGCAGATACTTAACACGTTTAACGAGATCTTGGTATTTGATCTGAGTATGGCTACTGGCCTATACGCACTAACCATCGACGCGGGGACAGTTATGGGCACTCGACGTTGTGGTATCAGCCGAAGCCTTCGTGACGTCAGCGACTGAGTGGCACGCGCCGGATTGGACCGTAAGCCTGCTCTTGTATTAAGGGGGCTAGTTCTGCTTCCGGCCGCGTACACAACATGCAGGTGTGCAATGGCCGATGGGCCCAGACCCCTGCGCCATAGGATTTAGACCGGCATGCTGACCTCTCTGTTGTGCCTAGATAGGGCTGCGACGTGTTGATCTTTCGAGGCCGGGCATGACCCGGGAAAGTGTGTCCGGCCAAATGGGATCGAGCGTGTTGGGTTATGTGGTGCACCCCTGCAGGGAAGTTAATCTATTCGAATAGCCGTGATCTTCGGTAACAGGACGACTTGGAGTTGTACCTTGACCTTATGACAACTAGAATCGGATACTTAATAAAACACACCCTTCCAAGTGCCAGATACAACCGGTGGTCGCTCTCTCACAGGGCGACGAGGGGAGGATCATCGGTTAGGACGATGCTACTTGATGCTACTTGGTGAACTTACCATCTACTCTCTCCTACATGTTGCAAGATGGAGGTGGCCAGAAGCGTAGTCTTCGACAGAATTAGTTATCCCCCTCTTATTCTGTCATTCTGCAATTCAGTCCACATATGATACCCTTATTCCATTTGATACCCATGCATATGTAGTGTAGCTTCTTGCTTGCGAGTACTTTGGATGAGTACTCACGGTTGCTTTCTCCCCCTTTTTCCCCTTTTCCTTTCTTTCTGGTTGTCGCAACCAGATGCTGGAGTCCAGGAGCCAGATGCCACCGTTGATGACGACTACTACTACTCGGGAGGTGCCTACTACTACGTGCAGCCCGCTGACGGCGACCAGGAGTAGTTTAGGAGGATCCCAGGCAGGAGGCCTGCGCCTCTTTCGATCTGTACCCCAGTTTGTGCTAGCCTTCTTAAGGCAAACTTGTTTAGCTTATGTCTGTACTTAGATATTGTTGCTTCCGCTGACTCGTCTATGATCAAGCCCTTGTATTCGAGCCCTCGAGGCCCCTGGCTTGTAATATGATGCTTGTATGACTTATTTTATTTGTAGAGTTGTGTTGTGATATCTTCCCGTGAGTCCCTGATCTTGATCGTACACGTTTGCGTGTATGATTAGTGTACGATTGAATCGGGGGCGTCACAAGTTGGTATCAGAGCCGACTGCCTGTAGGAATCCCCCTTCCACACTCCTTGGCCGGAGTTGAGTCTAGACATTACAAAAACTTTTACTAACATGGCTGTGTGCCTTATGGGCCCACGTCGCCATTGGGTGGTATTAGGATCTTTTACTCCTCGATCCTTACTCTGGGACTCTGATCTCTCTTCTATTCGGGTTAAATGATTTTGTTAAAATCTAACTCTAGGTTCTCGTTACCACTTCCTGCTGGAGAACCCTTTCATTATGGATGATCGACTGCTTCAACAAAAGATTCTGACAATACTCTCCGATATTTTTTCGATATCTTGTGCCTGTTGCTTTTGCAATTCCCTACCACCGAAATATCCCTATGGATAATTACATACACTTTCCGTGCTTACTTTTATTCCCAGTTGATCTTGTTATAACAAGATACTCTGAAATCCCCTCTATTGTTCCGAGAATATTTTCTGCCTACTGCCTTGCAGTTCCTTGCCACCTGAATACCCCTACGGATAATTTCTCGCCCTTATCGAGTATCCGCTCATCCCCAGTTCTTCATGTGTTTCACGATTGTCTTCGAAATACTATTCGATCCTCCAAAATTTCTCGATAGCTTATTGCTCTGCAATACTTGTCTGCTTGCATTATGGATGCTTTGCATATGTCTGGCAATATTCGTTAGTATCCTTAGACACCGTGATTTTGATCCTATTGATTCAACATGTTGCGGATGCTCGCAATCCTCAATCATATCCTAGAATTCATCCTTCCGGCTCAGACATCATTTTTAACATGAGCTGTATCTCGACCAATAAAATTGCCATCAATTGTACCCCTAAGCTTACTCGACTTATCCATCCTTAATCAGAGCATTTGCTTGTGATCCCTTGATTTGGAAATCATAATTCCTTTGCAATTGAGCTTTGAGTTAGTCAGTTGTTTCTATAATCCAATGCCTTTGCATGGTTTCTTCCTCTGATAGAGTACCGATACTCCCAACAGCTCCGTTGTAGACCACAAACCCCTTGCTGGATTATTATCCGATGGTGTCCTTCATATTCAACAACCTTGTGAGCCTTTCCATGGGTATATAATGCATTTGGTAATTTGTATCCTCTGCCTTGATAACCATACTCTACTTTTGAGCTTGTATTATTTACTTCGAAGTTTGTGGTATATGTTCCTAAGATGCCCCGATGAGTTGAACCAACGCCTTCCCTAACCTGTTTGAACCCATAAGATTTCACGGGTCATACCTATCTGGTATTGCACCAGGTAAAACTTTCAACAACTAATGTCATTTTTGAAACACGAGAAGTGAATGGAAGGTTCTGCATTGAAGAAGTGGGAGTCGACCTTGAACTTAGTGTTCATGCCCATGGACCCGATGTGGAACTTATCATGGAAGCTTCTTGCAAAACTTTTAATCAGTTCGTTAATTCTTTCGGTGTCTTTAAATTGGATCCCTTGCAGCTATGGTTTCGACCATATTGATATTCCTTGATTCCTTTTCTCGGACAAGTTAAAGTACTTGTCTTTTGCAGATCAATACACTTGTCAACCCTCTATTTTGCTCTACCTCTGAGTATTACCCTCTGGTATCTCGATTATATCACCAAACCATGTTGCTTATTATGAGCCTTCATCAAGTATTATTCCTCACCTCTTCCAATTTTTCCTGGTTCCGAGTTGTTAGTCACTCGAGGACACCGATAACTAAATCAGGTCTGCACCATGATTAAACAACTCTTAGTAATCTCCCTTACTCACGAGTTTGTACTCAACCATGTCATTCCTAGCCTACTCGGCTATATCCTTATCATGCCTATTTTAACTCTGCTACCTGGTCCTTATTCTCGGAGCACCAATTTGCGACGATAGCTAAGCTTACGACGATCTTCCTCATCATCCCCTTTCACCTTAAACAACAAGCTTGATTTCGAGTTTGTGTCGTACCCATGGTTTCAAGAACTTTTCGCTTCATCATTCCGTTGACTTGATGTCATCACCGATCGGTTACATCTTCTTGAAACCTCTTGACAAATTTGTAGTGATCATCATCAGCATTCTGAGCTCTTTCAGGATATCAATTGAATTCATGATGCGAAATACCATCCTTGCCTTAGATTATTTGTGTTGTCATCGACCACTTTATTACCTTCCCTCGAACACAAACTTGTTCGTGTTCTGTGTTATACCTTGAGATCCTTGCTATCCAGCATTTGTTCTTCTTTACCTTGGAGTATTACCATCTATTATGTCAAGAATGTCATGAGGATTGCTCCACCTCTTAAGAATTCTTGGTATAGTGACGCTTCTCACCATCACCATTCTTTCTTGGTCCTCGTGTTGATTCCAACCGGTGTACCAACAAGTGAACAGTGCTGTTTGGATTCTGCCCTTCTAGCAACACTATTGCTTTGAAGTTAATGGTCGGTCGTTCATTCTTAGACTATTGATTATTGAATCACCATTCTGACATTGGTCGTGCAACCCAACCCATATTTAGGGCGCACCTTTCAACCAATGTTTAATTGTGTATGTTTTCCTCGAGCATACTTCATTATATCATTTAATCCGACAAATGCTATCTCCTTATCCACATAATTGTGGAGATGCATCTTTTTGGACACCTCGTTGAATTATCGCTGAGTCCATCAGCCACTTCCTCATCCTCTCCTTGGCTTAATGATGAACCCTTGTTCGGAACTCGCTTTCATAGTTCATTTTCCCAAGAATCATATAATGTCATCTGTCAATTGTGTTGCACCTCTTCTTCTCAGGCATCCCGAGTCTGAGATATCCTAACACCAATACGATATGAATCCCTGTCACATATTATGATTGGGGCGCATTTTCCAAGAGTTATAACGTTGGTCTTTTTGCGACTCGGTAAGGTGATGTCATGCCTAGCACACCTGACCGGAGGACCTATTGTTATAGTATCCTTTTTAGCAAGTTTAGCCATTCTTTCATGATAAAATTGTAAGACTTATTCTATAAGTTGTTCCTGGTGAATCCTTAGAGTATCCAAACTCTGATCTTTACCCAGTGACCATGTCAATGCTATCTCGAAGCATATCTGTGATACTCCAATTTTCAACAAGAACATTTGAAGCCCAATGCTAAATGTTTCCTGCTCAATTACCCAAACACCATTGTATGGGTAATGTCATGAAATTTCTCTCCCCTTACCTAAAGAGTTTTCTACATTATATCTTGTCATGGATATCATACTCTGCTTGTCCTTGGGAAGAATATACCCTTGAAATATGTGTTTAAACATATTTTCCTTTCCATTGTTCTGCTTAAACCTGATAATCACTTTTTCCTTTCCATTGGGTTGTTTAAACCTTCTTGTGATCTATATGATCTAAGCAGTAGTTTTCTCCTACTTAGGTAAAGACCTCGGTGTACAATTCCGTCAGTAAGACCCTGTTACTATTGTTGTTGACATTTCGGTAACCGCCGATGGACGAGAACCTTGCCTATTGGCCCGCCTCGTTCAACGAGCAGGAAAATGGTTCTCTTCGTCCCTCGCCCTTGGTACCGATGTTGTTGCCGACATAACCGACAGATTATCCTCTGACAGGCCTTTCTTACATGATCGGGCAAGATGTCACCGCCCTTCCTACTTTTAACCCACATGGTGGGCCCATAACCCACAGTTCTACAGGATCGAAACCTGACTCTCCCATACACCCTGTTCCCAAAGTTATTCCTAGAGCTTGACTTCGTATGTAATTTGCGAGCCACCTTCCTAGTGATCAATTCTGGTATCGGACACAATACTTATTCCCGTTGCTCTGAACCCCATTCACACTCTGTTTCAGGCAATGAACGATTGCCTATCCGCTTGAAACTTCTTATTGCACCGTCTTACTTTGCTCTCGATGTGTTTCATTTGTTCAACTCGAGAGATACTCATATGTTCATACTTGGGAAACCCCCAGAAGATTTTCCCTTATAACATCCTATCGTTGTAGAGCTGCCACTTACCTATTCGTAAGTACGATGGAGATCCCGAAGAAAGGATGACAAATTGATCATGGTGACTTGAAGCACTGAAATGAAGACATCAACGAAAGGGATCAACTTCTTCGAGAAGGACAACCAAGACCGTGAAGACGCGTTAGAATTTCGTAACCAATTCTTTTCCCCTAACTCTACCACTTAAATCTCGGGACGAGATTTCTTTTAGTGGAGGAGATTTGTAACACCCCGGTAGTTGAGCTACAGTAATCACTCAGTAATGGTGCCATGTCATTGCAATTAGTTTGCTAAACCTCACTTTGAGCCAAACCGAGTTCAAATTCAAAATTGAAAATAAAGTCAAATAAATTGTTTCTTCAATCAGTAAAACAAAAATGTTAATAATATTGCAAATAATCGCTGAGTCATTGTCATGTCGAAGCCAACATTATTTGACTCACCGGTTAATCTCTAGTAATTTGTGAAGTGGACCAACAGCTTAATAATGGACCATTTAGATTCAAACATGATTTTAAACCTTTCATAATAACCCCAAAAATTTTGTGGAAGTGTCCAAATTGCAATACAAATTATGAGCCAAGTTTCTTATTTTACAAAATCCATTTGGTGACCCAACTTAACACATAGCAGTAGCTTTAAAAGAAAAGAAAAAAAACAAAAAGGTTTAAAGAAGTGAAAGGAAGAAAAGAAAGAGAAAGATGGGAGGCCCAAGAGGGGCTGGGACATCTAGCCCACCTCCCCTCATCTCCCACCTAGCGCTATAGGAGATGGGGAGGGCGTGGCGGCCATCCCGCGGCCATGGCCGTTCCCCAAGCCACGTGCGGCCATCCCATGTGCCCCGGCGGTGGATAAGGCCACCGCCACCCCACGGACAAACCCAAGATACGCATCCCCCCTCGCTCTCTCCCTCGTCTATCCCGCCCGCAACCGCAGCCGTCGTCGCCATGACCCCCGCCGTTCCCGTGCTCCCCGTCATCGCCGCGCTGGGTTAGCATGTCCAGGAGCACCTCCGCCATCGCCTTCGTCGCCGGAGCCACCAGATCGAGCCCGGGAAGCTGCCCCATCGACGTCCTGTCTTCTTCATCTGCCATGGCGGCCACGAAGATCCACTCGATTCACTCGCCCTCGACCTTCTTCAGCTTCACCGAGCTGCTCGTCAACGATGTGAGCTTGCCGTCATTTTCCCCTTGCCCCCCCCCTTCTCGTTCCCGTCCTTTAGCCACTGGTTCCACCGTGTCCGACGCTCCGCCGTGGCTGCGGCCGGAGCTCTGCTCCCGTGGGCGCCCAACCCCACACACTAGTCGTGCCACGCGCGTGCGCGTGCGCGCCCGCTACGCCCGGCCAGCATGCTGGCCGCGCCCGTCCGCTCTCCACTGTGTGCAACCGCTGGTAGTGCTGCTGCTCTCTGCTGAAGCCTCCCACTGCTGCCGCCGCTGCTACATGTTGCTGCTGCTGCTCTCTAATGCTACTGCTTGCCGTTGGCTGCTTTCTTCTTGCTATGTTGCCGCCGTCGCTGCTGCTCAATTGAGTGCTATTGCTTTTTGCTTGCTGCTCCATGTGAGCCCCTGGCCACTCATGCATCTCTTAGCCACGCAACTTTCCCCCTCCGCACATCTGTCCGAAAATGCGAAACACCGGGAATACTTTCTCGGATGTTTCCCCGCTTCACCGGTACCACCTCGTACCGCGTTAGGGTACACCTACCATCACGCTTTGTCATGTCATGCATCATCTTGCATTTGTTTGCATTATATTTATTGTTTCTTCCCCCTCTTCTCTCGCTAGACACCGAGACCGACGCCGCTGCTACCCAGTTCGACTACGGTGTTGACGACCACTCTCTCTTGCCAGAGCAACCAGGCAAGCCCCCCTTTGATCACCAGATATCACCTACTCTTTCTCTATACTGCTTGCATTAGAGTAGTGTAGCATGTTACTGCTTTCCTTTATTCCTATCCTGATGCATAGCCTGTCCTTGCTACTACTGTTGTTCGCATTACCTGCTATCCTACTGCTTAGTATAGGATGCTAGTGTTCCATCAGTGGCCCTACACTCTTATCCGTCTGCCATGCTATACTACTGGGTCGTGATCACTTCGGGAGTTGATCACGGGCATATACTGTATACTTTACACAGTTACATTACCTGTGGTACTGTTCGGAGTTGGGGGCTGAAGGGGCAGGTGGGTCCATCCCGGTAGAGGTGGGCCTGGGTTCCCGACGGCCCCCGACTGTTACTTTGTGGCGGAACGACAGGGCAGGTTGAGACCACCTAGGAGAGAGGTGGGCCTGGCCCTGGTCGGTGTTCGCGGATACTTAACATGTTTAACGAGATATTGGTATTTGATCTGAGTCTGGCTACTGGCCTATACGCACTAACCATCTACGCGGGGACAGTTATGGGCACTCGACATCGTGGTATCAGCCGAAGCCTTCGTGACGTCAGCGACTGAGTGGCACGCGCCGGATTGGACCGTAAGCCTGCTCTTGTATTAAGGGGGCTAGTTCTGCTTCCGGCCGCATACGCAACATGCAGGTGTGCAATGGGCGATGGGCCCAGACCCCAGCGCCATAGGATTTAGACCGGCGTGCTAACCTCTCTGTTGTGCCTAGGTAGGGCTGTGACGTGATCTTTCGAGGCCGGGCATGACCCAGGAAAGTGTGTCCGGCCAAATGGGATCGAGCATGTTGGGTTATGTGGTGCACCCCTGCAGGGAAGTTAATCTATTCGAATAGCCGTTATCTTCGGTAAGAGGACGACTTGGAGTTGGACCTTGACCTTATGAAAACTAGAACCGGATACTTAATAAAACACATCCTTCCAAGTGACAGATACAACCGGTGGTCGCTCTCTCACAGGGCGACGAGGGGAGGATCATCGGTTAGGACGATGCTACTTGATGCTACTTGGTGAACTTACCATCTACTCTCTCCTACATGTTGCAAGATGGAGGTGGCCAGAAGCGTAGTCTTCGACATGATTAGTTATCCCCCTCTTATTCTGGCATTCTGCAGTTTAGTCCACATATGATACCCTTATTCCATTTGATACCCATGCATATGTAGTGTAGCTCCTTGCTTGCGAGTACTTTGGATGAGTACTCACGGTTGCTTTCTCCCCCTTTTTCCCCCTTTCCTTTCTTTCTAGTTGTCGCAACCAGATGCTGGAGTCCAGGAGCCAGACGCCACTGTTGATGACGACTACTACTACTCGGGAGGTGCATACTACTACGTGCAGCCCGCTGACGGCGACCAGGAGTAGTTTAGGAGGATCCCAGGCAGGAGGCATGCGCCTCTTTCGATCTGTACCCCAGTTTGTGCTAGCCTTCTTAAGGCAAACTTGTTTAGCTTATGTCTGTACTTAGATATTGTTGCTTCCGCTGATTCGTCTATGATCGAGCCCTTGTATTCGAGCCCTCGAGGCCCGTGGCTTGTAATATGATGCTTGTATGACTTATTTTATTTGTAGAGTTGTGTTGTGATATCTTCCCGTGAGTCCCTGATCTTGATCGTACACGTTTGCGTGTATGATTAGTGTACGATTGAATCGGGGGCATCACAATAATAGTCATACTGCTTACCACCAATGTCTTACTTTGATTCGGCAGTATTGTTGGATGAAGCGGCCCGGACCGACATTACATGACCGCGTTCATGAGACTGGTTATACCGAGGTGCTTTGCACACAGGTGGCTGGCCGGTGTCTCTTTCTTCGACTTTAGGTGAATCGAGTTTGACTACGGCCGGTCCTTGTTAAAGGTTAAAACAGCACACTTGAGGAACAATCGTTGTGGTTTTGATGCGCAGGTAAGAACAGTTCTTGCTAGAAGCCTGTAGTAGCCACGTAAAACTTGCAACAAGAAAGTAGATGATGTCTAACTTGTTTTTGCAGGGCATGTTGTGATGTGATGTGGTCAAGACGTGATGAGGTATAAATTGTTGTATGAGATGATCATGTTCTGTAAAAGTTATCGGCAAATGGCAAGAGCCTTATGGTTGTCGCTTTATTGTATGAAATGCAATCGCCCTGTAATTGCTTTACTTTATCACTAAGCGGTAGCGATAGTCACAGAAGCAATAGTTGGCGAGACGACAACGATGCTATGATGGATATCAAGGTGTCAAGCCGGTGACGATGGAGATCATGACGGTGCTTTGGAGATGAAGATCAAAGGCACAAGATGATGATGGCCATATCATGTCACATATTTTGATTGCATGTGATGTTTATCCTTTATGCATCTTATTTTGCTTAGTACGGCGGTAGCATTATAAAATGATCCCTCGCTAAATTTCAAGGTACAAGTGTTCTCCCTAAGTATGCACCGTTGCTACAGTTCATCGTGCCAAGACACCACATGATGATCGGGTGTGTGAAGCTCTACATTCACATACAATGGGTGCAAGCCAGTTTTGCATGTGCAGAATACTCGGGTTAAACTTGACGAGCCTAGCATATGCAGATATGGCCTCGGAACACTCAGACCGAAAGGTCGAACGTGAATCATATAGTTGATATGATCAACATAGTGATGTTCACCATTGAAAACTACTCCATCTCACGTGATGACCGAACATGGTTTAGTTGATATGGATCACGTGATCATTTAGATGACTAGAGGGATGTCTATCTAAGTGGGAGTTCTTTAGCAATATGATTAATTGAACTTTAATTTATCATGAACTTAGTACCTGATAGTTTTTGCATATCTATGTTATTGTAGATCAATGGCCCGTGCTACCGTTCCCTTGAATTTTAATGTGTTCCCAGAGAAAGCTAAGTTGAAAGATGGTGTTAGCAACTACATGGACTGGGTCCGTAACTTGAGGATTATCCTCATTGCTGCACAGAAGAATTACGTCCTAGAAGCACCGTTAGGTGCAAGACCCGCTGCACGAGCAACTCCGGACGTTATGAACGTCTAGTAGAGCAAAGCTGTTGACTACTCGATAGTTCAGTGTGCCATGCTTTACGGCTTAGAATCGGGACTTCAAAGACGTTTTGAACGTCATGGAGCATATGAGATGTTCTAGGAATTGAAGTTAATATTTCAAGCAAATGCCCGAGTTGAGAGATATGAAGTCTCAAACAAGTTCTATAGCTGCAAGATGGAGGAGAATAGTTCTATCAATGAACACATACTCAGAATGTCTGGGTACCATAACCACTTGACTCAGCTGGGAGTTAATCTTCCTGATGATAGTGTCATTGACAGAGTTCTTCAATCATTACCACCAAGCTATAAAGGCTTTGTGATGAACTATAATATGTAAGGGATGGAAAAGACAATTCTCGAGCTCTTTGCAATGCTAAAGGGTGTGGAGGTAGAAATCAAGAAGGAGCATCAAGTGTTGATGGTTAACAAGACCACTAGTTTCAAGCAAATGGGGCAAATGGAAGAAGCGGAACTTCAAGACGAACAACAAGCAAGTTGCTGCTCAAGGGAAGAAGCCCAAGTCTGGACCTAAGCCTAAAACTGAGTGCTTTTACTACAAAGGGACAAGTCACTAGAAGCGGAACTGCCCCAAGTATTTGGTGGATAAGAAGGATGGTAGGTGAAAGGTATTTTTGATATACATGTTATTGATGTGTACTGTGACGCCCCCGATTTGACCGTACACTAATCATACACTCAAATGTGTATGATCAAGATCAAGGACTCACGGGAAAGATATCACAACACAACTCTAGACGCAAATTAAAATAATACAAGCTTTATATTACAAGCCAGGGGCCTCAAGGGCTCGAATACATAAGCTCGAAAACACAAGAGTCAGCGGGAGAAACAATATCTGAGTACAGACATGAGTTAAACAAGTTTGCCTTAAGAGGTCTAGCACAAAAACAACATCGATCGAAAAGGCAAGGCCTCCTGCCTGGGAGCCTCCTAACTACTCCTAGTTGTCTGCGGTCTTCACGTAGTAGTAGGCATCCTCCGGGTAGTAGTGGTCATCAGTGGCGTCGTCTGGCTCCTGGGATCCGTCATCTGGTCGCAACAATCGGGTATGGGGGGAAAAGAAGTAGCAAAGCAACTGTGAGTACTCCTCCAAAGTACTCGCAAGACTTACATCAGATCTCAACTAGGTATGCTTCTGTATCAAAGGAATGGGTTGTATCTGTGGACTAAACTGCAGAATGCCAGAAGGGAAGGGGAAAGCCTAGCCTATCGAAGACTAGCATCTTCTGGAAACCACCATCTTGCAGCAACAGGAGGGAGTAGAGTAGCATAAAGTAAAGTTGCAGTAATGTTATCAACCTCGGCCAGAGATCCTTTCTCGACTCCCTGCGAGAAAGCAATCCCAGAGCCATACTATTCAAGCGTCAACACATTCCAAATCTCATCACCATCCAGTTCTCATCACAAGTATCCAGTTCTAGTTGTATCGATCGTGATACAACTCCAAGTGTCCGTTACCATAGGACAGGCTATCGATAGATGTTTTCTTCCCTGCAGGGGTGCACCAACTTACCCACCATGCTCGATTAACTCCGGCCGGACACACTTTCCTGGGTCATGCCCGGCCTCGGACCAACAATATGCCGCAACCCGACCTAGGCTTGATAGAGAGGCCAACACGCCGGACTAAACCTATGCCCCCAAGGGTCATGGGCCATCGCCCCAGGAACTCCTGCATGTTGCGTGGGCGGCCGGTGAGCAGACCTAGCTACCTCCATCAACAAGGCAGGAGCTTACGCAGTCCAACCCGGCGCGCGCCGCTCAGTCGCAGACATCTATTAAGCGTCGGCTGATGTATACAATGCAGAACGCACATACTATGCCCACGTTATGGTTAGTGCTATCAGGCCAGAGGCCTCTCGGATCAAATATCCAAACCATAGTGGATTAGGAGCACGCGGTAACGAGTAGAGACTCACGATCGATGTGACCCCGTCGCCCTGTCTCGAGTACTTGCGGCAAGGGCTAAGAATGCCCGGCCACGCCTCGTAAGTATCTCGCGGGGACCTTCCAGGTCAACCCGACTCCACATCACTCGCTATTAAGCTCGCGCTGGTACCTCTCAGGGCCGACCTGTCTTTAGTAACATGGCGCAATGTAAAGTCATAGTAACCATAGTAACTGTGTGTCAAACACCAAAGGGAAAACCCGAGGAATCACCCCCGGCGAATTCCACTCGATGTTGTCATCAAGGTGAACGTAAGAGGATCCACCCTCGAGGTTCACGTTTGATGGGTTGCGCGACAGAGCCGTAACGGAAGTGGTTAAGGAGGAAATCACTCTCGATGACCTCGACCATATAGCTACACTACAGAGATCTCATCAAGAGTGCTATAAGAGGTTCCACCCTCGGCACTCGATGGTAACTCTGCAGAGTCATGCAACTAGGGGGGGTGATGTGCAGTGTCGGGGCCTGGACATCGATCATGTTGATCGAGTCATCGAACATAAAGCGAGGCAACTGGGACAAGGTGGGGGTCACTGATGGATCTCTAACCAACCTATACTAAGCAGTTTAGGATAAGCAGGTAAGGTAACAATAAGCAGGTAACAAAAACAGGCTATGCATCAGAGTAGGACCATACTGAAAACAGTAGCAGTTCTAATGCAAGCATGAGAGGGAAAGAAATGGGCGATATCGAAATGCTCAAAGGGGGTTTGCTTGCCTGGTTACTCTGGCAAAGAGGGGTCGTCAGGGACATAGTCGTACTCAGTCGCATCAATGTCGGTCTCGGGGTCTACCAGAGAAGAAGAGGGGGGAGAAACAGTAAATACGCGGCAAACAAGCATCACAAAATATAACAAGGCAAAACGCTGTGCCAAGGTGACCTAACGCAGTACTAGGCGATACTGGTGAAGGGGGAAAACATCCGGGAAAATTTTCCCGGAGTTAGGCCTTTTTGGACAGATGAAACGGAGGGGGCGGTTGCAGGTTTGCTATGCTAGGGATGTGTGGCGGACGAATGGGTTGTGTATCCGGGTTCGTCTCGTCGTTCTGAGCAACTTTCATGTACAAAGTTTTTCCATCCGAGCTACGGTTTATTTTATATTGATTTTAAAAGATTTAAATCATTTTTAGAATTTATTTAATTTATTTAATTCAACATTATCTAGAATAGTGTTTGCTGACGTCATCATGACGTCAGCATGACATCAACAGTCAAAAGAGGTTGACTGGTCAACCTGACGTGTGGGTCCCACCTGTTAGTGACCCATTTTAATTAAACACATTAATTAACCTAATCAGGATAAATTAGGGGTGGGCCCCATTGTCATTGACTGATTAATTAATTAACTAACAGTTTAATTAGTTTAGTTAATTAATTAGTTTAATTAATCAAAATTAATTAAGTTAATTATTTTTATTATTATATTTTTTAATCATTTTTTTATAAAAATGATCTAGGGGCCGGGCCTAACATGTCATTGGCCCCAGGGGCCATTGCGGGTGTGGGTAACGGGTTAACGGGCGGAGCCCGGATAGGCACCCGACCGGGCGCTGCTGTCAGTGAGAGAAGGGGGCTTGCGCGCGGTGTGACACCGGCGGATGCAGAGGCGGGGTTGTCATGCGAGGCCTGGGCGCGGCAAACGGGACAGCGCGGGAGGCGGGTTGGCGCGGTGCGGCGGGTCCGACGAGCGGTCGCGAGGGGACGAGGTCTAGCAGGGCAGCAGCAAAAGCAGTTGCAGCAGCTAGGAGCAGGGGAGGGCACGGCGGGGCGCCGATGTGCTGGCCGCCGACGTGGGCGACGACCGGTGGCAGCGGCCGGAGGCGGAGCCGGGGGTTAGGTGAGGCCGTGGCCTCGCGGGGGCGCCGACGCACGATAGTAGAGGCCGATGCGGTTCGGCCCGTGGTGAGGCAAAGGCGAGCGAGGAAGGGAGTGCCGGCATAGCGGGGTAGGGGGCTGGCCGGAGCGGGCACAACAGAGCTGGCGGCGGGTGCGAGGGAGCACGGATGGGCGTGGTCGGCGAGCACGAGTGCGCACGCAGAGGGGGAGCGGGGGGAGCGAAGGGAGGCGCTGGGTGAGCAGCGGTAGGTGCTCGGCCCCGGGTGCGGCTAGGGCGGGCCAAGGCCACGGTGGGAGCGGGGAAGCGCACGAGGGGGACGGGTTGAGGCAGAGAGCGATCATGGGTGCGGCCGGTTTCGGTGAGGGGAGCATAGGGGGAGAGGAGAGGGGTGATGCTCACGGGCGGTGCAGGGGATCGGGCGGCGAGGCTCATAGGAGCCAAGTCGAGGGGGAGACGAGGGCGGGGCGACGGACGGGGTGGGGGAGCTCCGGCTGGCGGCGACGAGCAGCGACGACGGGGTGGTCCGGCGATGGGAGAGGCGGGGGGAGGTCCAGCGACGGCGGTGAGCGTCGGGGCATCAACGGGGCGGGGCGCCGTGGGGGAGGGGGGTTCGTTCCCCACATCCCATTTTGGATCGGGGTGGGGGAGAGAGCGACGTGGGGGGGGGGAGAGTGGGTGCGGTCAGTGGGGCTAGGGTTCGGGTACTGGGGTTATGGGGAGTGTGGTGGCCGACCGGCTGGGCCAGGTGGGCTGGGCCGCCTGGTCCTGTGAGCAGGGGTTCTCTTTTTTTATTTTTTGTTTGTTTTGTTTTTCCGTTTTGTTTATTTTATTTCTTTTCTGTTTATTTATTTTAGTTAGCAAAACAGTTTTACAAAAATATAAGCCCTACTCCTAAATTAGCATAATAACATAGGCCACCTAATCCAAAAAGTTTGGTGATTATATAAACTAGCTTGACATTTGTTTAGTATTTAAAAGCATTTAAATAATTGTTTAGCTGTTGTTTCACTTAATATAGTGCATTTAAACACTTTACAAAAGTGTGGTTTCTTGACCAATATTTTGGCTCACTCTAAACATTTTAGTTTTAATATTTGAAAACTTTTATTGCTTGATTGATTTTGAATTTGAATTCAAACCGTTTTCGAACTAACGCGAGATTAGCAACAGTAATCTAGGTGATGTGGCATCATTAGCAGAGGTTCACTGTAGCCTAATTATCCGGGCGTCACAATTCTCCTCCACTGCAAGAAATCTCGTCCCGAGATTTAAGAGGGGAGTAAGGGGGAAAGTTCTGGTTACGATATGCTACCGGATCTTCTCGAAGAAGTTAATCCCCTTCATCGATCTCTTCAATTATTTATTCCAATGCATCATGATGAAGTTGTCGTCCTTTCTTCAAGGAACTCAATCGTACTTATGAATAGGTAAGGGGCAGCCCTACAACGATAGGATGTTATAAGGGAGAATCATCTAGGGGTATCCCAAGAATGAACATATGAGTATCTCTCGAGTTGAACAAATGAAACACATCGAGAGCAAAGTAAGACGATGTAATAAGAAGTTTCAAGCGGATAGGCAATCGTTCATTGCCTGAAACAGAGTGTGAAAGGGGTTCAGAGCAATGGGAATAAATGTTGCATCTGATACCAGACTAGATCAGCTCTAAGGAGGTGGCTCGTGAATTACACATGAAAGCAAGCGCGAGAAATAACTTTGGAAACGGGGGTGTATAAGAGAGTCAGGTTTCGATCCTATGGAACTGTGGGTTATGGGCCCACCATGTGGGTTAAAATAGAAGGAGCGATGATATCTTGCACGTTCATGATAGCAAGGCATGTCAGAGGGCAGCCTGTCGTTTATGTCGGCAACAACGTTGGTACCAAGGGCGAGGGACGAAGAGAACCATTATCCTGCTCGTTGAACGAGGCGGGCCATTAGGCAAAGTTCTCGTCCATCGATGGCTACCGGAATGTCATCAACATTAGTAATAGGGTCTTACTAAGAGAGTGATACAACGAGGTGTTTACAAAAGCAGTGAGTTATTACTGCTTAGATCATATAAACCTCAAGAAGGTTTAAACCAAACAATGGAAAGGAAAAAGTGATTATCAGACTAAACAGAACAATAGAAAGGAAAATGTGTTTAAACACATAATTCAGGGGGTATATCATTCCCAAGGACAAGCAGCGCATGATATCCATGACGGGATATAATTGTAGAAAACCCTTTAGGAAAGGGGAGAGAAATTTCATGACATTACCCATACAACGGTGTTTGGATTAAGAAAACTTAGCATTGCGCTTCCAATGCTATTGTTGAGGTTTGAGTACCACAGTCATGCTTACATATAACATTGGCATGGTCTTCAAGCAAAGGTCAGACTTTGGATACACAAAGGATCCATCGGAAACAACTTAGATAAAAAAGTCATACAATTTTAGCAGGGAAAAGATGAGGGTGTGGCCGACGGGCTCAGTAGCCATCCATCGACATGTCAAAAAGGATGTAATCCCAAAATCAATATGATCAAGTTTGTGTTGGGGGGAAGACAAGAATGTTGTTGATGCTGACACAAATCATCGAGAGACAAGGACGGTATTTCTAGCCATGAATTCAATTGACATCTTTGGAGAAGCCAAAGTGTGACGGTGATCAAGACAAGTTTGTCGAGAGACTCTATGAAGATGCCATCGAGTAGAAAAGGAAGGATGAAGTGAAAGGCTATGAGAACCACGGATCCGACACAAGCTCAAAGTCAAGCTTGTTGTTCGAGGTGAAATGATAAGATGAGGAAGATCAACGTAAGCTTAGCTCATCGTCAGAAGTTGCTCCGGGCATAAGGACCAGGTAGCACAGTTAAAAGTTGACACGACAAAAAATATAGCTGATCAGGCTAGGAATGATGTGATGGGGTATAAAGCTTCCCAGTATCAAGTACTAGGTGTAATGCCAGAAGGTAAATCAGAGTAGAGGCTGGACGGGGGAATGATTTGCAGAGGATAAGTAATTGTAACTTACCTAGTAAATGGGATCAAGGAGGAAATATGGTCGGGACCATAACTACAAGGGATCCAGTTCACGATACCGGAAGAAATATTCAAATGATTTAATATCCTTGCAAGAAGCTTTCATGATAAGTTCCACACCGTGTCCGTGGGCATGAACACATGGTTCAGGGTCGACTCCCACTTCTACAATGCATAACCTTTCATTTTACTTCTCGCTCTTGATGAAGCTGTAGTATTGAAATTTTATCTGATGAAAAGCCAGTAGAGTATAACCCGCATAACTTTCAAGTTCACACAGATTCGGGAAGGCATAGGTTCAACCCACCGGGGCATCTTAGGAACATATATCATAAATTTCGAGAATAAATAACACAAGCTCGGTAGTAGAGCACGCTTGAGAAAGCGGAGGATACAATTTACCAAAAGCATTATGTATCCGAGGAAAAGCTCACAAGCTTATTGAATATGAAGGACGTTGTCAGATAAAATCCGAAAAGGGGGGTCTGGTGGTCCATAAGGGATCCGATGTGAGCATCAATATTCAACCAGAGGAAGAAAGAATGGAAGGAGATCAGATTATAGAAACAACTGACTAACTCAAAGCTCAATTGCAAAGGAATTATGACTTCCAAGACATGGGATCAGAAGCAATGCTCTGATTAGGGATGGATAGGTAGAATAGTCTTAGGGGTACAATCGATGGCGATTTGATTGATCGAGATTCAGCACATGTTAAAATGACGTCTGAGCCAGAAGGATGAATTCTAGGATCTGATTAAGGATTGCGAGCATTCGCAACATATTGTATCAACGGACTCAAAATGATAATGGCAAAGGCTAACAATAAGATTACTAGACTTATGGTATTAACCATAATGCAAGCAAGCAAGAAATTCTAGAACAATAGGCTACTGAGGATTTTCACAAGAACGAATGGTATTACGAAGACTTTTGTGAAGTACATGAATCAACTGAGGATGAGCGGATACCCGACAGGTGCACAAAGTTATCCGTAGGGGTATTCTGGTGACAAGGAACTACAAGGCAGTAAGCTCAAAGGATTCTCGGAACAACGGAGAGTAGTTCCGGGCATCTTGTAATAACAAGATCAATGGGATTGAATGTAAGAATAGCAGGTGTATGCAGTTATCAATAAGGATATAACGGTGGTAGGGAATTTGCAAAGGCGGTGGGTACAAGGTTCTCGGGAGAACATCGTAGAGTAATCTCGGAATCTTCTGGTGCAGTAGATGATCATAGGTAATAAGGTGCTCTCCGGGTCAAAGTGATCACGAGATCCTAATGTTAGATTAGCAAACTTCATTTAACCCGAATAGAAGAGAGATCAGAATCCTAGAGTATAGACGAGGAGTAAAAGATCCTAATACCACCCAATGGCGACGTGGGCCCATAAGACACACAGCCATGTTAGTAAAAGTTTTTGTAGTGACTAGACTCGAGTTCGGCCAAGGAGTTGGAAGGGGGCTACCTACAGGCAGTTGGCTCTGATACCAAGTTGTGACGCCCTCGATTTGACCG
Source organism: Triticum monococcum (assembly GCA_034509565.1). Taxonomy (NCBI): domain Eukaryota; kingdom Viridiplantae; phylum Streptophyta; class Magnoliopsida; order Poales; family Poaceae; genus Triticum; species Triticum monococcum. The sequence goes on along the minus strand of CM067843.1, from coordinate 558,462,344 downwards.
TACACTAATCATACACGCAAATGTGTACGATCAAGATCAAGGACTCATGGGAAGATATCACAACACAACTCTAGACACAAATTAAAATAATACAAGCTTTATATTACAAGTCAGGGGCCTTGAGGGATCGAATACATAAGCTCCAAAACACAAGAGTCAGCGGAAGCAACAATATCTGAGTACAAACATGAGTTAAACAAGTTTGCCTTAAGAAGGCTAGCACAAAAACAACATCGATCGAAAAGGCAAGGCCTCCTGCCTGGGAGCCTCCTAACTACTCCTAGTCGTCTACGGTCTTCACGTAGTAGTAGGCATCCTTCGGGTACTAGTGGTCATCAGTAGCGTCGTCTGGCTCCTGGGATCCGTCCTCTGGTCGCAACAATCGGGTATGGGGGGAAAAGAAGTAGCAAAAAAAACGAGAGTACTGATCCAAAGTACTCGCAAGACTTACATCAGATCTAAACAAAGTATGCATTTGTATCAAAGGAATGGGTTGTATCTGTGGACTAAACTGCCGAATGCCAGAAGGGAAGGGGAAAACCTAGCCTATCGAAGACTAGGATCTTCTGGAAACCACCATCTTGCAGCAATAGGAGGGAGTAGAGTAGCATAAAGTAAAGTAGCAGTAATGTTATCAACCTTGGCCAGAGATCCTTTCTCGACTCCATGCGGGAAAGGAATCCCAGAGCCATACTATCCAAGTGTCAACACATTCCAAATCTCATTACCATCCAGTTCTCATCACAAGTATCCAGTTCTAGTTGTATCGATCGGGATACAACTCCAAGTGTCCGTTACCGTAGGACAAGCTATCGATAGATGTTTTCTTCCCTGCAGGGGTGCACCAACTTACCCATCACGCTCGATTAACTCCGGTCGGACACACTTTCCTAGGTCATGCCCAGCCTCGGCCAAACAATACACCACAACCCGACCTAGGCTTAATAGAGAGGCCAGGATGTCGGACTAAACCTATGCCCCCAGGGGTCATGGGCCATCGCCCCGGGAACTACTGCATGTTGCGTGGGCGGCCGGTGAGCAGACCTAGCTACCTCCTTCAACAAGGCAGGAGCTTACGTAGTCCAACCCGACGCGCGCCGCTCAGTCGCGGATGTCTATTAAGCTTCAGCTGATGTATACGACGCAGAACGCCCATACTATGCCCACGTGATGGTTAGTGCTATCATGCCAGAGGCCCCTCGGATCAAATATCCAAACCGTAGTGGATTAGGAGCACACGGTAACGAGCAGAGACTCATGATCGATGTGACCCCGTCGCCCCGTCTCGAGTACTTGCGGCAAGGGCTAAGAATGCCCGGCCACGCCTCGTAAGTATCTAGCGGGCACCTTCCAGGTCAACCCGGCTCCACATCACTCCCTATTAAGCTCGCGCGGGTACCCCTCAGGGCCGACCTGTCTTTAGTAACATGGCTCAGTGTAAAGTCATAGTAACCATAGTAACTGTGTGTCTGACACCAAAGGGAAAACCCGAGGAATCACCCCCGGTGAATTCCACTCGATGTTGTCATCAAGGTGAACGTAAGAGGATCCACCCTCGAGGTTCACGTTTGATGGGTTGCACGACAGAGCCGTAACGGAAGTGGTTAAGGAGGAAATCACTCTCGATGACCTCGACCATATAGCTACACTACATAGATCTCATCAGGAGTGATGTAAGAGGTTCCACCCTCGGCACTCGATGGTAACTCTGAAGAGTCGTACAACTAGGGGGGTGATGTGCGGTGTCGGGGCCTGGACGTCGATGACGTTGATCGAGTCATTGAACATAAAGCGAGGCAACTAGGACAAGGTGGGGGTCACTGATGGATCTCTAACCAACCTATACTAAGTAGTTTAGGTTAGCAGGTAAGGTAACAATAAACAGGTAACAAAACCAGGCTATGCATCAGAGTAGGACCATACAGAAAATAGTAGCAGTTCTAATGCAATCATGAGAGGGAAAGAAATGGGCGATATCGAAATGCTCAAAGGGGGTTTGCTTGCCTGGTTACTCTGGCAAGGAGGGGTCGTCGGGGATGTAGTCATACTCGGTCGCATCAACGTCGGTGTCGGGGTCTACCGGAGAAGAAGAGGGGGGAGAAACAGTAAATACGGGGCAAACAAGCATCACAAAATATAACAAGGCAAAACACGGTGCCAGGGTGACCTAACGCAGTACTAGGCGATACTGGCGAAGGGGGAAAACATCCGGGAAAATTTTCCCAGAGTTAGGCATATTTGGACAAATGAAATGGAGGGGGGCGGTTGCAGGTTTGCTATGCTAGGGACGTGTGGCGGACGAACGGGTTGCGTATCCGGGTTCGTCTTGTCGTTCTGAGCAAATTTCATGTACATAGTTTTTCCATCAGAGCTATGGTTTACTTTATATTGATTTTAAAAGATTTAAATCATTTTTAGAATTTATTTAATTTATTTAATTCAACATTATCCAGAATAGTGTTTGCTGACGTCATCATGACGCCAGCATGACATCAGCAGTTAAAGAGGTTGACTGGTCAACCTGACGTGTGGGTCCCACTTGTTAGTGACCCATTTTAATTAAACACATTAATTAACCTAATCAGGATTAATTAGGGGTGGGCCCCACTGTCATTGACTGATTAATTAACTAACTAACAGTTTAATTAGTTTAGTTAATTAATTAGTTTAATTAATCAAAATTAATTAAGTTAAATAATTCTTTAATTAATTAATTATTTTTATTATTATATTTTAATTCCTTTTTTTATAAAAACGTTCTAGGGGCCGGGCCCCACATGTCATTGGCCGTAGGGGCCATTGCGGGTGTGGGTAACGGGTTAACGGGCGGAGCCTGGATGGGCTCCCGACTGGGCGCTGCGGTCAGCGAGAGAAGGGGGCGGGCACGCGGCGCGACGCCGGCAGATGCAGAGGCGGGGTTGTGGTGCGAGGCCCGGGCGTGGCGAACGGGACAACGCGGGAGGCGGGTTGGCGCGACGCAGCGGCTTCGACGTGCGGTGGCGAGGGGATGTGGTCCAGCAGGGCAGCAGCAGAAGCAGTTGCAGCAGCTAGGAGCAGGGCAGGGTATGCCGGGGCGCCGATGTGCTGGCCGCCGATGTGGGCGACGACCGGTGGCAGCGGACGGAGGCGAAGCCGGGGGTTAGGTGAGGCCGTGGCCTCGCGGGGGGCGCCGGCCCGCGACAGTAGAGGCCGATGCGGTTCGGCCCGTGGTGAGGCAAAGGCGAGCGAGGAAGGGAGTGCTTGCGTAGCGAGGCAGGGGGCTGACTGGAGCGGGTACAACAGAGCTGGCAGAGGGCGCGAGGGAGCACAGACGGGTGCGGTCGGCGAGCACGAGTGCACACAGAGGGGGAGCGGGGTGGAGCGAAGGGAGGCGCTAGGTGAGCAGTGGCAGGGGCTCGGCCCCGGGTGCGGCTAGGGCGGGCCAAGGCCATGGTGGGAGCGGGGCAGCGCACGAGGGGGACGGGGTGAGGCAGAGCGCGATCATGGGCGCGGCCGGTTTCGGTGACGGGAGCATAGGGGGAGAGGAGAGGGGTGATGCTCACGGGCGGTGCAGGGGATCGGGCAACGAGGCTCGTAGGAGCCAAGTCGAGGGGGAAACGAGGGCGAGGCGACGGACGGGGCGGGGGAGCTCCGGGTGGCGGCGACGAGCAGCGACGGCGGGGTGGTCTGGCGATGGGAGAGGCGCGGGGAGGTTCAGCGACGGCGGTGAGCGTTGGGGCATCAATGGGGCGGGGTGCCGTGGGGGAGGGGGGTTCGTTCCCCAGATCTCGTTCTGGATCGGGGTGGGGGAGAGAGCAACGTGGGGGGGGGGGAGAGTGGGTGCGGTCAGTGGGGCTAGGGTTGGGGTAGTGGGGTTATGGGGAGTGTGGTGGCCGGCCGGCCGGCTGGGCCAGGTGGGCTGGGCCGCCTGGTCCAGTGGGGAGGGGGTTCTCTTTTTTTGTTAGTTTTGTTTTTCCCTTTTGTTTATTTTATTTCTTTTCTGTTTTATTTAGTTTGCAAAATAGCTTTACAGAAATATAACCCTACTCCTAAATTAGCAGAATAACATAGGCCACCTACTCCAAAAAGTTTGGTGATTATATAAACTAGCTTAACACTTGTTTAGTATTTAAAATCATTTATATAATTGTTTTGCTGCTGTTTCACTTACTATAGTGCATTTAAACACTTTACAAAAGTGTGGTTTCTTTACGAATATTTAATATGGATTAGTTGGCTCACTCTGAACATTTTAGTTTTAATATTTGAAAACTTTTATTGCTAGCTTGATTTTGAATTTGAATTCGAACCGTTTTCGAACTAACGCGAGATTAGCAACAGTAATTGAGGTGACGTGGCATCATTTGCAGAGGTTCACTGTAGCCTAATTATCCGGGCGTCACATGTACCTTACTAATGCTCGTAGTAGCGCCTGGGTATTTGACACTGGTTCTGTTGCTCATATTTGCAACTCGAAACAGGGGCCACGGATTAAACGAAGATTGGATAAGGACGAGGTGACGATGCAAGTGGGAAATGGTTCCAAAGTCGATGTGATCGCCATCGGCACGCTACCTCTACATCTACCGTCGGGATTAGTTTTAGACCTGAATAATTGTTATTTGGTGCCAGCATTGAGCATGAACATTATATCTGGATCTTGTTTCATGTGAGACGGTTATTCATTTAAATCCGAGAATAATGGTTGTTCTATTTATATGAGTAATATCTTCTATGCTCATGCACCCCCGTTGGTTCAAAAACCTATGCCTTTTCCACCTAAGTCAACTAAACAGAATGATGATGAAGAATTTGAACGCTTTGCTGAAATGCCGAGGCTAATATTTTTGCATACTCGCTTGACTGATATCTTGAAAATGCCTCCTTATGTAAAGTATATGAAAGACATCATCACTGATAAGAAAAAAAATACCGGAAGCTGAAATCTCCACTATGGTTGCTAATTACACGTTTAAAGATGGAGTACCTAAAAAACTTGGAGATCTTGGAATACTAACTATACCTTGCTCTATCAAAAAGAATTATGTGAAAACTGCTTTGTGTGTTTTAGGAGATGGTGTTAGTGTTAAGCCCTTTTCTTTATATAAAAGACTTGATTTGAATAAACTCACACCTACTGAAATATCTTTGCAAACGGCTGACAAATCAACTGCCATACCTATCGGTATCTGTGAGGATGTGCCCGTTGTTGTTGCTATTGTTACTATTTTGACTGACTTTGTTATACTTGAGATGTCCGAGGACGACAACATGTCGATTATCCTTGGTAGACCCTTCTTGAATACTGCAGGAGCTGTTATTGATTGCAATAAAAGCAGGGTCACTTTTCTTATCAATGGTAATGAGCATACGGTGCACTTTCCGAAGAGACAATTCCAAGTGAATGGTATTAATATTATTGAAAAATCTCTCACAATCACTATTGGAAGTTTTCAAATACCTCTACCTACTGTCAAAAAGAAATATGAAATGCTTATTGTTGGGGACATTCATATCCCCATTGACGTAACTTAGTGATTTACAAAAGTTATTCGGTTTCATGCTAATCGAAAGTGGTTGTTAATAAGACTTGATCAACCTTATTAATGGATCATTTTGAGCGGTATGAAGTTGATGAATTTAGTAAGCACTACCTTCTGTGCCTTCCTTTTGATTTTCTGTTTTTATTAGTTAAATAAAATAAAATGCCATGTTTTGTCTGTTTTCTGAATTTCCCGTGCAATAAAAAAATGACCAAAAAATAAAACTTCTCAGAATGCCCTGAAAATTTAGTACGTTTTTTCCAAATATTTCTGAATTTCTAGTGCAAATAATATCAGAGGGAGGGGCACCAGGTGGGCACAACCCACCTAGGCGCGCCAGGACCCCCAAGCGCGCCCTGGTGGGTTGTGGTCCCCACATGGCCCCCCTCACTTATGTCTTCATACCACATCATCACCTGCCTCCAGAAAAAAAATCTCCATTGTTCTCTCTCCCGTGTTCTTACTCTCAAACCCGCGGATTTCGATCTCTTTGCTCGAAGCTCCATTTCCAGTTTCGGGGGATTGTTGCTTGGTATGTGACTCCACCGTTTGTCCAATTAGTTTTTGTTTTAGTGGTTTATATTTTGAATAATTAGGTACTCTTAGTGCTGCTGTAGATGAGCTTGCATGTTGAATTCTTAGTGTTCTAAGTAGTTTGAATGCTAGCTATGGACTCTATGTATCTCTATGAGTAGTTGGTATCATTTTTGTGGAGAAAATTTTGTCGGCTAATAAATTTCAGAATTTTGTTCATAGGAAAACCATGAATATCTTTAGGAACTTTGGCTCTAAGAAGACCTCCAAGGGTGTTATTGGGGAGTCATCTGATGGTGATGTTCATCCTCAGAGGTTGGCGGAAGTACGACCATGTGAATGGCCGCACACCCCATTCCTGGAAGAGGCTGGAATCCTTCAAGAGTTTGCACAATATGCTGCTAATGCCGGCCTCACCGACTTCATCGCAGATGAGTGTGAACAACACCAAATCCTCACAAACATCTTTGTTCAAAGCTTTACTTTCTTTCCTAGGAATAATCCTCCTGAAGTGAGCTTTGATTTATAATGCTGAAAACCATCAGATACCACTTACCGAATTTTGTGACATATGCATGATTCCTTCTGATGGGAGCTTAGCCGAGCCTAGGCCGGCTGAGTTTGAAGCCTTTTATCGTACTTTAACAGTGGGGGATGAGAGAGGGTGTCAGCTATCAGTGCCGCTGGCTTGCATTTTCCTGCTGTTCATTACTTTGCTCTTTTCATTGCAAAATGCTTGCTTGCTAGGGAGAAGGTGGGTACGCTCAGGTCACCAGACCTTGCTGTTTTGTGTCGTGCATTAGAGGGCGACAACACTTATATCTTGGGAGCTATTGTGGCTCATCGCCTGCACCTTAATAAATTCATGGTGGGATTTATGCTACTCGTTTGGTGGCTCACTTCGAGGTTGAGATACACCCTCATGCTTACCCTCTGACTAAGGTTTACCTAGACCGTGCTGCCATGGATCACCACAATTTTACTGATGGTAAATCCCGTGACATTCCTATTCCTTATAACCTGGTTTTTAGCATTGAAACTCACAATATTATTCTACTTCCCGCTCCTACTTTGTTTGATTCTATTGCTAGGGGCGGATATAGGACTATGCATGCGGACATCATCGCCTACCTGAACGCTCAGGCTACTGCAGAGATAATGGAGGAGCCTCCACAGTGGGACCAGTGGATGCCCGCTCCTCAGTACCCCAACTACTATCCGGGCTACTGATCGATTACCAAGTTAGGCCAAAAGCCTAAGCTTGGGGGAGTATATGTTTCTCACTGACATTATATTCACGTCCACTTATTCATCTTGTTGGTGTTCACACTTTTTCATTGTACACTACTGCAGGATGCTGCTAACGCAACACTATGATCAGAGACCCTTCGACGAAACTGTGTGTGATGCCATAATCACAAATGGTGGTTTAAAAAACCGTCAAAAAAGGTGCAAAATGTTTGCGATGGAGGATGCATCAAACACGGTTCAGATTTTAGTTGCGTGTGCGATGCAGGGCATACGGTTCAGCTCAATTAACTGTTTACGATGAGGAGGAACAAAAGAAACGGTCAGCCAGATGAAGGTGTGTGCGATGTACAACATACGATTCACTCGAATTAACTGTTTTTGATTAGGCAACACAAAAGAAATGGTCAGCCAGATCAAAGGTGTGTGTGATATACGGCATGCGGTTCACTTGGATGAACTATTTGCGTTGAGACATGAGAACAGAAATGGTTCAAATGAACAAGATGTGTGTGATACGAGGCAAATAGGTTTGTAATCGGAAACGTGTGCGAAGACCGATAACAACATAGATGATTACTGCTAACAAGCCGTGTGTGTTGTGAGCAAACGATTGCTGGCATACAATTGTGAGTGATTGATGAAAACATCACCGACGGGTTCCATTGTTTAGTCCATGTGTGATGTGATTTTCTTTGTCCGCACAACATCTACGCTCTGTCTACAGAGCATCAACATATATACTTAAAAAGATAGCATTGCGTAAACAAATTAAGCATACAATTAGACAAGTGACTACACACATAACATTTCGACACACCAAAGTAAGCAATTACATGCATACTATAGTAGGAGAAACGAGGATCTAACCATCTACTTATTGTTGTAACGACGCTTGCCATTGCTCTGCTTCCGGCTGGATTCCTGGCCGTTTTGTGGAAGGAGGCACTTCCTCATGTCAAGGATCCACCTATACACGTTGTAGCTCGTGTACGCCTTCTTGGCTGCGTACACGACGTGAGCTTTGTTGAGTTTCTCCATCCAGGCCGAGTGCCAGGCACGCTTGTCCTTGTTGCACGAATCCTTCATGTCTCTATAGTAGGGGTCAATGATGGCCTCAGTGAGGTGAACCAGTTAGTCTTCTCATGCTCCTTGCTGCCCCGGATCTTGTTTTGGCCCTGGATGTTGAAAACATTCTGGCAGGCGATGCCCAAATTATCGAGCGCCTTTACATCGTTGGTGATGTCCACCATAGCGAACATGTAGTGGGTGCTGTTTACAAACCTGGCGAAACGCTCACAAGGCCTTGTGGCCAGGCAGTAGTGGTAGATGAGGACATGGTGGTGCACGCACATCTGGGCGACGATGACCTTTGGACGAGACCCGACACGAGCGTGAGTGTACTTGAGGTCGAACCCGACTACCTTGTACTTCTCCGCAACAAGCAACAACTCCATGATGTGGATGGAGTGCTCCACCCAGACCGGGTCGTTGGTGTACACCACCGAGAGGTCCATGAACCTTCTGTGGGTGTCCACCACGGCACGCATGGTGAACTGCTGGTCATCGTCGGGAACCGTCGAAGCACCATCAGAGCCGCGCAGGATACCCTCTAAGAATTTCTCGTGGTGGGTGTGCTTCTTGCAATGGTGGGGTGCGATCGAAAGGTTGAATAGACACAGGGGTTAAATGGCCGCTGTAATAAATGGGGCCAGCTAGCCTGTAGTCGTCAGTCTTGTCACAACGTTCATAGTGGAGGATTCCACTGGACGCTTGACAACACCGCAGCGCACGCGTGGGCTCGAAGAGGGGCCAAATGTATCGTCGGTGAGCCTGTTCCAATGCTACCGTGTTGTTTACCATGCAAGCTTCCCGCCCGACTAGTTTGGCCACGCGTCGGCTAGAAGAGGGACAAATCGTTGCCATTTATTGGCAAAAAGCTTTGTAAAAACGAAGTGTGTGGAATGACTTCGATCATAAGTTTAACCATGGGTGATGAGGTCAAAGTTACACAGAAGGGTGATGATGGACACTAGAGTGCAATAATTAATTCTGCGCTCTACAGTGCACATGGTGGAAGAAACGAACTGTGTGCAATAATGTCGAAGATCACAGTCGAGTTAGCTATATAGATCGTGTGCTGTGAGATCGACAAGGTAAACTGATTCGAGAATGGTTAATAAAATCTAGGACCATTGCATATTAAGGTCAAAATAGTGCTAGCAATATACGAGTCTCATACGATGCCATTTCAACGATTGTACCACAAAAGCTCGAAATGTTACAAGGTTCAAATTCCAGAGCTATATGGCTCAAATTTGAAGATTACGAGGTTCAAACTAATATTAGAAATGAAATTCATCTCATCAGCTGCAAATGATCGCGCTGATCAGTTGAACATGGATATAAGAGAGGTTCAAACTAATATCACCGCTTCTAAGTTTGCTTCCGAAAACTCACAATTTTTTGCAAAGGGGTCAACCACTGAGAAGTGATGTATGTTGTTGACACGATGACTTCCGATTACTCTGTCATCTGAAGTTCCAAAATGAAATTCTGCATTTTTGGAGCCTACTCCATTCTGCCGCAGGCGGCAGCGCTGATCAACAAAGCATTCATTTTTGTGAAATAAATGTAGGGCAAACGTCAGTTCCTTCTGCACCGTTGCTCTGAGAACAAAGAACCTGGCGAATATAATCTCCGGTAAGGTCCCTCGGTAGGAGTTCTAAGTAATTTCTAAGAGATGCAGATCTAGGCATTCGACGTGATTATTATATTGTATCACATTATCCACCACTGGGCCTATTCTTATCTGCAAAAGAAGAAAACGTGTTAGTGCCTACATCCAGTTTTGAAGATTACTATAGGCCTATTTGGTTTGCAGGATTTGTAAAATGCACTAACATGCCATCTTCGATCTGACATGATTAACATGGGCATTTGATTACATTCTAGAAAAATGTAGCCTTCTTCACAAGAGGTTGGAGTGGATGAAAAGTTCCCTAAGAAAACTAGTACAGATGAGTCCAAAGGAGAAATGCTTATTGATTATAACCATATGGATCAAGCAACCAATATGGGGGGGGCATAATCCTCCAAAAGAACCTTTAGAAATCATAGTACATTGTCATTGTAAACTTGGAAAAAGGTGTCACAAATTGAAATCCCTTATGGTTAACATTTAATAGGAAAGGAACATCACCTCGATATATAGCTTCTCCAGACACGGAAACCATCTCAGGAAACTGACAACTTGCTCTAGGTTGGGGTCGATAGATTCTACTGCCAAGACCTTCACTTTGCGCAGTTTCGGGGTTAAGCTTGTCGGAATCATTTTCTGAATGACAGATGGACAAACATCTTCAAAATTAGAAACAATGTTAATTTTTAGAAGGAGAGGTAGAAGGCGGCTATTGTACCCGAACGGGTGTGGATTCAATAACAAGTTCGCAGTATTTGTCAGACGAATAGCCCACCACTATCAATTTCGGTGCAGAAATGGCATTGATTCTTGTTGGACCTTCTTGATCAACTACAAGTAGTCTCTCAAGTGCAGGTGTGTCCTCAATGGCCATACCATGGTACACATCTTATGATGTATTCCTGCCGCACCAGCAACACACATAAATAGTTTGGAGAGTCATGGAGGTGATGTCGAAGGTACTCAACCCATTGATCGCCTGAAGACGAAGGTACTCGAGTGCAGTACAGCCACAGAGCAGGTGCTCCATGTCACCGTTTGAGAGTCAGACGGCAACGAGCTTGAGGTGCTTTAGTCATGGCAGAATAAGAGGGGGCGCGTCATTCTGGGGGGATGGCAGTTCCTGAACTTGGCGACGCGGAGCGTGGGCGCGAGGCGGAGTGCGGACGTTGGCAGCGACCACATATGCGCATCATCAAAAGTGAGCTCCTCAAGATGATCTAGGGTGGGGGATCGGAACCAGTCGTCAAGCTTGGCTCGATCCTTGCTATTAGAACGGAACTTGCCCATTCTAAGGCCTTTGGTTGGGCCAAGGTGACTGCCGAGGATCTTGGAGAACGCATCCAAGCTTTTGCGATAGCCATGGCAGAGCTCGTGGGTGTCGATGAGGTCGAGAGGGCTGGAGTTCCATATGGGGACGCCACCGTCGGGAAAGGACGGTTGTCTATGCCCCATATTTGATTGGGAGGAGGGAGAAGATGACTCTCAACATATCATCGATCGGGGATGCTGCTGATGAACTCTAGGCCTGCTGGAGTTGCTTGCGGTTCTATCTCGCCCCGCCTCCGCTTGTTGGCAGCCCCGTTCTCCACCTCCAGAGTCTCCTTGTTAGCGGCACTTTCTGATAGAAATGGGAGAACAGGGAATATTTAGTTAAAACAGGGCAATACAAAAGTGTATTGGTAACTAGAAGTTATTACATAGGAATATAGTAAGAAAAGGGAATAACAATTGGTTGCTTAAATACTACACAATTCATTTGACATTGCCGGGTAAGTCAACATGCATATAGTTGAAAAGAAAACTTACATCAAACAAAGTCTGGATGGATGATTTTGTCGGGGAGGTTAGCATATTTATCATGACCAGGCCCTTTTATGTGTAGTGCAATTTTAGTGCCAGCTTTCAGTACATAAAACTTTGCAATTTCTTTCCAAAAGCCAGTGCCAAAATAGGAGTCACCACCTTCATCAAGTCTTATAGTAGCAACGATTGTAAAATCCATGGTTTGTGTGCAGTATGACATCCGTGGAGCCTTGATCTATGTAAAGGGAAAAATTGTGCACTACATAATCTGTTGCATAGCAAGGGATGTTCTGCAGAAAGTGGTAGGATTGTTAAAGAAAATATGGTAACATGCAAATATGGGCCCAAATTGAAAGAATTGTACATCAGTTGAAATCGAAGGACAAAAATCTATAATTAAACATATAGGGTAAACATGATGTCATGGAAATATAAGAGTAATCGAAAGAACAATACATAATTAATTTGCCTAATATAGAAAGAAGAGGGGAAAATCCTGTAACGCCCCGATATGACTTTCCCAATTTGTACTCCAACTCTTGCCATTTCCGGCATTAAGTTATATTTATTCCTCGGGTTCGGGTCTTTGTCTCCGTGTGTTGTTTTCGTTTTCATGCATCTCATATCATGTCATCACGTGCATTGCATTTGCATACATGTTCATCTCATGCATTCGAGCATTTTCCCCGTTGTCCGTTTTGCATTCCGGCGCTTCCTTCTCCTCCGGTGGCCATTTCTAGCTTTCTTTCGTGTCTGGGGATTAAACATTTCCGGATTGGACCGAGACTTGCCATGCGGCCTTGTTTTACTACCGGTAGACCGCCTGTCAAGTTTCGGGTCATTTGGACTTCGTTTGATACTCCAACGGTTAACCGAGGGACCGAGAAGGCCTCGTGTGTGTTGCAGCCCAACACCCCTCCAATTTGGCCCAAAAACCACCAAACTCTGCTCCATCATCTTGGTCGTTCGATCACGATCGCGTGGGTGAAAACCGCACCTCATTTGGACTCTCCTAGCTCCACTTATGCCTATATATAGCCCCCCCCCATTTCTAATCTCGGACCTCTCCCCGAAACCCTAGTTCCAAAAAAAAAACCTTCCGCGCCGACGGACACGTCCGCCCCGGCCGGACGCGTCAGCCGCCGCCCGCCGCAGCCAACCGGGAGCCGCCACGTGGGCGCCCCAGACCACTTCGCCGCCGCCACCCGCCAGGGCCCGCGGGGCCCATCGTCGGCCCTCCCGGCCCGTAGCGCCGCCCCCGTGCCCGCTCGACCCCGCCGCCCATCTTCTCCGGCTCCGGCCGCCGGAGTTCGCCGCCCCGCCGACCGGGTCGACAAGCCGGAGCCACGCCGCCGCCTCGGCCATCGCCCTCGCCCGCGCGCCGCGCCCTGTGGCCGCCGCCTCCATCCCCGCCATCAACCTCGCCGGCCGGCGAGCTCCGCCGGCCTCCACGTCGTCCCCGGCCGCCGCGCTCCGCTTCCGGCGAAGATCCGGCCGCTGCTGCTACAGTGCGATGAACAGTGCCCGATCCGCGCTACAGTAATTCCAGATCTAGGGTTGACTTTCTCCTTTTCCTCCCTGATTTTTATGCCTACTTTGACTGCTCATATCTCCGCATCTGTAGCTCCGTTTTGGACATATAATATATCAAAATCTTCGTCTCGACGAGTACATCATTCATTCCATTGCATCATTTGCATTTGAGTTCATCTTGATGCCCAAAATGCTGTTAGAAGGAGGCATCGTGAGTTAAATTGCAGATCCGTTAGCTCATCATTGACTTTTGTCATTTTTGCCATGATTATTGTGTGCATGATATGCCTGTGCCCCTTTGGGATGAATTGTTAAGCATGTTGTCTTCTTTCCAGAGGTGCCACCCATGCATTTTTAGGATGTGTGTGGTGTCTTGTGCAAGCTTGCAAAGAGGGGTACCTGAGATTGCTGATTTCAGGGACTTGGTGATTTTCACTAAGTCTGGGAAGTTTTAGTTCATGATGCTATATGTCCAGCTTGTTTCCTAGTGATTCGTGCCTCTTTTGAGGATGATCAGTAAGAAGTGATTTGTTATGCTTGTTGTGCTCTATCCATCCATATCTTTACTTGTTATGTTGGAGCACCCTAGGTTGACTCAATCGAGCTCAACTTTTGCATAGTTGTTAATTTGGGCAGATCGTGAACTCTTTTGCGATTTTGCCAGTGCTATTGCTAGTGATCCATGCATGCTATGCCATTGTTCTTGCCATGTCTAGCTAGAATTTTGTGCCTTCTTTATGGATATATGCTTGCCTTGCCATGACTTGCACCGTAGTGAGTGCATCGAGCTCGTTTACATGCCTCCGTGAGTTATAACTTCAGCATGTCTCAGTTTTCACTAAGTCTGAAAACTGATTGTGTTTCATCGATGTTCGTGTGCTCGTTAGAGTATTTTGTGAACCATTTTGGCCCCAGGTCACTTTGGTTGTTTTGTTAAGTTTGTTGAGTAGCTCCATGCCATGCTCTTACTTGCCATGTTCAGGTTATGTTTCATGTTGTTTTGCTGCTCCGAAGTGAGCATCGTGGTCCGAAATTTCAGACTAGCGTTAATTTCGCTAAGTCTGAAATCTGTTTTGCTTATTCAGTTTTGCCATGCTTGTTTGAACCACTTAATGGATGAATTTTCCTATGGCTCAGTCCTGGTGATTTGTTAAGCATCTTGTGTACATCCCTGCCATGCATTTTGTTTTCATGTTTGGTGGCTGTAGCATGTTCATTTCGTTGCATTTACGAGCCTACTTGCTGTAAATCGCAGATCGGCTCGTTTCGTAAAACGCTTGCCATTTCCAAACCGTAGCTCTGATTCCTATGATCTTTATATCATTTTCAGGGGATTTCTTCCCCTCTATCCAGTGGCACACTTGGTTATCCAAGTTGAGGCCAGGTTCATGCATTTCCTGTCACGTCTTGCATCTTGCATCCCGCATCGCATCCCGCATAGCATACCATCCTTGCATATTATTGGTTGCCCTTGCACGTGGTTGATTGTACCCTTGTTGCTTGTTTGTGTTGTTGGGTAGAGACGGGAGACGAGTTCGCTAACGAGGAGCCCGTTGAGTTTGCTTTTGAGGATCCAGTCAACTCTGACAACTGTGCAGGCAAGATGATCATACCCTCGAAATCACTACTATCTTTGCTATGTTAGTTTGCTCGCTCTTTTGCTTTGCCAATGATACGATGCCTACCACTTGCTTGCCAGCCTCCCAATTGCCATGATTGAGCCTCTAACCCACCTTTGTCCTAGCAAACCGTTGATTGGCTATGTTACCGCTTTGCTCAGCCCTTCTTATAGCGTTGTTAGTTGCAGGTGAAGATTGGAGCCGTTCCTTGTTGGAACATTTATTTACTTGTTGGGATATCATTATATTGCTATGTTATCTTAATTCATCTATATACTTGGTAAAGGGTGGAAGGCTCGGCCTCTCGCCTAGTGTTTTGTTCCACTCTTGCCGCCCTAGTTTCCGTCATATCGTTATTATATTCCCGGATTGTTGCGTCCCTTACGCGGTTGGGCTATAATGGGAACCCCTTGATAGTTCGCCTTGATTAAAGCTTTTCCAGCAATGCCCAACATTGGTTTTACCATTTGCCACCTAGCCTATTTTTCCCTTGGGTTTCCGAAGCCCAAGGGTCATCTTATTTTAACCCCCCCGGGCCAGTGCTCCTCTGAGTGTTGGTCCAACTGTCAGCTGCCGGTGGCCACCAGGGGCAACTCTGGGCTGGCCTACCCGTACCTAAGACAATCTGAGTGTGCCCTGATAAAGAGATATGTGCAGCTCCTATCGGGATTTGTCGGCACATTCGGGCAGTGTTGCTGGACTTGTTTTAACCTGTCGAATCATCTTGTTGTACCGGGATACCGAGTCTGATCGGTGTGTCTTGGGTGGAGGTCTATTCCTTCGTTGACCGTGAGAGCTTGTTATGGGCTAAGTTGGGACCCCCTGGAGGGATTGATCTTTCGAAAGCCGTGCCCGCGGTTATGGGCAGATGGGAATTTGTTAATGTCCGGTTGTAGATAACTTGAACCTTAATTAACTAAAATGAATCAACTAAGTGTGTTGCCGTGACGGCCTCTTCTCGGCGGAGCCCGGGAAGTGGACACGGTGTTGGAGTTATGTTTGCGCAGGTTGCTCCCCAGTTTCTCGCTCGTGCTTTGCCTCCTCTTCTCGCTCTCTTTTGCGAATAAGTAGCCTCCATATATGCTAGTCGCTTGCTGCAGCTCCACTTATACATTACCCCCTTCCTACCTATTAAGCTTAAATAGTCTTGATCGCGAGGGTGCGAGATTGCTGAGTCCCTGTGGCTCACAGATTACTATTACACCAGATGCAGGGACAGATGATACAGCTCCAGATGGCGCGCTCGAGCTCAAGTGGGAGTACGACGAGGACTCTCAGCGTTACTATGTGTCTTTTCCCGATGATCAGTAGTGGTGCCTATTCGGGGTAGATTCAGGGCCTTGTCGCATGTTGGGGGTCTTTTCTATTTTGGCGCCGTAGTCGGGCCATGAGTGAATTGTATGATGGATGTTATTTATGTACTTTGTGTTGATGTGACGTGGCGAGTGTAAGCCAACTATGTTATTCCCCTTTATATTATTTGTGTACATGGGATGTGTGATGATTTCCCGACTTGCGACATTGCTTTCAATGCGGCTTTGCCTCTAAGTCGTGCCCCGACACGTGGGAGATATAGCCGCATCGAGGGCGTTACAAGTTGGTAATCAGAGCCTTCCCCGACCTTAGGAGCCCCCATTGCTTGATCGTTTTTAGCAGCCGAGTTGTGTCTAGAAAAGTGTTTTGAGTCCTTAGGAATTATATATCGGAGAGCTTAGGAATTCTTTTTACTTCCCAGTCCCCTCATCGCTCTGGTAAGGCATCCTGACGTAGAGTTTTGACTCTTCTCTTCTCAAATTTCACTAAAAAAAATTTAGGATCACGCGAGTATCTTGGTTTTGTTCCGATGATGAGAATACTGTCTTGGTGCCTCCTGTCAGGGGTTTAGTGGAAGTGTCCCGGGGATTTGAGCTCTGAGGTGTTGTCATCATAATTCTATCGTTGCAATTCTGGTATACTTGAGATATGTGCGCGACATCGAAAATCTCCTTTATGCAGTTCGTTGGTGAGATAACCTCGACGTCACCCAGTACTGGGGCGGGAGTTCGGGAGTATCGTCATAACTTGTATAACAGATGCTTTTCGAAGGTTGAGGTAGATGGTTTCCGAAGGTTTCTTGGTTATGTGTTGAAGGATGGATACAGCTGGATGTAGGATTTGCTAGCTTGGGTGAGATATTATGCTTCCCCTGTATCCCCAACACCTGATTGCATAACCGGAAAGTTTCGGGAGTTTCATATGTGGGAATTCTAGTAGCTCTTAGGATATCCTTCCAACAGATGTATGATATGAAATTGGGGTTCGACGTCTAGTGGTTCGCCTATTCACGGTCGATTTTACAGTGGTCTCGTTATGTCTTAAAGAGTCCTTGGCTATGCTGACTCGGGGACGCTTCGTATGTCATGTGCACTGCCTTGTACATGATGGTGCTGTACGATCGAGCCCGTGTAGGTCCCACCACGAAAACTTCGGACGAAATTTCTATCATATGTTTGTTCCGGCTTATTCCACAAGCCCGTGTAGGTAGAAGTGGCGAAATGCGGTGGGCTTTGCTGGCAGCCTGGCGGCAGCGGCAAGCGTCGCCTAAGTGTTTACCGCCGTGATAGGCGGTGCCATGGCATAGACGCGGAGGAGCTTGTGCAGGTGTGAATGGGGAACATACCGGAGGGGGTGGCTGTCGGGGTAAGGGTTTTTGTGACATGGGGATGGTGAGGGTTTTCTTTTTTCTTTTTTGAATTGGGTGGTGAGGGTTTTCTGTCCCACAAAGAATTTTGGGACGGTTTGCTAGAGCAAAACGTGTGCGATTAACACAACAAGCAAAATGAAAGTCATGGCACACGGTTCCAATTTTGGGAACCGTGTGTGATTGACGTCTACCTCTGTCCTAGTTTATTGGTCCCCCTTTGTAATTTTTACCAAATTTTGACCAAATATTTAACATAGCCAGACATAGATAATAAGCGTACACGTACATACGCATAGTTCAACCATAAGTACATAGTTCAACCGTCATTAAGCATACTCAAGTGTATATAGTTCGATCCATCCCACATCTCATCTCACATGCCGGCACGATCCTAAAGGTTCTCCAGATACTCGGCGTACGCGCCGTGCGCCACCCTGCGAGAATACTTCTTCTTGAAGGAGCCAACGGCCCATCCTCTTGCATGTGCCAGAACACTTAGATACGCGTCATGAAGCTTCTGGTTGCAAAATGGGCATCCATAGCCCCCGTTCCAGGTCCTAATACGCCTGTTATGCATTCCCGCATAAAGCTCCCTCGGGATTTGCCTCTTGTACCTCCTCTGGCCATCTTCATCCTCGATGTCCACATCGTCAGACATCACCTATACAAATAGTAAAACAAATTTGGCATCAAATCAATGATTACATGTCGTGAAGTAGGATTAGGAATTTGTGGCTATTTATTTATACATATCCAGAGATTATGGTTTGATTTTTAAGCACAGTCGTCTATGTACAGACCAATCTTGAAGAAAATAATGGCACAGACATATGTAGGTCATTCAAAATCAATTGTCAAGTCCTAGTTAGGAATTATTAGCACGAACACTAACACTAGTCGGATTACTAGCAGAAATCATTTACACAGATGAAACAACTAATCACTTATCACCTATACCATTCAAACAATCAATACACTACACGGATCTAACAAAACTTACTCAGATTTCATCGATTGGGAGAACATAACCATAGGATTTCTATTCCAAAAAGGGGGAGGCAGGAGTAACCAGAGAAACCCTATGATCTATTTGTCACATAAATCAGTATAGATGACTAACCAGTTGTCCGTCATCGTCGGAGTCGTCGCCGGAGTGGTCGTCGGAGTTGTTGCTGGAGTGGTCGACGAAGTCGCTGTGGAACTCCGCCTCCGGCTGTGGAAGCTCGATGCCATCGACGCCGTCAGGGTGCAGCGATAAATCACTGGCAGTGATGAAAACCTCTATCTGCATCTCCATGCCGTGCTCTGGTGCTTTAGCAGCCCCAGCGTCGCCACTCCCTCTGATGGGGCGCTTCGGCGGTATCCTCATGCACTGACGACTTTGAGGATTGAGAGCGGCGTCGAGGATGCAAGCGGAGAGAGAGGATTGTGTCTGTGTGTGTGTGTGGAGAGGATGGAGGATGCGGCCGCTCGGGCGCACCATTAATATGGAGTAGTGGGAGTTGTGCGAGAGAGGCGGGCGATGGTCAAACCGATGTCTCGCCACCCGGTGAGCCTGCGCACCGGACTGCTGGCATGCCTACCAAAGTTTCACACAACTACTCACATGCCTCTCGATGACACTGCGCAGCGAGCATGCCTCCGTCAATTCACACACTTGCACGCACGCGTCCCTGTCTACCTACGCGACGGACTGCTTGCATGCGTGAAAGTGCAATATTGCACTAAAGTGTTTGTGACATTGATGACAACTTCATTTGTGTTTCTAACCGCATGCTCTAAGTGTTAACAGCCCTGATCAAACTAAAAGTGAAGCATGGATGGTTATTTTCCCTCTTATTGGAACAAGGAAAAGCGGTGCACTCAAGAAAAGAAGAGTACCTTAATGTTTTCTTATTTCTTGAGTCCTTAGGGCAGCCGCACTATTAAGAGGGGGTGCATCATAAAAACATCCGAGAAATCAACTTACCTTCTCACATTGATCTGAAAATCCTAGTGCCAAGTCTCTGTTCAGGCCGGAACTTCCGGGGATGGCCGGAACTTCCAGGGACCGGAATGTCTGGGCGGGGTCCGGGAAGCTTCCGGGGTACCCAGAGAAACTGCACTTTTCGTGTGATCTCTCTGTGTAGCCCGGAACCTCGCCGGAACCTGGCCAGAACTTCCGGGGCGGCCGGAACTTCCGGGCACCGGAACTTCCGTCCCCTGCGTCAGCAGCTTCCGGGTACTACTGAGTGGTGCAAACTTTCTATGTAGCCCGGAACCTGTCCCGAACTTGGCCGGAACTCTCGGGGTCCG
Source organism: Triticum monococcum (assembly GCA_034509565.1). NCBI lineage: Eukaryota > Viridiplantae > Streptophyta > Magnoliopsida > Poales > Poaceae > Triticum > Triticum monococcum. The sequence continues at coordinate 558,442,403 of CM067843.1, read as the reverse complement.
GAACTTCTGTCTGTTGCCGGAACTTCCGGGCTGCGCGGAAATCTGCCTCCAACGGCCAGATTTCATCCCCACCTATAAATAGTCTTCTTCTTCTCACGAAGGGGTTGACGACTCCATTTCTCTCACCTCCATTTTCAGACGTCGATTTCTTGGAGATCTCCCTCCTTAGCCAACCAAAGCTCTCGATCTTTTGAGAACCAAAGGAGAAGTGCTCAATCTACACATTCACCAAAGCAAAAGTTGATTCCCCCTTGTTTTTGTGGTGCATCTTGTTACTCTTGGAGGTTGGAGACTCCTAGGCGGTAGGAGTGCTCCGGCAAGAAATCGACCATTGTGATTTTCCCCGGAAAGTTTGTGAGGGTTTGGAGACCACCCCAAGGTCTACCACTAGTGGTTGAGAAACGCCTTCGTGGTGTTGTCTCAAGGAGAGAATAGGGTGAGCCTTCGTGGCGTTGGTGTGCCTTCGTGGTAACATCCACCTCTCTAAATGGTGACGTAGCTTCCCTCCAAGGAAGTGAACATCGGCATACATCCTCGTCTCTCGGAGTTGTGGTTATCCCTAACCCTAACTCTCTACTTGTGGTTACTTGTCTTTTAGCACTTACTTATATCATCTTGTGCTTGCTTAATCATACATATATTTGTGTCACTTGTTTATCTTGCTTAGCTCATTAGTATCATACTTGCAATTGTTAGGCTCACTTTCATTTTCCGCATTATTGCCTAAAATTTCTTAGTAACAGTTAAAATTTGTAATTGTACCTATTCACCCCCCCTCTAGGTCCATCTCGATCCTTTCAATTGGTATCAGAGCCTCGTGCTCTATTCTTGTGGCTTAACCGCCCTAGAGCGAGATGAACCCCGATGGGACTCCCCGTGTTGTAGATCCGAAGGATAAAGGCGAGGCTTCTTCTGAAGTTAAGTCCTTTACTTCTGAGGATCTAGAACGGGCCCTTGCTAAGCAAAAGGAGGAGCATGATGCTTCTCTTGAGGCCTTGGTCCAAATGAGGATAGCCACGTTGTCCACGGTGCTTGCACCACTTTCGGGTGGTGTGGCTTCGAGGCCAACTGTGCCTACTCCGTCACTTGGTCAACAACCTCCTAGCAATGAACACTCCAGTGTTCCTTGGCTTTATGCAAGACCCCAAGTTGAGAAACCTAAATATAACCCTCAAGGCAAACCTCCTTTACTTGATGCCACTTCCGATTTTTCCTTGTGGAGAGTTGCTATGCAGGATCATCTTCGATATGGAAATGATGAGATGCCGGAGATCTTGGATTATGGTTACCATGTGGTTGATCCAAAGAATCCTACACCAAGAGAAATTTATGACAAGAATCTCAATGACACTGCAACCATGTGTATAAGGAGAGGTATGGTTGAAAAGAAAAGGAGACCTTTCATACACATCACAAGTGCCAAGGAACTATGGGAAAGTATTATAAGATCCAAGACCGGTACCTCCACCCTCCGGAGTGCTCAATATGAAATTGCCAAGGGGCAATTGCAAAACTTTTGTATGGAGAAAGGTGAAACTCCCAATCAACTCCTTGAGCGCCTCATGACTCTCACCGCTGATATTGAGTCGTGTGAGTGTGACAAGACACAAGATGGATTCAACATGACTAAGTGATTCCTTGTGGACAAGTTGCTCCATGCTCTTGCTCCATATCACCATCAAATGGTATGGGACATAAGACAACACCATGCCTTCAAGGAAATGACTACAGATGACATCATATCCACTTTCCAACTATTTGAAGAGTCAAAGGCAAATGCTACAAAACATCTTGCCATGCATGGTACTCCATCGTCAAAGATCAATCTTGCATTGAAGGCTAAGCATGCATGTGAAGATGAGCAAAGTGAAGAAGAAGAAGATGATGATGATGAAGAAGATGGTGATGAGGTTGAATCCGATGAGGGCCCTTCATATGAAGACATGGCTCTCTTTGTCAAGAAGTTTAGCGCAGGAAAATTCAAGGGAAGATTTCAAAAGAAGAAAGTAAGAAAATGCTACAACTGTGAAGAAACCAACCACTTCTCAAATGAGTGCCCGTATGAGAAGAGAGAAGACAAACCAAGGTTTCCCAAGACCTTTCCCAAGAAGTTGCCAAATCCTTTGAACTCCAAGCTCAAGAAGAGAGATGGGAAAGCAATGGTTGCTTAAGAAGAATCCGATCCAGATGATGTTAGTGGTGTTGCCGCAGTTGCTCAAGATTCTCAAAACACATTGAGGCTAGTCAACAAGAGTGGTGAAGTTGTCACCTACAACTACATGAAAGATTACAAGGGCAACGCTCACAAGTGCCTCATGGCAAAGGCCGTGGTAGAAGATGGAGAGGACCAACACTCTCCTGACAAGGTCAAGGTAACCCCACGATCAAACCCTCCTCTTTTCACTCCTCCTACTTCTAGTGATGAGTATCTTGATGCGGAGGATAGTTATGAGGATGATGATATAAATGATCCTATGCTTGCTAAATTAAATAAGTTCATGTGCTCCCTTAAAGGAAAGAAGCTCACTATGTTTCGTATGCTTATGGAGATGGTGAGTAAGCACACCATTTCCATTAAGGAACTTGAAACCCTCGTCACCGAGGAAAAGGAAAAATATGAAATCCTTGAGTGGAAAGTCCAATATGAGGAAGCACGCAATGATGAACTATGCTTAAAAATTGGTGCAAACATTGATGTTCATACTAGGGATCTTGCCTCCTTGAAAAAGGCTATCAACTCTTGCGAAGAGTTGATGAATGATAAAAGTAAGCTTGTAAAGTCTAATGCTTCTCTCTCTAAGGATTGTGAGCTCCTATCCATGTCCCTCAAGACCAAGGAAGAAGAGATCACCCTCCTTACAAAGAGTTTTGAAACACTCAAGCTTACTTATCTTGAAACTCTAGCCAAGGCTTACTCTTCTCCTATTATCAATGTTGATGCTTGTACTACTAACTCTAGTAGTGGTCTAGCATCTATTCTTGAGGAGAATCGCTTTCTCAAAGCTCAAATTGAGAAAGGACTCATGACATGTGCTCAAGGGCAAAAGAACCTTAATGAGGTGTTGAGCCAACACAATGAGGTGTTTGCCAAAGAGGGACTCGGGTTTGACCCAAGCACAAGCAAGAAGAAGACGTCCTATCAAAAGTGCACCACTCCGTTAAAAGAAACTTTTGTACGAGAAGGGCACAAGGAGAAAGGTAAGGTTGTTAGTGGGAAGGCCACAAGGGGCATGCCTACTCTCAACAAGCCAAAAGTGTTTATGCCTCCATCCTATGTACTTCGTAAGACTAAGGATGGAGAAGTTTTTGCTAATTTGTTGGTCCTCGAAATGCATTTCGGTTTTATGCTATTTGGGTCCCTAAGACCCTTGGGACTAATCTGAGAGGTCCCGTTGCAAAATGGGTGCCTCTAACCAGGCCATAATTGTGTGTAGGTCGCTTTCTCCGGTGGAGTAAAATGGGTGATTGATAGTGCATGTACCAATCTATGACCGGAGATAGCATGTTGCTCTACGATTTCATGGAAGCCATTCAACCATTTATGAGCATTATGTTTGGTGGAGGTTCAAAAGGACAGGTACTCGAATTGGGCAAAGTGGCCATCACAAATGACATGTCTCTTGCAAATGTGATGCTTGTCCAATCCCTCAAATACCATTTGCTTTCTATTCGCCAATTGGCTTCTGTTGGTTATGATACACTCTTTGGACTAACGGATGTGAACGTCTTTAAGAGAGATACTCTTGAAGTGGCCTTTTTTGGAGAGTTGGATGGCAACCTTTACACGGTTGATTTCTCAAAAGAGAGCACATTCCGTGCAACTTGTCTAATGGCCAAGGCCGACAAGGGGTGGCTATGGCAACGCCGGCTAGCCCATGCTGGCATGAGAAATCTTCAAGATCTCTTAAAGGGTAATAACATCCTTGGACTAACAAATGTCTCTTTTGAGAAAGATCGTGTGTGTAGTGCATGCATAGCCGGGAAGCAACATCAATCAAATCACCCACCCAAGAATATTGTATCTACTTCAAGGCCTTTGGAGCTCCTTCATGTGGATCTCTTTGGGCCTCCTTCGTGGGATAGTCTTGGTGGAAAAAATATGGACTTGTCATTGTGGATGATTACTCACGGTATACGTGGGTCTTCTTCCTCAAATCCAAGGACGAGACGAAGATCACCTTCATTGATTTTGCAAAGCAAGCACAACGCAAGTTTGACAAAGAAATTCTAGCAATAAGAAGTGATAATGGATCTGAGTTCAAGAACTACACCTTGGAAGAGTTCCTTAGTGATGAAGGGATTGAACATCAATATTCAGCTCCATACACTCCCCAACAAAATGGTGTTGCAGAAAGGAAGAATTGCACTCTTGTGGAGATGGCAAGGTCCATGTTGGATGAATACAAGTCGCCACATAGTTTTTGGGCCGAGGCCGTCAACACTGCATGTCATGCATCAAACCGGCTCTTCCTCCGCACGATATTGGAAAATACTCCATATGAGCTCCTAACGGGGAACAAGCCTAACGTCAAGTACTTTCGTGTATTTGGGTGTAAATGCTTCATCCTCAACAAAAGAGAGCGGTTAGGAAAATTTCAATCTAAAACCATTGAGGGCATATTTGCTGGCTATGGATCAAACTCTCACGCCTATAGAGTCTACAACAAATCCAATGGATGTGTTGTAGAAACTTGTGACGTGGTGTTTAATGAATTTAATGGCTCCCATGGGGAGAAAGTTGATCTAAATGATGTAGGTGAAGAAGATTCTTCTCAAGATATCTTGACGACGGGTGTTGGTGCACTTCTTCCAATGGAACAAGAACCTCATGATGATGAAGAAGAAGATGAAGCCCTCACACATCATCAAACTACTTCAACACCCATACCACGACAAGCTCCTATTACTCAATCAATGCCCATAGTCCAAGTACAAGATGATGATCAAGCTCCTCTTCATGATAATAATCAAGAACAAGATCTTCCTCAAGGGCAAGAACAAGAAAGTGCAATCATTGACAATGAACCTCAACAAATGCAAGAAGAAGAAGATTTTCCAACACACATTAATGATCCATATGTAGCGGACGTGGATGATGGACATGAAGTTGAACCTCGTGAAACCTTAACCTCCATCATGCCTCGAGTGGCCAGTCATGTTGATGTTGATAAGATCCTCACCGGCATATCAGAAGGTAGAGTCACTCATAAACAATTGACAAACTTTTGTGCTCACTTCTCTTTTGTGTCTAGTGTTGAACCTCTCAAGGTACAAGATGCGTTGATAGACAACGATTGGCTCATTGCTATGCAAGAAGAGTTGAATAGTTTTTAGCGCAATCAAGTGTGGTCATTAGTCAAGAGGCCAACTATGGAACACAACATCATTGGTACAAAGTGGATTTTCAAGAACAAGCAAGATGAGAATGGTGTAATCATCCGCAACAAGGCAAGGTTAGTAGCACAAGGGTACTCACAAGTTGAAGGTTTGGACTTTGGTGAGACCTTTGCCCCCGTTGCCCGTCTTGAATCCATTCGCACCTTACTTGCTTATGCTGCTTTCAATGGCTTTACATTACATCAAATGGATGTGAAGAGTGCTTTCCTTAACGGCCCTCTACAAGAAGAAGTATATGTATCACAACCACCTGGGTTCGTTGACCCCGATGACAATGACTATGTGTATAAACTTCATTAGGCTTTGTATGGCCTCAAACAAGCACCTCGTGCTTGGTATAATCATCTTAAGAAGTTTTTACTCAATGATGGCTTTGTGAGAGGGGTGATTGATCCCACTCTTTTTACTAAGAGGGACAAAGGTGAATTGATCTTATGCCAAATCTATGTAGATGATATCATTTTTGGTTCTCCTAACATTCATTTATGCAAGAAGTTTGCGGCATCAATGACCAAGAATTTTGAAATGTCACTCAATGCGGATTTGAAGTTCTTCCTCGGATTTCAAATTCAACAATTTCAAGAAGGAATTTTCTTGTCTCAAGCAAAATATCTCAAGGATATCCTAGCAAAATTTGGCATGACTGATGCTAGCCCATGTAAGACACCCATGCCAACCAAAATTGTACTCACTGAAGACTCAAACGGTATCCCTTTTGACCCATCTAAATACCGCTCTATGATTGGTTCATTGCTTTATCTTTGTGCATCTAGACCAGACATCATGTTTAGTGTATGCATGTGTGCTAGATTTCAAGCTTCCCCTAGGGAAAGCCATCATAAGGCGGTTAAGCATATTCTTAGATACCTTGTTCACACCCCAAAGTTGGGTCTATGGTACCCCAAGGATGCTAAGTTTGATCTCATTAGGTACACGGATGCAGATTGGGCTGGAGACAAAGTGGATCGTAAATCCACCTACGGTGCATGTCAATTTCTTGGACGCTCCTTGGTAAGTTGGTCCTCGAAGAAGCAAAACTGTGTTGCTCTCTCCACCGCTGAAGCTGAATATATTGCAACCGCCAGTTGTGCAACTCAGTTACTATGGATGAGGCAAACCTTGAAGGATTATGGTATCACCTATAGACATGTGCCTCTTCTATGTGATAATGAAAGTGCCATTAATATTGCTGAGAACCCCAAAGATCATACCCGCACCAAGCACATCGACATTAGGTACCACTTCTTGAGAGATCATGTGGAGAAGGGTGATATTGACATTGCTCATGTTGGCACAGATATGCAACTTGCAGATATTTTCACCAAGCCATTGGATGAAGCAAGGTTCTGTCAACTTAGGTGTGAACTTGGTATCTTGGAGCTTGACAATATTATGTGAAATCTAGTACCCATTCATGCATTTTCATAATGTCGTGTCTAGATGTAGGCATATCTTTAGGGGGAGACATTCAACCCATGAGTTATCTCACCCTAGATGATGCACAAATAAACCAAACACTCTCAAAATTACTAGGTTCTCACTCTGTGACCTAGTACTTTAAATGATGGAGTTGTGATGTTGGGCTCAAGGTTAAAATCTTCGCAGTACCAAGTCACACACACTCAAACATGGTGGACTCGTCCACCGCCCTCTCTTAGAGCGGCTGGACTTATTCTTCATTTCTACATTTATTTTTCTGTGTGTTCGTCCGGTGTTTTTCTCTCTATTTGCGGGTTCTCGTTGTTGATCTGGTGTTTTGCCCCTTGCTGAGGTTCTACTCAAATCTCTCTCATCTCGAAACCATCTGATATTTATCTAGTGCACAAGCTTCAAATCATCCCCACATAAATGTTGATGTGGTGTGTGGTGTCTTGGGAGCTTTCGGACCCCTCCCCCTAGTTCTCAGGAGTTCAGAGAGACTGTAATCTCTCTGGATATCCCGGAACTTCCGGGGTGAGGCCCGGAACTTCTGGCCTTTCCCGGAACTTCCGGGCGTCACAGGTCATGGGCACATATTATGGGCAGGGGATCTCAAAGGGGTTATTTCCCTTCTTCTCTGTTCCACTGCTCTCTCTCCCTGCAGTGCACCTCACCCATTGCCGACTTCCGGGCGAGCTGTCGGCCCCCAGAACCTCTGGCCCCTTCTTCCCTTTCATCGTACTTGGAGGGGATCTGTCCTCTTCACCATCTACATGGAAGAAGGTAACCTAAGCTTTTCTCTACTCTCTCTAAATTCCTAGGGATTGTAGGCTACGCTTATGGTTCTAGGGTAAACACAAACCTCACACTCTCAAGCCCTGCATCCACTTTAGATCTGCAGTGCTCCATGACTTCTTTTTTTCTCAAATTGATCGATCCATGTCAGTCCCCTGCCAAGATTCAGAAGGAACCCTGCGACCATGCTGGTGCTCGGAACTTCCGGGCAGGCCGGACCTTCCAGCCTCGCTAGGGTTTCCATGTTCGGGCTGGCCCGGTACTTCTGTCGGCCAGAACTTCTGGGCTCCCCGGAACTTCCGGCCTCCGGAACTTCCGTCCACCCCGGAACTTCCGGCCTAAGCAGAGTTCTGTCAAAATTTCGACCAGTGAGATTCTTTGATTTTTTTGAGGCTTGTGTACTTATTCTATCCCCATGCTATTCTCTATCTCTATTAGCAGGAGGGTCCGGTTCGCGTGCTCACTCATCCAAGGTGTATGAACGGAAAACCAAATCTAGGGTCAAGAAGACAATGGCTCTTATTTTAGGGCGTGAGAACATGTTTGAAGGCCATCCTGAGGAAGATGCTGAGGCTGAAGACAATGCATCCCCTCCTGCTGCACCCGCGCACTCCAAGAAGCGGAAGACCACTTCCAAGAAGGCAAAAGCACAAAACGTACAACCTCCTCCTCCTGAGCCAGTCACCATGAAGGAAATGCCCGCACCGGAGTGGATTGCTCTGCGCCCTGTCAATCCCTATTGTCATGATCGTGATCATGTGGCTGATTCCAAGTTTTGGACACTTTTCCAGCAACGCAACTATGAAGAGATTTTTTCTCAGTTCGTCAACAAGTGTGTCACTCAGAAGAGCATCAACATTGCTCACTTTGACAAGACTCCAACAAACTCTGCGTACTTTGAGGGGATCCAGAACATGTGTGTGAAGCTCAACCTCCTTCCACTCATGCGCTTTCAACATGATGTGTCTCCGCCTCTTGTGGCTCAATTCTATGCCACTGTGCATTTTGGGACAGATATGCAGCGCAGCCTTACTTGGATGAGTGGTGATGAGAAGTTCTCTGCTTCGTTCTCCATGCTAGCCGGTCTTTTGGGCTATGAGTATACTGACATTACTGTTGACCGTGGGTACAAGATTCACGACAAAGGGGTCTTCCAAGCTATTCACTTGGCTGATTTGTATCCTCTGTCCGGAAAGGTTGGATCTGTTGGTGATCTTCTGCCTTTCTATGACATCATGCACCATATCTTTCGAGAGACCCTTGCAGTCAAGGTGGGTGACAAGAACAAGATTCGTGGGCACCTCATCAACCTTCCTCACTACACTTGTCATAACTCCGAGCAGGGCCCCATTGATGTGATGGACTTTATGTGGAATGAGATGTACAGTGTGTTAGTAAACCGCAAGGTTCCTATCTATGCTCTGTACATTACTGCTTTAATCGCTGAGGTTGCTCCTGATGCACTTGCGGGTCGGTGTCTGACTGGCCACTCCAGTGTAAACTTGCTTGTTAAGAAGGGCAAGGCAACTGCTCATGAGGGTGAAGATGAGGAGGAAGAGGAGCTACATGCTGGAAATCCACACCACTTTGAGCTTCGTCCCCGCTCACATACTTTTCATCGTGGGGAGCCTAGTGACTCTCGGTCCAAGAAGAGCAACAAAATTTGGCGTATTCTCAAGAACAGGTTTTGTCTTCAGCACGATATGCATAAGAAGCAGTGGGAGGAGCACAAGTCTAGGATGGAGAGCATGAAGGCTCTTAAGGATGGTATGCGTGCATCTGGTATGGACATTGCTCACGGCTGCGAGTCTAATGTGACTCCTTTTGAGAAATACCAGTCCCAGTTTGCTCGGTTTGATGTTGAAGCCGGTGATGAAGCCTCTTCTCACCGCCCTCCTCGCCCAGAATCTTCTGGAGAGTCGTCTGGTGACTCGTCTGCATCCCTCTCCTAGGAGCTATTTGCGGATTCCTCCATCTTTCCTTTTTGCCATCTAGGTGACAACATGGGGAGATGTTGTGATGCTTGATAGGGTCTTCTCGTTTATCCTTAAACCTTTGTTTTTATTAGGGCTTATCGTTTATCCTTGAACCTTTGTTTTTATTTGGATCCTTGAACCTTTGTTCTTTATTTGCCTCCATTTAGATCTGAGCTTGCTATTTGAACCTATTTATGTTCTGTCAATTAATCTATCTGTGTGTGAGATAGTTATGGAAAGGAGGTCACATGGCATATTCTATTTATTGTAAGACATATCTATCAGGCTATGATTATATCTATATCTGTACCCTCACTATGAAGAACAAAGGTTAGTAAAGTGTGCTATGTCTATATATCATTCTTCTGTGGGTATGCACAGTGATAGGGGGAGAATCCTCTAACCATGTCATCTCATTTCAAATGCAATCTTAAAATAAGGCATGGGATGTGGGGGAGTACCTTCCTGTCATCAAAGTTGCTTATTTCTGTATATACTTTATGAGTTTACCCTCTCAAGCATTGTTGTCATCTATGTCAAAAAGGGGGAGATTGAAAGTGCAATATTGCACTAAAGTGTTTTTGACATTGATGACAACTTCATTTGTGTTTCTAACCGCATGCTCTAAGTGTTAATAGCCCTGATCAAACTAAAAGTGAAGCATGGATGGTTATTTTCCCTCTTATTGGAACAAGGAAAAAGCGGTGCACTCAAGAAAAGAAGAGTACCTTAATGTTTTCTTATTTCTTGAGTCCTTAGGGCAGCCGCACTATTAAGAGGGGGCGCATCATAAAAACATCCGGGAAATCAACTTACCTTCTCACATTGATCTGAAAATCCTAGTGCCAAGCCTCTGTTCAGGCCGGAACTTCCGGGGACCGGAATGTCCGGGCGGGGTCCGGGAAGCTTCCGGGGTACCCAGAGAAACTTCACTTTTCGTGCAATCTCTGTGTGTAGCCCGGAACCTGGCCGGAACTTCCGTCACCCAGAACTTCCGGGGCGGCTGGAACTTCCGGGCACCAGAACTTCCGTCCCCTGTGTCAGCAGCTTCCGGGTACTACTGAGTGGTGCAAACCTCCTGTGTAGCCCGGAACCTGTCCGGAACTTCCGTCTGTTGCCGAAACTTCCGGGCTACGCGGAAATCTGCCTCCAACGGCCAGATTTCATCCCCACCTATAAATAGTCTTCTTCTTCCTCATGAAGGGGTTGACGACTCCATTTCTCTCACCTCCATTTTCAGACCTCAATTTCTTGGAGATCTCCCTCCTTAGCCAACCAAAGCTCTTGATCTTTTGAGAACCAAAGAAGAAGTGCTCGATCTACACATTCACCAAAGCGAAAGTTGATTCCCCCTTGTTTTTGTGGTGCATCTTGTTACTCTTGGAGGTTGGAGACTCCTAGGCGGTAGGAGTGCTCCGGTGAGAAATCGACCATTGTGATTTTCCCTGGAAAGTTTGTGAGGGTTTGGAGACCACCCCAAGGTCTACCACTAGTGGTTGAGAAACGCCTTTGTGGTGTTGTCTCAAGGAGAGAATAGGGTGAGCCTTCGTGGCGTTGGTGTGCCTTCGTGGTAACATCCACCTCTCTAAACGGTGACGTAGCTTCCCTCCAAGGAAGTGAACATCGGCATACATCCTCGTCTCTCGGAGTTGCGGTTATCCCTAACCCTAACTCTCTACTTGTGGTTACTTGTCTTTTAGCACTTACTTATATCATCTTGTGCTTGCTTAATCATACATATATTTGTGTCACTTGTTTATCTTGCTTAGCTCATTAGTATCATACTTGCAATTGTTAGGCTCACTTTCATTTTCCGCATTATTGCCTAAAATTGCTTAGTAACAATTAAAATTTGTAATTGTACCTATTCACCCCCCTCTAGGTCCATCTCGATCCTTTCAATGCATCCCGTCCACTCACGCCTACTCGCACGGCACACGGGCCGCTTTATTGCTTAACCGAAGCATGGAACGTATCCATTGTTGGTCTAACGCTAACAGTTCGAATAAATAATCTGTTTGGGATATTGGTTCCCAATTATTAATAATCTCCCGTCTGTAATTAGTTAAATATTACATCATAACTGGTCTCAAATTTGACAAAAAAGTACAATGCCACTTTGTATTGCTGTCCATATGACAACACGATAAGTTTCATGAACTTCAAATAAGTTCTGGATGTACTAGAATTTAAAAATCAAGATTGTCAATTTTGAAATTTGTTGCACGGGGAGTAAAGATGCACCCAGTGAGACACATGTGTTTTTGTAATCCATTTAGGTGCACTGTCACGTGTGCATGTAGCTCAAATTTGATTTTTGCATATTATACCCGTAGAAAATCAATCAATTAATCTACTAAAATGTCTTAATGATCTCTGTGATTTTTTTTGAAATTAAAACGTCGCTCCTTTGGTAACATATATGTTCTCCGTGGGATAATTGATTTAACATGCATCGTAGTTGCGGCGGATTCGCTCTGTGTGTGTGGGTGTGTGCATCTGGGGTGGCGGTGGCTCGCAATACACTACGAGTTGTGAGCCACCGTGTGGGTTGGCCGTTTTGTTAGGCCTGCCACATCAGAGTCGTGAAATCGTTATTTAAAACATTACACAACCCTTTCATACATACATGTTTTGGCCACATGCAGTCGATGGTTGTCCTACATGACACTCGATACTCGCGTGCGATGTTTTCTGTGGGGCCCCGAGATCATCGTCCATCACTTTGACGAATAGCCGACAGTGAGGTTAATTTGACCAGCAAGGTAGAATCTTTTTTGTTTGTGTTATGGTGGTATATAGTACGTGTCGAAGAGGTGGGAGGGGACTAGCATATATACTATACGTACGCGTCCATGAACAAGTACACCTCACTCAGTGTCGGTACTTTTTGGTTTCCGAGGCACGTGCCACATCATAATTCTGAAATTGGCTATTCAAACATCACACAATACCTTTTTGGGGTACATGCATATCCTAGCTAGGACACTCACGTGTGACGCTTCCATCTATGGGCCCACGAGGCCATCGTCGATGCATGCATGGATCACTTTGACCTACATCGGGAGAGGTTAATTAATTTCACCGTCGATGAGGATTCCTTTGCGTTGTACATATATTACGGCAGGAGTATATAGTATGTGGTGAAGAGGGGGAAGGGGACCATCATATGTAGTACGCTTGATGAACCTCGCTCTATGTGGGTGCATGGTTTACGGTTTTTGAGGCATGTGGCACATCAAAGTTGTTCATTTTGGGTATTCAACATATATATGTTTGTCCCACATGCAATGCGGTGGTGGTTGTCCTCTCGCACCCACTTAAGCGGTTATCAGCGATATCGATGCTTTCCATCTATGGGCCCGCTTGGTCCATCACTACTTTTTGCCTGATAACAAGAGAGGTTAATTTGACTTAGGAGGGGATTATTATTTTTGCTCTGGGATGACATGCATGATAAAGTTTGAGCACGCACACCTGCATGTGTACGCATGAATCCCTCCTATCGAGTCGAAGTGGCTAGTACAACGACACATCATGAACTGATCTCGCTCTGTGTGGGGAGCTAGTGTACGATTTTTGACGCACGCACCACATCAATGTTGTGTATTCCAACATGCATGCACACATCACCTCCATACATATGCATGTAGTGGTTGCCTTCGAACAGTACACTCCCTCGCGTGGTTATCGGCGACAAGCCTATATATTCGTGGGCCCACGTCGACATCCATGATCACCTTGACCAACAACAAGATAGGTTACCATGGCGGTTTCTTCATTTGGTTCGTGTTATCGTAGTATAGGTCATGGTGAGATTCATACCTTATGTTCAGCGCATATACTATGCAGACATGCATGCATGAATCCCCGTTGTTGGCTTGAAGTGTGGTGTAACATGCATATGCATCGTCAACCTAACCCTCACTCAATGCGGGGATTTCTAGTTCGAAATCATGGTGCCACATCAAAGTTGTTCCATTGTTACTCAAAAACACACCTCTCCATACATATGTTTGGGCCACACACATGAAGTGGTTGTCTTTGGGGACTAACTACTTGCATGATTATTGGCGAGCTAGTCCATCTCTAGGGTCGCATGGACGGCCATCACTTTGACCAACAACAAGAGAGAGGTTGTACGACAAAGGTGGATTATTCTTGGTCCGTTTTACGATCCATCTTGGTGAGATATGCCTCTTTGGCCCGCCAACTGAAAGTGTGTGTGGGGGGGAGGGGGGGTGATGACCCACAAGTATAGGGGATCTATTGTAGTCCTTTCGATAAGTAAGAGTGTCGAACCCAATGAGGAGCAGAAGGAAATGACAAGCGGTTTTCAGTAAGGTATTCTCTGCAAGCACTGAAATTGTTGGTAACAGATAGTTTTGTGATAAGATAATTTGTAACGGGTAACAAGTAATCAAAGTAAAAAAGGTGCAGCAAGATGGCCCAATCCTTTTTGTAGCACGGGACAAGCCTGGAGAAACTCTTATATGAGGGAAAATGCTCCCGAGGACACATGGGAATTATCGTCAAGCTATTTTTCACCATGCTCATATGATTCGTGGTCGTTACTTTGATAATTTGATATGTGGGTGGACTGGCACTTGGGTACTGCCCTTTCTTGGACAAGCATCCCACTTATTATTAACCCCTATTGCAAGCATCCGCAACTACAAAAGAATTATTAAGGTAAACCTAACCATAGGATGAATCATATGGATCCAAATCAGCCCCTTACGAAGCAACGCATAAACTAGGGTTTAAGCTTCTGTCACTCTAGAAACCCATCATCTACTTATTACTTCCCAATGCCTTCCTCTAGGCCCAAACAATGGTGAAGTGTCATGTAGTCGACGTTCACATAACACCACTAGAGGAAAGACAACATACATCTCATCAAAATATCGAACGAATACCAAATTCACATGACTACATATAACAAGACTTCTCCCATGTTGTAGCGACCCGACCTCAGACGGTCAAGTCTCTGTGTATCTATGCCATCCCTGGATCGGTATGCTGGCACACACAGTACATCAATGTATATATCAAAGTGCAATCACATGTATAAATAATGTAAAACTAATATATACCTCATAAGTCTCAGCGGAAACAAATAATCGGGTGTGGAGTCCCATCAACGCCATCGGCAGGTTGAGTGTATACCGTAACCCTGTACCGTACTCTTACTCGTCGGAAGGAACATATCTGCAACATGAGACGTTGCAGCTGTGTAGGTCAGTACATTGAATGTACCGGCAAGATCACAATATGAGGAAAGCAGATGATAAAACTATTCTATATGCAATATGGCTTTGTGGCTCTGTGTCTGATGTTTTTGCGCAAAAGCTGGTTTTATTTCCCTACAATAAAGGAATATCAAGAGTCTGTACTACGGAGTTCTCTGTCATGACATGGTTCCACCAACCGATGTCCCATACCCAAATCATCATAAGTTACCCACAATTAAATTATTAGTCTGGTGTTGAGAGTTCCGAGATAGATCCAAGTCCAGAGGCTCAAATAGTCCGTAACCGGGGACACGGCTAATCGATTAGGTTTTAACCCTCTGCAGTGGTTTGTACACTTTACCCGCAAGATTCGATCCCTCTCTTTACATTCTCACACTTCAGGGTGTTTGAGAACAAGATGACCGAAACATGGTCTTCTGAAGAGTTCCTCTGACCACTGTCCGGTGCTCATCCAATCATACCGTAGTTCTACATCTGCTAGCACCATCCCAGCCAGAGTCACAACTAAGGTCAACCAAGCCAGAGCCCATAGTGACTTGCGGTTGCACAGGTAAGCTTCCGGGCATGAAGTATTCTTCCGTCTCTTTGAGTCTGGGTGAAGCTTTCCGCAAGATGTCATGGCGCTTCTCCATGCATCCCGGCCAACCACTGGTTTCTCCAGGGTGCCCGTCAACCGTCCTTCACCCAGTAGTGTGTATTCAATTCTTGTCTCGAGTCTCAAAATCTTGAGGAGTCCAGAAGATGCAGTCCTTGCCGGTGCCATCATGAAGTTGTCTCCATTGACGTAGAGTCCTCCTTCACACCACTCTCATGCACTCATACCAAACCCCGTCTACTATAGCGTAGCATTAAAACTATATAACGTCCCGGGCTTGATAACAGGGAGATGGTTTCCTACCTCATGCATTCTACTCAACTACAAGAAATCAATACCACTACTAGCGGGATTATTGAAAAGGTGCTACTACATGCAAATAAAACATAGGTATGAAAAACATGGTCAAAGTGAACTTGCCTGGTAGGTTGATGAAGATAACAACGCCCTCGAAACTTAACTTGATAGGACTATTCGCAACTCTCCGATGAAATCTATCATAACAAACATGACATTCACATAAGCAAGCATTCTAGCAAGCAAATCTAACAATCAAAAGAAAATCCAATAAGAAAACCCAACACAAAACAAATAGCACATCGAAAGAACTAATAGGGGAAAACTATAAAGAACCTACTAGGAAAACCTTTTGCCTTAACTAGAAAAATAGTTTTTGTCCTAAGCAAAACTTAACAAAGAAAGTACTAAACTAATAAATTAACTGAAAATAAAAAGTAAAACAACTAAGTTAACAGAAAGTATTTTTCAGAAAATTTTATTTGCAAAAAGAAACAAATAAAAAGCTTTTATGAAACACTAACTATGA
Organism: Triticum monococcum; assembly: GCA_034509565.1. Classification (NCBI taxonomy): domain Eukaryota; kingdom Viridiplantae; phylum Streptophyta; class Magnoliopsida; order Poales; family Poaceae; genus Triticum; species Triticum monococcum. The sequence goes on along the minus strand of CM067843.1, from coordinate 558,426,140 downwards.
TCTAAACAAGTTTTCATACAAAACTAAATAAAATGAATTTTTAAAATAAAAATAAACATTTTTCTTTGGTTGACTAAAAGAAACAAAACTAAATTTTTCAAGGGTGACAAAAAGAAATAATTTGAAACTAATAAAAACAATTAAAGAAAAGACTAAAACAAAACTATAACTAAAACAGTACTATTTTGCTAAAAAAATTAATTTAAAATCAACTAAAAATAAATCACTATACGACTCTGGATAGACAAAACAATAACAAAACCGTAGCAAAAAGAATCAATCAAAAATATTTTATAAAACTCAAGATACGACCAAATTAGTGATTTGAACAAATTTCATCAAACTCAAAATTTAAACTACTCAAACTTGATAACTAAAGACACAAACGGAAACTTCAAGAATTTATGAATCTAATGCAAAAAGAATCGCTCAATTTGGATAAACACACTAAAAGATATAACCCATCTAAAATTGAAACTATTTCTGTTTTTAAAACAGAAACGAAAAAAAAACTAAAAAAACAAACTGGCAGGTACTACGCGTCGGCTGCGCTACTAGGCCTAAGCAGTCGGCGTTCAAAACTAAACAACGCTCGGCCGTAACTTAACAAAACTGTGCATGCGCGTTTAATAAAAAGAAACCGGCGAGACGGTTCGATCTAAACAGATAATATACCGTACTAAACCGATCTATATAAAAAAACCTAACTATTCAATAGATATAATCTAAAGCGTTGAAATAAGATCGAACGAAGGTGGGGAGTTGGCCGGCTTACAGTGGGGTGGTCGCCGGCGATGCGGCTCGGACGTCGTCGGCGGCGTCGACTCGGTCGTCGGCGGGGTCAGCGGAGGAGACAAGGGGATGCAGCGGTCGAAGGTAGTTCCAAAGATGGTCGCCGGTGCGCTCGGGGACGACGGAGGAGGACGGCGGCGAGCTCGGGGCGGCGGTGACGTTCGGGTGGTCGGCGGCGGTGGCGTTCCAAGGGCGCAAGAGCTCGGGCGAGTTGTTGGGAAGGTGTAGTCGATGGAGGGGATCACGACGGTGGTGGCGGCAGGTCTCGGGGAGGTCGGAGGCGGGCTCTAGGGCATCAATGGTGCGCCGGCGGTGCTCGGCTCCGGCGAGAGATTACGGGCGAGGCAAAGGGTTTCGGCGAGGGGAAAGGATGGGAACGGGTCGAGGGAAGGAGTATATATAGGGGGAAGACACTTGGAGCAGGGGGCGGATCGAGAGATCAAATCCCGTGAAGATCAGGATTCCGGTGGCGTTCGGGCGTGGCTCTTGCGTGGGGAGGAAGAAGATCACGGGCGAGGGCGATTGGGCGGTGGGGCCCGGCGGTCAGCAACACATGGGCAAGGGAGAGGGGAGCGGGCGACTGGCGCATAGCCTCTCAGGCGCGGTGTAGGTTGGCTGGGCCGAAAGGCCAGCTGGGCAGTGGGGAGAGAGAGATGGGCTGGGTCTTGGTGGCTTCGGCCGTTTTTTTATAAAGCACAGACAAGAATACTAAATAAAGGAAAAACAATAATACTTTTATATAGACATATTATATATCAAAATGACCGGAAGAATAAATCCTACAACATGAACATTTTTACATGGTGAAATAAAATTCACATAAATTCTAATAAATCAAAAAGTGCTACTGATGCAATTAAAATGCAAATAAAATTACATTAAGATACCAAAATTATTTCAAACTAAGTTTTCTCCATTTTTATAATGTAGGGAATCATTTTACCCTATTTTCCATATAGTTTAATTTTGGAGAAAAATAATTCGAAATAAACCAAATAACTCCAAATGGTTTTGAATTTTAAAAAAAATTCAAACCATCTTCAAACCTTTCTTCATACTTCCAACTCATATTTCATATACTTTGAAGAAATCATTTTATCTTCCCTCATGAAAATCATTGAGTTGCATAAATTTTATGAATTTGAAATACTTTCAGATGGAATTCAAATATTCTTTTTCTCAAAAACCCTGTTCATTTCGAATGAAATGACTTTGAATCCCAGAGATCAAAAGTCAAAAAGAAAGCCTGGGAAAGTCATTTCATTCCCTCTCATTAAACTTTCAAAAAGTTTCAAATTCCACTCAATTTCACACAGCCAATCACTCAACAATCAAACAAACAAATCAGAATTATTTATTTAATATAACATTCAAAAATTTAGAATTTTGGGATGTTACAAATCTACCACACTTAAAATGAATCTTATCCTCGAGATTCGAAGAGGTTAGCAAGAAAAGTTTAGGGTTTGGGGGTCTTCCAGCAAATCCATTGTCCAGAAAGGTCGGGGTGCTACCACACTTAAAAGCAGGGTTATGGTTCCAGCAGATCTTATGTACTCCATCCTTAATTAGGGTGAACACTATCGGTCTTCTCACAACTTTGAAGTAACTCCTACAATGGGGCTCTTCCGGTAGGGTTAAAACCTTTTCCTCAAATACGTGTCCTTTCATCCTGGCGAGGTTCTTCGGAGACTGTTTCCCCTTAGCTGACAGGTCTGTCGCCAATAAACAACTATCGAGATCTCATGGTGGTCAACCATTATAGGTTTCTCCTGCAGGAATAATGGGTTGGGTTGAGTCTCACCGTATGACCTACGTTTGGCAATGGTTGCCGGTACATGGATCAATCGTCCTACCATTCTAAGGTTTTTTAGGCTTGTCGTATCGACGCTCTTCTAAAGTTTTCAAGTCTCTTTGATTTTCCATCAACATATGATAGTTCATGATAGAAGTCTCCGGTATGGGGCCAATCCATCCCGTACTTGAACCATTACTACATATGCAGACATCGAATCACGTGTTCTAACACTTGGGCATACTCACAAGCATTGCAGAATTTCTCTTGTCAACAAACTGAGTTCGAATAAATCCATTGTTTCTGCAAGCTAAACGAGACCTCTAGCGTTTCTTCACAACCCTCGGGTTTTCGTATCCTCCTAAAAATGTCGGCTGATTAACTCGGAGTTTTCTTCCAAAATATCTTCCTTCAGCAATAGTGTGTTTGCTTCTTATAAACTCCTGGGCATGTGGGTTATGGCCCACTTCAATTCTTGTACAAGTTTAACTCATCCTTCCGAGGATTATCATTCCATATTCCAACATTACATCTCCTTAACCATTTTTCCTAAATCCAAATTCCAAAAAATACTTTATTACAAATGCTGCCACCCACATGGTTTGTTATGGTCAGGCATTATTCCCAACTTTATTAATTAATTTAATTTTTTTTCCTCCTTGAGGATTCTTCAGTCCCACTGGAATTTCGCGACATGCGCCTTGAAATCTTCAATCTTCTGTCTCATCATGGTGGCCTTGAGCTTCATCTCTGCATGCACTTCTCTTAGGTATTCCGGAGTATAACGGAGTCTTGCTTCAAGTATTTCTCCGATCTGGCATATGGCTTCCATGGCTGCTTCACGAACAGCGTCGAAGAAAGTTGCTTGTGGTACACGTGAGATTAAAAAGTACTGCCCCTTCGCCTTTGGGCAAACTCGTTTCATACGGTGGAGGTGTACCTCCACATACCAGAGTTCCACTCCCTTTTGTATGAAGGGGTAGCCATTGTAGACTGCATCTCCTTCAAGGTGAATATGTTTCATCATGTCCTTCAGGATCTTCGGGTAATCATGATCACTTGTCAGGGTCATGATCGTTTCCAGTCCCTTGAGGAAAGACTCATAAAGGGTCGTCATCTGCGGTTGTAAAACAGAAATGGTGCTCAGAATAAGGTACATATCTCCTTGGGTACACATTCATATCATCCAAACAAAACTTCAAACTCAATTTCCAACATCCAATTTATGCATCAAAACTCATTTTCTTCCATGTTCACCCAGAATATTAATTCCCAAGATAAAACATAACGACTCCTTAAAACCTTTCAGCATATGACATATCAACTTTATTGAGTCATGAATTATTACAATCTCTGAGTAATCTATTACATAACTCAACCCCGCATTCTCATGAAAAGTGTTTTCCATACTACCCTTATTACTGATATCAACATCTCTACTACTCAGCTCCAGCTTTCTCATGATTTGAACAATCCCTAGCAAAATGTCCTGCTTCCTTGCAACGAAAACAAATAACTTCTGACATGTATCGAGGCTTCTTGGTGATGGTGCCTGCTCCTTGAGTTCCTTGCTTCCATTCGAGACAATCATTGGCATAATACTCGACGTCCTTACGTTCAAAATAGGTAATATGACTCTTGTCCCTCTTTGTAGAAATTGGGTTGTTCTGAGGGTGTCTTTGTTTTCTCTTCCTGGTTTTCTTCATTCTGATCAAACGTTCTATTCCCCATGGATCAAACTCCACTGCTTCTGTCGGGAAGTATCCCAGATACTCTTTTCTTCCCTTGGTGCAATACTGTGAAAAATGTCCTTCTTCTCCACATGAATAACAGGCATTGGAGTAAAATCTGTTGAGGCTTTCTCCGTCAGGGTCTTCAACACTTTCCTTAATCACAGGTTCTTTCATAACTTCTCGGAGGGCTTCTTTCATTCCTTCTTCCTGCTTCTGAATAGTTTGTTGCGCCGTGGGGTAAATGTGACAGTGAGCTGGGTAGTGGGTGGTTCCTTCACACAAGAAACAAGTCACCTGACTAGTTGGGCATTCCTCAACTTGGTGATTTCTTTCACAATGAGGGCATCCATCCTTGTGTTCTTCATGGGTATGTCCTATCTCACCACAAATCTTGCATGCACAAGGTTTCTTCATTTTATTGCCGTATGGCTTCTGAATAAGACGAGACCTCAGTAGAGTCATCTTCAATTCCGCCCAAGTTTTTGCTCCGTTACATCCTTGTATGGCTTGACGCATTTTCCACCAGGTTGCAGTACTTCTTGTGAAGTACTGAAGAGCGTATTGAACCTCATTCTTCCTTGCAACGAAATTGCTCCTGAAGTGATTCTCCATGTTTTGAATCCATAGCTCTGCCTCCAACTGAGTGATCGGTTCAGAGAATGCGAGTCCATCTTCATTCATCATCTATTGGGTCCAAGGGTTTCGGGATGAGATAAGAGGGATAGAGAGATACCCACAATACACACAATATAGTTTTGAAAATAAGTTTTATTTGTGGCTGTCAGGAAAAACATCAAACAATGACAGCTCACAAATCATCGCATCTAATGTAAGTATACAACATGTGTTTGGGTCTCTAAAGTTCAGATAATTCTTCAGATTCTTCAAGTCTTCAGAGTCTTCAACCATAGTAGCTTCAACTCTTCTAATGCATGGTGAATCCTCTTTACTCTGAAATGGTCATCGGTTGTCCGATATCTTGTCCTTCTTGGAGCGGCTTTAATTGATCCACCGTGTGGTCAAAAGGGAAAGAGGTATATTCTAACAATTTGAGGTAAGAGAGGATATTTGATAAAATCAGAAAAGATGAGCAGTAATAGATTCTTTTGGAAATAAAGTTTTAGAGACTTCCTGTCCTAGGGCTTTCCGATTTCTAGGGTCACGTCCTACAATCAACATGTGCTCTGATACCATATCTGTAGCGACCCGACCATAGACGGTCAAGTCTCTGTGTATCTGTGCCATCCCTGGATCGGTATGTTGGCACACACAGTACATCAATGTATATATCAAAGTGCAATCACATGTATAAATAATGTAAAACTAATATATACCTCATAAGTCTCAGCGGAAACAAATAATCGGGTGTGGAGTCCCATCAACGCCATCGGCAGGTTGAGTATATACCATAACCCTATACCGTACTCTTACTCGTCGGAAGGAACATATCTGCAACATGAGACATTGCAGCCGTGTAGGTCAGTACATTGAATGTACTGGCAAGATCACAATATGAGGAAAGCAGATGATAAAACTATTCTATATGCAATATGGCTTTGTGGCTCTGTGTCTGATGTTTTTGCACAAAAGCTGGTTTTATTTTCCCTACAACAAAGGAATATCAAGAGTCTGTACTACGGAGTTTTCTGTCATGACATGGTTCCGCCAACCGATGTCCCATACGCAAATCATCATAAGTTACCCACAATTAAATTATCAGTCCGGTCTTGAGAGTTCCGAGATAGATCCAAGTCTAGAGGCTCAAATTGTCCGTAACCGGGGACACGGCTAATCGATTAGGTTTTAACCCTCTGCAGAGGTTTGTACACTTTACCCGCAAGATTCTATCCCTCTCTTTACATTGTCGCACTTCAGGGTGTTTGAGAACAAGATGACCGAAACATGGTCTTCCGAAGAGTTCCTCTGACCACTGTCCGGGGCTCATCCAATCCTACCGTAGTTCTACATCTGCTAGCACCGTCCCAGCCAGAGTCACAACTAAGGTCAACCAAGCCAGAGCCCATAGTGACTTGCGGTTGCACAGGTAAGCTTCCGGGCATGAAGTATTCTTCCATCTCTTTGAGTCTGGGTGAAGCTTTCCGCAAAATGTCATGGCGCTTCTCCATGCATCCCGGCCAACCACTGGTTTCTCCAGGGTGCTCGTCAACCGTCCTTCACCAAGTAGTGTGTATTGACTTCTTGTCTCGAGTCTCAAAATCTTGAGGAGTCCAGAAGATGCAGTCCTTGCCGGTGCCATCATGAAGTTGTCTCCATTGACGTAGAGTCCTCCTTCACACCACTCTCATGCACTCATACCAAACCCCGTCTACTATAGCGTAGCATTAAAACTATATAACGTCCCGGGCTTGATAACAGGGAGATGGGTTCCTACCTCATGCATTCTACTCAACTACAAGAAATCAATATCACTACTAGAGGGATTATTGAAAAGGTGCTAATACATGCAAATAAAACATAGGTATGAAAAACATGGTCAAAGTGAACTTGCCTGGTAGGTTGATGAAGATAACAACGCCCTCGAAACTTAACTTTATAGGACTATTCGCAACTCTCCGATGAAATCTATAATAACAAACATGACATTCACATAAGCAAGCATTCTAGCAAGCAAATCTAACAATCAAAAGAAAATCCAATAAGAAAACCCAACACAAAACAAATAGCACATCGAAAGAACTAATAGGGGAAAACTATAAAGAACCTACTAGGAAAACCTTTTGCCTTAACTACAAAAATAGTTTTTGTCCTAAGCAAAACTTAACAAAGAAAATACTAAACTAATAAATTAACTGAAAATAAAAAGTAAAACAACTAAGTTAACAGAAAGTATTTTTCATAAAAATTTATTTTCAAAAAGAAACAAATAAAAAGCTTTTATGAAACACTAACTATGATCTAAACAAGTTTTCATACAAAACTAAATAAAATAATTTTTTAAAATAAAAATAAACATTTTTCTTTGGTTGACTAAAAGAAACAAGACTAAATTTTTCAAGGGTGACAAAAAGAAATAATTTTAAACTAATAAAAACAATTAATGAAAAGACTAAAACAAAACTATAACTAAAACAGTACTGTTTTGCTAAAAAATTAATTTAAAATCAACTAAAAATAAATCACTATACGACTCTGGATAGACAAAACAATAACAAAACCGTAGCAAAAAGAATCAATCAAAAATATTTTATAACACTCAAGATACGGCCAAATTAGTGATTTGAACAAATTTCATCAAACTCAAAATTTAAAATACTCAAACTTGTTAACTAAAGACACAAACAGAAACTTCAAGAATTTTTGAATCTAATGCAAAAAGAATCGCTCAATTTGGATAAACACACTAAAAGATATAAGCCATCTAAAATTGAAACTATTTCTATTTTTAAAACAGAAACGAAAAAAAACTAAAAAAACAAACTTGTAGGTACTACGCGTCGGCTGCGCTACTGGGCCTAAGCAGTCGGCTGTAGGATCGAAAGTATGTCTAGAGGGGGGGTGATTAGACTACTTGACCAATTAAAAACTTAGCCTTTTCGCAATTTTAGTTCTTGGCAGGTTTTAGCTATCTTAGAGCAAGTCAAGCAATCATCACACAATTCAAGCAAGCATGCAAAGAGTTTATTGGCAGCGGAAAGTAAAGCATGCAACTTGCAAGAATGTAAAGGTAAGGGTTTGGAGGATTCAAACGCAATTGGAGACACGGATGTTTTCCCGTGGTTCGCATAGGTGGTGCTATCCTACATCCACGTTGATGGAGACTTCAACCCACGGAGGGTAACGGTTGCGCGAGTCCACGGAGGGCTCCACCCACGAAGGGTCCACGAAGAAGCAACCTTGTCTATTCCACCATGGCCATCACCCACGAAGGACTTGCCTCACTAGCGGTAGATCTTCACGAAGTAGGCGATCTCCCTGCCCTTACAAACTCCTTGGTTCAACTCCACAATCTTGTCGGAGGCTCCCAAGTGACACCTAGCCAATCTAGGAGACACCACTCTCCAAGAAGTAACAAATGGTGTGTTGATGATGAACTCCTTGCTCTTGTGCTTCAAATGATAGTCTCCCCAACACTCAACTCTCTCTCATAGGATTTGGATCTGATGGAAAGAAGATTTGAGTGGAAAGCAACTTGGGGAAGGCTAGAGATCAAGATTCATATGGTAGGAATGGAATATCTTGGTCTCAACACATGAGTAGGTGGTTCTTTCTCAGAACATATGAGTAGGAATGATGAATGTGTTCTGATGGCTCTCTCTTCGAATGAAGAGGTGGTGGAGGGGTATATATAGCCTCCACACAAAATCCAACCGTTACACACAGTTTTCCAATCTTGGTGGGACCGAATCATCAAACTCGGTCTGACAGAAATAGTAAACCTAGTGACCGTTAGGAATTTCGGTGGGACTGAGATGCAACTCGGTAGGACCGATTCGGTTAGGGTTTGGGCATAACGTAATCTCGGTGAGACCGATCGCACAAACTCGGTGAGACCGAGTTCGGCAATTAGCTAACCAGAGAGTTGGTCAGGCAAACTCGATGGGACCGACTTGCTCTTTCGGTGAGACCAAAATGTTACAAGAAGGAAACATGGAGTTTACCTTGCATTCTCGGTGGGACCGATTCTCTCTTTCGGTGAGACCGAAAAGTTACGAAAGGGAAACAGAGAGTTTGCAAGCCCATCTCGGTGAGACCGAGAACCTTATCCGTAGGACCGAATTGCTAGGGTTTGGCAGTGGCAAATGACAAGTGAAACTCGGTGGCGCCGGATTGACAGAATCGGTATGACCGAGTTTGGCTTAGGGTTTAGGTCATTTGTGGATATGGGAAAGTAGCTGAGGATTTTGGAGCATATCATTAAGCACATAAAGCAAGAGGCTCATTAAGCAACACCTCATCCCTCCTTGATAGTATTGGCTTTTCCTAAAGACTCAATGTGATCTTGGATCACTAAAATATAAAATGCAGAGTCTTGAACTTTTGAGCTTGAGCCAATTCTTTGTCCTTAGCATTTTGAGGGTTCCACTTTCACATCCATGCCATGCCAATCATTGAGCTTTCCTGAAATAATCATCTTGGAATAGCATTAGCTCAATGAGCTATATGTTGTTATGAATTACCAAAACCACCTAGGGATAGTTGCACTTTCATCTGTGTTCAGAACTAAACAACGCTCGGCCGTAACTTAACAAAACTGTGCATGCACGTTTAATAAAAAGAAACCGGCGAGACGGTTCGATCTAAATAGATAATAAACCGTACTAAACCGATCTATATAAAAAACCTAACTATTCAATAGATCTAATCTAGAGCGTTGAAATAAGATCGAACGGAGGTGGGGAGTTGGCCGGCTTACAGTGGGGTGGTCGCCAGCGATGCGGCTCGGACGTCGTCGGTGGCGTCTACTCGGTCGTCGGCGGGGTCAGCGGAGGAGACAAGGGGATGCAGCGGTCGAAGGCAGTTCCAAAAATGGTCGCCAGTGTGCTCGGGGACGACGGAGGAGGACGGCGGCGAGCTTGGGGCGGCGGTGACGTTCGGGTGGTCGGCCGCGGTGGCGTTCCAAGGGCGCTGGAGCTAGGGCGAGTTGTTGGGAAGGTGTAGTCGATGGAGGGGATCATGACGGTGGTGGCGGCAGGTCTCGGGGAGGTCGGAGGCGGGCTCTAGGGCATCAATGGTGCGCCGGTGGTGCTCGGCTCCGGCGAGAGATTACGGGCGAGGCAAAGGGTTTCGGCGAGGGGAAAGGATGGGAACGGGTCGAGGGAAGGAGTATATATAGGGGGAAGAGACTTGGAGTAGGGGGCGGATCGAGAGATCAAATCCCGTGAAGATCGGGATTCCGGTGGCGTTCGGGCGTGGCTCTGGCATGGGGAGGAAGAAGATCACGGGCGAGGGCGATTGGGCGGTGGGGCCCGGCGGTCAGCAGCACAGGGGTGAGGGAGAGGGAAGCGAGCGACTGGCGCATAGCCTCTCGGGCGCGGTGTAGGTTGGCTGGGCCGAAAGGCCAGCTAGGCAGTGGGAAGAGAGAGATGGGCTGGGTCTTGGTGGCTTCGGCCGTTTTTTATAAAGCACAGACAAGAATACTAAATAAAGGAAAAACAATAATACTTTTATATAGACATATTATATATCAAAATGACCGGAAGAATAAATCCTACAACGTGAACATTTTTACATGGTGAAATAAAATTCACATAAATTCTAATAAATCAAAAAGTGCTAGTGATGCAATTAAAATGCAAATAAAATTACATTAAGATACCAAAATTATTTCAAACTAAGTTTTCTCCATTTTTATAATGTAGGGAATCATTTTACCCTATTTTCCATATAGTTTAATTTTGGAGAAAAATAATTCGAAATAAACCAAATAACTCCAAATGGTTTTGAATTTAAAAAAAATTCAAACCATCTTCAAACCTTTCTTCATACTTCCAACTCATATTTCATATACTTTGAAGAAGTCATTTTATCTTCCCTCATGAAAATCATTGAGTTGCATAAAGTTTATGAATTTGAAATACTTTCAGATGGAATTCAAATATTCTTTTTCTCAAAAACCCTGTTCATTTCGAATGGAAGAAGTCATGTCATCTTCACTCTAGTGTTATGATGATGAAATGACTTTGAATCCCCAGAGATCAAAAGTCAAAAAGAAAGCCTAGGAAAGTCATTTCATTCCCTCTCATTAAACTTTCAAAAAGTTTCAAATTCCACTCAATTTCACACAGTCAATCACTCAACAATCAAACAAACAAATCAGAATTATTTATTTAATATAACATTCCAAAATTTAGAATTTTGGGATGTTACACATGTCCCCAGGAACAAACGTAACTACTCACAAATCATATTCATGTTCATAATCATAGGGGTATTAATATGCATAAAGGATCTGAACATATGATCTTCCACCAAATAAACCAACTAGCATCAACTACAAGGAGTAATCAACACTACTAGCAACCCACAGGTACCAATCCAAGGTTTTGGGACAAAGATTGGATACAAGAGATGAACTAGGGTTTGAGAAGAGATGGTGCTAGTGAAGATGTTGATGGAGATTGACCCCCTCCCGCTAAGAGGATTGATGGTGATGATTTCCCTCTCCTGGAGGGATGTTTACCCGGCAGAACAGCTCCACCGGAGCCCTAGATTGGTTCCACCTCGTGGCGGCGGTGTTTCATCCCGAAAACTTGCTTCTGATTTTTTCTCGGACGAAAGACTTCGTATAGCAGAAGATGGGCACCGGAGGCCTGCCAGGGGGCCCACGAGACAGGGGGTGCGCCCCCACCCTTGTGGCCAGGTTGTGTCCCCCCTATGGTTAATTCTTTCGCCAGTATTTTTTATAAATTCCAAAACATGCTCCCGTGAAGTCTCAGGACTTTTGGAGTTGTGCAGAATTGGTCTCTAATATTTGCTCCTTTTCCAGCCTAGAATTCCAGCTGCCGGCATTCTCCCTCTTCATGCAAATCTTGTAAAATAAGAGAGAAAAGGCATAAGTATTGTGACATAATGTGTAGTAACAGCCCATAATGCAATAAATATCGATATAAAAGCCTGATGCAAAATGGACGTATCAGGCGGTTGCTACTTCACACTTTGCTAGGTGAACCTCGGTTGGGGGGCATGCATTCATAGCTTAGGATTCCCTTTGTGGCGACACGAGGGGGGGGCTGCTAGCTACTTCGCACTTTGCTAGGTGAACCTCGGTTGGGGGAGGGGGCATGCATTCATAGATTAGGATTCCCTTTGTGCCGACACGAGGGGGGCTTCTAGCTACTTCGCACTTTGCTAGGTGAACCTTGGTTGGGGGGAGGGGGCATGCATTCATAGCTCAGGATTCCCTTCGTGCCGTCACGAGGGGGGTGGGGGCAAGAAATATCGTGCACTTTGAGAGAGAGGTGCCACATCAAAGTTGCATTTGGCATTTGCCATAAATTTGGTCCACATGCAAGTGTGTTCGTGTTCTGACCCTTTCCCGCATCATTTTTTTTCCATATTTATGAACATTAGACAAGTCGGATGACGCAACAGACACGGTTCACTCAAACTAACCATGTGCCACGCTGGTGCCCCTGTCATGCACACATCCGCACAGTACATTGGGCTCCACGAGGCTCCCCTCTCAATAATATCAGCCCGCCTCAAGGTTTTTTTTGGTTTCGTAACACATGGTTGTTATCTCCGGACCGTGTGCGGTGTTTCTTGTTCCCAATCCCACCTGCATCCCTAGAAAATATCTACCCGCCTCGAGGGTTTTTCTGTTTCATAACACAAGGTTGTTATCTCCGGACCATGTGCGTTGTTTCTTGTTCCCAATCCTGCCTGCATCCCTAGAAAACATTTGCCCGCGTCGAGGGTTTTTCTGTTTCATAACACACGGTTGTTATCTCCGGACCATGTGCAATGCACTATCATCAAAATTGTCAATAACACACGGCATTTCACTCCCGCGTTTGACTTCCGCGTAGTAAAATTTTCAGTACTCGCGTCATTTCCTCAAACACACCGTGCCCCCTTCGTACACACACACAACACACACACACACACACACACACACACACACCCACCAAAACCTCCTCGGGCATGCGCACACACACACCCCCTCCCTCGCTCGAAACCCTAGCAAGGTCCCCGCTGCCGCCACTGCAAGGCCTCCATTGTCAACTTCTGCCGGTTTGCCCGTGTAGCTTACCCACCGATCTCCATACCCAGGCCACCCTGAATTTCTTAGATGGCGCCTGCCAAACACCGCCTTTCCCATAGATCCCCATCCCCATCCCCATACCCCACTCCAGAGCATTGCAGCCTAAGCCCGGCTACGCTTCCTGTGGAGCTCAAGGAGCGACTGGCCGAAAAGAGGCGTATAGCGGTCTCTTTGCCCGACATCGCCAAGGAAGCTGACGACCATTACTGGCGGCAGGCACTCAAGAAGCAGGCTAGAGTATGCGGGCATGTCTCGGTCGCCGGCCATGACATCGAGGTCATCAACAGCGACGGCCTGAGGCGGCATATGTCACAAGTTAAGTGGCCCACCCCCAAACCCTCGGGTTCAACCCCCGTCGATCTCATCCATGGCCACGCCGCTGATCTCCTCTGGCTCGCTGTCAACAATTTGCCATTCTAGATCGCCATCGAGACCCTTTTGTCATTTCTGAAGGACACGTTCTGCGACACTGGCTTGGGATCCACAGCTTCCAAGTTAGACCTCATCGACGGCGACCACGAGGAGGGAACCCTCTCCTGCTCTTCCAAGGGGAATGAGCCCATCTACTCTTCCAAGGGAAAAGCGCCCGTCTGTGACATTAGGGAGGGAACCCTACATCCGTGCTCTTCCAAGGGGAAGGAGCCCATCTGCGACAACATGGAGCGCATCCAGGGTCTGTGCTCTTCCCACGGGAACGAGCCCATCTCTGACAAGTGAGGAAACCCATGATTATGTTTTGTCGTGCCTCTTCACAGGGGGTAACCCATGATTTGTTTTGTAGAGTCCATTTTGTAGTGTAGTGAGAATATGTCTAGTTTTAATTGCTATATCTAGTTTTTTGTGGTATGCCTTGTTTATTTCAGTTCTTCACAATGTGATCCTCTATATGTGCAATTATTTACTGTGCAGTACATTTCATCAATCCATTTTTAAAAATACCGACAGGAATGCATATATTTGCTTGATGTTAAGCCTGTTATAGCTAGCATATGCATCTTTTAAAGTTTTTTGATTGTTCGGTTGTTTGTAGTTAGCATATGTCTAGTTTCAAATGCTATCTTTGGTTGTTCGTAGTATGCCTTGTTTATTCCAGTTATTCACAACGTGATGTTCTATATGTGCAAGTATGAACTATGCAGTTCAATTTCATCAGTACCAGTTTCAACAATACCACTATGAATGACTACATTTGGTTGCTGCATCTTGTAGTTAACATGCCTTTCCATTTTTATTTAACAATAACCAGTGTACTTAGACCGACACAATACCAGTTTGAATGACTATGTTTGCTTGTTGTTAATGTTAGGCATGTTGCAGTCAGCACACCTTTCCACTTGTTTTGCTTTACTAGCATGCTTAAACCTGCACACTGAAGCTATCTTTTGGAGATTATTTTGTCTTCCATGGATAATTTTGGTTGATGTTTAGCCTGTTGTGCTTAACATGCTTCTCGATGTACCTACACATGACAATTTTGGGAACGACTGCTATTTTCCATCGAGGTTAGTTTCATCCCATGGCTTATACCTGCTCACTGTTCAGGATATCGGTAGCTGGTACCATATAGGCCGGCGGCTGATAGGGGACTAATCGGTGAATCAGACTTTTAACTGAATATATCTGCAACCCATTTATCGTTAGGTTAACTAGGGCCATATGTAATATATCTGAGGCTACATAGCAACATGCACTGTACTTAATGTCTAAATATGCAATCATAGGCTACATAGCAACAAGGAAGACCGTTACATTAATGTTCTAATGATGTCTATATATACGTAGAAGAGCAGCAGCAACAACAACAACACAACCCTGTTTGGATACTCAACTTAGCTAGAGGTTAGAGTTAGTTTCTAGCTCATGACTAACCCTGAACTAAGTCCATTCATAGAGTTGTTTGGATGGAAGGGTTAGATTGACAATAAATGCACTAGGAGAACTAGCTCCAGTTAGCACCTCTAGGGTTGGATAGGTTTTTGGGGTGGGTTATATATGCAACTAGCTCAAACTAGCCCTCATGTTTAGATATACTTTAGGGCTATTTGAGCCCGAACTAGCTCAAACTAAATGTAACCCATGGATACAACAACAGTTAATCAGTCGATAATTTGTAAGAAATCACTAAACTCCTTCCGACCCATAATATTAGATGTTAGTTCATCTAATATGTGAGTATATTGGATGTTATAATATACTCCCTCCATTCCTAAATATTTGTCTTTTTAGAGATTTCAAAAGAACTACCACATACGGATTTATATAGACATATTATAAAAGAGTGTTGTACTACATCATTGTGCAATTGTTGTTTAGCTTCTAATATTAACTTGGTGCTTTTAGGTACATATGTCATTGGTAAAGATCCGCGCTTCGACCCTTTCTGCATATGGGGCAATGCGATATCGATGTACCAGCATCAAGTGAGGAAGCTGATAAAGATTGTTAGTAAAATGGGTCCAAACATGGCAATTAAACTATTTTTTTACACTTTATCCAAGACAACAGCGAAATGCATGATGCTAAGTAATAACTCTGCAGCCTTCTTTTTACTTCCCATAATGAGTTGTGTTAGATGACAATGTCTAAATCTTTTTCCTTTGCACTGGTTGCCAAAGCAGTTTACTCAAGATTACAGGTCAAACTACATGATTGTTGGGCATGCAAAGGTTAAAGTATTTCTACCAGAACACGATGAATATCTAGATGTTTTCATGAAGACCGTGAAGGATGGGCGGTCGGCCATCACAAGGGGTTGGACTAGCGTCGCGCGTGCCTTCTGCATGGAGGAGGGCACAATATAGGCATTCCGCTTCACCTTGTTCAGCAACCAGAATATATTTCGCCTCTTTCTTTACCGTCTTTAATAGTACAAGTATACAATTGTGGTTCATCATTCTTTATTTTGTTCTTGTGTAATTCTTGAACATATGTACCAATGAATCGAATAATGCATTGGTTGTTTGAACCAGATGGATATGAATAAAGTTGTAGCATACAATCAAATTCAAATTCAAATCCGGTACAATTTGAAATAGCAGAAATTAAATTACGGTGAAATTACGCTCTCCAGGTTGTTACGGCATACACGGTTGGTAAAAAACAAACTTTTGCGACATACACCATAATCCCAGACAGTTCACAGAGAGGAAACGTGTGCAAGCATGCACATAGTTTCCGTTTGCAAAGTGTGTGCGATGTCAGACAATATCATAAACGGTGCTAGCAAACTAAACGTTTGTGTTAGTTGCCTTATCGTACACAATTTGCAACCATGAACTGTTTCTGATGAAGTATGCATCGTAAACATTGCACCATAGAATAGCGTGTGCGATAGTTGTCATGTACGACGATGTTATGACGGTCCGACATTTCATAATCCTGTTCGACACTCATACGACAATTAGCTAATCTTCTTAACAGTGAACCATTTGTGATGGGCTGCGCATCATACACGTTTTATAATAATGAACTGTTTGTGAAGGGACACGCATCATAAACATAGCACCACAGAATGCCGACTGCGATGGCAATCAGAGAAAAAATGAGTAGGAGTACTATAGGGGCCCTATCCCCGATGGTTTCTAGGTCGTGTGGGAAGGACCCCCCCTATCGCCCACACTCACTTGGAAACGGTTCCAAATGCCATCGCAGAAAGGGGTTAAAAACCGTTTGTATAGCACCGGCACGCACCAGTGGTATCCTCCATGCTTAAACTTATTTTTCTTGCTTTCTTCTTGTGTGTTTGAAAAACTTTAGAAAAAACAAAAAAAATTAGTTGTAGTTAGTTTACTTTTTATGCATGCTTAGCTGTAGTACTAAAAAGAAAACCCAAAAAGATTTCCTTGTTCTTCTTTTTCTTGTTGGGAGCTTTCCCGTTTAAATAGTTTTTCTCGTTTTTTCTTTTCCCTTTTATTTGCCTGTTCAAGAAAACCAAAAGCTCCAAAAATATTTCAGTGTGTTTCTCTGAATTTCTTTTCCTTTTTATTCGAGTTGTACCAAGGAGAAGACCACGATGAAAATGGTGAGTGGCTCTCTTATGAATAACTGTTGAACTAATAAAGAGCCCATTTTACCTTGTCTTCTCCTGTTGAATAAAATGTTTGCAGATTCCAGCTTAGTCCACGACACTCTTGCACTATTATTATTCATATCGTTCGGTCATGCAAGTGAAAGACAATAATGATGATATTCGATGAACTGGCCGTGGCAAAGAGAAAGTGGTATGAACTTGACTTGTTCTGTTTGTGTAAATATGTTTAACCTAGTATCCATGATTCAGCCCATTATGATTAAACATGTTTGCAATGACAATTAGAGATTATAGTTTCTCATGCCATGCATAAGTAGCTGGGAGTGAATAATGATTTATCTTGGATATCAACATTGCGTTAAAATGATTGAGATGTAGTATGATGATATGGTTTCCTCCTCTGAATGTTCGAGTGCCTTGACTTAGCACATGTTCATGCATGTAGTTGAATCAAAACCAACATAGCCTCTATGATAATTATGTTCATGGTGATCATATCCTACTCATGCTAGTGTCCAATGTTACTTATGCATAATGCATGATCATGATTGTTGTTGCTCTCTAGCTGGTTGCTTCTCAATCTAATTGCTAGCCTTCGCCTGTACTAAGTGGGAATTCTGCTTGTACATCAAAAACCTTGAACCCAAAGTTATTCTAGATGAGTCCACCATACCTACCTATATTCGGCATTACCCTGTTGTCCTAAGTAAATTAGCATGTGTGTAAGTGCATCTAGTGCCACCCCTACTTGGTTTTGGAGTATTGATGACAAACCTAGTTGAGGGACTAATGTGTTTGTGAGAATTGCAGGATAACACAGGTAGAAGTCCCTCATTGATTCCGTTTTCCTACCAGAGATGACCCCTAAAAATGTATGAAGACATTGAAGTCAAAGGTGGTATGTGAAGACATTCACATTGAAGACTATGACAAGAGAAGACATCGCGTGAAGATTATGGAGCGCGAAGACTTAGCAGTTTCGTCGTTCTGTGTTTTTCTTTGTTGAGTCATAGGAACCACCGTACTGTTAAGTGGGGTCCAAGTGAACCAGTCAGAATGACTGAAGTGATGCTTAACCAGAATCCTATGTCTTCCAGTGAAGACTATGAGAGCAAATCTTGTCCAGAGTTGGATAAGTCAGCTTTGCTTGTAGCCCAAGTAAAGTTGTCGTGTGTGTTTGAAATCTGACCATTGGAACACGTGTCAGTTCCTTAGTGACCCAGGGTCATTTCGGACAAATCAGGTCGGGTTGCCTAGTGGTTATAAATAGCCCACCCCCTACAACCATAAACGGTTGGCTGCTCAGAGTTAGTGCACGGCTTTTGTCGTTTGAGAGCAACCCACCTCGAAGCCTTTGAGAGAGAAATCCTTGCGAGGACAAAGCCCTAAACACCCAGAGCCAAAGAGTGTTAGGCATCACTTAAGTATTCTTGTCTGTGTGATCTGAAGACTTATTACACTTGAGGACTGTGAATCCTCCAGCCGGTTAGGCGTCGCGTTCTGAGCATCCAAGAGTCATTGTGGACCGCCGGTGAACGAAGTCTGTGAAGGTTTGGGAGTCTACCTTGAAGACTTACCAGAGTGATTGGGCGAGGACTAGGTGTCCTTAGCTCAAGGGGAATAAGGTGAAGACGAGGTCTTCTGAGTTGAATCTCAGCCTCCCTAACCAGACATACAGTTGTCACAGCAACTGGAATTGGTCCAACAAATCATTGTCTTCAACGAGTCACTGGTTTCATCCTTCCCTTCCCTTTACTTACTATTGGTCCTTGTGAAACCATTGTATGATTGCATTATCTTTTGTCTTCACTGAGTGACTGCTTGTTCTGATTGGCTTCACAATATCTTCCTACCTGATCTTTACTGCCTAGCTGCTATTAGTCATTGTGCTTTTCACTCCATTGAATACTTGACTATGGCTTGCCTAGTGTAGTCTACCTTCCGCTGCATGGTAATAGGTTTATTTCTATCGTTTGTCTTTGAAACTTCCATGTTTTGAAGACTTTCATAAAAATCGCCTATTCACCCCCCCTCTAGTCGATCACTAGCACTTTCAATTGGTATCAGAGCAAGGTGCTCCCTTGTTCTTTGTGATTTGTTTTAACCACCTAGAGTTTTAGCTATGTCGACTGCAGGGATAATCAAAGTCTCCGCTGTGTGCCCAGTCTTCGATGGAACTGAATATCCCTACTGGAAGAATAAGATGCGCATGCATCTTGAAGCCATTGATGTCGACCTATGGTATGTCGTCAAGAATGGCGTTCCCAAGGCTGGTGAAGGAGTCACCACTGCTGATGTCAAGAAGTTCGTTCAACTAGACTCCACTGCCAAGAACATCATCTTTGGTCATCTGACCAAAGGACAGTATGGCCCTGTGAGTGCTTTGGAAACATCTAAGCTAGTCTGGGATTGGCTCTCCAAGGTCAACGAAGGCGTCTCAACCCAGAGAGATCAGAGAATCAGTGTCCTTCGCAACCTCTTCAACCGCTTCAAGAGAAATGACAATGAGAATGTCCAGCTCATGTTTGATCGACTCACTGACATCACAAATAAGCTTCAAGCCCTCGGCGCTACAGAGATCACCAAGCATGAAGTCGTCAAGACACTCCTGAGATCACTTGACAGCTCGTTTGACACCCTAGCCCTGATGATTCAAGAACGTCCTGACTTCAAGACACTCGATCCGTCTGACATACTTGAGAGGCTCAACACACATGAGTTTCAGCTTTCTGAGAAAAGAGACATCTACGGTCCCAACTATGGGCGAACTCATGCCTTGAAGGCAAATGTTGTCTCCTCATCTGAAGAAGAATCTGACAATAGTTCTGATGATCCTGAAGACATTGGAAAGGAGCTTGCTGTGCTTGTGAAGAAGTTCCAAAAATTCACCAAGAAGAAAGGCTTCAGAAACTCCTCACGATCAAGCTCAAGGAATGATGAAGCTTCTGCTCATGACTACAAGAAGAGAACATGCCACAAGTGCAAGAAACATGGCGACTACATCTCTGAGTGTCCGCAGTGGGACAATGAGAACAAGAAGAAAAAGAAGAGCAAGGAGTATGATTCTGACGACAAGAAGAAGAAGAGATACTCAAAGTCTTCCTGCAAGTCTTCTTCAAAGTCTTCATCACACAAGAAGAGCTCATCTGGCAAGGCTTGTGTGTTTGTTGGCAAGGAAATGGATTCAGAGGAGGAGTCCGCTTCTGAGGAGGTGGAGGTGGAGTCTGAGGAGGAGTCCGATTCAGGCGTGGCAAGTCTGGCTACAGCCTACGTTGCCAAGTCCATCTTCAACACTAAAGACAATGCCACCAACGCCGATGCTAATGACAAGGACAACTTCACTCCCACCTACTGCTTCATGGTACGCGGTGCCAACGTAAACTCACGTGCCACTCACTATCAAACATCAAGTGAAGATGACTCTGATTGTGGTTCCAAACCCAGCTACAAAACACTTTCTAAAATTGTAACTGAACAACAGAAAGCTATGGAACATATTCAAAAACTATTAGACAAAAGCGATGACCTGTTAGACGCTGAAATGACTCGATCTCAGTCCTTAATTGAAGACATAAAAAGTCTTCATGTTAAGTATGAGGAACCTGACACTACAACAAAAACTGCATGTAGAGATGTCATATTCCAAAGCTAGAGACTTGTTACTTCATCTCTAGGCAATCGTAGAGTCGACTTAGTAAAGCGTCTTTGGAGCGTCTCCCCACGGACCGTCTCAAAACATATAGACACGCTGTCTAAGCGTCTGTACATGGCATGAGACGCTATATTGGGACGTCCAAAGGCGTCTCTAGATACGACACGCTATATTTGGATATTCAAAAGCGTCTCTGATATGTAGAGTCGTTCTGTTAGGTGCGCTCGTGCGTCTCTACTAACAGGCCATTTGATTTGTCATAGGCCCTAGGCCCTTTCCTATACACTCTATGTACAGACGTTGTATTCGTCTCTAAATATACAAAAGCTTTAACCATGTAAAATTTGAATTTAAATAATATTTGTTTTATTCCAAATTTGTACTTCGCCATTTCAAATCCAGTAACTTTATAATGCCATATGCTTGTGCAGAATGATCAAGGAATATTGTATATAACAACATCCACCCATATCACCAATCGCATTCATAAGCAACAAATATCATTATATGAAGGGATCCACCCATGTCACCGATTGTATACACAACCATCCCATTCGTATAATTTCATTTAGTAGGAACAAACACCTTAGGTTCACAACTGAATCAAATAAGATCTTCATATAAAATGTGCAAATAATTAAGAAGAGATAACACAAACTTGAACTAAGTTTCCCTATAAAACTAAAATCTGTATATAAAACATAATATTTGTCCATCTAAAGACTAATTCTTCTATAGTTGCTCCTGGCTCCTGCAATGCACTCCTTTTCAAAATCTTGAGCTGCCCTGAAAAAGAAAGATAACCGAGAAAAATTTAGAACATAGCTTTAGGACTATTGTGAGAAGAAATGTGTTTTGATGATGTACCATACCAGTGTTTGGTGGCTTGTTTTGAGGTTGTGTAGGAATGGTTAATTTCGGTTTTTTAACCTAAAAATCACAAAGATCCTTCATAAATAAAAAGCCTTAAGAACGCACATTGGAGCATACGATGATTGCATGAAAGTGCACTTACATGTGATAGAGGCCACGCAATAACATGACCAATAGCATCCCTTACTGTTTGCAATTTTCCATATGGTCTAACCAGTGTCTGATCTCCAAGTTTTGAAACAACACAAACAGAGACCGCTACATATTGCTCTCCAAGCATGTTTCCTCCAACCACGTATGTCATATCTCTACTCACTAAAGTTCCATTGGCCACAAATTTATCTTTGCATCTCGGGTTCAATGAAACCAAGAAGACTTTCATTTTATCCTATTTTTTCAAGAAATGAAACAACCATTATCACAAACCATGGAAGATTTCACTTTACACAGAAAGGGACAATTGCACATGGCATTAGACCAACTAACTATTCTAACCATTGTCATTCAGATATATATAATACACCTGCTTAGTGATGTGATGAAGTTGTACACTTGGTTCAGGACCACCTTGCTTGGTCGCATTGTTATTTTCAGCATGACCATTCTTTGCTTCAGGACCATCATGTGCTTTCTACAGTTGATGTTCAGTTTAGTTGTAGGTACACTTATAGAAACATATACATAGTTTGATAACATAGCAGAAATTTATGCGTGCATGCACACACACCTTAGCAACTGTGTGTTCATGTTGTGAAAATAAACTAGTGCAACCCTCTTTGGTTCTTGCGCAATTGCTAGGATGCAATTCCTAGTGAGTCTTGTCCAGTAAAGTTGATTCTGCACAACCTTGATTTATCCTATCAATTTTTTCAATGTGCGCTTTCTACAGTTGGGGTTTAGTTTAGTTGTAAGTAAACATACACAAAACATAGACACTGTTTGACAAAGAATCAGAAGTTTATGCATACAAACACACCTTAGAAACCATGTTTGGTAAAGATGAACCAGGGTAATCCTCTTTGGTTCTCGAAGAAAAGCTAGGATGCAATTCCTGGGCAGTAATCTGCTTATCTGGCAAAGTTAATTCTGCACTTCCTTCATTGGTGTAACCCTCTTTGGTTGATTCTGCGCGACCTTGATTGTCCTTTTCAAACATTTCAATGCATGCCTTCTACATTTGAGGTTCAGTCCAATACGACATAAACATACACAATCATAGGCATTGGTTGATAATGAAGTAAAAAAATATGCCCACGCACACACCTTAGCAACCATGTGTGGTAAAGATAAACCAGTGTAACCCTCTTTGGTTCTCACAGAAAAACTAGGATAAAATTCCTGGGTAGTGATCTGCTTGTCCAGCAAAGTTGATTCTGCACTTCCTTGATTGGCCCTATCAAAATTTTCAATGTGTGCTTTCTACAATTGAGGTTTAGTTCAGTTGTAAGTAGACTTATACAAAACATAGGTATTCTTAATAGGGATAAGTATTTTTCATCCTCGAACTCTTCCCAAAGTTGAGAAATCGTCCCTCAACTTCAAAACCACCAAACGTTAGTCCCTCAACTATCTAAACCGGATACTTTTCATCACTAATATGGTTTAAGGTGGTTTAAAGTGATGCGACCCTATTTTAACTAAAAAGAACCACGTGGTCTGGTTTTTGACTAAAACAGGCACCTGTCGACTCTCGCTCTCACATTCTCTCAATCCCATTTCCCATTCATGAACCCTAAATAGAGTGGCGGCGATAGCGGCGAGTCCCTCATGGGCGGCGGCGGCAGGCAGTGAGGCGTGGCAACGGCGGTGGTTGCTAGTTCTGCACCTACTGATTGTCTTGCAATCACTGCAGGTAACTCAAATGAGCATGCAAATGAAGATCTAGAGGCTGCAAATGAAGATCCAGATGCTGCAAATGAAGATTCAGAGGCTTATTAGCTGCTGTCTGTTCTTATGAATGGCTTATTTGCTGCTGTCTGTTCTTATGTCAAACCATGTGAGAATTCATGTCTGTCGTTGATTGTAAGCTCTATTCAGTACTATTTCCCTTTCCCATTTAGTACTTTGTCAGACTATGTTCAACTAAATTGGGCTCAGAATATGTTCAGACTATTTTCAACTAAATTGGGTTCAAACTATGTTCAACTAAATTCAATATGATGCTCTGAAATGTCCAAACTATGTTCAGTTATATTCAGATTTTCTCAAGCTATATTCAATACAGCTGCCTTTCTCTTGTTCACACACAAGTAGAAGTGCAAACACTTTACTTTTCTCTTGTTCTCACTAGACTAACTTGTACACAAGCACACACACATACTCTTGCACAAACACTTAATTGACCTCTTCAAAACTGGCCCGTTTCAATCAAAACAGGGTCCAAGTATAAAAAAGCAGAAATTTATGCACACACCTTAGCAACCATTTTTTCTTGTGGTAACGATAAACCGGTGGTTTGCGCACAATCGCTAGGATGTAGTTCCTGCAACTTATGATGAACAATTGTTTAAGTATGAGAATGAAGTAGAATATTTATTAGTGAAGAAACTATTACATCACCTACATAGCACTCAATCGAGCATATTCTTCAGCTTCGTTATGTGATTCATTTGTGAGATCACTGCCAACAACTCTTTCATTGAGATCAATCTGAAACAAGAATAGGATAACCGTATATTAATACTCATATTTTTATCTTTGCAGAAAGAGGTGTGGTCTAGATACTAACTTCATCACTTCCCGTGATTACATATTCATTTCTCAAATCCTCCGTGGGGAATTTTCTCTTCAGGAATGAACAGATCATAGCCAACTCATCTGTCACATTTTCTTCATTATCTCCTAGTGCCCGCAGTCTAAATTGAACATTTCCTTCTTTCTCGGGATGCTGAACAAAAGTACTGAGAAACTTTTATTTCGCTCCAATACTTATCACCATAATACCCTCGAAGTTTTTTTTGCCTCTTCCCCATGCACACTTTTAAATACTTCTTTATAATCACTAAATGAAAGGCTCCCGTTGTTACCTTCCTTCTTTCTTCCAGTTTCTCCTATTGAAATAAATACCAACATCTCATTATACTAAGTAGTTTTAAATTAAAACCTTTTAATCACAAGTAGAAGTATACCATCACTATCTTTGTATTCACCATCCTTCTTCTGCTTATGAGCTTCATCCCATAGTTCAATCTTGCTAACCTTTCGATTGCTCTTAATTTCCTGTTCAACAAAGTAAATTAGAATGTTCCCGCAAAAAAAGTAAATTAGAATGTTCTATTTCTGTTAGAACATGTTCAGTTTTCTTCACATTTTCGGATCCATCTTTAGAAAGAAAAAGTTTTACCATCTCTTTTTTTAGCCTAGCATGGCTTTTTCTCCCAGTTGTATGTAGAGTCTTCTGCTTCTTTGCACACTCGGTGTTCTTTTCATATAATTTCTGGGAAAAGAATACATATAGTCAATATTAATGTCACCAAACTAGTTATGTACACCAGATTAAGTATGAGAATATACCACATTACCATGTGTGAATCCTGGCACCAAAACCCAACAAGAGTACCCCATTGATGTTCATTAACACCTTTGGGAACAGCTGCTACAATTTCAGCTAAAGACTTCTTGTCACGCTTGAAATATTTACTCTTCAAACGAGACTTATACACTCTCCATTTTTTTGTTAATATTCAATAGGATCTAGTCTCTCGTAAGTTGTCTAGTCTCATTGGGGTAGATAAATTTCTCCTTCCAATATTAAAATTGACAATCAGCAATGTGAAATGAACAGTCTTGAACAGTGCTATAAATTTTTTACCTCCACATCTGTGATCATCTGCCCATGTTTTTGTAGAAACAATTCATTGTCCCATCTTGGAATATGCAATGGTGCAAATGTTGAGTTTTCTGCAAGCCAGGTAAGATGCTGACCGAGAATGGCAGCCGACCTTCCATTTGGAATTCCACTTCCATTAGTCTGCACAATTATCCCCCCCCCCCCCCCCCCCCGCGTAATTCATACAAATTTTTACCTCGGAATTCCCCTATAATCTGTCGCACATCTCCATTTGGCCCTGCATGCAAGAGTATCACAGTGGCATATAACTGGACCATATACATCATACTAGATATGTGTTTGAAAAAGAAAATTAAGCTTACAAATTATTTTAATTTGCCTAGTAGATTCAAGAGGCTTTTTTGGTACTAGATCATCAATCTCTGGAGGGCCTTGTAAATTTTCTTCATCTGGTTGTACACTTTCAGAAGCTTGCTCTGGGATGTTTAGGCTTCGAAGCCGTCGAGGTACCGTCGACATGATATCTTTACCAAACAATGTTAAAATCATATGTTAAGGTCAAGCATCAAAGCATATGTCAAGGTCCTGCATATGATTTCACAAATTTCTTGGAGCCAAATTTATAAAATACTAAGCATATGGGCACTTAGTTTACATAACATACTGTACATTTTATCATGAGTAGAAGTAGCTTGGAAGTTTACAATTATTTTGGGCAAAGGATATATTCAGAGAAGTATAATTTAGTAATACAGTAGGTAACCCACTAGTATGTACACATACTTCTCTGTACCAAATCCAGAGAAGTATGCTTCAGTAGTATAGGGATATCTCGCTGTATGCATGCATAAAGTAAAGGAATCAGGTTGCTGGGTTCTAAGTCCTACATCTGACCTTGAGTGTCAATGGCATTTAACTAACTCCATCCTTCCTGTACAGTACATGTTTGTATAAACTTGCTATTAACAGCAAGTCGGTCTAGGTGATTAACATGAACGCATTGCTATGGTTAGAGAGGATTTTAGCAAATGGTTTGTGTGTTTAGCCATCATAACAAAATGTTCTCATGGATTAGGCTCAAATTTGGATCCGAGTTTGTAACTACTTTACCAAGGCTTGTCTACTCAAGCCCTCAGAGTTTAAAGTCACTTGGCTAATTCATTGTGCATGACACTGACAGTGCCTGCTTATGACTAGTGTTCAGTCTGTAAGGTTGAAAATCTGTAGTCATCTTGTCTGATACTGTAAAAAGAACAACTGCAACTCTTTTACCTAAAAAGGAATTGATTTATAGGCAAGCAAGCAATTCAATAAACAATTAGAGTGCATACTAGTGGGTTACCTTACCTACTGTAATACTGAAGCATACTTCTCTGAATGTACGGAGGGATCACCTGCTTGACGTGCTGGAGGCTGAAGATGCTAGATGGAGGCAAGAGCTGCTTGGTGGGCGCTATACAGGATGGACAGGTGCAGCTTCGTGTAAAGGCTGAGAGATCAACACGGATGCGGCTTCGTGGATGTGAGGACGAAGTTGGGAGGAGCGCGGCTTCGTGATGGTGAGGACGACGAACGCC
This sequence comes from Triticum monococcum, assembly GCA_034509565.1. NCBI lineage: Eukaryota > Viridiplantae > Streptophyta > Magnoliopsida > Poales > Poaceae > Triticum > Triticum monococcum. The sequence continues at coordinate 558,399,173 of CM067843.1, read as the reverse complement.
GATGAGGTTCCAACTAGCGACCTTGTTGATGAAGGAAGAAGCGAGTCGTCGGTGGGCGGAGCTAGCAGCGGAGGCTGCCACCGCGCGGTGTGCGGGAATGGCGGCACATTGGGGGAGGTTGGATAATGGGGAGGTGGAGAAGATGGAGGGGGGGAAATAGGAGAGACGTGGGAAGTATTTCCCACGGTAAATAAAACATTTTAGCACCAATTTTTTTTAGGTGTATCATTTATTGGATAAATCCGTATGCTTTGTTCTTTTCTGAAAAAATATGAAACTTCATTGGGCAATATATGTTCCAAGTATTTTTGATATAGCTTAATAAAAATAATAAAGGCAGTGGTAGATCGAAGTTGGGCTTGCCCCTCCTCCGCGCGATGCCGTGTCGACTACGGACGCCGCCCCGACGTGTCATCCCTTCACCTAGCTCTTGTCGGCGACAGGGGCCGCGGCGCACAGCGACTCCTCCAAGCCGATCTAGACCAGCTGGTCATTGTTGCGGCGTCGGCATCTCCGCGGTGCTGGCGTCTGATGTGGCAAACGTGGCCCAGCATTGCGCCACTCCTGCCGCTCCTTCTCCTGTGCCATCCTCTTGGCCGACGTCAGGGTGCTGGGTGATGATGTGTCGTCGCCATGTAGAGGTAATGGAGGAGGCTTCCTTCACGACCTTGTCACGCCAGTTGCGGCGCGGTGGTGATGCCAGTTGGTCGAAACAGTCAAACGTGTTGCGCGAGGGGGTGGCTCCTTTTTTATGCGACGTCCAATTTGGTCTTAGCAGTTTCATCATAGGAGAGGGGCTCCTCCTCAACATGTATGTTGGCTGGTGTTTGCGTCATACTTAAATAGCCAGGACAGACAGACCGACACTGCTTCAATGTGGCACATCGACCGGAGAAGGCTTCTCAGTCCCCGTGTTCATTTATCCTTGTAGGAGTCACCATGCCGCCACTCATTTCCAGCATCTCATGCCGCCGGTCATAGTCCATACCCAACTCCGGTTGGAGCAAAAAATGCAGTTGGTCCGAAATAAACCTGCCACACCGATTCCAGCAAACCGTGTGGCTAGCTCGAGCATCCAGCAGGGCCACCGTCACCATTTCCAGCTCTCGGCGTGGCCCGTTGCAGCATCTCGTGACATGCTGTTTTTGTTACAAATAACCGGCCCAATTAAAGCACAAGCGCGAACCTCCCTCTTGCTCCCTGGTTTCGGGGCCCCCAAAAGCTTCCTTGCTTGGGTTCTAAGAAGCATCTAGAAGCTTTGTTAGCTTTTTAAAGTCGGTTATCCTTATATTGTTTAGGTTTATTTCTGCCGGGTTTTACTATGTTTTCCCGGGTTTTCCTTTTTTCCTTTATCTTTTATTTTTTACCTCATGTTTTAATTTTTATTTATTTTTCCTTTCTATTTTTTATTTCCCTTTCTTTCTTATTTTTTAAATTCTTGAGGTTCTTCCAAATTTGTGAACTTTTGTTTAGAATTCCCAATTTTTTTAATTTGTGAATATTTTCTTCAAACCGTGAACATTTTTTAAATTCACAATAATTTCAAGTTCACAAACATTTCTTGAATTTGTGATTTGTTCCCTAATTTGTGAAAAAATCAATTTTTTTTGCAAAAGAGCTTTGAAACCATAAACCATTTTCCAATTCACAAAACTTTTTCAAATATTCAAAGTTTTTAAAGGTCATGAATATTTTTTAAATTGATTTTTTTAGTTCGTGATTATATTTCTTTGAATTGGTGAACTTTTTTGAAATTCATGAACATTTTCAGAAGGCGTGAATCCTTTTCAAATTCATGTTTTTTTCAAGATCACAAACATTTTCAAATTTGATTTCCCCCCCGCCCCCAAATTAACTTCTTATAAAAGTCAACGGCCATATGTAGCCGTTCCGAGGATTTTAAAAATAACAAAATAAATCTACTAGTTACTGTAACACTTCACTGATTTCACCAAATAGCCCTTACTGGGTTTGATTTTTATGATTTTCCAGTTTCTCCATCTTTGTTGACTAATTTTTTCTGGTTAACTGGGATGTCAATCGTGCAAAGTCGATGTCATGCACTTGCAAAATATTAGTGAAATATTGACTACCACAAAGAAGCATCCAATCATGACAAATTAACCTGAAGCACACTTCATCAGAAGGTTCCAAAATTTAGCAGTAGTACTATCAGTGAAGGTTAAAAAATTGTTTAAAGAACGAACAGCCATACAACTCATTCATAACAAAAGGGAACATACACATTAAAAAAAGACCATAGGCTCGTTCATCACAAAGTAACATACATTCCGAAGAAGATCCACCCAGCTAGAATAATTATGTTGGAGTAATTCTACCTAGGAGCATGGATGACAATTGCTCAACCTATATCTTAGCTGGAGACAACAAGCTAAAAACACAAAGACTACTCTGTTTCATTTGAAGATGGTTCTCCACCCATGTCAAAAATATCACGAGGTTTGAATTTCACCATGGTATTCCAATTCTCACTTCTTGGATTTTGGATATAGAAGACCTGGTCCACTTGGGAAGAAAATACAAAAGGTTCATCCTCTAACTTCTCCCCTGTATGTATTTTTCGGGAGAAGTTCACATGAGTGAATCCAAACTCATCTCTTATAATACCAGCTTTGTGATGAACATCATACCAATCACATTTAAAGAAGACCAACTTGTAATCTTTGTATGACAATTCAAAGATGTCAGATAACCGACAATAATAGGACACGCCATTTTCAGCAAGGTTCACGACACCAGTATTTTGTGTCACGTGTCCTGTCTCGCGACTGATAGTATGAAACCTGAAACCATTAATTATATAGCCACTATAGTGCACCCCGCATTTGCTTGGTTTTGCGGCTAATTCTCTTATCTTTTCTGTGATATCCGGTCCATCATCTAGTATAACCTGTATGTAAGAGTGGTTACATTGAGTTCACATGGAACTACAGTGAAGGAACATGCTAAAGGTGAATTATACCTTTTGTTCCAACCAGTCAGCAAAGTGTCTACCAATCAAATCCTCATAGTCATCATCCGTCAAATTTAAGTTACCTGGTTTCCTCCTCTCTTGGTCTAGAAATTCTCTGTAATAATAAGACAAATAACATCATAATTTTATCCAACTTGTGAAAATAAAAGAAATAGGAGACAACATTGAAGCACACCTACGGAGATCATCAAGCTCATCAGAGTGTCGCAAGACATATTGATGTGCTTGAACTAGAAGCTGATCGTCCAACTGGCCTATAGTGACAGCCTTTCCAATTGGCTCACCAACACTATCAAACATGTACATGCCCTTTGTATTATCTGAAGGATCAGGGTTCCTAGATGTTCTTGTGAAATGTGTGGTTCCTTCTAGAAATAACAAAAGATCAAGCATTCTTCAACAGTATATCCTTCAGCAATAGAACCTTCAGGATAAGCTCTATTGCGCACAAGTGACTTTAGCCAAACAAATGATCTGAACATCATAAAACAACAATGTTATATGCATAATGTGAAACAATAAATCAAATCACATACTTAGATGCACTGTGGAAAATAACAAATCAATCAAAGTAGAATACCTCTCTAGAGGGTACATCCACCTGTAATGCACCGGGCCACCAAGTTTAGCTTCTTCAACTAAATGCACCATTAAATGTACCATGACAGTAAAAAACGATGGAAGAAAAACCTTTTCCATATTACAAAGTGTCTTCACAATACTCTCTTGCAGTTTGTCAAGCTCAGAGACATCTAACGCTTTGGAGCATAGCTTCTTGAAGAAATTAGCGAGCTCAACAACTATTATCATGACATCTTTACTGGGATAACAGTGTAAAAGTGCCATAGGAAGGATGTTTTGTAGAATAACATGGCAGTCGTGGCTTTTGAGGCCAATCAATGTCAATTCTTTCATGTTCACGCACCTCGAAAAGTTTGATGCACAACCATCAGGTGTCCTACAATTCTTAACCACTGTACAAAGAATCTCCTTCTTTTCTTTATACATATTAAAAGGTGCATGCGGCAATTCAGTTTTACCCTTATCACCTTCATGAGGTTGAAGGCTAGATCGAATTCCAATTTCTCCTAAGTCAAGTCGTGCATTAAGGCCATCCTTTGTTTTAGAATCAATATCCAGTAAGATTCCAATTAAATTTTCGAAGACATTTTTCTCAATATGCATTACATCTAGATTGTTCCTTAACTTGTTGTGCTCCCAGTATTCCAAATCAAAGAATATCGACTTCTTTTTGAAACAATCCTCAGGCTTCTTTTCAGGTTTACGTGCGACGTTACCTGATTTCTTGTTAGGCACTCTTTTACGCTTCTATTTTTTAGGACCTTCAGTTCCTTTTTCACTATCTTTGCCCTTCTTTTTCCCTTTCCCTTTCTTTGCCACAATAACCTTTTTTCCTAAGACAAACACTTTGCCCTGCAACATTCTCAAAGCTGAGCTACCACTCATTGTTATAGGTGCAAGTTCCATCTCTTTGGTGTTATCAAACTCCTTCTTTCATCTCCGAAATACATGATTCTGTGGTAGCCACCGGTGATGACCCATATAACAAAATTTCTTACTCTTCTTTAGCCAATATGATCTTGTGAAAGGACCACAAGACGGGCAAGCATATTTACCGCTCGTGCTCCACCCATAGAGGTAAGCTAATGCTGGAAAATCGTTCAAAGTCCATAATAGTGCAGCCCAAAGATAAAATTTCTCCTGAGTACATGAGTCAAAAGTGTCCACGCCCTTCCAAAGTTGTTGCAGCTCATCCACCAATGGCTGCAAATATACATCAATATCATTGCCAGGGGAACTTGGTCCAGGAATAATCATTGATAAAATTAGAGATGCTTGCTTTATGTAGATCCAAGGTGGTAGGTTGTATGGAATAAGCATCACTGGCCAAGTACTATGTTTTGCACTCATGAGTCGCAAAGGATTAAACCCATCAGACCCAACGCCTAGCCGCGCATTACGGGAATCCTCAGCGAATTTAGGATATCTGGCATCAAAATCTTTCCAAGCCTCTCAATCAGCTGGACATCGCAGCAATCCATCTTTTGTACGACCCTCATCATGCCAACGCATGTCAGTTGATGTCTTCTTGGTTGCAAATAACCTTTGGAGCCTTGGAATCAATGGGAAATATCGCAACACCTTGGCTGGTTTCTTCTTCTTCTTTTAGATTCAGTTGCCGAATCTTTCTTCTCATTTTCATTGGTAACCCAACGAGAGGCACCACACACATGGCAAGACTCCTGGTTAGCTCTTTCGCCTCTAAAAAGCATGCAGTCTCTTGGGCATGCATGAATTTTCTCATAGTCCAGCCCTAATCCAGGTATGATTTTTTTCACCTCATAATATTTCTTGGGTAGGTTTATCTAAGGAAATGCAACCGATAATACACCAAGTAGCTGTCTGAATGATTCATGTGAACATCTGGTAGAATCAAGTACTCTACCAGGTCTAGGCCGTAGGTGGTAAGGGAAGGATGGAGCAGGGCGTGGCGAGGAACGGGCGCGCCGGTGGCAGGGCACCGTTGCGAGCTAGGAGAAGGGCGGCGGCGGTTAGGGCTGTTGGCGGCTAGGGTTTCCGGCTCCTCAGGGAGCCGGGCAATAGGAGATAATATTCTTCTTATTGCCTGATCTCAAACGATGTCTTACACGAGTATTTATAACTTTAGCCTAAGATAACTTGCCTAAGATAACTTGCCTAAGATAACTTGTGGGCCAAGCCCCTAATACTAATGCTCGGTGGGCCTTTTCCTAGTATAGACCAAATCGGTCATAACATCTCTCCCCGCCTGCGCAAACAGCTCGTCCTTGAGCTGAAAGTCTGGATAGTGTTGACGGAATTCCTCACGCTGTTCCCAAGTAGCCTCCTCCTCCGGAAGGCCTGCCCACTGAATTAAGACGAACCAGATGCCACGATGGAGCTGGGCCTGCAACACCTTTGCTGGCTCTGGAAGAATGAGACCATCGGCGGTTGGAGGAAGTGCCGGAGGGGCCGCCGGTGGCTCGCCACGGAAAGGCTTGAGTAGCCCCACATGGAACACGTCGTGGATGCGAGCGTGGGCTGGAACCTGAAGATGATAGGCCACCTTCCTGATGCGCTCGACGATAGGGAAGGGCCCGGCGTAGTGAGGGTCGAGCTTGTGCTTCGCGCGCGGGTCCAGTGACTGCGTAGAGCGGTGGAGAAGACGCAGCCACACCGAGTCACCCACTGCGAACTCCGCCTCACGATGATGATAGTCGTAGTAGTGCTTGGCCGTCTGCTGGGCCTGAAGTAGACGCTGACGGACCTTAGCCAGCATCTCATCACGTGTGCGGATAAGGTCACCCGCAACCGCCGTCCGAGCTGTCTCCGGGTCGACCGGAAGTATAGGCGGGGGTGGTCGACCATAGACCACCTCAAATGACGTCGCGCGCAGGGCGGAGTGATAAGAGGTGTTGTAGGAGTACTCCGCCCAAGAGAGCCAGTCCACCCAAGCTCGAGGCCGATCACCTGTCACACGATGCAAATACATGGCAATGACCTTGTTAACCACCTCAGACTGACCGTCCGTCTGAGGATGGAACACCGTACTCAGGCGGAGCTGGACACCTGCCATCCTGAAGACTGGGTCATGATCACAGACGATCGAAGTAGGGAACCCATGTAGAAGGATGATGCCGTCGAAGAAGGCCCGGGCCATGGACGCCGCCGTGTACGGATGGCCAAGCGCAATGAAGTGGGCGTACTTAGAGAAGCGATCAACCACCGTGAGGACGACCGACTTGCCCCCCACCTTGGGAAGGCCCTCGATGAAGTCCATGGAGATATCCACCCAGACCTGAGACGGCACTTCGAAGGGCTGAAGGAGCCCAGCCGGCCTCAGGGTCTCAGTCTTGTTGCGCTGGCAAGTCTGACAAGACCGAACCCAGTCACAGACCAGGGCACGATCGCCAGGGATGTAGAAGTCGACGCGAAGACGATGGAGGGTTTTCTGCACACCCTCATGTCCCGCCGAGTGGGCGAGTTGCAACACCTGGTGACGGAGATCATCATGAGCCGGAACAAAGATCCGGCGCCCATGGAGGAGCAGTCCATCAGAGAAGCGCCAGGGCTCCTCCAAGTCGCCACCCGCGAGCTGCTGCTGAAGAAGTGCGGCGTCATCGGCCGTCGCAGTGGCGCGGCGAATGTCGGCAAAGAGACCGAACGATGGCCCGGAGCGGATGCACAGGGCCGTCCCGGCGGACGCGTCGGCGTGTGGCGCGAGGTCGGAATCGCGACGGGACAGCACGTCGGCCACGGTGTTAAGACGGCCCGGTCGATACTCGACGGAGAAGTCGAAGCCGAAGAGCTTGCTGATCCACAGGTGCTGCGGAATGATTGACAACCGCTGATCCAGCAAGAACTTCAGGCTGTAGTGGTCCGTGCGAATATGGAAGCCGAAGAGTTAAGACGGCCCGGTCGATACTCGACGGAGAAGTCGAAGCCGAAGAGCTTGCTGATCCACAGGTGCTGCGGAATGATTGACAACCGTTGATCCAGCAAGAACTTCAGGCTGTAGTGGTCCGTGCGAATATGGAAGGTCCGCTCCCACAAGTATGGTCGCCAATGACGCACGGCCTGGACGAGGCCAATGAGCTCCCGCTCGTAAGCTGCCAACTTAAGATGGCGCGGCGCGAAAGGCCGACTGAAGAAAGCGAGGGCCCATCGCCCTGATGAAGTACGGCGCCGAAACCGACGCCCGAGGCGTCACCGTCCACAACAAACGGGCGGTGAAAGTCTGGCATCTGGAGGACGGGGCCCGTCATGAGGGCCCCCTTCAGGGTCTCGAACGCCGTCGTCGCCTCGTCGTCCCAGGCGAAGGCGTCACGGCAAAGCAACCGCGTGAGGGGCGCTGCGATGAGGCCGAACTCCCAGATAAATTTCCGGTAGTAGCCGGCGAGTCCGAGGAACCCGCGGAGAGCCCGCGGCGAGTGAGGCGTTGGCCATGCGGAGATGGCCGCCACCTTATCAGTGTCCATAGCCACCCCGTCGGCCGAGATGACATGGCCGAGGTAGGCGACGGTAGGCGTCCCGAACGAGCACTTCGATCGCTTAAGGTGGAGGTGGTGCGCCCGAAGCTCGTTGAAGACGATGGCGACGTGCTGGAGATGCTCGGCCCAGGTGGCGCTGTAGATAAGAATGTCATCAAAGAAAACAAGCACAAACCGCCGTAAGTAGGGTCGAAGGACGTCGTTCATCAGGGCCTGGAACGTCGCCGGGGCGTTGGCGAGGCTGAAGGGCATCACCAAGAACTCGAAGTGACCATGGTGTGTGCGAAATGTCGTCTTGGCGATGTCGTCCAGATGCATGCACACCTGATGATAGCCCGACCGGAGATCGAGCTTGGTGAAGAAGCGCGCCCCGTGGAGCTCATCCAAGAGCTTGTCGACCACCGGTATAGGGAACTTGTCTTTGAGCATGAGCGCATTGAGGGCGCGGTAGTCGATGCAGAAGCGCCATGTGTCGTCCGACTTACGGACGAGAAGCACCGGCGCTGAGAAGGGCGACGTGGAGATCCGGATGATGCCCGCGGCGAGTATCAGTGCACACTGGCGCTCCAACTCATCCTTCTGCAGCTGGGGGTAGCGGTAGGGCCGCACCGCCACCGGAGTGGAGCCCAGTACGAGGTGAATATGATGGTCGTACACCCGGGCAGGCGGAAGACCCTGCGGCTCGTCGAAGAGGTTGTTGTGCTGCTGCAGAAGGGAATCCAGCAGGGGGTGCTCGGCCTCCGAGGACGCGGCGGCCAACTGGAGGTGTGGCACGGCCGGCGTGGCACCCCCAAGGCCCTCCCACCGGATGCGGCGGCCCTGCCGCCAGAATGTCATCGTGAGCGCATCGAAATCCCACAAGATGGGGCCGAGGGTCCGGAGGAAGTCCACCCCGAGAATGAAGTCGAAGCAGCCGAGGTCGATCCCTGCACAGGTGATGGAGAAGTGTCGCCACCGATGCAGATGGGAACATTGCGGGCGAGTCCATGGCACCGGAGGCGATCGCCGTTCGCCACCGTGGTCCGCAGGTGCTCCCCGCCTGTCGTCGGAAGGGCTAGTCGACGCATGGTCGACTCGGGCAGAAAGTTGTGAGTGGAGCCCGTATCCAGCAGGGCCACCAGGCGCACGCCATGTATCGTCACAGGCAGCAGCATGGTCCGCTCGCCCCGAATGCCGGCCAGGGCGTGAAGGGAGACGATGCACGCTGTCGCCGCGGGATCCGCGGCCACGTCCTCGGGCGCCGCAGGTGGAGGTAGTGCGTCGGGCGAGTCGTCCGCCTCAGTGTAGTCGACCGTCTCCAAATAAAATAGGCGGGGGCAGACATGGGTTGGCGTGTATGGCTCATCGCAGTTGAAGCAGAGACCCTGACGGCGGCGCTCCTTCTGCTCGGCCGGTGACAGCCGACGGAAAGGTCGTGTGGCGGCCGGGGGTGTGGCCGTCGCGGCTGGAGGAGGCCGACCCGGGGCTAGGGGAGTCGGAGCTGGCCGACTGGGCTGGCGGCCGCTCCGTTAGAGTGGCTGCTGCAGTGCCTGGGCCGGCTGCTCGAAGGCCCAGGCGTAGTACATGGCCGTCTGGAGGTCGGGGAGGTCCCGGAGCTCGACGTCCACGCGAATATGGTCCGGCAGGCCGCCCACAAAGAGCTCGGCGCGCTGGGTCGCGGAGACGCCCAGTGCATGGCATGCCAGGGCCTGGAAGCGGTCGGTGTAGTCCTGCACCATAGATGTGAAAGGTAGACGGCCGAGGGCCGCCAGTCGGCTCCCGCGGATAGGAGGCCCAAAGCGGACGAGACAAAGCTCCCGGAAGCGCTCCCATGGTGGCATGCCGCCCTCGTCCTGCTCGAAAGCGTAGTACCAAGTTTGTGCTGCGCCTCGAAGATGATAGGAAGCGAGCCAGGTACGATCCGAAGCGAGCGTCCGTTGCCCTCGAAAGAACTGCTCGCACTGGTTGAGCCACTTGAGGGGGTCCTCCGTGCCCTTGTAGGTGGCGAAGTCCAGCTTGACGAAGCGAGGAGGTGGCGGCCCGCCGTGCCCGGGGGCGGCCGCAGTCGCCGGCAGCACGTATGCCGGTTCAGAAAGCGCCGGGGCATAGTTCGCTGAGCTGGAGGGGTGATCGAATCGTAGGGAGGGCGTCGGGTGGTCCGGCGCCGTGGAGTATACCGGGCCCGGAGATGAGCCGATCGCCCACGCGGGGATCGGCAATGGTGACGGTGGAAACTGCACCTGGTGCAGGGACCGACCCGTGGCCCGAGACGCGGGTGGTGGTGCTGGCGATGGCGGTGGCGCCGGGTGGAGCTACTGCACCGGCGCCTGCGTCGGGGGGGGGGGGGGCGGCGGTGGCGCCGGAAGAAACTGCTGGGTCGCCCCCCCAGCGGCGCGGTGGAGGCCGGCCACGCTGGCCAAGGCTGTCCCGCCGCCGAGTAGTGCGGCAGCAGCAGCGGCGGCTGGGGCGCCCCTCCGGATGGCGCCTGGAGGGCAGGGGCGGCCCACTGTAGCAGCGGTGGTCCGTAGGCGGTGGTGACGGTGCTCGGTGGCGGGGGCTGGTTCCCGGCGAGGTAGAGGGTAATGCCCCTGACCGCCTGGACAAGCTCCTGCAGGGTGCCCGACACCTCCTCCGGCGAGAGGAGCGGGGGCGGATCCCCCGTAGTGGTGATGGCCGCTGGCGCGGAGGGGGCGGTGGTCCCGGACGCGATCTCCGTCATCGCCGTGGAAGTGGCTGGCGGCAGCGAGAGCGGGACGGAGGTGGATGGTAACGGCGGCGGTGATGGAGGGAGTGACATGATCGGCCTGGTGTCTCTGGATACCAAATTGGTAGAATCAAGTACTCTACCAGGTCTAGGCCGTAAGTGGTAAGGGAAGGATGGACGAGGGCGTGGCGAGGAACGGGCGCGCCGGCGGCAGGGCGCCGTCGCGAGCTAGGAGAAGGGCGGCGGCGGTTAGGGCTGTTGGCGGCTAGGGTTTCCGGCTCCTCAGGGAGCCGGGCAATAGGAGATAATATTCTTCTTATTGCCTGATCTCAAACGATGTCTTACACGAGTATTTATAACTTTAGCCTAAGATAACTTGTGGGCCAAGCCCCTAATACTAATGCCCGCTGGGCGTTTTCCTAGTATAGACCAAATTGGTCATAGCACCATCCATGCAAGACTTTCATGTGATATAAAGTGACAAGAAATGACAACCTCGAATATGTTGCACATCCAGGGTATAAATCTGTGTTTGCTTCCTCGAGGAAACTTGCGTATATGTCTTGTTCTCTCATTGCATCATCATCTGCAGATGTTGTATTGACATTCTCAGCCATACCAGGTTCCAAGTTCTCAAATTCAGACTGAACACCATCTAGTTCCCCATCAGATGCGCTTGATAGTGATTGGAAGCTGTCAGCCATGGGGAAAATGGCACTTAAGAGCCCAGAAATGTCATGCAATCTTCTATTGCTGCCTTCTACATCAGAATTCACTGGAAAACCCGGAATATGAAAATTGTTGTTGTTATTTGACATGGGAGCAAATGCAAATGACGGTGAATCATACTCTTCTCTATGGCAAACCCATTTTGTATAACCCTGAAGAATACCATGACATCTTAGGTGGGTTTTCACTTCGTCGCAATTCTGCGTTGCCTTATTTCCACAATTTACACAGGGACAGAGAATTTTATCACCGAGTGGAACATCATGGAAGGCAAAAGATAGAAATTGCTCGACACCTTATTTATAATCAGTAGTTGATCTTGGTTTACTCATCCAACCTCGATCCATTAGCCTTTGCTAGTTGTAGTAATGAAAACAAAATAGATCAGTTTATAATTTTCCATATGCTCTTTTACATTAAGCATAGGTTTATATGAATATTTTAAACTATGCATTCGATACTTAGGTTCAAATTGTATAATATGATTTACCGACATCATTCACCTTACATTACAAAACATAAACCAAGATGTGTCTTTACTAGAAGAATTTATGTGAAGTACATAAAGAAGTTTTCCTCGATAACAAAAAATGGATGTCTCCAATGCTTGATTTTGTTCTGCATTCAAGTGACAAACAGCAGAAGGCTAGCTGGTGTAACTAGTTACTAAAAATCTAAGTAATGTCCACTAGTTTCGCTTTGCTAAATCAAGAAAAGTAGAGATGACACACAACTTAGGTAATTCAAATTTTGCATCACACTGCTGAATATTCTTCTCTAGCATTCATAGGCAGTTCCCCCTAACCAGATCGACTTAAGAATATTATGTCATCCAATCAACAGTACCACTGCTTTTAACAACAATTGTTATTCAACAACCAAAAAGGTTCACCGATTTTTAACAACAATTTTCAAATTGCAATAATACAATGCATCACAGTAAGATAGAAAGGGAAAACACAGGTGATATATCTCAATTCGAGCTATCTTCCACATGATGCAGAGATATAAAAAGAAAACAACAACCTGCGGGCAATCTTATGGCAGCAGAGGCGTGTGGGTGAGCTCGTTGCCGAGGTCGGCAGCTGAGAGAGAGGGGCATTGGCGGGGAGCGGCGTTTTGCCGGGGCAACTGGCGTCAGGGTCTGATGTACATTGGATAAACATTTCAATTTCCATAGTAAGAAGCAAATGAATCACATAGTAATTAGTAAGTAGCAATCATTTATGATCATACGCAGCGAATGAATCAAGTTCAATTTAAATTTACAAGCAATCACAGAATAATCTTCAATTTTTTTAGAAAATAGAAACGGAAGGAAAGAATAGATGCACTACATTGTGGCTGTTGAGGAACGGAGGCCGAACTGCCGGATGTTGCTTCCGCCACGCCGGGGAGGCCCGAGGACGGTGGCTCGAGCCTGGAGGGCGCAGCCGGCTACCGCCGCGCTCGGGAGGCCGGAGGCGGACTGGTGGCCTGGCGCCTGGGGGAGCCGCGGAGGAGAGGGCTGGGCGCCGGAGGGCGAGGGCAGGGGAGTGAGATGGCAGGATGGAGGGGAGGGGACGGACCAAGGGAGAGGCAGGAGAGCCGGCCGCCGCCACCGGACCAAGAATCGCTCGCCGCCGCCAGAGCCTTTAGCTAGCGCTAGGTTGGGGAAAAGTTGGAATCGAGGAAGGGAAACACGGTCGGCGACTCACGCGCCTGACCAGACGCCACGTCGCTCGTGTCTGGTAACGAGCGTGGCTGCCTGGTTGTGTTTGCGCTCATGGGCCAACGGCCTAGTCACTCATTACCTTATAATACATGAAGTATTTGTTTTGCACAAAACTCCAAAAACTCTTTCATAGTCCACACCTAAAAAAAGAAATGGCCGGCAACGAGCTCACCCACACGCTGAAGGATTAGCGCAAAAAGGGCCGGTCATTCCAACGAGCGAACCTAAAGAGAGAAATGCCACGAAAAAATGGAGCCTTCCATGGACTAGAACCCGCGACCCATCGCGATATAGCAGCTTTGTTCCCCACTGCACCAGCGACTGACCATATGTTAAATTACAACGCTCAAAGATAGGTATTATGTACAGAGGTAGATCCGTCTTGTAATCATTCCTTCAAGAAATGAATAACGTTTTCTCAAACAAAATTTCAAAACGTGATTTTTACAAAAAAAAAAGAACGTGAATAATTATTGACCACTGATGAAACTCCAAACATTTGTTGAATTTTTATAGGTTTCAAATATACATTGAATTTTTTGTGAATATATGTCGAACAATTTTTTAACTACACAGTGTAAATTTTTGTGATATATGATGCACAAATTTTAAACATGCATTGAACATTTTTGTAATATACGTTGAACTATTTTTAACTACACATGGAAAATTTTTGTTATATACACTAAACAAATATTAAATATATATTGAACATTTTGTGATATACGCTGAACATTTTTGAAATTTTGAACATTTTTTTAAAAGAGTGAAAAAAATTAAATCCATGAACAATTTTTAAAATCATGAACAAAATTTGGAATACGAACCATTTTCTTGCAAACAAAGTATAAAAGTAAAACAAAAAAGGATAAAATGAAAGAAAAGAAACAGAAAAAGGACATAAAAAGGTAAAAAAAACAGAAAAACTAGCAAAAGAAAAAAACTCGGTTTAGGGAACCTACTAGAAGGTTCCCAAAACCAGGTCTCGTTCGAAGTGAGCCGACCCGTGCGCCTCGTTCGCTCGCTTCGCTTCAGCGAAGCAGTGACGAACGGACGGACATGGGCGTCATATAGGATCTGCCCGGAATTCCCAGGAAGACCCCTAGCTCCGTCATCGCGTCAGGCGACGGGGGAGCTTGGGCTGAGGGAGACCAGCGTCGGGTGGCGGGGAAACTTGGGCTGGAGGGAGGATATCAGCATATGGCGGCTGGGGAACTTGGCTGGGAGAAGCAGCGGGGGTGCGGGGAAGCTCTGGCCAGAGGGAACAGCCATTGAGCGGTGGGGGGGGGCGCAGAGTGGAGCGAAGTAGGAGTTGAGGCTAAGGGCGAGTGGCGGTGGCGTCAGATCTATGATAGGTGGCGACCGTCGGCGGCTTGAGAGCTCTGGCTGGGGGCAAACGGCGGCGGGAGAGCGGTGGTTGGTGCCGAGCAGCGGCGACGCTAAGGACGAACCCTCATAGTAGATCGATTTTTTAGTCCAGGAGCTGCAGATAGTAGTACAAAGCAGATTGCAAAAATACCAAAGGGTATATATATAGGTCATTCCACCAGGATTTATCAAGTTAAATAAATTAAAATTCAGCAAAACGCCACTCAGGGCAAATGATCAGTAAATTAATATAAACTATATATAAGTCTACATCAAATGTTGCAAATCATCAAGTGCCAAACTATAATAGGGCAAATCATCAAATCCCTTGTATCTTTCGGATGATTAAGGATTTTTTTCGAGGGAGAGATGATTAAGGTTTATGTTTTAACATGAGATTATTACAAAGGTAATATAATATTACTTAGGAGAATATTTTGAATGTGATGATTAAAGTCACAATCAAATAACAAAATGCCTCTTGGTCAATTTGTTCGTGCAATTACTCGGGTCATCCATTCGAATTTTACCACAAGTACAATTTTATTTACCTTTTGAGTACAATTTTTTTATTATAGTCGCATATAAAACGTCTCACAAATCATCTCTAAGTTAATTAAAATTATATACCTATTTTCTAAATGGCTAATTATTAGCAAAAGTTTGTGACGCTCCATAAACATCTTAAGAAGCGTCTTTAGCTTGCTAATGTTCATGGGCATAGAGACGAAGACAAATAGCGTCTCAGAAAAAGCAACCATACAAGTTGTTTTTGTTGTAGTGTGAAAGTCGTCATGAAACGCTCTCAACAACTCATGCAAAGCTCTCCTATGATTATCT
The DNA here is from genome assembly GCA_034509565.1 of Triticum monococcum. Taxonomy (NCBI): domain Eukaryota; kingdom Viridiplantae; phylum Streptophyta; class Magnoliopsida; order Poales; family Poaceae; genus Triticum; species Triticum monococcum. The sequence continues at coordinate 558,383,814 of CM067843.1, read as the reverse complement.
TCAAAGGAAGCAAGAACTTGAAAATTTGAGAGCGGCTCATGAAGATCTTCAAAAGGAAAACGAGTCACTTCGCGCCAAACAGATCAGTTCCGCTCAGGAAGGATTTGAACCACCATGTCTTAAATGTATTGAGCGTGATAACGCTACTTCTATTGCTGAAGGTTCTACTGCTGCTACTGTTGCAATATCTTCAACTGCTGATGTGGTAACTAACCCCTCTGTTGAGGATGCCACTGCTATTGCTGATGAGAATGCTAGGTTGAAGACATTGCTTGAAACAGGGATGTTCAAAAGTCTCAAAGGGCATCAGACACTATGTGATGTCCTCAAAAGGCAGATCCTGAACCGAAACCCTAGGAAAGAGGGTGCTGGGTTCGAAAGGAAAATGAATGTTGATGGCTCTTACTAGAAACCTGAGCAGTACCCCAAAACCACATGGGTTGCTGCAAAGGGACCCTCAGTGGATCCATCCACCCTATCTAGCTTCACTTGTGTTAATCCCATTGTTATTGATGAATCCTTTGATGCAAACTATAAACTGTTTAAGAATAAGAATGGTGAAGTGTTTGCCAGGTATATTGGTACTAACTGCAGGAATGGGCCGCCTATGAAGAAGGTCTGGGTGCCAAAAGGGTGTTTGGAGAATCTTCCTATGAATTTCGTCATGACACCAAAAGTGAAGAAGACAAACCTCAGACCACAGGCTTCATACGGTCCAAAGGCTTCATATAGATAGAGGACTCACCTGAGTCGCACTAACGCAAATGTTTTGCAGGGAAGCCATACTCAGGCCTATGAATATGAGTGTGGTTCATCAAACCGCCATGTTCATAAGACCAAGAACTATTCTGCTTATTCTTATGAGTACTATTGTCCACCTGCAAGACTTTTTGCTAGGGCTCCAAAGCCAAAGTTCTCAGATGCTGCACTTAGACTCTGGCTTCAAAGCCTGTCGGAGTAAATAGCCATGGGTAGCCTAGCCGGCTTCCCCTGGCCCATCAGAAAAAATTACAAGCCTGGCCGACTCTCAAGATGATTCAAGAGCTAGGGCCGCCTCCCCCCTCAGCCGGCTACCTCCTAGGCTGGCTTCGGGGGCGGCCCGCCCTTTACCCTCACGAAGAAAGCTGTGGATGGCCGACTACGAGAAACCGGCTACAGCAAGGCCGGCTATGAGAGGCCGGCTACAGCATGGCCGGCTACGAGAAAGCCGGCTCCCATAAAGCAGTCAAAGCCGTACCCGCAATGTACGCGTCCACCCTGCGATGATGAAGCGGGGCGTGGCTACAGTGGAGCCTGCCACCCCCAAAACCCGGAGCACGCCTGGTACAGTGCGCCGTACGAGTCCACGACGGGCCGCCAGCGTGGCCCCCGAGGCGGTGGGCCCCTTCGGGCAGAGAGATACCGGAGGCGGCCGCAGCTCCTCCCAAGCCGGCAAGATCGAGGGCCGGCTTGCCATAGCCGGCCTGCCATCTTCCTCGAGGGAGACGCCCATTAAGGAGACAAGATATGGCGGGGCTACAGTAATCACCCGCCAAGGCGGCGTTACTGCAGCCACGCTTACCCCGACCAAGCCTGCGTCAACAGCACGGAGTAACAGTAACCCGCCACCGATCAGGCCCTAGATAGTGGGGCCTGCCTGTCGACCAAGGAGCCGGCAGCCGGCGGGACCCACCAGCCGGCGGGCCCCAGTAGCCGGCGCAGAAGCCGGCAAGCACAGTCACAGACAGCTGGGCCCCGCGCCCAGCTGGATTACCATTGTACCCCCGGGGGGTAGGCCTATATAAACCCCCCGGTGCACCCATGCAAAGGGTGGACTCTCAAGTTAGACCTAGACACCATACAAGGAGAGGAAGCAAGCTAGCTGAGCCCTTCTTCCTCCTTCCACCCAAAAACAGCTCAAGGAGCATTGTAGCTACTTGTTCATTTAGTAACCATGCGGAGACCCCGCGGAGCAGCAGTAGGGGTGTTATCTCCCCGGAGAGCCCTGAAGCTGGGTAAGATTCGCCGGCATGCATGTCTTCGCCTTATCCCGTTTCCAGGCACCGGCGATGTTTTATTGGCTCCCACAATGATAAGCCACCCATTGGCATATGTCGCTCCTACCACCCGACATTTGGCGCCCACCGTGGGGCCAGGTGCACCGTCGTCCGGAGACCTGTTCTGGACGGGAACCCTTTTCCTTCCTCGCGAGCGTAGCCAGCCCGGCTCGCCCGATGGCGCTTGCCGCGACGCGCTGCATGGCGTCACCAACATCTGCGCGGCGAGCGGCCTCGCCGACCTCTTCGACAAGGCCCACATCTCCGACGAGCTTGCCTCCGATGCGGGCACCGATCACCTCGCCAACCTCCTCGGCCAGCTCCACGTCTCCAGCGAGCCCGCTGCGGATTTGGAGTCGGTTGGCTCCACCGACCCGATGCCTGTCGACTCCGACACGGCATCCTATGATACCTTCCCCACCAATGTCACGATCTACAACGACCTGCTCCCTCCGGCTGGCGATCGCGATTCTGACACTACCGAGGTGATGGTTATCGGCCTCGACGGCCCGACTGACGAGGGCGCCCACGACGCCCCACGCGCGGCGGCCCACGACTTGTCCGCCCCCATTCTGGCTGACGCCAACGACGAAGTACTGGAGGCACGCCGCCTTGCCCTCCTCGCGGAGGGCCGGCGGCTGCCCTCCGTAAGACGCCTCACAGAGGCCTACCAGCGCGAAGCTGACCGCGCCGCCTTCGGCACCCCGGCTCCGGCTGGCCCAAGCCGGGCTGGTGCTGTCAGGCAACGCGGCGCCGTCATCGCCGACACGCTTGGAGTTGATCGCCCGGTTTACGCCACTCCGCTCGAGAACCTGCGCGCCGCCCAGGCGGCCGTAGACGAGCTGGATGGCTTGGAAGCCGAAGACCTCCCCCACATGACGCGGCGTATACAGCAACTAATCGATGCAGCCGCTCGGCGGCACGAAGCCGACGCCTGCGCGGGGAGCCCTCCCCCGCGCCGCGACCATGGCGCGACTTCCCGATCGCCGACTACAAGCAACACCCGCGCGCGGCGCGAGAAAGAGCCAGCTTCCAGCCGAAGCCGGACCCAAATCTCCATCGAGCGAGACGCGGACGGCCGCCCCCGAGCCATGGAATGGCGGGGCACCCTGCCTCCGCCTCGAGCTCGTGGAGAAAGATACCCCACCTCGCCTCTAGTAGCGCACCCGACTCTCAGCGGCCGGCTTGGTCGCCACGAAGGAGTTGGCGAAAACGGCGCCCGCCACCGGATCAACCGCCTGGCCAGATCCCTGGCGCAAGAAGAAGACGATGTCGGCCCGCCTTGCTTTGGCCCCCGCATCTGCGACGAGCCCTTCCCCAAAGGGTTCTCGCTCCCAAGAGACACGCCCAAGTACAACGGCTCGGTGAAGCCGGAAGACTGGCTGACCAACTACTCCACAGCCGTCAGCATCGCCAATGGCAACTGGCGCGTTGCCGTGAAGTACGTGCCCCTCATGCTGCAAGGCACGGCACGGACTTGGCTTAACAGCCTCAAGCCTCTCAGCATCAACAGCTGGGTAGATTTCACTGAAGCCTTCGTTCGCAACTTCACCAGCACCTACAAGCGGGCTCCCAAGCCTAGACAGCTCTCCCTGTGCGTACAGGGCCCAGCCGAGTCCACTCGCGACTACCTCACACATTGGGCCGAGCTCCGCAACTCCTGCGAGGGGGTGCACGAGGTGCAAGCCATCGAATACTTCACTGCCGGGTGCCGAGAGGGCACCCTCCTCAAGCACAAGCTTCTTTGCGATGAGCCGACTACCCTCGACGAGCTCCTGAACATCGCCGACAAGTACGCCACCGCCGACTCCTCGATGAAGACCGAGCTCCGGGTGGACGCGTCCGGAAAAGTGCTCAATCCGGCGCCCCAAGCACCGGCTGGAGATTCCGGCCGACGCCAACACCAGAATGATCAGAAGCGCAAAGGCCCTGCACCGCCTCCCGCTAGCCGGCAGGTGGCCACGGTCGAAGATATGTCGCTTGAGGGGCGGCCCGCGCCCAAGAAACCCAAGGGCGGCCGGCCGGCTTGGCAGCCGGCCTTCTCCTACGAGCAAACCCTTGACGCCCCGTGCAAGTTCCACAGCGGCGCGAAGCCGTCCAACCATACGACCCGAAAGTGTAACTGGCTCGCCCGAATCTCCAAGGGCGAAGGGCTCACGCCGACTCCGCCTGCCGGCCCGCCGCCTCCGGCTCCGCCGCCCAAGGCCGCTCGGCCCGCGGTCGACGCCGTGCAGGACGAGTTCCCCGACGAGCAAGCATCTTACGTCGTCTTCATGAGCCAGCCCGAAGACCGGCGCAACAAGCGCCGAGAGCAACAAGAAGTCAATGTGGCCGCTGCCAACCCAGCCGGCCACATGCATTGATCGGAGAAATCCATCAGTTGGAGCCGGGCTGACCACCCAGAGGTGATGCCGTCCCCCGGCTCGTCCGCTTTGGTCCTGGAGGCCACCCTTGCGACGGACACGCGTGCCGCCCGCTTCTCCCGCGTGCTGATCGACGGTGGAAGCAGCATCAACATCTTGTACCGCGACACCATGGAGAACTTGGGTGTCAAGGCAAAACAGCTTGTGCCGACTCGAACGGTGTTTCATGGCATCGTACCCGGTTTGTCCTGTGCCCCCATCGGCAAGATCAAGATCGATGTACTCTTTGGAGGCAAGGATCATTTCCGCCGGGAAGCAATCTGGTTCGAGGTGGTGGACCTGGAGAGCCCTTACCACGCCTTGCTTGGCCGACCCGCCTTGGCCAAGTTCATGGCGGTCCCCTCCTACGCTTACCTCAAGATGAAGATACCAAGCTCCAAGGGCATCATCACCATTGCCGGCGACTACAAGAAGTCCGCCGACTGCGCCGCGGCCAGCAGCCGGCTGGCCGAATCCCTCGTGATTGCCAAGGAAAAGAAGACGCTGAATAGGGTCGTGGCCCTGGCCAGCAAGCAGCTAAACCAGCCCGCCGACTCCAAGGAGTATGATGCCCAAGGATCTTTCCAGCCGGCCAAGGAGACCAAGAAGATACAGCTCGACCCCGAGCACCCCGAGAGGTTTGCCGTCATTGGGGCGAGCCTAGACAGCAAATAGGAAGGCGAGCTTGTCGATTTCCTCCGTGAGAATCGGGATATCTTTGCATGGTCCCCCAAGGACATGCCGGGTGTTTCGAAGGATTTCGCCGAGCACAAATTACATGTGCGGGAGGACGCCAAACCAGTCAAGCAGCCTCTCCGCCGACTGTCAGAGGAGAAGAGAAGGATCATAGGGGAGGAGATAGCCCGGCTTCTTGCAGCCGGCTTCATCATGGAAGTTTTCTTCCCCGAGTGGCCCGTGAACCAGGTTCTCGTGCTGAAAAACAATAACAAGTGGCGCATGTGTATAGATTACACAAGCCTCAACAAAGCCTGCCCAAAAGATCCCTTCGCTCTGCCCAGAATTGATCAAGTGATAGACTCCACAGCCGGATGCGAGCTGTTGAGCATTTTGGATGCTTATTCGGGATACCACCAGATAAAGCTGAACCCGGATGACCGACTGAAGACCGCCTTCATCACGCCGTTTGGAGCCTTCTGCTACCTGACTATGACGTTCGGCTTGAGGAATGCCGGCGCCACTTTTTAGCATTGCATGCAAAAGTGCCTCCTCACGCAGCTCGGCAAGAACGCCCATGTCTACGTGGATGATATTGTGGTGATGACGGAGAAGCGCGGCACTCTGCTGGAAGACTTGAAGGAGACGTTCGAGAACCTGCGCCGGTTCCGAATCAAACTCAACCCTGAGAAATGCGTGTTCGGAGTGCCAGCTGGCCAGCTCCTAGGCTTTCTGGTCTCCGAACGCGGCATCGAGTGCAACCCTGTGAAGATCAAGGCCATCGAGAGGATGGCGGTCCCAACCAAGCTTCGAGAGATTCAGAAGTTCACCGGGTGCCTGGCCTCTCTGAACCGCTTCATCAGCCGGCTTGGGGAGAAAGCCCTCCCTCTCTACCGCCTCATGAAGAAGAGTACCCACTTTGAGTGGAATGACCAGGCCGACCAAGCTTTCCACGAGCTGAAGAAAATGCTGTCCACGCCGCCTATCTTGGCGGCACCGACTGAGAAAGAGCCCATGCTCCTTTATATTGCCGCCACTAGCCGGGTGGTCAGCACCGTCATTGTGGTCCAACGCCCCGAAGAAGGCCGAGCCCAGCCGGTCCAGAGGCCGGTTTATTACCTGAGCGAGGTGCTGTCCGCCTCGAAACAGAACTACCCGCACTACCAGAAGATGTGCTACGGTGTGTACTTCACCGCCAAGAAGCTGAAGCCGTACTTTCAAGAACATCCCATCACGGTCGTATGCACTGCCCCGCTGGCCGAGATCATAGGCAGCCGGGATGCATCCGGCCGGGTGGCTAAGTGAGCCATCGAGCTGGCCCCTTACACGATCTTCTACCAACCCCACACCGCCGTCAAGTCGCAGGCACTGGCCGACTTCCTCGTCGACTGGGCCGAGACCCAGTACTTACCGCCAGCTCCCGACTCCACCCATTGGCGCATGCACTTTGACGGATCCAAGATGCGCACCGGCTTGGGAGCCGGCGTCGTCCTTACCTCTCCTAAGGGCGACAAGCTCAGATACACGCTGCAGATCCACTTCGCCGCCTCCAACAATGTAGCCGAGTACGAGGCGCTCATACACGGGCTCCGGCTTGCCAAGGAACTCGGCATCCGCCGGATCCTGTGCTATGGCGACTCGGATTTGGTGGTGCAGCAATCTTCTGGCGACTGGGACGCCAAGGACGCAAACATGGCGAGCTACCGCTTCCTAGTGCAGCAAATCAGTGGATACTTCGATGGATGCGAATTCCTCCATGTACCGCGAGCCAACAACGAGCCAGCAGATGCCCTGGACCGAATAGGCTCCACGCGGCAAGCAATACCAACCGGCGTCGCCCTACAGCGCCTCCTCAAGCCGTCCATCAAGCCATCTCCGGAATCCGACTCCATCTTCGTGCCGCCTAACCCCGATGGGGCCGGGTCCGGCTCGAAGAATCAAGCAGTCGGCCCGGGGACTTCAATACTCGGCTCGGGGACTGCAGTAGCCGGCTCGGGGACTGCGGTACCCGGCTCAGGGACTGCGGTAGCCGGCCCGGGAACTTCTTCAGCACAGCAAGCGGCGGCCGACTCCAGCACTTCATTACCCAGCCCGCCCACCCTGGTGGCTGTAGCCACATTGGCGGCAGGGGAAGTCGCAGCTCCATCATGGGCCCAAACCATCCGCAACTTTCTGGTGAACCAAGATCTGCCGGCTGACGAAACCGAAGCGAGACAAGTCCAACGCCGAGCCGGAGCATACACAATCATCAACAGAGAGCTTGTCAAGCGCAGCGTCACCGGAGTCTTACAGCGATGCGTCGAGCAGGAGAAAGGCATTGCAATCCTCAGGGATATACACCAAGGAGAGTGCGGCCACCACGCCGCATCAAAATCACTTGTCGCCAAAGCCTTCCGCCATGGTTTCTTCTGGCCGACTGCTTTGGACGACGCCAAAGAGCTAGTCAAACACTGCAAAGGCTGCCAGCTTTTCAGCTCCAAGCAACACATGCCGGCTTCGGCACTGAAGACCATTCCCATCACCTGGCCCTTTGCCATCTGGGGATTGGATATGGTGGGCCCATTTAAGACGGCGCGCGGCGGCATGACACATTTGCTCGTCGCCGTCGACAAATTCACCAAGTGGATCGAGGCGAAGCCGATCAAGAAGCTGAATGGGCCGACTGCAGTGACTTTCATTGCAGATATAACAACCCGGTACGGCATACCGCACAGCATCATCACCGACAATGGCACGAATTTTGCCAAAGGTGCCTTGGCACGGTTCTGCGCTGCACAAGGTATCCGGCTGGACCTTGCGCCAGTCGCCCACCCGCAGTCAAACGGCCAAGTGGAGCAAGCAAATGGCCTCATCCTGTCCGGCATCAAGCCCCGACTGGTCGTACCTCTGGAGCGTTCAGCCGGCTGTTGGCTCGACGAGCTGCCGGCTGTCCTATGGAGTCTACATACTACCCCAAATAGATCAACCGGCTTCACTCCTTTCTTCCTTGTATGTGGTGCCGAGGCAGTCATCCCAATAGACGTCGAGTTCGACTCGCCTCGGGTAACCATGTACACGGAAGCGGAAGCCAAAGAAGCAAGAGAAGACAGCGTCGACCTGCTGGAAGAAGGCCGGCTATTAGCCCTCAGCCGGTCTGCCATCTACCAGCAGGGTTTGCGCCGCTACCACAGCCGGAGGGTCCGACCAAGATCCTTCCAGGAGGGCGACCTTGTGCTCCGGCTGATCCAGCAAACAGCCGACCAGCACAAGCTCGCAGCCCCCTGGGAAGGCCCCTTCGTCATCAGCAGAGCTTTAGGCAACGATGCCTACTACCTCATCGACGCACAGAAGCCGAAGGCACGCAAGAGAGACGACTCCGGCAAGGAGTCGGAACGACCATGGAACGCCAATCTTCTTCGGAAGTTTTATAGTTAAAATGCAGTATGTATCGCGTCCACTTTTGTATTAAGTACGAAACAATAGGCTCCCCGAGGAGGATTCGGGGACTGCCATCTCTTATTTTATGAATGAAAGTTATCATGTGTATGATATCGCCTGTTCATTTATTTTGTCCAGCACCGGGTTCGACGAGTCGGCCCGAGGACTAGCCGACTGGAGTTATATTAGGAGCCCTACCCGCAGTCAGACAAGTAATGTGCCGACACCCAGGCTTGGCTCTTGCCAAAATCGCAGTTCAAAGAACCGACTGCCCGGCTGGCAAGAGTCATAAGCCGGAAAGGGTGCGCACATGAAAAACGGCTAGGGACTAACGGGCTTATATATAACAAAAGCCGGCTTGCCGCCTCCCGCCGACCGACTACCAGAGTAGCCGGTTGGCCGGCTTACATTCAGTCTGCTTCAAATCCAAGAAAGCTCGAGTACTTGCCTTCCCAAAGAGGGAAGGCGGCAAAGGAAAAAGCCTAAGGATAAAAAAGTGCACTTGAATGGAAGCCAACACATGCATACAATAAATATTTACACAAAGGACCTCCAGAGAGGTCAACATCCAACATTGTTCGATACACCCCTAGTGGGTGGAATTGCGGAAACTTAAAATTGTTCGAAAAAGCAAAAGCGGGAACAACTGGGACGGCATATTAAGCCGGCGGGGCCACTGACGAGCCGGGCTGGGCGGTGGAGACGGTCGCGTCGGCTGAAGGAGCGGCCGGCTGGCCGACTTTGACCTGATCATCACCTCCGGCAGAGGGCGCTCCCGCGCGGCTCGTTGCTGGATGCACGGTCGGCTTGAGGGCGGTCGGCCGTCTCACCAGTCGGCTCGGCGTCTCCGCCATCTTCTTCCTCGTCGTCCTCGCCCTCGTCGCTGGAGGCGATCTCCTCGGCCGAGTCCTCGCCTTCCGCCGGGTTCAGCCCGAACCACTCCTCCGGCTGGGCGACGCCGTCATCACTGAGTTCCGGCGCGAAGACGCTGGTGTCGGTGCACTCGGCGATCGTCGAGGCGTGCTGCGCGATCGCCGGCTGCACCTCCTCCAGCTCCGCGTCGGCCTCCAATCGCCAAGTCCACAGCTGGTCCAGGCTCAGCCCTGGGTACCACACGCGGACGAACTCCAACGCACGCCCGGCTCTGAGACGGGCTGCTGACGCCTTCCAAGCCTCGAAGCGGCCGACTGCGACTTCTAGCCAGTCGGCAGTCCGGCTTGGGGTGCGGGGAATCGTCTGGCCGGGCCAGAGCGCGGCCAGCACCTGCGCCCCGGCACGTTGGAGCCGGCGGAGCATCCGATGGGCCGGCTGCAGTCGCGCTTAGATAGCGATGAGCTGCTCCGACAGCATTCGATTTGCATTCGGCGGAATAACAACTCCGGCCTGACGGCGTGCCTCGTGATGGGCCCCGATGGCTTGGGCGGCGAGGATGGAGTGGCCGGGAAAGTATTCTGCGCAAGGTAGCAAGCACAAGTCAAAACAAAACCTCAGGCGGCCGACAGATGGAGGAAGGGCAAGAAAGGCGGCTTACCATCGATCAGATCCTCGATTCGGCCGAAGCCTTCTTTCAGCACCTGGCGCGTCTCGGCCCAGCTCGCCTCCTTGGTCTCGAACTCCGCCTTCAGGGCAGCCTCACCGTCCTGCGCCTTCTACAGGGCCGCCTTATGGCTTTCCTCCTGGTCGGCCAGTTTCTTGACCAGGCGGTCACGCTCCTGAACCAATTCGGCGTACTCGGCGTCCCTGGCACGAAGAGCGGCCTGCACTTCGCCGAGTTCCCTCTGCAAGTCGGCATTGGCCTCTGCACGAGCAAAAGACAAAGAGAAAAAGTCAACAAGGGAAAGGTTGTCAAGGAAGATCCGACCCGACTGCTCTGCAGTCGGCCCGAATCTCGGGGACTACACCCAGTGGGTGCGCTGTCGCGCCCCCACGAGAAACAGATAAAAGCAATATACTTACGTCAGCTGCTGGCCAGGTCTTCGGTCCTCCGGCTCAGCTCCCGAGCCTGGGAGTTGAAGGCGGCGGCACGAGAGTTGTGATAATCCTAAAGATCAGACAGAAAACAGTTAAGATAGTCGTCGAGAAAGATCCGACCCGACTGCGCTGCAGTCGGCCCGAATCTCGGGGACTACACCCAGTGGGTGCGCTAGCGCGCCCCCACGGAAAAAATCATAGGACCAGGGCGGTCGACAAGTAAAAACTTACCCGGATTGCAGACCGCGTCGACAGAAACTCCTGGGTAAATTGCCGCAGGAGGGCGGCCTGAGCCTGCAGCCGGCTCCGCACCCCTTGGGCCGCCACGTTCAGCTCGCCACTTCCTCCGCTGGGAGTCCACCCAGAGGTGGCGGAACTGGCCGCCTCCAAGGCGTCTGCCGTCTGGTCGGCACCCACGGCTTGGCGCGTGTCCGGCGGGGCCGTGCTCCCTCCGGCGCGCTGGCTCGCCGCCAGCTGAAGTTCAAGACTGGCTCCGGCCTCGGGTGCGGCCCGGGCCGGCTCCTCTGGCACCGCCGACGACTGGCCGCCTTCGCCCGCTCCGGCTGGCGCTGCCGGCGGCGTCCTCTCTGCGAAGATCTCGAAGAGCTCATCCCTCTACACCGGCGGCTGATCGGGGGTGATCTCCTCCGCCGTGGGCAGCGGGATGTCCGGGTCCAAGGTGTGGAGGGGGATGGCGAGCAGCGGAGGCCGGCTATGCGTGCCCTCCGCCTCCGTCTCCGCGGTCACCCGCTCCGATGGAGTCCCGGCTGCCGCGCCCGCTCGCTCCGTCGCCGCCCGGGCAGCCTCCCGCTCCGCCGCCTCCCTCTCTTGTTGCGCCTCGCGGGTGTTCCGCTCCGTGGCTTCGGCAAGATCGGCGCGGGGGTCCACGCGGCGGGGCCCTGAAGATCCAGCACCCGGCCCGACTACAGAGCCGCCTGGGCCTCGCTCGAGCGAAAGCGGCGCCCTGCTCGGAAGTCGGAGACGAGTTAGAACAAAAGAAGACAACAAAGTAACAAACACGCAAGCGGCCAAAGAGCTTACGAGGAAACTGCTGGAGGTTTCTTCACCGCCTTCCTGAAGCGGGCCGCCTTCGCCGCCGCTTCGTCTCGCTTCGTGGCCGCGGCGGAGGCCCTCGTCTTTTTCGGCCGGCTGCCGAAGAGAGGAAGCGCGGCCCGGCGTTTCGACATTCCGCCACCGGCAGCCGGCGCGGCGGACGAGCCCGCGCTGCGACGATCAGTTGCCGGCTGGTGGCGCGGGATTTCTTCGGCGTCGGCCTTGTCCGGCCAGTCGTCAAAACTGGCCGAGAGCCCCGTGCCTTCGGGCTCGGCGACGTCCCCCGTGGCGGCATCCTCCATGGTGGCCGCGGCCAAATCCGGGTCGTCGATGTCGTCAACCGTACGGTCCGGGGCATATTGGCGTTCGATTCCTGCCGCCTCGGCTGGCGGCGGAAGAAGAGGGTTCTGATAAAAAAGAGAAAGGAGAAGAGTCGCCTGGTCAGAAGCCGGCTGGCACAAGATGACTAATGACAGAAAGAAGGACTTACCACAGGCGGAGGATGGGCGCGGGAGTACGGCGCCTTGCCGAATTGCCAGTCGTTGGTGAGCTTGAGGTTGGCGATGTAGTTCACCATAAGTGCTACCTCGGCATGGGGCATCTCCCATGTGCTCAGCCGGCAAGGGTCGAAGCGGCCGCTCATCTGGCACAGCATGTGGGGCCGGCTCTGAAGGGGAAGAATCCGGCGCTCGACGAAGGCGGCCACCAGGTCGGCTCCGCGCAGGCCTTCCGACTGGATCATTTCCCGAAGCCGGGCGATGGAGGCGTTCCCAGCCGGAGACAAGGACTTGGACCGGAAGCCCCAAGACGGCCGCCTCCCAGCCGGCGGGCCGGCTACGTAAGCCGGCAGGTTGGCATAGTCTCCGTGCGGGGCGACGTTCTTGACGTAGAAATACGATTTCTGCCAGAGTTTGACCGATTGGATTAAAGGAATGTGCGGGAAGGGGTTGTTGTCGCTTGACCTCTTCATCGCGATGAAGGCCCCACAGGGGGCGGGCACGCCGGCGGTGACGGTGCCGAGCTTGTTTTGGAAGAGCTCCGCCCAAAGCTCCAGCGTGGGCAGCACTCCCAAGAATCCTTCGCAGAGAGAGACGAAGGACGACAGCAGCATCACCGCGTTAGGCGTGAGGTGATGCGGCTGGACTTGATAGAAGTCGAGGAAGGAGCGCATGAAGCCACTCGCCGGGAAGCCGAAGCCACGCAAGAAATGCGTGCGGAAGACGACGCGCTCGCCTTCCTCCGGCGCCGGCGAGATTTCCTTCTCCGGCGCCAGACGAGCCTGCACGAGGTTGGCGGCGGGCAGGCGCCGGGTCCGGCGGAGAAACTCGATGTGGTCTTCATGGACGTTGGACCCGTCCCACGAGCTTGACAGCGCCATGGACATGGCGGCGTGGGCGGGCTGCGACAGGAGGCTGCATCGGGCGCGAAGGAAGAAGAAAGGAAGAAGAGGAAGGAGGGACGGGAGCGGGGGAGCGAGCAAGCCTTTGTCTCTCCCCCTCCCCCTCCTACTTGTAGGCTTGTGCGCCGGAGCCGAGGAGGCGCGGCGTGGGGGATCGTGGGGATCGATCGTGCCCATCTCCCCCACACCCCGCGTTAATTGCGCGCCTTGAAGACACGAAGAAACGGCCGCGGGGAGGTGAGCAGTCCCCTCGGGCCACAGAAGATCTGCGCCCGGGCCGAGGCCAAGGAGTGGCGGGCCCGGGCCTGCGGCGGCGTCCCGTCGCGCGCGTGCGACAGCAGGACTTCTCCGCCATGTGGCCCGTCGTGGGGCCCGCGGCCAGCCCGCGGGTCAACCACGGTCTTATTAATAAACAAAAAAGTTCTCTGAAGTCGGCCTACGACGGCGAGGTCGGCTCCTCAGGGTATGAAGCTGACCAAGCTTCTCGTCCCTCTGTCCGCCGTGAAGCTCGCCCAGCTTCGGGGACTACTGTCGGAGTAAATAGCCATGGGTAGCCTAGCCGGCTTCCCCTGGCCCATCAGAAAAAATTACAAGCCTGGCCGACTCTCAAGAAGATTCAAGACCTAGTGCCGCCTCCCCCCTCAGCCGGCTACCTCCTAGGCCAGCTTCGGGGGCGGCCCGCCCTTTACCCTCACGAAGAAAGCTGTGGATGGCCGACTACGAGAAACCGGCTACAGCAAGGCCGGCTACGAGAGGCTGGCTACAGCATGGCCGGCTACGAGAAAGCCGGCTCCCATAAAGCAGTCAAAGCCGTACCCGCAATGTACGCGTCCACCCTGCGATGATGAAGTGGGGCGTGGCTACAGTGGAGCCTGCCACCCCCAAAACCCAGAGCACACCTGGTACAGTGCACCGTACGGGTGGCCACGACCCGTCCGGCACGGCACTGTTACCACGGCGGCTCCGACGCCGTCCACGACGGGCCGCCAGCGTGGCCCCCGAGGCGGTGGGCCCCTTCGGGCAGAGAGATACCGGAGGCGGCCGCACCTCCTCCCAAGCCGGCAAGATCGAGGGCCGGCTTCCCATAGCCGGCCTGCCATCTTCCTCGAGGGAGACGCCCATTAAGGAGACAAGATACGGCGGGGCTACAGTAATCGCCCGCCAAGGCGGTGTTACTGTAGCCACGCTTACCCCGACCAAGCCTGCGTCAACAGCACGGAGTAACAGTAACCCGCCACCGACCAGGCCCTGGATAGTGGGGCCTGCCTGTCGACCAAGGAGCCGGCAGCCGGCGGGACCCACCAGCTGGCGGGCCCCAATAGCCGGCGCAGAAGCCGGCAAGCACAGTCACAGACAGCTAGGCCCCGCGCCCAGCTGGATTACCATTGTACCCCCGGGGGGTAGGCCTATATAAACCCCCCGGTGCACCCATGCAAAGGGTGGACTCTCAAGTTAGACCTAGACACCATACAAGGAGAGGAAGCAAGCTAGCTGAGCCCTTCTTCCTCCTTCCACCCAAAAACAGCTCAAGGAGCATTGTAGCTACTTGTTCATTTAGTAACCATGCGGAGACCCCGCGGAGCAGCAGTAGGGGTGTTATCTCCCCGGAGAGCCCTGAAGCTGGGTAAGATTCGCCGGCGTGCATGTCTTCGCCTTATCCCGTTTCCAGGCACCGGCGATGTTTTATTGGCTCCCACAATGATAAGCCACCCGTTGGCATATGTCGCTCCTACCACCCGACAAAGCCACCCTTGAAGATGTGGGTGCCTAAGAAAGCTTAACTCCCTTTTGCAGGGAAAGGTCTCCAGCCAAAAACCAAAATCTTCTGAAGCTATTGCTGGGGACCTTAAACATCTTGTAGGGCGCAAGATCAAATGCCCAAATGGTCTTATTATGTATCTTGTTCCTGAGTCGCTTGCTACTTTCCCTATCAGTCCTAATCTTGATCTAAGCTTTCATAATCCATTGGCTCGTCCAATGTTTTTGCTTCACAATTCTCTTCGTGAAGCCTATCCCCCTAACTGCACTGTAGGGTACGACACCAGCTGCTTTAGAATGGATTATTGATAGTGGGTGTACCAATCACATGACTGGCAAGCGAAGCCTTCTTATGGACTCAACCTTACGTCCATCTGGCAAAAGTCACATCACATTTGCTGACACTAGTAAAAGTAAGGTATTGGGTCTAGGTAGAGTTTCAATCTCAAAGGATCAACACATGGATAAAGTCATGCTTGTTGAATCCCTTGGTTTCAACTTAATGTCTGTCTCAATGCTTTGTGATTTAAACATGATTGTGATGTTTGGAAAATATCGTTGCCTTGTTCTAATGGAATCTGACAAGTCTCTAGTGTTTGAAGGGTATCGGAAAGATGATTTGTACGTGGTAGATTTCTCAGCAGGACCAAAACTTGCCGTATGTCTTCTAGCAAAAGCTTCAGAATGCTGGCTCTGGCATCGGAGGCTGGGGCATGCTGGCATGAGGAACTTGCACACTCTTGCAAGAAAGAAGCATGTCATAGGCATCGAGGGCATCAAGTTCAAGAAGGATCACTTATGCGGTGCCTGTGAAGCAGGAAAGATGACGAGGGCCAAGCATCCCTCGAAGACAATCATGACAACGACTCAACCCTTCGAACTGCTCCACATGGACCTTTTTGTCCCACTCATTACTCAACTCTTACTACTACTGCTTGTCTCTATGGCTTTGTCATTGTTGATGATTATTCAAGATATACTTGGGTGCATATAATCCTCTACAAGACTGAAGTGCAGGATGTCTTCAGACGCTTCGCCAATCGAGCCATGAACAACTATGGCGTCAAGATAAAGCACATCAGAAGTGACAATGGCACTGAATTCAAGAACACTGGCCTAGATACGTATATTGATACTTTGGGCATCACACATGAATTCTCAGCTCCATACACACCGCAGCAGAATGGCGTCGTGGAACGCAAGAACAGAACACTTATTGAGATGGCCCGGACGATGCTTGATGAATACAAGACTCCAAGAAAGTTTTGGCCTGAAGCCATTGATACTGCCTGCCATATCATCAACCGTGTTTATCTTCACAAGCTTCTGAACAAGACATCCTATGAGCTCCTTACTGGCAAGAAACCAAATGTTAGTTACTTCAGAGTATTTGGTGCCAGGTGCTGGATCAATAATCCACATCACACTTCAAAATTTGCACCGAAAGCACATGAAGGTTTTATGCTTGGATATGGAAAGGATTCACACTCCTACAGAGTCTTCAACCTCTTTCACTATAAAGTGGTTGAAACTGTGGATGTGCGGTTCCATGAGACTAACGACTCGCAGAGAGAGCACCTGCCAAATGTGCTAGATGAAGTTCCATCCAGTGAATCAATCAAACTTATGGGAACTGGAGAAATCATACCATCTGAAGCTCAGCCTGAAGAGGAACTTATCATCTCCACACCTGATCAACCTGAAGACAATGCTCAGCCCGAAGACAATCCTTCTAATGATGACAATGATCGACAAGAGCAAAATCTTCGTCCTGTACATCCTCGTGATGGAAATGAAGTGCAGATTGAGAGAATAATTGATAGCATCAATGCACCAGGTCCACTCACTCGTTCAAGGGCAACACAGCTAGCAAATTTCTGTGGGCACTTCGCATTCGTCTCAATATCTGAACCCAAGAAAATTGATGAAGCCTTCAAGGAACCTGAATGGATTCAAGCTATGCAAGAAGAGCTTCAATAGTTTGAGCTGAATAATGTATGGGAACTGGTTAAGCGTCCTGATCCTCGCAAGCACAATATAATAGGCACCAAATGGATATATCGCAACAAGCAAGATAAGTATGGTCAAGTTGTCAGAAACAAAGCTCGTCCCGTTGCTCAAGGATGCACTCAAGTTGAAGGGATTGACTTCGATGAAACGTTTAATCCTGTGGCTACACTTGAAGCCATACGCATACTGCTGGCCTATGCAAATCATCATAACATTCTTCTGCATCAAATGGATGTGAAGAGCGCTTTTGTCAATGGCAAGATTGACGAAGAAGTGTATGTTGCACAACCGCGTGGCTTTGAAGATCCAAAACATCCTGACATGGTGCACAAGCTCAACAAGGCACTGTATGGCCTCAAACAAGCCCCTAGGGCTTGGTATGACACACTCAAAGACTTCCTGAAGAGCAAAGGATTCAAACCTCGTTCCCTCGACCCCAATCTCTTCACAAAGACATATGATGGTGAACTGTTTGTGTGCCAAATATATGTGGATGACATTATCTTCGGCTGCACCAATCAGAAATACACTGATGAGTTTGGATATATGATGCAAGAGCAATATCAGATGTCCATGATGGGTGAGCTGAAGTTCTTCCTTGGTCTTCAAATAAGCCAGCAACGCAATGACATCTTTATATCTCAAGAGAAATACCTCAAAGATTGCCTGAAGAAATGTGGAATGCAATATTGCAAAGGCTTCACGACGGCAATGCCAGCCAAACATCATCTGGGTCCTGACGACAATGGTAAAGAGTTCAATCAAAAGGTATATCACTCCATGATTGGTTCCTTGCTTTATTTATGTGCATCTAGGACAGATATCATGCTTAGTGTTTGCATGTGTGCCCGGTTCCAAGCGGCACCAAAGGAATCGCATCACTTAGCTGTGAAGCGAATTTTCAGATATTTGGCTCACACCCCAACACCAGGATTATGGTATCCAAAGGGCTTAGAGTTTGATCTAGTTGGATTCTCGGATGCTGATTATGCTGGTGACAAGGTGGATCACAAGTCTACATCAGGCACATGTCATTTTCTAGGACGATCACTTGTATGTTGGTCTTTAAAGAAGCAGAACTGTGTATCTCTCTCCACTGCTGAATCTGAATACATTGCTGCCGGATCTTGCTGCGCTCAGCTTCTATGGATGAAGCAAACACTCAAAGACTATGGCATTCATCTGAAGAAAGTGCCACTCTACTGTGACAACGAAAGCGCCATCAAGATTGCCAACAACCTAGTTCAGCACTCGAAGACAAAGCACATTGAAATTCGTCATCACTTTCTCAGAGATCATGTTATGAAGGAAGATATTGATATCATACATGTCAACACTGAAGAGCAATTGGCTGATATCTTCACCAAGCCCTTGGATGAGAAGAGGTTTTGCAAGTTACGGTGTGAGCTAAATATCTTGGAATCCTCAAATGTCCTGTGATCAGGCACACATCCTAACACTTATGCATGTTGATGACTTAGATGTGCAACACATGAAGTAAAGTATGTCTTCAATCAATGAAGACTTACATTCTGAGTGTGAATACATTAACATGGAATTTGACTTCGGAGCGCCACGATAATTGTGCGCCGTGTCTGGGTCTAATACTTCCTATATGGTGGGTAACGCCACCACCAAATTCTTCTATTTGAAGTGTTTTACCCATGGCATTACATTTGTTGTGTCTTCACATTTGGTTTGTCTTCAATTTCAACTTGTCTTAATGATTATCTTCACTAAGTTGATATGATTATCTTCTCGTATATACTGATTTGGTTTCTGTCCTCTACAGCATTCAATTATAGCTATGGTTTCTTGATGAATCTTTTGAACTAAGTGAATGTGATCGGACCCTAACCCCTCTGTGCTTCTTTCCTAAGTCTATCTATCCAAATCATATGCATTCTATTGACACTGTCAAATGTCTTCTCTGCATCCATGTCAGCAGAAGACACAGAGACAAACATTAAACCGTTTTCAATGCTAAATCCTTTCACCTGAAACCCGGAGAAGTGGGAACAATCACCAGACAATCCAGGCGTGCGTGGGAACGTGGAACAACCTCCGATGTGTTGCATGATAGCCACGTGTCCTTCAGATGTGAATCGCCAGGGGCACTTGTGTAATAACTCTGTGCCATCCCTATCCCTATAAATACACGCCTCACCACAGTCATTATCCCTTCTTCCACTCCCGCACAAACCCTAGCGCCACCGCTAGCCCTCGATGACGCCGGCGATGAAGCGCTTAGCTGCTGTGACCTCACTGACGCCGTCTTCACGCCGGCCGCGAACATCGTCCTCTCCGCAGTCGCCGTAGGTGTGCTCCGTCGCCAAGTTAGGGCACGGACGATCGAACTGCTCGGCCTCCTCTCCCACTCCGTCTAGCAGTTCTTCGTGTGGTAAATAAAACTTCCTTTTTACGGCCCCCTTTGATCCTATAGATTCATCACGATCTACCACAAGCAGTTTCTATTCACACAAGTTGAATATATTTCATACTGCATCTCATAATATGCCTAGTATGTTCACTTATGCTTCACAAAGAAGTTAGATTCCTCACTTGTACTTATTCGTGGATTCATACAAATCTGGAACCAACTCTCTATCTATGAGTGAATGTCTTCGCACTATGAGGTCAATGTCTTCTAAACTGATTTATCTTCAAAATCTTCTGAGAATGCATATGACCTCTTCCCCTTCCCTCGCACCTTAATGCTGTCGCAGGTACATGTCCGTGGGAGAATCCCTTGGTTCTCATAGTCTGCATTCGTTTGCAGAATTCTTACAGCATCACATTAACTCTCCCGAAGCCAGTTCCTGTTTAGCTAGCAAGCGGAAGCTTTTGAAGCCTTTGGATGTATTGAAGCCTTTCAGTTTAAACTTCATGGCACCAGAGAAACCTACAAGAAAGGGCGGAAAACAGTGCCGTGGGGGTACATCAACGGACCTGCTCGAAGATCTTTATGAGCTGTACAAAACTGACCCTGAAGAAAGCTATGGTCAACGCAAGACATGAATCCAATGGATTCGAAGATATTGGGCCGAGCAATGGTTCAAGTACAGGTTTGTGACCCAGGAATATGCTAAGAAGAATGCCATCAAGCGACCGCGGGAGACATCCTATGCAAAAATCTTCAACCCAGGTCCAGAGTTGAAGCCATTGAACAAGGCTTCTATCCTTGTATGGTTCGAGGACCACAGCCTGCAAATGTAGATCCATCGTCATTGCTATGGTGTCGTGATGACAATCTGTTCAAGCGCAGCTTCCAGTTTGCCAAGAATTTGGCCAAAGAAAACAAGAAGTCGTGGGGATTAGACTTCAACCCAGGTCCCTCTGCTCCTCGTGCCGATGGCTCACGCGAAGCTGAACCCAATCTTGTTGGGCCCTTCTACAACCTGGAAGGTCTCATCACTCACATTATGGTTCAAGGGGCAGTCGTGGATCAACCTGCAGATGATGCTGAATCTAAAGAAGCACCTGCACCACCGAAGCCAGCGAAGCTGAAGAAGCCTAGAGCTTCGAAGTCTGCCTCAGCACCAAAAATCTTACGGGCGAAGCCACTGGCTACTGCACCTCCTGGAGACAGTGTGCAGTCTGAAGATCTATCACATATCTCCAAGAAGACTAAGATGAAAAGGAATACTGATCAGGCATTGACCCCTGCTGCCATACTGCGAGACGAACACATTGATCTGTCCAGTGATGAAGATCTTGCAGATGATGCTCTTGAGCAACTGATTAAGGGCAAGGAAGAAGCAGAAATCTTCAATGATTTGCCTCTCTATGACGTGGCAATCCAACACAACTTCATTGATGAATGGTTTGAAACCCCCAATCTCAGCTTTGATGATCTGCAACTTCCAATTGGCCTCAGCGTTGCTTTCACTGGCGCCATTGCTTCTGAGCTAGCTCTAGCTCAGCGCATCATTGAACTGAAGCAAAAGATCAACTATGAGAAAGCTCAGTTCAAGAAGCACATGGCAAAGCTCAGCATGCAAGATGTCAAAAACTTCAAGATTATGCTGCATGAGCTCAAGGAAGCTAGAGGTTCTCGTGAGCGCATGAAGAGTCTGGCTAACAAGTGCGTGCAAGCCTACAATGAAGCTGAAAAATACAAGGCTCTTGGGCATCCTAGCATCGACCCCAGAATGGCGGCCAAGCCGAAGAAGAAGAAGCCAGCTGTGGCCGAACCCGAAGCAACAAGGCAGGAAGAACATCCCATTGTCTTCCCTGCTAGTATGACAGGCTCGAAGCCTAAGGTCCCCACAGTGGCTTTAGAACTAAAGAAGACAAGGGCTGCCAAGGCTGAAGCCAGAAAGAGGAAAAATCCCGAAGCTTCTGGTGACGCTCCCTCCAATAAGAAGTGCAAAACCAAGAAAGATCGGGCTACTCCCATAGAGCCCCTTGTTGTCGACCCATCTCGATTGCTCATCCTAACTCTTCCACAGAGGCTCCTGAAGCTGAAGACATTCCAGCAGTTGACCCCACCGTTGCTGAAGACATTGGTCACCATGACAATGTTGAAGATGATGAAGTCCTTCCTCAGATCGAGCACCAATTGGTATCATCGCCTATGCTCACACACAACGAACTCATCAACATTGGTCGTCCTCTGACGCCAACTGCTCAGGATGCATCGTGGGATGATCACCCACAGAGACAAGACACTCCAAGCTCTCCCCAACCGCAAGCTACCCCACCAGTGCAAGATGAAGATGACTTTGTGGCCCAACACACTCCATCTCCACAAGCATCGCCCACATTACGCAGGCTTCGCAAAGGACCAAGGCCCCAAGTCACTCCCACAATGCACGTGTCTGAATCCGAAGCCAAAATGGCTGAAGATATTCCGGCTGCATCAGCCGATGAAGAAGAATATGAAGAAGAAGCCCCAAGAGTTACAAGAGTTGCTACACCCCCGTCTCACCAAGATGCTGTTCTCGAGGAGAACGTGACCGACCCTCCAGCTTTTGAAGTGGAGGTTAACAACCCTGAGGCGGCCACCACTACTAGGGAAAAGCCTATACACAGAATTTTACCAGTAGCGCTGTACAAAATCAAGCGCTGCTGCTACTTAATAGCAGCACGCGTAAATAAACCGCGCTACTGCTATGACTTTAGCAGTAGCGCGTACTAGCGAAAATCACTGCTGCTACGTTTGAACTGGGCGCACATGGGTAGCCCAACCTAGCAGTAGCGCATATAATGGCCCAGCGCTACTGCTAATCTCCTTAGCTGCAGCGCGCTTATGTATAAAGCGCTGCTGCTAACGGAAATAAAATAAAGTGAAAAACAAGTAGAAAAGTAAATGAAAATGAAAGAAATAGAAAAAGGAGAAAGGGAAAAAAATAAAATGTAAAGAAAAATAAAAGAAAAAAAGGGAAAAAGCAGAAAGGAATAGCAGTAGCGGGTTTCAGTAAACGCACTATAGCTAACTTAGCTATAGCGTGTTTCCGGAAACGCGCTGCCGTTACGTTTCACTTAAACAGCGGTTTCCCCCCCACCCCGCCCCCGGCCACCAATTCTTCCCCAAATCATCCCTCGCCCTCGCCGCCGTCTCCTCACCGCCGCCGCCCGAGGCCGCGCTCAGCCTCACCGCCTTCGCCCCTCGGCCGCCGCGCGCTCTCCCCACGCCGCCCCGACCCCAGATTGAACGCCGGCCCCGCCCACGACCTCAACGCCGCCCCGGACGCCGCCCCCGCCCCCCCGACCTCAACGCCGCCCCGGAGCCCCGACCACGACCTCGACGCCGCCTGCCCCTCCCTCGTCACAGGCACCCGAGGTGAGCACGCTTGCTCCTCCCTCTCCCCTACCTCTGCCTAGGTTTTCTACCTCCATCAAATTAGTTAGGGTAATTAGGGCAGTAGTTCTTAGGTACTAATTAGTTAGTAAGAACTAGGTACTAGAATATTTTTATTTATAGTAAGTTTATTTTTAGTAAGAACTAGTTGAATTAATAGAACTAGTTAGTAAGAACTTGTTGCTATTTTTTTAGTTAAAGAAATTTTCCCGCATCGACGTGGACGATGCCTATCCCGCATCCTCGTCGTCGAGTCGGCGGAGGACGACACCTGCTTGACCAGATGGGCCATGTCCGGGACTGGGCTCCATCGGGGTGGTACTGGGAGGCGCTACCTACCGGGGGGCGCAGGTTGGTGAGGAGCCAGCCTGTCGTTGGCCCAAACCTTCTTTGGTGGCGGTCACATGGGCTAGTGACGGTCCAGAGGCTCGAGGACTCCGCGGAGGTGGTGCGCCACCGTGTTAGTGAGGAGGACGCGCACGTCCGTCGCTACTTGTTTGCGTTGGAGCACAGGTTCTCCAATACTTGGCAGGTTCTCCAGGGATCTCACTGGAGCTATGATCCCATGATGGTTCCTTCTCTGTGGGTGTCCACCGCCCGCGCCGATACCCGTCGTGTGCTAGGGTTTTAGTTGTACTAGTGATGTTATATGTATGACACTATTCGGGATGTATTAGTGATAATATTTGACGATGTATGGACGCATGAGATGATTTACTTTTGCTTATTGAATGCATGCTAATTTGAGTCTTATAAGATATTTTGAAATGTATATCTTGTGTTGCTCAATATCCAAGTGGCCGGTCATGTTTGCAGGTTACACCTCCGACTGGCCTATGTTTTGCCGGAGTGTTGATTCATTTCCATTCCAGCAAATTTCAGGCGCTTGATATATCCTATTTTAGCAAAGGTCATGCCGGATTTTTCCGTGAATTTTGGCATGACTTTTGCCAGAATATGTAGGAAATATCGAGTGCCCTGGTTTTGTGTGTTGAGTATCCTGGTAGTTGTCTTCTATCGATTTTCAATTAATGTTTTAACTATGAACATAGGAAATGTATGACGACAAAAAGGATTTCGGTATTTGCAAATACTGCGAAGACGAGCGTGGCCTGTGCGACGGAATCTTCCTAGATGATGATAGGCGCTTCAGCATCAAGTTGGACGAGAACTTCGAAGTGGATACAGTAAGTCACAATGACAAGTCTTTTTTCGTAATTAAGCATGACATCTGCTTCATTTGCTTGAACTTATATTTTTTTTACTATTCTACTAGCGTATCCCCTGCCATGCAAGAGTTTTTGTATTGGATAAGATAGGTTTCAGTCATACTACGGAGGTAAAGAAAGTTTATTTGAAGACCGAGCATGGTTATATTTTCCACGCAAAATTATACAATTCAGACGACTACACCTATTTTGGATGCAAAACATGGCGAGCACTATGCAAGACTTATGCATTTCAGCCTGATATGGTTATCACCTTTGATATTCGTCCGAAAGATGATATTGAAGATAATACCGACATCTGGGTCGATGTGCAGACGCCTCCAGTTACACCAAAATGTAAGTTTCTCAACCATATTTATGTCTTTGATATTGTTTATTCAAAAATAGTTGACAACTAATTTGTATTGTCAGCTTATTTCGGTGCAAGCAAACATGTCCAGCGCTTGGTAGAAAGGACCTACTACTGTCCCGGGGCTGAACTAAACTGCGAGGAGCTAAGTCATTATGTTTCATGGCTTGAGGATCTTGAAATCTTAGTACTGAAAACGTGCGACCAATAGTGTTCGTCATGAACTATGGTCACATCTATTTAGGAAGGATGGTAAGATTTTTTTCTATTTTTCCTCAGTGCATCTTTTCCATACATTATTTGTGAAGCTAAACTTCATTGCTAAGTATGTGACCATACGATGTTCTTCAACAGGGACTCCCGATGAATGTTGTGCCTTATGGGATCGAGACTAAAGGTACCATGAGTATTTTTAGCTTACGACCAAGATATCCTACATGTTACTTTAGTGCATTCAAGATCATCGATGAATGCTTAATAGTGCAAGACTAGACCAGATATGTGATGGGGGAGCGCAGACAAGTACTAGGGGGCAGCAAACAGATGTGCTACCCAAAATTAGGAGACAGGTTCATCTGCATGCTCCAACTTGATCAATGAGGATAGCTACACATGTTTTATGTTGTTTTACTTAAGAGAGAGCAGCAGGAGTGATTAGCTAGAAATGAGTTTGAGGATGATGATGTGCTACACTATTACTATGATGATAAAATAGCTAGTGTTGGTGGTAATGACTGATGATTATTATTAGCTAGTGTTAGTGGTGATTAAATAAATATTGTTGGTGCTAATGATTATGATGATGATTAAATAGCTTGTGCTGGCGGATTAGATTCAAGTGGAGGCAACATGTGGTGCACATCGAAAGTACTACTAGTCCAAACTAGATCAAGTTTGGATTAGTAGTATACTTTTGACATGCACCACATATTGCCTCCACTTGAACCTAATCCACCTTCATTTGACACACTGTTATGGACATAATGATGTAAACCTCATAACTGGTATTGTACCAATATTTGTACGATGGCGCATAAATACACTAAAATTAAAAAAATTAAAAAACAATACTAGTAGCGATGGAAAGAAAACACGCTGCCAGTAGTTACATTAGCAGCAGCGTGGGAGTGAACAAGTGCTGCAGCTATTTATCCTAGCAGTAGCATGTGCGGCACGCGTTACTGCTAAGCAATAGCTGTAGCACCATATTAGTAGCGCGCCTACCCGCGCTACTAGTGAGCACAAAACCAGCGCTACTGCTAGGGTTTTCCCTAGTAGTGCACCAACATCACTGCTAACGCCAATGACGTTGTCATGGTTGAAGACAATACGGCGCTAGAAGCCAATGAGGCACCAGAAGTCAATGCAACACCTGAAGTCAATACTGTAGCACCTTCAGGTCCAAGCACCTGAAGCACATGTGGCCCCTGAAGCCCATGAAGACAATGCCAATGCCCATGTTCCCCCTCCCAGACCTCACACAATGGAGCTGGCATTTGATCGTGGTCAGCCGGTTATGGTTCGATGGCCCATTCCAACTCCTCCGCCTGCTGCTGGTCCACAATTTGAGTACCACGTCGAGCACAGACCTCAAGTCCAAAAGCCCAAGCCAAGACTTCCACGATTCCCAGGGACTGCCACTTCACCTGGGGTCTTCAATGCAAATGGCTTCGTGGCACATAATACCTTCTTCAACAGCTCCAAGAACCCTTATACAAGACCGCGCATTTCCTCAGATCGGTTCTGGAGCTATCAGCAGCGCATGTACTATTCCTGTGTCCTATACAATCAAGGGCACATATTTCCACATATGCACCTCGACTCTGAAGCTATAGCTGGACTGTCCTGCCTTGAAGAAGCATCGGACTGTTTCAGAGATGCTGGTCTGTTGTAGTTCGTCACTGACAAGGAGCACTAGAACGAAGAATTGCTGCTTCAATTCTATGCCACTCTTCATATTCGAGGCTACAACAGGGATCCGAAGACTTGGGTCCTTGAGTGTATGACAGGCAATGTCCATCATGAAGCTAAAGCTCTTGATATCATTGAGCTCACAGGCCTGCCCACTCCTGGTGAATACTATGAACCAGGTTGTCAACAACATCAAAATGCCTTGGAAAGCATATTTCAGAATCCAGAACCCAACATGAGTCAAATGCTGAGCATGACGAAGCCTCTGCCTCACGACGCTGAATACCCATCTGAGTTCTTTGTTGAAGACCTAGAGTACCTGCCTCGCACCATTTACCACATCATCAGGAAGACTCTATGGCCTGTCAAAGGACACTCATCTGCAGCGAAGCTTGAAGGAGCAATGAAGACTTTGGTTTTCTATATCTTCAATGGCATCAGCTTCAATGCTCAAGACTTCTTCATCAGGCAGTTGGCTGCGTCTGGCTCTGACATCTTTGGGTTAAAATTCTATGCTCCATGGGTTATGCGTCTGATAAAGCGTCACTCCGCCTTCAACTATGAGCTTCTGTGCGCAATCATCTTATATTCTTGCCCGAGGTTGATCTATCAGTTGAAGCCATTTACCCAGAACCTGCTAAAGATCCCATTTATCTTCACAATGCTGATCACCAAAGCTTCACCCAGCCCATTGAAGGGATTCCAGCAGTTTCTCGTGTTTATCCCCTCGCTGGAAACACACGTGTCCCTCGTGCTCAAACTGACGTCACTGGTAGCACCATTGCGCAAAGGCCTCAAAGATGATCTTGTGTCCTCAATGACCGAGAGGTTGTCGTCACGCTGCATCAGGAACAGGACAAACATCATGACTGGCTTAAGCGTCAGATGCAAAGCCTCTTGGTGGATGTCAACCACATTCGCAATCTTGCCACCAAGAATGCCTTTGTCACCCATGAAACCTGTCGGAGGTCGTGGAAGAGTTTGACACTACTTAGTGCTGAAGCTGATCTACACGACGATGGCTTCACCGAACGCTTCAAGTTTGACTCAACTCCTCCTAGAAATGCTCACTTGTGTCGGACTCCCTCACTTCAAGACTCTGAATACTCGTCCTCAGCTGCGACCGTAAATGCCAGAGTCATCGATGACCAAGATGATGCAACTTCACCTCCTCCACCTTCAGCGCGAATCAACACTGCACCAAGTTCGTCTGCACCGCCAACCAACACCGAAGACCCTGCTGCTTCACCAACTCCTCAAGGGAACGAGTAGGTGCTCTATGTCTTCAAACCTTTTTGGTTCTTACTGACAAAAGGGGGAGAAGCATATGAGTTTGATAGTCTTCAAGCGGGTCCATATGGGCGGTGGTTTTATATTTTGCCTAGTGTTTACAACTCTCGCTTTCTGATACATTTGGTTCTTTGAGTTGTAACACTTAAACTAGATGGTCGTCTGCTACTTATTTGCTATTTTGTGATCCGATGATAAATTCTGCATGTGCGATGATAACTTCCGCACTTAGGTCATTCTGCAGACGTCCATTTTTCATTATGCATGTCATTATCTTCACATACTTTTCATGCATGATGAATTGTCATCATAAGTTGAAGAGGATCTCCACAAGTACAACCTACCATGTGCATTTGCATACCAAAAGCAAATTACTTATATGCACATATTCAGGGGGAGCCTTTGCCACTTATGAAGACAATCCCCTATCCTATACAATTTCACATATTTTATTCCCCGTTGAAAACTTCAACTAGTTTGTCATCAATCACCAAAAAAGGGGGAGATTGTAAGTGCATCTAGTGCCACCCCTAGTTGGTTTTGGAGTATTGACGATAGACCTAGTTGAGGGACTAATGTGTTTGTGAGAATTGCAAGATAACACAGGTAGAAGTCCCTCATTGATTCAGTTTTCCTACCAGAGATGACCCCTAAAAATGTATGAAGACATTGAAGTCAAAGGTGGTATGTGAAGACATTCACATTGAAGACTATGACAAGAGAAGACATCGCGTGAAGACTATGGAGCGCGAAGACTTAGTAGTTTCGTCATTCTGTGTTTTTTCTTTGTTGAGTCATAGCAACCACTGTACTGTTAAGTGGGGTCCAAGTCAACCAGTCAGAATGACTGAAGTGATGCTTAACCAGAATCCTATGTCTTTGAGTGAAGACTATGAGAGCAAATCTTGTCCAGAGTTGGATAAGTTAGCTTTGCTTGTAGCCCAAGTAAAGTTGTCGTGTGTGTTTGAAATATGACCGTTGGAACACGTGTAAGTTCCTTAGTGACCCAGGGTCATTTCGGACAAATCAGGTCGGGTTGCCTAGTGGCTATAAATAGCCCACCCCTACAACCATAAACGGCTGGCTGCTCAGAGTTAGTGCACGGCTTTTGTCGTTTGAGAGCAACCCACCTCGAAGCCTTTGAGAGAGAAATCCTTGCGAGGACAAAGCCCTAAACACCCAGAGCCAAAGAGTGTTAGGCATCACTTAAGTCATATTGTATGTGTGATCTGAAGACTTATTACACTTGAGGACTGTGAATCCTACAGCCGGTTAGGCGTCGCATTCTGAGCATCCAAGAGTCATTGTGGATTGCCGGTGAACAAAGTCTGTGAAGGTTTGGGAGTCTACCTTGAAGACTTACCAGAGTGATTGGGTGAGGACTGGGTGTCCTTAGCTCAAGGGGAATAAGGTGAAGACGAGGTCTTCTGAGTTGAATCTCAGCCTCCCTAACCAGGCGTACAGTTGTCACAGCAACTGGAACTGGTCCAACAAATCATTGTCTTCAACGAGTCACTGGTTTCATCCTTCCCTTCCCTTTACTTACTGTTGGTCCTTGCGAAGTCATTGTATGATTGCGTTATCTTTTGTCTTCACTAAGTGACTGCTTGTTCTGATTGGCTTCACAATATCTTCCTACCTGATCTTTACTGCCTAGCTGCTATTAATCACTATGCTTATCACTCCATTGAATACTTGACTATGGCTTGCCTAGTGTAGTCTACCTTCCGCTGCATGGTAATAGGTTTATTTCTATCATTTGTCTTTGAAACTTCCATGTTTTGAAGACTTTCATAAAAATCGCATGTTCACCCCCCTCTAGTCGATCACTAGCACTTTCAATTGGTATCAGAGCAAGGTGCTCCCTTGTTTTGTGTGATTTGGTTTAACCACCTGGAGTTTTAGCTATGTCGACTGCAGGGATAATCAAAGTCTCTGTTGCGTGCCTAGTCTTCGATGGAACTGAATATCCCTACTGGAAGAATAAGATGCACATGCATCTTGAAGCCACTGATGTCGACCTATGGTATGTCGTCAAGAATGGCGTTCCCAAGGCTGGTGAAGGTGTCACCACTGCTGATGTCAAGAAGTTCGTTCAACTAGACTCCACTGCCAAGAACATCATCTGTGGTCATCTGACCAATGGACAGTATGGCCATGTGAGTGCTTTGGAAACATCTAATCTAGTATGGGACTGGCTCTCCAAGGTCAACGAAGGCGTCTCAACCCAGAGAGATCAGAGAATCAGTGTCCCTCGCAACCTCTTCAACCGCTTCAAGAGAAATGACAATGAGAATGTCCAGCTCATGTTTGATCGATTCACTGACATCACAAATGAGCTTCAAGCCCTCGGTGCTACGGAGATCACCAAGCATGAAGTCGTCAAGACACTCCTAAGATCACTTGACAGCTTGTTTTACACCCTAGCCCTGATGATTCAAGAACGTCCTGACTTCAAGACACTCGATCCGTCTGACATACTTGAGAGGCTCAACACGCATGAGTTTCAGCTTTCTGAGAAAAGAGACATCTAAGGTCCCAACTATGGGCGAACTCGTGCCTTGAAGGCAAAAGCTGTCTCCTCATCTGAAGAAGAATCTGACAGCAGTTCTGATGATCCTGAAGACATTGGAAAGGAGTTTTCTATGCTTGTGGAGAAGTTCCAGAAATTCACCAAGAAGAAAGGCTTCAGAAAGTCCTCATGATCAAGCACAAGGAATGATGAAGCTTCTGCTCATGACTACAAAAATAGAACATGCCACAAGTGCAAGAAACCTGGCCACTACATCTCTGAGTGTCCGCAATGGGACAATGAGAACAAGAAGAAAAAGAAGAGCAAGGAGTATGATTCTGACGACAAGAAGAAGAAGAGATACTCAAAGTCTTCCTCCAAGTCTTCTTCAAAGTCTTCATCACACAAGAAGAGCTCATCTGGCAAGGCTCGTGCATTTGTTGGCAAGGAAATGGATTCAGAGGAGGAGTCCGCTTCCGAGGAGGCGGAGGTGGAGTCTGAGGAGGAGTCCGATTCAGGCGTGGCAAGTCTGGCTACAGCCTACGTTGCCAAGTCCATCTTCAACACTTAAGACAATGTCACCAACGCCGATGCTAATGACAAGGACAACTTCACTCCCACCTACTGCTTCATGGCACACGGTGCCAAGGTAAACTCACGTGCCACTCACTATCAAACATCAAGTGAAGATGACCCTGATTGTGGTTCCAAACACAGCTACAAAACACTTGCTAAAATTGCAACTGAACAACAGAGAGCTATGGAACATATTCAAAAACTATTAGACAAAAGCGATGACCAGTTAGACGCTGAAATGACTCGATCTCAGTCCTTAATTGAAGACATAAAAAATCTTCATGTTAAGTATGAGGAACTTGAAAGTCGTCATGAAACACTCTCAACAACTCATGAAAAGCTCTCCTATGATTATCTTCAAAGGAAGCAAGACCTTGAAAATTTGAGAGCGGCTCATGAAGATCTTCAAAAGGAAAACGATTCACTTCGCGCAAAATAGATCAGTTCCGCTCAGGAAGGATTTGAACCACCATGTCTTAAATGTATTGAGCGTGATAACGCTACTTCTGTTGCTGAATGTTCTGCTGCTGCTACTGTTGCAATATCTTCAACTGCTGATGTGGTAACTAACCCCTCTGTTGAGGATGCCACTGCTATTGCTGATGAGAATGCTAGGTTGAAGACATTGCTTGAAACAGGGATGTTCAAAAGTCTCAAAGGGCATCAGACACTATGTGATGTCCTTAAAAGGCAGATCCTGAACCGAAACCCTAGGAAAGAGGGTGTTGGGTTCGAAAGGAAAATGAATGCTGATGGCTCTTACTAGAAACCTGAGCAGTACCCCAAAACCACATGGGTTGCTGCAAAGGGACCTTCAGTGTATCCATCCACCCTATCTTGCTTCACTTGTGCTAATCCCATTGTTATTGATGAATCCTTTGATGCAAACTATAAACTGTTTAAGAATCAGAATGGTGAAGTGTTTGCCAGGTATATTGGTACTAACTGCAGGAATGGGCCGCCTATGAAGAAGGTCTGGGTGCCAAAAGGGTGTTTGGAGAATCTTCCTATGAATTTTGTCATGACACCACAAGTGAAGAAGACAAACCCCAGACCACAGGCTTTATATGGTCCAAAGGCTTCATATAGACAGAGGACTCACCTGAGTCGCACTAATGCAAATGTTCTGCAGGGAAGCCATACTCAGGCCTATGAATATGAGCGCGGTTCATCAAACCGCCATGTTCATAAGACCAAGAACTATTCTGCTTATTCTTATGAGTACTATTGTCCACCTGCAAGACTTTTTGCTAGGGCTCCAAAGCCAAAGTTCTCAGATGCTGCACTTAGACTCATTGCTTCGAAGCCACCCTTGAAGATGTGGGTGGCTAAGAAAGCTTAACTCTCTTTTGCAGGGAAAGGTCTCCAGCCGAAAACCAAAATCTTATGAAGCTATTGCTGGGGACCTTAAACATCTTGTAGGGCACAAGATCAAATGCCCAAATGGTCTTATTATGTATTTTGTTCCTGAGTCACTTGCTACTTGCCCTATCAGTCCTAATCTCGATCTAAGCTTTCATAATCCACTGGCTCGTCAAATGTTTTTGCTTCACAATTCTCTTCGTGAAGCCTATCCCCCTAACTGCACTGTAGGGTACGACACCAGCTGCTTCAGAATGGATTATTGATAGTGGGTGTACCAATCACATGACTGGCAAGCGAAGCCTTCTTATGGACTCAACCTTACGTCCATCTGACAAAAGTCACATCACATTTGCTGACACTAGTAAAAGTAAGGTATTGGGTCTAGGTAGAGTTGCAATCTCAAAGGATCAACACATGGATAAAGTCATGCTTGTTGAATCCCTTGGTTTCAACTTAATGTCTGTCTCAATGCTTTGCGATTTAAACATGATTGTGATGTTTGGAAAATATCGTTGCCTTGTTCTAATGGAATCTAACAAGTCTCTAGTGTTTGAAGGGTATCGGAAAGATGATTTGTACGTGGTAGATTTCTCAGCAGGACCACAACTTGCCGTATGTCTTCTAGCAAAAGCTTCAGAATGCTGGCTCTGGCATCGGAGGCTGGGGCATGCTGGCATGAGGAACTTGCACATTCTTGCAAGAAAGAAGCATGTCATAGGCATCGAGGGCATCAAGTTCAAGAAGGATCACTTATGCGGTGCCTGTGAAGCAGGAAAGATGACGAGGGCCAAGCATCCCTTGAAGACAATCATGAGAATGACTCAACCCTTCGAACTGCTCCACATGGACCTTTTTGGTCCCACTCATTACTCAACTCTTACTACTACTGCTTGTCTCTATGGCTTTGTCATTGTTGATGATTATTCAAGATATACTTGGGTGCATATAATCCTCTACAAGACTAAAGTGCAGGATGTCTTCAGACGCTTCGCCAATCGAGCCATGAACAACTATGGCGTCAAGATAAAGCACATCAGAAGTGACAATGGCACTGAATTCAAGAACACTGGCCTAGATACGTATATTGATACTTTGGGCATCACACATGAATTCTCAGCTCCATACACACTGCAGCAGAATGGCGTCATGGAACTCAAGAACAGAACACTTATTGAGATGGCCCGGACGATGCTTGATGAATACAAGACTCCAAGAAAGTTCTGGCCTGAAGCCATTGATACTGCCTGCCATATCATCAACCGTCTTTATCTTCACAAGCTTCTGAACAAGACATCCTATGAGCTCCTTACTGGCAAGAAGCCAAATGTCAGTTACTTCAGAGTATTTGGCGCCAGGTGCTGGATCAAGGATCCACATCACACTTCAAAATTTGCACCGAAAGCACATGAAGGTTTTATGCTTGGATATGGAAAGGATCCACACTACTACAGAGTCTTCAACCTCTTTCACTATAAAGTGGTTGAAACTGTGGATGTGAGGTACATTGAGACTGACGACTCGCAAGAGAGCACCTGCCAAATGTGCTAGATGAAGTTCCATCCAGTGAATCAATCAAACTTATGGGAACTGGAGAAATCATACCATCTGAAGCTCAGCCTGAAGAGGAACTTATTCTCTCCGCACCTAATCAACCTGAAGACAATGCTCAGCCTGAAGACAATCCTTCTAATGATGACAATGATCAGTAAGAGCAAAATCTTCGTCCTGTACATCCTCGTGTTGCAAATGAAGTGCAGACAGAGAGAATAATTGATAGCATCAATGCACCGGGTCCACTCACTCGGTCAAGGGCAACACAACTAGCAAATTTCTGTGGGCACTTCGCATTTGTCTCAATATCTGAACCCAAGAAAATTGATGAAGCCTTCATGGAACCTGAATGGATTCAAGCTATGCAAGAAGAGCTTCAACAGTTTGAGATGAATAATGTATGGGAACTGGTTAAGCGTCCTGATCCTCGCAAGCACAATATAATAGGCACCAAATGGATATATCGCAACAAGCAAGATGAGCATGGTCAAGTTGTCGGAAACAAAGCTCGTCTCGTTGCTCAAGGATACACTCAAGTTGAAGGGATTGACTTCGATGAAACATTTGCTCCTGTGGCTAGACTTGAAGCCATACACATACTGCTGGCCTATGCAAATCATCATAACATTCTTCTGCATCAAATGGATGTGAAGAGCGCTTTTCTCAATGGCAAGATTGACGAAGAAGTGTATGTTGCACAACCGCGTGGCTTTGAAGATCCAAAACATCCTGACATGGTGTACAAGCTCAACAAGGCATTGTATGGCCTCAAACAAGCCCCTAGGGCTTGGTATGACACACTCAAAGACTTCCTGAAGAGCAAAGGATTCAAACCTGGTTCCCTCGACCCCAATCTCTTCACGAAGACATATGATGGTGAACCGTTTGTGTGCCAAATATATGTGGATGACATTATCTTCGGCTGCACCAATCAGAAATACACTGATGAGTTTGGATATATGATGCAAGAGAAATATCAGATGTCCATGATGGGTGAGCTAAAGTTCTTCCTTGGTCTTCAAATACGCCAGCAACGCAACGACATCTTTATATCTCAAGAGAAATACCTCAAAGATTGCCTGAAGAAATGTGGAATGCAATATTGCAAAGGCTTCACGACGCCAATGCCAGCCAAACATCATCTGGGTCCTGACGACAATGGTAAAGAGTTCAATCAAAAGGTATATCGCTCCATGATTGGTTCCTTGCTTTATTTATGTGCATCTAGGATAGATATTGTCGTGGGAACGATTCCGACAATAGAAAGAGGGTAGGGTAAAGGAGCATGATCTATCGAGATGCAAATAGGTGACACGGTGGTTTTAGCGAGTTCGGGCCTCTCACGGTGGAGATAACAACCCTATGTCTCGTGCTCCGGAGAGGCTTTGTTTATCTGAGTATGTATCCGGAGATTACAATGTGTGAGAGAAAGGGGAGAACGGATCTCCATGCCGGAGCTATGTCCTGAGACTAATGGTTAGAAAGAGAGAGAGGTGGAAGAAGAAAAGCCCCCCAAGTCTAGTGGTGGGGGGTGGCTTATATAGAGTGCGCCACCCCCTCACCTCTTATGTTACAAAGTGGGGCATGAATGCCATAATGCCAGCTCACTACCAAGCCTTCACTATGAGAATGATGCTTTGACTGCTTTGCTGCCTGCTGGCCTTCGTATGCCCGACTGAGTCATACGGTCGAGTGGAGAACTGTCATCCGAGTGGATGGTATGTTGCCTATCCGAGTGGATAGTATGCTGCTTGTCTGAGTGGTTGTTGCCGTCCGAGTGACTTTCAAGTTGCGGTACATCTGACGGCGATCTGGCCCAGGGGCCCAGTACAAAGTGTACGGTGTCTATGGGTAGGGTCTTTAGGTCAGGCCTGTTACCCTACCCCCAATACATGTCCTCGTCAGATATCATGCTTAGTGTTTGCATGTGTGCCCGGTTCCAAGAGGCACCAAAGGAATCACATCACTTAGCTGTGAAGCGAATTTTCAGATATTTGGCTCACACCCCAACACTAGGATTATGGTATCCAAAAGGGCTCAGAGTTTGATCTAGTTGGATTCTCGGATGCTGATTATGCTGGTGACAAGGTGGATCACAAGTCTACATCAGGCACATGTCATTTTCTAGGACGATCACTTGTATGTTGGTCTTCAAAGAAGCAGAACTGTGTATCTCTCTCCACTGCTGAATCTGAATACATTGCTGCCAGATCTTGCTGCGCTCAGCTTCTATGGATGAAGCAAACACTCAAAGACTATGGCATTCATCTGAAGCAAGT
The DNA here is from genome assembly GCA_034509565.1 of Triticum monococcum. NCBI lineage: Eukaryota > Viridiplantae > Streptophyta > Magnoliopsida > Poales > Poaceae > Triticum > Triticum monococcum. Next base: position 558,348,228 of record CM067843.1, on the reverse strand, counting down.
GCCACTCTACTGCGACAACAAAAGCGCCATCAAGATTGGCAACAACCCAGTTCAGCACTCGAAGCCAAAGCACATTGAAATTCGTCATCACTTTCTCAGAGATCATGTTATGAAGGAAGATATTGATATCATACACGTCAACACTGAAGAGCAATTGGCTGATATCTTCACCAAGCCCTTGGATGAGAAGAGGTTTTGCAAGTTACGGTGTGAGCTAAATATCTTGGAATCCTCAAATGTCCTATGATCAGGCACACATCCTAACACTTATGCATGTTGATGACTTAGATGTGCAACACACGAAGTAAAGTATATCTTCAATCAATGAAGACTTACATTCTGAGTGTGAATACATTAACGTGGAGTTTGACTTCGGAGCGCCATGATAATTGTGCGCCGTGTCTGGGTCTAATACTTCCTATACGGTGGGTAACGCCACCACCAAATTCTTCTGTTTGAAGTGTTTTACCCATGGCGTTACATTTGTTGTGTCTTCACATTTGGTTTGTCTTCAATTTCAACTTGTCTTAATTCTTATCTTCACTAAGTTGATATGATTGTCTTCTGGTATATACTGATTTGGTTTCTGTCCTTTACAGCATTCACTTATAGCTATGGTTTCTTGATGAATCTTTTGAACTAAGTGAATGTGATCGGACCCTAACCCCTCTGTGCTTCTTTCCTAAGTCTATCTATCCAAATCATATGCATTCTATTGACACTGTCAAATGTCTTCTCTGCATCCATGTCAGCAGAAGACACAGAGACAAACATTAATCCGTTTTCAATGCTAAATCCTTTCACCTGAAACCCGGAGAAGTGGGAACGACCACCCGACAATCCAGACGTGCGTGGGAACGTGGAACAACCTCCGATGTGTTGCATGACAGCCACTTGTCCTTCAAATGTGAATCGCTAGGGGCACTTGCGTAATAACTCTGTGCCATCCCTATCCCTATAAATACACGCCTCACCACAGTCATTATCCCTTCTTCCACTCCCGCACAAACCCTAGCACCACCGCTAGCCCTCAACGACGCCGGTGAGGAAGCGCTTAGCTGCCGCGACCTCACCGACGGCGTCTTCACGCCGGCCGCGGACATCGTCCTCTCCGCCGTCGCCGTAGGTGTCCTCCGTCGCCAAGTTAGGGCACGGACGATTGAACTACTCGGCCTCCTCTCCCACTCCGTCTAGCAGTTCTTCATGTGGTAAATAAATCTTCCTTTTTACGGCCCCCTTTGATCCTATAGATTCATCACGTTCTACCACAGGAAGTTTCTATTCACACAAGTTGAATATATTTCATACTGCATCTCATAATATGCCTAGTATGTTCACTTATGCTTCACAAAGAAGTTATATTCCTCACTTGTACTTATTCGTGGATTCATACAAATCTGGAACCAACTCTCTATCTATGAGTGAATGTCTTCGCACTATGAGGTCAATGTCTTCTAAACTGATTTATCTTCAAAATCTTCTAAGAATGCATATGACCTCTTCCCCTTCCCTCGCACCTTAGTGCTGTCACAGGTACATGTCTGTGGCAGAATTCTTACAGCATCACGTTAACTCTCCCGAAGCCAGTTCCTGTTTAGCTAGCAAGCGGAAGCCTTTGAACGTATTGAAGCCTTTCAGTTTAAACTTCATGGCACCAGAGAAATCTACAAGAAAGGGCAGCAGAAAGCGCCGTGGGGGTACATCAACGGACCTGCCCGAAGATCTTTATGAACTGTACAAAACTGACCCCGAAGAAAGCTATGGTTAGCGCAAGACACGAATATAATGGATTCAAAGATATTGGGCCGAGCAATGGTTCAAGTACAGGTTTGTGACCCCAGGAATATGTTGAGAAGAATGCCATCAAGCGACCGTGGGGACACATCCTATACAAAAATCTTCAACCCAGGTCCAGAGCTGAAGCCATTGAACAAGGCTTCTATCCTTGTATGGTCCGAGGACCACAGCCTGCAGATGCAGATCCATCATCATTGCTATGGTGTCGTGATGACAATCTCTTCAAGCGTAACTTCCAGTTTGCCAAGAATTCGGCCAAAGAAAACAAGAAGTCGCGGGGATTAGACTTCAACCCAGGTCCCTCTGCTCCTCATGCCGATGGCTCATGCGAAGCTGAACCCAATCTTGTTGGGCCCTTCTACAACCTAGAAGGTCTCATCACTCACATTATGGTTCAAGGGGCAGTCATGGATCAACCTGTAGATGATGTTGAATCGGACGAAGCACCTGCACCACCGAAGCCAACGAAGCTGAAGAAACCTAAAGCTTCGAAGTCTACCTCAGCACCAAAAATCTTACGGGCGAAGCCACTGGCTACTGCACCTCCTGAAAACAGTGTGCAGTCTGAAGATCTATCACGTATCTCCAAGAAGACTAAGATGAAAAGGAATACTGATCAGGCATTGACCCCTGCTGCCATACTGCGAGACGAACACATTGATCTGTCCAGTGATGAAGATCTTGCATTTGACGCTCTTGAGCAACTGATTAAGAGCAAGGAAGAAGCAGAACTCTTCAATGATTTGCCTCTCTTTGATGTGGCAATCCTCCACAACTTCATTGATGAGTGGTTTGAAACCCCCAATCTCAGCTTTGATGATCTGCAACTTCCAATTGGCCTCAACGTTGCTTTCACTGGCGCCATTGCTTCTGAGTGATGCAGACGAATTCCGGACTGCATGGTGTCCGAGTGAAATGAGCTCAAACGGGTCCGCGGAGGTGCGTTAAACTCACCTTATAGCAATTTTTGGAGTGATTTGGAGCTGGTCCTGCATCGAGTAACTGATTACTCGGAATTTCTTCACGTCTGGAATGTGTCTTTTGTTGTTGTTTGGCCGTCACTCAGACCGGGCGGACCGTTCCGAGTGGATACCATTCCAGTGGGGGCACGCTGAGTTTGGAGCCGGTCCTGCATCGAGTAACTGATTACTCAGAATTTCTTCACGCTTAGAACGTGTCTTTTTTGTTGTTGTTCATCACTCGGACTGGTCAGGCCGTACCGAGTGGAGATTACTCCAGTGGGGGCACGCTGAGTGCGCCCATTGGGTGTAGTCCCCGAGACCGCCGTCGACTGCGGGCAGTCGGCGGGGGTCTGAGAGAACTAAAACTCTTCTTAGATGATACTGATCGAACTTGTTCTTCTCTGACTCGGAGGTCGAGTAATTCTGGAGCTGGTTTTGCATCGGGCAAAATGTTTCTTTCCGAGTTCTCTTCCAGTGGGGGCACACTGAGTGCACCCACTGGGTGTAGTCCCCGAGCCTCTGTCGGACTAGATGAGTCGGGCAGAGGGTTTAAGTCTCTTGGTAAACCTCCACGCAGTCGACACGGTAAATATCTTTTAGTCTGAAATCGAGTCAATCGGATGCATCTTCAGGTGCTTGACATGGTAAATAAGCTCAGCCTAGAGCTGAGTCAGTCGCAATGATCTTCGTGCACTCGGCACGGTAAATAAATTCAGCCTGGAACTCGATCAAGCAGGTGAATCTTCGTGCTCTCGGCACGGTGAATGAATTCGGCTTTGAAACTGCCGACTGTAGAAAAAGGTGGGGCACTCCAAGGAGTAATCGTTCCAGTAGTACTTCTTGTATTGACCGTCAAATTTTGCGTGAAAGAAGTGTTTGTCCGAGTGGACGTGCTTCCCAACTGATCGGGGTATGTTGACTACAAGGAAAAACTTGGTGGCACTCGTATGTCTCCCGGAGGAGATAGACTAGTAGTCTGACATGGACGTGCCATGAAACCCGAGTGGCGAGGCTAGTGTGTGGGCTGACTCTCCCGAGAGATGCCACTCATTATCCCAGTGGAACACCAACACATGCCATCTCTGAGTCCAAGTTTGTGAAACTGACGCCTTGGAGCCTAGGATAAGGGCCAAGTGTATCCGTAGAGGAGCATCGTTTTCGCCCTTTTGCAGTCCTGAAGATGACTTCAAGAAATAATTTGGGCGATCGTCCGAGTGGACAGTACTACCCTTATAGATTTTCGGCAGACCGAGCATGTATGGTCAAAAGAAATATTCCTGATGTGATCAATAGGTTGACCAAATGGGCGTAACCCATGAGGGCGACATGGCCCAGGGTTGTGCGAAGCCCCAGAGTGATGCTCGAAAAAGGTAAGATTGCTACAGAGTGTGATATGAGGTTTGATCATATGAGTAACTTAGTCGTTCCCGTGTTGTGGCTGTAGAGGTAAAGACGTGTCCAACTAATGGTGACGCGCGAGGCGGCCGAGGGGCGATGATGTGTACAACCGAGTGATGACGCACGGGGCGGCCGAGTGGTGAAGACGTGCTCAACTGAGTAGCGACGCGTGACGCGGCCGAGTCAGGATGTGCGAGGTGGTCAAATGATGAAGACATGCACAACTGAGTGGCAACGCGCGGGGCGGCCGAGTAGTGAAGATGTGCACAACCGAGTGGCGGCGTGCAGGGCGACCGAGTGGTGATGACGTGCGAGGCGGCCGAGTGGTGAAGATGTGGACAACCGAGTGGCGACGTGCGGGGCGGCCGAGTGGTGATGACGTGTGGGGCGGCCGAGTGGTGAAGACGTGCTCAACCTAGTGGCGACGCGTGAGGCGACCGAGTTGTGATGTGCGAGGTGGTAAAATGATGAAGACATGCACAACTGAGTGGCAACACGTGGGGCGGCCTAGTGGAGAAGATGTGCACAACCGAGTGGCGATGCGCGAGGCGGCCGAGTGGTGATGACGTGCGAGGTGGTCGAATGTAGGACTACATATCCAGCCAAGTAGCGATACGTGGGGCGACCGAGGGGCAAGGATGTGTACAACAGAGTGACGACGCGCGGGGTGGCCGAGTGCTGAAGACATGCTTAACCGAGTGGTGACGCGCAGAGCGGCCGAGTGGTGAAGACGTGCACAACCGAGAGGTGACGCGCGGGGCGGCCGTGTGGTGAAGGCATGCACAACCGAGAGGCAACGTGTGGAGCAGTTGAGTGGTGAAGACGTGCACAACCGAGTGGCGACATGCGGGACGGCCGAGTGGTGACGACATGCACAACGGAGTGGCGCCGCGCGGGGCGGTCGAGTGAGGATGCGTGACGTGGCCGAGTGAAGGACCACGTGTCCAGCCAAGTGGTGATGCGCGGGGTGGCTGAGTGACGGCATGCGGTGTGGACGAGTGACGACGCGCGGGGCAGCCGAATGAAATATTGCGTGTCCAGCCAAGTGGCTGAAATGGTCTTCGAAGGAGTTAGCTGGATGCTTTCGAAGCTAATGTAGTGACGAGGTCGGTGTAGTGTGGTTGCGACGCAACAAGACCGGCGTGACAACTGGGTCTGGGTAGAAATGAAGATGGCGTGTAGAGCGTCTGGGTGATTATAAAACTTGTCAAAGTGGCGGATCGAATGCACTTGTTGAAGTGAAGGATCTGACTGGTGATGAAGTACTCGACCACTTTGGAGATTGTCATTCCAAATGAGATGCAGCCCCCGAGCATACTACATGCTTTGACAATGGACATGTCGGAATACGAGAACTATAGTTTTGAATGGATGATTTGCAATTCATCGAGTCAGACTCAGGTAAAGATGAGGAGAAGCTTCCGGGTGATGCTTGAAAGAGGCAAACTCACAAAAGAGTGAAGTGTGAAGTTTAATTATAAAAGGGACTTATCCATCTCATGCCTGACGAGGTCTATATCATTGATACAATGAAGAGGATTCCACAGAGGGGTTGACCGGATGTGTTTGAAGTCAACAAAGCGAAAAGGTCGGTGTTGTGGTGCGCTGGGACCGGTATGGTGACCGAGTCCGAGCAGCGATGAAGTTGGCGCATAGGGACGTCAAGTGATCGTGTAACTTGTGTACAAAATGGCACAAGCCAATGAAATAATTTCTTGAGGAAATTTGATGTGTGCTGAAATGATTTGTGTGAATAACACCCATAGACACCCGCTGGGAGTGCAAGGGGCTTGCTGGTTAACCAGCAAGAGTCTGAAAGAGCGAAGGATCCGTTCAAATCTGTCGAAGCAACGGATCCGACTAAACTCATTGGAATACTGGCTCAAATAAAATGGATGTGTAGTGTTTCAACTGAGTTGCAGCCCCAGAGGACCGATGCAAACTCGAAATGAAGAATGACACATGGTGTTCGTGAATGATGTATGCGAAAAAATGGAAGCTGGACTCGTGAGTCACATAACCAGTACTAAGCAAGTATGTGAAAATAAGCAGCCGAGCGTTGAGGTACACTCGGTGGCGTGGCCTCCGATTGAATCTGATGTGTGAATTACGGGACGCTCGGGAAGACGGAAATAACAGGATGTAAAATGACTTAGCTATCTGAAGGAGCGCGAGTGGCCGAGTGGTGACAGTTGACCTTCGTTTCGGTGTCCTTGCGGATAGGGATGGAGCACACATTATACTTGTGATGCAGCTCCTTGAGTTAGAGGTTTGCTCTTGTCTCAGTCGGATTTTGGCTACTTAGGCGAGTCCTTGGACTGCAGCTAAGCCTCCGAGTGGGAGGCTTGCTCTCCACTCGGTAGGATTTCAAACACTTAGGCGAGCACTGGACTGCAGCTAAGCCCCCGAGTGGGAGGTTTGCTCTTCACTCGGTAGGATTTTTTCAAACTTAGGCGAGTACTGGACTGCAGCTAAGCCCCCGAGTGGGAGGTTTGCTCTCTACTCGGTAGGATTTTTTTCAAACTTAGGCGAGTACTGGACTGCAGCTAAGCCCCCGAGTGGGAGGTTTGCTCTCCACTCGGTAGGATTTTTTCAAACTTAGGCGAGTACTGGACTGCAGCTAAGCCCCCGAGTGAGAGGCTGGCTCATCACTCGGTAGGATTTTTTGAACTTAGGCGAAAAAGATTCGCAGCTAAGCCCCCGAGTGAGAGGCTGACTCATCACTCGATAGGATTTCTTGAACTTAGGCGAAACAGATTCGCAGCTAAGTCACCCACTGGGGGATTTTGGTTACAAGTATAAGCAACAACAATTATGTCAGAAAAAACTGTTAAAATCTGTGTGGTGATGAGGTGACCAACCGATGGCGACGCGGGGGGCGGCCGAGTGGTGATGAGGTGACCAACCGAGTGGCGACGCGCGGGGCGGCCGAGTGGTTATGAGGTGACCAACCGAGTGGCGACGCGTGAGGCGGCCGAGTGGTGATGAGGTGACCAACCGAGAGGCGACGCACGGAGCGGCCGAGTGGTTATGAGGTGACCAACCGAGAGGCGATGCACGGAGCGGCCGAGTGGTTATGAGGTGACCAACCGAGAGCCGACGCATGGAGCGGCTGAGTGGTTATGAGGTGACCAACCGAGAGGCGACGCACAGAGCGGCCGAGTGGTTATGAGGTGACCAACCGAGAGGCGACGCATGGAGCGGCCGAGTGGTTATGAGGTGACCAACCGATGGCGACGCGCGGGGCGGCCGAGTGGTTATGAGGTGACCAACCGAGAGGCGACGCATGGAGCGGCCGAGTGGTTATGAGGTGAACAACGATGGCGACGCGCGGGGCGGCCGAGTGGTTATGAGGTGACCAACCGATAGGCGACGCACGGAGCGGTCGAGTGGTTATGAGGTGACCAACCGATGGCGACGCGCGGGGCGGCCGAGTGGATATGAGGTGACCAACCGAGAGGCGACGCACGGAGCGGTCAAGTGGTTATGAAGTGACCAACCGATGGCAACGCGCGGGGCAGCCGATTGATATTGTAGACGTGTCCCGCGGAGTGATGATGCGCGGGGCGTCCGAGTGATGTAGACGCGTCCCGCGGAGTGGCGACGCGCGGAGCGTCCGGGCGATGTAGACGTGTGCCGCGGAGTGACGATGCGTAGGGCGTCCGAGTGATGTAGACGCGTCCCGTGAAGTGGCGACGCGTGGAGAGTCCGACTGAAGTAGACGCATGCCGCGCAGTGGCGATGCGCGAAGCGTCCGAGTGATGTAGATGTGTCTCGTGGAGTGGCGACACGTGGAGCATACAGGCGTTGTAGAGGCGTGCCGCGGAGTGACGATGTGCGGGGCGTCCGAGTGATGTAGACGCGTCCTTCGGAGTGGCGACGAGCGTAACGTCCAGATGATGTAGACGCGTGCCGTAGAATGACGATGCGCGGGGCGTCCGAGTGATGCAGACGTGTCCCGCAGAGTGGTGATGAGCGGGGCGTCCGAGTGACGTAGACGCGTCCCGTGGAGTGGTGACGCACGGGGAGTCCGACTGAAGTAGACGCATGCCGCGCAGTGGCGATGCGCGGAGCGTCCGAGTGATGTAGATGTGTCCCGCGGAGTGGCGACGCGTGGAGCGTACGAGCGTTGTAGAGGCATGCCGCGGAGTGACGATGTGCGGGGCGTCCGAGTGATGTAGACGCGTCCCGCGGAGTGGCGACGCGCGTAACGTCCAGATGATGTAGACGCGTGCCGTAGAATGACGATGCGCGGGGCGTCCGAGTGATGCAGACGCGTCCCGCAGAGTGGGGACGAGCGGGACGTCCGAGTGACATAGACGCGTCCCGTGGAGTGGTGACGCACGGGGCGTCCGAGCGATGTAGATGCGTCCCGTGGAGTGGTGATGCACGGGGCCTCCGAGTGGTTGCTGGACCAATACGTCTTTGTCCGACTGCCGTAGTGGTTTGTTAACCATCCGAGTAAATTCGTCTGAGCATACATGGGACTTGTTGGAGTGGATGGTCATTCAAGTGTGCTTTAGTCTCATCCGAGTGAACTTGTTCCGCCGGGTTCGTCGTAGGCATTGCAGATGAGGCTGGAGACTACGGCAAGTCGGACGGTGCTGGTGACCGTGCGTGGAGGTTCGACGATAGCCTCGCAGACGAAGCCGAAAACAACGACGAGGCGGATGGCGCTGGTGACAGCATGTTGAAGCCAACCAACCGAGTAGCCCGCATGTTAATTTTCCAGAGTGCAAAAATCATCTCTGGGCTAGCCGGTCGAGTGAACCTGTTCATTAGCCGGTCGAGTGACAAGGTGAATCGATCGAGTGAACCACAGTTGGGCTGTGATCCGGTCGCCACACCATCAGCCGAGTGGAATAAATGGCGAGTCAGTCAATCGACATTGTTCGTCTCAACAAGCCTGCAAGTTAGTACATCCAAAAATATTTTTTGCTGGACTAAAGTGTTTGTGCACGGACGCTATTTTGCAAGGATTAAAGACCACAGATGGCCATGCATGCATGCATGGATGTTACTAGTATTTTGCAGGGATTAAAGACCACATATGGCCGTGCATGCATGCATGGATGCTAGTATTTTGTAGGGATTAAAGACCACATATGGCCGTGCATGCATGCATGGATTAATCGGTGTGGAAACCGAATGGTGGGCAATTAAGCCATTAATTTGCAGGAAAAGCGGGGGTATCAATCACCGTAATTAGGTAACGGAACCCTTTCCTAATTGGATGATTAATGAGGGAATTATCATAATGAAATGGTAACTGGCCCATGACCTGCACTTAGGTTAGAGGGTTACCTTCTCTCCATGCAGACGATGCAGGTGAAACAAGCGCATGCGATGAGGCAGTGTGTGCCGCTGGAGATGTGAGAGATGGCCGGCGAGCTTGTCGTAGGGCGGCCAGCACGGCGCGAGGTTGGCGAGCTCGTCGCACGGCGGCCAGCATGGCGTGGGGCCGGCAAGCGCGCGGCGGGATGGGCGAGTACGGCACTGGGCCGGCGAACGCGGCGCGGGGCCGGCAAGTGCGTCACCAGGCGGGCGAGCGTTGCGCAGCATGTCACCGCTCCGGGAGCTGGACGGGATCGATCCCTTCGCATCTTCGTTCGCACATGTGTTGACCATGCGTCGAGGAGCGGCAACGGCGTTCGCATACGAGGCCGAAGACGACCCTGTCCTTGGTAAAGGCGAAACACATCATAAGTAAAATAGGGAATAGATGTAAGAATTGCTACAAACCGTTCACATCATGGTTCGATAGACGCCATGCCCCACGGAGGGCGCCAACTGTCGTGGGAACGATTCCGACAATAGAAAGAGGGTAGGGTAAAGGAGCATGATCTATCGAGATGCAAATAGGTGACACGGTGGTTTTAGCGAGTTTGGGCCTCTCACGGTGGAGATAACAACCCTACGTCTCGTGCTCCGGAGAGGCTTTGTTTATCTGAGTATGTATTCGGAGATTACAATGTGTGAGAGAAAGGGGAGAACGGATCTCCATGCCGGAGCTATGTCCTGAGACTAATGGTTAGAAAGAGAGAGAGGTGGAAGAAGAAAAGCCCCCCAAGTCTAGTGGTGGGGTGGCTTATATAGAGTGCGCCACCCCCTCACCTCTTATGTTACAAAGTGGGGCATGAATGCCATAATGCCAGCTCACTACCAAGCCTTCACTATGAGAATGATGCTTTGACTGCTTTGCTGCCTGCTGGCCTTCGTATGCCCGACTGAGTCGTACGGTCGAGTGGAGAACTGTCATCCGAGTGGATGCTATGTTGCCTGTCCGAGTGGATAGTATGCTTCTTGTCTAAGTGGTTGTTGCCGTCCGAGTGACTTTCAAGTTGCGGTACATCTGACGGCGATCTGGCCCAGGGGCCCAGTACAAAGTGTACGGTGTCTATGGGTAAGGTCTTTAGGTCAGGCCTGTTACCCTACCCCCAATACATGTCCTCGTCAGATATCATGCTTAGTGTTTGCATGTGTGCCCGGTTCCAAGCGGCACCAAAGGAATCGCATCACTTAGCTGTGAAGCGAATTTTCAGATATTTGGCTCACACCCCAACACTAGGATTATGGTATCCAAAGGGCTCAGAGTTTGATCTAGTTGGATTCTCGGATGCTGATTATGCTGGTGACAAGGTGGATCACAAGTCTACATCAGGCACATGTCATTTTCTAGGACGACCACTTGTATGTTGGTCTTCAAAGAAGCAGAACTGTGTATCTCTCTCCACTGCTGAATCTGAATACATTGCTGCCAGATCTTGCTGCGCTCAGCTTCTATGGATGAAGCAAACACTCAAAGACTATGGCATTCATCTGAAGCAAGTGCCACTCTACTGCGACAACGAAAGCGCCATCAAGATTGCCAACAACCCAGTTCAGCACTCGAAGACAAAGCACATTGAAATTCGTCATCACTTTCTCAGAGATCATGTTATGAAGGAAGATATTGATATCATACACGTCAACACTAAAGAGCAGTTGGCTGATATCTTCACCAAGCCCTTGGATGAGAAGAGGTTTTGCAAGTTACGGTGTGAGCTAAATATCTTGGAATCCTCAAATGTCCTGTGATCAGGCACACATCCTAACACTTATGCATGTTGATGACTTAGATGTGCAACACACGAAGTAAAGTATATCTTCAATCAATGAAGACTTACATTCTGAGTGTGAATACATTAACGTGGAGTTTGACTTCGGAGCGCCATGATAATTGTGCGCCGTGTCTGGGTCTAATACTTCCTATACGGTGGGTAACGCCACCACCAAATTCTTCTGTTTGAAGTGTTTTACCCATGGCGTTACATTTGTTGTGTCTTCACATTTGGTTTGTCTTCAATTTCAACTTGTCTTAATTCTTATCTTCACTAAGTTGATATGATTGTCTTCTGGTATATACTGATTTGGTTTCTGTCCTTTACAGCATTCACTTATAGCTATGGTTTCTTGATGAATCTTTTGAACTAAGTGAATGTGATCGGACCCTAACCCCTCTGTGCTTCTTTCCTAAGTCTAGCTATCCAAATCATATGCATTCTATTGACACTGTCAAATGTCTTCTCTGCATCCATGTCAGCAGAAGACACAGAGACAAACATTAATCCGTTTTCAATGCTAAATCCTTTCACCTGAAACCCGGAGAAGTGGGAACGACCACCCGACAATCCAGACGTGCGTGGGAACGTGGAACAACCTCCAATGTGTTGCATGACAGCCACTTGTCCTTCAAATGTGAATCACCAGGGGCACTTGCGTAATAACTCTATGCCATCCCTATCCCTATAAATACACGCCTCACCACAGTCATTATCCCTTCTTCCACTCCCGCACAAACCCTAGCACCACCGCTAGCCCTCGACGACGCCAGCGACGAAGCGCTTAGCTGCCGCGACCTCACCGACGACGTCTTCACGCCGGCCGCGGACATCGTCCTCTCCGCCGTCGCCGTAGGTGTCCTCCGTCGCCAAGTTAGGGCACGGACGATCGAACTGCTCAGCCTCCACTCCCACTCCGTCTAGCAGTTCTTCATGTGGTAAATAAATCTTCCTTTTTACGGCCCCCTTTGATCCTATAGATTCATCACGTTCTACCACAAGAAGTTTCTATTCACACAAGTTGAATATATTTCATACTGCATCTCATAATATGCCTAGTATGTTCACTTATGCTTCACAAAGAAGTTATATTCCTCACTTGTACTTATTCGTGGATTCATACAAATCTGGAACCAACTCTCTATCTATGAGTGAATGTCTTCGCACTATGAGGTCAATGTCTCCTAAACTGATTTATCTTCAAAATCTTCTGAGAATGCATATGACCTCTTCCCCTTCCCTCGCACCTTAGTGCTGTCACAGGTACATGTCCGTGGCAGAATTCTTACAGCATCACGTTAACTCTCCCGAAGCCAGTTCCTGTTTAGCTAGCAAGCGGAAGCCTTTGAACGTATTGAAGCCTTTCAGTTTAAACTTCATGGCACCAGAGAAATCTACAAGAAAGGGCAGCAGAAAGCGCCGTGGGGGTACATCAACGGACCTGCCCGAAAATCTTTATGAACTGTACAAAACTGACCCCGAAGAAAGCTATGGTTAGCGCAAGACACGAATACAATGGATTCAAAGATATTGGGCCGAGCAATGGTTCAAGTACAGGTTTGCGACCCCAGGAATATGTTGAGAAGAATGCCATCAAGCGACCATGGGGAGACATCCTATACAAAAATCTTCAACCCAGGTCCAGAGCTGAAGCCATTGAACAAGGCTTCTATCCTTGTATGGTCCGAGGACCACAGCCTGCAGATGCAGATCCATCATCATTGCTATGGTGTCGTGATGACAATCTCTTCAAGCGCAACTTCCAGTTTGCCAAGAATTCGGCCAAAGAAAACAAGAAGTCGCGGGGATTAGACTTCAACCCAGGTCCCTCTGCTCCTCATGCCGATGGCTCACGCGAAGCTGAACCCAATCTTGTTGGGCCCTTCTACAACCTAGAAGGTCTCATCACTCACATTATGGTTCAAGGGGCAGTCGTGGATCAACCTGTAGATGATGTTGAATCTGACGAAGCACCTGCACCACCGAAGCCAACGAAGCTGAAGAAACCTAAAGCTTCGAAGTCTACCTCAGCACCAAAAATCTTACGGGCGAAGCCACTGGCTACTGCACCTCCTGAAAACAGTGTGCAGTCTGAAGATCTATCACGTATCTCCAAGAAGACTAAGATGAAAAGGAATACTGATCAGGCATTGACCCCTGCTGCCATACTGCGAGACGAACACATTGATCTGTCCAGTGATGAAGATCTTGCAGATGACGCTCTTGAGCAACTGATTAAGAGAAAGGAAGAAGCAGAACTCTTCAATGATTTGCCTCTCTTTGATGTGGCAATCCTCCACAACTTCATTGATGAGTGGTTTGAAACCCCCAATCTCAGCTTTGATGATCTGCAACTTCCAATTGGCCTCAACGTTGCTTTCACTGGCACCATTGCTTCTGAGCTAGCTCTAGCTCAGCGCATCGTTGAACTGAAGCAAAAGATCGACTATGAGAAAGCTTAGTTCAAGAAGCACATGGCAAAGCTCAGCATGCAAGATGTCAAAAACTTCAAGATTATGCTGCACGAGCTCAAGGAAGCCTTTCGCAAGAAACGTGAAGAAGCTAGAGGTTCTCGTGAGCGCATGAAGAGTCTGGCTGACAAGTGTGTGCAAGCCTACAATGAAGCTGAAAAGTGCTAGGCTCTTGGGCGTCCTGGCATCAACCCCAGAATGGCGGCCAAGCCGAAGAAGAAGAAGCTAGCTGTGGCCGAACCTGAAGCAACAAGGCAGGAAGAACATCCCATTGTCTTCCCTGCCAGTATGACAGGCTCGAAGCCTAAGGTCCCCATAGTGGCTTCAGATCTAAAGAAGACAAGGGCTGCCGAGGCTGAAGCCAGAAGGAGGAAAAATCCTGAAGCTTCTGATGTCGCTCCTTCCAAGAAGAAGCGAAAAACCAAGAAAGATCGGGCTGCTCCCACAGAGCCCCTTGTTGTCAAGCCCATCTCGATTGCTCGTCCTAACTCTTTGCATCAAGAACGACGGACGATAGTTAATGAGCCTGCTTCCACAGAGGCTCCTGAAGCTGAAGACATTCCAGCGGTTGACCCCACCACTATTGAAGACATTGGTCACCATGCCAATGTTGAAGATGATGAAGTCCTTCCTCAGATCGAGCACCAATTGGTATCACCGCCTGTGCTCACGCACAACGAACTCATCAGCATTGGTCGTCCTTTGACGCCAACTGCTCGGGATGCATTGTGGGCTGATCACCCACAGAGACAAGACACTCCAAGATCTCCCCAACCGCAAGCTACCCCACCAGTGCAAGATGAAGATGACTTTGTGGCCCAGCACACTCCATCTCCACAAGCGTCGCCCGCATTACGCAGGGTTCGCAAAGGACCAAGGCCCCAAGTCACTCCCACAATGCACGTGTCTGAATCATAAGCCAAAATGGCTGAAGATATTCTGGCTGCATCAGCCGATGAAGAAGAAGATGAAGAAGAAGCCCCAAGAGTTACAAGAGTTGCTACACCCCCGTCTCACCAAGATGTTCTTCTCGAGGAGAACGTGACCGACCCTCCAGCTTCTGAAGTGGAGGTTAACAACCCTGAGGCGGCCACCAACATCACTGCTAACGCCAATGACGTTGTCATGGTTGAAGCCAATACTGCGCCAGAAGCCAATGAGGCACCAAAAGTCAATGCAACACCCGAAGTCAATACTGCAGCACCTGAGGTCCAAGCACCTGAAGCACATGTGGCCCCTGAAGCCCATGAAGACTATGCCAATGCCCCTGTTCCCCCTCCCAGACCTCACACAATGGAGCTAGCATTTGATCGTGGTCAGCCGGTTATGGTTCGATGGCCCATTCTGACTCCTCCGCCTGCTGCTGGTCCACAATTTGAGTACCACGTCGAGCACAGGCCTCAAGTCCAAAAGCCCAAGCCAAGACTTCCACGATTCCCAGGGACTGCCACTTCACCTGGAGTCTTCAATGCAAATGGCTTCGTGGCACATAATACCTTCTTCAACAACTCCAAGAACCATTATACAAGACCGCGCATTTCCTCAGACTGGTTCTGGAGCTATCAGCAGTGCAGCTACTATTCCTGTGTCCTATACAATCATGGGCGCATATTTCCACATATGCGCCTCGACTCTGAAGCTATAGCTGGACTGCCCTGCCTTGAAGAAGCATTGGACTGTTTCAGAGATGCTGGTCTGTTGTAGTTCGTCACTGACAAGGAGCACTGGAACGAAGAATTGCTGCTTCAATTCTATGCCACTCTTCATATTTGAGGCTACAACAGGGATCCGGAGACTTGGGTCCTTAAGTGGATGACAGGCAATGTCCATCATAAAGCTAAAGCTCTTGATATCATTGAGCTCATAGGCCTGCCCACTCCTGGTGAATACTATGAACCAGGTTGTCAACAACATCAAAATGCCTTGGAAAGCATATTTCAGAAGCCAGAACCCAACATGAGTGAAATGCTGAGCATGATGAAGCCTCTGCCTCACGACGCTGAATACCCATCTGAGTTCTTTGTTGAAGACCTAGAGTACCTGCCTCGCACCATTTACCACATCATTAGGAAGACTCTATGGCATGTCAAAGGACACTCATCTGCAGCGAAGCTTGAAGGAGCAATGAAGACTTTGGTTTTCTATATCTTCAATGGCATCAGCTTCAATGCTCAAGACTTCTTCATCAGGCAGTTGGATGCGTTTGGCTTTGACATCTTTGGGTTGAAATTCTATGCTCCATGGGTTATGCGTCTAATAAAGCGTCACTCCGCCTTCAACTATCACCCGTCTACGCGCAATCATCTTATATTCTTGCCCGAGGTTGATGTAACACCCCGGATATGATTTACCTAATATGTAATCCAACTCTTTCCGTTTTCGGCGTTAAGTTATTTTATTTTCTTGGGTTCGGGTTTTTGTCTCCGTGTGTTGTTATCGTTGTCATGCATCTCATATCATGTCATCATGTGCATTGCATTTGCATACGTGTTCATCTCATGCATCCGAGGATTTTCCTCGTTGTCCGTCTTGCATTCCGGCGCTTCGTTCTCCTCCGGTGGTCATTTCTACCTTTCTTTCGTGTGTGGGGATTAAACATTTCTGGATTGGACCGAGACTTGCCAATCAGCCTTGGTTTACTACCGGTAGACCGCCTGCCAAGTTTCGTACCATTTGGACTTCGTTTGATGCTCCAACGGTTAACCGAGGGACCGAAAAGGCCTCGTGTGTCTTGCAGCCCAACACCCCTCCATTTTGGCCCAAAACCCACCAAAACCCTCTCCATCATCTAGAGCTTTCGATCACGATCGCGTGGCCGAAAACCGCACCTCATTTGGACTCTCCTAGCTCCCTCTATGCCTATATAAAGACCCCCTCCGAAATTCTCCTTCTTCTTCCCCGAAACCCTAGATATGCTTCTCTCCGCGCGCCGGACGTGTCCGGTCCGTGACGGACATCCCGCCACCGCCAATCGCCGCCTGCCACATGGCGCGCCGCCACCCGCGCCCGCTCTGGCCCGGGGAGAGCCCCCGAGGCCCGAGTCGCCCACCGCCCGATCCCGCCTCCACCGGCTTCCGCGCCGCCCTTCTCCTCCATCTCCGGCCGCCCGGGCCACCGCACCGCCATCGCCGAACCGCGCCACTCCGGTCACCGACTCGCCGTGCTACCCCGCCACGCCGCCGCGGATCCTCGTCGCCGGCCACCGCCTCCCGGCCCGCCGCATCGCTGCGCGCCCCTCGCTGGCGGAGCCGAGCTCCACCGCGGCCACCTCGCCGCCTCCCCGAGCTCCGACCTCCCCTGCTTCGACTCTGGCGAAGTTCCGACCAACCTCGAACCTCGCACCGCTACAGTGCCCTCCTGATCCAGATCGGGATCGGTTGACCTTTTGCCCCGGAACCCTATTTTTTGCATATTTCATCATGTCGTATCTCCGCATCCGTAGCTCCGTTTTGGGCATATAGCATATCAGAATGTTCGTCTCAGAGAGCACATCATTTCATCTCATTGCATCATTTTCATTTGAGTTCATCTTGATGCCCGAAATGCTATTTGAGGAATGCTATTTGAGATAATTGTCAGATCTGCTGCTCCAATTAGACATTTGTCATTTTTGCCATGATCATTGTGTGCATGATATGCCCCTGAGCTCTACATGTGTTTTGTTATATGTTTTTCCATCTATCCAGAGGTGCAACCCATGTACTTTTGTGATGTGTGTGGTGACTAGCACAAGCTTGCAAAGTGGTGCATTCGTTAATGCTGATTTCAGGGACTTAGCATTTCCACTAAGTCCTTGGACTGTTTATCTCAATATGCCATATGTTCATGTTGTTTCCTAATGATCCGTGCCTCTTTTGAGGATGATCAGTAAGGATGTTTTGTTAATCTTGTAGTGCTCTATCCATCCATGTATTTGTTTGCAATTATGGAGCACCCTAGCTTGAGTCAATCGAGCTCTACTTTTGTCATTCCGTGAATCTGGGCAGATTGTCTACTCGTTAGCGATTTTGCCGAGGATGTTGTAGTTGATTCGTGCATGCTATGTTATTGTTTTGCCATGTCTACCTTGAATAATGTGTATTTTGATGGGTGCATGCTTATATTGTCATGACTTGCACTGTAGTGAGTGCATAGAGCTCGTAAACATGCCTACTTGATATCTGATTTTGCATGCTCCGGTTTTCACTAAGTCTGAGAACTGATTATGTTTTTGCCATGTTCACATGCTTGCAAATGTATTTTCTGATCCCTTTTGGCTCAAGGTCACTAAGGGACTTTTATTAAGCTATTTGAGTAGCTCCATGCCATGCTTTACTTTGCCATGTTCAGGTCCTGTAGCATATAGTTTTCATGCTTCAAAGAGGGCTATCTGATCTGAAATTCCAGACAAGTGTTAATTTCACTAAGTCTGAAATCTGTTTGCCAAATGCATTTTTGCCATGCTTGTTTGAACCTATTAATGGATGAATTGGCCGTAGCTCAGTGTTCATCTTTTGTTATGCACCATGTATGGATCCCTGCCATGTATTTTGTTGTCATGTTTGGTTGTTGTAGCATGTTCATCTTGTTGCATTTATATGGCTACTTGCTGTAAATCACAGACCGTTGTCATATTTGAATCGCTTGCCATTTCCAAACCGTAACTCCGATTCCGGTGATCTTTATATTGTTTTCAAGCGATTTCATCTCACCTTTCCAGTAGCACACTTGGTTTTCCAAGTTGAGGCCAGGTTCATTCATTCCTTGTCAAATCTTGCATATGCATCACATATCGCATCCCGCATAGCATATCATGTTTGCATCATGTTATTTGAGTTTGCACGTGGTTGATTGTGTCCTTGTTGCTTGTTTGTCTTTTTTGGGTAGAGCCGGGAGACGAGTTCGCTAACGAGGAGCCCGTTGAGTTTGCTTTCGAGGATCCAGTCAACTCTGACAACTTTGGAGGCAAGATGATTATCCCCTCGAAATCACTACTATCTTTGCTTTGCTGGATGCTCGCTCTTTTGCTATGCCTATGCTACGATGCCTACCACTTGCTTATCATGCCTCCCAAATTGCCATGTCAAAACTCTAACCCACCATGTCCTAGCAAACCATTGATTGGCTATGTTACCGATTTGCTCAGCCCCTCTTATAGCGTTGCTAGTTGCAGGTGAAGATTGGAGACCGTTCCTTGTTGGAACACTATCTACTTGTTGGGATATCATTATATTTCCATGTTATCTTAATGCATCTATATACTTGGTAAAGGGTGGAAGGCTCGGCCTCTCTCCTAGTATTTTGTTCCATTCTTGCCGCCCTAGTTTCCGTCATATCGGTGTTATGTTCCCGGATTTTGCGTTCCTTATGCGGTTGGGTTATAATGCGAACCCCTTGATAGTTCACCTTGATTAAAGCTTTTCCAGCAATGCCCAACCTTGGTTTTACCATTTGCACCTAGCCTCTTTTTCCCTTGGGTTTCTGGAGCCCGAGGGTCATCTTATTTTAAACCCCCCCGGGCCAGTGCTCCTTTGAGTGTTGGTCCACCTGTTAGCTGCCGGTGGCCACCAGGGGCAACTCTGGGCTGGCCTACCCGTACCTAAGACAATCTGAGTGTGCCCTGAGAACGAGATATGTGCAGCTCCTATCGGGATTTGTTGACACATTCGGGCAGTATTGCTGGATTTGTTTTAACTTGTCGAAGTGTCTTGAAGAACTGGGATACCGAGTCTGATCAGAATGTCTCGGGAGGAGGTCTATTGCTTCGTTGACCGTGAGAGCTTGTCATGGGCTAAGTTGGGACTCCTCTGCAGGGATTTGAACTTTCTAAAGCCGTGCCCGCGGTTATGGGCAGATGGGAATTTGTTAATGTCCGGTTGTAGATAACTTGAACCTTAACTTAATTAAAATGAATCAATTGTGTGAGTTACCGTGATGGTCTCTTCTCGGCGGAGTCCGGGAAGTGAACACGGTGTTGGAGTAATGCTTGCCGCAGGTTGCTCTCTAGTTATTCGTTCATGCTTTGCCTTCTCTTCTTGCTCTCTTTTGCGAATAGGTTAGCCACCATATATGCTAGTCGTTTGCTGCAGCTCCACATACTTTACCTTGCCTTACCTATATGCTTAAATAGTCTTGATCGCGAGGGTGCGAGATTGGTGAGTCCATGTGGCTCACAGATTACTATTAAACCAGATGCAGGACCTGATGACTCCGTTCCAGATGACGCGCTAGAGCTCAAGTGGGAGTTCGACGAGGACTCATGCCGTTACTATGTTTCTTTCCCTGATGATCAGTAGTGGTGCCTAGTTGGGGCGATCGGGACCGTGTCGCATGTTGGGTTGATCTTTTATTTTGGCGCCGTAGTCGGGCCATGAGTGTTTGGATGATGTAACGCTATTTATGTACTTTGATTGACGTGGCGAGTGTAAGCCAACTATGTATCTCCCCTTTTATTATCTATATTACATGGAATGTTGTGAAGATTGCCTAACTTGCGACATTGCTTTCAATGCGGTTATGCCTCTAAGTTGTGCCTCGACACGTGGGAGCTATAGCCGCATCGAGGGCGTTACAATTGATCTGTCAGTTGAAGCCATTTACCCAGAACCTGCTAAAGATCCCATTTATCTTCACAATGCTGATCACCAAAGCTTCACCCAGCCCATTGAAGGGATTCCAGCAGTTTTGCTGGAAACACACGTGTCCCTCGTGCTCAAACTGACATCACTAGTAGCACCATTGCGCAAAGGCCTCAAAGACGATCTCGTGTCCTCAATGACCGAGAGCTTCTCGCCGTGCTGCATTAGAAATAGGACAAACATCACGACTGGCTTAAGCGTCAGATGCAAAGCCTCTTGGTGGATGTCAACCGCATTCGCAATCTTGCCACCAAGAATGCCTTTGTCACTCATGAAACCTGTCGGAGGTTGTGGAAGAGTTTGACCCTACTGAGTGCTGAAGCTGATCTGCACGACGATGGCTTCACTGAACACTTCAAGTTTGACTCAACTCCTCCCAGAAATGCTCACTTGTGTCGGACTCCCTCACTTCAAGACTCTGAATACTCGTCCTCTGCTGCGAACGTAAATGCGAGAGTCATCGATGACCAAGATGATGCAACTTCACCTCCTCCACCTTCAGCGCGAATCAACACTGCACCAAGTTCGTCTGCACTGCCAACCAACACCGACGACCCTGCTGCTTCACCAACTCCTCAAGCGAACGAGTAGGTGCTCTATGTCTTCAAACCTTTTTGGTCCGTACTGACAAAAGGGGGAGAAGCATATGAGTTTGATAGTCTTCAAGCGGGTCCATATGGGCGGTGGTTTTATATTTTGCCTAGTGTTTACAACTCTTGCATTCTGATACATTTGGTTCTTTGACTTGTAACACTTAAACTAGATGGCCGTCTGCTACTTATTTGCTATTATGTGATGCGATGATAAATTCCTCATGTGCGATGATAACTTCTGCACTTAGGTCATTCTGCAGACGTCCATTTTTCATTATGCATGTCATTATCTTCACATGCTTTTCATGCATGATGAATTGTCATCATAAGTTGAAGAGGATCTCCACAAGTACAACCTGCCATGTGCATTTGCATACCAAAAGCAAATTACTTATATGCACATCTTCAGGGGGAGCCTTTGCCACTTATGAAGACAATCCCCTATCCTTTACAATTTCACATATTTTATTCCCCGTTGAAAACTTCAACTAGTTTGTCATCTATCACCAAAAGGGGGGAGATTGTAAGTGCATCTAGTGCCACCCCTAGTTGGTTTTGGAGTATTGACGACAAACCTAGTTGAGGGACTAATGTGTTTGTGTGAATTGCAGGATAACATAGGTAGAAGTCCCTCATTGATTTGGTTTTCCTACCAGAGATGACCCCTAAAAATGTACGAAGACATTGAAGTCAAAGGTGGCATGTGAAGAAATTCACATTGAAGACTATGACAAGAGAAGACATCGCGTGAAGACTATGGAGCGCGAAGACTTAGCAGTTTCGTCGTTCTGTGTTTTTCTTTGTTGAGTCATAGGAACCACCATACTGTTAAGTGGGGTCCAAGTGAACCAGTCAGAATGCCTGAAGTGATGCTTAACCAGAATCCTATGTCTTCGAGTGAAGACTATGAGAGCAAATCTTGTCCAGAGTTGGATAAGTCAGCTTTGCTTGTAGCCCAAGTAAAGTTGCCGTGTGTGTTTGAAATCTGACCGTTGGAACACGTGTCAGTTCCTTAGTGACCCAGGGTCATTTCGGACAAATCAGGTCGGGTTGCCTAGTGGCTATAAATAGCCCACCCCCTACAACCATAAACGGTTGGCTGCTCAGAGTTAGTGCATGGCTTTTGTCGTTTGAGAGCAACCCACCTCGAAGCCTTGGAGAGAGAAATACTTGCGAGGACAAAGCCCTAAACACCCAGAGCCAAAGAGTGTTAGGCATCACTTAAGTCTTCTTGTCTGTGTGATCTGAAGACTTATTACACTTGACGACTGTGAATCCTCCAGCCGGTTAGGCGTAGTGTTCTGAGCATCCAAGAGTCATTGTGGATCGCCGGTGAATGAAGTCTTTGAAGGTTTAGGAGTCTACCTTGAAGACTTACCAAAGTGATTGGGTGAGGACTGGGTGTCCTTAGCTCAAGGGGAATAAGGTGAAGACGAGGTCTTCTGAGTTGAATCTCAGCCTCCCTAACCAGACGTACAGTTGTCATAGCAACTGAAACTGGTCCAACAAATCATTGTCTTCAACGAGTCACTGGTTTCATCCTGCCCTTCCCTTTACTTACTGTTGGTCCTTGTGAAGTCATTGTATGATTGCATTATCTTTTGTCTTCACTGAGTGACTACTCGTTCTGATTGGCTTCACAATATCTTCCTACCTGATCTTTACTACCTAGCTGCTATTAGTCATTGTGCTGTTTCACTCAATTGAATACTTGACTATGGCTTGCCTAGTGTAGTCTATCTTACGCTGCATGGTAATAGGTTTATTTCTATCGTTTGTCTTTGAAACTTCCATGTTTTGAAGACTTTCATAAAAATCGCTAGCACTTTCAATGTGCCACCTCTAAAAACTTCAAAAAACATCCTTTTTGTGTGCCTGGATCATTCATGGAACGATAGGAGGTCGTCGGTATCTTCTATGCTAAGCGGGTTATTCTCAGGTCGAGTGTTTATTCACTCACCATCGCACGAGAAAAAGGGCGGTAATAGGGATGCCCAGTCCCAAACTGCAAACACAAAAAGAGTTAATCTCTCAAATAATCAAACAAAAACTCCCAATGGAGTTAAAACCTTTACTTTTTATCGCTTGGGAACCGCCACTAGCTTGTTTAGCATGGGAGATATTGATAACTGATGGTCGTGATGTAAATGAGAAGGGTGCATGTCTCAAAATATCATTTATCTCTGTTCTAAAAACTTGAGCTCTGGCAGCTATGCAAATCATTACTTCCCTCTGTGAAGGGACTATCTATTTACTTTTATGTTGTGTCATCACCTTCTAAAACAAGCGCTAGAACCTGAGAGCACAATTGTCATGACTTATGCATTGTGTGCAGCTAATGTTGGGTGTATCATGACTGGATCTTTTCTACCATCAATTACAATGTTTAGTCGCTGCTTGGACTTTGGAGGTGCTCTGCATTTATGTTTTGCGGTCTTAGAAAGGGCTAGCGAGCTACCACTATTTTCATATTATATCATGGTTGTTTTGACAATGTGTTGCCGTTTGAGATGTCTTATTATTGCTCGCTAGCTGATTGTGTCATTGATATGAGTTAATATAATCTTTAGGAGTTTTTGTTGGCATGGTTAGTTATAATGTTGGCTGAAAACATGGGTGTTGTTTAAGCTTATTTATGCAAACAAGAGCAAAAGAGTTCGTAAAAGTTTTTCTTTTTCACTTTCAGTTTATCAACTAAATTGCTTGAGGAAAAGCAAAGGTTTAAGCTTGGGGGAGTTGTTATGTCTCCAACATATCTACTTTTCCTAACGCTTTTCCTCTTGCTTTGGACTCTAATTTGCATGATTTGAATGAAACTAACCCCGCACTAGCACTGTTTTCAGCGAAACTACCATGGTGTTGTTTTTGTGCAGAAATAGAAGTTCTCGGAATGGAATGAAACTTTGCAAGGAATTTTTATATAATATATAAGAATTCCTGTAGCCAAGACCTACCCAAGGGGGGCACCACGGTGGGCACAACCCACCAGGGCGCGCCCCCTCACCAGGTGCGCCTAGGTGGGTTGTCCCCACCTAGTGGCCCCGCAGACCCTGAAACCAACGCTATAAAATCCTATTTTTCCAGAAAAATTAGGGAGAAAGAATTATCGGGATCCACGAGATGGAGTCGGTGTCACCTCCTGTTCTTCATCGACAGGCCAGATCTGGAGTCCGGTTGGAGCTCCGGAGAGGGGAATCATCGTTCTTCATCATCACCAACCCTTCTCCATCGCCAATTCCATGACGCTCCCCACCGGGAGTGAGTAGTTCCTTCGTAGGTTCGCTGGTCGGTGAGGAGTTGGATGAGATTCATCATGTAATCGAGTTATTTTTGTTAGGGCTTGATCCCTAGTATCCACAATGTTCTAAGATTGATGTTGCTATGACTTTGCCATGCTTAATGCTTGTCACTTTGGGCCCGGGTGCCATGATTTCAGATCTGAATCGTTTATGTTATCACCATTATATCCATGTTCTAGATCTGATCTTGCAAGTTATAGTCACCTACTACGTGTTATGATCCGGCAACCCTGGAGTGACAATAATCAGGACCACTCCCGGTGATGACCGCTGTTTGAGGAGTTCATGTATTCACTATGTGTTAATGCTTTGTTCCGGTTCTCTATTGAAAGGAGGCCTTAATATCCCTTAGTTTCCAACATGGACCTCGCTGCCATGGGAGGGTAGGACAAAAGATGTGATGCAAGTTCTTTCCATAAGCACGTATGACTATTTATGGAATACATGGCTACATTATATTGATGAACTAGAGCTATTGCTGTATCGCCCTAGGTTATAACTGTCTCATGATGAATATCATTCAACAAGTCACCGATCCAATGCCTACGAATTTATCCTATATTTTTCTTGCTAAGTTACTACTTCTATCATCACTGTTACACTTGCTACAAAACTATTGCTATCATTGTTACCGTTACCGCTACTATTGCTACTATTATCAAAACTATCATATTACTTTGCTACTGATAATGTTGCTGCAGATAATTAATCTCCAGGTGTGGTTGAATTGGCAACTTAGCTGCTAATACCATCAAATATTCTTTGGTTCCCCTTGTGTCGAATGTATAAATTTGGGTTTAATTCTCTACCCTCGAAAATTGTTGTGATCCCCTATACTTGTGGGTTATCAGCGGTCCGATGAGTGTTGAGGGTCGCGGCAGGTATCGTTATTTTCTTACCTTCACAAATGATTTGAGCAGATATGGGTATATCTACTTAATGAAACATAAGTCTGAAACATTTGAAAAGTTCAAACAATTTCAGAGTGAAGTGGAAAATCACCGTAACAAGAAAATAAAGTGTCTAAAATCTGATCGTAGGGGAGAATATTTGAGTTAAGAGTTTGGTCTTCATTTGAAACAATGTGGAATAGTTTCGCAACTGACGCCACCTGGAACACCACAGTGTAATGGTGTGTCTGAACATCATAACCGTACTTTATTAGATATGGTGCGATCTATGATGTTTCTTACTAATTTACCGCTATCATTTTGGGGTTATGCTTCAGAGACGGCTACATTCACATTAAATAGGGTACCATCTAAATCTGTTGAGATAACACCATATGAACCGTGGTTTAGCAAGAAACCTAAGTTGTCATTTCTTAAAGTTTGGGGCTGTAAAAAAACTTCAACCTGATAAGCTCGAACCCAAATCGAAGAAATGTGTCTTTATAGGATACCCAAAGGAGACTGTTGGGTACACCTTCTATCACAGATCCGAAGGCAAGATATTCGTTGCTAAGAATGGATCCGTACTAGAGAAGGAGTTTCTCTTGAAAGAAGTGAGTGGGAGGAAAGTAGAACTTGATGAGGTAATTGTACCTTCTCCGGAATTGGAAAGTAGTTCATCACAGAAATCAGTTCCAATGATTCCTACACCAATTAGTGAGGAAGCTAATGATGAGGATCATGAAACTTCAGATCAGTTACTACCGAACCTTGTAGGTCAACCAGAGTACGATCCGCACCAGAGTGGTACGGTAATCCTGTTCTGGAAGTCATGTTCCTAGACTAGGACGAACCTACTAACTATGAGGAAGCGATGATGAGCCCAGATTCCGCGAAATGGCTTGAGGCCATGAAATCTGAGATGGGATCCATGTATGAGAACAAAGTATGGACTTTGGTTGAATTGCCCAATGATCGGCAGGCCATAGAGAATAAATGGATTTCGAAGAAGAAGACTGACGCTGACGGTAATGTTACTGTCTACAAAGCTCAACTTGTTGCGAAAGGTTTTCGACAAGTTCAAGGAGTTGACTACGATGAGACCTTCTCACCCATAGCGATGCTTAAGTCTGTCCGAATCATGTTAGCAATTGCCGCATTTTATGATTATGAAATTTGCACTACTACAGGATGCTGCTAGCGCGACACTACGATCAGAGTCCCTTCAACGAAACTGTGTGCGATACAATAATCGCAAACGGTGTTGTAAAAACCGTTAAAAAAGCTGCAAAACATTTGCGATGACGGATGCATCAAACACAGTTCAGACTTTAGTTGCATGTACGATGCAGGGCATATGGTTCAGTTCAATTAACGGTTTGCGATGAGGAGGAACAAAAGAAACGGGCAGCCAGATGAAGGTGTGTGTGATATATAGCATACGGTTCACTCAGATGAACTGTTTGTGATTAGGCAACACACAAGAAACGGGCAGCCAGATGAAGGTGTGTGTGATGTATAGCATATGGTTCACTCGGATGAACCTTTTGTGATCAGGCAACATAAACGAAATGGTCAGCCAGATCGAGGTGTGTGCGATATACGACATGCAGTTCACTCGGCCTTGTCGTCAGTGTGTGACCTCTATGGCAACCGTTCGCTCCCCACAAGCCTCTTCTTGTACCGTGGCAACCGTCCGCCGCCTCTTCGCCTTTCCCTCTCAATTTGGAACTGCTGCTGCACGCTCTTCCTCCCTCCATTTGCCTTCACCCTTCCTTTTGCCATTGTTCGATCATCTTCTCCATGGAGGGAACAGGCCAGAAATGACCCCGTTATTCTTGCCCCGATCTAAAAGATGACGTGGTGGAGGAACTCATTGATCGGTGCGACGTCATCACCTCAGCTAGCATGGCAGGTTCATTCAAGACCATTCTCGACTCAAGTAATAACATCATTTCAAGCAACCCAAGGGTCCAGGAGCGGTTTGATCTCCCCTATCTTCTTCGCCTTGACTCTGCTGACTGGCGCGGGGACAACGGAAGCCTCGCCTTGTGCAAGTTGACGACGCTTGATAATGATACATGTGATGTTAAGATGCCATCACTTGAGGGCAAGGCATGGGCAGGCGCAAATGAAGATTGGGTTGTTTATATTGGGTACAACTGCGAGTGGGAACTTGTGAATGTGTACACTTGTCACCGGGTTCCACTTCCAAAAATCTTAGACTGCCCAGAGGTTGAGCACATGGGTCATGCAAAACAACCGTTTGCGTTGAAGGGATGCACAAATCCTGCACTGCGAGGTAAGACCATAGCTCTCACTTTGCATACGGGTGTTCTATCTAAAACGTTTGCAATCAAGAGCTGCAGAAATCCTGCTCGGCACATTTTCCCTTGGCTTCCTGGGGAAGCTGTCGGTTTGCATACGGGTGTTCTAACTAAAACATTTGCGATGAGTGTTTTATATTTAAATACCATTAAAGTTTTTTCAAAATAAAATCATTTGATAAGTCTATACAATAAGAGATAAAAGAGCAATTTCGCCCAAACCATATCTTTCATTCAGTCACACTGCGAATTTATATTCTTATGATCGAGAATTCGAGATACAGTATTAAACCCCCAAAAAACTATATCCAGCGGAGGCGGCGTGCCGCGCCGTAGTTGTCGTTGTCATCCTCCAGGACGCCGTTGTTGAAGTCTTCAAGGCAACACAAAATGTTCTTCACTTGTAAATCAAACATCATGTCATCGCGTGATCGATGGGCCGGGCGCGGGAGGACAACAACTGGCACCCCTGAGAGGAAGTGGTCGACGGCAACATCCCATGCTGCTGAGGGGGGCACGGGCACGGCGGGTGGAGCCAAACGCACGGGGACTGGCACCGCGGTGGGTGGAGGGGCGTGCACGGTCAGGGGCACGGGCGCGGCGGGTGTAGCCAGACGCACGGGGGCCGGCGCCACAATGGGTGGAGGGGCGCGCACGGGCACATGCGGTGGCGCTGGCATGTACGCAAGCTCGCACAGGTCCGTGGAGACCTCGCTGACGCCCGCGGCTTCCAGTTCTGCGATAGTGCTCGGCGACCAGCCCGTCAATGCTATGGGGATGGTCACTGGCGCAGGCGCGGGAATGGGAGCTGGGATCGGAGCGGGGGCAGCAACCGCCGCGGCCAGCTTGTTCTGGGCCATGTCTATGAAGCCCCATTCCTCCTTATTTTCTATCTCCTCTGGCTCGGAGTCGACTTCACCAAACTTGAAGACTACTGGCAGATGATCATTCTGCACCATGGCGTTGGTGGAGGTCTGCGGGAGGGAGGGGAATGGGAGGCGAACAGTAAGGCCGCTCGTATTAGACAGCGTCCCGGGCGCCATTAATGGAGAGGAAGGTGGGTGGCCATGGAAGTCAAAGGCCTCGCTTCCCAGTGAGCCTGCACAGCATACAACTCGCACCCTTCCCAGTGAGCCTGCATATTGGAGGACAGCTTGCACGCCTCTCGGTCAGCCTACGCACCGGACCGAGCTCGCACGCCTCCCTTTCAGTCGGTCAAGCAACTGTCCGCACGACACCTCCTATAGCCATTAAAATGAAGACACGTGGTGTCACGTGAATGGTTAACAAAACGCACATGATTTGAATTATACAAACGTTTGAGATATTAAAGTGGCAACTATTTTTTCAAAATGCCTTTGTTGGCTGTTATTCGAGTGCACCTTCTCTCAAAATGGACACGAAAAATACCACAGCATGTCGGGTGCCATTCCATGAAAGCATGCCAGTTTCACGAATTTCAGATGAGTTTTGGATTTACTAGAATATAAAAAAAAGTATCTCATCGTTTTACCGGCAATCAACGGTGCCCTGGTGTTTGAAATTCATTCGCATTTCTTGCATGGGACGTAAGCATGAACCCACGGACACATATTTGATTTTTCAACCAATTTATATGCATTAGATCATGTGCATGTATTTCAAATTTGAATTATGCACATAAATGCATTGAAAACTCAATTAATGCATAAAAATGTCCAAACGGACCCCAAAAATCCCAAAAATTGACACAACACTCCTGTTGTTCTGTGTTGACATGAGATTTTTTTGAAAGCAATAAGAGGCAATGGATATCGTTTCGTCCCCAAAGGTGGGACGTTCCCTACCGAAACCATCAAGCTTGTTGTGAGAATCTCTGGTTTGTAAGAAGCATATCCCCAAACCTACCCCAAATGGGACAAAAAATTCACCACGGTATGTTGATGCCGCTCCATGATAGCATACCAAGTTTCATGAATTTCGGACGAGCTTTGGATTTACTAGATTTTAAAAACCAGGTATCTCAATGATTGCGGCCGAGTGACGGTGGCAGGGTGCTTGACATTCATTCCCATTTCTTGCATGGGACCTAAGCATGCAACCAAGGACACAGATTTGATTTTTTTCAACCAATTTATATGCATTATAGCATGTGCATGTAGTTCAAATTTGAATTATGCACATAAATGCATTGAAAACTCAATTATTGCATAAAAATTTCCAAACGAACCCCGAAAAATCCCAAAAATTGACACAACACTCCTATTGGTCTATGTTGACACGAGAATTTTTTTTGAAAGCAATAAGATGCAATGGATATCGTTTCGTCCCCAAAGGTGGGACGTTCCCTACCGAAACCATCAGGCTTGTTGTGAGAAGCATATCCCCAAACCTGCCCCAAATGGGACAAAAAATTTACCAGGGCATGTTGATGCCGCTCCATGATAGCATGCCAAGTTTCATGAATTTCTGACGAGCTTTGGATTTAGTAGAATTTAAAAACCAGGTATCTCAATGTTTGCGACCGAGTGACCGTGGCAGGGTGTTTGACATTCATTCCCATTTCTTGCACGGGACCTAAGCATGCACCCAAGGAGACATATTTGATTTTTCAACCAATTTATATGCATTAGAGCATGTGCATGTAGTTCAAATTTGAATTATGCACATAAATGCATTGAAAACTCAATTAATGCATAAAAATGTCCAAACGAACCCCGAAATATCCCAAAAATTGACACAACACTTCTATTGTTCTATGTTGACACGAGATTTTTTTGAAAGAAATAAGAGGCATTGGATATCGTTTCGTCCCCAAAGGTGGGATCTTCTCTACCGAAACCACCAGGCTTGTTGTGAGAAGCTCTGGTTTGTGAGAAGCATATCCCCAAACCTGCCCCAAATGGGACAAAAAATTTACCACGACATGTTGATGCCGCTCCATGATAGCATGCCAAGTTTCATGAATTTCAGACGAGCTTTGGATTTACTAGAATTTAAAAACCACATATCTCAATGTTTGTGGCTGAGTGACTGTGGCAGGTTGTTTGACATTCATTCCTATTTCTTGCATGGGACCTAAGCATGCAACCAAGGGCACACATTTGAATTTTCAACCTATTTATATGCATTAGAGCTTGTGCATGTAGTTCAAATTTGAATTATGCACGTAAATGCATTGAAAACTTAATTAATGCATAAAAATGACCAAACGAACCACCCAAAATACCAAATATTGACACAACACTCATGTTCTTCTATGTTGACACGAGAAAAAATTTGAAAGCAATAAGAGGCAATGGATATCGTTTCGTCCCCAAAGGTGAGGCATTCCCTACCGAAACCATCACACTTGTTGTGAGAAGCTTTGGTTTGTGAGAAGCATATCCCCATACCTGCCCCAAATGGGACGAAAAGTTTACCATAGCATGTTGATGCCGCTCCATGATAGCATGCCAAGATTCATGAATTTCAGACGAGTTTTGGATTTACTCGAATTTAGAAACCACGTATCTCAATGTTTGCGGCCGAGTGACGGTGGCGGGGTGTTTGACATTCATTCCCATTTCTTGTATGGGACCTAAGCATGCAACCAAGGACACAGATTTGAATGTTCAACTAATTTATATGCATTAGAGCATGTGCATGTAGTTCAAATTTGAATTATGCACATGAATGCATAAAAAAACTGAGTTAATATATAAAAATGTCCAAGCGAACCCCGAAAAATCCCAAAAATTGACACAACACTCCTGTTGTTCTATGTTGACAATAGTTAAAAATTGGAAATCGAGAAGAGGCAATGGATATCGTTTCATCCAGAAAGGTGAAACGTTCCCTACCGAAACCATCACACTTGTTGTGGGAAGCTTTGGTTTATGAGAAGCTTATACCCAAACTTGCCCCCTAATGGGACAAAAAATTTACCACGGCATGTTGATGCCGCTCCATGATAGCATGCCAAGTTTCATGAATTTCGGACGAATTTTGGATTTACAAGAATTACAAAAGCAAGTATGTCGACATTTGCTGGAGAGCCACAGTGCCGTGGTGTTCGAATTTCATCCCCATTTCTTGCATGGGACATAAGCATAAACCCATGGACACATATATGATTTTACAACCCATGTTGGTGCACCGGAGCATGTGCATGTAGTTTAATCTTGAATTGTGCACCTGAAATGGCTAGAAAACCAATTTAATGTATAAAATGTTCAAACGAACCCTGAATAATTTTAATTCTTTTAGGACACACATATAGTTGCAAGTTCACTGCAGATAAAAGTTCTAGCAATTCAAACACCGTCCATTGCCGCTATGACCCCATTATGTAATTCAAATCAAGACAAAAAATCAAATAGATCGCACACAGTTTATTATCACCAACCGTGTGAGATGCAGCACAAAATATCCTGGAGCACTGTCTGTGTATAGTACGCCTATGGCTTACGCGAGAAGGTGCGTCGACTACAGTCCACAACTGGCATCTCAAGCACACTAGCTCGCTCCCCAAATATCATTTCACTGTTCAATCGTTGCCGGTGAAAGATGGGTGATACGTCTCCATCGTATCTACTTTTCCAAACACTTTTGACCTTGTTTTGGACTTTAACTTTCATGATTTCAATGGAACTAACCCGGACTGATGATGTTTTCAGCAGAATTGCCATGGTGTTATTTTTGTGTAGAAATAAAAGTTCTTGGAATGACCTAAAACTTCACGAAGAATATTTTTGGAATATATAAAAAATACTGGCAAAAGAATCTACGTCAGGCGGCCCACACCCTGTCCACGACGGTGGGGGCGCGCCCACCCCCCCCGGAGCACCCCCTACCTTGTGGCCCCCCTGATGCTCCACCAACCTCAAATCCAACTCTATATATTCACGTTCGGGGAAAAAAATCAAAGAGAAGGATTGATCGCGTTTTACGATGCAGAGCCAGCGCCAAGCCCTAGTCTCTCTTGGGAGGGCTAATCTGGAGTCCATTCGGGGCTCCGAAGAGGGGAATCCGTCGCCATCGTCATCATCAACCTTCCTCCATCACCAATTTCATGATGCTCACCGCCGTGCCTGAGTAATTCCCTCGTCGGCTTGCTGGACGATGATGGGTTGGATGAGATTTACCATGTAATCGAGTTAGTTTTGTTAGGGTTTGATCCCTAGTATCCATTATGTTCTGAGATTGATGTTGCTATGAGTTTGCTATGCTTAATGCTTGTCACTAGGGCCCGAGTGACATGATTTCAGATCTGAACCTATTATGTTTTCATGAATATATGTGAGTTCTTGATGCTATCTTGCATGTCTATAGTCACCTATTATGTGTTATGATCCGTTAGCCCCGAAGTGACAATAATCGGGATACTTACCGGTGATGATGGTAGTTTGAGGAGTTCATGTATTCACTAAGTGTCAATGCTTTGGTCCGGTACTCTATTAAAACGAGGCCTTAATATCCCTTAGTTTCCAATAGGACCCCGCTCCCACGGGAGGTTAGGAGAAAAGATGTGATGCAAGTTCTTTTCCATAACATTGATGAACTGGAGTTAGTTCTGTGTCACCCTATGTTATAACTGTTGCATGAGGAATCACATCTGACATAATTATCCATCACTAATCCAATGCCCACGAGCTTTTCACATATTGATCTTTACTTATTTACTTTTCTGTTGCCATTGTTACAATCACTACAAAACCAATACTGTTACTTTTGCCACTGCTACCGTTACTTCCATATTACATTGCTGCTAAATACTTTTCTACAGATATTAAGTTTTTCAGGTGCAGTTGAATTGACAACTCAACTGTTAATACTTGAGAATATTCTTTGGCTTCCCTTGTGTCGAATCAATAAATTTGGGTTGAATACTCTACCCTCGAAAACTATTGCGATCCCCTATACTTGTGGGTTATCAAGACTATTTTCTAGCGCCATTGCCAGGGAGCATAGCTCTATTCTTTGAGTCACTTGGGATTTATATCTGTTGATCACTATGAGGAACTTGAAAGATGAAAGAACCAAGATTTTTCCCTCAACTACGAGGGGAGGTAAGGAACTGCCATCTAGCTCTGCACTTGATTCACCTTCTGTTTTCAGTAAACTTGCGACACCTACTCCTGCTACTTATTGTGATATGTCTCATGTTATTGATGATGCCACTTCTGCTTTGCATGACGCTTATGATGAAATTACTTCTATGCTTGATAATACTATGCCATTAGGTGATTTTATTGATGAAAAACTTGCTAGGGTTAGAGAGAATGAAATTATTGAAACTGATAATATTGATGAAAGTGATGATGAAGCTTCTCCCCTAGATATGAATTGCCTGTTGTGCCTGAGGGTTATGTTATGGATGAAGAAACTGCTAGAGACTTTTTAGCTTGCAATGATAGATATGATCTTAAGAAACTGTTAGCTAAGTTGAAAGAAAAATCTTTGAATGCTAGAACGAAATATGACCCTACTTTTGCTACTTCACCTATCTGTATCTCCGATAAGGATTATGATTTCTCTGTCGATCCTGAGTTAATTACTTTGGTTGAATCTGATCCTTTTTATGGCTGTGAATCTGACACTGTTGTGGCACACCTTACTAAGTTAAATGATATAGCCACCCTGTTCACTAATGATGAAAAAACTCGCTATTACTTTATCCTTAAGTTGTTTCCATTCTCATTAAAGGGTGATGCTAAAATATGGTTTAATTCTCTTGATCCTGGTTGTGTGCGTAGTCCCCAGGATATGATTTATTACTTGTTTGCTAAATATTTCCCCACTCATAAGAAACAAGCTGCCTTAAGGGAAATACATAATTTTGTGCAAATTGAAGAAGAGAGTCTCCCACAAGCTTTGGAGAGGCTTCTCCGATTACTTAATGCTTTGCCTGATCATCCTCTCAAGAAAAATGAAATACTTGATATCATTTATAATGGACTAACTGATGCTTCCAGAAACCACCTGGATAGTTGTGCTGGTTGTGTTTTCAGGGAAAGAACTATTGATCAAGCTGAATTGCTATTGAATAATATGCTGAGTAATGATAATGATTAGACACTTCCTGAACCAACTCCTAAGCCAACTCCGGAGAAAAGGGGTATTCTATTTCTCAGTCCCGAAGATATGCAAGAGGCAAAGAAATCTATGAAAGAAAAAGGTCTTAAAGCTGAAGATGTTAAGAATTTACTACCTATTGAAGAAATACATGGTCTTGATAACCCGACACAGGTAGTAAAGGTAAATTCTCTCTATAGATTTGATGAAGGTGATATTCCTTGTTATAAGTCTGCTAGCCAATGCTTAGATGAGTTTGATAATTTTATTGTTAAACAAGAAAACTTCAATGCTTATGTTGGTAGACAATTGAATTTAATGCTTATATGATTGAACACTTGAGTGATTATATGTCTAGAGTTAAAGGTGAGCTTAAACTTATTAGTAAACATGCTTCTATGGTTACCACTCAAGTAGAACAAGTGCTTAGAGCTCAAAATGATTTGCTCAACGAATTAAATAATAAGAATAATGATAATGTTGTTAGAGTTGTGACTAGAGGGGGTAAAATGACTCAAGAACCTTTGTATCCCGAGGGCCACCCTAAGAGAATTGAGCAAGATTCTCAGAGAACAAATGTTGATGCACCCAGTTCTTATAAGAAGAAGAAAAAGAAAACTGATAGGACTTTTGTCAGATTTCGGGTTCCGGCAAAACCCTTGAGGTTCGAACACTGGGGTGCGCACAAAGATCTCTCCCCCTCTCTAGCTCGCACACTCCACGATCTCACAGCCTAGCTTGACAAACCCAAAGAACACGAGACACAAGATTTATACTAGTACGGGCCACTTTTGTGGTGTAATACCCTTCTCCAGTGTGGTGTGGTGGATGGCCTCTTGGGCTGAGGATGAACAGTTACAAGCGAAGAACAGCCTCCCGAGGAGAGGTGTTCTTGTGCTTGGTGAGCTGATGTGGTTGCCTTGGTGGAATGGATCCAGTCCAAGATCAAATGATCTGATATCCGAATTCCCTCCCTATGGTGGTGGCTAATTGAAAGGATCGAGAAGACGTTCCTAGAGGGGGGTGAATAGACTCTTAGCAAGAAAAGTTACAATTTTTAAATTCTTTGAGTTGAAGTGGAGTTTTAGCAAAAGTTCAAACATTCACAATACATATCAAGCAAGCATGACAAGAGTATATGAGCAGCGGAAAGTAAATCATGCAAGTTGCAAGAATGTAAAGGGATGGGATTGGAGTGTGCAAACGAAATTGGAGACACGGAGATTTTTGGCGCGGTTCCGATAGGTGGTGCTATCGTACATCCACGTTGACGAAGACTTCGACCCACGAAGGGTAACGGTTGCGCAAGTCCATGGAGGGTTCCACCCACAAAGGGTCCACGAAGAAGCAACCTTCTCTATCCCACCATGGCCATCGCCCACGAAGGACTTGCCTCACTAGGGTAGATCTTCACGAAGTAGGCGATCTCCTTGCCCGTACAAACTCCTTGGTTCAACTCCACAATCTTGACGGAGGCTCCCAAGTGACACCCAACCAATATAGGAGACACCACTCTCCAAAAGGTAATAGACGGTGTGTTGATGATGAACTCCTTGCTCTTGTTCTTCAAATGATAGTCTCCCCAACACTCAACTCTCTCTCATGTGATTGGATTTGGTAGAAAGATGATTTGAGTGGAAAGAAACTTGGGAAATCCTAGAGATCAAGATTTATGTGGTTGGAATGGAATATCTTGACCTCAACACAAGTGTAGGTGATTCTCTCTCAGAAAATGTGTGTTGGAAGTGTAGGCATATTCTCATGACTCTCTCCTTAAATGAAGAGTGGGTGGAGGGGTATATTTAGCCTCCACACAAAATCTAACCGTTACACACAAATCACCAAACTCGGTGGGACCGAATCATAGAACTCGGTCAGACCGATTTGGTTCATAATGTGACCGTTAGGCATTTCGGTGGGACCGACATGATCAACCTGGTGGGACCGATGTGCTAGGGTTAGGGTAAAGCCTCATCTCAGTTGGACCAATTACACAAACTCGGTGGGACCGATTTTGGTAATAAGCTAAACAGAGAATTGGCCAAGCAAACTCGGTGGGACCAATTTCATATTTCGGTGGGACCGAAATTAATGCAATAGGCAACAGAGAGTTTGCAAACCCATCTCGGTGAGACCGAGATCCCGTCGGTGAGACCAAATTGATTAGGGTTTCTAGTAGTGGCAATGTCAAGAGAACTCAGTGGCGCTGGATAGGAAATATCGGTGGGGCCGAGTTTGACTTTTGGTTTGGAACATATGTGGATGTGAGAAAGTGGTTGATGGCTGTGGAGCATATCACTAAGCACTTTGAGCAAGCAAGCCATTAAGCAACACCTCATCCCCTCTTAATAGTATTGGCTTTCCTATGGACTCAATGTGATCTTGGATCACTAAAATGAAAAATGTAGATTCCTGAGCTTTGAGCTTGAGCCAATCCTTTTTTCCTTTTCATCTCAAAAGGGTTCCACATCCTCTAGTCCATGCCACTCCATTGTTGAACTTATCTGAAACATACTAGATGAAAGCATTAGTCCAATAAGAGATATGTTGACATTAATTACCAAAATCACCCAGGGAGCACTTGTTCTTTCAATCTCCCCCTTTTTGGTAATTGATGACAACATAGATCAAAGCCTTAGATAAAGATATAGAGAATAGCAATTAAAGCTTTGGATGGACATGTAACATGCATAGGCTCCCCCTATATGTATGCAATCCTGTAAATATGGAATATAAGGGCGTGTGAATGCATAAGAATGATAGAGTAAGCAATGTGTTACATGTATCTTGGCTATATGCATCAGAGCAAAAGATGTGAATATAGGAAATGTACCTACATGCTCAGGAGTCTTTCTTGCAAACAATATGTACACCAGCAAGAAATCCTCATGCACATGAGTGTGATGCATATACTTACCTTGTGGTCTTGAGTTGGCTTAGAAGGAGATGAACCTGAGTAAACAAGGTTAGATAACATTGTCGGATTTCGGGTTCCGGCAGACCCTTGAGGTTCGAACACTGGGGTGCGCGCGGAGATCTCTCCCCTACCGATCTACGTCTAATCTCCTCGCGTGATTTGAGCCGGAAACAATGAACAACACAAGGGACACAAGGTTTATACTGGTTCGGGCCACCGTTGTGGTGTAATACCCTACTCCAGTGTGTGGTGTGGTGGATTGCCTCAGGGGCTGATGATGAACAGTACAAGGGAAGAACGGCCTCGCGAGAGGTGTTCTTGGGCTGGTGCGATGAACTGCCGGGGTGAGTTCAGTCGCCTCTCTCTCTATCTCTCTTTTTCTGTCCCTCCTTCTCTCTCGATGTCCCTCGGTGTCTACTCTGTGGTGGCTAGCTCTATTTATAGAGGCCCTGGGCCTCTCCCCAAATAACGAGTGGGAAGGGCACCAACAATTGGCCATTTTGAAGGGGAACATCTAGTACAAGTTATCCTGACCAAAGGTGGTCTTCGGCTGCCAAAAGTACTGGTGACGACGCCGTCTTGGGCTCCACGGTGACCTTCGTCCTGCCGCTCTGCTGGTCTTGGTCTCGTTGCACCGGAATGGTAACCTTTGCCCGATGTCTTGGCCTGTGCTTGCCCCCTTTGCACCAAAGGGGAAACAAGGACACTACACAGGCCGGCGCCCGCCTGGTCTCGAACCTCATGGCTTGCGTCACGGGCTCCTCGCAAGGTACCCCTGCCTTGATCTCTCCACCTCCTCGCGAGCCTGCCTGATGAGGCTGCCTCTGAGGAAGCTTCCTATCGTCCGCCCCGCGAGGCTTGGCCCCTCGCGAGGGTCTTGATCTTGAGCTGATGAAGATGGGCCGTGCTGGGCCCCCACTTGAGCCATGCCGCAGGCAGGCAAGTCTGGGGACCCCCGTTCCCAGAACGCCGACAGTAGCGCCCGGGCCCAAGGCGCGCCCGGGCTTGGCCTAGCAGGAAAGCGAAGGGGCAAGCGTGAAGCGCCGCGGGCCCTAACAGCCTGCGGCCTTGGGCGCCGCGTGGCGATTGATTGGACGTGGGCATCTGCGCTTCCCCACGACGCCTCGGCAACCGCATGACTTGACATGTCCCTGCATGCAGAGAAACCGGTCATGATTACCTACAATCGTGGTGCTCGACGGTTGGCCTCCTCCGGCTATAAGTACGGGGCTGCGCGAGTCCCTTCAATCCATCCCTTGCTGCCGCTCCTTTCCTTCCTATTCTTCATTCTTGCTTCTCCTTACGCCAATGGCACCAATCCGCTGGTTCTCTGCAGAAGAGAAGGGAAAGGCCCCCTGAGAGGGTCCTGACCCACTTCCGCCGAAGAAGCGGCTGGTCCTCTGCCCCCGAGATGAGGGTGATCAGCAGGAGGCACCGAGGCCCTGGTACGAGCGGCCGCCGCCTGGGTTTCCGCTACCCTTGCACGCCCGCGTCCTAGGCCCTAGGGGAGAAGGCGTCGAGCAACATCGACGGTGTCACCGTCGATGCCGGCGAGTCACGGTGGTCCGCGTCGTTCCTCCTGGAGTCCACGCTGAGCGCTCCTCTCGCGAGCTCTTGCTCCACACCGCCATGCCTCCAAGCTCTTGGATTCGCCTCCCTCCTTCCTTCGCCTTCGAGATGCCGCCGAGCGGGCTCTGGAGCTCTGGCTGCAGCAAGCTGACTGCGGTACCCTTGCGACCGGAGTGGAGGTCGCGGTCGTCGCTCCGAGCAAGGTCTTCATGACCCAGGGCTGGGGCGAAATCGCCCGGGTCTGCCGGATGGTAGGCGCCCTCGTAATTCATCTTGAATACGATGACGCCTCCCTAATGTTCTTCAAGGTCTTCGATGCTGAAGGACGCCGGCTGGAGTGCTGCCCCAGGGAGAGCGGCAGGGGCGACGAACTGGCGAGGACCTGGCCTACCCATCGGCCCTCCAACAGCTCCTCAGGCAGCAGCGTAAGAGCTGGGGAATTCAGTGGCTCCCCCGAGCTCCTCGCGACTCCGGAGACGAGCGACGACAGCTACGAGCCCCCGAGCTCGCGCCGTGCTTGGGGCGGGGCAGCTGCGTCCAGCCGCCGACGCCACTGATCTGGATGGGGTTGGCGTCGACATTGGGCAGCCCACTGTTGATGATGGCGCCCCTTGCGGCGGTGCGGGCGATTAGCGTTCCTTAGGATTAGTACTCTTGTTCCATGCGAGGAATCGAAGCAACACCCCCCGGGGGCATGTAAGGCGTCTGCCATGTCTTTTATGAATATTATATCCTTAATATGAATCAATGCGAGGCGCTTGTCCTGTCTCGGCTTCGCTCCCCCTTTTTATCCTCGCGAGGACTTGGTGCTCTACGCTGATAGGTCCCAATTCCCAGGTAGGCTTCAGCCGTCGCTGGTATGCCAGGTCGCGATGCCGTGGTCAAGGCCAGGAGGTGAGCGGCCCGAGGTCTGGTAAGAGCCCCCGAGTCGTGATGCTCGGGAGGTCCCTTTAGCGCTCAAGCAGCCCTCGCTGGGCGATAAAGGAAGGTAACGTCGCCGTGACAGAGCCGCACTGGGCGAGGGTTTTGCGCTGCGTTGGTCCAACTCTTGTAAGGGCGTGACTTATCTCTTGAGTTTGGTGTAGTTCCTCGATGAAGCGCCTGGCCCAAGCGGTGGCAGCTGAGGCGCTGCTGGGTTAGGTCCTCGGGAGCTTCTTCCCACTCCCCCGCACTTTCCTTAATGCTCTATGTCCTCAGGTCCCGGCCCTCGAGCGAGCTCAGCCGCCGCTGGTATGACAGGTCGCGATGCCGTCGGTCAAGGCCAGGGGGTGAGGGCTGGAGAGCAAGTAGGAGCCCATGAGTCGCGATGCTCAGGCGTCCCCCTTTTAACGTGCAAGCGGTCCATGCCGGAGAGAGGGAGAGGCAGCTCGCGACGTCCCTAGCATTGCTCCTG
This sequence comes from Triticum monococcum, assembly GCA_034509565.1. Lineage (NCBI taxonomy): Eukaryota > Viridiplantae > Streptophyta > Magnoliopsida > Poales > Poaceae > Triticum > Triticum monococcum. Next base: position 558,307,860 of record CM067843.1, on the reverse strand, counting down.
GAGTAGGTCCTGCACACCAATCATAAAGAGAAACAAGACCTGTTGTTACGGTTGCCAGCCAACCTTTGGTCGCTCCGGGGGAGTGATTGGGGCACTGAGGGCCTGGTGAGGTGGCGCCTTGCGGGGCTGCCGCGGCCAGATCTCGACCACTCAGATTTATCAGCGTTGCATGGACGGACCCATGCGCAAATGCCGTGCCAGAGCGAGCGGCTCCATAGGTAGGCGTCAATCGAGCAGACGATTAGGTCGGCTATGTTAAGCACGCAGGAGGAAATTCATTTTAGGCAGACGCAGGAAAAGCAAATGCCGCTGGGCCAGGCCCGAGCAGCTCAGGGATGATGTAGCCCGAGGGGCGCCCCCAACAAGGTAAGTAAAGAGCATAAGAAAAACGGATACATGCCGCAGGGATGGACCCACGCGACCTGGGAATGATGCGGCCCTGTGGGCGCTCCCAGCTAAAAATGGAACTTAGAAAGGTGCCACCTAGTGTCATTGAAGATGGAGTGATGTTGAAGAAGCGGGCGATGTGTGATGAAGACGTCGATCCTCATGAGCCCCCAGGCCCAGGAGCCTCGGGAGGCTCCGGGGGCATTGGTGGGTTTCCGAGGGCCTTCTCCATCTCCGCCAGGACCGTACCATGCCTGACCTCCTGAGCCTCCAGAATGCTCGTCAGTAGGCGCTGATGAGCGGCGACCGCGTTCGGCAGGCCGAAAGGCATGCGAACGTAGTTCTGAGGTGGACCCTCGCAATGCCCCACACGCGAAGGCCAGAGGCGCTCCTGAGACGCGGCTCGATTGAGCCCTGGCACATCGACGCAGACGCGCAGCCCACCATCCTCGCCTGGATGTGGGGCTACTACGGGCAAGCAGCGGCTGCCGTGCATGACTCTCGACTCCTGTAGCTCCTGAGTGTTGCTTGCGATGAACTCCTGAGGGTTTGGTCTTCCTTGCCTTGTACCTTCCTGAGGGAAACGTGCCTGGAAGCACCCCTCCAAGTGGTGCCCGAGCGCCTCCCTCGAGACCTTGGCAAAGTCGGTGGCTCTCCAAGAAAGAGCCCCCGAGCCCTGCCTGAGGAGGGCGTCGGGCGTGCCTTCCTACGCGAGAGAGGGTGACGCTCCTTGATTGGGCGCAGATCTTGACCCAACACCTCTGGAGGCGCCTGCCTCCTGATGGCTTGGGCCAGGCGAAACCTTCTTCTTCTTAAGGGTCGCCTCGGGAAGTCGTCCGTTCCTGCGGTCCGGGTCTTTGATTGCTGCGGCTTGGAACACGCGCTTGAGTGAACACACTGTGTCCCTTTCTTCACAGGGTACGGTGATGACTCCACCGCTTCCTGGCATCTTGAGGACATTGTATCCATGGTGAGTTATACGTCTCCGTCGTATCTACTTTTCCAAACACTTTCCCCTTGTTTTGGACTCTAACTTGTATGATTTGAATGGAACTAACTCGGACTGACGCTGTTTTCAGTAGAATTGCCATGGTGTTGTTTTATGTGCAGAAAACAAATATTCTCGGAATGACCTGAAACTCCACGAAACATCTTAGAATAAATAATAATAAATCCTTGCCAAAGATGAAGACCAGGGGGGCCACACGCTTCTCACGAGGGTGGGGCACCCCCCTAGGGCGCGCCCCTACCTCGTGGGCCCCCTGGATGCCATCCGACGCCAACTCCAACTCAATATATTTGCTTTTGAAGAGAAAAAAAATAAGGGAGAAGAAATCATCGCATTTTATGATACAGAGCCGCCGCCAAGCTCTAAAACCTCTCGGGAGGGCTGATCTGGAGTCCGTTCGGGGCTCCGGAGAGGGGGATTTGTCGCCGTCGTCATCATCAACCAGCCTCCATCACCAATTTCATGATGCTCACCATCGTGCGTGAGTAATTCCGTCGTAGGCTTGCTGGACGGTGATGGGTTGGATGAGATTTATCATGTAATCGAGTTAGTTTTGTTAGGGTTTGATCCCTAGTATCCATTATGTTCTAAGATTGATGTTGCTATGACTTTGCTATGCTTAATGCTTGTCACTAGGGCCTGAGTGCCATGATTTCAGATCTGAACCTATTATGTTTTCATGAATATATGTGAGTTCCTGATCCTATCTTGCAAGTCTATACTCACCTACTATGTGTTATGATCCGACAACCCCGAAGTGACAACAATCGGGACCACTCCCGGTGATGACCATAGTTTGAGGAGTTCATGTATTCACTACGTGCTAATGCTTTGTTCCGGTTCTCTATTAAAAGGAGGCCTTAATATCCCTTAGTTTGCAATAGGACCCCGCTGCCACGGGAGGGTAGGACAAAAGATGTCATGCAAGTTCTTTTCCATAAGCACGTATGACTATATACGGAATACATGCCTACATTACATTGATGAATTGGAGCTAGTTCTGTGTCACCCGGTGTTATGACTATTACATGATGAACCACATCCGGCATAATTATCCATCACTGATCCAGTGCCTACGAGTTTTCCATATACTGGTTTATGCTTATTTACTTTCCCGCTGCTACTGTTACAATCACTACAAAATACCAAAAACATTACTTTTGATGTCTTTACTTTTGTTGCTGCTATGACCACTATCATATTACTGTGCTACTAAACACTTTGCGGCAGATACTAAGTTTCCAGGTGTGGTTGAATTGACAACTCAGCTGCTAATACTTGAGAATATTCTTTGGCTCCCCTTGTGTCGAATCAATAAATTTGGGTTGAATACTCTACCCTCGAAAGCTGTTGCGATCCCCTATACTTTTGGGTTATCAAGACAAATTTCTGGCGCCGTTGCCGGGGAGCATAGCTCTATTCTTTGAGTTACTTGGGATTTATATCTGCTGGACACTATGAAGAACTTGAGAGATCCAAAAACCAAGATCTATCCCTCAACTACGAGGGGAGGTAAGGGAACTGCCATCTAGCTCTACACTTGATTCACCTTATGTTATGAGTAAGTTTGCGACACCTACACCTGGTTCTGCTATTCGTTCTGATAAGTCGCATGTTATTGATGATGCCACTTCTGCTATGCATGATACTTATGATGAAACTGCTTCTATGCCTGATACTACTGTGCCCCTTGGTGAATTTCTTGATGAACAAATTGTAGGGCTAGAGAAAAAGAAATTATTGAATCTGAATACGATGATGATAGTGATGATGAAAATATTCCTGTTATTCCTGAGGGCTATCTTTTTGGTATGGAATCTTCTGCCTCTATTTTAGCTTGCAAAGATAGATATGAGCTTAAGATGTTATTAGTTAAATGGAACAAAGAATCACTTAGAGATAAAATGAAACCAGAGCCTGCTTTTTCTACTTCACCTATTTGTGTTCCTGATAAGGATTATGAATTCTCCGTTGATCCTGATATAATTACTCTGGTTGAATCTGATCCGTTTTATGGCTATGAATCTGAAACTATTGTGGCACATCTTACTAAGTTAAACGATATAGCTGCCTTGTTTACTAATGATGAGAGATCGCGTTACTTCTATATACTCGAAATATTTCCATTCTCATTAAAGGCTGATGCTAAGATATGGTTTCATTCTCTTGATCCTGGTTGTGTACATAGTCCCCAGGATATGATTTATTACTTCTCTGCTAAATATTTCCTGCTCATAAGAAACAAGCTGCTTTGAGGGAAATATACAACTTCGTACAAATTAAAGAAGAGAGTCTCCCACAAGCTTGGGGGAGGCTTCTCAAGTTACTTAATGCTTTGCCTGATCATCCTCTTAAGAAACCCAAAATACTTGATATCTTTTATAATGGACTAACCGATGCTTCCAGAGATTACCTGGATAGTTGTGCTGGTTCTCTTTTCAGGGAAAGAACACCGGATGAAGCTGAAATTCTATTGAATAATATGTTGACAAATGAAAATAATTGGGCACATCGTGAGCCAGCTCCTGAGCCAACTCCTGCTCCAATTACTGAGCCTATTCCTAAACCAACTCTGAAGAAGAGAGGTGTTCTATTTCTCAGTCCCGAAGATATGCAAGAGGCAAATAAATCTATGAAAGAAAAGGGTATTAAAGCTGAAGACGTTAAGAATTTACCTCCTATTGAAGAAATACATGGTCTTAATTTACCGCCTGTTAAAGAAACTTATGATCTTAATTCTTTATTTACCGAAGAACCTCCTGATCCCGATATCCCGACACAGGTAGTAAAGGTAAATTCTCTCTATAGATATGATAAAGCTGAAGTCCCTCCTACTAAAATTGCTAGTCAGTGCTTGGATGAGTTTGATAACTTTATGTTTAAGCAAGACGACTTCAATGCTTATTTTGGTAGAAAATAAAAGAAAATGCTTATATGATTAGACTCTTGGGTGATTATATGGCTAATATTAAAGATGAACTTAAACTTGTTAGCAAACATGCTTCTATGGTTACCACTCAAGTAGAACAAGTACTTAAGGCTCAAAAAGAAGTGCTTGATGAAATGAATAGTAAGAAAAATGATTATGCTGTTAGAGTGGCTACTAGAACTGGTAGAATGACTCAGGAACCTTTGTATCCTGAAGGCCACCCTAAGAGAATCGAGCAAGATTCTCAAAGAAATAATATTGATGTTCCTAGTTCTTCTAAAAAGAAGAAAAAGAAAAATGATAGAACTGTGCAAACTTCTAGTGAACCTATTGCTGAACCACCTAATAATCCAAATGATATATCGATGTCTGATGCTGAAAAACAATCTGGTAATGAACATGAACCTAATGAAAATATTAATAATGATGTTCATGATGATGCTCAACCTAGTAATGACAATGAAGTAGAAATTGAACCTGCTGTTGATCTTGATAACCCACAATCAAAGAATCAACGTTATGATAAAAGAGACTTTGTTGCTAGGAAACATGGTAAAGAAAGGGAACCTTGGGTCCAGAAACCCATGCCTTTTCCTCCAAAACCATCCAAGAAAAAGGATGATGAGGATTTTGAGCGCTTTGCTGAAATGATTAGGCCTATCTTTTTGCGTATGAGACTAACTGATGTGCTCAAAACAAATCCTTATGCTAAATATATGAAGGATATCATTACTAATAAAAGAAAGATACTGGAAGCTGAGGTTTCTACCATGCTTGCTAATTATACTTTTAAGGGTGGAATACCAAAGAAACTCGGAGACCCCGGAGTACCTACTATACCTTGCTCCATTAAAAGAAATTATATTAAAACTGCTTTATGTGATATTGGAGCCGGTGTTAGTGTTATGCCTCTCTCTTTATATCGTAGACTTTACTTGAATAAGCTGACACCTACCGAAATATCTTTGCAAATGGCTGATAAATCAACTGCTATACCTGTCGGTATTTGTGAGGATGTGCCTGTTGTAGTTGCAAACATTACTATTTTAACGGACTTTGTTATACTTGATATTCCCGAGGATGATAGTATGTCTATTATTCTTGGAAGACCTTTTCTTAATACTGTAGGGGCTGTTATTGATTGCAACAAAGGCAATGTCAATTTTCATGTTAATGGTAATGAGCATACAGTACACTTTTTGAGGAAACAACCTCAAGTTCATAGTATCAATTCTATTGGAAAAATTCCATCGATTATATTTGGAGGTTTTGAATTTCCTCTTCCTACTGTCAAGAAGAAATATGACATTCTTATTATTGGGGATGTGCATATCCCCATTGAGGTAACTTAGTGCTATTCGAAATTTCTTTGGTTTCATGATTATCGGAATGAGTTTGTGAACAAGACTTGATCAACCTTGTTAGTGGATTCTTTTTTTATTAGCATGAGATGGATGAAACTAGAAGCACAACCTTCTGTACCCTCTCTATACTTTCTGTTATTTATATTAAATAAAGTAAAAATAGTATTTTTCTGTCTGTTTCCTGACTTATCCATGCAATATAAAAATATCCCGAAAATAAAAGTCCTCAGAATGACATGCCAATTTAATATGATTTTTTGGGAATATTTGAGGATTAACTGTGCAAAAATTACCGCGGGAGGAGCTGCCACCTGGCCACGAGGGTGGTGGGTGCCCCCTGCTTCGTGGGCCCACGGTGGCCCTCCTCCACTTATCACAACACCCATCTTCTTCCTCTTTCTCACACAAACCCGAAAAACCAACTCAAGCACAAGTTCCAGCCACTTTTGCTGTGATTTTCGATCTCCTTGCTCAAAGCACCTCTCGCAAAACTGCTTGGGGAGATTGTTTCTTGGTATGTGACTCCTCCATTGGTCCAATTAGTTTTTGTTCTAGTGCTTTATTCTTTGCAAATTTGTGATGCATAGGTGACCATGTTCTTGAGCTTGCATGTCAAATTTATATGGTTCCAAGTAGTTCTAATGCTTGATATAGGCTCTAGACACTTGTAGGAGTAGTTGCTATCAATATTATTTAGTTTGGTTCACTTTTGTTTGAAGTTACTAAAAATTTCAGAATCTTTCAGAGAAAAACAATATGCTTAGGAAGATGTTCCAAGGTGGTTCCTCTAAGAAGCAAGGACCCAGGATTGCTATGCGCGATGCTGACGAGGATCCACCAAGAGACGCTCCAGTACGGCCTTGCGAATGGCCGTTGGAAAATTTTATGGACCGTGCGGGAATTAAAGAAGAATTCAAAGCATATTTGTGCAATGCCGGTCTTGAGGATTTTGAGGCTAACAAATGCCCCCAGTATCATGATCTCACAAGTTCATTTGTGAGGAGGTTTGAGTATTCATCTTCGCGTTATTCTCCTTCAGTCATGTTTGATCTATATGACAAATCTTATACCATGGACTTAGAGGATTTCACTTCTACTTGCAAACTTCCATCATGGGGTAGTGTTAGGCATCCCCCTAAATCTGAATTTAGAAACTTTCTTGCTAGTATAATTGTGGGGGAATCTAGAGATATAACGCAGGCTACCATAGGGAGCATTCACTTCCTTGCTATACATTATTTTGCCCTCTTCATGTGTAGATGCATAAATGCTAAGGATGAAGCATGTCACATGTGTGTCCCTGATATTAGCATTCTCAGGAGTGCTGTGTTAGGAGACCAATCTTATCATATGGGAGCCATTGTAGCTCGTAGGTTGCATCATAATAGACATAATGGAGATTTATTTGGAGGAATTTTTGCATCCCGCTTAGCTCATTTTCTTGAGATAGACATTCGTGAGGGTGATACGGAGTTGCCTCCTGCATATTTAGATTATGACTCTATGGCTTCACACCAGTTTGTCGAGAGGCCTGAATCACCTCTCTTATATCGTTTAATTTTTGATAAACAACGCGTTTTCCATATTACTCTCCCTGCTCCTGCCTTCTTTGATTCACAGACAAAAATAAGATATGTTATTACCAGAGAGGAGGCAGAAGAGTACGAGAGGAGAGCGGAGGCAGCTCGACTCCATGCTGCAGCTCAGCAGGCGATAACCGTTGCACATCAGTATGATCCCAACTACTCTTCCTCATTACAGTATGACCCCAACAACTATTATTATGGATATCCCCCAGGCCAGCCGTGGCCATAGACCAACTTAGGCCAAAAGCCTAAGCTTGGGGGAGTACGTATTTTTCACCGACATTACATTTATGTTCACACACACTCATTGCTAGATGTCGGTGCTCATACTTTTTCACTGTAATATCCATGCTAGTTTATTTTGTTTTTCGTGCTTTCTTCTTGTGTGTTTGTTAAACCTTAAGAAAAACCAAAAAAATTTAGTAGTAGTTTATTTTTCTACTGTAGTAGTAATAATTAAAAAGAAAACCCAAAAATATTTCCCGTTCTTCTTTTGCTTGTTGGGAGCTTTCCCGTGTAAATAGTTTTATTTCTTTTCTTTGGGGGTCAGTAGGAGAAGACCATAATTAAATTGTTGAAGTGGCTCTTATATGCATTATTGTTGATTTAACCCAAAGCCCATATTGCCTTGTCTTCTCCTGTTTGTTGAATGCTCGGAGATTCCAGCTTAGTCCAATGCGCGTACACTCTTATTATTATTCACACCGTTCGGTCGTGCAAGTGAAAGGCAATTATGATGATATATGATGGACTGACTAAGATTAGAAAAGCTGGTATGAACTTGAACTCTTTTGTTTTTGTAAATATGATGAGTCCCTCGTTCTTGATTCAGCTTATTATGAATAAACATGTTTGCAATGACAATTAGAGATCATAGTTGCTTGTGCCATGCTTGATTAGCTATGAGTTATAATGATTTACCTTGGGTGCCAACATGCTATTGAGATGGTTATGATGTGGTATGGTGGGGTGGTATCCTCCTTTGAATGATTTAAGTGACTTGACTTGGCACATGTTCACGCATGTAGTTGAAACAAAATCAACATAGCCTTCACGATATTTATGTTCATGGTGGATTATATCCTACTCATGCTTGCATCCAATGTTTATTAATTTTAATGCATGTACATGGATGTTGTCGCTCTCTAGTTGGTCGCTTCCCAGTCTTTTGCTAGCCTTCACTTGTACTAAGCGGGAATACTACTTGTGCATCAAATCCCTTAAACCCCAAAGTTATTCCATATGAGTCCACCATACCTTCCTATATGCGGTATCTACCCGCCGTTCCAAGTAAATTTGTATGTGCCAAACTCTAAACCTTCAAATAAACATTCTGTTTTGTATGCTCGAATAGCTCATGTATCAACCAAGGTTGTCCTTATCTTCCGTGTTAGGAGGGTTATTCTCAAGAGGAGTGTACTCCGCTCCTCACTCACGAGAAAATGGCTGGTCACCGGGATGCCCAGTCCCATCCTTTATGCAAACTAAATCAAAATTAATTGCAAACAAAACTCCCCCTGGGACCTGATGTATGTTGAAGGCACTCGTTGTTTCGAGCAAGCCATGGATTGCCTGTTGGTGGAGGGGGGTATAAACTTTACCATTCTGTTTGGGAACCGCCTATAATGTGTTTAGCATGGAAAATATCTCCATCTCTTAGTTGTTACGTTGACAATGAAAGTATACCGCTCAAAATACAATTTATCTCTATTTCAAAACCGAGCTCTGGCACCTCTACAAATCCCTGCGTCCCTCTGCAAAGGGCCTATCCATTTACTTTTATGTTGAGTCATCACCCTCTTATTAAAAAGCACTAGCCAAAGAGCACATCCGTCATTTGCATTCAATACTGTTAATTTATATTGGGTGCGACTATGATTGGATCTCTTTTACCATGAATTACAATGTCTAGTCAGTCCTTGATCTTTAAAGGTGCTCTGCATTTATGTTTTGCGGTCTCAGAAAGGGCTAGTGAGATACCATCTTGTTATACCATATTATGATTGTTTTGAGAAAGTGTTGTCATCCGAGATTTATTATTATGGCTTGCTAGTTGATTATGCTATTGATATGAGTAATTATGAGACCTGGGAATTATTGCAAATGTGGTTAGTTATGATCTATGCTGAAAACTTGAATGCTGGCTTGACATAGTTACAACAACAAGAGCAAACAGAGTTTGTAAACGTTTTTCTTTCTTTCTTTCAGTTTGTCAACTGAATTGCTTGAGGACAAGCAATGGTTTAAGCTTGCGGGAGTTGATACGTCTCTGTCGTATCTACTTTTCCAAACACTTTTGCCCTTGTTTTGGACTCTAACTTGTATGATTTGAATGGAACTAACCCGGACTGACGCTGTTTTCAGCAGAATTGCCATGGTGTTGTTTTATGTGCAGAAAACAAATATTCTTGGAATGACCTGAAACTCCACGGAACATCTTAGAATAAATAATAAAAAAATCCTCGCCAAAGATGAAGACCAGGGGGGCCACACGCTTCTCACGAGGGTGGGGGGCGCCCCCCCTAAGGCGCGCCCCCTACCTCATGGGCCCCTGGATGCCCTCCGATGCCAACTCCAACTCTATATATTTGCTTTCAGAGAGAAAAAAATAAGGGAGAAGAAATCATCGCATTTTACGATACGGAGCCGCCGCCAAGCCCTAAAACCTCTTGGGAGGGCTGATCTGGAGTCCGTTCGGGGCTCCAGAGAGGGGGATTCGTCGCTGTCGTCATCATCAACCATCCTCCATCACCAATTTCATGATGCTCACCACCGTGCGTGAGTAATTTCATCGTAGGCTTGATGGACGGTGATGGGTTGGATGAGATTTATCATGTAATCGAGTTAGTTTTGTTAGGGTTTGATCCCTAGTATCCATTATGTTCTGAGATTGATGTTGCTATGACTTTCCTATGCTTAATGCTTGTCACTAGGGCCTGAGTGCCATGATTTCAGATCTGAACCTATTATGTTTTCATGAATATATGTGAGTTCTTGACCCTATCTTGCAAGTCTATAGTCACCTACTATGTGTTATGATCCGGCAACCCCGAAGTGACAATAATCGGGACCACTCCCGGTGATGACCATAGTTTGAGGAGTTCAAGTATTCACTATGTGCTAATGCTTTGTTCTGGTTCTCTATTAAAAGGAGGCCTTAATATCCTTAGTTTCCAATAGGACCCCGCTGCCACGGGAGGGTAGGACAAAAGATGTCATGCAAGTTCTTTTCCATAAGCACGTATGACTATATACGAAATACATGCCTACATTACATTAATGAATTGGAGCTAGTTCTGTGTCACCCTATGTTATGACTGTTACATGATGAACCGCATCCGGCATAATTATCCATCACTGATCCGGTGCCTACGAGTTTTCCATATACTGGTTTACGCTTATTTACTTCCCCGCTGTTACTGTTACAATCACTACAAAATACCAAAAACATTACTTTTGCTGTCTTTACTTTTGTTGCTGCTACCACCACTATCATATTACTATGCTACTAAACACTTTGCTGTAGATACTAAGTTTCCAGGTGTGGTTGAATTGATAACTCAGCTGCTAATACTTGAGAATCTTCTTTGGCTCCCCTTGTGTCGAATCAATAAATTTGGGTTGAATACTCTACCCTCGAAAGCTATTGCGATCCCCTATACTTGTGGGTTATCAGTGAGCCACCACCATGAACTTAGCTAGGGCTGGGTACCTGAGGATGGCATTGTATGGCAGATGGATGTGGGTGACGTTGAAATCAACGAGCTCGGTGCGGTAGTTGTTGTGCTGTCCGAAGGTGACTAGAAGGCGAACCTGCCCTATCGGAATAGCGGAACCATCAGTAACTCCTGAGAAGGGCTTGGTTGGCTGAAGCTGATCGTATGGTACTTGGAGATTTTCGAACGTCTCGATGGGCAGGACGTTGAGTCCTGCTCCGTCGTCAATGAGGGTCCTGGTGACCTGCATGTTGCTGATGACTAGGGAGCAAAGCATCGGGAGGATTCCGGCCGTTGCCGCGCACTTGAGCTGATCCACTGAGCTGAACGTGATAGCGCACTTAAACCACCTGAGAGGGCGCGTGGCCTCAAGCTTGGGGAGGACTGCATTCACCTCGCGAGCAAACTGCTTGAAGATGCGCTGTGAGGCTGGTGCCTGCGCGCCACCCAAGATGCAAAGCGATTGCGCGCGGCTCCTGGAAGCCCCCAGCTCCCTCGTCTTGATGTTGGTCTTCGTTCCTCCTTGGCGGTGGCGGCAGAGGAGGAAGGCCTGCGTTGCCGTGTGGGCGATCCTCACGAGGCTGACCTCTCCAGACTCCCACGCGAGGCTGGTCCTGCCAGTGATCCTCGCGAGGTCGGTCATGCCACCCTTGCCAAGGGCCACGGTCTTCCCATCGTCCGCCACCTCTTCCTCCTCCTCGACCATAGCCCCTGTCGTTGCGCTCGGGGCGTCGGCCGACACGTCCATCTCTCATGGCCCTGAGCTCTTAACATTCGTTGGTGTTGTGGGTGTGGAGGTCGTGGTACACGCAGTACCGGCTGCCCTTGGATGATTCAGGCTTATCCCTGCCTCGCTTGGTGTCTGGTTCCGCTGCAAGCACGGCAGCCCCCTTGTGCTTCACATCCTTGGCCTTGGGTTTCTTCTCTTCTGGGTCGGTAGCCGAGAGTTCGAGGAGGGAAAGGCGCCCTTCCTCAGCCCTGGCGCACTTGGTCACCAAGTTGAACAGCTCCAGGGATGTGCACAGGTCTTCATGGATTGCTAGCTCCTCCTTCATCTTGATGTCGCGTACGCCATCGGAGAAGGCCGAGATGATGGCTTCTTCAGTCACCTTGGGGATCTTGAGGCGAGCGTTGTTCAAGCACTGGATGTATTTCTGCAGGGTTTCCCCTTGCTGCTGCTTGATGCGGCGCAGATCGCTCACGGCCGGGGGCCGGTCGCGAGTGCCCTGGAAGTTGGTGATGAAGCGAGTGCGCATCTCGTCCAAGGAGGAGATTATGCCAGGAGCCAGGTTCAGGAGCCAGGTGCGGGCCCCGTCCTTGAGCGCCATGGGAAACCAGTTCGCCATGACCCTTTCGTCTCTGTTGGCGGCTTCGATGCATAGCTCATAGAGCTGTAGGAACTCCGCGGGGTCCGTCGTGCCATCATAGCGAGGGGGCATGTCAGGCTTGAATTTGCCTGGCCATGCGACGCCGCGTAGCTCGGGGGTGAGGGCGCGGCAGCCTGCCGTGGCCGCCGGTGCCTTTTGCTGGTACTGGGCTTGCTCCTGGGGATTACCGCGTGCCGCCGCTTGGAGCGGCGCGGGGTCTTGGCGTGGAGGTGCAGGGACGCGATCTTGGCGCGCCATCGTTGGGAGCGCGCGAGCACCTTCTTGGGGACGAGGGATCTCTTGGCAGCTCCTTTCTTGCTGCGCATGCGCCGTACGTGGAGGGTCTCGCCCTGGGGCTGCGCGCCTTGGAGCCAGGGCACCTTCTTGGGGAGGAGGTGGTGGGGGCACCTCCTGATCCTTGCCTCCTGCGCGGAATGGAGGGCGAGGCAGCGAGAAGGACGGCAAGGGGGAGCCCCCTGCGGCGCTGACGAGCTCGGTGATGCGGACGAGCCAGTCTTCATAGAGGTCATCGACGGGGCGGTAGTGCAAGCCCTCTCTTGCCAGGAGCAGCGCGGCGTGCGCGTCCGTGGGGGCGCAACGGGCATGGGATGACGAAGCGGCTGGAGTTAGCGACGGTGTGGTGGTGCGGCCCTCCCACCGTACCGAAGGATGCTGGGACGAGGCTTGCTGCTCGATCCCCGCCGGGCCGGTGGCGGCGTTGGCGGCAGGCGACGGGTAACGATGAGGGCGTCCGCCGACAGGCGCCATCTGGGCGACGTGGGTGGCGAGAGCAGCCCGGCACTCGGCGCGAGCACGACGAGCGTCAGCCATGGACACGACGGAAGATCACACACGTACAACAGAAGAAAGATTCCGGCGCACCCCTACCTGGCGCGCCAAATGTCAGATTTCGGGTTCCGGCAGACCCTTGAGGTTCGAACACTGGGGTGCACGCGGAGATCTCTCCCCTACCGATCTACGTCCAATCTCCTCGCGTGATTTGAGCTGGAAACAACCAACAACACAAGGACACAAGGTTTATACTGGTTCGGGCCACCGTTGTGGTGTAATACCCTACTCCAGTGTGTGGTGCGGTGGATTGCCTCAGGAGTTGATGATGAACAGTACAAGGGAAGAACGGCCTCGTGAGAGGTGTTCTTAAGCTGGTGTGATGAACTGCTGGGGTGAGTTCAGTCGCCTCTCTCTCTATCTCTCTTTTTCGGTCCCTCCTCTCTCGATGTCCCTCGGTGTCTACTCTGTGGTGGCTAGCTCTATTTATAGAGGCCCTGGGCCTCTCCCCAAATAACAAGCGGGAAGGGCGCCAACAATTGTCCATTTTGAAGGGGAACATCCAGTACAAGTTATCCTGACCAAAGGTGGTCTTCGACTGCCAAAAGTACTGGTGATGATGCCGTCTTGGGCTCCACGGTGACCTCCGTCCTGCCGCTCTGCTGGTCTTGGTCTCGTTGCACCGGAATGGTAACCTTTGCCCGATGCCTTGGCCTGTGCTTGCCCCCTTTGCACAAAAGGGGAAACAAGGACACTGCACAGGCCGGCGCCCGCCTGGCACCCGCTTGGTCTCGAACTTCATGGCTTGCGTCACGGGCTCCTCACGAGGTACCCCTGCCTTGATCTCTCCGCCTCCTCGCGAGCCTTCCTGATGAGGCTACCTCTGAGGAAGCTTCCTGTCGTCCACCCCGCGAGGCTTGGCCCCTCGCGAGGGTCTTGAGCTTGAGCTGATGAAGATGGGCCGCGCTGGGCCCCCACTTGAGCCACGCCGCAGGCAGGCAAGTCTGGGGACCCCCGTTCCCGGAACACTGACAAACATAGGTACATCTACAAGCTAGAGCAACCAAAAGAAACCACAAGAGTACCAAGACTGGGATGACATGTAGAGAGTGCATACCGAGTACTCTATTTGATGTAGGCATGTCCCGAAAAGGTAAAGATATGCAATGAATTCAAAGATTTCCTTCCCTAGCACTCTTTCCCCCCTGAATCTTATACTAGATAATGGGAGAACATAGGGCACCAAAATCAGAGCAAAAACATATCATAAACATACACATGTCTTTCCCCTCTTAAAGACATGTGACTTCTCTCCTCTTGAACACCAAGCATCTGGGCCTTTGAAGTGATTACCTCTCTCTCCCTTTTTCTCACTCTCCCCCTTTGAAGAGAATAAGCTTTGATGTGATCTCTCTCCCCCTTTGACATCAATTTCCAAGAAGGGATCTTCTTGAGTGTGAGTCAAAATAGGTTTGGTCCTTGAGTCACAGAGCAAAGCAACATATAGATAGTGATGCTGGTAGAGGACAAGAATCATCGAGTGGAGCTGGAATAAAACTACAGGAACATATGGCAAATTGTCTTCTCTATAGTGAAATCGGTGATACTGAGTTGTAGTCTTTGGTGGTACTGAATTGGTTTGGTGTGACCAAAAGCAACAGATCAGTATGACCGAGTTCAACACAGAGAGAACACTTGTCACCTCAGCTCACTAGGCAAATAAGATCTCACTAAGATTTGCAAGGAATTAACTGAAAGATTTGCAATGAATTGGATGCAGAAAATGCAGAACTTAAAAGGAAAATCTAGATGAAGTTTTTTTTGGAAAGAGTAAAGGGGATAAATATGCAAAGGCCAAAATGCAAAAACTCAAAGAAACACTAGAGAACTTCATCTATAATTGGGCAGTGACAAAGTCACCTATGTTAGAGTATATTGACTAAGGAGTCAAGTGAGAACACTTGATCATAAGTCATACTCATCATTTAAGCTCAAAATGGGGTTACCATTTTTCATTTAAGCATTTGATGTATTCATATCTTGTTGAGTTGCTTTGACCTATGCCTTGAGGTAAATATTCTCTAAGATCGAATGACATACCTTGGGTGGTGGTGTTGATCTTGATCATGTAATTGAACCTGCGTGGGGTGCTCAAGGTTGATGTAGCGCAAGAATGGTTGGGAGCACCACTTGGTGTTGAGTTCATCTACCTACATGGGTTAGTTTTGCAAGGAAGAACACTTGTGTATCCAAAATGACAATCATGAAATTTGATATATATAGAATTTGTCAAAGGATATGTTGAAGGGTTTCATGCTTCCTTGCTTTAACCACCATGGAGTAGAGACTTGGTGATGTAGAGATTGCTCAAGATGTGAGTGAGTTGCAATCTCATGGATTTAGATTCAACCAAGTACCTACAAGGGTTGGACAACATGCAAGGGTGAAAATATATCCAAGACATATGAATATCATCATAAGAGAAATATCAAGGATTAGTCATAGATTCATGCGTTGCATGTATCCAAATGGAGTTCCTACTCCAAATTTGAAGCATCAATGATGTTCAATTCACCTCTCAAATGGCAAAAAACTTTCTCATCAAGCGGTTTGGTGAATATATCCGCCAATTTCTTATCGGTATGAACATGTTTAAGATCAATGTCCCCTTTAGCAACATGATCTCGAATGAAATGATGACGAACTTCAATATGCTTAGTTCGAGAATGTTGCACGGGATTGTGAACGATCTTAATATCACTCTCATTGTCACAAAGCAATGGAACATGTTTCACATTGATCCCATAATCTTTAAGAGTTTGGGTCATCCAAAGTAATTGAGAACAACATGAACCAGAGGCAATGTATTCCGCTTCGGTGGTGGATAAGGATACCGAGTTTTGTTTCTTGGAGGACCAAGATACAAGAGATCTACCAAGAAATTGACAAGTACCCGAAGTGGACTTTCTATCAACCTTGTCTCCGGCAAAGTCCGAAATCGGAATAGCCAACAAGATCAAAAGAGGACCTCTTAGGATACCAAATGCCAAAATTTGGTGTATGTACTAAGTATCTCACTATCCTTTTCACAGCCTTAAGATGACATTCTTTGGGGGCCTCTTGATATTGTGCACACATGCACACACTTAGCATGATATCAGGACGGGAGGCACATAGATATAACAATGAACCAATCATAGAGCGGTAAACCGTTTGGTCAACCGATTTGCCATCCTTGGTCAAATCAAGATGTCCACTAGTTGGCATGGGAGTTTTCATACCTTTGCTTTGTTGCATGTTGGACTTCTTGAATAAGTCCTTGGTGTACTTTGTTTGAGAAACAAAGGTCACTTCCTTAGTTTGCTTGATTTGCAAACCAAGAAAGAACTTGGGTTCACTCATCATAGACATATCAAACTTCTCCGACATTAGCTTCCCAAACTTTTCACTAAAATGAGGGTTAGTCGAGCCAAATATGATATCATCAACATAAATTTGGCATACAAATAATTCACCATTAACCCTTTTAGTAAAAAGAGTAGAATCCATCTTTCCAATCTCAAAGCCTTTCTCAATAAGGAACTTGGTCAAGCATTTATACCACGCTCTAGGAGCTTGTTTAAGACCATAAAGAGCTTTGTGATGTTTGTAAACATGATCGGATTTCTTAGGATTGACAAAGCCGGGAGGTTGTTTAACATAAACTTTCGCTTCAATTTCACCATTTAGAAAAGCACTTTTAATTTCCATTTGGTATAAAGTGATATCATGGTGATTAGCATAGGCAAGCAAGATGCGGATGGACTCAAGTCTAGCAACAGGGGCATATGTCTCACCGTAGTCCATACCTTCGACTTGAGTGTAGCCTTGGGTGACGAGACGAGCTTTGCTGTGAACGACTTGACCATCTTCGTCTTGCTTATTGCGAAACACCTATTTGGTACCAATGATGTTGTGGTTGTTGTCAGTCTTCTCGACCAATGTCCACACTTGATTTCTCTCAAAGTTGTGTAGCTCTTCATGCATGGCGTTTATCCAATCCGGATCTTCCAATGCTTCTTCAACCTTCATAGGTTCAATACTAGAGATGAATGAATAATGTTCACAAAAATTAGCCAAATGAGATTTACAGCGAGTGATTCTCCCGGTTTGGATATCATTGTAGATTTGCTCGATGGGATGGTCTCTTGAGACTCTTGCTCGAACTCGTGGGAGCTTTTGCTTGGGTCGGGGTGCAACATCTTCTTCATCATCTTGTCCTTCTTCTTGGCCTTCTTCATTATTGGCGTTGTTGTTCTCTTATCTTGGTGGAGAAGGAGCTTGATGAGGTTCATCTTGGTGTACTTCCTCATTTTCTTCATCTTGATGTGTCCCACTCGTGGATGCTTCCATGTCAACTCATGGTTCACCTTGTCGTGAGGTGGAAGCCTCCACTCCGACGGACAAAGTACTCTCCTTCACCTCCGTTGGACGAATCTTGCCAATAGACAAGTCTTGGATTGCTTCTGAAGGATCTTTATCTCCTACATCAATTGGCAATTGCTCTACTTGCGAGCCGTTAGATTCATCAAACTTCACATCTACCGTCTCTTCAACCTTTCGGGTGAAATTTTTGTAGACACGGTAAGTGTGAGAGTTTGAGACATAACCAAGTATGAAACTGTCATGAGATTTAGGAGCAAATTTAGAATGACGATGCTTATCAAGAATGTAAACTTTTAGCCAAATAGTCAAAAGTATCCAACTTGGGGTTTGTTACCGGTGAGGAGCTCATATGCCGTCTTGCCGAGTAGCTTGTGAAGATACACGCGATTTGTTGCATGACAAGCTGTCTCAACGGCTTCCGCCCAAAAGTGTTTTGGAGTCTTGTAATCATCCAGCATCATCCTCGCCATCTCAATAAGAGTTCGGTTCTTCGTTTCAACAACTCCATTTTGTTGAGGCACGTACATAGCCGAGAACTCATGTGAAATCCCTTCTTCGTCAAGAAAGGTATCCACATTTGCGTTCTTGAACTCCGTTCCATTGTCGCTGCGAACCTTCTTGATCTCCACTTCAAATTGATTTTGGGCTTTCCTAGCTAAGTTCTTGAAGATCTTTTGGACCTGCGATTTATCATCAAGAAAGAACACCCACGTAAATCTTGAAAAATCATCAACTATAACTAGATCGAATGAGTTACCACCGAGACTCTTGTAGGCATTGGGACCGAAAAGATCCATATGAAGTAGCTCGAGCGGTCTTCTCGTGGTCATAATGTTCTTCACGGGGAGGCTTCCTCCAACTTGTTTTCCTACTTGACAAGCACTACAACGTCTATCCTTGTCAAATATAACATCTTTTACTCCAAGGATATGATCACCTTTAATATTATCAAGATTTTGCAGGCCCACATTACCTAACCTTTTATGCCACAACCAACCTTTTGAGGATTTAGCAATTAGGAAAGTTCTAGGTTGAGCCTTTTTAGTGAAAACAACAATGTAAAGATCACCACTACGTGTACCGGTAAAGACCATTTTATGATTATCTCTACGAAACACTTGGCAATCAACTTCAATAAATAGGAGATTGAAACCAAAGTTAGCAAGTCTAGATACGGAAAGTAAATTCTAGCCAAGAGATTCAACGAGCATAACATTTTGTATGGAGCTATCATGTGAGATGGCCACCTTACCAAGGCCAACCACCTTACCCTTTGAGTTATATGATCGATACACCCACTATCAAGAACCCATTCCTTTCCTCCGGCCATGTAGCCGCGAAGATTAGCCATAAGACCAAAGTGTCTCATTGCATCATCAAGATCATAGTCACTATCATCATCCTCATCATAGTATCCATCTTCGAGATCATCATGTGGTGGATCAATTCCTAGAGAGAGTGATTCATTAGAAGTATGACCGTAATAATGTTCATCTCTATGAATTTTAATGACTTCAGAAATGATATTGCTAATGATTCCAACATCTCCTTTGGCACTCGTAAGATTTGTAAACTCAAATAAACAATCACCAAATTTGGGATCATTGGAACTCATCTTACTCAAGGCAATAGACTTATGGAGCATCTCATCTAGAATTTTCAAGGAATAATTTGGGAATCGTTCCTCAAGGAATCTCCATATGGTGTAGGCACAATCAAGAGTAGGCAAGCAACCAAGCAAATTTCTAGGCAAACCTCTAGTAATAAGATTAACAGTTCTAAGATTGCGAATCATGCTAAGATCCTCATCGGGTGTGGGATGCAAGGGATCAACAATGCAAGCACAAGGAGTAGTAATGTACTTGGTCAAATGATATTCATTGAAAATCTCAAGCATCTCATTTTTCCACTCATGAAAGTACTCTCCATCAAGAATAGGCACTCTGCGTCTAAGACTCCCCAACGTAGACTCATCCATGTTCCTCCAAAGATGTTTAAACCAAAGCAATGGGGACCAATGCTCTGATACCAATTGAAAGGATCGAGAAGAGGTGTCTAGAGGGTGGTGAATAGATTCTTAGCAAGAAAAGTTGCAGTTTTTAAATTCTTTGTGTTGAAGTGGAGTTTTAGCACAAGTTCAAACATTCACAATGCATATCAAGCAAGCATGATAAGAGTATGTGAGCAGTGGAAAGTAAATCATGCAAGTAGCAAGAATGTAAAGGGATGGGATTGGAGCGTGCAAACGCAATTGGAGACACGGAGATTTTTAGCGTGGTTCCGATAGGTGGTGCTATCGTACATCCATGTTGATGGAGACTTCAACCCACGTAGGGTAACGGTTGCGCGAGTCCACAGAGGGCTCCACCCACGAAGGGTCCACAAAGAAGCAACCTTGTCTATCCCACCATGGTCATCGCCCACGAAGGACTTGCCTCACTAGGGTAGATCTTCATGAAGTAGGCGATCTCCTTGCCCATACAAACTCCTTGGTTCAACTCCACAATCTTGACGGAGGCTCCCAAGTGGCACCTAACCAATCTAGGAGACACCACTCTCCAAAAGGTAATAGACGGTGTGTTGATGATGAAGTCCTTGCTCTTGTGCTTAAAATGATAGTCTCCCCAACACTCAACTCTCTCTCATGGGATTGGATTTGGTATAAAGATGATTTGAGTGGAAAGCAACTTGGGAAATGCTAGAGATCAACATTTATGTGGTTGGAATGGAATATATTGACCTCAACACAAGTGTAGGTGGTTCTCTCTTAGAAAATGTGTGTTGGAAGTGTAGGCATATTCTGATGGCTCTCTCCTTAAATGAAGAGTGGGTGGAGGGGTATATATGGCATTCACACAAAATCTAACCGTTACACAAAAATCACCAAACTCGGTGGGACCGAATCATAGAACTCGGTCAGACCGATTTAGTTCATAATGTGACCGTTAGGCATTTCTGTGGGACCGACATGATTAACTTGGTGGGACCGATGTGCTAGGGTTAGGGTAAAGCCTCATCTCGGTTGGACCGATTACACAAACTCGGTGGGACCAATTTTGGTAACAAGCTAAACAGAGAATTGGCCAAGCAAACTCGGTGGGACCAAAATTAATGCAATATGCAACAGAGAGTTTGTAAGCCCATCTCGCTGAGACCGAGATCCCATCGGTGACACCGAATTGATTAGGGTTTCTGGTAGTGGCTATGTCAAGAGAACTCGGTGGCGCCGGATAGGAAATTTTGGTGGGGTCGAGTTTGACTTTTGGTTTGGGACATATGTGGATGTGATAAAGTGGTTGAGGGCTGTGGAGCATATCACTAAGAACTTTGAGCAAGCAAGCCATTAAGCAACACCTCATCCCCTCTTAATAGTATTCGCTTTCATATGGACTCAATGTGATCTTGGATCACTAAAATGAAAAATGTAGAGTCCTGAGCTTTGAGCTTGAGACAATCCTTTGTCCTTATCATCTCAAAAGGGTTCCACATCCTCTAGTCCATGCCACTCCATTGTTGAACTTATCTGAAACATACTAGATGAAAGCATTAGTCCAACAAGAGATATGTTGACATTAATTACCAAAATCACCCAAGGAGCACCTGTGCTTTCACTAATCCTATTTATAGAGGCCCTGGATCCTCTTCCCAAATATTGAGCGGGAAGGGATCCCATAACGTCCAAATTCGAAGGGAGACAACTATTACAAGTTATCGTGACAAAAGTAGTCTTCGCCCGCCAAAGGCTCTGGTGGTGACGCCGTCTTGGGCTCCACTGTGACCTCCTTCCTGTTGTCCTGCTGGTCTTGGTCTTGTTGCACCGATATGGAAACCTTTGCCTGATGCCTCGGGACTACTCGCCTGTGCTTGCCCCTTTAGCACCAAAGAGGAAACGAGGACACTGCGCGCGCTGGCGCCCGCCTGGAGCCCGCCTAGCTCCAGTCATCACGGCTTGCATCACACAAACCTCGCGAGGTGTCCCTTGCCTTGATCTCTCTGCCCCTCGCGAGCTAGCCTGGTGAGGCCGCCCCTGAGGAGGTCTTGCATCGTCCGCCTCGTGAGGCTTGGCCCCTCGCGAGGGTCTTGAGTGTTTTCTGGTGAAGATGGGCTATACAGGGACACTGGTGAAGCCACGTCGTGGGCCACAGGCATGCATGTCTGGGGACCCCCGTTCCCAGAACATCGACAGTAGCCCCCGGGCCCAAGGCATGCTCGGGCTTGTCTTCAAGGCGAAGCCGAAGGGCAAGTGCAGAGTGTCGCAGGCCCCAATAGCCTGCGGCCACGGTTGATGCGTGGCGACTGATTGGACGTGGGTGTCTCCGCTTCCCCACGCTACCTCGGGAACTGCCCATCTGACAAAAGGCTGCTGCGGGCAACGCTTGCCTTCATTGCTTTCTTCGTCTTGCTCCAGATCCCCTCTCTTGCTTCTTGCCTATGAAATCTCCAGATCTACTCCAATCCCCTTCTGAGCTTCCGTCCTATGGCGCCACGAAAGCCCAAGGCCGTTTCACCGCCTGCCTGGTACGAGCTGGCTCTCGACGCGCCCAATGTCTCAGAGAAGAACCTCGCCGCCACGCGCCTGCTGATGGCGGGGGAAAACAACGAGAAAGGGGAAGACCGAGCTCCGGGCTGGCTCCGCCGTGCCGAAGGCTTCGAAGAGCTCCTTCTACCCCTTCTTCATGAGCAGCATTGTCACTGGCCTGGTTCCCCCTTCTCCGACTTCTTCTATGTTGTCCTCCATCATTACAGGCTGCAGGCTCTCCATCTCCATCCCAACTCCATTCTCCTCTTGTCGATCTTTGCCTTCTACTGCGAGGCATATGTCGGGGTGATGCCATCCATGGCACTGCTGCGCCATTTCTTCTTCCTCTGAATCAATGACGGCCACACCACGGGGTGCGCCAACTTCGTCGCAGCCGGCAAGGCCAAGGCGATCTCAACGGCCGATAAGTGCTTCCACCCACGGTTGAAGCTGCCGATGGAGATGCCCCAGTCTGACGAGGGGTGGTCCCGCGTGAAGCTTACTAACGACCGGGCGAAGACGGTGTTCGAGAAGATGATCATTGACCTGAGGCCAGGCAACACGATGGCGGCGAAGCTGACGGGGTTCGTGCTCCTAAGGGAGTTCCTGACGCTGCGGGTGGCTCCTCTCCAAGCGCGCTCACGCCCCTTGTGGACGCTCAGGGACGGAGAGGACAAGCTCCGCCTGAGTCCAGAGGCTTTGTCTGAAGAGCAGCTGGTCGTGGCTCTCCGCCTCTTGGTCGGGGACGACAAAGAGTATCCGCTAAGTGCACACGCTCCCTTGTTCCTTCGGAAGGATGGAGCGCTGGTCGTGGCTGCCATGCTCACCTTTGACGGGCACGACCTGCTGCCGCCGGTGCCCTCTGAAGTCCCGGTGGCGACGGTGACGGTGGACGTGTCTTCTGGCGATTCTCGCAGGGATGGGGAAGAGGACGAGGACGAGGAGTGCGACTCGGAGGCGATCCCTGAGGGGATGGGGGAGACCTCCCCCTTGCGCAAGGTCGTCATCCTCCGCACCTTGCCTGATGACGATGACGATGCCAGCGTCCTCCCAGAGAGAGAGGAGCTGCCCGTGGTTCCGACGAAGGGTAGGTCAGCGCTGCTCTCTCGGGACAACGCTCCTCCCTTTCCCCCGCCTGGAGCTGCTTCCCGTCCCTCTGCTGCCCCTGCTTCTGCTCCTGGAACCTGCACGCCCGCGCCTCGAGCTGCGAAGCTCTCCAGCTTCAAGCTTACGAAGCAGAGGGACTATGCTGCGGTGGACCAGTAAGTATTCTCGTCCTGCCTTGTTCTTGCTTCTGCTGCTCATCCTTAACGCTTTTTCATTGTGCAACTAGGCCGGTGCCCACGGCGAAGAGGAGAAGGGAGGACGAGGTGATACTGCTCGATCCCAGATCGCCTCCTGCGGCCGCACCCCTCTCCATGGGTAAGGGTGGCGACGGCGCTCGTGGTTCTCCAGCCCGATCATCCTCGTGAGGCTGGGTGGAGCATCCTCCGAAGGAGTCAGTCCCCATGGCCCCGCTGGCTCCGGAGGTGCCAGCGTCTGCTTCGGGCGCTGGGGTCCCCGAGGCTAAGGAGCCTCTGGCCTCCTAGGCCATGGTGACGACGACGCCTCCTCCTCCTCCTGCTGCATTGCTGTCTCCGGGCTCTTCCGCCTCTCCTGATGTCCTGGAGCGGGCTCTTTCTGGGATGGCCCTGCTGCGAGAAGATCTTCAAGGCACCGACCACCGCCTGGTCGCCGGGTGCCTGGAGCTGGTCTCTGGCTGGCTTCACTTCGATGTGTCTGTCCGGGCGACGCTGAGCCAAGCCGCTGTCGAATCCGAGAGGGACAGGGAGGCCGTCGCCCAGGCTGTGGCCACCCACGAGGTGGCGCTGAAGGATGCACAGGCCGCCCAGGACCGCTTCCGGTCGCTGGTGGCCGAGCTGGATTCCATGCGGAGGGGGCGCGCAAAGGAATACATAGGCCGCAAGGCGGAGGAGGAGAAGATGAAGGCCTGAGAGGACGCCGTCAAGGATCGCGACACCGAACTGGAGCAGTTGGCGAAGGCCCAGGCCACTGAGCGCAGCCGGCTGGAGGAGCTGGAGCAGAAGCTGAGGGCGGAGAAGGTCGAGCTTGACGCCAAGGCAAATGTCCTGGCTGAGGACCAAGCGGCCTTCAAGCTCCTTGAAGAGAGGGCTCGGACGACACTGCAGTCACTCTACGAGAAGGGCTTGGAGGAGCCGCTGGCCACTGCCGACGAGGGCCCCAACCAGCTGCTTCCTTTTTCGGTTGATGCGCTTGAGGACGTCATGAGCGGTATCGGCCCCATGGCAGAGGAAGAAGCATGCGTTCTTTCCGTGGCTGCGCTGACGCGTGTCTTCAGCCACCTCCATCTTCACGATCCTGCCACCCGCCTTGACGAGCTGTTGGAGCCTCTGAAATATGAGTATTGCGAGGCCGCTGCTGCAGCTGTGCATGGTTAGGTGGAGGCCCTACTAAAGAGGTTCTGTGCCTTTGCTCCCGCGCCCCCGGCCGGCGGTGCTACCGATCCTGCAACTCCGGCTGGTGGTGTAGGTGAAGGCGGTGCCGTTAGAGAAGGAGCATCCCTTGCGGGCGACGGCGATGTCCAGGGATGATGGGGTAACCTGCTGGTGGCTCCTTTCTTGTTTTAGTTTCTGCAATATGCACCATGCCTCGTGGAGGCGTTAAACTCGTGTTTGATTTCAGGGGAACAATATGTCTTGTAATATTTGCTATGAAATTCTGTGATTTCCTTTCCATTTGCTTTACGTTCTATGTCGACAGGGCCCGACCCCGCGCATACCTCAGCCGCCATTGGGCCGTCCAGATCACCAGGACGGACCAAGGAGTGAGGGGCTACGTGATCAGTTAGGCTCCTGACTCGTGATGCTCAAGATTCCCCCTTGACGCGCAAACAGCCTATAGAAAGGAGATCCGGGAGTAGGCCTAGTGTTCTACGTCGGCAGGCCTCGACCCCGCGCATACCTCAACCGCCATTGGGCCGACCGGATCACCAGGACAGACCAATGAGTGAGGGGCTACGTGGTCAGTTAGGATCCTGAGTCACAATGCTCAGGAGTCCCCCTTGACGTTCAAACGACCTTCGTACCTTGGCTCCGCTTGGGAGGGCACGCAATGACCAGGTCTGAGGGACCTGGCAGGGTGGCGTACGCTTGGGCGTGACCCGAGCGCAGCCCCCGTGCCTAGCCCCTCGCGCGACTCTCCCGAGGGGAGGTGTTGCGATGAGGCCAGACACTGAGCTTGGAGGCTCCCTAAGGTTGATACGGCCGTGAGGCTGCTCTCAGTTGTTTATCACCAGCGCGGAGCATAGTGCTTCCGCACTTGCACGGGCATAGCCGCTCCTCGGCAGTGTCGACTGCCAGCACGGAGCATGGTGCTTCCACTGGCACGTGGGAGGGGAATCCCTACTGCGGAGAGCCCCCGGGGCGTGTACAGCCCCGCCCTGACACGTGGCTTGCACGGCAGGGCTAGACGAGGTGTGTCTGGGCACTCATGAGCTAGCGTGGGACTCACGAGGCCCTACCTCAAGGCTGGTTGTGCCTGGTCTTGGTTCTTGAGGCTGTGGCGTTCCTATGAGATAGTTAGACAACCTGCATCGAATGAATTTCCTGAGGTTATCACACGAGAAGGCCAGGCACCAACGACCCCAGGAGGTAATGTGAATGGGGCCGGCCTGCCAGACAAAGCTCGGCCATTGGATTTATCGATGCTGCAGGGACAGGCTCGAGCATAGACGCCGTGCCTAGCCTTCTTATGCAAAGGATCCTGAAGAAAGACGGTCGGTGCGCGGCTCCCATGGCGGATGACAATCAAGTAGGTGATAACCATAGATAGATTATGCATGAGAAGCAAACGTGCTTAGGTAAATGTGAGAACGATACATGCCACTGGGCCAGACGCGAGGGCCTGGGGATGATGCAGCCCGAGCAGCGCCCCCAGCAAGGTGAACTAAAGATGCAAGCGGATACATACCGCGGGGACTGACCCACGCGGCCTGGGAATGATGCAGCATAGGGAGCGCTCCCAGCTAAATGAACTCGGAAAATGTCACCTGGTTTGGTTGTCGAAGGAGTGTTGGGGTAGCTGAAGACGCGCACTGAAGAAGTTGCCCCTCACGAGCCGTCGAGGCCCTAATCCTCGGGGGCTCTGGAGGCTCGGGTGGCCTCCTGAGGACCGTCTCCATCTCCGCCAGGACTACGTGATGCCTGGCCTCATGACCTGCCTGGATGGTCCACAGGTTGCGCTGGAAGGCGGCAGCCACTCTCGACAGGGCGAACGACATACGAACATAGTTGTGAGGCGGACCCTCACACCAGCCAGCACGCAAAGGCCAGAAGCACTCCTGATATGCGGCCCTGTTGAGCCCTAGGATGTCGATGCAGACGTGCAGCTCACCACCCTCGCCTGGGTGGGGATTAGTGCCAAGTGGGCGGCGGTCGCCGTGTATGACTCTTTCTTCCTGACGCTCCTGAGTGGCCTTGATGATGAACTCTTGAGCGCCTAGCGCTCCTCGCCCGGTGCCCTCCTGAGGGAAACGTGCCGCGAAGCACACCTCCATGTGGTTCCCGAGCGCCTCTCTCGTGACGTTGGCCAGGTCTGAGGCCCTCTAGAAGAGAGCCCCCGAGCCCTGCTCGAGGATGGCGCCGGGCGCGCCTCCTTACGCAAGGGAGGGAGGTGCCCCAAGCGCAGGCACAGATCCTGAGGTGGCGCCACTGGAGGTTCCGCTCCCTTGAGGTCCAATGCGGAGTAGCTACTTCTTCTTCTTGGGGTTGGCCTCAAGAGGGTACTGCGCACCCGCGCTGTCCGGGTCTTTGAACAGCTTGGAAGGCGCACTCGAGGGAGCACACCACGTCTCTTTCTTCGCAGGGGACTGTGATGATTCCGCCGCTTCCCGGCATCTTGAGGATGTTGTAGCCATTGTGGGTGACTACCATGAATCTGGCTAGCACCGGGTACCCGAGGATGGCATTGTACGGCAGGTGGATGTGGGCGACGTCGAAGTCGACGAGCTCGGTGTGGTACTTGTCGCGCTGGCCGAAGGTGACAGGGAGACGAACTTGCCCTATAGGGGTGGTGGAGCCGTCAATCACTCCTGAGAAATGCTTGGTGGGCTGGAGCTGATCATATGGCACTTGAAGGCCGTCGAACGTCTCGATGGACAGGACACTGAGCCCTGCGCCGCCATCGATGAGGGTCTTGGTGACTTGGACATTGCTGATGATGGTTGAATAGAGCATCGGGAGAATGCCGGCGGTTGCCGCGCATTTGAGCTGGTCTGCCAAGCTGAAGGTGATGGTGTACTAGGACCATCTGAGCGGGCGCGTAGCCTCGAGCTTGGGGAGGGCTGCATTCACTTCGTGAGAGAACTGCTTGAAAATGCACTGGGAAGCTAGGGCCTGAGCGCCACCCAAGATGCAAGCGATGGTGCACGGCTCCTAGAAGGCCCCAACCCTTTCATCCTGTTGGTGGTCGTCATTCCTCCTTGGCGGCGGCAGAGGAGGGAGACCAGGGTTGCCCTGAGGATGGTCCTCACAAGGCTGGTCCCTCCAGGTGCCCTCACGAGGCTGGTCCTGCCAATGATCCTTGTGAGGCTGGTCCTGCTAGCCCTGGAGTGCGTCGCGGTCGTCCCAACATCCTCCACCTCGTCCACCTCCTCGGCCGTAGCCCCGGTCGTTGCGCTCGGGGTGTCGACCGAAGCGTCCATCTCGAGTGGCCCTTAGCTCTTGGTAATTGTTGGTGTTGTGGCTGTCCTAGGACGACTCGGGAAGATCTTAGCCATGCTTGGTGTCAGGTTCCGCCGCGAGCACGGCCACCCCTTTGCGCTTCACGTCCTCGACCTTGGCCTTCTTCTCCTCTGGATCTGCGTCGGGGAGCTCGAGGAGGGAGAGACGCCCCTCCTCAGCTCTTGCACACTTGGTCAATATGTTGAATAGCTCCAAAGTCGTGCACAGCTCCTCATGGATGGGGAGCTCCTCCTTCACCTCGATGTCGCGGACGCCATCGGAAAATGCTGAGATGATGGCCTCGTCTGTCACCTTGGGGATCTTCATGCGCACGCCGTTGAAGCACTGGATGTATTTCTGCAGGGTCTCTCCCGGCTGTTCCTTGATGCGGCGCAGGTCACCCACGGCTGGGGGGCGGTCGCGAGTGCCCTGGAAGTTGGCGATGAAGCGTTGCGCATCTCATCCTAGGAGGAGATCGAGCCTGGAGGCAGGTTCAGGAGCCATGAGAGAGCGCCATCCTTGAGAGCCATGGGAAACCAGATCGCCATGACCTTTTCGTCGCCGTTGGCCGCCTCGATGCTCAGCTCGTAGAGCTGCAAGAACTCCGCAGGGTCGGGGTGCCGTCGTAGCGAGGAGGCAGATCTGGCTTGAACTTGCCTCACCAGACAACGCTACGCAGCTCGGGAGTGAAGGCGCGGCAGCCTGCTGTGGCCACTAGGGCCCGTCGCGGAGGCGGAGCTTGATCTTGGTGTCCCTGCGCCGCCACGATAAGTGGCGCATGGCCCTGCTGCAGCAAGCAATCCTAACATGGCGGTGCTGGGAGCGGTGGAGTGTTTTCTGGCAGACGGGGAACCTCTTGGCATCTTCTTTCCTCGTGCGTGGGCACACGACGCGGCGGGTCACGCCTCGGGACCGCGCACCTTGGAGCGAGAACGCCATCTTGACGTGGGGGAGGTGGGGCACTCCATGCGCCGTGTGCCTCGGCGCGAGGGTGCCATCTTGTTGCGGAGGTGACGGAGGTGCTCCGTGAGCCACATCGCCCACAGCCGAGGGCGGGCGAGGCAACGAGAGGGATGGTGCAGGAGAGCCCCCGGGGCACTGACAAGTTCGGCGATGCGCTCCAACCAGTCCCTGTAGAGGTCGTCGACCAGGCGGTAGCGCAGGAGCTCGCGTGCCATGAGCAGCGTGGCCTGCGTGTCCGTGGGGGCGCGGCGAGCGTGGGACGATGAGCTGGCCGAAGTCAGCGACGGGGTGGCGGTGCGGCCGTCCCGGCACACAGAGGGGTGTAGTGAAAAGGCTTGCTGCTCATTTGCCGTCGGGCCGGTGGCGGTGTTGGCGGCGGGTGACAGAGAATGGCGGGGAGGCCCGCCGACAGGGGCTGTCTGAGCGACGCGGGTGGCGAGAGCGGCCCGGCGCTCAGCGCGGGCCCGTCGAGCGTCGGCCATGAACTTGGTGGGGCGGCGGAGCGTGGATTGACGAAGAGGAAAGCTTAAGCGCACCCCTACCTAGTGCGCCAAATGTCGGATTTCGGGTTTCGGCAAAACCCTTGAGGTTCAGACACTGGGGTGAGCACAAAGATCTCTCCCCCTCTCTAGCTCGCACACTCCACAATCTCACGGCCTAGCTCGACGAACCCAAAGAACACGAGACACAAGATTTATACTAGTTCGGGCCACCCTTGTGGTGTAATACCCTACTCCAGTGTGGTGTGGTGGATTGCCTCTTGGGCTGAGGATGAACAGTTACAAGGGAACAACAGCCTCCCGAGGAGAGGTGTTCTTGTGCTTGGTTAGCTGATGTGGCTGCCTTGGTGGAATGGATCCAGTCCAAGATCAGATGAGCTGAGATCCTGATTCCCTCCCTATGGTGGTGGCTAATCCTATTTATAGAGGCCCTAGTCCTCTTCCCAAATATTGAGCGGGAAGGGATCCCATGACGGCCAAATTTGAAGGGAGTCAACTAGTACAAGTTATCCTAACAAAAGTAGTCTTCGCCTTCCAAAGGCTCTGGTGGTGACGCCGTCTTGGGCTCCACTGTGACCTCCTTCCTGCTGTCCTACTAGTCTTGGTCTTGTTGCACCGATATGGAAACCTTTGCCTGATGCCTCGGGACTCCTCGCCTGCACTTGCCCTTTAGCACCAAAGAGGAAACAAGGACACTGTGTGTGCTGGCACCCTCCTGGCTCCAGTCATCACGGCTTGCGTCACACAAACCTCGCGAGGTGTCCCTTGCCTTGATCTTTCCACCCCTCGCGAGCCATCCTGGTGAAGCCTCCCCTAAGGAGGTCTTGCATCGTCCGCCTCACGAGGGTCTTGAGGGTTTGCTAGTGAAGAAGGGTCGTACAGGGCCGCTGGTGGAGCCACGCCGCGGGCCGCAAGCAGGCAAGTCTGGGGACCGCCGTTCCCAAAACGCCGACAACTTTGCATGCTTTTAGTGAACCTGTTGTTTACACACCTAAGAATCCCAATGACATTTCTATTTCTGATGCTGAAACACAATCTGGTAATGAATATGAACCTAGTGATAATGTTAATGATGATGTTCATGTTAATGCTCAACCTAGCAATAACAATGATGTAGAGATTGAACCTGTTGTTGATCTTGATAACCCACAATCAAAGAATCAACGTTATGATGAGAGAGACTTCGTTTCTAGGAAGCAAGGTAAAGAAAGAGAACCATGGGTTCAGAAACCCATGCTTTTTCCTCCTAAACCATCCAAGAAAAAGGATGATGAGGCTTTTGAGCGCTTTGCTGAAATGATTAGACCTATCTGTTTGCGTCTGGGTTTGACTGATATGCTTAAAATGAATCCTTATGCTAAGTATATGAAAGATATTGTTACAAATAAAAGTAAGATACCAGGAGCTGAAATTTCCACCATGCTTGCTAATTATACTTTTAAGGGTGGAATACCAAAGAAATTAGGAGATCCAGGAGTACCAACTATACCATGCTCCATTAAAAGAAACTATGTTAAAACTACTTTATGTGATCTTGGAGCCGGTGTTAGTGTTATGCCTCTCTCTTTATATCGTAGACTTGATTTGAATAAGTTGACACCTACTGAAATATCTTTGCAAATGGCCGATAAATCAACTTCTATACCTGTCGGTATTTGTGAGGATGTGCCTGTCGTGGTTGCAAACGTTAACTTTTAATGGACTTTGTTATTCTTGATACTAGATGATACCCCACACGTTGCTGCGGGAATTGAAGTTTAAAAAATTAGCGAGAAAAAGAACAAAATTGGAAGAAAATTATGGTAGCTTGTTACATGGGAAACACACACCTACTTGAGGACTCTCACCAACTGGTTAATTGAATGTGTGTTTGGTCACTCCTTGCATGTTGCCTACCTATTCTGGTTCTACCAATCTTGCGTAATATTCTGCATTTGTTGGCATACATACATGTGTATTCTCCTTTACCTTGCCTCTCAATGTTGTTAAACTTCAGCAACATGAAAACAAAACAGAACTATAATGATTATTAGTTATGGCTTGAATAGGGCATTCAGTAAGAGTAAGATGTCATTGATGATAAAGAGGACGTAAAATGCAACTATAATTCAAAATATAGGACATAATATGATTGAATTAATGATGTCTGCAAGTACAACTTCGCTTAGAAGCCAATTAGTATTGTATTGTTTTGTGCATACTTATCTCCAAAAGCTCGGAGAAAAATCTGAGGACTCAATCACGAAGAATGAAAGAGGCTCACTTGGCATCAATTTCATAATGCTCTTCTTTGAAGGCTTCAAACTAACTCCCTATGTCTAAAACATATTGACAATGAAAAAGAACATCTCTAATAGTTTCTGAACATAACAGGTATGTTACAGAAACTGTACTACCAAAATAATTTTTGGTTTTGTTACATGATCTGCAATAGTCTTTAAATCAGATTCAAAAGTAAATGACTAAAAAATTGGATATGTAGAAATGCCATGAAGAAAATGTGATTAGCATTAATTATATCACAAAGATTGCATTGGTTCATCTCACTTGCAACCTATTTGTAGTTTCATGGAATACCTTTTTGACATGACAAAACGATTATCTGCAAAATCAACATGAGAATAGAGGGTTAATTTTAGCATACTAATGTGGCCTCGAGATGTAGGTATTGTTGCTCAAATCGAAACAAACCATTGTAAGAAAGGTAAAAGAATAATCGGTGTCCATCCAAAATCAATCTAAATGAACTGCAGTCGCATGAACCATCCAACCAAATATATATATCCAATCAAAAGAGAATTTAGTGTGTCACAGAGGCTTGTCCATGATGTAGACGAACAACTGAATCATATGAAGGTCTGGAAATGAAAGGGGAAGTCGAGTAGCTCAGTGTAAGAATCTCTCCTTTCCGTAGCTTGCACCAAAGGTCAGGAATCTCTCATATTACAACCCCACTTGAAGCCTGGCCTTTAATTGTGAACCTGCAAAATACGAAAATGCATGATGATCTTCTCCTTTCCAAAGCGTGAATACTCCAATGCCACCTGCAATGACATGTGAAATGTTCGGGAAGCTTTCCCAGCCGCATGAGAGTAAAATAATTGGTCCCTTGTCAACCCTATTCCAGTCGAAGAGTTATTTTCCTATTACATGTTTACCGTCAATGTACTAATACTAATTGCATACTAAAAACAAAATCCTAAGTAGGAGGAAGGAATAAGAAGTTGGAGCCAGTACCATTGCCTTTTTCGTGGCAAGAAAGTTGAGGTCCTCTTCACGTTCTCCTCTGCCGCTTTCCGGTCGATCACAGAGCGTAGTGTCGGCACACCCCGTCCCTGCACGGTTGAGGTGGAACACCACACGGTCATTGGTGCGAAAGCGTCAACCTCCACGGCCAGTGCCTCTAGATAGCGGACATGGTGGAGATGCCACCCATGGCACTCGGTGAGGTGTTATTGAAGTCGCCGGTGCTACGGAAGAAGAATAAGATGTGTCCACAACAGCGGACTGGGGCATAAGCAGCGCTTGTACCGACAGGCACATACGTGGTCCTCCTTGCCGTGCTACTGTAGGACAGCAGGAACGTCGTTGAAGCCATCGGCTCCATGGCAGTGATGATAGGCCAGATCCGTTGCCGCACGACGCCACAAAAAAGAGGCAGCACAATATGGTCCAAGATTTATAAGAGAAATCGAGGAGAATATTGAGGCTCCATTGTTCCACCTCGTAGATGGAATAGGAGACAAACCATCATGAACAACCTAGTTGAAGAGGCTGTAGTAATTACGTGCGTGAAGGCATGAAGTGGAGGAGAGATGTGAAACGCCAATAGGCAGATCGGGAAGGAGGGAGGGCAGCATGTCCAAATGTTAATCAAAATTTTGTTAAATTGATTTTTTTATTGATGTGGCAAATTGCTGATGTGGATAGGCTGCATGTGAAGAGAAATAGGATAGTGGGGAGGAACAATTTAGGTATTATAGATTCCCGAGGACGATAGTATGTCTATTATTCTTGCTAGACCCTTTTTGAATACTACAGGGGATGTTACTGATTGCAACAAAGGCAATGTCACTTTTCATGTGAATGGTAATGAGCATACGTACACTTTCCAAGGAAACAACCTCAAGTCCACAGTATCAATTCTATTGGAAAAACTTCAACGATTACTATTGGAGGTTTTGAATTTCCTCTTCCTACTGTCAAGAAAAAAAATATGATATTCTTATTGTTGGGGACATGCATATCCCCGTTGAGGTAACTTAGTGTTATTCGAAAATTCTCCGGTTTCATGCAATTCGGAAAGAGTTTGTTAACAAGACTTGAACAACCTTGTTAGTGGATTCCTTTTGATGAGCATGCGATGGATGAAGTTAGAAAGCACAACTCTCTGTACCCTCTTTTTACTTTCTGTTATTTAGATTAAATAAAGCAAAAATAGTATTTTCTGTCTGTTTTCTGAATTATCCTTGCAATAAAAAAATACCTCAAAAATAAAAGTTCTCCAAATGTCCTGAAAATCTTAGATGATTTTTTGTAGAATATTTAAGAATTATTGGCACTGAGAACACACCAGGGGGCCACACCACCTGGCCACGAGGTTCCACGGCGTGCCCACCCCCCTGGGGCGTGCCCCCTGCCTCGTGGGCCCTACGTGGCCCCCTCCACTTATTCCAGCACCCACAAACTTCGTGTTCCTCCATAAAAAATCCTCCCACAGCTCAAACCCGAGTTCTAGCTCATCTTGTTGCCATTTTCGATATCCTTGGTCAAAGCTCCATTCACAAAACTGCTTTGGGGGATTGTTCTTCGGTATGCGACTCATCCAATCATCCAATTAATTTTTGTTATAGTTCTTTATTTATTGCAATTTTTTGCTGCTTAGGTGACCCTGTTCTTGAGCTTGCATGTCAAATTTATGTGGTCAAAAGTAGTTTTAATGCATGATATAGCCTCTATACACTTGTGGGATTAGTTGCTATCAATCTTGTTGAGTTTGGTTCACTTTTATTTTTAGTCACTAAAAATTTCAGAAATTTGTCAGAGAAAGAAAATGATGAAGAGATTGTTGAGGGGATCTTCGAGCCAAAGCTCGAAGGATAAGAAAAGTGAAGAGAATAAGAAGCCCAAATATAATCTCCCTCGCACTGCGGAGGTTCGGCCGTGCGAATGGCCTTGTGATGAGTTCTTGAGAGCAGCCGGGATTTATGATGACTTTTATTATTTGGCTAAGAATGCAGGCCTCATCGACTTCCTCCGCGACCAACGCGAACAGTATCTCCTCCTCACTAATATTTTCGTGCAATTTTCTTACTTTCATGCTAAGAAATCACCACCTTCAGTGGAATTTAATTTATATGATGAGGTGAAGGAGATGTCACTATATGATTTTTGTCGGTTTTGTAAGATACCCTTTGCGGGCAGCATGGAGGAACCACATCGTAATGATGTGGAGGGATTTATTGATACGATTGCCGTAGGGGAAACACGGGAAGTTTCCGATGCAGGAATTACTAGCATACATTTTCCTGTTCTACGCTACTTTGCAATATTTGCTAGTAGATACTTAATTGGTCGCGGGAACAGTGGAAGTCTTAGTGCCCCTGATATTGTTATTTTGTGCCATGCTTTGTTTTGTGATACAACTTTTACTTTAGGCGCTATTGTTGTTAAACGATTAAATTTGAACTGTACAAAGGTCCCCGTCTTCGGTGGCATCTTTGCTTCGCGCCTTGCTGCATACTTTGGGATACCTATTAGGCATTATGAGAAAGAGGAAAAGTTGTTGCCCCCTATTTTTCTAGATTATAAGAGTATGGTAGCACATGATTTTATTGTTAAGGATAAGAAGAAGATGCTTAAGTATAAATTGATATTTGATAAAAACTATTGTGAGATTATTACCTTGCATGCACCCTCTTTGTTTAACATATTTTCAGGAACGTACCTCATTTTCCCGGAGGCCGTTCATGCATACTGGAGCCTGACACCAGCTCCAGAGCCTGAGCTGGAGCCACCTCTTGACCCTTATCGACAGTCTGTTTATCAGTGGGATTCGGAGGAGATAACCAACTAGTGGCACCCAGAGGACACTCCTCCGTACACCGGAGAGGCAGCTTTGAGCCATGGCCATAGACCAACTTAGGCCAAAAGCCTAAGCTTGGGGGAGTACGTATTTCTCATCGACATTACGTTCATGTTCACACACTCATGCCAGTTGTCGGTGCTCATAATTTTTCATTGTACTATCCATGCTAGTTTAATTTCTTTTTAAGATTTCTTCTTGTATGTTTGAAAAACCTTAATAAAAAACCCAAAAAAATTTAGTTGTAGCTTTTAGCTAGTTTCGTTTCCATGCTTGTAGTAGTAGTAATTAAAAAGAAAATCCAGAAATATTTCTCGTTCTTCTTCTGCTTGTTGGGAGCTTTCCCATGTAAATAGTTTTGTTTCTTTTCTTTTCTTTGGGGGTCAAGAGGAGAAGACCATGATGAAACTGTTGAGTGGCTCTCATATGCATCATTGTTGATTTAACCAAGATCCCATATTACCTTGTCTTCTCCTGTATATTGAATGCTTGCAGATTCCAGCTTAGTCCAATGCACGTGCACTATTATTATTATTATTATTCACACCGTTCGGTCGTGCAAGTGAAAGGCAATAATGACGATATATGATGAACTGATTGAGATGAGAAAAGCTGGTATGAACTCGACCTCTCTTGTTTTTGTTAATATGATTAGTTCATCGTTCCTGATTCAGCCTATTACGAATGAAACATGTTTGCAATGACAATTAGAGATTATAGTTGCTCATGCCATGCTTAATGTAGCGACCAGACCTCAAACAGTCTGATCTCTGTGCTCCGGTGTCATCCCTGGATCAGTAATGCTGACACCACACAGTACTCGGAGGATTTATAGCAGAGTAGCAATCACACACTTATTACATCGAGTGTCTCAGTAGAGAACTTATTACAATAACTATGGCTTAAGGCCTTCTAATAACTATAACAGCGGAAGACTTGTAAGATAAGTGAGTCCATCAACTCCAACGGCATCACTGAGTATAGAACCACGACCTAAAAACTACTTAATCGTCATCTGAAAAGTGTGCAACATTAACGTTGCAGCCCGAAACGGGTCAGCACATCGAATATGCTGGCAATGTAACACATAGAGAGTAATGGAATGAAACAACTATACTATATGCATATTTGGCCGGTGGAAAGCTCTATGGTTACAATTTTGCGTAAAGCCAATTTTTTCCCTACGGCAAAGGAATAAATTTATTTAACTATCATGGTAGTTGTTAAACATTGAGAATGGTTGACAGCATTCTCAATCCCAATTAAACATCATCATTAATCAAAACCCAACAAAATTAATTTAGAGTAACATGTTGAGATTCACATGAAAATCCAGGTACTAGATACTCAAGATGTCCATAACCGGGGACACGGCTAACCATGATTAGTTTATTACACTCTGCAGAGGTTTGCGCACTTTTCCCCACAAGACCTGATCGCCTCTGTTTGGTTTCTCGCACTGCATGGTGTTTGTGAAGACGGATGACCGAGACATAATCTTTCAGAAGCACTCGCACCTTACGATCGGGTAGACCGTACCACCTACATGCCCTACATCTGCTAGTCTACCACTGTAAGAGTTCGCACGACTTAGTCAACTATACTAGAGCCCATAATAGCTTGTGGCTGCACACGGAAGTTTCTAGTATGAATAGTCTCATGATCCCTTTGAGCCTGGGTGGCGGTCCAAAAGAAAACAGGCAAGTCCTGGAATACCCAGGTGCCTCAATCCACCCAGATGTGTGTTTAAGTTGCCACCTTAGATAAGCCATAAATTTACAAACTCACATCTGTCATGGATATCACTCCCCAATCCACGTCTACTAGCATAGCATGGCATAATAAGCAAACGTAGAAGTAACTCCCAAAGGTTTGATAATGAACAAGTAATAGGTACTACCTCAACTACTTCCCATCCCACAATTTAATTAGATCCTAGTCATGCAATGTGTAAGGATTGATCTAATGCAATAAAACTGGGTTGTAGAAAAGGTATGATCAAAGTGTTACTTGCCTTGCTGATGATCCGCGAAACCTAGCGATTCGAAGTAACAGGCGGCACACTCCGAGTATTCTATCGTAGACAAACAAACAAGCATCAATAAGTACTCATCTAATGCATAGGTAAAACTCAAATAAGAGATCTAACCAGAAGGTTCAACTTAAGAACTCTGGTTTTCAAAAAGAATCAAATCGAACGAAGCAACGAAAGTCAAATGGCGAAAGAAACAACTTCGTTCTAGCAATCTGGATCTAGGGCAACTTTTACAGTGGCAAAAACTTGTTTAAGTTGGTTAAATGGATAGA
This sequence comes from Triticum monococcum, assembly GCA_034509565.1. Taxonomy (NCBI): domain Eukaryota; kingdom Viridiplantae; phylum Streptophyta; class Magnoliopsida; order Poales; family Poaceae; genus Triticum; species Triticum monococcum. The sequence goes on along the minus strand of CM067843.1, from coordinate 558,270,173 downwards.
GGATTTCGAGACGAAACTCCAGGCGCTTGAATCGCCTGATTCCGATAGACGAGCGAAAAGTTATACTAAAACGAAAATCGGATCAAGAATCACGATCAGAAAAATCGCGGATTAATCCGAGAAAAAGAAAAACGACGAACGCTCGCTAAATTAAATAAACCAGAAAAATCAATCTATTTAAAAAATGAATCTAAAAAAACCGAAGGAAAAACGAACGGTTTTTCAAAAAAAATATAAAAAAAACGGCGCGGAAATCGAGGCGGCGGCGGACCTCGGGCGGCGCGCGACGGCGCACGGCGGCGGTGGCTAGGGTTTTCGGGGCTGGGGTGCTGGCTCGGCTGGGCCTCCCCCGGCTTATATAGCCTAGTCGGGTCGGAGTCCTAGTCGGACACGGTCCGTTAGGTCGGTTCGTTTTTTTAAATAATTACACGTGGAAGAAAAATAAAAAGAAATACTAAACGGACTCCAAAAATCCCAGAATAAATTTTCCCAGGCTTATCAAATCAAGCCGCACAAGGTGAACATTTATTTGGGGCCTAAATGCAATTTTGAAAAACGCACATTTTTCCTAATTTCAAATAAAATAGCGAAAAACTCCGAAATAAAATCGTATTTGATTTTATTTTTAAATACTCAATATTTCTTTATTTTGGGAAAGTCATTTTATTCCCTCTCTCATATTTTTGTAATAGAAATAATTAATGATAAAATAAATAAAATCAAATGATCCTATTCTCAAAATTTGAGAAAACTCAAATATGAAAATAACGAAATCCCCAACTCTCTTTGTGGGTCCTTGAGTTGCGTAGAATTTCTAGGATCAGCCAAAATGCAAATAAAATATGATATGCAATTATGATCTAATGTATAACGTTCCAAATTGAAAATTTGGGATGTTACAGACCTACCCCCCTTAAGATGAATCTCGGCCTCGAGATTCGGGTTGGCTAGAAAATAGGTGAGGGTGGTCCTTGAGCAAATCTTCCTCTCGTTCCCAGGTGGCTTCGTCCTCCGTGTGGTGGCTCCACTGAACTTTGCAAAACTTGATAACCATGCTGCGAGTGACTCGACTGGCAAACTCGAGAATCTTAACTAGTTTCTCCTCATAGGTCATATCGTTATCCAACTGAATAGTTTCCAATGGCACTGTGTCTCTCAAGGGTATGTCAGCCATCTCTGCGTGGCACTTCTTCAACTGAGAAACGTGGAACACATCATGAACTCCTGACAATCCTTCGGGCAATTCCATCTTGTAGGCCACTTCTCCCATACGCTCCAAAACTCGGTATGGTCCTACAAATCGTGGCGCTAACTTTTCTTTAACTCCAAAATGCTTTGTTCCTCGAAGTGGAGATACTCGAAGATAAGCTCTATCTCCAACTTCGTAAACAGTCTCCTTGCGTTTATAATCTGCATAACTCTTCTGTCTGGACTGAGCTACCTTGAGCCTATCGCGAATCAACTTCACCTTCTGTTCAGACTCTTTAATCAAGTCAGGTCCAAACAACTGGCGGTCTCCAACTTCGTCCCATGACAATGGTGTCCTGCACCTCCTTCCATACAAGGCTTCGAAAGGGGCCATCTTTAAACTAGTTTGGTAACTGTTGTTGTAAGAAAACTCTACATATGGCAAATTGTTGTCCCAACTAGATCCGTAATCTAGCGCACAAGCTCTCAGCATATCCTCCAAAATCTGATTGAATCTCTCGGTCTGTCCATCTGTCTGTGGATGAAAAGTTGTACTGAATTCTAGCCTGGTTCCCAAAGTTTCGTGCAACTGCTTCAAGAACTTTGAGGTAAACTGGGTTCCTCTATCTGATACGATACTCCTCGGAACTCCATGCAAACATACGATCATGGTCATGTACATCTTTGCCAACTTAGCACTGGTGTAAGTGGTCTTTACCGGGATGAAATGAGCTACTTTCGTCAACCGATCAACTACAACCCAAATCGAGTCATAGCCTGAACGAGTCCTGGGTAATCCTGTGATAAAATCCATGCCTAACTTATCCAACTTCCATTAGGGTATCGGCAATGGTTGTAACAATCCTGCTGGCTTCTAATGCTATGCCTTTACTCTCTGACATACATCACAAACTACTACGTACTCCGCAATATCCTTCTTCATTCCGGTCCACCAGAAAATATCCTTCAAATCCAAATACATCTTGGTATTTCCTGGGTGAATCGAATATGGTGAATCATGTGCCTCTTGTAGTATCAACTTCCCGATCTCCGGGTCATTGGGCACGTAAACACGGTCTTCAAACCATAGGGTATCGTGCTCATCCTCACGAAATCCTTTAGCCTTTCCTTTGCTAAGTTTCTCCTTAATAGAAGCGATCTCCTTGTCAGTCCTTTGAGCTTCTCTGATTTTATCCATCAATGTAGACTGAATCTCCAGTGCTGCTACATAGCCTCTCGGAACTATTTCCAAACATAACTCTCGAAGATTTTCGGCTAACTCCCTTGGTATTCCTCCCGTCATTAATGTATTGACGTGGCTCTTATGGCTTAATGCGTTGGCTACTACATTAGCCTTTCCGGGGTGATAATGCAATTTCATATCATAATCCTTGATGAGCTCCAACCATCTCCTTTGTCTGAGGTTCAACTCCTTCTGTGTGAAAATATACTTCAAACTCTTGTGATCCATGTACACCTCGCAATGGTTTCCAATCAGAAAATGTCTCCAAGTTTTCAGTGCATGCACTACGGCTGCTAATTCCAAATCATGCGTAGCATAATTCAACTCGTGAGGTTTCAGTTGTCTTGAGGCATATGAAACCACTCTCCCTTCCTGCATAAGCACTGCTCCAAGTCCTCGACGTGAAGCGTCTCAATACACCTCATAATCCTTGGTCTGGTCTGGCAAAATCAACACTGGTGAGGTAACCAAACGTTTCTTCAACTCCTGGAAAATAGCCTCACATTCCTCCGTCCATGTGAACTTGGTATCTTTCTTCAACAACTCAATCATAGGCTTCGCAATCTTTGAGAAATTCTCAATAAATCTCCGGTAGTATCCTGCGAGTCCAAGAAAACTTCGGATCTCTCCAACGGTGGTTGGTGCTTCCCACTTGGTCACGGTATCAACTTTAGTGGGATCTACTGCTATACCTTCTCTGGATATAACGTGTCCGAGAAATCCAACTTCCTTCAACCAAAACTCACATTTGCTAAACTTGGCATATAATTGATGTTCTCTGAGATTTCCAAGTACCAAACGCAAATGTTCCTTATGTTCCTCTTCATTCTTCGAGTAAACCAAGATATCATCAATGAACACCACGACGAACTTATCCAAGAACTCCATAAACACTTTGTTCATCATGTTCATAAAATATGCAGGTGCGTTAGTCAGACCAAATGGCATAATGGTATACTCGTACAGCCCATACCTGGTGGTAAAAGTTGTCTTAGGTATATCCTGTTCTCAAATCTTCAACTGGTGGTATCCTGATCGCAGATCGATCTTGGAAAATACCTTAGCTCCTTGCAAACGATCAAACAGATCATTGATCATCGGTAGTGGGTACTTGTTCTTGATAGTTACTTCATTCAATCCTCGATAATCGACAACCATCCTTAATGATCCATCCTTCTTCTCCACTAGAAGTACTGGCAATCGCCAAGGCGAAGAACTTGGGCGAATATATCCTTTATCGAGTAACTCCTTAATCTGCTTCTTAATTTCCACCAAATCCTTTGCAGGCATCCTGTATGGTCTCTTTGATATTAGCCCTGTGCCTGGCAATAGCTCAGTCAAAAACTCAATATCTCTATCCGGTGGCATGCCGGGCAACTCTTCTGGAAATACACCAGGGAAATCCCTTACCACTGGTACTTGCTCCTGCACAACTCCTGTTAAGCAATTTACTTGAGTTCCCTTTGGCACATGTCGGGATACATACTTGATCCTTCTCCCTTCTGGTGTGGTAAGCAAAATTGACTTGCTAGCACATTCAATATTTCCTTCATACCTTGACAACCAATCCATGCCTAATATCACATCCAATCCTTGGGATTCCAATACTATTAGGTCTGAGGGAAAAACATAGTTACCAATCCTTAATGGTAACCGATCACACCATCGACTAGCCAAATATTCTGCTCCAGGCGAGGTTACTAACATGGGTGACCTAAGGGCTTGGGTTGACAGGTTATACTTATCCACAAATCCCCTTGAGATGTATGAATGCGAAGCACCAGTATCAAAAAGAACGAGTGTAGTAAATGTCTTAACCAAAAACTTACCTATTACTGCATCAGGCTGAGCTTCAACCCCCTCCACGCTAACGTGGTTCACCTGTCCCCTGTTGAAAGGGTTCGGCTTCTTCCCAGCGCTTCCATTGCTATTTCCATTTTGTAATTCAGGACATTCATTGGCATAATGTCTGGTCTTAGAACACTTAAAGCAAGTGACTTGGCTCGGGTCTTTCTTGGCTGGGGTTGATAGGTTGGTGCGGTTCTGGCCGTTGCTTCCTCCATTCCCATTACCATTCTTGGTGCCATTGTGAGCGTGCGAGCTACCTCCCCCATGGGTATGCTGAAAATGTCCTCCCGGTCTAGGGGTAAAATGTGGCTTCTGCTGGGCTCCTGAGTTGTACTTTCCTTGTCCATATTTCCTCTTGCGATTTTCAATTTGCTGCTGCTTCCCTTCAATCATAAGTGCACGATCTACCAACTCCTGGTAGTTGTTGAAGGTTGCTACCATCAACTGCATGCTCAACTCATCGTTCAGTCCTTCCAGAAACTTCTCCTGCTTAGCTGCATCCGTAGCAACGTCATCTAGGGCATAACATGCTAACTTACTAAAGTCCTCCACATACTGGCCAGCTGTCCGTCCTCCTTGGCGCAAGTTGCGAAACTCACGCTTCTTCATGGCCATAGCTCCTGCTGAAACATGGGTAGTATGAAAAGCCTGCCGAAACTGGTCCCATGAGACAGTGTCAACTGGGAAAGTGGCTTTGAAATTCTCCCACCATGATGCTGCGGGTCTTTCTAGCTGATGTGCGACAAACTTCACCTTCTCCGCATCTGTGCATCCTGTTGTGGTCAACTCTCTAGCTGTCTTGCGGAGCCAATCATCTGCTACTACCGGCTCGGTGCTACTGGAAAACACCGGCGGATTCAGCCTAAGAAAACAGGCTAAGTGATCAACAGGTGGTGGTGGGTTGTTGTTGTTGTTCCCCTGATTCTGATTTTGGACTAGCAACTGCATCAATGTGTTCTGCTGCTGGATCAACTGGGTGAGCTCCGGTGGAAAAGTAAATCTGGGGTCACGTCTCGCAGGCATCTGAGGGTTTAGAAAAGATGAGATGTAAGATTAGAGGGGGGTCTAAAGAGAAAACACTACCCATATGCACATGAGGCAAAAGCAAACAATTCCCTTCATTCAATCAAACAAGGGCATACAATAGATCTAACTATCGCAAAAGTGCTCGAAGTACTTTATTTACATGGTGGACTACTACTACTGATGAGGTGGTCTACTAGAAATATTCTTCGGTTGCAGACTCCATGATATCTGCTCCAGCTTCATCAATATAGTCATCATCGCTCTCATTTGGATCCGTGTCGGTGTCGTCGATGATGATGTAGTCTTCCGGGCTAATCTCCTTGGGTTCTTCGTCTTCATCTACTGGTGTAGGGCTTCCCATAAATATCCCGATCTTCATTGTTAGGTCAGCATTCTTATCTACCAATACTTCAATTTCTTCTTCATAATCTTCACGTGTAGCCTTGAGTTCTTCCTCCAGTTCCTTGATTCTTGTCCTTGCCTTCTTCAGGTCTATCATGTCCGCGCACATCTGGTTCGCCTGTCGTTGAATGTGCTGGTTTAACTCCTGGATAAAAGCAGCAATTGATCTATCCTTCCTGGTACTGATCATCTCCCAGTGCTCATCTCGGCGCCCACAAATCTGGTAGATAGTGTCCTTGAGATCCTTGCGGTAGACTTCTCCAATGCGTCCCATGGCGATATGAGCTGCCATGCTCTTTCCTAGATTCCAAGTTGGTGCATCAAAAGAAAACTCTATGGGCTCAGTGACTGGCATGAACGTCCTTCCTGGAATTAGAACTTGAATCATCCAGCGCTCTTCTTCAGGTAAAGTGGCGTTGTAGGTTCCGGTGAAGCTTGGTACTCCTATGTTCAGGTATCTAGTAACTTCCTTCAAGTGACGTCCAAAGGGTGTATCTTCATCCGGTTGCGTGAACTTGTTCCTTGCATCCGCCATCCTAAAGAGTAGAAAAGATGAGGAGTCAGAAGAGAAGAGAGTGAATAGTGATCTAGGTCTTTAGCTTAGTGGTCGTGTCCTACAGTCAGGGTGTGCTCTGATACCTTCTCTATAGCGACCAGACCTCAAACGGTCTGATCTCTGTGCTCCGGTGTCATCCCTGGATCAGTAATGCTGACACCACACAGTACTCGGAGGATTTATAGCAGAGTAGCAATCACACACTTATTACATCGAGTGTCTCAGTAGAGAACTTATTACAATAACTATGGCTTAAGGCCATCTAATAACTATAACAGCGGAAGACTTGGAAGATAAGTGAGTCCATCAACTCCAACGGCATCACTGAGTATAGAACCACGACCTAAAAACTCCTTAATCGTCGTCTGAAAAGTCTGCAACATTAACGTTGCAGCCCGAAACGGGTCAGCACATGGAATATGCTGGCAATGTAACACATAGAGAGTAATGGAATGAAACAACTATACTATATTGCATATTTGGCCAGTGGAAAGCTCTATGGTTACAGTCTTGCGTAAAGCCAATTTTTTCCCTACTGCAAAGGAATAAATTTATTTAACTATCATGGTAGTTGTTAAACATTGAGAATGGTTGATAGCATTCTCAATCCCAATTAAACATCATCATTAATCAAAACCCAACAAAATTAATTTAGAGTAACATGTTGAGATTCACATGAAAATCCAGGTACTAGATACTCAAGATGTCCATAACCGGGGACACGGCTAACCATGATTAGTTTATTACACTCTGCAGAGGTTTGCACACTTTTCCCCACAAGACCCGATCGCCTCCGTTTGGTTTCTCGCACTGCATGGTGTTTGAGAAGTCAGATGACCGAGACATAGTCTTTCAGAAGAGCTCGCACCTTACGATCGGGTAGACCGTACCACCTATATCCCCTACATCTGCTAGTCTACCACTGCAAGAGGTCGCACGACTTAGTCAACGATGCTAGAGCCCATAATAGCTTGTGGCTGCACACGGAAGTTTCTAGTATGAATAGTCTCATGATCCCTTTGAGCCTGGGTGGCGGTCCAAAAGAAAACAGGCAAGTCCTGGAATACCCAGGTGCCTCAATCCACCCAGATGTGTGTTCAAGTTGCCACCTTAGATAAACCATAAATTTACAAACTCACATCTGTCATGGATATCATTCACCCAATCCACGTCTACTACCATAGCATGGCATAATAAGCAAACGTAGAATTAACTCCCAAAGGTTTGATAATGAACGGGTAATAGGTACTACCTCAACTACTTCCCATCCCACAATTTAATTAGATCCTAGTCATGCAATGTGTAACGATTGATCTAATGCAATAAAACTGGGTTGTAGAAAAGGTATGATCAAAGTGTTACTTGCCTTGCTGATGATCCGCGAAACCTAGCGATTCGAAGTAACAGGCGGCGCACTCCGGGTATTCTATCGCAGACAAACAAACAAGCATACAATAAGTACTCATCTAATGCACAGGTAAAACTCGAATAAGAGATCTAACCAGAAGGTTCAACTTAAGAATTCCGGTTTGCAAAAAGAATCAAATCGAACGAAGCAACGATAGTCAAACGACGAAAGAAACAACTTCGTTCTAGCAATCTGGATCTAGGGCAAATTTTATAGTGGCAAAAACTTGTTTAAGTTGGTTAACTGGATAGAGGGTTTCGAGACGAAACTCCATGCGCTTGAATCGCCTGATTCCGATAGACGAGCGAAAAGTTATACTAAAACGAAAATCGGATCAGGAATCACGATGAGAAAAATCGCGGATTTAATCCGAGAAAAAGAAAAACGACGAATGCTCGCTAAATTAAATAAACTGGAAAAACCGATCTATTAAAAAAAACTGAATCTAAAAAAACCGATGGAAAAACCGAATGTTTTTTTTAAAACAGGTGCGGAAATCGAGGCGGTGGCGGACCTCGGGCTGCGCGCGGCGGCGGCGGCGTCAGGCGGCGGGGGGGGGGGGGGGGGCGTCACGCGGCGGCGGCTAGGGTTTTCGGGGCTGGGGCGCTGGCTCGGCTGGGCCTCCCCCCGGCTTATATAGACTAGTCGGGCCGGAGTCCAAGTCGGACACGGCCCCTTAGGTCGGTTCGGTTTTTTTCTTTAAATAATTACGCGCGGAAGAAAAATAAAAAGAAATACTAAATTGACTCCAAAAATCCCGAAATAAATTTTTCCGGACTTCTAAAATCAAGCCGCACAAGGTGAACATTTATTTGTGAACTAAATGCAATTTTGAAAAACGCACATTTTTCCTAAATTCAAATAAAATAGTGAAAAACTCTGAAATAAAATCGTATTTTATTTTATTTTTAAATCCTCAATATTTCTTTATTTTGGGAAAGTGATTTTATTTCCTCGCTCATATTTTTGTAATAGAAATAATTGATGATAATATAAATAAAATCAAATGATCCTATTCTCAAAATTTGAGAAAACTCAAATATGAAAATAACGAAATCCCCAACTCTCTCCGTGGGTCCTTGAGTTGCGTAGAATTTCTAGGATCAGCCAAAATGCAAATAAAATATGATATGCAATTATGATCTAATGTATAACATTCCAAATTGAAAATTTGGGATGTTACACTTAATTAGCGAGGAGTTTATAATGGTTTGCTGTAACGCCCTCGATGCGGCTATATCTCCCACGTGTCGAAGCACGACTTAGAGGCATAACCGCATTGAAAGCAATGTCGCAAGTGAGGTAATCTTCACACAACCCATGTAATACATAAGGGAAAAGATACATAGTTGGCTTACAATCGCCACTTCACACAATTACATGAATAAAGCACTACATCAACCATATACAATCAAGGTCCGACTATGGAACCAAAATAAAAGAAGAACCCCAAATGCGACAAGGTCCCCGATCGACCCCAACTGGGCTCCACTACTGATCAACTAGAACGAAACAACACAAAGGACAAGATCTTCATCGAGCTCCTCCTTGAGCTTGGTTGCGTCACCTGCTCGGTAACATCGGCACCTGCAAATTGGTTTTGGAAGTATCTGTGAGTCACGGGGACTCGGCAATCTTGCACCCTCGCAATCAAGACTATTTAAGCTTATGGGTAAGGTAAAGGTATCAGGTGGAGCTGCAGCAAGCGACTAGCATATATGGTGGCTAACATACGCAAATGAGAGCGAGAAGAGAAGGCAAAGCACGGTCGATAAAAGTATGATCAAGAAGTGATCCTAAAACAACGTACGTCAAACATTACTCCAACACCGTGTTCACTTCCCGGACCCCGCCGAGAAGATACCATCACGGTAACACACGCGGTTGATGTATTTTAATTAAGGTCAACTTCAGGTTTTCTCCAACCGGACATTAACAAATTCCCATCTTCCCATAACCGCGGGCACGGCTTTCGAAAGTTCAAATCCCTGCAGGGGTGTCCCAACTGAGCCCATCACAAGCTCTCATGGTCAATGAAGGAATAGACCTCCTCCCGAGACATTCCGATCAGACTCGGTATCCCGGTTCTACAAGACATTTCAACAGGGTAAAACTAAACCAGCAACACCGCCCGAATGTGCCGACAAATCCCGATAGGAGCTGCACATATCTCTTTCTCAGGGCACACTCAGATTGTCTTAGGTACGGGTAGGCCAGCCCAGAGTTGCCCCTGGTGGCCACCGGCAGCTGACAGGTGGACCAACACTCAGAGGAGCACTCGCCCGGGGGGGGGGGGGTAAAATAAAGATGACCCTCAGGAGCGCAACTCCCAAGGGAAAAAGGCTAGGTGGGGAAATGGTAAAACCAATGTTGGGCATTGCTGGAAGAGCTTTACTTAAGGCGAACTGTTAAGGGGTTCCCATAATAGCCCAACCGCGTAAGGGGTGCAAAATCGGGGAACATAACACCGATATGACGGAAACTAGGGCGGCAAGAGTGGAACAAAACACCAGGCATAAGGCCGAGCCTTCCACCCTTTACCAAGTATATAGATGCATTAATTAAATAAGATATATTGTGATATCCCAACAAGTAAACATGTTCCAACAAGGAACAACATCTCCATGTTCCAACAAGGAACAAACTTCAAATCTTCACCTGCAACTAACAACGCTATAAGAGGGGCTGAGCAAAGCGGTAACATAGCCAAACAACGGTTTGCTAGGACAAGGTGGGTTAGAGGTTTGGTTCAACAATATAGGAGGCATGATAAGCAAGTGGTAGGTATCACAGCATAGGCATAGCAAAAGAGCGAGCAACTAGCAAGCAAAGATAGAAGTGATTCGGAGGGTATGATCATCTTGCCTGAAATCCCGCAAGGAAGAAGAACGAGTCCATGAAGAAGACAAACGGACGTAGATGAATGGGTCCTCACAAACACGACGTTACCGGAACCAACCCGAAGAAGCAAACACCGGAAAGAAGCACACAACATAGTAAACAATAAACACATGAACATGGTATGATATGCGAGATGCGGTATGCGATGCATATGCATGGTTGGACAAGGAATGCATGAACCTGGCCTCAACTTGGAAATCCAAGAGTGCCACAGGAAAGGTGAGGTGATTTCGGTTGAAATCGATATAAAGATCACCGGAATCGGAGTTACGGTTTGGAAATGGCAAGCGATTCAAATATGACAACGGTCTGCGATTTACAGCAAGTAGCCATCTAAATGCAACAAGATGAACATGCTACAGCACCCAAACATGGCATCAAAATACATGGCAGGGATCCACTCAAGATGCTTAACAAAAGTATAGCACTGAGCTACGGCCAATTCATCCATTAACAGGTTCAAACAAGCATGGCAAAAATGCATTTGGCAAACAGATTTCAGACTTAGTAAAATTAACACTTGTCTGGAATTTCAGATCAGGTAGCACACTTTGGATCAACAAAACTACATGCTACAGGACCTGAACATGGCAAAGTAAAGCATGGCATGAATCTACTCAAAGAGCTTAACAAAAGTCCCTTAGTGACCTTGAGCCAAAAGGGATCAGAAAATACAATTGCAAGCATGTGAACATGGCAAAAACATAATCAGATCATAGACTTAGTGAAAAACTAGAGCATGCAAATCAGATATCAAGTAGGCATGTTTACGAGCTCGATGCACTCACTACAGAGCAAGGCATGACAATCTAAGCATACGCCCATCAAGAATACACATTATACAAGCTAGACATGGCAAGAACAATAACATAGCATGCACGGATCAACTACAACATCCTTGGCAAAATCGCTAACAAGTAGACAATCTGCCCAGATTCACGAAATAGCAAAAGTAGAGCTCGATTGAATCAAGCTAGGGTGCTCCATAATTGCAAACAAATACAAGGATGGATAGAGCACTACAACATTAACAAATCATCCTTACTGATCATCCTCAAAAGAGGCACGGATCACTAGGAAACAACATGAACATATGGCCAAATGAGATAAACAGATCAAGGACTTAGTGGAAATGCTAAGTCCCTAAAATCAGCATTACCAAGTGTCTCACTTTGCAAGCTTGTGCTAGTCACCACACACATCACAAAAATACATGGGTTGCACCTCTGGATAGATGGAAAAACATATAACAAAACACATGTAGAGCTCATGGGCATATCATGCACACAATAATCATGGCAAAAATGACAATATCTAAATGGAGCAGCAGATCTGACAATTATCTCAAGTAGCACTCTTCTAACAGCATTTCGGGCATCAAGATGAACTCAAATGAAAATGATGCAATGAGATGAAATGATGTACCTCCGCGAAAAGTCAACTTCACGGAATCCAAGGTTCGCCGACGTGGTTCTCGCCGGAGATGGCGGGGAGAGAGATGGAACTCGCTGGAGATGGCGGATCCGGGCCGGATCTCGTCGGATCCAGCCGGATCACGGCGTGGGGCGGCGAAGGAAGGCTGCCGGCGGGCGGCGGTTCGACGGACGAGGCAGCGGGGCGAACTCCGATGATGCATGGCGGCGTCGGAGGGTGACGCGGCGGAGCGGCGAGCTCCTGCGGCGGAGAGGCAGAGGCGGGAGGCGGCCGTTACCGGAGATGGGGGCGCGGCTCCGGCGACCTCTGGCGCGGGCGGCGGAGGGAGGAAAAGCGGCGGCAGCGAGCTCCGGTCGCCGGGGTTGTTCACCGGCGACAGTCGTGAGGGCGGTGCGACGATCCAGCGAGGTTGCGGGCGCGGGCTCCCGCGGGGCGGCGGTGGCGGCGAGATGGGCCCGTGCGGGCCCCGGATGGGGTCCGCGGGCCGCGACGGTGGTGGGAAGTGGCGGCGACAGGTGGCGCGATGTGAGTGGGCGAGGGCGGCGGCGGCGATGATGTGGCGACTCCGGATTGGTCCGGGTGAGGTGGCAGTGCGGCGGTGGACATGTCCGGCTCCGCCCGGACGTGTCCGGCGGCGCGGTGGAGAAGAGGCTAGGGTTTCGTCCGCGAAAATGAACGGGGTGCACATATTTATAGGTAGAGGGAGCTAGGAGAGTCCAAATGAGGTGCGGTTTTCGGCCACGCGATCGTGATCGAACGACCGAGATGATGGAGCAGGTTTAGGTGGGTTTTGGGCCACTTTGGAAGGGTGTTGGGCTGCAACACACACGAGGCCTTTTCGGTCGCTTGGTTAACCATTGGAGCATCAAACGAAGTCTAAATGGCACGAAACTTGACAGGCGGTCTACCGGTAGTAAACCAAGGTCGCATGGCAAGTCTCCGTCAAATCCGGAAATGTTTAAGCCCCACACACGAAAGAAAGGTAGAAATGACCACCGGAGGAGAACGGAGCGCGGGAATGCAAAACGGACAACGGGGAAAATGCTCGGATGCATGAGACGAACACGTATGCAAATGAAATGCACATGATGACATGATATGCAATGCATGACATGCAAGCAATGACAAGGCAACAACAACGAATAACTGGATGTCACCTGGCACATCGGTCTCGGGGCATTACATTTACCTTGCGTGTCAACATGCTATTAAAGTGGTTGTGATTTGGTATGATAGGGTGGTATCCTTTGTTGAACGATTCGAGTGGCTTGACTTGGCACATGTTCACGCATGTAGCTGAAAAAAAATCAACATAGCCTCCATGATATTTATGTTCATGGTGAATTATATCCTACTCATGCTCACACTCATTGTTGATTAATTTTAATGCATGTTCATGACTATTGTCGCTCTCTAGCTGGTCGCTTCCCAGTCCCTTTCTAGCCTTCACTTGTACTAAGCGGGAATACTGCTTGTGCATCCACTTCCATAAACCCCAAAAGTTATTCCATATGAGTCCACCATACCTTCCTATATGCGGTATCTACCTGCCGTTCCAAGTAAATTTGTATATGCCAAACTCTAAACCTTCAAATGAAATTCTGTTTTCTATGCTCGAATAGCTCATGTATCAACTAGGGCTATCTGTATCTTCCATGCTAGGCGGGTTATTCTCAAGAGGAGTGGACTCCACTCCTCACTCACAAGAAAATGGCTGGTCACTGGGATGCCTAGTCCCATGCTCAAACCAAATCAAAGTAATTGCAAACAAAACTCCCCCAGGCCTGTTGTTAGTTGGAGGCACCCGTTGTTTCGGGGAAGCCATGGATTGATGCTTGTTGGTGGTGGGCAAGTATAAACTTTACCATTCTGTTTGGGAACCGCCAAAAATGTGTGTAACATGGAAGATATAGAGATCTCTCGGTTGTTATGTTGACAATGAAAGTATACCACTCAAAATATTATTTATCTCTATTTCAAAATCGAGCTCTGGCACCTCTACAAATCCCCGCTTCCCTCTGTGAAGGGCCAATCTATTTACTTTTACATTGAGTCATCATTCTCTTATTAAAAAGCACCAGTTGGAGAGCACCGCTGTCATTTTCATGCATTACTATTAGTTTACATTGAGTATGACTATGACTCGATCTCTATTACCATGAATTACAATGTTTAGTCAGTCCTTGATCTTCAAAGGTGCTCTGCATTTATGTTTTGCGGTCTCAGAAAGGTCTAGCGTGATACCATCTTGTTATATCATATTATGGTTGTTTTGAGAAAGTGTTGTCATCCGAGATTTATTATTATTGCTCGCTAGTTGATTATGCTATTGATATGAGTAAGCATGAGACCTAAATGTTATTGTGAATATGGTTAGTTCATAATCTTTGCTGAAAACTTGAATACTGGCTCTACATATTTACAACAACAAGATCAAATAGAGTTTGTAAAAGTTTTTCTTTCTCACTTTCAGTTTTTCAACAGAACTGCTTGAGGACAAGCAAAGGGTTAAGCTTGGGGGAGTTGATACGTCTCCATCGTATCTACTTTTCCAAACACTTTTGACCTTATTTTGGACTCCAACTTGCATGCTTTGAACGGAACTAACCCAGACTGACGCTGTTTTCAGCAGAATTGACATGGTGTTATTTTTTTGCAGAAATAAAAGTTCTCAGAATGACCTGAAACTTCATGGAGAATACTTTTGGAATATATGAAAAATACTGGCGAAAGAATCTATGTTAGGGGGCCCACACCCTATCCACGAGGGTGGGGATGTGCCCCCTGCCTCATGGGCCCCCTAATGCTCCACCGACCTCAACTCGGCCTCTATATATTCACATTCGGGGAGAAAAAATCAGAGAGAAGGATTCATCGTGTTCTACGATACGGAGCCACCGCCAAGCCCTAATCTCTCTCGGGAGGGCTGATCTAGAGTCCATTGGGGGCTCCAGAGAGGGGAATTCATCGCCATCGTCATCATCAACCTTCCTCCATCACCAATTTCATGATGCTCACCGCCGTGCGTGAGTAATTCCATCGTAGGCTTGCTAGACGGTGATGGGTTGGATGAGATTTACCATGTAATAGAGTTAGTTTTGTTAGGGTATGATCCCTAGTATCCATTATGTTCTGAGATTGATGTTGCTATGACTTTGCTATGCTTAATGCTTGTCACTAGGGCCCGAGTTCCATGATTTCAGATCTGAACCTATTATGTCTTCATGAATATATGTGAGTTCTTGATCCTATCTTGCAAGTCTATAGTCACCTATTATGTGTTATGATCCGTTAACCCCGAAGTGACAATAATCGGGATACTTACCGGTGATGACCGTAGTTTGAGGAGTTCATGTATTCACTAAGTGTTAATGCTTTGGTCCGGTACTCTATTAAAAGGAGGCCTTAATATCCCTTAGTTTCCAATAGGACCCCCCTGCCACGGGAGGGTAGGACAAAAGATGTCTGATACGTCTCCAATGTATCTATAATTTTTGATTGCTCGATGCTATTATATTATCTATTTTGGATGTCAATGGGCTTTATTTTACACTTTTATATCATTTTTGGGACTAACCTACAAATCGGAGGCCCAACCCAAATTGCTGTTTTTTTGCCTATTTTAGGGTTTCGAAGAAAAGGAATATCAAACGGAGTCCAAACGGAATGAAACCTTCAGGAACGTGATTTTCTCAATGAATGTGATCCAAGAGACTTGGAGTGTGCATCAAGAAACAAATGAGGCGGCCACGAGGCAGGGGGCGCACCTACCCCCTTGGGCGCGCCCTCCACACTCGTGGGCCCTCTGTTGATCCACCGACATACTTCTTCCTCCTATATATATCCACGTACCCCCAAACATCCAGGAGCACCACAAAAACCTAATTTCACTGCCGCAACCTTCTGTACCCAGAGATCCCACCTTGGGGCCTTTTCCGGAGCTCCGCCGGAGGGGGCATCGATCACGGAGGGCCTCTACATCAACTCCATGGCCTCACCAGTGATGTGTGAGTAGTTTACTTCAGACCTTCGGGTCCATAGTTATTAGCTAGATGGCTTCTTCTCTCTCTTTGGATCTCAATACAAAGTTCTCCTCGATCTTCTTGGAGATCTATTCGATGTAATCTTCTTTTGCGGTGTGATTGTCGAGATCTGATGAATTGTGGGTTTATGATCCAGATTATCTATGAACAATATTTTATTCTCCTCTGAATTCTTTTATGATTGGTTTATCTTTGCAAGTCTCTTCGAATTATCAGTTTGGTTTGGCCTACTAGATAAATCTTTCTTGCAATGGGAGAAGTGCTTAGCTTTGGGTTCAATCTTGCGGTGCTCGATCCCAGTGACAGAAAGGGAACCGACACATATTATATTGTTGCCATCGAGGATAAAAAGATGGGGTTTATATCATATTGCATGAGTTTATACCTCTACATCATGTCATCTTACTTAAAGCATTACTCTGTTATTATGAACTTAATACTCTAGATGCATGCTAGATAGCGGTCGATGTGTGGAGTAATAGTAGTAGATGCAAAATCGTTTCGGTCTACTTGTCTCGGACATGATGCCTATATACATGATCATACCTAGATATTCTCATAACTATGCTCAATTCTATCAATTGCTCGACAGTAATTTGTTTACCCACCGTAATACTTATGCTCTTGAGAGAAGCCACTAGTGAAACCTATGCCCCCAGGTCTATCTTCTATCATATTAATCCTCCAATACTTAGTTATTTCTATTGCCGTTTATTTTACTTTGCATCTTTATTTCTCCTTATCATAAAAATACCAAAAATACTATCTTATCATATCTACGAGATCTCACTCTCGTAAGTGACCGTGAAGGGATTGACAACCCCTTTATCGTGTTGGTTGCGAGGTTCTTATTTGTTTTTGTAGGTGCGTGGGACTTGAGCGTGATCTCCTACTGGATTGATACCTTGGTTCTCAAAAACTAAGGGAAATACTTACGCTACTTTACTGCATCACCCTTTCCTCTTCAAGGGAAAATCAACGCAGTGCTCAAGAGGTAGCAATGTCATGTAAGTTCTTTTCCATAAGCATGTATGACTATATTCGGAATACATATCTACATTACATTGATGAACTGGAGCTAGTTCTGTGTCACCCTATGTTATAACTGTTGCATGAGGAATCGCATCCGACAAATTATCCATCACTGATCCAATGCCTACGAGCTTTTCACATATTGATCTTTGCTTAGTTACTTTTCCGTTGCCACTGTTACAATCACTACAAAACCAATAATGTTACTTTTGCCACTGCTACCGTTACTTCCATATTACTTTGCTACTAAATACTTTGCTGTAGATATTAAGTCTTTCAGGTGCGGTTGAATTGACAACTCAACTATTAATACTTTAGAATATTCTTTGGCTCCCCTTATGTCGAATCGATAAATTTGGGTTGAATACTCTACCCTCGAAAACTGTTGCGATCCCCTATACTTGTGGGTTATCAATGGGCACGTGCACCTGTGTCATGAGGGCAACTTCAGTGGCCCACTCCGGTGAGAGTGCGGCCGCAACCGCCAGGTGCATGCTAACAAGGTGCATGAGTGTGGCCGCAATCTGCGACCGGGCGGGCAAGGCAGCCCAAACGGCCACTGTTGCCTCTCAGATGGTGGCAGCAACATCTGCCTCGGGGATAGCACTGGCGAGAGTGGCACAGCAGCTGTTCGTTTTGTAGCCACGGCCTTAGCCCTGATGGAGGCCTCCCACGACCATGTCGAGGCCTCCCATGCCCGGCTCCTGGCGGTCACCGCGGAAATCGAACGAAGCTTCTCCCACAACGGTTTGCAACCCACGGCCGAAGAGCTGGCAATCATCGAGAGCATTCATGCAGCTGTCCGTTCCTCCGCCACATACCTTGCGACGACAGAGCCCATCCAAGCCCAGATCATGGCCACCCATGCCCAGCTCGTGGCGGCCTTTTCCAAAGAGATGGTGGACGCGTATGGCAAGATGCTTGCCGAGTATGGTGCGATGGATGCCATGGATGCCATGGAGCCCATTCCCCGAGAGACTATCGGGCGCGAGCTAGACATGGAGGTGGCGGCGGGGATCGACGAGCAACAGCCGTAGTAGTACTCTTTGTTTTGTTTAATTATAAGAGCGTTGGTCTTTAATTTGTTAGAGTAATGTTTAGGTCAGCTAGCTCTGTTTAATTGCTGAACTTGCTCGATTAAGAAGTGTGGGTGTGATGTAGTCTCCTTTGTGTACCCAAATTATTCAATGTCATGGATGACCACTATAACAAGGCAAATTTGAACCAAAATTTGTGACGTTCAAACTCATCACACACGGGTTAAGCTATCTGAAACATTTGTGATGTTCACATATCGTACACAGTTTTGAATAAGGGACCATGTATGATGACACTGTGCGTGCCAATTTTTTCGCTGAAGCGATTCCAAATTTTTGGCTTCCGCGGAAATATCTACCTCCCCGCCCCTCCCCTTACCAAAAGCCACATTTCCCCTGTATCCTCCTTCCTTTCCAAGTTGAAACCTTCACTCCTTGCTTGCAGCGCCGCCTCCTCGCCGGTTACCCTCCTTCACGCTGCTCGGCCTCGCCTATCCAGGCAGGTAATCCACACCCGACCCCATCGTCCTCCTCCTTCCACATCCCACATGCCCCGACCGCAGGCGCGAGCGTGACACCTTCCACCCAAATCACCGACCCCTCCACAAAATAAGCGCCGCCCTAAGCCATGGTGCACGTAGTATAGCTAGGATCTCAAGGAGCATTTGGCAGCGAAGAAGCAAATCGCGGCCGCACGCGCGGATGAGATCGCGGTTGCTGCCATTCGTGCCGACCCCCAGATCTTGGAGGAGCACCTCACCGTCGATGCCTCGCGCACCGACGCTGCGATGCGGTTGGCTGCTTTAAAGAATAGTTCATGGCATTTTCTTGAGGCCACCGTTGGTGCCTTCGACCAAGACTATGAGGTGTCTTCTTAGCGTGCACATTCCTACCTCATCTCGAGAGCCAACAGGTTGGTGCCCGGAGCGACTCAGGCAACTCACCACTATGATGAGGGCACCCACAAAGTGGAGGCCTCGCCCTCTTCCATGTCCAAGGAGCCAATCGTCCTCGATATCTTCGACAATGAGGAGTGGCTTGTCTTATTAGCTCACTATAAGGACCCATGTTCAGTTTGCTAGTTACTGCATTTCCTTAACAAATTCTACTGAATTGTGCTATCTACTTTTACCATGCAATCTTCTACTCTAGAGTATATGTTCTATATGTCGTGCAATGTGGTGTTCAGTTAACTGTTTGGTTCAATTCTGTAAATGTGATGTTCAATTCTTCAGGGTGCAATTTTCCAAGTTGTCTAGCATGCTTGGTTTGGTTAACTGTCTGATCTTCTGTTAGGAGTATATTATATTGTGCAATGTGGTGCTCAGTTAACGTTTGGTTCATTCATTGTGGCGTTTAGGTAACTATTTGGTTCAATTCTGCAATGCGATGTTCAATTGTTGTAGGTGCATTCTGTTATTGTATACCATGTGAGAAATAAATCGAATTTGGTTGTACTAAATACATGAGAAACAAATACAATTGTTATATTTCCAAGTTGTTAAGCATGCTTGGTTTGGTTAACTATCTGATCTTCTATCAGGAGTATGTTATATTGTGCAATGTGGTGCTTAGTTAACGTTTGGTTCATTTGTTGTGGTGTTTAGTTAACTGTTTGGTTCAATTCTGCAATGCGATGTTCAATTGTTGTGGCTGCATTCTGTTATTATATACCATATGAGAAATAAATCGAATTTGGTTGTACAAAATACATGAGAAACAAATACAATTGCTATATTTCCAAGTTGTTAAGCATGCTTGGTTTGGTTAACTGTCTGATCTTCGATTAGGTGTATGTTATATTGTGCAATGTGGTGCTCAGTTAACATTTGGTTCATTTGTTGTGGTGTTAATTTAACTACACGTGCATGGTCCATTGTCTAATAGCACATTATTGTGCAATTGCAGGAACCATTCTAATATTTAGGTTTTTAACAATTTGGTCTTGCACATGTAGGTCCCGCTGTCAGAGGTTTTGACCCACTGTTCGACCCTTTTTGCATATGGGGAAATGAGTTGTCCATGAATATTAATCAAGTTAAGAAACTCATAAAGATTGTTAGGATATTGAAATTGGCGACAAAAAACAAGATCTTTGTCTACACAATGAAGAACACATCAGTTCACTACAAGATAGTTCTAACTATTATACCTTGCCTTTTTTTATTCCTTTGCCCCATTTCCAATATAGAGAAGATATTTATGCACACCCTTGTTTTCAGGCCTTTCCAAAGTAGTTCAGTGATGATTACCTCTCAAAACACCTCTATGGTCAGGAGGCGAGGAAGGTTTTCATACAACACCCATGGTTCAATATTGAAGTGTTTCTGAAGCGGATGAAGGACGGACAGTCAATCATCCATAGGCACTGGCCTAAAGTTGCAAAGACCTTCAACATGAATGAAGGATCAATATTGGCCTTCCGCTTTAGCTGTTTTCCAGATGAGATGCATCTGTCTATATACCGTCTATGATGCTAATTTCGAAAGGTTCTACATGTTGCATGTGAAACTTGGTGCTAGTGTAGTTGTGTAATGGGGTAGCTGATGGCTGAAGCTATATCATGTTGTACTAATGTATTTCAATTATGAAATTCTGCTTCCTTAAAATGGAAATGAAATATATTATGTGCATAATATGAATGTCCATTAGATTAATAAATGGATTATGAATAATAGGGCAATTAGACTGCTAATGGTGAATTAGCCTGCTAATTGGGTTTTGCTATTACAAACGGTTATTGAAAAAATACCGTGGGCGATGACCTCAGGCAACACACACAGTTTCTAGGAATAAACCATGTTGGATCAATGAACAATCACACACGACTTTCTCTTGAAAACTGTTTGCGTTAGGCCACCTTGCGCAAATGTTTACCACATAAAAACTATGTGTGATGGACAACCTTTGCCACACAGTTTCTTCTACGGACCGTGTGTGATGCATTCAATAACACAAACGATAAAATTGTTAATATCATGTGCAATGGCAACGCTATCACAAACGATTTAACGGGAAATATTGTGTGTGATGTACCTGTGAACGGAAATGTTTTCCTAGGAGAGACTGTGTGGGATGTACATACGAACGGAAATGTTTAGCGGGGACTGACTGTGTGGGATGTACTTGCGACCGGAAACAATTTCGCCTGTATAATTGTATTTTTTTAGCTCTACTGTATGTATTTCTGTATTTGAGCGCTCGCCGGTCGCACACGGCCTCATTTTGCCGAGCGTGCGTGCCAAGAGGGCATATCCCCAACAATTTCTAGGTCGTGTGGGAAGGACCCCCTATCACCGTCACTCACTAGGCGACGGTTCCAAATGCCACCACAGAAAGGGGTTAAAAACCGTTTGTATAGCACCGACGCATACTAGTGTTGGCAAATGGATGTCAAAACCGCATTCCTTAATGGATATCTTAAAGAAGAGTTGTATATGATGCAACCAGAAGGTTTTGTCGATCCTAAAGGTGCTAACAAAGTGTGCAAGCTCCAGCGATCCTCTCGAAGTTGGAATATACGCTTTGATAGTGTGATCAAAGCATATAGTTTTATACAGACTTTTGGAGAAGCCTGTATTTACAAGAAAGTGAGTGGGAGCTCTGTAACATTTCTAATATTATATGTAGATGACATATTTGTCGATTGGAAAAAATACAGAAATTCTGGATAGCATAAAAGTATACTTGAATACGAATTTTTCATTGAAAGACCTCGGTGAAGCTGGTTATATATTGGGCGTCAAGATCTATAGAGATAGATCAAGACGCTTAATTGGACTTTCACAAAGCACATACCTTGATAAAGTTTTGAAGAAGTTCAAAATAGATCAGTCAAAGGAAGGGTTCTTGCCTGTGTTACAAGGTGCGAAGTTGAGTCAGACTCAATGCCCGACCACTTTAGAAGATAGAGAGAAAATGAAAATCATTCCCTATGCCTCAGCCATAGGTTCTATCATGTATGCAATGCTGTGTACCAGACTTGATGTGTGCCTTGCTATACCAAAGTAATCCAGGAGTGGATCACTGGATAGCAGTCAAGAACATCCTGAAATACCAAAAAAGAACTAAGGATATGTTTCTCGTTTTATGGAGGTGACAAAGAGCTTGTCATAAATGGTTACGTTGATGCAAGCTTTGACACTGATCCGGATGACTCTAAGTCACAAACCAGATACATATTTATATTGAATGGTGGAGCTGTCAGTTTGTGCAGTTCCAAGCAGAGCGTTGTGGCGGGATCTACATGTGAAGCGGAGTACATAGCTTCTTCGGAAGCAGCAAATGAAGGAGTCTAGATGAAGGAGTTCATATCCGATCTAGGTGTAATAACTAGTGCATCGGGTCTAATGAAAATCTTTTGTGACAATACTGGAGCACTAGCCTTTGCGAAGGAATCCAGATTTCACAAGAGAACCAAACACATCAACAAAAGCTTCAATTCCATCCGCGATCTAGTCAAGGAGGCAGGCATAGATATTTGCAAGATACATATGGATCTGAATGTTGCAGACCCGTTGACTAAGCCTCTCTCACGAGCAAAACATGATCAACACCAAGACTCCATGGGTGGTAGAATCATTACTATGTAATCTAGATTATTTACTCTAGTGCAAGTGGGAGACTAAAGGAAATATGCCCTAGAGGCAATAATAAAGTTGTTATCTATATTTCCTTATATCATGATAAATGTTTATTATTCATGCTAGAATTCTATTAACCGGAAACTTAGTACATATGTGAAAACATAGACAAAACAAAGTGTCCCTAGTATGCCTCTACTTGAGTAGCTCGTTAATCAAAGATGGTTAAGTTTCCTGACCATAGACATGTGTTGTCATTTGATGAATGGGGTCACATCATTAGAGAATGATGTGATGGACAAGACCCATCCATTAGCTTGGCATAGTGATCGTTTAGTTTTATTGTTATTGCTTTCATCGTGACTTATACATATTCATCTCACTATGAGACTACGCAACTCCCGAATACCGGGGGAACACCTTGTGTGCTATCAAACGTCACAACATAACTGGGTGATCATAAAGATGCTCTACAGGTGTCTTTGATGGTGTTTGTTGACTTGACATAGATCGAGATTGGGATTTGTCACTCCGTGTATCGGACAGGTATCTCTGGGCCCTCTCGGTAATGCACATCACTATAAGCCTTGCAAGCAATACGACTAATGAGTTAGTTGCGGGGTGATGCATTAAGGAACGAGTAAAGAGACTTACCGGTAACGAGATTGAACTAGGTATGAGGATACCGACGATCGAATCTCGGGCAAGTAACATACCGATGACAAAGGGAATAACGTATGTTGTTATGCGGTTTGACTGATAAAGATCTGCGTAGAATATGTCGGAGCCAATATGAGCATCCAAGTTCCGCTATTGGTTATTGACCAGAGATGTGTCTTAGTCATGTCTACATAATTCTCGAACCCGTAGGGTCCGCACGCTTAACGTTCGATGACGATTTGTAGTATGAGTTATGTGTTTTGGTGACCGAAGTTTGTTTAGAGTCCCAGATGAGGTCACTGACATGACGAGGAGTCTCGAAATGGTCGAGAGGTAAAGATTGATATATTGGAAGGTTATATACGGACACCGGAATGGTTCCGAAGAAGATCGGTTATTTTTTGTAGTACCGGGAGGTTACCGGAATCCCTCGGGAAAGTTAATGGGCCTATTGCGCCATAGAGGGGAGAGGGAGACTGCCACAGGAGGTGCCCCCCCCCGCAAGCCCAATCCAAATTGGACAAGGGGTGGGGGCATGGCCCCCCTTTCCTTCTCCCTCTCCCCCATTCCCCTTTTCCCCTCTCCGTTGGAAGGAAGGAGGGAGCCGAATCCTACTAGGAACGGAGTCCTAGTAGGACTCCCCCCTCTTGGCACGCCCCCCTTGGGCCAGCCCCCTCCTCCCCCTCCTTTATATACGTGGGCAGGGGGACACCCCAAAGGCACACCAATTGTTTCTTAGCCGAGTGCGGTGCCCCCTCCACAGTTTACTCCTCCGGTCATATTGTCATAGTGCTTAGGCGAAGCCCTGCGCGGATCACATCACCATCACCGTCACCACGCCGTCGTGTTGTCGAAACTCTCCCTCGAACCTCTACTAGATCAAGAGCTCGAGGGAAATCATCGAGCTAAACGTGTGCTGAACACGAAGGTGTCGTGCGTTTGGTACTTGGATCGGTTGGATCGTGAAGACATTCGAATACATCAACCGCGTTAACCTAACGCTTCCGCTTTCGGTCTACAAGGGTATGTGGACACACTCTCCCCGTCTCATTGCTATGAATCTCTAAGATAATTCTTGCGTGATCGTAGGATTTTTTTTTGAAATTACAGGCTACGTTCCCCAACAATAATAGGTAGGTATGGTGGCTGTTTTGAGCAAGGTATATGGGTTTATGGTACCAGCGAAAGTTGCATGGTACTAGAGAGGCTAGCAATGGTGGAAGGGTGAGAGTGCGTATAATCCATGGACTCAACATTAGTCATAAAGAATTCACATACTTATTGCAAAAATCTATTAGTCATCGAAACAAAGTACTACATGTATGCTCCTAGGGGTATAGATTGGTAGGAAAAGACCATCGCTTGTCCCCGACCGCCCCTCATAAGGAAGACAATCAAAAAATATCTCATGCTCCAACTTCGTTACATTACGTTTCACCATATGTGCATGCTACATGACTCACAAACCTCAACACAAGTATTGCTCAAATTCACAGCTACTCACTAGCATGACTCTAATATCACCCTCTTGATATCTCAAAACAATCATAAGGAATCAAACTTCTCATAGTATTCAATGCACTTTATACGAAAGTTTTTATTATATCCCTCTTGGATGCCTATCATATTAGGACTAAATTTATAACCAAAGAAAATTACCATGCTGTTTAAAGACTCCCAAAATAATATAAGTGAAGCATGAGAGTTCATAAATTTCTATAAAATAAAACCACCACCGTGCTCTAAAAAGATATAAGTGAAGCACTAGAGCAAAATTGCCTAGCTCAAAAGATATAAGTGAAGCACATAGAGTATTCTAATAAATCAAGATTCATGCGTGTCTCTCTCAAAAGGTGTGTACAACAAGGATGATTGTGGAAAACTAAAAGCAAAGACACAAATCATACAAGACGCTCCATGCAAAACACATATCATGTGGTGAATAAAAATATAGCCTCAAGTAAAGTTACTGATACGTCTCCAATGTATCTATAATTTTTGATTGTTCCATGCTATTATATTATAAACCTTGGATGTTTTATTTGCATTTATATGCTATTTTATATGATTTTTGGGACTAACCTATTAACGTAGAGCCCAGTGCCAGTTTCTATTTTCCCTTATTTTTGAGTATGGCAGAAAAGGAAAACCAAACGGAGTCCAATTGACCTGAAATTTCACGGAGATCATTTTTGGACCAGAAGAAGCCCACGGAGTACCGGAGATGGGCCAGAAGAGTCTCTGGGCCACATCAAGGGTGGGGGCGCACCCCCCTACCTCGTGGCCGCCTTGGAGACCCCCCTGACTTGTTACCGACGCCAACACCTCTTTTACATACCCAAACTTCCAGAACATAACCTAGATCGGGAGTTCCACCACCGCAAGCCTTCGTAGCCACCGAAATCCAATCTAGACCCATTTCGGCACCCTGCCGGAGGGGGGAATCCCTCTCTGGTGGCCATCTTCATCATCCCGACGCTCTCCATGATGAGGAGGGAGTAGTTCACCCTCGGGGCTGAGGGTATGTACCAGTAACTATGTGTTTGATCTCTCTCTCCCTCTCTCGTGTTCTTGATTCAGCATGATCCTGATGTATCGCGAGCTTTGCTATTATAGTTGGATCTTATGATGTTTCTCCCCCTCTACTCTTGTGATGAATTGAGTTTTCCCTTTGAAGTTATCTTATCGGATTGAGTCTTTAAGGATTTGAGAACACTTGATGTATGTCTTGCATGTGCTTATCTCTGGTGACAATGGGATATCACGTGATCCACTTGATGTATGTTTTGGTGATCAACTTGCGAGTTCCGTGATCTTGTGAACTTATGCATAGGGGTTGACACACGTTTTCGCCTTGACTCTCCGGTAGAAACTTTGGGGAACTCTTTGAAGTTCTTTGTGTTGGTTGAATAGATGAATCTGAGATTGTGTGATGCATATCGTATAATCATACCCACGGATACTTGAGGTGACATTGGAGTATCTAGGTGACATTTGGGTTTTGGTTGATTTGTGTCTTAAGGTGTTATTCTAGTACGAACTCTAGGATGGATTGAACGGAAAGAATAGCTTCATGTTATTTTACTACAGACTCTTGAATAGGTCGATCAGAAAGGATAAATTTGAGGTGGTTTCGTACACTACAATAATCTCTTTGTTTGTTCTCCGCTTTTAGTGACTTGGGAGTGACTCTTTGTTGCATGTTGAGGGATAGTTATATGATCCAATTATGTTATTATTGTTGAGAGAACTTGCACTAGTGAAAGTACGAACCCTAGGCCTTGTTTCCTAGCATTGCAATACTGTTTACACTCACTTTTACCGCTTGCTACCTTGTTGTTTTTATATTTTTCAGATTACAAAAACCTATATCTACCATCCATATTGCACTTGTATCACCATCTCTTCGCCGAACTACTGCACCTATACAATTTACCATTGTATTGGGTATGTTGGGTACACAAGAGACTCTTTGTTATTTGGTTGCAGGGTTGTTTGAGAGAGACTGTCTTCATCCTACGCCTCCCACGGATTGATAAACCTTAGGCCATCCACTTGAGGGAAATTTGCTACTGTCCTACAAACCTCTGCACTTGGAGGCCCAACAACGTCTACAAGAAGAAGGTTGTGTAGTAGACATCAAGCTATTTTTTGACACCGTTGCCGGGGAGGTTAGCGCTTGAAGGATATCTTTAGATCTTGCAATCAAATCTATTTATTTCTTGTTTTACCACTAGTTTACTCTATAAAATAAAACTACAAACAAATGGAATTAAGGAAGCTTCATATGCTTCATCTTTTTAATGTCTTTCGTGATAATAAGGATTCCGATAATTGTGCTCAAGTGCTAGAAGAAGAATGCATTAGAATGTTTGGCACTAAATATTTCAATGATGAGCATCATTTCAATGTTATTAGTATGAATTCCTTGAATATCCATGATGCTAATGATATGCAAAGCCACAAGCTTGGGGAAGCTATGTTTGATGAAGATGATATTTTTTGTTCCCCAAGTTTTCATGAGAAAATTTATTATGATGAAATCATGCCTCCTATTTATGATGATTATATTGATGAAAGTGGATTTGGACATGTCATCACTTTATTTAGTGATGAATCCACTATTTCGGAAGAGGTTCCAATTGATTATGAGAACAAAGTTGCTATCTATGATGATTATTGTAATGACATGTATGCTATAGAGAATAATATTAACCATGAAACTTGTCGTCATGATTTTAATTTTCAATTGGATTATGCCTCACATGATAGTTATTTTGTTGAGTTTGCTCCCACTACTATTCATGAGAAGAAATTTGCTTATGTGGAGAATAGTGAAATTTCTATGCTTGTGCATCATGAAAATAATGCTTTATGTGATGGTTACATTGTTGAACTCATTCATGATGCTACTGAAAATTATTATGAGAGAGGAACATATGCTTCTACATATTGCAATAATATCAAGTTCCCTCTCTATGCGCTTAAAATCTTAAAGTTATGCTTGTTTTGCTTTCCTATGCTAGTTGATTATTATTCCCATAAATTGTTTGCTCAAAAAATCCCTATGCATAGGAAGTGGGTTAGACTTAAATGTGCTAGTCATATTCTTCATGATGCTCTCTTTATATTTCAATTCTTATCTTTTATGTGAGCATCATTGAAATCACAATGCCTAGCTAGGGGTGTTAAACGTAAGCGCTTGTTGGGAGGCAACCCAATTTTATTTTTGTTTATTGCTTTTTGTTTCTGTTTAGTAATAAATAATTAATCTAGATTCTGTTTAGATGTGGTTTTATGTTTTTAATTAGTGTTTGTACCAAGTAGAACCTTTGGGAAGACTTGGGTGAAGTCTTTGCGATCTTGCTGTAAAAAACAGAAACTTTTGCGCTCACGAGATTAGCTGCCATTTTTACTGGAGAGTCTGTCTAGGTTGATTCTTTTTGCAAATAATTAATAGAAAAATTCTTCACTTCCAACAATTTATTTCAGAATTTTTGGGGTTACATAAGTATACATTTGATACAGATTGCTACAGACTGTTCTGTTTTTGACAGATTCTGTTTTTCGTGTGTTGTTTGCTTATTTTGATGAATCTATGAGTAGTATAGGAGGGTATGAACCATAGATAAGTTGGAATACAGTAGATATTACACCAATATGAATTTAGAATGAGTTAACAATAGTACCTAAGTGGTGATTTATTTTCTTATACTAACGGAGCTTACGAGTTTTCTGTTGAGTTTTGTGTTGGTAAGTTTTCAAGTTTTGGGTAAAGATTCGATGGACTATGGAATAAGGAGTGGCAAGAGCCTAAGCTTGGGGATTCCCAAGGCACCCCAAGGTAATATTCAAGGACAACTGTCGGTGTCAAAACCTGAGGATCACGGGTAGGAGGTCCCGAACTGTGCGTCTAAGGCGGATGGTAACAGGAGGCAAGGGACACGATGTTTACCCAGGTTCGGGCCCTCTTGATGGAGGTAATACCCTACGTCCTACTTGATTGTTCTTGATGATATGAGTATTACAAGAGTTGATCTACCACGAGATCGAAGAGGCTAAACCCTAGAAGCTAGCCTATGGTATGATTGTATCTTGTCCTACGGACTAAAACCCTCCGGTTTATATAGACACCCGAGGGGGCTAGGGTTACACAAGGTCGGTTACAAAGGAGGAGATATGCATATCCGTATTGCCTAGCTTGCCTTCCACGCCAAGTAGAGTCCCATCCGGACACGGGACGAAGTCTTCAATCTTGTATCTTCATAGTCCAACAGTCCGGCCAAAGGATATAGTCCGGCTGTCCGGAGACCCCCTAATTCAGGACTCCCTTAGTAGCCCCTGAACTAGGCTTCAATGACGATGAGTCCGGCGTGCAATGTTGTCTTCGGCATTGCAAGGCAGGTTCCTCCTCCGAATACACCACGGAAGAGTTTGAATACAAGGATAGTGTCCAACCCTGCAAAATAAGTTTCACACACCACCATAGAGAGAATAATATTTCCACAAATATAATCTGCTGACATGTTTCGACAGCATGACAGCACGCCACGGCCCAGTCATTATTTGAACCATTTTTCTTTAACCAGCCTCGCACATAACGCGAGGCGGTTTCTTGACATGTCTTGTCAAAGCAGAGATCGTGTTCCCCTTATCACGGGATTCTCATCAATACAAACGTGGGTAACCCAACCGTGCCTGTTGGTATGACTCCTAGATCTTAGATAAGTCTCAAACGGCCATGAGGAGGATGCCTGATATTCATCCCCTTTGTAAAGGGACAAGGCTTTTTCTTTTTTCCCTCCCGTGCTTAATCGAATCCTTCCCCCGCCTCGAGTTCTAACACCCAAAGCTCAGGTCAGGTGCTTCGGACCTTCAATCATGTCCGGATCCAGCCTTCAAGGCCGTTGGATGCCTTCCTCTGTCATGGGGGAGGACATCAAGAATTTGAGGGAGGCCAGATATCTGACCACCGAAATTCCGTATAGGCTGCCCGCCCGAGGGCAGGTCGTCCCTACTCCCGAACCCAACGAGAGTGTTGTGTTCGTCTCCCACTTCCTCCTAGGACAAGGCCTCGCTCTGGATCCCTTTGTTAGGGGTCTTATGTTCTATTACGGGATGGATTTTCATGATCTGGCCCCGGATTCCCTTCTTCACATCTCATCATTTATTGTCGTATGTGAGGCCTTCCTCCGCATTACCCCTCACTTCGGCCTGTGGCTCAAGACCTTTGATGTGAAGCCGAAGACGGTCGAGGGGCAGTATGCAACGTGTGGAGGTGCTTTAATAACCAAAATTGCTGATGCTCCATGGCCAAAGGGTTCCTTTACAGAGGTGCCCGGATTGTGGCAGCGGGAGTGGTTTTACGTCACAGCTCCCCGAAGTGCCAAATGGGTAGCTACCCCCACCTTTCGCTCGGGTCCCCGCCACAACTGATGTCATGGATCAGCAGGGGGCTAAGCTAGGGTCCAGCCAAGGTCGTGCCAATACCGCAGAGCCATATCCGAGATCTCTTCGAGGGAGATTTCGGTCTAGTTATGGTAATGGAAGTTATGCTGGTTCGTCGAGTCTAGCCTTGCAAACGCCCACCCCTCTGCATGTGGGAATTCAACCCGGAAGGACCACTCACTATTCAGCATTTCCTCGGGATGACGCACGAGGAGATGTACAAATCATTCTTCGAACCCCAAATAGAGTGTCCAAACACCACCGAGGACGTGGGCCTAAGCTGCAACCGCCCCGCTGCCAAAGTAAGTAATCCCATGGCCGAACACACTGTCCTTTTATTTATCATGACATCATTCCAAAGAATCGCTCTTTGACCAGGACTGGATAACAAAGGCGAAGCTGATCTGGTGTTCAGCCCCCCTTCCTGAGGGCTTGGAGAATCCGGTGCTGGAAAAGATGCTCAAGCCAGCACCTTCTCTAGTGCCCTCAAAGGAAGATGAAGGGGGGAATAAAGAGGGTGAAAGCGGGCCTCCATCGCTACCTATTCCAATCGAGGGAATGAGCGCCTCCGCGAGGGAGGATAACCAAGGGGAAGAATGTGACATTCTCTCTCCCCGGGGAAGGAAGAGGACTACCTCTGAAGATCCAGAAACTAAGGTTTCCAAACGGGAGAATAAATCTCCGCCACAGGGTCCTGCCTCGGAGGGTATTCTTGCCGCACAATGTTCGCCCGGGGATCAATCCTCTACCGAGTTGTAAGTAATCAAAAAGTACTTAATAGTGAAGATATCCTATCTTACTTCCGAACACAATAACCGATGCTTATAAATTCTAGTCCGGATCGCAACCCTTCTCGAAAAAGTTCATCTTCGGGGGATCTTCTTCCGGAGATGATGGAGAGCGAAACGCCTCCCCAGACTCCCCAGCTCAAGAAGCGGGCGACCTTGAAGTGTCGTTGCGAAGGGTATCTCCGGTTCCACTAGGGCCAGAGGATAACCATTTGGCTGCCCGGCATCCCCAGTATCCGGCTCCTGAGGGGAGCGACAACAAGGGTCCGTACAGTGTGCGGTCGGACGCGCTGAAGGATCTTCTGGGGCAAGCTGTCGTCTCGGAAGCGCATCGTACGCTAATGGGTACGATAATTGAAAGGATTTCATCTGCTGAAAGCGGTTTGCACGAAGTTTTTATGAGTCTGCTGAAAGGCTTCGAGGTACGTGAAATAATGTATGCCTTTAACAGTATCGCATACGTTAGGTATGACCATGCAGATAGTAGCCCATGAGACTCTGGTTGTCATCGGGAACGGCGGCAAACAGAGGATCATAGTCCCAGGTAATAACCAGATCGCCTTTATGTGCAGGTGGTTGAAGCTCTGGTAGTTAGCCGGACTGATGGCTTTGCCGAACTAAAGCGGCAACTGGATGCGGCAGATGCCGACATCGTGCTTGTCAACAAGCGGCTTGACGAGGCATAGGGTGAGTGATTTTTCTGGTGATCACCAAATAATAAGAGTAGCATGATGCCAGTATCATTAATATGTTGTGACTGCAGATGGAGCTGCCACCATGGAGACCCTTCGGGCGGAGCTTGCCCGAGCCAAGGAGCAAGCAAGGAGTACCAATGCGGCCGCTTTAAAGGCGGCCGAAGAGTTAACGGCCGAACAGGCCGCGCATTACGAGAGCAAGGAAAAAATAGACAAGATGGGTGTAGAGTTAAAAGATGATGCTGACCGTTACCGGCTTCTTGAAGAAGAAAACCTGGTGAAGGCGGCGGACCTGGAGAAGGCCCGGGTGGCTGCCAAGGAAGCCCGCTCCAAAATTAGAGCGACGAAGGAGGAGCTGAATCAAGCTGCAGATATCGTGTCTGGGAAGCCCTTCTTGTTGCGGACTATGTTCGGAGATCCGAAGTATACTCCTCTG
Organism: Triticum monococcum; assembly: GCA_034509565.1. Taxonomy (NCBI): domain Eukaryota; kingdom Viridiplantae; phylum Streptophyta; class Magnoliopsida; order Poales; family Poaceae; genus Triticum; species Triticum monococcum. Next base: position 558,237,945 of record CM067843.1, on the reverse strand, counting down.
GACCGGCTATGGAGTTCTACGGATGTGTACATGGATTTGGCTACAAGTGCTCCTGATGCAGCCGAGTACTTCAAGGATCAGAAAGGTCCCGAAGTGGAAAAGTTGCTCTGGTCACAGTTTCATGCTCCAGTCCGTCTGCTGCTGCTGAATGAGCGATTGACCGGTTGGGCCGGGCTCCATAGGTTGTCTGGACTTGCCATGAGGTCCGTTGTGGATCACCTGTGGCCGGGAGGGCCAAGGCTGAGTAGCTACTTTAGCTTAGTGCAACAATTCCTTGAAGTTGTGCCACGCATTGATGCTGTAAAGAGATCAGCATGCATAGAAGGTGCGCGGATGGCCCTTGCCCGGGTCAAAACATATTGGGCGGAGATGGAGGCCACCACTATTGCGGCACAGGGTTCGGCCATAGGCCGAGTGGCTGCCGAGCACTACTTTGAAGAAGTCCTTGAAGGCGCTCGTTCAATAGAGGCTCAGTGCTCGAAGAATATTATTTTCCAGTGACATGTAGTCCCATTGTACAAACAATGTTTTTCTGAATTAATCAAGGCTGTATTTATACTCTTGCCCGAAAGTATGATGCCTCCTGTGCGGCCGTTTATGTATATATGTATATAACCTGAAAGTTTGCAGTCGTCGGCTTCCGCCCCCACGCATATAATGCGGGGGTGTTCACAAAAGATGCATATCCACACTTGATCCAACGTCTTGGTCCGTTAAGGAGGTGATAGCGTAGCAAACGAGGCAATCAGACTATATTGCTTTAACACTTTCACTTAGCCATAGGAGTTTGACATGGGGCTACTATATAGCCCCTGATACTTCTGCGCTCGTCCAAATACGGTGCGCGTACGTACATGACCGGGAAACGGCCCTTCGTTAATGCGGAGGAATCCCGAAGATTCCGATTAGTCATCGAGTGGTTGACCAGTCTCTCGCTATATCATGACAGTCAGTTTTCGGCTTTCTCTACTAAGGTGCTCATCTGGATGAACCAGGGCACAATCGCAGTAGTTCTCCCAGTGCTACCTTAGCCGATATAACGGAACGTAAGGTACCAAAATGTGGGAGCCGGGCAAACCCAACATTTGACCAAAGACATGATTCAGAGCTGATGCATATAGGGCCAAACTCGCGATGCTGAACACTCCCTAAGGTGTTTGGTCTTTATAACATATATCGGGCTAAACAATGCCCTTTATAAGAAACCCCATGTGTCTAGGTACATGCAAAATCCTGGTGTGGCCACATGCCAATAACACCGGCATCCTTCTCGGTTGTGTGGAGTATCCGGAGGATGTGAGCAACAAGAGACAATAAAAAAGGTTTACGCAGGGCCTTAATCTAAAAAGAAACCTTTGGGTGGGTCCCTGCTGCACGTCTGCGCCTGTGTCTCCATTGTGCCATGTCCTGGACGGGTGTAGCATGATTGTAACCTGCAAAAGGAAAGAACTTAGGTGAAAGTTGCCATGCCGAAAAGAAGAATGAGTTATCAGAATTCCAGAGAAGCCTAGTTGAGCCGGGCTGGCCCTGATTACATGCGGGAAGCCCCTGGTATCGTTTTATGAGGGTTCGAAAACCAATCTCATGCATGTATGATGGAACGCCGGACACGTCTAACTGTGTCCGTGGTCTTGACGACCTACCATTTTTTCTGGTTGGTGAGGCCGTCTAGTGTGCGGCTATTAGAGCCGCCGCGTCCTCTTCCATACGTGAAGAACGGTTGGTATTTCTGCTAACTGTAATAACGCCTCGTGGACCGGGCATCATGAGCTTGAGAAAAGCATAATGCGGTATTGCGTTAAAACGAGCGAAAGCCGCCCTTCCGAGTAGTGCTTGAAAATCACTTCAGAATGGAGCGATGTGAAAAGTTAACGTTTCACTTCGGAAGTTATCGGGAGAACCGAATACCACCTCTAGTAGTAGAGAGCCCGTGCAGTGGGCCTCTTGGCCTGGTATTACTCCCTTGAAGGTAGTATTACTATGGCTTATTTGTGTCGGGTCTATCCCCATTTTGCGGACTGTGTCCTGATATATCAGATTGAGATCACTGCCGCCGTCCATGAGGACCCTTGTGAAATGGTACCCATTTATTATTGGGTCTAACACCAAGGCCGTCAGTCCTTCGCGCCGGATATGTGTATCGTGATCCCTACGATCAAAAGTGATCGAGCAGGCCAACCAGGGGTTGGACCTAGGGGTGACGGGCTCTATGGCGCGTGTCCATCGGAGTGCGTGATTGCTTCTCCTCCTTGTCACATGGATCACGTTTACTATTTTAACCTCCGGTGGGAACTTTTTCTGTCCTCCGGTGCTTTGCTGGCGAGGTTCATCCTCGTCTTCGCTTGATGTCTCTTCCCCTTTGTGTTCGGCGTTTAGCTTACCAGCCTGCTTGAAGACCCAACATTCTCTGTGTGTATGATTTGCAGGTTTGTCTAGGGTGCCGTGAATCTGACAGAGTTTGTCAAGAATTTGTTTAGGCCAGATTATCCTTCTCTGCTGCCTTTGAAAGGCTTTTTCCCGCTGACCTGGTCGGGAGCCCCTGAATCTGGCGGTTACCGCCCTGTTATCTGGGCTACCTTCTTTACTTCGACGCTTGTTTTTGTTGCGTCGTGGTTTACCATTGCGATCCCTTACTTCGGATGTGCTTGGGTCGCTGGTGCTGCTACAGGCCAACAAGCTATCCTCGCTCGCACAAAAGCGGGTCATGAGGCTTGTTAGGGCTGCCATTGTTCTCGGTTTTTCTTGACCGAGGTGTCTGCCGAGCCATTCATCTCGGACGCTATGTTTAAAAGCTGCTAAGGCTTCGGCGTCCGGACAGTCGACTATTTGGTTCTTCTTGGTGAGGAACCTGTTCCAAAGCTTTCGGGTGGAATCTCCGGACTGTTGGAGTATGTGACTTAAATCGTCTGCATCTCGAGGTCGGACATAAGTCCCTTGAAAATTGGCCCGGAAAGCGTCCTCGAGCTCCTCCCAACTTCCAATTGAGTTTTCGGGGAGGCTTTTCAGCCAGTGCCTAGCTGGCCCTTTAAGCTTGAGGGGCAAGTATTTAATGGCATGGAGATCGTCTCCACGAGCCATATGAATATGGAGGATGAAGTCCTCTATCCAGACTCCCGGGTCTGTGGTTCCGTCGTACGCCTCTATGTTCACCGGTTTGAATCCCTCTGGGAATTCGTGATCCAACACCTCATCAGTGAAACATAATGGGTGTGTGGCACCCCTGTATTGGGATGCGCCATAGTGTTCGGACGGTTTTAGTATTCGGTGTTGGTTGTGTACCGTAGAGCGCTTCCTAGATCCATAGATAGATCTGGTCGTGCCGGATTTTTGACGGAAGTTCTCACGTAGAACGTGTGTTGACTTATCCGTGACTTTGTTAGCCGCTCTATCGCGTTCACAGGGTGGTGGATCCGGCCGGTTGGCCGTATCACCTATCGGTTGTATGGGCTCTAAGGCCTCATCGTCAAATTCCGGTAATAGCTTGTGCTTTGGATAGCTATTTGGGTGGTAGCTTCAACCATACTTTGTTACTTTGTTCCACTTGCTGTTGAGCGTATCTTGTGCGACCTTGAGGCTTTGCTTCTGTTTCTTCAGGCTTCTCGCTGTGGTAGTAAGCCTTCTACGGAGGTTCTCTTGCTCCAAGTGTGTTTCCAGGATGATGGGTTCATCTTCGTCCGGACTATTTTCTTCCCTAGACGGGGATTGATGAGGCTTATCTTTGGCGTCATCGTGTTTGGACGTAGGATCCGTACTACGTTTGCAGTTTGCATCTTGATCGTTTTCTGCCACCGGGGTGGTGCAGTTGTCGTCTCTTCCTGAGTCGCGTGGACTATTATTATCATTGTTCTTGCTATGGCGGGACTTAGAGCGGCGCCGTTGACGTCGGCGCTTGGGTTGCTTCTTGGAGGTGTCATCCTTTGCTGTCTCATCGCCATTGGCTTCTTTTGGGGTGTCCACCATATATACGTCATGTGATGAAGTAGCGGTCCAGCGCCCTGTGGGCGGTGGTTCCAGTTCATCTCCTGCATCGTCGTCCATACCGTTGATGTCTTCGGAGTCGAAGTCGAGCATATCGGTTAAGTCATCGATAGTGGTTACTAAGTGGGTGGTGGGTGGGCAGCAAATTTCTTCGTCGTTCGCATCCCATTCTAGCCGGACATAGTTCGGCCAGGGTTCTCCTGACAGGGAGAGAGACCTTAATGAATTTAGCACATCTCTGAAAGGTGAGTGCTGAAAGATATCCGCGGAGGTGAACTCCATAATTGGTGCCCTGTCAGTTTCAACAGGCACAGATGTAGGCGGCTCGGAGTCCGTGGCCAGGGATAAATCCAATGGTTCGGCGACACGGCTCTCATACGGGGTGAAGTCAGTATCTGGCTCTATCGCTACTGAGAGTGCGGCCTCCATGGTGGGGGCCATCCCTCCGCTCTCGGATGGCGCGCCTTGCTCCGGATAAAAGGCCAGAGTAGCTGCGGATGCGATCTCCCGAACACTGTCCGATGGTAGAGTTATGTCTTGCTCGTCGTTATTGCGCGGCGCGTCCGGCATGGGCTCGAATCCGTCGAAGATCAAGTCTCCGCGGATATCGGCCCTGTAATTCAAGTTTCCAAATTTGACATGATGGCCAGGGGCGTAGCTCTCAATCTGCTCCAGATGGCCAAGCGAATTGGCCCGCAGTGCAAAGCCGCGGAATACGTAGATCTGTCCGAGGAGGAAAGCCTCACCCTGGACCGCATCGCTAGCGATGATCGAAGGAGCCATCAAGCCTTATGGTGACGACACAGTGGAACTCTCAATGAAAGCACCAATGTCGGTGTCAACACTGGCGGATCTCGGGTAGGGGGTCCCGAACTGTGCGTCTAAGGCGGATGGTAACAGGAGGCAGGGGACACGATGTTTACCCAGGTTCGGGCCCTCTTGATGGAGGTAATACCCTACGTCCTCCTTGATTGTTCTTGATGATATGAGTATTACAAGAGTTGATCTACCACGAGATCGGAGAGGCTAAACCCTAGAAGCTAGCCTATGGTATGATTGTGTCTTGTCCTATGGACTAAAACCCTCCAGTTTATTTAGACACCCGAGGGGGCTAGGGTTACACAAGGTCGGTTACAAAGGAGGAGATATGCATATCCGTATTGCCTAGCTTGCCTTCCACGCCAAGTAGAGTCCCATTCGGACACGGGACGAAGTCTTCAATCTTATATCTTCATAGTCCAACAGTCCGGCCAAAGTATATAGTTCGGCTATCCGGAGACCCCTAATCCAGGACTCCCTCAACAACCAAGAGCCTAAGCTTGGGGATGCCCCGGATGGCATCCCCTCTTTCGTCTTTGTTCATCGGTAACTTTACTTGGAGCTATAATTTTATTCACCACATGATATGTGTTTTGCTTGGAGCGTCATTTTTTTTGTGCTTGCTGTTTGAATAAAATACCAAGATCTTAAATTCTTAAATGTTAGAGAGTCTTCAAATAGTTGCATATTATTCGACTACTCATTGATCTTCACTTACATCTTTTGGAGTAGTTTGTCGTTTGCTGTAGTGCTTAACTTATATCCTTTTAGAGCACGGCGGTGGTTTTATTTTGAAGAAATAGATGAACTCTCATGCTTCACTTATACTATTTTGAGAGTCTCTTAGAACATCATGGTAATTTGCTTTGGTTATGCAATTAGTCCTAATATGATAGGCATACAAGAGGGATATACTAAAAACTTGCATATAGAGTGCATTGAATACTACGAGAAGTTTGATACTTGATGATTGTTTTGAGATATGAAGATGGTGATATTAGAGGCATGCTAGTGAGTAGTTGTGAATTTGAGAAATACTTGTGTTAAAGTTTGTGATTCTCGTAGCATGCACGTATGGTGAACCGTTATGTGATGAAGTCGGAGCATGATTTATTTATTGATTGTCTTCCTTATGAGTGGCGGTCGGGGATGAGCGGTGGTCTTTTCCTACCAATCTACCCCCTAGGAGCATGCGCACAGTACTTTGTTTCAATAACTAATAGATTTTTGCAATAATTATGTGAGTTCTTTATGAGAGTGCGTATAATCCATGGACTCAACATTAGTAATAAAGAACTCACATATTTATTGCAAAAATCTATTAGTTATCAAAACAAAGTACCGTGCGCATGCTCCTAGGGGGGGTAGATTGGTAGGAAAAGACCATCGCTCATCCCCGACCGCCACTCATAAGGAAGACAATCAATAAATAAATCGTGCTCCGACTTCATCACATAACGGTTCACCATACGTGCATGCTACGAGAATCAAAAACTTTAACACAAGTATTTCTCAAATTCACAACTACTCAATAGCATGCTTCTAATATCACCATCTTCATATCTCAAAACAATCATCAAGTATCAAACTTCTCATAGTATTCAATGCACTCTATATGGAAGTTTTTATTATATCCCTCTTGTATGCCTATCATATTAGGACTAATTTCATAGCCAAAGCAAATTACCATCATGTTCTAAGAGACTCTCAAAATAGTATAAGTGAATCATGAGAGTTCATCTATTTCTTCAACATAAAACCACCGTCGTGCTCTAAAAGGATATAAGTTAAGCACTACAACAAACGACAAACTACTCCAAAAGATGTAAGTGAAGATCAATGAGTAGTCGAATAATATGAAACTATGTGAAGACTCTCTAACATTTAATAATTTAAGATCTTGGTATTTTATTCAAACACCAAGCACAACAAAAGAAAATAAAATTACGCTCCAAGCAAAACACATATCATGTGGTGAATAAAATTATAGCTACAAGTAAAGTTACCGATGAACGAAGATGAAAGAGGGGATGCCATCTGGGGCATCCCCAAGCTTAGGCTCTTGGTTGTCCTTGAATCTTACCTTGGGGTGCCTTGGGCATCCCCAAGATTACGCTCTTGCCACTCCGTATTCTATAGTCCATCGAATCTTTACCCAAAACTTGAAAACTTCACAACACAAAACTCAACAGAAAACTCGTAAGCTCCGTTAGTATAAGAAAATAAATCACCACTTAGGTACTATTGTTGACTCATTCTAAATTCATATTGGTGTAATATCTACTGTATTCCAACTTCTCTATGGTTCATACCCTCCTATACTACCCATAGATTCATCAAAATAAGCAAACAACACATAGAAAAAGAATCTGTCAAAAATAGAATAGTTTGTAGTAATCTGGATATTTCGAATACTTCTGTAACACCAAAAAATTCTGAAAAATTAGGACAACCTAAGCAATTTGTTTATTAATCCTCTGCAAAAATAATAAGTATTTTATCGTGCTTCTGTTAAAAACGAGAATTGTTTTCCTGAGCACAAAAGTTTCTATTTTTTTAGCAAGATCAAATCAACTATCACCGTAAGCCATCCCAAAGGTCTTACTTGGCACAAACACTAATTAAAACATGAAACCACATCTAACCAGAGGCTAGATGAATTATTTATTGCAAAACAGAAAGGAAAAATATTGATTGTCTCCCAACAAGCGCGTTTCTTTAAAGCCTTTTGGATAGGCATTGTTAATATTAATGATTCTCACACGAAAGACAAGAATTGAAGCACAAATAAAGCATCATAAAACACATGACAAACACATGTAAGTCTAACATACTTCCTATGCATAGGCATTATATAAGCAAACAAATTATGAAGACAAGCAAAAACTAGCATATGCAAGGAAGAAGAAGGAAACAATAGCAATCTCAACGTAACGAGAGGTAATTTAGTAACATGAATATTTCTACAACTATATTTTCCTCTCTCATAATAATTACATGTAGGATCATAATCAAATTCAACAATATAGCTATCGCATAAAATTTTCTCTTCATGATCCTCATGCATGCAAAGTTGACACTCTTCGAAAATAGTGGGATTATCATAAAATAAAGTCATGACCTCTCTGAACCCACTTTTATCAAAAACTTCATAAGATTAAACATTATCCAAATATGTGGGATCTAAAGTTGACACTCTTCCAAACGCACTTTCAATATTATTGCAAACAATATTATCAATCTCATATTCATCATGGGGCTTAAATAAGTTTTCAAGATTGTAAGAAGAATCACCCCAATCATGATCATTGCAACAAGTAGTGGACATAATAAAACTAGCATCCCCTAGCTTGGGGTTTTTCATATCATTAGCACAATTGACATTAATAGAATTTATAATAACATCATTGCAATCATGCTTTTGATTCAAGAAACTATCAAGTATGGGTGCAATAGAAATAATATCATGTTTAACATAAGGAGCTATAGCTAATTCATCCCCATAAATATTGGCATTATGGCCACAAGAATAGCAAGCATCATGTTCATCAAGAGATATTTCAATCAAATCATCGGAATCATAACTATCTATAGATCCATGCATATCATTATTTTCTTCCAAAGCAACGATCATTCTCTCAATAAATTCTTTGACATAGACATTATGAGCATAGTTTTCATAGCAATATTTAAGTATGTCAAAATTTTCAGATTTGTAGAGAGTAATATCATACTTTTCAATCAAAGAAGGAACTTCATGAGCACCCTTAAAAGCAAAACATTCTTCAATTTGTTCGATATCATAGTAACTATAAACACCCTTTTCATAAGAAGATAAGATTTCATTATCATTAAGCTTACATAGGTAGGGAAGGTGTTTTTTAGGGTTCTTAGAGCAACAAGTAAAATCACGAATTTCACAAAGATTCGAAGCATAGCATAGCAAACAATTTATTTGATTGCACAAGATCTTCCTTTTTTCAAACAAACGATGACACACAAAATGAGCATGCTCATCTAAAGATTTTCCCTGAACTAAACTAGTTGGGGTTTCAGCATGAGTACAAATGGATCGAAGATGATCCAAGTAGAAAACTTTAAGTGGATCCATATCAATAGATTTTTAGCAAGCAGAGATGCAAGCAAAATAGAAGGCACATGGAAGCAGATGCAAACATAAGATCGAACGAAAGAAGGGCGAATAAAAGGCAAATATTTTTGAAAATCATTTTAGAAGTGGGGGAGAGGAAAATGAGAGGCGAATGGTGAATAATGTCATGCAAGAGATGAGATTTTATGATGGGTACTTGGTATGGCAGTGACTTGGCGTAGATCTCACTAGCAACGATGCTAGAAATGATTCCTCCTAGTTCTTAAGCTTGCGTTGGTTTTTTCCTTGAAGAGGAAAGGGTGATGCAGCAAAGTAGAGATAAGTATTTCCCTCAGTTTGAGAACCAAGGTATCAATCCAGTAGGAGACAACGCACAAGTCACCAAATACCTGCACAAACAATCAAAAAACTTGCACCCAATGCGATAAAGGGGTTGTCAATCCCTTCAGAAGTAAAGGATTACAAAATAGTAGATCGGAAACTTATATGATGGAAAATAGACCTGGGGCCATAGGTTACACTAGAGGCTTCTCTCAAGATAGAAAATAATACGGTGGGTGAACAAATTGCTGCCGAGCAATTGACAGAAAAGCGCAAAGTTATGACGATATCTAAGGCAATCATCATGAATATAGGCCTCACGTCCGTGTCAAGTAGACCAAAACGATTCTGCATCTACTACTATTACTCCACACATCGACTGCTATCTAGCATGCATCTAGAGTATTAAGTTCGTAAAGAACAGAGTAACACATTAAGCAATATGATGTCATGTAGAGGAATTAACTCAAGCAATGTGATGAAAACCCCATATTTTTATCCTCGATGGCAAAAATACAAAACGTGCCTTGCTTCCCCTACTGTCATTAGGAAAGGACACCGCAAGATTGAACCCAAAGCTAAGAACTTCTCCCATTGCAAGAAAAACCAATCTAGTTGGCCAAACCAAACCGATAGTTCGAAGAGAATTACAAAGATATCAAATAATGCATAAAAGAATTCAGAGGAGATTCAAATAAGATTCATAGATAAGTTGATCATAAATCCACAATTCATCGGATCTCGGCAAAAACACCGCAAAAGAGCAAGAACATCGAGGAGAACATGGTATTGAGAATCAAAGGGAGAGAAGAAGCCATCTAGCTACTAGCTATGGACCTGTAGGTCTGAGGTAAACTACTCACGCTTCATCGACAATGCAATAGAGTTGATGTAGAAGCCCTCCATGATCAAATCCCCCCTCCGACAGGGTGCCAAAAAAGGTCCCTAGATGGCATCTCACGGATACATAAGGTTGGGGTGGTGGAAAAGTGTTTCCGCGGATGCCTCTGTTGGTTTGGAGATATATGCGAATATATAGGCGCAAGAATTAGGTCAGGGAGTGCACGAGGGGCCCACAAGGGTGGGGGCGTGCCCTACCCCCCTGGGCGCGCTCTCCATCCTTGCGGCCGCCTCCTGGCGTGCCCTCTAAGTCTCCTGGTTGTCTTATGGTCCAAGAAAAATCATCGCAAAGGTTTTATTCCGTTTCGACTCCGTTTGCTATTCCTTTTCTGCGAAACTCGAAAACAGGGAAAAAACAAGAACTGGCATTGGGCTCTAGGTTAATAGGTTAGTCCCAAAATAATATAAAATGGCATATTCATGCATATAAAACATCCAAAACAGATAATATAATAGCATGGAACAATGAAAAATTAATAGATACGTTGGCGACGTATCAGGGCTGACGGTATGTACCAGTAGATATGTGTTTAATCTCTCTCTCTCTCTCGTGTTCCTAATTTGGCACAATCTTGATGGTACCGTGAGCTTTATTAATATAGTTGGATCATATGGTGTTTCTCCCTCTCTACCTGGTTGTGATGTATTGAGTTTTTACCTTTGAGGTTTCACTATTATCGGATTGAATACTTTGTTGGATTTGAGAACACTTGATGGATGTTTTGCATCTGAGTACACGTCGTGACAATGGGGTATTATATTAATTCACTTGATGTATATTTTGGCACTCAACTTGCGGATTCCTGAGGTGACATTAGGGTAATATGTGCATAGGGGTTGATGCATGTTTTCGTCCTACTTTCTCTGGTAGAAATCTTGGGGCAATCTTTGAAGTTCTTTGTGTTGGATTGAATATTATGAATCTGAGTTGTTTGATGCGTACCGTATAATTGACTCACGGATACTTGCGGTGACATGTGAGTATCTAGGTGACATTAGAGTTAGTCAATGCATATCATATGGTGTTATTTCATTACAAGCTCTAGTGTTGTTTGTGACACTTATAGGAATAGCTCAATAGATTGATCAGAAAGGGTAACTTTGAGGTGGTTTCGTACCGTACAAACAATTTCATCTTATGTTCTCCGCTAGATAAGAACTTTGGAGTAATTCTGAAGGAAATATGCCCTAGAGGAAATAATAAAGTTCTTATTTATATTTCCTTATATCAAGATAAATGTTTATTATTCATGCTAGAATTGTATTAACCGGAAACTTAGTACATGTGTGAATACATAGACAAACAGAGTGTCCCTAGTATGCCTCTACTTCACTAGCTCGTTAATCAAAGATGGTTAAGTTTCCTGACCATAGACATGTGTTGTCCTTTGATGAACAGGATCACATCATTAGAGAATGATGTGATGGACAAGACCCATTCATTAGCTTAGCATTATAATCACTTAGTTTTATTGTTATTGCTTTCTTCATGACTTATACATATTCCTCTGACTATGAGATTATGCAAGTCCCGAATACCGAAGGAACACTTTGTGTGCTATCAAACATCACAATGTAACTGGGTGATTATAAAGATGCTCTACATGTGTCTCCGAAGGTGTTTGTTGAGTTGGCATAGATCAAGATTAGGATTTTGTCACTCCGTGTATCAGAGAGGTATCGCTGGGCCCTCTTGGTAATTCACATCACTATAAGCCTTGCAAGCAATGTGACCAATGAGTTAGTTACAGGATGATGCATTACAGAACGAGTAAAGAGACTTGCCGGTAACGAGATTGAACTAGGTATGAGGATACCGACGATCGAATCTCGGGCAAGTAACATACCGATGACAAAGGGAATGACGTATGTTGTTATGTTGTTTGACCGATAAAGATGTTCATAGAATATGTAGGAGCCAATATGAGCATCCAGGTTCCGCTATTGGTTATTGACCGGAGATGTGTCTCGGTCATGTCTACATAGTTCTCGAACCCGTAGGGTCCGCACGCTTAACGTTCGATGACGATTTGAATTATGAGTTATGTGATTTGATGACCGAAGTTTGTTCGGACTCCCAGATGAGATCACGGACATGACTAGGAGTCTCTAAATGGTTGATAGGTAAAGATTCATATATTGGAAGGTTATATTCGGACATCGGAATGGTTTCGAGTGATCCAGGTATTTTTCCGAAGTACTGAGGGGTTACCGGAACCCCCCCTCCTGGTGAAGTGTTGGGCCAACATGGGCCTGAGGTAGAGGGAGGGAACCCCATGGGAGGTGGCCGCGTGGCCCCCTCCTTGGGAGTCCGAATAGGACAAGGAGGAGGGGGCGGCGCCCCCTTCCCTTTCCATCTCCATCTCCTTCCTATACCCTCTGGTGGAAGAAAGGACGGGGAGAATCCTAGTTATACTAGGAGTCCAAGTAGGACTCCCCCATGGCGCGCCCCTCCTGGCTGCCGGCCTCTCTCCCCCCTCCTTTATATACATGGCCAGGGGGCACCCCAAAGGACAACAGACAATCTCTTAGCTGTGTGTGGTGCCCCCTCCACAGTTTGACACCTCGGTCATATCGTCGTAGTGCTTAGGTGAAGCCCTATGCCGGTAACTTCATCATCACCGTCTCCACTCCGTCATGATAACGGAACTCTCCCTCGACCTTCTACTGGCTCAAGAGCTCGAGGGACGTCATTGTGCTAAATGTGTGCTGAACACGGAGGTGACGTATGTTCGGTACTTGGATCAGTTGGATCATGAAGACGTTCAACTACATCAACCGCGTTACTAAACGCTTCCGCTTTCGGTCTACGAGGGTACATGGACACACTCTCCCGTATTGTTGTTATCCTTCGCCTAGATAGATCTTGTGTGATCGTAGGATTTTTTTTGAATTACTATGTTCACCAACAGTGGCATCTGAGCCAGGTCTATGCATAGATGTTATATGCATGAGTAGAACACAAAGAGTTGTGGGCGATAATAGTCATACTGCTTACCACCAATGTCTTACTTTGATTCGGCGGTATTGTTGGATGAAGTGGCCCAGACCGACATTACGTGACCACGTTCATGAGACTAGTTCTACCGACGTGCTTCGCACATAGGTGGCTGGCGGGTGTCTGTTTTTCCCACTTTACTTCAATCAAGTTTGACTACGGTCGATCCTTGTTGAAGGTTAAAACAACACACTTGACGAAAATCATTGTGGTTTTGATGCGTAGGTAAGAACGGTTCTTGCTAGAATCCCGTAGCAGCCACGTAAAATTTGCAACAACAAAGTAGAGGACGTCGAACTTGTTTTTGCCGGGCATGTCGTGATGTGATATGCTCAAGATGTGATGGGATATAAATTGTTGTATGAGATGATCATGTTTTGTAAAAGTTATCGGCAAGTGGCAGGAGCCTTATGGTTGTCCCTTTATTGTATGAAATGCAATCGCCATGTAATTGCTTTACTTTATCACTAAGCGGTAGCGATAGTCATGGAAGCAATAGTTGGCGAGACGACAACAATGCTACGATGGAGATCAAGGTGTCAAGTCGGTGAAGATGGAGATCATGATGGTGCTTTGGAGATGGAGATCAAAGGCACAAGATGATGATGGCCATATCATGTCACATATTTTGATTGCATGTGATGTTTACCCTTTATGCATCTTATTTTTCTTAGTACAACGGTAGCATTATAAGATGATCCCTCACTAAATTTCATGGTATGAGTGTTCTCCCTAAGTATGCACCGTTGCTACAGTTCATCGTGCCGAGACACCATGTGATGATCGGGTGTGATAAGCTCTACGTTTGCATACAACGGGTGCAAGCCAGTTTTGCACATGTAGAATACCCGGGTTAAACTTCATGAGCCTAGCATATGCAGATATGGCCTCGGAACACTAAGACCGAAAGGTCGAACATGAATCATATAGGAGATATGATCAACATAGTGATGTTCACCATTGAAAACTACTCCATCTCACGTGATGATCGGACATGGTTTAGTTGATATGGATCATGTGATCATTTAGATGACTAGAGGGATGTCTATCTAAGTGGGAGTTCTTAAGTAATATGATTAATTAAACTTTAATTTATCATGAACTTAGTATCTGATAGTTTTTGCATGTCTATGTTGTTGTAGATCAATGGCCTGTGCTACCGTTCCTTTGAATTTAAATCCATTCCTAGAGAAAGCTAAGTTGAAAGATGATGGTAGCAACTACACGGACTGGGTCCGTAACTTGAGGATTATCCTCATTGCTGCACAGAAGAATTACGTCCTAGAAGCACCGCTAGGTGCAAGACCCGCTGCAGGAGCAACTCCGGACATTATGAACATCTGGCAGAGCAAAGCTAATGACTACTTGATAGTTCAGTGTGCCATGCTTTACGACTTAATTAGAATCGAGACTTCAAAGACGTTTTCAACATCATGGGGCATATGAGATATTCCAAGAGTTGAAGTTTATATTTCAAGCAAGTGGCCGAGTTGAGAGATATGAAGTCTCCAACAAGTTCTACAGCTCCAAAATGGAGGAGAATAGTTCTGTCAGTGAACACATACTCAGAATGTCTGGGTACCACAACCACTTGACTTAGCTGGGAGTTAATCTTCCTGATGATAGTGTCATTAACAGAGTTCTTCAATCATGGCAACCAAGCTATAAAGGCTTCGTGATGAACTATAATATGCAAGGGGTGGAAAAGACAATTCCCGAGCTCTTCACGATGCTAAAGGCTGCAGAGGTAGAAATCAAGAAGGAGCATCAAGTGTTGATGGTGAACAAGACCACTAGTTTCAAGAAAAAGGGAAAATGGAAGAAGGGGAACTTCAAGAAGAACAACAAACCAGTTGCTTCTCAAGGGAAGAAACCCAAGTCTGGACCTAAGCCTGAGACTGAGTGCATCTACTGCAGAGGGACTGGTCACTAGAAGCGGAACTGCTCCAAGTATTTGGCAGATAAGAAGGATGGAAAAGTGAAAGGTATATTTGATATACATGTTATTGATGTGTAGCTTACTAATGCTCATAGTAGCGCCTGGGTATTTGCTACCTCTTGAGCATGCGTTGGTTTTCCCTTGAAGAGGAAAGGGTGATGCAGCAAAGTAGCGTAAGTATTTCCTTCAGTTTTTGAGAACCAAGGTATCAATCCAGTAGGACGTAACATGCAAGTCGCCTAGTACCTGCACAAACAAACAAGAACCTCGCAATCAACGCGATAAAGGGGTTGTCAATCCCTTCACGGTCACTTAAGAAAGTGAGATCTGATAGAGATGATAAGATAAATATTTTTGGTATTTTTGTTGTATAGATTGGAAAACAAAGATTGCAAAATAGAAATAGCAAGTTGATAGGAAAATAATATGATGGAAGATAGACCCGGGGGCCATAGGTTTCACTAGTGGCTTCTCTCAAGATAGCAATTTCTACGGTTGGTGAACAAATTACTCTCGAGCAATTGATAGAAAAGTGCATAGTTATGAGAATATCTAGGCATGATCATGTATATAGGCATCACGTCTGTGACAAGTAGACCGAAACGATTCTGCATCTACTACTATTACTCCACATATCGCCCGCTATCCAGCATGCATCTAGAGTGTTAAGTTCATAAGAATAGGGTAACGCATTAGGCAAGATGACATGATGTAAAGGGATAAACTCAAGCAACATGATATAAACCCCATGTTTTCATCCTCGATGGCAACAATACAATACGTGCCTTGCTGCCCCTACTGTCACTGGGAAAGGACACTGCAAGATTGAACCCAAAGCTAAGCACTTCTCCCATTGCAAGAAAGATCAATCTAGTAGGCCAAACCAAACTATTAATTCGAAGAGACTTGCAAAGATATTAAATCATGCATAAAAGCTTTTAGAGAAGAATCAAATATTGTTCATAGATAATCTTGATCATAAACCCACAATTCATCGGATCTCGACAAACACACTGCAAAAAGAATTACATCAAATAGATCTCCAAGAGAATCGAGGAGAACTTTGTATTCAGATCCAAAGAGAGAGAAGAAGCCATCTAGCTAATAACTATGGACTTGAAGGTCTATGGTAAACTACTCACACATCATCGGAGAGGCTATGGTGTTGATGTAGAAGCCCTCCGTGATCGATTCCCCCTTCGGCGGAGCGCCGGAAAAGGCCCCAAGATGGGATCTCACGGGTACAGAAGGTTGCGGCGGTGGAAATAGGATTTCGTGGTGCTCCTGGATGTTTTCGGGGTATATCGGTATATATAGGATGAAGAAGTACGTCGGTGGAGCTGCAAGGGGCCCACGAGGGTGGGGCGCGCCTTCCTGCCTCGTGGCCTCCTTGCTTCTTTCTTGACGTCCACTCCAACTCTCCTGGATCACGTTTGTTACAAAAATAACTCCCCCGAAGGTTTCATTCTGTTTGGATTCTGTTTGATATTCCTTTTCTGCAAAACACTGAAATAGGCAAAAAAACAGCAATTTGCACTGGGCCTTTGGTTAATAGGTTAGTCCCAAAAATAATATAAAAAGGTATATTAAAGCCCATTAAACATCCA
Source organism: Triticum monococcum (assembly GCA_034509565.1). NCBI lineage: Eukaryota > Viridiplantae > Streptophyta > Magnoliopsida > Poales > Poaceae > Triticum > Triticum monococcum. Next base: position 558,221,272 of record CM067843.1, on the reverse strand, counting down.
AAACAGATAATATAATAGCATGGAACAATCAAAAATTATAGATACGTTGGAGACATATCTGTATTTGATACTGGTTATGTTGCTCATATTTGCAACTCGAAGCAGGGGCTACAGATTCAATGAAGATTGGCTAAGGACGAGGTGACGATGGGAATGGGAAATGGTTCCAAGGTTGATGTGATCGCCGTCGGCATGCTACCTCTACATCTACCGTCGGGATTAGTTTTAGACCTGAATAATTGTTTTTTGGTGCCAGCGTTGAGCATGAACATTATATCCGGATCTTGTTTGATGCGAGACGGCTATTATTTTAAATCATAGAATAATGGTTGTTCTATTTATATGAGTAATATCTTTTATGGTCATGCACCCTTGATGAGTGGTCTATTTTTGTTGAATCTCGATTGTAGTGATACACGTATTCATAATATTGAAGCTAAAAGATGCAAGGTTAATAATGATAGTGCAACTTATTTGTGGCACTGCCATTTAGGTCATATTGGTGTAAAGCGCATGAAGAAACTCCATGCTAATAGGCTTTTGGAATCACTTGATGCTTGCGAACCATGCCTCATGGGCAAGATGACTAAGGCTCCGTTCTCCGGAACAATGGAGCGAGCAACTGACTTATTGGAAATAATACATACTGATGTATGCGGTCCGGTGAGTGTTGAGGCTCACGGCGGGTATCATTATTTTCTGATCTTCATAGATGATTTAAGAAAGTATGGGTATATCTACTTAATGAGACATAAGTCTGAAACATTTGAAAAGTCCAAAGAATTTCAGAGTGAAGTGGAAAATCACCATAACAAGAAAATAAAGTTTTTACGATCTGATCATGGAGGTGAATATTTGAGTTATGAATTTGGTCTTCATTTGAAACAATGTGGAATAGTTTCGCAACTCACGCCACCTGGAACAGCACAGCTTAATGGTGTGTCCGAACATCGTAACCGTACTTTATTACATATGGTGTGATCTATGATGTCTCTTACCGATTTACCGCTATCATTTCGGGGTTATGTTTTAGAGACAGCTGGATTCACGTTAAATAGGGCACCATCTAAATCCATTGAAATGACACCATATGAACTGTGGTTTGGCAAGAAACCTAAGCTGTTGTTTCTTAAAGTTTGGGGCTGCGATGCTTATGTGAAAAAGCTTCAACCTGATAAGCTCGAACCCAAATCAAAGAAATGTGTCTTCATAGGATACCCAAAGGAGACTGTTGGGTACACCTCTATCACATATCTGAAGGCAAGCTATTCGTTGCTAAGAATGGATCCTTTCTAGAGAAGGAGTTTCTCTCGAAAGAAGTGAGAAGGAGTAAAGTAGATCTTGATGAGGTAATTGTACCTTCTCCCGAATTGGAAAGTAGTTCATCACAGAAATCAATTCCAGTGATTCCTACACCAATTAGTGAGGAAGCTAATGATGATGATCATGAAACTTCAGATCAAGTTGCTACCGAACCTCGTAGGTCAACCAGAGTACGATCCACGCCAGAGTGGTACGGTAATCCTGTTCTGGAGGTCATGTTATTTGACCATGAAGAACCTACGAACTATCAGGAAGCAATGATGAGCCCAAATTCTACGAAATTGCTAGAGGCCATTAAATCTAAGATGGGATCCATGTATGAGAACAAAGTGTGGACTTTGGTTGACTTGCCCGATGATCGGCAAGCCATAGAGAATGAATGGATCTTCAAGAAGAATACTGACGCAGACGGTAATGTTACTATCTACAAAGCTCGACTTGTTGCGAAAGGTTTTTGATAAGTTCAAGGAGTTGACTATGATGAGACCTTCTCACCCGTAACGATGCTTAAGTCTGTCCGAATCATGTTAGCAATTGCCGCATTTTATGATTCTGAAATTTGGCAAATGGATGTCAAAACTGCATTGCTTAATGGATATCTTAAAGAAGAATTGTATATGATGCAACCAGAAGGTTTTATCAAACCTATAGGAGCTAACAAAGTGTGCAAGCTCCAGCGATCCATTTATGGACTGGTGCAAGCCTCTCGGAGTTGGAATATACGCTTTGACTGTGCGATCAAAGCATATGGTTTTATACAGACTTTTGGAGAAGCTTGTATTAACAAGAAAGTGAGAGGGAGCTCTGTAGCATTTCTAATATTATATGTGGATGACATATTTTTGATTGGGAATAATACATAATTTCTGGATAGCATAAAAGGATAATTGAATAAGAATTTTTCAATGAAAGACCTTGGTGAAGGTTCTTATATATTGGGCATCAAGATCTATAGAGAGTGAGAGATTAGGATGCTTAATTGGACTTTCACAAAGCACATACCTTGATAAAGTTTTGAAGAAGTTCAAAATGGATCACTCAAAGAAAGGGTTCTTGCATGTATTACGAGGTGTTAAGTTGAGTCAGACTCAATGCCCGACCACTTCAGAAGATAGAGAGAAAATGAAAGTCATTCCCTATGCCTCATTCATAGGTTCTATCATGTATACAATGTTGTGTACCAGACCTGATGTGTGCCTTGATATAAGTTTAGGAGGGAGGTACCAAAGTAACCTAGGAGTGCATCACTAGACAGCGGTCAAGAACATCCTGAAATACCTTAAAAGGACTAAGGATATGTTTCTCGTTTATGGAGGTTACAAAGAGGTTGTAGTAAATGGTTACGTCGATGCAAGCTTTGACATTGATCCAGATGACTATAAGTCACAAACCGGATATGTATTTATATTGAATGGTGGAGCTGTCAGTTGGTGCAGTTCCAAGCAGAGCATCGTGGCGGGATCTTCGTGTGAAGCGGAGTACCTAGCTGCTTCGGAAGCAGCACATGAAGGAGTCTTGACGAAGGAGTTCATATACGATCTAGGTGTAATACCTAGTGCATCCGGTCCAATCAAAATCATTTGTGACAATACTGGAGCAATTGCCTTGGCGAAGGAATCCAGATTTCACAAGAGAACCAAACACATCAAGAGACACTTCAATTCCATCCGCGATCAAGTCAAGGAGGGAGACATAGAGATTTACAAAATACATATGGATCTGAATGTTGCAGACCCGTTGACTAAGCCACTCTCATGAACAAAACATGATCGGCACCAAGACTCCATCTGTGTTAGAATCATTACTATGTAATCTAGATTATTGACTCTAGTGCAAGTGGAAGACTGAATGAAATATGCCCTAGAAGCAACAATAAAGTTGTTGTTTATATTTTCTTATATCATGATAAATGTTTATTATTCATGCTAGAATTATATTAACTGGAAACTTAGTACATGTGTGAATACATAGACAAACATAGTGTCCCTAGTATGCCTCTACTTGACTAGCTCGTTAATCAAAGATGGTTAAGTTTCCTGACCATAGACATGTGTTGTCATTTGATGAACGGGATCACATCATTAGAGGATGATGTGATGGACAAGACCCATCCGTTAGCTTAGCATCATGATCATTTAGTTTTGTTGTTATTGCTTTCTTCATTACTTATACATATTCCTCTGACTATGAGATTATGCAACTCCCGAATACCGGAGGAACACTTTGTGTGCTATCAAATGTCGCAGCGTAACTGGGTGATTATAAAGATGCTCTACAGGTGTCTCCAAAGGTGTTTGTTGAGTTGGCATAGATCAAGATTAGGATTTGTCAGTCCGCATATCGGAGAGCTATCTCTGGGCCCTCTCGGTAATGCACATCACTATAATCCTTGCAAGCAATGTGACCAATGAGATAGTTACGGGATGATGCATTATGGAACGAGTGAAAATACTTGCCGGTAACAAGATTGAACTAGGTATGAGGATACCGACAATCGAATCTCGGGCAAGTAACATACGGATGACAAAGCGAATGGCGTATGTTGTTATGCGGTTTGACCGATAAAGATCATCGGAGAATATGTAGGAGCCAATGTGAGCATCCAGGTTCCGCTATTGGTTATTGACCGGAGACGTGTCTCAGTCATGTCTACATAGTTCTCGAACCCATAGGGTCCACACGCTTAACGTTTGATGACGATTTGTATTATGAGTTATGTGATTTGATGACCGAAGTTTGTTCGGAGTCCCGGATGAGACCACAGACATGACGAGGAGTCTCAAAATGGTCGAGGGGTAAAGATTCATATATTGGAAGGTTATAGTCAGACATCAGAATGGTTCCGAGTGATTCGGGTATTTTTCTGGAGTACCGAGGGGTTACCGGACCCCCCCCCCCCCCCCGATGAAGTGTTGGGCCAACATGGGCCTAACGGAGAGAGAGGGAAGCCCACGGGAGGTGGCTACAAGCCCCCTCCTTGGGAGTCTAAATAGGACAAGGAGGAGGGGGCGGCGACCCCTTCCCTTTCCCTCTCCCTCTCCTTCCTATTCACTCTGGTGGAAGAAAGGAAAGGGGGGGCGAATCCTACTTGGACTAGGAGTCGAAGTAGGACTCCCCCGATGACGCACCCCTCCTAGCTGACGGCCTCTCTGTCCCCCCTCCTTTATATACGTGGCCAGGGGGCACCCCAAAGGACAATAGACAATCTCTTAGCCTTGTGCAGTGCCCCCCTCCACAGTTTGACACCTCGGTCATATCGTCGTAGTGCTTAGGCCAAGCCCCGCGCTGGTAACTTCATCATCACCTTGGCCATGCCGTTTTGCTGACGGAACTCTCCCTCGACCTTCTACTGGATCAAGAGCTCGAGGGACATCATCGTGCTGAACATGTGCTGAACACGGAGGTGCCGTACGTTCAGTACTTGGATCGGTTGGATTGTGAATACGTTCAACTACATCAACCGTATTACTAAACGCTTCGGCTTTCGGCCTATGAGGGTACGTGGACACACTCTCCCATCTCGTTGCTATGCTTCTCCTAGATAGATCTTGCGTGATCGTAGGAACTTTTTTGAATTACTACATTCTCCAGCAAATTCTTTGTCACAGATTGAGGGATTGTTATATGATTCAATTATGTTAGCACTGTTGAGAGATTGCACTAGTGGAAGTATGAACCCTAGGCTTTGTTTTCAAGCATTGCAATATTGTTTGTGCTCACTTTTGTTACTTGCCACCTTGTTGTTTTTATATTTTCATATTACAAAAACCTATATCTACTATCCATACTACACTTGTATCACCATCTCTTCGCTGAACTAGTGCACCTATACAATTTGCCATTGTATTGGGTGTATTGGGGACACACGAGATTTCTTGTATGTGCTTGCAGGATTGTTTGAGAGAGACCATCTTCATCCTACGCCTCCCACGGATTGATAAACTTTAGGTCATCCACTTGAGCGAAAATTGCTACTATCCTACAAAACTCTGCGCTTGGAGGCCCAACACGAGTCTACAAAAATAAGTTGTGTAGTAGACATCACGGATCACGGAGGACATGGCCTTGTTGAATGGCATGATGGCCTTGAGGAACTTGCGCTTGATCCAACTATCATCTGTATCCTTACTCACATGATCTTGGAGTGAGACCGCGAGAGTTGTCAACCTCCAGTATAGCTCACGAGGATCCTCATCTTCATTCATCACAAATTGTTCGGCCTCATCAAGTATCACCTCAAAATTGTAGCGTCGAATGCTCGTGCTCCCCTTGTACAAAGAAACAATGTGTTCCCATGCATCTTTAGCACGGGTGAATGGATGCAAGTGAGCTAGCTATTCGGGAGGCACTGCGACTTGAAGGATGAACAAGGCAGAGTGGTTGAATTGATTGTCCACCTCTTCTCTTGGGGTGAGGTTGTTTGGATCATGCGGGTAGAAGCCTTGTTCAATGATTCTCCAAAGATGTGTTGAGCTATGATTCAAATGAGACTTGATATGGAAAATCCAATTAGGAAAATCATTCTTCACACGCTTAGGAGGAGGACCAAGGTTGTTAATATGAGGTGAGGGGACCAGTCCTCCATAGACCGGGGGAGGGGCAACCACGGCATGGATGCCCATCCCATTCTTTCCTTGAGGCATCTTATCTTTTTCACGACTAGTTCCCTCCATACCGTACTTCGCATGCGACTCCGAGAAGGTGGGATTAACCACTTGCAATGAATTGATAGAAAGTTTAAGACCCTCAAGTAATTCCTTAAACAAGGATTTGACCTCGGTCATCATAGAAGTCCTAAGTGAGGCCATAACCTCATTTAGGTCTTCTTGAGTGACTGTGGCCACCACATCAGCCGTGGGAAGACCCTCCCACTAGTTATGTTGTCAACCATACTCTTTAGGCAGTTAAGCCCTTAAAAGAGACGAGGCTCTGATACCAATTGAAAGAATCAATATGCTTGACTAGAGGGGGCTGGTGAATAGGCAACTACGAATTTTTAGCTTTTCTTAGCAAATTAGGTTTAGCAACAAATAGGTTGTCTAGATATGCAAATAGGTGAACAACCTAAACAACAACAACAACAACAACAACAACAACAACAACAACAACAACAACAACTACAACAACAACAACAACGACAACGACAACGACAACAACAACAACAACAACAACAACAACGAAAACAACAACAACGACAACAACCATAACGATAACAACGACAACAACAACAACGACAACAACAACAACAACAACAACAACAACAACAACAACAACAACAACAACAACAACAACAACAACAACAACAACAACAACAAC